>OZ024830.1:54417736-55806336 GCA_964016985.1 Anodontia alba
TTCTACGAGGCGATTTGTTTTATGCCTTACCTTGTGTTATTTTGTTCATGTGTTGTTCAGTCCTTTAAGCATTGCGATTACCTCGCTTGGGGAAGAGAGAGCTAATCTTAGTGCTTTTCGTGTGTTTGTTCGATTTGCGCTTGTTTCGTTTTGTCTGTTTCCTCTTCCTCTTGGTGTTTGAGAAGGGTTGCGGTTTGTGATTGAGGCACTCCCTGGATTTTTTTCTTACCTTTTTTTACTCTACTGACCGTTCTATGGCGGTGGTCCTGATGTTAGTGTTTCTCTTTGTTGCTTTGTGGTTTATTCTACGAGGCGATTTGGTTTATGTCTTGACTTGTGTTATTTTGTTCTAGTGGTTATCAGTCATTTTAGCATTGCGATTACCTCGCTTGGGGAAGAGAGAGCTAATCTTCGTGCTTTTCGTACGTTTGTTCGATTTGCGTGTTTAGTTTTATCTGTTTTCTCTTCCTCTTGGTGTCTGGAAAAGGCTGCGGTTTGTGATTGTCGCACTCCCTGGACTTTTCTCTCACCTTTTTTTAACGGTTAAAGATATTGTTTTCTACCATAAATGGGTTAAAAACCATGCATACAACATATGCATACACGTTTTTTAACCCATTTATTGTTGATATATTGGATTACACTACGATGCAAATAAGGAAAGTGACCGCCATAGAATAACGACCCCACCCCGTCTATTATTCTTTAAAGAAAAATGACCCCCGGTCATAATTGTATGACATCCTCGTCATAATATTATGACTCTATCCCCTCTCCCACGCGAAGTAAAATGATATCTCGCGAAAAATTATGATCCCCATAGAATAATTAAGAAAAGATTTGTTTTCTATTGTTTTCTGTCGGATATGGTAGAGGACACTACGGGACCGAGGACCCTGCGGGACCGAGCCGAATCAGTACTTTTGAGCTGCATCAGAATTAAGTGCTAGATTATGAATGTGTAAAACTAGTTTAAGCGCTTTCCCCACCCTAACATAGTAGTTGTTTCTGGTGACAGTTCCAAGGTAGTTATGTTGCAGTCCTTTCTTGTCTGTGTCTTGTAATTGTTTATTCCTCAGCTCTTCGCTATTTCGGGAAGGTTGTGAGTCGTAAGTGTGGCACTATCTGGGTACTTTCCCTTATTGCAAAACTGCAAAACATTTATACAACACTCGTTTACCATGGTGCAATGATGCAAAGGTGCGAAGGTGCAAAACTGATATGTATTCTCTGTTTCTGTGCTTCAGTCAGATTACAAAAACTTGACACAGAATTTTGAGTTTAAAATCATTATATTTTATTTGATAGGCAATTAACGAAACATAAAATATCAGAGATAAAATTAAACTTTACTAACTAGAATCATTATGCATACCTCAGACGGAAAGTGTGACAATCGTTTGCTATCAATTAAGACAAGATCTTTTCCAAAGAGAGCTTGCAGTTTAATCGCATATTCTGTAAACCAACATCATGAATATTCCTTAACTGTAGCAAACAGGAAAAATAGGATTTAAGTGTGTCCTTCTTTCTCTTTGGTGTCATTGACGGAAGGTGTTAGGTAATTGTATCGATTCCTGATCATTGCCTTCCTTTCTATTAAACGAGGCATGTGAAATATCTTTTTAGAGGGCATTTAACATAAAATTTCAAGATTTAAGGTACCAACAAAATTTACTGGGACAAATAAAGTTTTAAAGGAATAAATAGATACATAATGTGTCGCAGTATGAAAGAATACAACATTGAATTACCTGCCTGTGTATGCTAATAATGCAGCATTGTAGAAAGTACACCTCAAATAAATGTATGTAACTCCCACCATCCCTCAGTTGTTTACATTACTGGCCGTTTTAAGGCGGTCGTTCGGGTGTTATTTGTTCTTTATGTCACTTTGTAGCTGCTTGCTTAGGGGCTTTTTTGGGAGTTGTTTTCCCTGTCCGTTGTCTTATTGTTATGTTTAGTGGATCCATTCCAGCGCCGTGACTGCGATCTTCTTGTTGGGGAAGAGGGATCTGGGCCCGGTTGTTCAAAGCGTCGTTAGCTGAACGAGCTCGTTAAGGGTCATTTCGTTAACTGTTTTAGTGGATTCAATACACAATATTCTGATATTTTTTGCTGAAAAAATGTGAGTAGCTTTTGCACTGCAAAAGCTACTCACATTTTTCCAGCAAAACATTTCAGCATATTTGCGTATCACTCGATGTAAATTTTAACGAATCGTTAACTAACGACATCGTTAGCTTTGAACAACTGGGCCCTGGTTGCTTTGATATTCTTTGGTTTGTGGCATGTGTACCATCTGTCATGGTTTGTTTGCTTTTCATTTCGGTGTCAGTGGTAGGCTATATTCTTGCGTTTGTGGTGCTTACTGAATATCCGCATTACTACATCGCAAGGAAAATTAGGGTCCAAATACTTGGGGTAAATTTAGGGGATAACTGCATTCAAATTTGTCATTTGGGGAGGTAAATCGGCGGTTTTACGATCGGAAATTTCGTTTTACGGCGACGCGTCAGCGGAGCCGGTAAACGTAATTTGCGACCGTAAAACCGCCGATTTACCTCCCCAAATGACAAATTTGAATACAGTTATCCCCATTCTAATGCATTTATCCATTTTTTCTTTTGAAAAAATGTACTATTTGCACAAAGCGACAAGTGCTGTGAGCTGCGTAAAACCAAATGCGAGCCAATGAGAAGCGACGTTACGTGATGACGTCGGATTTCCGACAGTATATCGCAGAATATACCGTCGCAAATTTTTGACGTTATCCAATCAGACGTCGCGTTGCATACGCGAGTGCATTAGAAATGGTAATATCATATACCATATTTTATGAAAAGATTCTTCTGTGACTAAGAAGGCTGACTATATAATGCAGTCATAGGACTAGTCATAGAGCTTTAATCTATGCCCACAATCTTCCATATCATACAGCAAGTGTCAATCAGAGGTCAGACACCGATTTGATGCAACGCGAGTGTGAAATATAATCTATTCTCCTAGGAATGGCAACATTTATGAATCGGCTCAGGAAAACGGGGCTTAAGACAAGTGCGAACAGTGAATCCCTAGATCAGTTTGCGCAGTCTAATCAGGGAAGACGTTTTCCTTATAGAACCATCGGCTAAAACAGAAAATCTGCCAAAAGCTTATAGATTTGATCAGACAAATATTACGTGAACTCTATTGTTGTTATGCTGTTTACATATTTGTTGAGTCTGCTTGTCTGTTAGAATACATTTCACGCAGTTACAGTCACATGAGTAGTATTATAATATGGCATTTCCTTTCGGATTATACAAGTGAGCCGCCTCTTGACAAAACCAATAAAATGACCGTGCGCCCAGCGAAAACTCAGATCAGCCCGGGCATCCGCCAAGTCTGATCAGTCTTCCCTATGCGCTCAGTGGGTAGCTAGGGACTGAAGGTTTCCTCATGTGGACAGCGAAGTCTCTGGTCAGACTGGGCGGATGCCCAGGCTGATCTGAGTCTTCGCTGGGCGCACATGCTATTTTGTTGGTTTTGTCATCAGGCGGATCAAGCGTAGTCCGTAAGTAAATAGCTTTGGTTAAACTACCACAAATGCTCCCCGCAGTTAGAAAATGCGTCTGCAGGACATATACAGGATACGATAAATGTCCTAAAATTTCGTACACCAATGTGTCTGACATAATGGCATATGCAAACAGTGCAGACCCAGATCAGACTGCTCCTTCAGGAGCAGTCTGATCTGGATCTACACTGTTTGCCATTCCACTATTTTAAGAAAAACTGCATAAAGAACAAAATTTAGACAAATAAAGTATGGAATAAAGAGTTCGAAATTTGGGGAATTTACCGCAAGCAATATAGATCTTGTTCAGCCAATGAAAACATAAATAAAGATACCCTTTATATTTACAGAAGCTGTGCAGCCTGATAAGGACTTCTGCTATACTTCCATAACTATGTTGTAACCAATTAAGCGGACAACGAAATCCCTGATCAGACTATGCAGATGCACATGTCTTAATGAGCAGCAGCTGTACTTCTGAAATTTTCAGATGCCAGCAACTTTCATATTTTTATGCATCATATAGATATCATAATATAAAATGCATAGAGCGTTGACAGATTTCAATACCGTTTATTGCTGAAACCTCGTAAACCATGTTTAAGTCACGTTGTTAAGCGTTCTGATGTGATCTACACTAGCACAAGACATCATTTTTGACGCTGTTTTAAATTGAAGGAGATTATTATATTTAACAAAACCAACAAAAAAAAAAAAACAACCAAAACAACAAACAACCAAAAAAGAAAAACAAAAAAAAAAAAAAAAAAAAAAAAAAAAAAAAAACACACACAAAAAAAAACAAACTACTTAATGAATGAAGTCAGGATACTGAGAGCATGAGAGATCTAATAGGTTTGACCTGGGCTTAATCAAACGACCAGCTCCTAAGCGAGGTGATCACAAAGCTGAAATAATGATAAGAATCATAAGAATAAGACATCAAACAGAATGGAACAAAAGAACTCCGCAGCTAGGATCCACAAGGTAATACAAAGAAAAATACCTTCCCAGCTAGCATTCTACATAAATCTAAAGCGGGCCGTCATTGGCCCGTCAGCTACCCTGACGGGCCGATAACGGCCCGCTCTAATGTAGAATGCTTACTGGGTTAACTACCTATTAACAACAGTCAGTGCCATGTGAATGTATGCCTTCGGGGCATTTTCGGGCGGTCATGGTTGTCGCCATTCGGAATATTCCAGAATGGAACAATAAATGTTATAAAGCTTTAATTAAATAATATATAACTAAAGTTTTATGACATACATATTCTCAAAAATAATTGTTAAAGGTACTTTTTATGTAGAGATAGTGCATGATAGTGTTTCAATGAATTGTTTACTAAGGGCGAGGGTTTTGGCCACGTAAAATCGATTTAAGCCCCTCAGTAAAATTTTTACTGACCGTTCCAAGGCGGTACTTCTGCTGTGGTTTACTATTTCCGTCATTGTATGTATTTATATGTCTTGGTGAAAGTTTTATTTTGAATAGCCGTTTGGCCAATTTTTGGGAAAGAAACTGTTCTTTTCGCTTTCTGCTTGTGGTGTTTTGATTCTGGTGCCGTTGCTTTAAGCGTGTCCTTCTTTCCCTTTGGTGTCTTGGACGGACGGTGTTAGGTAATTGTATCAATTCTTAATCAATGCCTTCCTTTCTATTTATTCTTGTCGTGTAAAACATGTCTAATATACTGAGATGCATAGCATGAAGTAATTTGTCAGTGTTATCGGAGACAAAGAAGCGATCATATGGTTATTCGAAACATAGACGGTATAATATACATATATGTCCCTCATTGTGTAGAAGTCTACAGTACACCAAATGTCAGCATGATGGCACAAAATAAGATAATCAAGATTAATTTCTTGTTTTTAAGCTTTCAAAAGTACGTCTAAATATCGTAAGTAGATGCTAGTCCAGACAGAAATAAACCTAAACAAGCAAAAACATACGAGACGCAATCTTCTGACGTGTGAGCCCAACGAAGTCTCTGATCAGACTGCGCATTCGCGCAGTGTGATCAGAGTCTTTGTTGACCGCATGAAGAAACTTTGCAACCTTTGCTATCCAATGTCAACCCAGTGAAGATTCTGATCAGACTACGCGGTATGCTAGATTTTAAGGATGCATGCATTGATCAATCGGATTCGGTGGTACTGGTGTTTTTTGTTCGTTGTCTGGTCTTGTAGCTGCTCGCTGCGGGGCTTTTTCCGTGTTTGTCCAGTTCATTGTCTTGTGTTTAGTGAATTCTGACTAGCATTGTTAGCACCATGTTTTGGAAGAGCGAAGTGGTTGCTTTGTTTTTCTTTGGTCTGGGGCTTGTGTACTATCTGCCCTATACTGTCTGTTTGTTCTTCCTCTTGGCGTCCATTACGAAAACACGCCTATTCAAATATATAGAAAATTTTACCTCCAAAAACTGAAAAAATTCAGATAAAAAAATCTGATATTTTTCATATTTCTGCTCTTAACATAGACTGTGGGTACCCGTTAGAACCGCCTCGGCGAGGCGGTTCTAACGAGTACCCACAATCTATGTTTTTGAGCAAACATAAGAAGAATAATTTATACCCCTGTAAACCCTATTTACTTTAAAAAAAAAAAAAAAGTGGGCTTTAAGGAGGGTCAAAATTATATAGGTATGTTTTCGTTATGATTGAAAGGCTATATTCTGTGATTGTGGCTCTTCCAGTGCATATTCTATACTTTTTTTTCCATCCCGCTTATGTATGCAATAAGATGCGTTTTCCTTTGAGACTGCTCAATGCAAAACAAAAGACGATGTCCATTTGTTTTGCACTCACCATTTCTTGCAACTGAATTCAATTTGCGACGTTAAGCGAATTTAGTCTGAGCAGCAGACAAGACACCTTTTTTAACAAAACATCTATAAATATTTTTATGTTGTTTCTTTACAAAAGTATATTTTTTTTTATCACTTATTAGAGTTGTCTCGGCGGGTTAATTCTAATAAATACACAAGAAGTACATTTTCTTGGAAAAATACACACAATACACATTTTCTTGAGAAAAAAAAACAAAACAAAAAAAAACTATTTATCTGTCTGTTACTCTTATCAAGATCCATGCGTCGAGTAAAGCCGGGAGGAAAAGACAAGTGTTATCAAATTAAGGGTGTAAAGTAATGTTCGTTTGAAATAAGTTTGATTTTTAAATGCACTTGTTTTCCGAAGGGAAAGGATTGCGGAATTGGCCGTTTTGTTGTTTTAAAGACATAGAAATGTGTCTCTGTCAATAGTCTCAGCACTGATAAGAGACTGCACTCAATAAAACTAAGTATACTGTCAAAACCGGTAGACAGGTAGAGGTTCAATAGGGGAATTTAGTACCGGCTTATTTATGGGTGTCATAGGTATTATCATAGCAGCTGGGGCATAGCAACAATTCTTTATTTTTTACCCTTCAAAAGAAGCGCTTTACACCCACCCCATGCTGGGATTTTATTATCACCTCTTTATGGCTTGCCTTTGATCTCTTTTGTATAGCGCCTCAGTAGAGATCATTAGTAGGGTATCACTTTTGGTCTCATTTTAACTATGTATTTTACCACATATACCATTCCCAATGCACAAGGCTACCAGAAACTTTATGAGGTCACAAAGTCTTTGATAAATCGTATTTTCTGGAATATTTACCTATTTTCAGGAATAATTACACCTATATGTGTGTACATAGCTTTTATTTACTATATATTTATTGACTTTTTTTTTTTTAAACAACATCACTGTCAGAAAGTAGATGTTTTGAATTTTGTTTTATGGGTTTAATACAAGTTTGACCATTCTAAGGCAATGGTTCTGGTGTTGTGTGGCCTTGTGGCTTCCCGCTGCTGGGCGTTTTTCGTGTTTCGTCCTGTTCAGTGTCTTACTGTCATGTTTAGTAGTTCCTGTCTAGCACTTTGACTACCTTGTTGGTTGCTTTGCTTTGTTTTTCTTTGATTGTGGCGTGTGTACTGTCCATTATGAAAACATGCCTATTTAAATATATTGAAATTTTTACAACCTAAAAAGGAAAAATTTCAGATAAAAATTCTGATATTTTTCGTATTCTTACTCTAAACATAAATTGTGGGTACTCGTTAGAACCGTCTGGGTGAGGCGGTTCTAACGAGTACCCACAATCTATGTTTTTTAGCAAAATAAGAAAAATAATGTACTCCCATGTAAACTCCAGTTTTACTATATAAAAGTGGGGTTTAAGAGGGTCTTAATTATATAGGCGTGTTTTCGTGTTGGTGTCTTTGTTTGTTTGCTCTTCCTATTAGTGTAAAGTGGTAGGCTATATTTTGTGATTGTGACTATTTCTGGACATTTTCAATATTATGTTTTGCATCAAAACACATGGATGTCAAGGTCATTTATCTCAGATGCGTTCTTTGCCGACATTACTGTTTCCTTTAATCAAAAATCTTATATTTGTACATGTGGTCAGGTTCAGTGAGAAGTTTGAGCACATAACTTTTCAATAAACAAAAAATTTTATAAATGTTGTATATCATAAATCAAGACTCATAAAAAAACACGAATGCTTCAGAACAAGAAACCTAAATGATTGACACTTATGCTTTCACAAACAGTTTATAAAAGCAAAGGAACGAAATCTGGTGGCAGCACTTTTTATTGTTCAGAGTCTGCTCAGGTTTTTTTATGTTGACCAAAGCAAAAGTATGGATCCAAAAAACAATATTGTGTCTACTCCATATCGCAGAACGTTATAATTAGAACATTAGAACGTTGCGTGCTTAACTAAGATTCTTTGGTATTTTATATAATATTTATTTATTTATTTATTTATTTATTATTATTATTATTATTATTTTTTGCAAACGTATATACATATATAAATCTAGGAACCGCAATAGTACGAACACCGATGGCTCCCTTTACCATGGCTGATTCGAACTTGTTTTGAGTCCCTACGAAATTCTTCCGATAGCTCCAGAAAACAAATATTTAAGGACATTTTCTTATCATAAAAATGTATGTTATGTGAATAAGGCGATTCTAATGAGTACACGCAACATACCTTTATTGTTTAAAAGATCGAAAATGCTTCCCTAAAGTATCGCCTTTGCTTCCTAAGTCATCAGATGAAAATTAGTGATTTAGTTTATGTTTCACAGAAGCAGCAAATTAGGTTTGACATTTAACTAAACATCACGAAAACATGCCTATATAATTTTGACCCCCTTAAACCCTATATTTATATAGTAAAACTGGGGTTTACAGGGGTAGACATTATTTTTCTTATTTCTGCTCAAAAACATAGATTGTGAGTACTTGTTAGAACCGCCTCATCGAGGCAGTTCTAACAAGTACCCACAATCTAAGTTTTAAGCAGAAATATAAAAAAATTATCAGATTTTTTTTATCTGAAAACTTTCAGTTTTTGTTGGTGAAATTTTCAATATATTTGAATGGGCTTGTGTTCGTAATGAACTGTCTCCGAAAGAGAAAATTGGAAGTAAATGTCGTTCATGGTCAACCTCTTCATGATCGTGAAAAAGACATTTCAGAAAGCACATCTCACATTCCTTAGAGATGGCAAAGTCGGTTCTGCAAGGCAATATTGATGGGAACAGAAGAAAGGACGGGCAGTAGAAAAGATCGGAAGACAACGTCAATGACTGGACGGTCTTAGTTTAGCAAACGCAAAGGGCAACTAAACCAGGTCAAAATGGAGAGGAACAATCTCAAAGTTATCAATGGAGTCCCCACAACCGACAGGTTAATGACTGGGATGGATCAACACATTGCCAGCACTGATGGGTCGATTGTCGTTGATTCATTACGAAAACACGCCTATTCAAATATATTGAAAATTTCACTAGAAAAAAAAACTGAAAGTTTTCAGATAAAAATTCTGATATTTTTCATATTTCTGTTCAAAACATAGATTTTAGGTATCGCCAGAACCGCCTCGGCGAGGCGGTTCTAACGAGTACCCTTAAATTATGTTTTTAGCAGAAATAAGAAAACTAATGTGTACATGTATCCAAAGTAGAATCTTCCGTTCTTGAATTTGAACTAATGCAAGGGGTTTCAGTCTCATTACGAAAACATGCCTGTTCAAATGTATTGAAAATTTCAGCACCAAAAAACTGAAAGTTTTCAGATAAAAATTCTGATATTTTTTATATTTCTGCTCAAAACATATATTGTGGGTACTCGCTAGAACCGCCTCGCCGAGGCGGTTCTAACGAATACCCACAATATATGTTTTTGAGCAGACGTAAGAAAAATAGTGTATACCCCTGTAAACCCCAGTTTTACTATATAAAAGTGGCGTTTAAGGTGGTCAAAATTATGTAGACGTGTTTTCATGATGGAAATAAAAAAAAAAGACAGCGTGGCAAGCAGCATAGATCCTGATGAAATGAGCCGTCTCATCTGGATCTACTCTGTCTGAACAGGTATTGGTTTTGGTCGGACGGGCTGGAAAGTCAACTTTTAGGGGAGGCAACTGAGTCAAAATTGTTTAACTTCCCCCGTGGGAACAAGTTTTTTTTCCTTTTAGAGTAGACCCTTTTGAGAATGGACAAGGTGTGCAAGAAAGCAAACAGGAAGTCATCAATGTCCATACTAGAAAACATACAACATAAACACAGAGTTAGTGGCTACATAACTTCCCAAGACGTTTATACATGCATGTAATATACACAGCCGGCCTACTACTCCATCATAAATAGAGAAAACGTGGATATGCAAGGATATACATAATTAGGCCATTACGAAAACATGCCTATACAATTTTGACCCCCTTAAACCCCACTTTTATATAGTAAAACTGGGGTTTACAGGGGTATGCGTTATTTTTCTTATTTTTGCTCAAAAGCATAGATTGTGGGTACTCGTTAGAACCGCCTCGCCGTGGCGGTTCTAACGAGTACCCACAATCTATGTTTTGAGCAGAAATATGAAAAAATATCAGATTTTTTTTTAACTGAAAAATTTAAGTTTTTGGAGGTAAAATTTTCTATGTATTTGAATAGGCATGTTTTCGTAATGCGATTTTCAGAATTTTGCAGTTTTTAACCTGATAATCCCTGGGGATATTGTAAAGTCTCCGTCCGTCCGTCTCGCACGCTTTTTCCTCCTAAACCACTGGACGGAATGTAACCAAACTTAATACATGAAATTCCCGCGAGGTAAGGGTGTGCGACAGCAACACTATTCATTCACTCTGCCCCACACAACCTTCGGGTGGGGTCAAAAGGTGACTGTCTGTCTATCCGTCCGTCCGTCACGCTAGCTCCTCCTAAACCACTGGGCGGAATTTAACCAAACTTGCTACATGACTTTCACACGAGGTAAGGGTGTGCGAGAGCAACATTATTTTTCCGTCCGTCCATTCATCCGTCCATCCGTCCGTCACGTCACACTATTAGTAACATTAGCACGGAGTGTGGGATCTTGCGACGGCGTTTTGTCGTCTGCGCAATCTAGTTTCGCTTTGTTTTTATCATTGTTTGTATTGTATAAATGTGTCTTCACCGCCAAAAATTGAAATTGACGAGGCGGTTCTAATAGGTACCCACAATCTATGTTTTTGGCAGAAATAATTAAACTAATGTGTCCCCCTGTAAACCCCAGTAAACTATGTATAAAAGTGGGGTTTAATGCACTTTATAATCATGTTTTTCTCCTTTTCTCCGTATTATCCGTATACTCTTATAGTGTCAGTGTCATCCCTTACATAGTTCCAGTAAAGATAGTGTTCAAATAAGTTGTGCTGTTATATTTTTTCACGAAACAATATATTGTTGGTCTTAATGAGACGCTTTTAATGAGAGTCGCAACTTATGTTGTTTTATTTATTTTTTGTTTATTTGTTTGTTTGTTTGTTTTTGTGCAAATCACTGCTGCCGTAGTTTGAATAGCCTTTTCTTAAGCGTGATTTTGAAGTGTAAAAAAACCTTACGTTTTCGTGAGTCACATTTGTCGTATAAAAATAAGAAACAGTCTAGTCTTATAACTCAGTTTCAAATAATTTGTAAACGTCCCTTTGCGTCGACAAAAACAAAAAAGTAGGAAAAGAAACAGCGAACTGTAAATATATTCCCAAATGTATACAAATTTGAATTCCCACTGACAGTAATTTTCTTGCAGACGGAGCACTGAGATATTTTCCTTACTTTTAATGTAATAATACATTGATGATTACAGATGGGGTGTCTGAAGCGAAACAGTGCCTTCCAAAATGAGCAGATTCAGATCATACTGTGCATGCGCAAAGTATCATCCGGGCCTTTGCTCTACATACATACATTTTGTAGTATCCAATGGTTCTGTTAGCGGACAGTTACGGTCCTAATCAGACGGCAGGCTGATCTGGGACTTCGCTGTCCACATATGCCTGAAGACATGTTTTGACATGGCACGGCCCACAGATTAGATTGTTAACGCTTAGCATGCTGGGTAAAAAATTTAGCAGTTAAAACTTCGAAATATTTTCCCATTTTTTCCTAGAAAAAAAATTACTTGACATTTCATGCATTTCCTTAGGAGACAATTTTCATGAAATGTCAAATCCTACTTTCTGGGAAAAAATAAGAAAAGTATGAATTTGTCGTCTGCTGAATTCGACCATATTGTGCCAAGCATTTATCAGTGTCGCATATACTGTTGGGCTTATATGCATGAATGTTAAAACCATGCATCGCGCTTGTATGAACGATAACTTGAGAAGAAATAAAAGCAACAACAAGAGGCTCATGGGGCACGATTCCCTCACCTGAGTAAAACAACCATTGCATATCTGCAGCTGCCATGCAATATTCTTCCAGTACTGCCACAGCAACTCTACATAAATTTGACCGTGTCATAAAAAAAGGTCAAAGGTCATTCTAGTATCATCATTTGAACAAACATGGTTTCAATCATTAGTTTTTAATACAATTTGAAAAAATGATTTTTCAACATTTTCCCCATACAATACTTATACGAGGACGAAAATTTTTACCTTGCCGTAAAAAGTCAAAAGTCAACCTACGACCATCACTTGAATAGATTAGGTAGACGTTAAGTCCCCATGCTATATACACAAAGATTCAGCCTCTAAAGCTTTCATGGTTCTGGCAGAAGAGGCTTTTTAAGTGTTTTATACCATATATGGCCATCTTGTTCAATGGTGCAGAACCAGTTGAACAAATTTCCAATATTTCTTCGACAGAAGACCTCCTGTGAAATCTTACCTCGTCGTCAAAAGGTCATAGGTCAACCTACGTTTGAACGTTTGATCATCGTTTGAACAACTTTGGTAGACCTTGAGTCCCCGATGCTAAAAACCAAGATTCAGCCTCAAAGCTTTCTTGGTTCTGGGGAAGAAGATTTTAAAGTGTTTTACTATAAATGGGCATGCCGGCCATCTTATTTCACAGACCGTGACCATGAGCATGGCGGCCATCTTAATTAACGGTTCGTGACCATAAAAAAAGGTATGAAGTTTAAAGAAAATTGGCCCAGGGGTTTCAAAGAAGCCGTTCAAAAGTGTGGCCGGACGATGGGCGCCATACGACGGACGGTAAGTGATCATAATAGGCATCCTGAGCCTTTGGCTCAGATGAATTAAAACAACGCCAGCAAGTGACCGTAAATAATTATCATATTTCCATTATTTAGGGGATAACTGTATTGAAAATTTTCATTTTGGGAGGTATATTGTCGGTTTTACGGCAGTTACTTTCGTTTTACGCGGCGACGCGTTATTACGGTTATACCGATTCAAATGTTTTTTCGTCAGCTTAAACCACCCCCCACCCTTAAGAACATCTAATGTTTGTTTTCTAATCATTTGTTTTGTTAAAAAAAACTTGCATTATTTGCGCAAAGCGGCAAGCCCTGTGAGCTGCGTAAAATCAAATGCCAGCCAATGAAAAACGACGTTACCTGAATACGTCGGGCCTCCGACAGTATATCGCTGACTTTTTTACATTATCCAATCAGACGTCGCGTTACATACACGAGTGCATTAGAATGTTATATACCCCACATGACCGTTCCAGTATTTTGTTGTAGTTCGATTGTTTTCTTAAGGAACGGCTAATAACTCCATTATATCTGATCAAGAACATATAGCGTGGGTACATGTGATCAGTTTCTTAATTACATCAAAACAAATACTTTGAGAAAAACAAAATAAATTGATTTGCTGATATTTTGCATTTCGCTTCAAGAGCCTCACGGTTTAATATTCACACTTACATTGCCGACGAAACTAAAAATTAGAAAGTTTCTGAGGTTTTCAAGAGAATCTCGGTATAATGAAATAATTAGAACACTCTTGAGAGAGTAATAGTAAAAATGTTCACCATTCGAATATGATTGTCAACGCCACATGGCGTTGATAATCATATTCGAATGGTGAACATTTTCAACATTCGATTCAAGCCTCAGCTCAACAAACATCAAATTCTTTACGAGAAGCGAGATTTATGCGTTCCAACATCACGAAAACATGCCTATATAACTTTGACCCCCTTAAACCCCATTTTTATATAGTAAAACTGGGGTTTACAGGGGTATACATTATTTTTCTTATTTCTGCTCAAAAACATAGATTGTGGGTACTTGTTAGAACCGCCTCGCCGAGGCGATTCTAACGAGTACCCATAATCTATGTTTTGAGCAGAAATATAAAAAAACATCAGAGTTTTTCATCTGAAAATTTTCAGTTTTTTGGAGGTGAAATTTTCTAAATATTTGAATAGGCGTGTTTTCGTAATGAGCAGCACATACAATATGGACTCAAAACAGCACACAATTATACTCAACGCCATTGAAAACGCGTCATCTATTTTAGATATACAAATATGTAGGGTATCTTTTAATACAAATAAAGACAACATTCAATAAATTTGGGATATGACATTTAATTCACAACAAACGAAAATTAGCGTTTATACCAAGTGTACGTCAAAATGACGCAGAAAAAAAAGTCAGTGTCAAAAAAAATCCCAAGGTCTGTTGAAAACGTCATTGTGATGATGCCTTATCACGTACCAGGCGAGTTTTCAAAAGCATAACTGTCAAGCAGTGTGCATGGTAAACGTCAATAACGTCATTAACGCGTGTGCCCTCCAGCTGCTTGGATACATGCTTGCACGCGACGTGGAATAGCCCTGCAAAGGTTGTGGACATGGTAGACAGTGATCCTGCCATTCCTCAGCCAGTGCAGCCTCCAACTCCTGCATGTGCATTCCCCCATTGCATTCTTACTGCGCGATGTCGTCTCGTCAACATTGCAGTTCTTCCTGTCTGACGGAATCGAAAAAAAAAATACATGAGAGGCAGCTGTTTTGGCTTCCTCTTTGCTTTTCTGAACATCAATCCCCTTCTGAAGATGGGTCGTCTCTAAGGGAGCAAATTCTTTCCTTTTAGAATATACCCCTTTTCAGAAGGAGGTTGGGTGGGGATGGAAACAAGAGGGATAAGATGTCTCCCCCTGAGAATTCCCATTTAAAATATAACAATTTCCTTTAAATTGAAATTAATTACTTATAGTTCAGAAAATAAATGAAGGAACACTTCACTTACGTCATATATAGTCAACCCGCTTTATACACTCAGGCAAATTCGTTTTACTGATAAAATGATCGGCACGAAATCTATGCGCAAAAGGGTGACAGTTATTCAGAAATCATGCAAGAACATTGTATTTAATACTTGAAGAAACATATGTTTTAGATTTTTGTTAGAATTGCCTCAGTTATGCGATACTACTAAAACTCCAAATCATATGTTCTATGACGAAATAAAAAAAGGCCTTACTTGCATGCTTCACTCTATAATTGCACGACGGCGGTTCGGGCCTCAGACTCAATGACGGCCTCTTCGTAAAACTTTAACCAGTGGTTTGGGGCTTGACGATTTGTCTTTGGCTTGGCCCGCCGTGGTTCAACTATTGGTTTTCATTTACTCTGTCACACAGTAGAATTAGTCATGAGTACTCGTCTTTGTTTATCATAATAATGAATTTGATTTTTATGTTTTCGCTTTGATGCATTGACTGAGCCTTTATGCGAACCGATTTGTTATGTTTTTTCTGTATTAAGAGTTACATCGGGACCCAGCGTGAAATTGGTTGGCCGTAAATGTGCTTTAAACGTCCCGGTGGTTTATTCTACTGATCGCTCTAAGGCGGTGGTCCCGGTGTTAGTCTTACTCTTGTTGCTTTGTGGTTTATTCTACGAGGTGATTTGTTTTATGTCTTGCATTGTGTTATTTTGTTCTTATGTTGTTGTTTTTTTGTTGTTTTTTTTTTTTTGTTTTTTTTTTTTTTTGTTTTTTTCAATCCTTTTAGCATTGCGATTACCTCGCTTGAGGAAGAGAGAGCTAGTCTTGGTGCTTTTCGTACGTTTGTTCGATTTGGGTTAATTTGGTTTTGTCTGATTCCTCTTCCTCTGTGTGTCTCGAAAGGACTGCGGTTTGTGATTGTGGCACTCCCTGGACTTTTCTCTTACCCATTTTTTGCGTATCATTCTGCTAGTTAAGAAGTCTTTATAACATCAAATTCACTTTAATGGCAACATCTTGGGACCAAATGTAACGAGGGTTAACTGTACTGTGAAACATTAAATATCTGCGGCATCAAAATTTGGCGGTTTCATGGGGAGGCCGTTTTGCGCATTTTAATTTTGCGCTTTCAGACCTTCAGATGTAAGCAACACTATAAACATTGTACACGTATTGAAAATTGAACATTAGCGGAGTTTTATTTTGGCGGTTTTTGCCTAGGTCGCCAATAGCGCCAAAATAAGGTGACCGCCAGATATAAGTGTTTTACAGTACAGTATGACAAAGGCTTGATGAAATACTCTGTAAAGGCAATTATCGAGGAGGAGAAGTCTACACCTACGCATCAACCCATGGATAACAGACTAACTAAATCACAAATATTAAATCTATTATATTTTTTGAAGCCATCAATGATTTTACATGCATGATTGCTTTGAATGGTTTTTGTGCAAGCGACAATACTTACTATTAGGCATGTTTGCCCAAGACATATAGTTGGAGCAAACTAAAAATAAAAAATAAATAAATAAATAAAATAATAGGTCTTCCAAGCATTTTAACATTTTGAAAAAAAATCTTACTGTTTTTTGGGAGCAAGTGCAAGCAAATACCAAGATAAGGGTGTTTAGACTCCGCTTACAGAATTGCTGGATTCTGTATGCTGTTTAATATTACACACGGACAACAAAAGGCCCAGCAAGAATACGCGCTGCGGCGACTGAACTGGGCATTCACTGTTCAAATATGCACTCCAGAGACACATTTTCGATCGATACGCCCACTTGTCAATGTATCAACAATTATTGTAACATGTCTTCAAGCGAAGGCCTTTTTTCACTGACTGAAACTGGTTCTCACTGATTTTCACAAACCCTGACGTTTTCTAAATTTAGCTGCTGCACGCTAAATTTAGCCCTCTGCTGTCAAGGAAAGGTTAACATTGCTGTTAGCCTCCGGTATACCATTACGAAAACACGCCTATTCAACTATATTGAAAATTTTACCACCAGAAAAAATGAAAATTTTCAGATGAAAATTCTGATATTTTTCATATTTCTGCACAAAACATAGATTGTGGGTACTCGTTAGAACCGCCTCGACGAGGCGGTTCTAACGAGTACCACAATGTATGTTTTGAGCGTCGAGGCGGTTCTAACGAGTACCCACAATCTATGTTTTGAGCAGAAATAAGAAAAATAATGTATACCCCTGTAAACCCCAGTTTTACTATATAAAAGTGAGGTTTAAGGGGGTCAAAATTATATAGGTATGCTTTCGTAATGCAGCTAAAATAGTAGGGGAAGCTCTAATATAGGCCTACATACCAGAAGGATGAATTCAGATCGATCAGCTGACCAATAAAATGCTATAAACAGATTTTTAGCTTTTTTAATATCATGGCTTTGGATTGTGGTTTTTGGCAGAAGGAATTCCGTATGGCAGCCTTGCAACAGTAACGAGACGTTGAAAATACAAAAGCAAGGTTTGCCAACCTAAGCATGAAAGATATCAATAAAAATAAATGATGTATTCTATTGAAGTTAACATCAGAATTTGTCGTCTTGGTGTACATCACTTTGTCCTTATGTTAATACTCACAGTGCTATCGACAAATTCAGCAGACGATAAATTGATTATATTTTCTTATTTTCCCAGAAAAATAGGATCTGACATTTCGTGCAAACTGTCCCTACGTTGCATGGTTTTCTGGAAAAATAAGAAAAATATTTCATTACGAAAACACTTCTATTCAAATATATAGAAAATTTCACCTCCAAAAACTGAAAATTTTTAGGTACAAAAACTCCGATATTTTTCATATTTCTGCTCAAAACATAGATTGTGGGTACTCGTTAGAACCGCCTCGACGAGGCGGTTCTAACGAGTACCCGTCGAGGCGGTTCTAACGAGTACCCACAATCTATGTTTTTGAGCAGAAATAAGAAAAATAATGTATACCCCTGTAAACCCCAGTTTTACTATATAAAAGTGGGGTTTAAGGGGGTCAAATTTATATAGGCATGTTTTCGTGATGTCAACATGTTCTCTGCTGAAATTTTTACCCAGCATGCTAAGCCTAAACCTCAACAGAATGTATCGATTATATAGCGTTATTCAACAATCGTAATAATATATTTATCCTAAGTATTCGGACAGACAGGCCTGAGCAAACCGTGTAGACCCAAATCAGACGCCACAAAACGCTGCGCCATAGTATGCGTCCAGCAGCTCCAGACATACCCTTAGGTACTGAAACGGTTAGGGGAAGTGTATAAAGGGAATTAACCCCTGTTCTGCTAAATAAATCAAGATGCCACGCCCATTTCTAATTCTCAGCAAATCAGATTACTTGATCCGGATTGTTGATATAAATTCACATACTTTGATGGCAAACAGTGTTAATTCAGATCAGTTGGCTTCTTCAGAAGCCAGCTGATATGAATCTACACTGTTTGCAAAGGCAGGACATATTCGGGTTCAGAAGGACTATGGTTTAGCTGTTGGTAAATTATTTTATTCTCAGTTCATTCCAGTAAGCATATTGACAACTTTCAGACCAAACTGCAGCATTGCGAGGAATGGATATATCGTCTATGAATATCATCTGACCAAAATTAATGTCCCTCCCTTTTCAAAAAGGAGCAACATTGAAGAAAAATGAAAACATTTCAAGAAGATAACTCACAAAATTGTTTTGCCTCCCTTTAAAGAAGTGGTTTACTCTAAAAGGAAAGAAATTGTTCTCCGTGGGAGCAAATTCTTCGCTTTTTAAATAAATTCCTCTTTCAAAAGGGGGTTAATGTACGGAAATGTATAGGACGTAACAAGTTGTCTCCTTGGTACATATGGCGACAATATACAGTGTCCGGTCATCTTATAGAAGAGAATGTAACTCTTTTTACGCTAGTGGCGACGTTTGTCGTCTGCTGATAACCTTTGCAAACAGTTTAGATCCAGATCAGGCCCGACGTTTTGTCGAGCCTGATATGGATCCTAACTGTTTGGCACTCTGATTGTATTCCTGAAAGATATTTTCGGAAAAGTTAATCAAAAAAAATCCACAGACGACAAAAAAGCTTGCAAAAATTACCCAGCATGCAAAGAGTAAGATTAGCCCTATTAGAGAAGGAGTTAACATATCCGAGAAGTAATGAGTTTTCTGGTATGCTCCCTTTGAAAAGAGAGGCACTATTTACATTAGAGTATTTTCTCTTCGATTTGTATCATTCAACGGTAACTCAGCCAAAATTGTTGTATTTCTCTTCTGAAAAAAGATGTACTCTAAAAGGAAAGAATGTGCCGCCCAAGTGAGCAAACTTATTCCTTTTAGCATTTTGTTTTTCAGAAGGGGCTTTGTGTGCAGTAAAGCAAACAAGATGTCACAAAAGTTGTCTACCTTGGTGGAAATTGCCGAAAGTCTACCGGGTTCATAAATTCACTTTGTTATGAGATATCTAATTAGAATTAATGAATGGTAGACGGCTGCGTTCCTTTCGCTTGGGTATTTCTGAAACGACTGTCGGTAACACTCAAATGCTTCAGCGTATTCCCCTACAGCAGCGAAGCAATAGCCTAGAAGATTCATCTCTCTGAATGTACGAACAGGGTGGTCCATGTCTTTCACTGCCTTTTCTAAGCACAAAAGTGATTTGACCGCTCTAAAGTAGTTACCCATGCACATTTCGTTAAGAAACATGAGAAAATAGAAGTAGACGACAGGATGCAAAAAGAAAAAATGGAGAGTTCTATCTGAGAGCATTGCACATTCAAATTTCAAAGCATAAGGCACTGTTGGTAAATCTCTAGATGAAACCACAACATCAAAAACTGCCCCATTCACAGGATCACTATTTTCGGGACATGGAGTAATGTCTCCTTCTTCGGCATAGCCCATCTTATCAATTTGAATACTTGTTCTAGAAGACAATAAACCAGCATAATAGTATTCTTTATTTGTAAAATGTTTCCATATATCATTCAGAACTGAACATGATGAGGTGTACGCTCCATCGCAGTAATGGAATGTAGCCAGGAAGAGTTTTCCGCTTATGGCATTAAACTTAGATCCCTCCGTGATAAGTTCTTGAGCATCATTGTGCATCGACATTCGACGTGATTTGTCATCAGTGATCTTTTCTAAAACTCCCAGCTCTATGCCTGTTCTGAGTTCAAGAAAGTGTTTCATATAGCCTGCAAATGTTTCATCCACTCTACCTATTTCTACATTATCTCTAATGTTTTTCAGAAGAGTTCCTATCTGTGGATATCGTATGTAGTAAGCATATTGAATAAAACACTTTTGAAGAATATCACATAGCTGACGGAAGTCAGCTTGTTTCTTAACCTTATCCACAACCATAAATTCGCACACCATAACAAATGTGGTCAAATTCTGAGAACAATTCCAAGCATCCAAAATTCCTCTGTATTGGATGTTTTGCATGACTGGTGTAATTATATCGTTTAGCAGGACTTTGATCTTGTCCATAACTGCGAAAGCCTCCTCACTTTTCTCAAATTTTGTAGAGAATAGATTTCTTTTATCAAAGAAGTGTTCTAGATGTTTTTTCTCTATTGCTAACCTCAATTCAGTCAGGCATGCTTTCACGCATTCTAGGAGATTGCCTGCATTCCAGCTATTCGGATGTGAATTTTCACATTGCCAAAACATAATTGTTTTCAGATGGTAAGAACTGAGTTGGTCAGGCGCAAGACTGTCAAGCTCATTCTTTAATAAGCACTTCAAAATATAATAACATTGCAGCTGAGTATCGTTGAAACTCCACACTAGCTCTCTTTCGCTCAACAAAAAGGATATCCTCCATTCTTCTGAAACGAACTCTGACGTTGGATCACCAACTGGCACCACGTGACAGTCTTGTTGTTGTATGATTTCAATAGTTTCTTTGGGTGGCCACTCATTGCGCCGGTCTCTGGTGAACCATTCTTGGGCTCCAAGAGGCCATTTATCACATCGAAGCGCATGCGCCATATCAGATTCAAGGTTATCAACTGCGTACTCCTTCATATCTTGTAGAGCCGTTGCACATGGTCCATGCTTATAGTGCGTAGGAATATCAGTGACAATAGTTGCATGAACTGAAACAAAGTAATCCGCGAATATTTGACTTGATATATAAGTTAGTGCATCCTCATTTATTTTAAATAATCCATCGGCATTCTCTACTATAGATGAAAATGCGTCGGCCGGATCTTCCACCAGTTTAAATGGAATCAGTCGAGTCAATCCAGGGCGACATTGTTTGGTTTCCATTAATAGAATGTTACCACTAGGACAGTCCTTCATTGTTCGTTCATCACAAACTGTCACGTTAGGCAATACCTTCATACCATCTGCATCACTCCAAAGCGTGGCTGTGCCCTCCACATTGCTTCCTCCAAGGTGCAGTTTCGCTTCCGCCGCAGAATACGGTTCGACTAATTCATGAACACACAGTGCATAATTTTTGCATAGTCTAGATCCATAGCTACTTTTTCCTTCCAAATAAAGAGCAGTCGATATGATAGTAGAAATCTGTGATTGTAAACCAACACTTGGCTTTTCTGTGACTTTTTCTGAAAGGAAACCAAAGGAATATTTAGCCACATCAGACCTGAGAGAATTCAAATGTGCACTCGGAGATGAACCTATATTACCTACAGTCTGCGTAGAATACCGTGTTTAACATAAATATTTTGACATCTTAACTCATATCCATCATGAAAACACACCTATATAATTTTGACCCCTTAAACCCCACTTTTATATAGTAAAACTGGGGTTTACAGGGGTATACATTATTTTTCTTATTTCTGCTTAAAAACATATATTTTGGGTACTCGTTACAACCGCCTCGTCGAGGCGGTTCTAACGAGTACCCATAATCTATGTTTTGAGGAGAAATATGACAAATATCAGAATTTTTTATCCGAAAATTTTCATTTTTTGGTGGTAAAATTTTCAGTATATTTGAATAGGCATGTTTTCGTAATGTGTCCAGATAAAAGGAGTGTCAAGATACATGTTAATATTTTTTTTCTTATTTCTCCATGGAAACATGTTGCGGTACTCACTTGAGGCGCTTCTAATGAGTACCAAAAATATATATATTCTTGGAGAAATAAGACAAATATAAATGCTTTTTGGCTAGCGTTTTATATAACAGCTCATGATGTATGGCACTTCATTGCACAGAGACTTTCATTTTCATCTTTCTATCATTTCGATATGACTCAATTAATTTTGAAAAGGACGGAAAATACCAAATCGTCATCATCATAATCATCATCGTCCTCGTCGTCATCGTCAGTTCAATTTGGCTACTTGCTGATGTAGCTATAACTGCTTGATAAGTGCAAACGATGTAGACTTTGATCAGATGTAGCGTTAAGTGGCGTCTAATCAAGGTCTACATATTTTGCATATCCCTGATTTACTTATTCACCTTAAATATCGGTATTTAGACATGCATGTCCTAAAACTTTAACAAGTTAATTTTACTACAGTCGACTCTCGTTATCTCGAACTCCAATGGACTCTCTAAAATACTTCGAGATATCCGTACTTCGACATATCAGATTTGCAGACGTGAGGAAAAAATAAATCGAACAACCGCATTTAACAAATGTATATATAATTGGACTCTTGAAATAGGACATATGTTTAAAATATTGTGGAAAAGAGGAGAAATTGCTCCTTAGGAGCAATTTCACCTCTTTTCCACAATATTTTGTTACCTGTTGTTAGATTTTCATTTTTAAGCAGGGACCAGATTTTCACTTCGAGATAAGCGGTTATCCGAGATAAGCGAGGTCGAGATAACGAGAGTCAACTGTACTTTAAGATGTGTCTTAAACTGCTAGATGACTGGCAAACAGTGCAGTCCGTTATCAGATGGCGCATTATGCACCATTCCTTTATGGATGTCTTACCGCATCTAACTCAAATATTTTAATTGCTTACCATATTTTTCCAAACCTTCAACAAGTCTGTTTTACTTAGGAAATAGTACAGCTCTAGCCGCCTTGAATTGTTGATGAATAAATCATAGGTTCATGTGGGATAAATTCGAAATTTTTGGTCTGACGCTACATGTAGCTTGATGCACCTTATCTAAATATTTACAGTCGACTATCGTTATCTCAAAGTCCATGGGACTCTCTGAAATACTTTGAGATGTCCTTACCTCGACATATCAGATTTGCAGAATTGAGGAAAAAAATCTAACTGTCAAAAGTTAGATTACCATGTTAAAACAGAGATCAGATTTTCACTTCGAGATAAGCGGTAATTTGAGATAAGCGAAGTCGAGATAACGAGAGTCGACTGTATTTGAGAATGGCTAGGTCAAGAGTGCTGTGATTAATGATCCTCTCTCTCTCTCTCTCTCTCTCTCTCTCTCTCTCTCTCTCTCTCTCTCTCTCTTATTTAGGTTATTAAATGAGGCGAGGAGTATAGAGAAAGGACATGTGAGAGGCTGTGAGAGCGAGAGGGAGCGGACAAATTCTCAGGCGTGTTTCAACATGTTTTGTTCTTTATTTTGTAGATATCAAAGAAATATACAAATGCAGTTAAAATAAATATTTGCCCGCTTCTGTTGCACAGTATTTTTGTGCATTAAATAATAGTCTTGAAAATAGATTACAATGACAAAAATATTTATCACATTATAACATTAAATATATATCTAACAGAGAATTCACCTACTTGCTTTCATTTTTAAATCCATTTTATCGTAATAAACTTCCTTATTTTAATCTGCAACAACTATTAGCTTTCGAAAAGAATTTTGAGTTAGCCCATATCTGTGAAGTAAGTCTGCGTCAGTCTATGTAGTGGGGAGGTTGGAAATCTATCCTTACAATAATCATTTCCATTTACTTCAATTGCAAATAAATCAAACTGAACAAAATATAATAAATCTAAAATGCAGTAATATCAAAGAAACAAAATATTTCAGATAGATTGACTGTTTTAGTTAAATAACCTGTAAAGGTAACATACAAGAAGCAACGTGAGAAAACGTGCCTTCTGACATGTGCGCCCAACGAAGACTCAAATCAGCCTGCGCATCCGCGCAGTCTGATCAGAGTTTTCATTGTCCGCTAGAAGAAATTTTGCATTCTTGGCTGTCCAAAGTGCGCCCAGTGAAGATTCTGATCAGACTGCGCGGATGCGCAGTCTGATCTGACTCTTCGCTGGGCGCAGATACCGGAAGGTACATTTCTGACGTCGTGGCCCATATCGTGTTATAATCCCCCTCTTGAAATTCAACCGGTGCTTCCATGTACATGTAATACTCAATAATGTTATTTCTGTTGCTTATAAATAGGTTCTAAAATGACATGAACCTTGAGAGCGATGAACAACCTCACAGAACAGAAAACAGGTGATGTTTTTTTTTGTTTTGTTTTTTTTTTCTGGGCCAGACCACCTAATTTCTGCTGAATGGGTCTAATCAGTGACACTCACATAGACCTCAAAAAATCCTGGAATGATCACAGAAGACCAGAAAATATAAACTACACTATAGTGAAGTACGGGAGACGTAAATATAAACTACATTGTAGTGAAGTACAGAGACGAATATATAAACTACACTGTAGTGAAGTACAGGAGACGTACGCTTTACGGCCGCAATACGGCACCAGCACTAGCTGTAAAGACTGTATTTAAATACAGTCGAACCTCTTTATCTCGAACTCGCTTATTTCGAATTACCGCTTATCTCGAAGTGAAAATATGGTCCCTGTATTAACAAGAAACTATGACAACAAGGAGCAATTTCTCCTCTTTCCCACATTATATATATATATATATTTCTAACTTCAGGAGTCAAATTACACATTCATTTGTTAAATGTGATTGTTCAATTTATTGTTTTCCTCATTCTCTCAACTCTGATATGTCGAGGTACGGATATCTCGATGTATTTCAGTGAGTCCCTTGGAATTCGAGATATCGAGAGTCGACTGTAGTTTCTAAAAGGAAATTACCCCAAGACAGACAGTACACGAGCAACAGACCACTGAGAAATGAAACAAGCAGCTCCTTCTTCCCCAACAAGGTGATCCCAGTGCTAGACAGACTCCACTAAGTACAACAATTAGATAAAAAAAAAAATAGGACAAACCATGAAAAAAAAGCCAACAGTGACAAACAAAGAACAGCCAATACAAGAACCAGAACCACCGCCCTAGAACGGTCGATAGTAATATGAACATAGGCAATGCCTATAGGCGAGCTCGCAATGCACTATGCTTTAAAAACACATTTTGCAGTTACAGTACAACTGGATAATATTAAAGCCAAAAATCGTCCAAAAATCAAAGTATAAGACCTAAGCTATGCCGTTAAAGCTTTGGTACCGGATTCTGGTACCGGATTTTCCCAGTTGGTTTCCGGCAAATACAAATAGATCTGCCACATTAATTGAGAACCCGACAAACTGCAAACAAAATGTTTATTTTCGTTTTGATTTGACGGCAACGAAACGTGCGTGTGCTTTACCGTAGAGCGCCGCATGTGGCCTTGCGAGCTCGCAAAAGCTACCGAGATGGGGTTGTAAATCGATTTTACCAGTACTGATTTTTATACTAGGGTCAAATGTTGTAAAAACTACAAAATGAATGTTCGGCTCGCATATGCTCCTTACCTCATTCAGCGAAACAGCACAGAAAAAAAAAACGCGTAAATCAATTCGAGGCGCTTGTAATGAGTACCACAACATATGTGTTTGTAGAAAAATAATAAAAAAAAAATATTGTTACTTCTCGGTTGGAAAAAGCTCCTTATCTGGAGCTACTCTGAACACACATACAGTATAATACTGGGATTATAGGTAGAATTTAGGATTATCCTCAAAGGGGAACGCAACCATAATATAAGATTGTTTCACAATAAAGAGCTTAATGAACCATAAAATTTGATACAAGTTTGACCAAAATCGGTCAATGAATAACAAAGTTATTACTGTTTGACACTTTTAATATGGCGAACATTGGCGCCGATATTTTGGAGATTTAATAAGATTTCACGAATTTTAAAACTTTTTTTCAGTATTTTTAACACCAGAGCATTTTTGATAGAAAATAAGCCGTTTACCGCTTTAGAAAAAAAACATTTTCAGAAACATTAAGATGAAATATCCATCTATATACTTTTTTATTTTGATTATGCCTATTTAATTAGGGTTTGTGACGTCACAAAGCCTAAAAATGGCGGCCTTCATGACATTTGGACTTCTACTATTCAAACTCCAATAACGTTCTTATTTGCTGGTTGATTTCGACAAAACTTGTATCAAAATGTTCGGCTTCAAAAGTTCTATCTGTTAAACATAATTTCTTCCTATATTGCCTTTCCCTGTAAATTTGAACAAATACATTTCACTACCTGATGTTGTATCTAAAATGCGATGGCCTAAGAGCAAACAGTGTAGACCTTGATCAAACTGTTCCTTGTAGGAGCAGTTTGATCTTGGTATCAACAGTTTGCTAAGGCATCTCTGTTTGAACATTTGAGGTAAATTTGGTAATGCAAGTTGCGATGGGTGTCTTATGGAAACGTAAACAATTTACACAAACAGCACAAATAATACGTGTGCATACAGGTAATATAGTTGAGCTTAAGTAGCCCGAACAGCTTTGGAACCATCAAATAACTCTTGTAGACATAGTTAGTTCGAGCCATGGCAAATGATGATAATTTAATGATGTCTTTTCGGTTGTCTATAGAATAATATTATGTTGTGTGTGCTCATTATTATCACCTTGATGTCCGATCAACAGAAAGCAGTAGACCCCAGACAGCATTCTACGTAAATCTATATCGGGCCGTCATCGGCCCGTCAGGGTAGCTGAGGGCCGATGACGGCCCGATGTAGATTTACGTAGAATGCTAGCTGGGCTTTGATTTTGATTCTTTTTAAAGAAGCCAACTTGTTATATATGATTCTCTGTAGCCTGAAGTTCAATCAGGTGGGGGAGAATATCGCCGGGTTAGGTATAAACATGTGTACTGCTTTATTTATAGCGACTTGACGTGGTAGAGTTTGTTTGTGTTGAGGTTTTACGGCCCAGTCAACCCAATGGGGTCATGTCGAGCGCGGTCAGTTTACCTAACCACACGTTTACTGGGCAGGCTTAGTCCTCTAAGCGGTTAACCAGTATTGTGCACATTCTTTCGCCAGAAACTGACAACTGCCCTTCTTGAATCAGCAGAAGGAAGAGAATGACCGTAGAAAATATTTCATGATCAATCTCCACGAAAGAATGTTGCCGACCTCGGTGGGGGTTGAACCCGCTACTTCCTGGTCTCCAGTCGGACGGCGCATCCAACTGAGCCACCGAGGCCGGCAACGTGGTAGAGTGCTCGATTGCTAGAAAGAGGTATAACTATCACATTTTTTTTTTTTTTTTTTTTTTTGCAAAAGCTAATCGTGATCTACTCAACCCGCAACAAGCTCAAATAGTTATGGATATATCATGCTCAAAAGATAAGCGTGACGATTTTATCGACTGGGCGGACGGGCGGACGGACGAATCACCCAGAAGCAATATACCCCTACAATTCGGACATTAATAAAGCTGACATTTCAGTTACTGTAGTTAATTGGGTACAACAATATCTTTTGAAATCTAACTGCCAACATATTCCCTAAATGAAGAAATGTACTACGTATCTGTACCTATAGACTCATTCATACTGTTTATTTGGCACCTGAAATTTGGTGTGTATTTTTTTTTCACTCCAGTAAACCTCCAGTTCTATTGTGACCACAAATACACTATTGTCTACCGTCTACAGTGCATGTACAGACATATGAGCCGCAACGTGAGAAAACGTACCTTCTGACATGTGCACCCAACGCAGACTCAAGTCAGTCTGCGTATCCATGCGGTCTGATCAGCCTTCGTTGCCCGCATCATTACGAAAACAAGCCTATTCAAATATAATGAAAATTTTACCACCAAAAAATGAAAATTTTTCAGAGAAAAATGCTTACATTTTTCATATTTCTGCTCAAAACATAGATTGTGGGTACTCGTTAGAACCGCCTCGACGAGGCGGTTCTAACGAGTACCCACGATCTATGTTTTTGAGCAGAAATAAGAAAACTAATATATACCCCTGTAAACCCCAGTTTTACTTTATAAAAGTGGGGTTGAAGGCGGTCAAAATAATATAGGTATGTTTTCGTGATGTGAAGAAACTTTACATCCCTAGCTATCCAATTCGCGCCCAGTGAAGATTCTGATCAGACTGCGCGAATGCGCAGTCTGATCTGAATCTTCACTGGGCGCACATGTCCTGAGGTACATTTTCAGACGTTGCGGGTCATATAAATAATAGCGGCTCGATCAAACCGTTGCGTTTCGAATTTTATAGGAGTGTATATTTTAGCATATATTCCAAGTATTTTATCATAGGCAAAAAAGATACCTTCCTGAATGAGTTTAAGTGTAAATCAATTAGCGGTCTTTATCAGAAAGTATTTTTTTTTCGTTTGTATTTGTTTATTTATTTGTAAAATGGGACTTCCCATGGGGGTGGGGTACCCTTGTTTCCTAAAAAATAAACGGTCATGTTCCCTTGTTCCCTAAGTCATTTTCAAAATTTCAATGTTCCCTGTTCCCCAAAAATAGTTTTGTTCCCTTAAAATATTTGCCAATGTTCCAATGGTCTCTGAAAATATTTGCCAATGTTCCCTTGGTTTCTGAAAATAAAGTGGAAGGTTCCCGTGTTCCCCTTAACCCCTGGGAAGGCATCTAAACGCAAGTAGTCGTGGAATATACATCGAACAATTTATTTGCCACAAGAATTCCGTGGACCTATCAGTCTTATAATTGTTCTAAATACTAAGATTCGTGCTAAATATGACGATGACACATAACTGTTTAGGTCATGGTAACAAAATTAATTCTGCAGTGAGTGTATGCATATTAGGAAGAAAGTGTTTGCTAAGTGTTTAGGTCATAAAGGTAATCAAAAGTCAAGCTAATTGTTTGGACTTCGTTAAACACTAAGAATTTACAAAACCATGAAATGATAGCCAGTGTCATAAAATGTATTTCAATGTTTGAGTCCATTCATGTAACTGAGGAAGTGTATAGGGCTGCGTTCAAAAGTGCAAAAGCGATAGCGAAATGTTTTGTCCTGTACCTAATGACGAGCCCCAACAGGGACAGCGATCCAGGGCCAAACAATCGCGAGTAACTTGCACTTCTGAACGCAGCAAATCGCGAGTAGCTTGAACTTCTGAACGCAGCCAAGCTGGTTTCATAGGGACACGTGTCATGGAGTTTTTTGGGGGTTTTTTTCCGATTAAAACAGAAATATACGAAATAGTATATATATTTTTGCGTGTCACATAAGAAAACTAGGGTGTCTAGGGTATAGACGGGTATCAGTCTTGTTAGAATTCGGCATGCATAGTAGGTCAGGGTATCGTTCGATGTCGATGTTACTTTCCTCCCTAGTGAATCATACAACTACCCTGAAGGTACTACTTAGTATATTTCTGTTTAATAGAAAAAAGTCCATGACCCTTTGGCTGGTTTGACGAGTATCGGTCATTATAGCTAATCAGAAATAGAGCTAAACACTAAACGCTAGAGTTGACTCAAAATTGACGACGTGATCAGATCGTAAAATGTAAGTCTGGGTCGTAAAATGATACCGCAGTGTTTAACATCATGTTAGGATGTATGTAATAGATATGATGATTCAATTAAAGTCTTATAGATAATAAATAATGTCCTAGCGCTATGGCTGACGTATAAAATGGCAAAGTCATTAGGCGGTGAAAAATAGGTCATGGTCATGGAAAGATACCACTCTAGTCGAGTCTGTGTTAGGGATATTGATTGAGTTGAGGTTTTACGGCTCAGTCAAGCCATTAAGGTCATGTCAGGCCAGTCAGTTTAACTAACCACATTTTTATTAGGCAGTCTTAGCCCTCTAAGCGGTTAACTGACCAGTATTTGTGCAAATTCTTCCACCAGAAACTGACAACTGCCCATCTTGAATCAGCGGAAGGAACAGAAACTGCAACATACGAGTGAAATACCGAGCGTCGAGTTCACTTGCGTCGTTTCGATCTTAGTCAATTGGCACCTTTTGATTCTTGGTCACTTCGCACCCACGTACTCACATTTCTAACGTCACAAGTCAACTCGACATTCGGGTTTTCTCTCGTGTGTAGCAGTTTCTTTGTTTTGAATGTGACTTGTAGTCCACGCGGACTAGCGGTCGATGCGCAAATTTTTGAAACCTTAAAGTATTATGTACTTGGATATATAGTCCAGATCTTGGGGGCTGATCTTGGCCCACTAGTCAATACGTGTCTAGTGGTCCTAATGATTCCATGCAGACTGGGAAACTAGAGCTAAAATTCTCATAGAAGTGTTAACAAAACTGCAACAAAGTCTCTAAAATTCTAGGAAACCGGCAAACATGGGGGCATCTAAGGACGAAAGTTTTAAGGTGCGAAACTCTAAGCAGCGAGTTGACCAAGGGTCAAACCGCCGGAAATCCGTCGAGCCAATGAAATTTTTTGTTACAAGCTTCATCATATCCCACAATGCTACTTTTACCCAATATATTCTTTGAACTTATAATGAGTATATATACTGTGATCTTTTTATCGTCCAAACAAAATATTGTATCAATACATATTTAATTTGCAAAAACAAAAAAATGTGCACCGCAAATAAATATTTTTTATTGTGAATAAATATATCTTTATTGCCAATAAATATTTTATCGTGAATAAATATATTTCTGTTCGCAATGAATACTTATGTAGCTAAGAAACATATTTTAATATCGCAAATAAATATTATATTGTGAATAAATATATTTTATTAGCAATAAATAGCTTAATATAGGATGCACATTTTTAATATGGAACAACTATCTTATCAGAAACAATATTGCAGCGTATATTATTCCATAGAAAAACACAAAATTGTCTACTTCGACACAGGCACACTGTAGGTTTAACCTTTACCACTCTCTGGCCTTATTCACCAGACGACAAATTGTCAGATGACCAGCAATATCCAAGCGATAAAAAATGCCTTTTTTGAGCATGCGCAACATGCACAGATTCAGATCATCCTGCGCATGCGCAAAGTCCCTTGGAGACAATTTGCATAAAATGTCAAATCCTATTTTCTGGGAAAAATAAGACAAATATTTCAAAAAGTCGTCTGCTGAAAATTTTACGCAGAGTGTTAAGCGTTAATTAGTTAATACTTTGGTGTGCACTAATGTGTAATTTCATTAACAGTGGTTTTTAAGATACGGGAACTAATTCCCATTTGGTGTCACACGTTCCTGGTTAAACGCCTAACGCAAGATTCTTGCTTGTGATAGGACTAGAATGACCTTAGGAATTCTCTTATGGTAAAACCATATTAATTGAGCCTCAACGTGACATCCACGCACTTCCTCATAATTTCTGCCCCCGCATCCCCACTCCCCTACTCACTGCTTGCTTTTTTTTTTTTTTTTTTTTTTTACTATAGAGATAGGTAAATTACATGGAGGTGACCGATCTCTAAATAGTTAAAGAATTTTTTTTATGTTTGTGCTTAAAATCTCAATAATCATTAAGGAAACATTTTTGTTTTTAAAACTACCCACTTAAAAGGGGTGCAGGTTTACTTTATATAAAAGAAAAGCACCACAGAGGTTCTGAAGTTCAAAGCTGAAACTTTAACTTGCTGATAATAAACAATATTTAAAAGATTTTTCTTATTTTTCACAGAAAATAAGACGATATTTCATTCAAAGTGTCTCCTTCACAGGCAATTTGAATAAATACAAAGTCTTATTTTCTCTGCAAGGCGCTTCTAACGAGTAGACATAACAACATTGCGATTTAAAGCGATGACTTACATACATTGGTATGTTAACGCAAACACATGTATGTTAGCGCAAATAAAAGTGTGTTAACACAAATATAGATGTGTTAACATTTTGCAGCATTTTTTGTCCAGTACAGTACTATCAGGAAATTTTATGTAATTCAAATGACTTACTTCCATTTACATTCAGTGACCATAAATAAGTTTTCAATGAGAATATATGACACACTGTAATATATCTGTATGCTTCCATGACATTTTGTCAGAATACTACCAACCAAATCGTAATTATAATGAAGAGTTCTGAAGTTCTAAATGGAATGGTAAAATGGACAAATAAATGACCCAGCGCATGACAAAACCAACACACTCAGTCTAATCAGAGTCTTTGCTGTGTGCTCAATGGGAAGCTAACGCTCCAAGCTTTCTTCATGTGGTCTGCGAAGACTCTGATCAGACTGGGCGGATGCCCAGGCTGATCTGAGTCTTCGCTGGGCACACATGTCATTTTGTTGGTTTTGTCATGCGCTGGCGCAAGAGTAGAATTTCAGTATAAATGCACAGCAATTTAAACATTACATCTGACAGTTTATTTGCCCTTGCATACATCCATCTTAAAAATCACAGACTGCCAAAAATTTACAGAGCACCAAGTTGCGCTCGTATTAAATAGTTCCAAACTTTTTGCCTGTTTCTAAAGGTTGTTTTTCCTGTTTTGAGACCAGAATTGGTCAAAATGTATGATTCAGGTCATTCTGCAGTAGATATTAGCATATTTGTATATTTGGGGCGGCTGTTTTGAATACGAAAATAAACTCATCGAGCGTACAAATTATCCTTACACCGTCCGTGACCTTCTACAAGGTCTGTATCAGTGTCTTCGAAGTAGTAGAAGCAAATTACATGACACATAACCTGCCATTCAGTTTCTTGTTTTGAAACTTTAAGAGAGACTGCTGTTAGGCAAGTACCAAGTATTGACCCATTTAACCTTTGAACCTAAAACAAAAAGTTGTGGGCTGTAGAACATTAACAAAAATAATGTCCTTACAACGACATATTCATTCAATTTCATATAAAGAAGTCTGATAATTAATATGATCACATAAGATGCGATTTATCATGTTATCGATTCGCGTACCAGATAATCACCAAATGGATCACGCCACGTGAAAACGTGTCTTCGGGCATATGCGGACAGCGAAGGCCAGATCAGCCTGCGCATCCGCGCAGTCTGATCTGGGCCTTCATTATCCGCCAACAGAATCATTGTATACTACAGCGGAATGTTGCAATGATAGAAAACGCTCGGGTGATACTTTGCGCATGCGCAGGATGATCTGAATCTGTGCATGTTGCGCATGCTCGAAGGCATTTTTTATCGCTTGGATATTGCTGGTCATCTGACAATCGCCTCAATTTGTGTTGAGACACGAATATATCAAAAGACAATTATGTCTATCTTTCAGCTTAACTCTTCAGTTTATATCAGGAGATAAATAAGTGGTATTTCCTTTCTGCATGAACACGGAGCTTGACTTTTCATTGCATTAACTGTCCAAATGTCAATTATTTTTCGAGCCGCCACCAGATATCTTTCTAATTTCGTCTGTGTTTCTTTCTTTTATGTTTTTCTAGCTGGAGTTGTGATGGAGCCGTCGGTAACAGTCTAATTCGACCAGTCCACTTGGAGTGTCCTTTAACGACATGCTCGTTTTGTTACTTGGATCGGACAAGAATCAGATGTGCAGAAACAGGGCAAATTAACCCATTAAATACTGAATAAACTCTCCTTTTTTATATATTGGAAGAGTCCATTTTCAATTTTAGGTATGTTATGCTATATGATGTAGATATTCCTAAAGAAAAATGGTTGAGCTATATACAAACAGTGAAGACCCTGATCAGACGCCGAGTTCTGCGGCGTCTGATCTGGGTCTGCACTGTTTGCCAGTTACCAATTTAGGGGTCTTCAGTTTTCAATCGATATGGCGCTAAGAAATTAACAAACAAACGTTCTAGTCACGAAAATTTATGATAATTGCAATGTATTGCACAGTGCAACTAGTGCTCTCTTGATGTAACCTTTGAATAGTGACAATCTCGATATTAAAATGATAATTGATAAATCATAAAGCAATGCAATTTACTTGATATGTTTATTTTAATCACGTTTCCGCCAGGTCCTTGCTTGGCCGTGAAACAGTGCAACTAGTGCTCTCTTGATGTAACCTTTGAATAGTGACAATCTCGATATTAAAATGATAATTGATAAATCATAAAGCAATGCAATTTACTTGATATATGTTTATTTTAATCACGTTTCCGCCAGGTCCTTGCTTGGCCGTGATGTGAAAATCTATTCCGAGAAATATCATTCATTGTTCTTGTGTCGTGTCCTGGCTGTTCGTATCATCCTCCTAGACAAGACATCCTTGAAGATTAATTAGAGTGACTATTGCACACAGCTCGCAAACAATATAATTATGTATATATTTAAAACATAAGTTTCTTTGTTGTGTTAAACTTTACAGTTTTCATCCGAATTAACAGATAGGCGGTGAAACAATGTTATGAATATGCATTTGGTATTTAGAAGACATTTTTGCAACAAGACATGAACGCAGAACAGTAAGTAGGCACACATACATAGTCGGTGGAGCTGAAGACAATTCTAGAAGCATTTGTTTCGCCGTTTCCACACCAAACGCAAATGTTCGTGGAATTGTCTTTAAGACTTGAACTTTCTTAGTACAGTCGAACATCTTTGGAACCATGGAAACTTGTTCGACACGTAGGTAGTTCGAGCCACTGAGGGTTAATTATGATGCCAGGTCAGAAAGAAAATGGCAATAATATAGGGAAGTCTTTTCGGTCTTCTATACAATAATAGTATGTTGAGCGTACTCATTAGAATCGCCTCAATGAGACGATTCTAATGAGTACACACAACATACAATTTCACGGTAATTTCCTTCTTTTTGTTTTCTGGAGCTATCAGAAGAATTCCGTAGGGACTAAAAATCGAGTTCGGATCAGCCATGATAAATGAGCCATTGGTATTCAAGCCATTGAGGTTCGCCTGTAGTTTTCTTAATGTAGCATGTACTTTTATAAGCTGTCTGCATTATTGTCCCATTGCGTAGCAGTGTACCTACAAGACAAAATATTTCAAAGACGTAAACGTCTAAGTACCGGCGCAAATTTTGTTCATGTTTACTTAGAGATATGGGACAAGTGTATACTAAAGTTTAATAAATTTTCAATGTAACAGGTAAAAAAGAACAAAAATGTGATTATTTAATGTATTTTCTTGATTGAAATGAAAATAAAATAGACATTAATCTGTTTATAACACAGTTTTTATATTTGCCGGGATCGTCACACCCGACGATCCCGGCAAATATAAAAGAAATCCTTTGTGAGCTAATCGAATACTCTACCATATATAAAAATCCAAAGCTATATTAAGAGAATTAATAATTGATTAATAATTCAAACATTCATAAGGTGACTTCGTAACCAAGTAACATTTCTTAACCCGTTCATCCCGATTTTCGAAATCCAACTCTTCTTATTTTAAATTGGGATACATCCATTGGTGACAATCGGTGTGTCAGACAAAGTTTAAAACAGAATTGCGAACAGTGCAGATCCAGATGAGACGGCTCGTTACAAGCCGTCTCATCTGGATCTGCACTGTTTGCTAAAAAAAATTATTTTGGTCTACATGGTTGAAAGGGTTAACTTTTTGTTGAATCATATTGTTTCATCTTGATGGTCCCTTGGTTCTGCAAAGATAGACTTTGAAATCATCGACTTGACGATGCAGTATGACATTGTCTGATCCTGTGGTACTTGATTGCATTGATTTAATATATTCGGCTAAAGCAACTGGAAAGTTCATCCTACACAAAATTGTAATCTAACGTAACATTTTAAAATACCGATTACTCAAGATGCAACTTCACTAATTCTTCTACTTGATCTTTATTGCATGTATGGTTGTTAACCCAAACATCACGAAAACATGCCTATATAATTTTGACCCCTTAAACCCCACTTTTATATAGTAAAACTGGGGTTTACAGGGTTATACATTATTTTTCTTATTTCTGCCCAAAAACATAGATTGTGGGTACTCGTTAGAACCGCCTCGCCGAGGCGGTTCTAACGAGTACCACAATCTATGTTTTGAGCAGAAATATGAAAAATATCAAAGTTTTTTGTCTGAAAATTTTCAGTTTTTGGGAGGTGAAATTTTTTATATATTTGAATAGGCGTGTTTTCGTAATGAAAAGGTTGATAACTTTGCTTCCCTCTTGAATTGCACGACCAGACCACCTGTCATCAGACCAAATGATGGCTCCCTCTTCAATGTATTTCAGATGGTGGGCGCCTGACTATCAGTGTCTGCGATCGGGTCCATCGCATTCTTGTTTGTGGTGTTCTTGTGTTCTGGCTTCAGATCGCCATTGAGCCCTTTGCTTTGTTTCATCATAGTGTTGTGAATATGTGTTTCACTGTGACACTTCCTAGATGAGGTAGAGGACCCGTATGCGCACCGAACATATGTTTGTAAGTAGTAGAATGTATGTCTATAGACCAAGGTCATCCCTATATAATCTGTACATTTATCGATTTTCGTTTCAGTGTGGGGAATCTACGTGACCAAATGACTAGGTGCACAGAGTTTGTTGCTATTTTTAGCTCCGCATCAGGTAGGATTTTTGAATAGAGATATTCTAAAAAATTCCTACCTTATGCGGAGCTAAAAATAGTAAAAAAAAAAAAAAAAACTCCGTGTACCTAGTCATTTGGTCACGTGGATTCCCGCATTGGTTTGTGGAGTCCTTTTTTTGATGACATAGCGGGAAATTTCCGATGAGTCATGGGTTTGATTTTCCGATATTGAACAACCAGACGACATTCGCACGTGGGCTGACTCATGGTATTTTTGTGTGATCAGCGAAAATTAATGGTCTAAGCCTATGCCTGGGTATTTGCCAGATTTGTTTAGGTGATTCGTACGTCCATACGGTACATTACAGGGCCACATGACTCTCACTGAATCATTGGGCGTCTCCTAATCCTTTAAACGAGGCTGGTTGTATGGCTGTTAGTTCTTTGTTCTACTGCCATCTGGGTAGATATGATTTTTTTTTCTAAATACTCGATTTGCGCATAGTGAAGATTCTGATCAGACTGCGCGAATGCGCAGTCTGATCTGAATCTTCACTGGGCGCACATGTCCTGAGGTACATTTTCAGACGTTGCGGGTCATATAAATAACAGCGGCTCGATCAAACCGTTGCGTTTTGAATTTTAGGGAAATTCTTATTATTAATAATAAAAACAAGACGTAAGTGTTTATTATTATTATTTACACTCTGTATCGTACAACAAGTTTAGAAACAATTTACATGCAACTGATACACAAAAGGATGTAAACAAGATGATGCGTTTTATGTTACGGTACGTATGATCATCTTAAAATCCGTACGGATAAGAACCGTGGTTGTCTCTTATCACGCGTTTGTCAGTCACTTACTTGTAGTCCTCACGTTTGCAGGCGGAGACCAACCTAACGTTGTTTCTGTCTCTCGAATTTTATGCGCAATTGTCATCGATACCAAAGCATCGGACCTTTTGGTCACAAAGTTTTTGACTACACTGAAAGCGGCATTCAACATGTTCTTGTAGTCAATGTGATTCATCTTCTTTTACAAAGCGTCTTGTTGCCCTCTTTGTCAGATGCTACAGTTCATAACTGTAGTTTTTAGATCCGCGTGGTTTTCTTGGCATTGCTTGCATAAAAAGCAAAATTTGGAAAAAAATATGGAATAAAGAGTTCGAAATTTTAGGACATTTACAGTAACACACATTGAGTTAAACTGTTTGTTTGTTTGCGTTGATTTTTAGGGCCAAGTCAATCCAGTAGGGTCATGTCGAGCCGGTTAGTTTATTTAACCACACGTTTTCCTGGACCGGCTTAGTCCTCTAAGTGGTGAACTACATGTAGTACTTGTGCACATTAACAGCCAGAAACTGAAAACTGCCCTTCTTGAGTCAGCGTAGGGGAGAGAATGACCGTAGAAAATATTTCACGATCAATCCCCACGAAAGAATGTTGCATTAAGAACCGCCCAGAAATAGGAAATTTGGTCGATATATTTATGAAAAGTATGCTATTTTGACCAAGATCAGTGAATACAGGTGCACAATTTTGATACTACTGCAAAGAGAGACCATTTCAAAGACATGAAGCTGTCTCCCTAGTATTTGAAACATCTACAAAATGGGACTACTTTAGAGGAAAGACTTTGCTTCAATTAAAAAACAAATACAGTCGACTTTAATGGCTCGAACATCTTTGGGACCAGGGAAATTTGTTCGAGAGATGGGTAGATCGAGCCACTGAGGTTTAATCATGGCGCGAGGTCAGGAAGCAAATGGCGATAATTTATGGAAATGTTTTCGATCTTATACACAATAATGGTATGTTGCGTGCACTCATTAGAACCGCCTCGATGAGGCGATTCTAATGACTGCACAAAACATACAATTTCATACTAAAATAAGAAAATTTCCCTAAATATTTGTTTTCTTGAGCTATCCGCATATACCCAATTAACCCTTTTCATCTCTTGTTGGAATTCAGGTGAATACATGTTTTGTTGGGGTTTTTTTTCTTTGTCTTTCCCGAAGAAAGCTATTTTAAAGCTGTTTCACGTTTTTTTTTTTCTTTTTAGCCATTTGTAAATTACAATTACGCCCATGCAAAAACTCGTCTATTATGTCCAGACAAAACACATTAAGAGAAAGTAATGCAACTTCGTATTTTGTTCATGTCAAAAGCATGATACTGTAAATAGAGAATTCGAAAGAGGAAACTGATTGCCGTAATAACACTTAATAATGGGACAGATAGTACTGAGCGAACAATGTAGACACAGATCAGACGCCACAGAAACCGGCGTCTGTTCAAGGTATACACTGTTTGCCACTCATTCAGCATTGTTAAAGATGCATCAACATGCAGTAACTGTTCCATTTTTAGGACAAATATGGTAAGGAGTTAAGGTGTCCCAATATTTAGGACTAATTACGGTAGATCTACTGGCTTTTGACACTTGGCCAATCAATACATGCATTATACAGTCGACTCTCGTTATCTCGAATTCCAAGGTACTCACTGAAATACTTCGAGATATCCGTACCTCGACATATCAGAGTTGAAGAAGTGAGGAAAACAATAAATCGAACAACCACTTTTAATGAGTGAATACATAATTTGATTTCTGAAATTTGAAATAGGTATAAAATAATGTGGAAAACAGGAGAAATTGCTCCTGAGGAGCAATTTCTCCTCTTTTTCACAATATTTTGTTACCTGTTCTTAGATTTCCGTGTTAAAACAGGGACCAGAATTTCACTTCGATATAAGCGGTTATTCGAGATAAGCGAGATCGAGATAACGAGGGTTGACTGTAATTCTGTGTCAAGTGTGGTGATATCACATCTGCTGAATCTTTCAGAGTGTTGACGCTGCCATCATTGGCTTTTGGCTTTTAGCAGGAAAATTCTTGCCTCATTTGAAGCAAGTTTAGGGGTTGGGACCTTTATCTAGCCTATTCTATCCAATTCTTCCTTTCTTTCTCCTTCTCTCTTGGGGACGAAGTGACTGAAATATTGTTACATGGCCATTGAAACTCAACTCAAACTCTGTGTACGATAATCTATTCAAGCGCTTTTTGTCAAAGACGATATATTTCAGAAACGAAATATGACCACTATATCGTATTTACTCTGTATATTGGGACAGACAGGTCCTAGTAAACAGTAAAGACCCAGATCAGATGACGCAGAACAGGTCTAACATGCTAACCGCTTATCCAGGCCCCGAGGTTATAAAACTTTTTAAGTGTTCAACTCAACTGAGCATGAAATTTGTCCTGCTGATAAATCTCAGAGTACTAACAATTGAAAATTCTTCCTCGCGAAACATAGCTGACCTTAAAACTTTCTCTGCCATTAGATATGAAAATGCAGACTATTGTTGGCATTTTCAAATTAATTAGCTGAGAAAATTTCATGCTCAGCTGAGTTGAGCACGAATTTGTTTTTCTCGGGGCAGGAGTTTGTAGACACACCCACATGTGGTAACATATAAAACGAAATTGTTCAAAATTTAGGTTTTAGTAAAAATATGGTATGGTCCCAATATTTAGGGGCTGTGGGGGGACTTTCATAGGAGACAATTTTGTCAAACTTGGGTTGTCTTCTTCTGCAAAGGAGTCTAATGTAAACTGGGAGCACATTCATTCCTTTTAGAGTAGACCCTTTTTCAGAAGAGAATTGTTGCTCTGGATCACAATCAGGGGGTCACAAAATATGGCGACATATCTACCATGTGTATCAAGTCCCCTTTTAGCCCTGCAGGCAAACAACATCAAAATGACGTCGTATCAACGTCGATGCAACGTGATCACGTCGCATCGACGTTGATACGACGTCATTTTAACGTTGTGTGCCCACTGGGAGGTATACACTGTAACCTGTAATTATAATATCTATGTGGGATAACTTTATATTGTAAGAATATAGGGAACTGTGTCTCAATGAAATCTAATTTACAAGTTGAAAATTTATTAAAATAAAAGCATATTTCTAGACAATCAGATTGTGAGGTATCCTTCTGCAAGTCTACAATGTAATGTAATTAATTAAGAAATTTCGTAGTGGCACAATTACATACAATCCAAGGCCTGCTGTATTGGACCATGCATTTTACCCCCTGCTTCGGAATATTTTATGATCGCAACATGTTAATTGGATGAGTGGGGCCGTAAAACGCACCCCCCACCCCCGCCCTCATCCCCCGCCACCCCGCCGTACTTTGATATAGTGCTGATATGCTGAGTAAATTAAGATGTCACGCCCACAACAAATTTCCAGCCAATCAGATTACTTATTGCAAATTGTTGATATAAATCCATATACTGAATGACAAACAGTGTAGATCCATACCAGAAGCCAACAGATCTGGATCTACACTGTTTGCAAAGGCAGAGTGCATCCGGGTTCAGCAGTGCCAGGGTTAAGTTTTCTGGTCCTTTGGGACCATTTGGGTTTATATTTATATGAGAAAATAGAGTTCCACTCAAAGTTGCTTGGGGCGTGAGGGATGTTACATGTAGTTTATGTCTCGCAACTTCTGTGTTTTATACGTTATTGCTTCATTTAGTTGCCTGTCAGGATTGTAAGAGCTTGCGAGTGGAATATATCGCATATCCTTTATTTATTTATACCTGACCGATTTTGGGTTACCAAGTACACATAAATGCCAACGAAATCTTTCAAACGACTTTTGGACAAACTTGTCAAACTGTCTCCCAGAATGTATAATGACGGAAGACAATCTCAACTCCTTGCGAGTGGAATATATCGCATATCCTTCTTTCTTTATTTATGGTGAAGTATCTAACATGTGTATCAATTTCCCTTTAGGTAATCACTCCCAGCAGGCACACAACATCAAAATGACGTCGTATCAACGTCGATGCGACGTGATCACGACGCATCGACGTTGATACGACGTCATTTTAACGTTGTGTGCCCACTGGGTTGTAACCCGTAATTAGAAGATCTATGTAGAATAACTTTATATTGTAAGAATATACGGAACTGAGTCTCAATGAAATCTAATTTACAAGTTAAATAGTTGTTAAAATAAAAGCATATTTCTAGACAATCAAACTGAGAAGTATCTTCCTGCAAGTCAATACTATAATGTAATTAACCAAGAAATTTCGTAGTGGCACAATTACATACAATCCAAGGTCTGCTGTATTGGACCATACATTTTACCGCTATTTCGGAATATTTTGTGATCGCAGCATGTCAAGTATATGAGTATATGAGTGGGGCCGTAAAACATCAACCCCCTCCCGACCCCCCCCCCTCTCCCCACCCCACCCCCGGCTCCACTCCACCATGTACTTTGATATAGTGCTGATATGCTGTATAAATTAAGATGTCACGCCCACTTTTAATTTCCAGCCAATCAGATTGTTGATATGTATCCATAAACTGAATGACAAACACTGTACATATAGAGCCACATCAGAAGCCAACTAATCTGGTTCTACACTGTTTGCAAAGACAGGGTGTATACGGGTTCAGCAGGACCAGAGCTAAGTTTTCTGGTCCTTTGGGACTATTCGGGTTTATATTTATATGTGAAAAAACTTTAAATTTCCAGCCAATCAGATTGTTGATATGTATCCATATACTGAATGACAAACACTGTACATATAGATCCACATCAGAAGCCAACTGATCTGGTTCTACACTGTTTGCAAAGACAGGGTGTATCCGGGTTCAGCAGGGCCAGAGCTAAGTTTTCACTTTGAGACTATTCGGGTATATATTTATATGTGAGTTCCGCTCAAAGCTGCTTGGGGCGTAAGGAATGTTACATATAGTTTATTTCCCGCAACCGGTGTTTTATAGAGTCTAAATATGAGCTGTTGACTGCGAGAAACCATTTTACTTTCTGCAATGCCCCTCTGTCCGTCAATCAATCTGCCAGTGCATCTGCCAAGTACATGTGCCTTTATTTTGCATTTCTTGCTTCATTTAGTCGCCGGCCGGAATTGGAAGACCTTGCCAGTCGATTACATCGCATATCAGTCTATCTTTACTTATGGCTGGCCGATTTGTGGTAACCAGGTAGATACATATAAATGTCACAGAAGTCTTTCAGAGCGACTTTTGGACAAACTTGTCAAACTCTCTCCCAAAATGAATAATGACGGAAGATAATTTCAATTCCTTTTATTGTCCTAATGGCACTTAATGGACACATGATTATATTAAGCAACCAAAACACAAAAAGTGCGACCTACACTGCGGCTGCCAAAAAAACAAAACAAAAAAAAACAAACTCGTATTCCAAATTGGTATTATAATAAGGTGTCCTTCAAGCTCTGCGCTTTCTGTGATACAATAATCAACTAATCATGCATTTGGTTACCCTCTATAATTAATCATTTGTGCTTCCTAACATGTAAGATCTGTTTCCAAAGCTCAAGATAAGAGGGGGTTTCAGGAAAATATTTCTTATTTCTCAAATATAACATATGTTGTGGGTACTCGTTAGAAGCGCCTCGCCGAGGCGCTTCTAATGAGTACCCAAACATATGTATTCGTTGAGAAATAGGAAAAATAATCAACATTTTTTGGTTAAAAAGAGCACTTTGCCTGAAGCTATGGGTTCATAATTGCTCTCATTGTAAGCGTCTCTCGGTGTGAAATCCAGACCGGAAAGGAATTGTGCCATGCTAATAGACAGCTTGATTTTATTTCAGTTCCGCTATCCGAAGAAGAAACAATGGCTCGTGACAAGATTAGGTAGATTCCCAGGCTGAACTTAGAATCTTCGCTGATCGGAATTTTTAGGAGATAATGCTTATTTTCCTACAATGGAATTCATTCATCATCGCCTTTTATTATCTTAAATTTGATTCTGATAAGATTTGTCACCAAGAATGTACCTTTAAATACATTATTTTGAAGGAGTACCATACTTACCATAAATAGCTAATTATATTCTGTGCGAACCAAAAAAAAAAAAAACTTTGAAAGCAATATAACAATAGATCAAAAGAAACGAAGACTATAAAATACTTATTAATGTAAAACTTGACTAAAAATTGTTGTTTTTTTAGTGTGTAAGTAAGTAAGTAAATCCTATATTTTGAGAGGGTAACTCAATTGACTGGTAGCCAATCTTCCTTGGGGCCCTTTTTAGCAACAAATACAGAAACAGTACAAGCGTAAACAAACATGCATGTGCATAATATATAAAAATACATTAAATTAAGGTGTGATGAATAACATACATATATGTATATTTACAATGAAAAATATCATTGGAGAAATTAATCAATCATCATTAAAATGAATTCATGACAACAAAACAGCATAAGAGAGAGAGAGAGAGAGAGAGAGAGAGAGATGGAGAGAGAGAGTGACAGACAGACAGACAGAGACGTACGATAGAGGTTTAAATACTATTAAATTGCAAATATTGTGGAAAAGTATATATATTGATGTTTAATCCAATTAGTACACCTTTTTACAAAAATATCTAATGTCTGTGAGTTCTGTATATTAACAGAAATACTGTTCCAGACAATAACGCCAGAGAATGAAAGACTACCCTTGAATAAGTTGCATTTACAATGTAGCCTGTGGTAATATATAATTCTTCCTAGACACTGATCGTGAGTTCGATGCAGTATTGTCAAGGTTAACATCTCTCATTTGTAAAAGTTCTTGCAAATAAGTAGGTGCTAGATTGTTATAAACTTTATACATGATTCTTGCTTTATTTAGGAAAACACTTTGATCAAAAGACAAAATATCAAGACGTTTTAAAGCTTGTTGCAAACCAATATTTTCCTGTGGCAGTATTAATTTACATGCACGCCGTTGCAATCTACTGAATTTGTTAATGTTACTACTTGATGTGTTACTCGATATTACACCACAATACTCAAAATGAGGTTTAATATAAGCTTTTTAGAACAACAATCTATGTTCAATGGACAAAAATGATCGTATTTTGCTCAACAGCCATAAATATGAGAATACTTTTTATATACTTGCAGACATTGCCTATTCCAAGTAAGATTTTCATCTACTTGAAAAACGTGTATGTAAATGTCAGAACAGCTGAGTGTATATAATACGATGCTGTTTATCAATAGAATTCATTGAAGGTTTTGATTCAGTTGTGCAAATGCGTTGGTTGATTTGGGCCATTCTCTTTCAGAAACCTTTCAGATTCCAACTCTTAAACCATATATATTAATGTTCCTTATGATAAGACGCATTCAGTGACAGCGATCATGGATCCCCAGGGGTATGTTCCACGGCCTCCAGTTCACATAAGGCCGACTATCTCAGACACTGTTCTGATCCCTAATCCTAAATCATATATATTATTGTTCCTTATGATAAGGTGCATTCATTGACATCGAACGTGGGTCCCCAAGCGGGGTTGGGGGCGGGGGTTGCCCTACCCCACCTCAGAAACCGTTCAGCTCCATGCCCAGCATAAAGGGTTTGAAAATGCTTGTATCGTCTGATGACGAATTAAAATGGAAACGGAGTACACATGGGAGCTCATTTGAGTATTGGGGTTCGTTTGGGAGACTTTATCATCGGGAGATTATAATCATATCTTGTTTGACTTAAGCAGAAGTTTGAGTTATCAGTATTTGCGATAATGAAAGTCAACTGTAAATATTATCTCAAAAGAAGTTACTCTTAAAGATAAGAATTTACATCCAGAAGGAGTAGCCACTTTTGAAAAGGGATGCAAACAGTTTAAGACCAGAGTAATCTCTCTTGGAGTGTTTCATCACACATTAGATTAGCACCCGCTCTGTGAGTTTTGCTTTTAACCAGCAAATTGATATAATGGAACAAAGTGATTTTCTTTACCATAGGGACAAAAGCGATGCATTTCACAAATTAACAACTGAATGGTCTTATTTTACTATAACTCAAGCTCGGATAATGTCGTCCCCAGCCTTATTCAAAGGTGGCTATATCAGTACATTCCCAGCTATCATTATGCTTAAATTTATAACGGACCGCTATCGGCCCGCCAGGAATCCTGTCGGGCAGATAGCGGTCCGATATAGATTGAAGCAGAATGCTAGCTGAAAACTAATGCCTGGTATCCCCAAAAGACAAAAAAACCGGGCACAGCACTTCCTACAAGATCGCATGTACGCTAAGCAATGATTCAGATCAGTCTATGCAAATGTGTAGGGTGCCCTGGGTTATTGCTTTGCACTCTGTTGGGAACCAAATATCCAACCTTTCTATAGACGGACGGCAGAGGTTTTTTTTAGAATGTGTGGACGCGTAGACTAATCTGAGTCTTCGCAGGGCGCATATGCCAACTTGTAGGAAATGCTGTGATTTGGCTCATTTGCAGACAGTACAGACGCGGTGTGGACGCCGCTGAAAGGGGGACCAGAAAAAATGTGCCTTCGGAATTTTTCAAACAGTAGAGATCCACATCAGCCAGCGATTCCGCACAGACAGAACCTTTGTTATAGATCGATATTCTCTTCAGTGTACAAAATTCTATAGTTTAGTTTAAACACATTTTATCGTATATAAATGATGCAAAGGGGTCGGGCCACAAGTTCTCACAACATTAGTTACGGCCCTTCCCCTTCATTGTAATATACACATACTATATCTCACAGGGCAATAACATAAAACATAGTCGTTCAAAACATTTTGAAGTCGAAAGATGAAATATAAACGTTCAATACAGGCGTACATAGCCATTTGAGATCATTCTGTGCTATTTCAAAATATCCCTTGCTGACATATGCAGATTTGATTGAGTTGAAGTTTTACGGTCCAGTCAACCCATTAGGGTCATGTTAAGCCAGTTAGTTTACCTAACCACACTTTTCCTGGGCAGGCTTTGTCCTCTAAGCGGTTAGCCAATACTTGTGCACATTCTTTCGCTGACAACTGCCATTCTTGATTCAGCGGAAGGGAGAGAATGACCGTAGAAAATATTTCATGATCAATATATACGAAATAATGATGCCGAACTCGGCGGGGATCGAGCCGTTGACCTACTGATCACCAGTCGAACGCACATCCAACTGAGCCACCGAGCTGGCAGCTTGCATATCAGCACATTCTGATCAAGGCCTTTGCTGGCCGCAGATAGAGTTTTGTTCATCTGGACTCCTGACAACAATATTTATTTAACACACACATGCACACAAGCCTACACACTTACGTATCAACACACGCAAGCACGACCCCCCTCCCTCCCCCTCCCCCCCCCCTCCCCCCACACACACACACACACATTCACTATTATTTTTGTGATCTTTATTTAATAATTCTACAACTGTAAATATATGTGTTGTTTTTGTTTGCTTGTTTTATTATCAAGTATGGCTCAAAACGACATATATCTTTATAATGCTACTGAGCTACTTGGACATATTCACTAGAAGGGAATATTGGCGGGAACGGGCTCATGGTCTCAGGTGGGTAGTGCATACTGTGCATAGATGGATGACTCAGGATCGCAGTCAATTTACCTATTTTATTAATCAACCGATTTAACCCGCCTGGGAGGAGGAACTATATTGAACGTTTGGTTCATCTTTCGACCTGAAAAGTTTTGAACGTCTATGTTTAATGTCCTTGCCACATGAGATATAGTGTGTGTAAATTCCCAGTAAGCATTCTGCATAAATCTACAGCGGGCCGTTATCGGCCTGTCAGGGTAGCTGACGGGCCGAGAACGGCCCGCTGTAGATTTATGTACAATGCTAGCTGGGTTACAATATACGGGAAGGGCCGTAACTAATGTTGTGAGAACTTGTAGCCCGACCCATTTGCGTCATTTATATGCAATAAAATATGTTTAAACTAAATTATAGAATTTTGTACACTGTAGAGAATATCGAACTATAGCAAAGGTTCTTATCAGTCTGTGCGGACTCACTGGCTGATGTGGATCTCTACTGTTTGCAAAATTCCGAAGTCACATTTTTTTTTCTGGTGCCGCTTTCTGCGGCGTCCGCATCGCATGTGTACTGTCTGCAAATGAGCCCGGTCACAGCATTTCCTACAAGATGGCATATGCGCCCTGCGAAGACTCAGTCTAGTCTACGTGTCCACACATTCTAAACAAAACCTCTGCCGTCCGTTTAAAGAAAGTTTGGATGTTTGGTTCCCCACAGAGCGCGAAGCAATGATTTAGATCTCCCTGCAATTTTGCGCAGACTAATCTGAATCATTGCTTAGCGTACATGCAATCTGGTAGGAAATGCTGTGCCCGGCTCAAAGTTCAAATGTCTTCTGGGAATAGTAGGCATTAATTCTCAGCTAGCATTCTGTTTCAGTCTATATCGGACAACTATCGGCCCGACAGTATATACTGTCGGGCCGATAGCGGTCCGATATTGATTTAAGCATAATGATAGCTGGGAATTTACTGATACAGCCACATTTGAATAAGGCTGGGAACGACATTATCCGACCTTGAGTTATAATAAAATAAGACCATTTAGTTGATAATTTGTGAGATGCATCGCTTTTGTCTCTGTGGTAAAGAAAATCACTCAATTTAATTTAGGTTAGTTCCATTATATCCATTTGCTGGTTAAAAGCAAAACCCGCAGATCGGGTGCTAATCTAATATGTAATGAAACACTCCAAGAGAGAATTTACTCTGATCTTAAACTATTTGCATCCTGTTTCAAAAGTAGCTACTCTGGGAGCAAATTCTTTTCTTTAAGAGTAGCCGCTTTTGAAATAGTATTTACAGTTGACTCTCGTTATCTCAAATACTGATAACTCAAACCTCTGCTTAAGTCAAACTAAATAAAGTGCAATAATGGTTTAGTTTTCTATATGTTCCTTACGTTTCAAGTCTTTTTATATTAAACTACTGCTATTTCAAGCCATATTCTGGGCCCAGTTGTTCGAAACTAACGAACGATGTCGTTAGTTAATGTATCGTTAAAACTTTGATCATTAAATATGGCATATATGCTAATATTTTTGCTGAAAAAAATGTGAGTAGCTTTTGCATTTGCAAAAGCTACTCACATTTTTTCAGCAAAAATAATCGTGAATTAGATATTTTATTTACTAGATCAGTTAACATTTTGACCACTAACGAGCTCGTTAAGCTAACGACGCTTTGAAAAACTTGGCCCTGGTCCCTTGGAGAGAGTTTACTTTATTTTACCACGGACGTTTACTTTATTTACCAAAGAGTTTTCTAATACAGTGGTATCCCTTTTCTAAAACATTCACCTTAGAAAACCTTCTTTTTGATGTGTATTTTTTCGCCTTAAATTAAAATGGGGCCATTTGAGTCGCCAGTGGGAAAAGAAGGCCCCAGATCAGCTCGCGCATTTGCACATTTGGAGCAAAACCTTCATTGTCAACGGATTCTATAGATAAACAGCAACGGTCCTGACCAGACTTTGTAGATACCCTGGTTAAGCTGGCCTACTACTGGTTCGATATACTCTGAAGCACTATTTTCTCGTGACACGTAGCAATGAAGAGATTTACCATATTTACCCTAAATGTTCCAGATCCAGATCAGTTAGCTCCTAAGTAGCCAACTGACCTGGACCCACACTGTTTGTCATTCCGGATGTGAATTTATATCAACAATCTGGACCAAGTAATCTGATTAGCTGGAAATTTAAAGTGGGCGTGGCATCTTAATTTATTCTGCATATCAGCACTACATCAAAGTACGGGGGACGTTTTATGGCCTTCACACAAACACTGTATGTAACTGGGTCACTGCGAAATTTCTTAATTAATTACATTTAATTATAGACCTGCAGGAAGATACCTCACAATTTGATTGTCTAGAAATATGCTTTTATTTTGACAAATATTTAACTTGTAAATTAGATTTCATTGAGACACAGTTCCCTATATTCTTTCGATATAAAGTTATCCCACATATACCTTCTAATTACGGGTTATAGTGGAATGGACACACATGGTAGATACTTCACCCTATTTTGTGACCCCTGATTGTGATCCAGAGCAACAATCCCCATCTGAAAAAGGGTCTACTCTAAAAGGAATGAATGTGCTCCCAGTTTACACCAGACTCCTTTTCAGAAGAAGACAAACCAATTTTGACAAAGTTGTCTCCCATGAAAGTATATCAACTCCCTCACTATATATTGGGACCATACTATACTTTTACTAAAACCTAAATTTTGAACAATTCTGTTTTATATGTTACTACATGTTGATGTGTCTACTTACTCCTGGTCCCGAGATTATAAAACGCGTTTCATGCTGAGCTGAGCTGAGCATGAAATTTTCTCTGCTAATAAATATGAAAATGCCAACAATAGTTGGCATTTTCATATTTATTATCAGCGAAATTTTCATGATCAGCTATGTTTAGCGAAGACGAATTTGCAATTGTTAGTACTTTGAGATTTATCAGCAGAACAAATTTCATGCTCAGCTGAATTGAGCACATAGAATGTTTTATAACCTCGGGGCTTGGATAAACGGAGAGCATGGTAGACCTGTTCCGTGGCATCTGATCAGGATGTATACTGTTTGCTCGGCCCTACCTGTGATAATGCACAGAGAAAATACGATACAGTGGTCATATTTCGTTTTTGTTATAGTCGTCCTCGGAAAAAAGCGCTTGAACAAATTACTGTTTACACAATTTGAGCTGAGGTTTAATGGCTCTGTCAACAATGTTTCAGTCATTCTGCCCCCAAGAGAGAGGGAGAAAGAAAGTAAAACTGGGATAGAACAGACAAGAATAGACTAGATAAAGGCTCCAACACCTAAACTTGCTTCAAATGAGGCAAGAATGTTCCTGCTAAGAGGCAATGATGGCAGGGCCAACACTCTGAAAGTTTCAGCAAAAATGTGCACCTTCCAACTACCAACACTTGTCACAGAATTACGAAAACACGCCTATTTAAATATATTGAAAATTTCACCACCAAAAACTGAAAGTTTTCAGATAGAAATTCTGATATTTTTCATATTTCCGCTCAAACCATAGATTGTGGGTACTCGTTAGAACCGCCTCGCGGTTCTAACGAGTACCCACAATCTATGTTTTTGAGCAGAAATAAGAAAAATAATGTATACCTCTGTAAACCCCAGTTTTACTATATAAAAGTGGGGTTTCAGGGGGTCAAAATTATATAGGTATGTTTTCGTAATGAATTATAAATCATGTATTGATTGGCCAAGTGTTAAAAGCCACTAGGTCTGCCCTAATTAGTCCTAAATATTGGGACACCTTAACTCCTTACCATACTTGTCCTAAAAATGGAACTATTACTGCATGTTGATGCATCTTTAACAATGCCGAATAAGTGGCAACTAGTGTAGTTCTGCGGCGTCTGATCTGGGTCTACACTGTTTGCTCAGTCCTATCTCTCCCATTATTAAGGGTTATTACGATAATCCTCTTTCGAATTAACGAATTTAAAGTACCATGCCTTTGACATGAACAAAGTACGAAATTGCATTACTTTCTCTTAATGTGTTTATGTCTGGACATAAAAGACGATTTTGTTTTGTATGGGCGTAACTTTAATTTACAAATGGCTGAAAAGGAAAACATGAAACAGCTATTAAATAGCTTTCTTCAACAAAAAAGTAATATGTATTCATTTTAATTTCAACAAGAGGAAAAAGGGTTTGTCCTGCAGCGAAGACCCTTATTAGTCTGTGTATAGCTACAGTTTGATTACGGCATTCGCTGTTGGATTACAGAAAACATGATCTTGCATCTTTCCACGCAACATTTAACTGCCTGATAAAACTGTACGAATGAGGCTGCGGATATTGGTCTTCACTGGCGCGTATAGCTCCCACCATCTTGCCTCCCACCAGTCCAAAGTCCCTTTTTTCTTACAACTGTTCCCATAATTGATGAATGGATGGATGGGCGAACAGACCACTGAATGATCTACCGAACAATCAACTGATAAAAACGTAATCAAAACATGAATCAATACAACATAGATATATTGAATTACATCTTAAAGTATCCACCAAACCATGTACACACGCACTGGCATGAATAATAAAAATGATCTAGTCAGTAATTAAAACAATAGAATCTGAAAGGAATGGCCTTTGCGGGCAGTGAACACAATCACAAAACTAAAAACGGCTGAAATGTCAGATTTGTGTGGGTCGGACTAGCTAAATAAAATCCGGAATGAGCTCAATGATCAATGATTACAAAGAAACAGAAAAAAGTCGAACCAAAAAAGGCCTCTAATGCAAAACGTTATATATATATATAACTCATTCGCTAAGTTCAACTTAGCGAACAGACACCTTTTTAATGCTTACTGAATCCGCCAGTAAGTGGTACATACAGGATACACTCCTCATAGGGCAGCCATCTTTTCAATGGATTGAAAACGAAGTATCGAAACAAAGTGTTTAAGGTAGTTTGATTACTAAACTGTACATGTATTGTCTCATATATGAGCCAGCGTACGACAAAACCTACACTAAGATTAATGCGCCCAGCGAAAACCCTTCGCTGATCGCAGGTGCCTTCTACAGTCTCCGGGCTATCCAAAGATCCAAAGCGGGATGAACGAGAACCCTTGCCTTAGTTGGTGACTGTACAAGCTGACCTGTGACTTTGCTGATCGCACGGGTCTTATTGTTGGTTTTGTCTTGCTCTGGCTCATATCTCTTTTTTATGTACTGGTTGTCGTCTAGAATCTTCCGTGGACGCTACCTCGTCTTCGGAGGACCATTACGAAAACAAGCCTATTCAAATATGTTGAAAAATTCACCACCAAAAACTGGAAGTTTACAGATAAAAGTTCTGATATTTTTCATATTTCTGCTCAAAACATAGATTGTGCGTACTCGTTAGAACCGCCTCGCCGAGGCGGTTCTAACGAGTGCCCATAATCTCTGTTTTTGAGCAGAAATAGGAAAAAAATGTATTCCCCTGTAAACGCCAGATTTTACCTTCCGAATGATACCTGATCATGCGGTTAATCAGGGCGTAAAAAATAGCTGTATTTCCACAAACATGCAAAAACAAAAAAAAAAAAACACAACATTTGGTCGGTAGGTAGGAGACACTTTTTTTTATTTTTCTATTTTTTCTCCAGAAAAAGAACAGGGTCGAGCCTGTACAGGTATTTTGGTGAGGGTCGGTGCTTTACTTTTTTATTTTGCATTTTTACTAATAAAAATAGCAGAGTCGAGTGTTTGAAACGGGGTCGGTCGGGTTAGTGGAAACACAGCTATTTTTTTTTTTTACGTCTCAGTGGTTTAAAATTTCAGTTGACGGCTTAATATTGAAGATTGTTTCTTGCATCTTTCCGTACATACACTAGTGCAAATATTTAACGCTAAACATGCTAGGTAAAACTTCAGCAGACGACAGCTTTTAATATTTTTCATATTTTTCCCAGAAAATAGGCTTTGACTTTTCCTTAGGAGACAATTTGCATGAAATGTCAACTATTTTCTGAGAAAAAAAATAAGAAAAATATCATCGATTTGTCGTCTGCTGAATTTGCCCACAGCATGTTAAGTGTTAACAACATTTGGGTATATGTGAGTGTAGTCACGGTTTTGAAAAATCAAACTTCCGTGTCCGGATTGTTGACAAAAACAGTTTCAGTGCGTTTCCAGTTTTGTATCTCAGGGTTTTGTCTAGTTCAACAGCTTTTTCTCCATTATTATTATTATTATTATTATTATTATTATTATTATTATTATTATTATATGCTGACCAAATCGACATGTTGCTATGACCTTTTGATTAAAATCTTTATAAATATACGTTAACTGTGCATTACAAAAACGCGCCTATTCAAATATACTGAAAATTTTACAACTATAAGGCGTTAAAAAAAAAAAAAAAATAGTTGTGTTTCCACTAACATGATGAAAAAAAAATGGTTGGTAGGTAGGAAAAAACTTTTTTTTTCTATTTTGTCTCCAGAAAAGAACAGGGTCGGACCTGTAATTTTATGAAAATTCAGGTGTTTTGTTGAGGGTCGGTGCTTTGCTTTTTTATTTTGTATTTTTACTGATAAAACATAGCAGAGTGGGGTGTTTGAAACAGCGTCGGTCGGGTTAGCGGAAACACAGCTATTTTTAACGCCTAAACGGAAAACTTTCAAATAAAAAAATCCGATATTTTTTATATTTCTGCTCAAAACATAGATTGTGGGTATTCGTTAGGATCATCTCGGCGAGGCGGTTCTAGCGAGTACCCACAATCTATGTTTTTGAGCGGAAATAAGAAAAATAATGTATACTCCTGTTAACCCCAGTTTTACTATATAAAAGTGGGGTTTAAGGAGGTCAAAAATAAGTATTTTTCGTGATGTAAACAGGTACTATCTGTACAGATGAGCAACTTGCTGTTTTACGTGGAACGCAGGATGCCTATATTGTACAGTGGACGTATCCCTGTGAATATTAAATGTCAAAGCGCAGGGAAGGCAACTTGTCATAATTAAATTGGCCTTTCTTCTGAAAAAAAAGGCCTATCTTAAAAGCTTTGGGGAACGGGATACCCGTTCAGGAGAGGTAACTTTGTCAAAATCACTTTGCCTTCTTTCTGGTAATGGGTCTACTCTTCAAGAAAATATTTTGCTCCCAATGGGACAAATTCTTTCCTTTTATATTAGAAACCATTCATAAGACTGCGCTTAATGTGCAGAAAAGCAGAAAGGAAGTCACAAAGTTGTCTCCTTCCACTGAAAAAGAAAATATATATATATATATATATATATATATATATATATATATATATATATATATATATATATATATATATATATATATATATATATATATATATATATATATATACAGTATAACCTCGATGGCTCGAACATGGATGGCTCGTTTACCTTGGATGATTCAAACTCGTTCTTGAGTCCCTAGTAAATTCTTCCGATAACTCAAGAAAACAAAAATTTTGGGATTTTAAGGGGAATTTTCTTATTTTATCACGAAAATCGAGGCGATTCTAATGAGTACACTCAACATACCATTATTTTATAGAAGAGGGAAAAGACATTCCTAGATTATTCTCATTTGCCTTCTGACATTACGCTATGATTAACCCTCAGTGGCTCGAACTACCCATGTCTCGAACAAATTTACATGGTCCCAAAGATGTTCGAGCTATTGAAGTTCGACTATATATATATATATATATAAATATATATATATGGTGGAACTGAATATAATCCCCCACACTTTATACTGGAAGAGTCCAATTTCAATTTTAGGTATGTCAATGATATTCTTAGAGAAAAACGGCAAAACTACTTGCAAACAGTGCAGACCTTGATCAGGCTTCGCAGAATGGGTCTGCACTGTTTGACAATTACCCAGTTGGGTAATCTCCCGATTAAAATGGGTTAAACCCGATGTATTTAACCACATCGTTTTAAGCCGGCGGTTCTGACATTGTTTATTCCTTGTATTACTTTATGGTTCCCGGTTGAGGAGGCATTTTGTTCTATCATGTTTGGCGCCTTGTTCCTTAGTCTTGTATAACAAAACCCTATATATAGTTCGCCACTCAATAGGATCTTGACTCGTTGCTTGTGAAAACATGAAATTGTGATAATCATCTTCTAACTCATCAATTTAGAAATACCCAATCAAAACTGTAAATGAATATATTAGTTTTCATTTAAATCTTACCTATACAACAAAACATTTTTTTTTTTTTTTTTTTTTTGCATTTGAATTCAGGGTCGCACTTCGGAACAAAATGGTCACTCATTTCCGTAATATTTCGAGCGAAGCCCCACGACGTCCGTAAAGGTAATGTAAAACCCAACAGTCCAGTCTCCGTACCGTTAATGAATAGTTTCCCTCCGAACTTAATAATCGTCTGCTTGACATTCGAAAAAAATATATACAGAAGAGGCGGTAAGAAATGCGTTGGCACTTGTGGCGGACAGCTTGCATCTTCCTGAACTTAAATTGGAACAGTTCATCATTATTTTCAGTATTTAAAATCTGGGACATTGTTTAGGAGTTGTGGAAAGAGTTTCTGCTTTTACCTTCCACCTTTTTATGCCTCGCGAAGGGGGGATATAATAGTAGATTGCCCTTATGATACCAAGGAGCTGTTAGCTAAAATATTTACTAAAAGCTCTTTCGTAATCACAAGGTAAGATTCGAACCTTTGTGCGACGTTGAGTTTTGGACAGAAAAGGAAAACGTTAACATACAGTATAAGTCAACAAAATAATGTATTAATTTAATACAGAAATTTCTAACCTGAAATTTAAGGGAGTGATTCTTTTTTTTTTTTTTTTTTTTTTTTTTTTTTTTTTTTTTTTCAGAGTAATTTATTCAAAAATTTAAACAAAATGGTCCAATTAAGAATTTAGTTGAAATAGAACTTCTTTGTTGAGAAAATATAAGCGAAGTGTGTGTTAAACACGTATTGAAGAAAGACACACCCCCTATTATCGACCAAGGTTAATGCAATTAACGTTATAGTATCAATGTGTTTATTTGTACTCGGGACATAAAACTTACCAAGCAAGTCATCCTACGAATATGATCTAAATATTAGAACAAAAATACTAAATGCCAAAACGTGTAGCAACATAATATAAGTTAAGCTAAGAATATTTGAAAGCATTTCCGTACAAAAGAATATACATGTGTAAAAATAGAGCACAATATCAAACAGCAAATATAACAAAGTAGGTAATTGAATTCGAAGCCCTGAGAACATGCAACGCACTCAGAGTGCATGTTTTCCAGGCTGCCCTTTTTCCGTTCTGTTCAGATCAACATGGTCATCGAAGCGATCGACACATTCGAAAATAATCCCCCATGGCGAACGTAGAACATAGTACTCATCACTTCGAAGAAGCTTTTTTGTAAAAAGAAATTGCTCTCTCTCTCTCTCTCTCTCTCTCTCTCTCTCTCTCTCTCTCTCTCTACTTTTGAGACATATCAATTGACCATAAACCATTATTATTTGTTTCAGAGATTCAAGAACTAGTATGGCGTCAGTAGTTAATGTTTCTCGGTCTAAACTAATCGCTTCTGATGAGATTTATACTAAGTTTTGCAACCCATGTAACTCCGATGGTTTTGAAAGACAGGCAGCCCGCTATTGCCAAGATTGTAATGAGTTCTTATGTCTAAAATGTACAGAGAGCCACAAAAGATTTAAGAACTTGAAGAACCACCAAATATTAACTGCAAATGAGATTCCCAGAACAACGGGCGACTGTCCAGAATCACATGACGAAATATTATGTGTTTGTGAGCAAACGTCAGAGGCAACTGGTTACTGTGAAACACACAACGAAGTAATTTGTGAAACATGCAAGACATTAAAACATAGGAAGTGCAATAATTGGTCATTAGCAAAGAAAAGTGCATCTTATACAGCAGTCAAATTAAATAAAATTCAGGAGGAAGTGAAAGAAATGGAAAACAAGTTTGAGCAGTTTAAACAGAAGAGATCTTCGGATTTACAGGAATTACTAAACATGAAAGAAAAATGTTTGAATGAAATAAAAGGCTTTCGAAAAGAACTTGATAATTTACTGGATACATTAGAGCAAAGCATAAAACGGGATTTAGAGACACGTGTAAGAGAACAGCGCCAGGAGATTGAACATCACATTGATTCGTGTTTGACTACTATTAAAACCATCAAAGCAGATTCCAAACTTGTATACGATGCCAAACAAAGTGATCGAAAAGACAAAATGTTTGTCACCGATATCAAGATCTCAACTCGTTTTGAGGACTACAAAGCATTGTTACAGGATGTAAAAACGGAAACCAAGAAACCTATTCTGGCGTTCGAAAGAGACAAAAAGCTAGTAGAGATGCTTAGTAATATTGGCGCTATGGGACAAGTGATCTTTCAAGAGGGCGTCGAACCAAAGAAAGCACCAAACAAAACCCGTAGCAATGTCGTGATAGACAAACATGTCATTAACTCGGAACAAGTAATCATTAACTCGTCAGATGACGTAACTACTCCGTGGGTCACCGGCTGTACCTTCATGCCAAACGGTCAAGCTTTGTTATGTGACTATAACAATAAAAAGGCCAAACTGTTGGACTATAAGTTGACGCCAATTGGGAGCCTGAACTTGCAAGACCGGCCATGGGATGCCAGTTCCGTCGACAGTAGCAATGTCATTGTCTCTTTCCCTTTGGGCAGAATCTTACAGATAATACAAGTACTGCCTAGCCTTAAAGCAGGGCGCGTCATACAGGTAAAGAAGATGTGCTGGGGCGTTACAGTAGTAGGGGACGATATTTACGTGGCATGCCATAAAGGACCGGGTGATGGGGAGGTTCAAATTATTACTGATAATGGAATTGTTAATAAAATTATTACAAGATTGGCCAATCTCAGTGGTCCATCCTATATTTCTGTAAGTAGGTCGACTAGAAACATCTATGTTGCCGACTGGAAGACGTCTTTATTATCACGTTTCAAGTCAGATGGCGGAATTGTTTTTCAATATTCTAATCCAGATTTACATGGTTTGAAAGGCATTTATGCGGACGCTGAGGATAACATCGTTGCATGTGGCCGAGATACCAACAATATATATATCGTTTCCTCGAATGGCAAAGAACATAAGACTCTGCTTCCTGTGAAGGATGGAATACCAGGGCCTTGCTGTGTCACCTACAGACCTGATGATTCCATACTTATTGTTGGCTGTTACAAAAACAACAATCTGTATGTGTTTAAACTAGCATAATAGCCTTCTTAGGGAATTACTTCCAATTACGGAACGTCAGACACTGGTACGAGTGTGCGTGTGTGCATGTGTGTTGTGTGTTAAAGTTACATTTTGGAATCAGGAGTAAAGGACAGTATTTTGGCAGGCTTGTTATCACTATATGCTAGCGACAGGAAGATTTGTACCTTGCGAGTAGTATGATTGTTTATGCTTTAAAACGTTTGGTCCGCAGCGGCTTTTTCTGCTGACTGTCCCTCTTTCAGCATTCCTCTATGTTTGTTTTTGAGATTGTGGCTTTTGCTGGATGACTTATTGTCATAAGTACTCGTCTTTGTTCATCACAGTGATTAATTTGATTTTTATGTTTTCGCTTTGCGGTGTCAGAATGTTTATGATAAATAAGGTAGCTATTATGGATAGGTCAGGTAAGGAGTTAAGGTGCTAGAATGTTTATGGTAAATTGGGTTACTACTGTGGGCAGGTATGGTAAGGAGTTCAGATGTCAGAATGTTTATAGTAAATTAGGTAACCACTGTGGACAGGTATGGTAAGGAGTTAAGGTGCCAGAATGTTTATGGTAAAATAGGCAACCAATGTGGACAGGTATAATGAGGAGTTATGGTGTCAGAATGTTTGTGGTAAATTAGGTTACTACTATGAACAGATCTCGTAAGGAGCTAAGATGCCAGAATGTTTATAGTAAATTAGGTAACCACTGTGGACAGGTATGGTAAGGAGTTAATCTGCCAGAATGTTTATAGTAAAATAGGCAACCACTGTGGACAGGTATAATGAGGAGTTACGGTGTCAGAATGTTTGTGGTAAATTAGGTAACTACTATGAAAAGATCCGGTAAGGAGCTAAGATGCCAGAATGTTTATGATAAATAAGGTAACCACTATGGACAGGTCTTGTAAGGAGCTAAGGTGCCAGAATGTTTATGGTAAATTAGGTAACCGATATGGATAGGTAGTGTAAGGAGTAAAGGTGCCAGAATGTTTATGGTAAAATAGGTAACCACTGTGGCCAGGTATGGTTAAGAGTTAAAGTGACGGAACGTTTATAGTAAATTAGGTAACCATTGTGGACAGGCATGGTAAGAAGTTGCAGTGTCAGAATGTTTATGGTAAATAAGGTAACTGCTATGGACAGGTCTTGTAAGGAGCTAAGGTGCCAGAATGTTTATGATAAATTAGGTAACTACTATGGATAGGTCAGATAAGGAGTTAAGGTGTCAGAATATTTATAGTGAATTAGGTTATCACTGTGGACAGGTATAGTGAGGAGTTATGGTGTCAGAATGTTATGGTAAATTAGGTAACTGCTATGAACAGATCTGTAAGGAGCTAAGGTGCCAGAATGTTTATGATAAATAAGGTAACCACTATGGACAGGTCTTGTAAGGAGTTAAGGTGCCATAATATTTATGGTGAAGTAGGCAAACACTATAGACATGTATGGTAAGGAGTTAAGTTATGAGAATGTTTTGTAGCAAATGAGATAACCACTCTGAACAGGTATGGTAAGGAATTAAGGTGACATGATGTTTATGGTAAATTATGTAGCCACAATTTAATCGACTATGACCTGTTAACCGACCAGTCTTGCTTAAATCACAATACACAGGCCTAGTATAGATCTACCGTCTGTAGATTTAAACTATACTTTCCTGTATCAAAAGCAAAATTTACGGAGAATGAATTTCTTCTGTCTTCCATCTGAGAAAGGGTCTACTCTAAAAGGAAAGAATTAGCTCAAGATGACATTGCTTCAGATATTATTAATTTCTCCGCATAAACATAGATTGTGTGCCTCGTTCAGTAGGTGATGGCCCATGGCATTTCCATTGGCTGGATCTTGCCGGTATCAATTTGTGTGCAAAAAAAAGTATCAATGGATTTCTTACAATGCAAGAGTATATTGCAGGTACATGTTAGAAGCGCATAAGGAATACTTTTCTAATGAGTACTCACAACATATGTTTTCATGGATTAAAAATAAAACTGTCAGAACAAAAGGGTGCTAGAGCTGGGGTTATACCTTGAGAGCTAACTCTTTCCTTTTAGAGTAACCCCTTTTCAGAAGGGAAAGAAAACAGGAAGTCTCCTTAAAGACAAATTTCTTCTAAAACATATTCTAGAGGCTTTTTTCATCCTATTATCTGCTACTGGGAACTTTGAACAAAAAGTTGAGTCTGGCTTGTATATTTTATTCATTTAATAACAGAGCTGCGTTCAGAAGTGCATGTTACTTGCGAGTGGTTTTGACCTGGACCCCTGCTCCTGTTCGCGATCGTCACTAGGTACAGAGATCCAGAGCAAAACGCCCCGTATCACTGAAGCCCTGGTTTACGTGGGGGTTTAACTCTTATCAATCTGGGTAAAATTTTCAGCAGACGACAAATTGAAATATTTTTTGTTATTTTTCCCAGAAAACAGGTTTTAACATTTCATGCAAACTGTCTCCAATGGAGACAAAACATTTCATGCAATGGAGACAATTTGTATGAAATGTCAAATCCTGTTTTCTGGGGAAAAAAATAAGAAAAATGTCATCAATTTGTCGTCTGCTGAATAAGCCCAAAGAGTGGTAAAATTTCACATTTGCGGTGTTACATGTAAATGCCACGTACCATATCTCATGCACAGATACTTGGGGTCAGTAGAGCAGTGCAGGCCCCAAAAATTATCTTGTTTATAATTTTTCTCGGGGTATTTTTTGCATTTCAGTACAACAGAAACACTGCTAATAATGAATAATATTATTTTGTGACTTCTTTAAAGGTTCTAAAAACATCATATTTCTCTCAAATGGTAATATATGGACGTCTATAGTTACGACGAAAAGGTTTTATATTGAATTATCGGATAAAAATTTGCATATTTACTTCTCTGTTAAGCGCCATGCAAAAAGTACTTTCTGAATGATATGGAAAGACGGGTAGATGATATTCCAACTTAATGTGTATTTGAAGTATTGTTTCACTCCGCACTTATGTTCGATGTATTCGATTGTATAATTTATCTACCGTATACCATGTGTATCAAAGTCAAAATAAAAGTTTGTATTAAGATTCAGGTTTTTTCTCCTAAAAATCCTAAAAGTCTGTGGGAACAAAATGTAAGCACACTGCAAACATTACGAAAACACGCTTATCCGAATATATTGAAAAATTCACCTCCAAAAACTGAAAAATTTCAGATAAAAACTCTGATATTTTTCATATTTCTGCTCAAAACATAGATTGTGGGTACTCGTTAGAACCGCCTCGACAAGGCGGTTCTAATGAGTACCCATAATCTATGTTTTTGAGCAGAAATACGAACAATAATGTATACCTCTGTAAACCCCAGTTTTACTATATAAAAATGGGGTTTAAGGGGGTCAAAATTATATAGGCATGTTTTCGTGATGGCTCCTGATTTGAGTCACAAAGTATAAGAAGGTACGTTTTTTCGTGTCGTGACTCTTTTAATTGTGCGTCTGTGCAGTCTGGTGGGGATCTGCACTGAACGCGGTAGTCTATATCTCCTAGTGGGGTAGTCCCAATGGGTACATTTTGCTAACCCTAGGACCAGAAAGATATACAGCTAGTATTGTTACTGAAAGAAGACTTGAGTACAATGTTGTATATAAAACCACTGTAGAGCAAATCGTAATGAATTGTATTTGGATTAAAACGTGCCATAAAAAGGACCATAGCTCCGGATAAAGGGGAGGGTGTATCCACATAATAGGTTCTTATTACTCCACGAGAACATATGTTTTGGGTACTCATAAGAAGCGCGCGCTTCTAATGTGTACCATAACATGCTTTTTGTGGAAAAATAAGAAAAATATCAAAACTTTTCCGTTGAAAAAAAAGTGCCTTATCTGTAGCTAGGGATGCCCATACGATATTGTCCAATTTACAGTTCTTACGAAATGAAAGTCGCAACAAAGGAATGAAGCATAGTTGAACAAAACTTTACCGCCTATTGTGGGATCCGAACGCGGTCTGTCCGGATAAAAATCCAATGCTCTAACCACTGAGGCAAAGAGTCAACTCTTTGACGAAGTTGTCAGAAATTGAATATATATAGACCTTTTTAAACACTACGTCACACAATAAACATCATTTGAAGTCTTTCGGTCTTTAACGCAGGGTAGTACGTTCTAGCCTAGTTCATATTGGATAGCAGAAAGTTGTTGTTTACGTTTACCGGACAGTATGATTGCCGATGTTTATTCAGAAAAATAACGTAGTTTCATTCGTCAAAAGTTTCTTTTCAGAAGAGATTCTCATCGAGTGATCATTTAAATGTCATAACCAGAAATATTAACATATATTTTGACTATATCATCACGAAAACATGCCTATATAATTTTGACCCCCTTAAACCCCACTTTCATATAGTAAAACTGGGGTTTACATGGGTATACATTATTTTTCTTATTTTTGCTCAAAAACATAGATTGTGGGTACTCGTTAGAACCGCCTCGCAGAGGCGGTTCTAACAGGTACCCACAATCTTTATTTTGAGCAGCAATATGAAAAATATCAGTCTTTTTATCTGAAAACTTTCAGTTTTTGGAGGTTAAATTTTCTATATATTTGAATAGGTGTGTTTTCGTAATGTAGTAGCTAAAATTAGGCGTAAAATGGTCACCATAAAGCAATATTATGGTTGTGCGCGTGCTTGCTGATATTGGAAAAAAATATCATTGAAACAGCTGTATTTGTCTTAGGAAAAGCAGTCAGATTGGTTCTTCTTAAAGCTGTAGTTTAAAACACTGGATAAATTTACGGTTAAATATTAAACAAAAGTGATTTATTTCCAAAGTAAAATTTGGCTTGAATCAATTGGTATGGTGCGACAAAATTCAACTGAGACAATTAGTTTCCGCCAACGACTTCGTAGGTTCCCGGTATTAACTACGATCGAATTTTATGTTTAGCAGAGGAGGGTATCGATGGGGTTTATTGATTGCCTATTAATGGCCTGATCTATCTTGACTGATGATTTGTGGCCTAACATTTAGGTGACTGCTGATTTTTGTGATTTGGGATTTAACGATTCAGCTCAAACAATCCAAACTATTTTATTTTTTGTAAAAATAGCTTTGTCGGTTACTGATTGGGGAGCTAAGGTATATTTGGTAGCCCCTCCAGACCCTCATGATTGTTCACTGCAGTTAATCAAGCGAGACTATGGTGTAATGGTATACCATAATGTATTGTCATTTGGAAATCGATGATTACAGAATTGAGTTCACGGAATATGCTAATGTCTCAGTTTAATGTTGTCACACTATATCAATGGAAACGGAAATATTTTTGCCATCCACAATTTTTGGTCACTTGGCATATTGAAATCACGTGGTCAGTAGCCCGGATGAAAACAATAACAGTAACAAGAGGGCCATGATGATCCTGTAACGCTCGCCTGAGTATCAAGAATGTTTCATCAAAGGAGAGCGAAAACCAGAGAACACAGGGAAAAACCACCTGACCACCCGTAAGCAGAACTTGGCTTTCCGACATGTGACCCGAGCTAGGCTCGAACCACAGAGGTGAGAAACCTAATGGATTGAGAGTCAACTCTCCTATCCACCAGGCTACGTGGGGGCCGCTAACTTAGAGAACCTTACCCATAAATGATCAAGGCAAACATTCTGTCCATGATTCATGATGATTATATTAACAAATAAGACAATGTAGCATGCCTAATGGACCATGAAATATAGAGCATGGTCAAATATGAATGACTGCACTCAAGAGGCCATGCTAAGATGTAAGCATGTGCTAGGTATCATTGGTTGTAGGATCAATAATTACTGAGAAACTGACCAAAATGCAAAAACTTAACAAAGTCAGAACCGTGGAATATATTTCAAGGTCAAATATACATGACTGCATTCAAGAGGCTATGCTAAGATGTCTGTAAGTGCCAAGTATCACTGCTGTAGGACCAACAGTTACAGACCTAAATGAAAACTAAAGAAAGTCACTGGACCATGAAATACAGGTCATAAGTAACCCAGGTCCAAACTTAACCTGGAAATCATCAAGACAAACATTCCGAGCAAGATTCATGATGATTGCACCTGCATAAGGCCTTTGGTTTCAGAGAAGTTTTTTTTTCCTTAAGTTTTAACTATATACGAGTAGTTCGTAATAAATGACCCCCAGGGCATGGCCAATTTGGACTTCAGGGACATGGTTGGTAGGATTTATGTGGGAGACTGCTAAACATTGCTAAATATAATATATAAGCTGTGGGTCTCATGGTTTCAAAAGAAGATTATTGAAGTTAATGACCCACGGGACGTGACCAATTTGGACCCCAGGGCATGGTTAGCAGGATTTATGTAGGAGACCACTAAACATTGCTACAAACTAAATGTGTTAGCTCTGGGCCTCATGGCTTCAGATGAGATTTTTTAGGGTTATTTAGCTAGTTCTATATAAACAAATAACCGCCTGGGACATGGGCAGTTTGAACCGTAGGAGCTTGATTGGCAGGATTTATGTACATATAGGGGACCACTAAACATTACTACATACTCATTATATAAGCTGTGGGCCTTATGGTTTCAGTGAAGAAGATTTTTTAAGATTTTTCTCATTATAAATCTATGGGAGCTAATGACCCCCGGGGCGTGGCAAGTTTAAGCCCGAGGGGCTTGATTGGCAGGATTTATGTAGGAGACCATTAAACATTGCTACATACTAAATATATAAGCCGTGGGCCTCATGGTTTCAGAGAAGAAGATTTTTGAAGGTGCTTTAGCCAAATAGCTCTATATAAACATATGACCCCCTGGGGCATGGCCAATTTGAACCCCAGGGGCTTGACTAGCAGGATTTATGTAGGGAACTACTAAACATTGCTACATACTAAATATATTAGCTGTGGGCGTCATGGTTTGAGAGAATAAGATTTTTTTAAGTTGTTTTTTTTTTCATTATAAGTCTATGGGAGCTAATTATCCCTGGGGCGTGGCCAGTTTGGAACCTACGGGCCTGATTGGCAGGATTTATATAGAACACCACCTAACACCGCTACATACTTACTCTGTTAGCTCTCGGCCTCATGGTTTCAGAGAAGAAGATTTTTGAAGGGTCTTTAGCTATAAAGCTCTATATAAACATATGACCCCCACCCCTTCCCCCCCCCCTCTCCCCACACACACTTAGGCGTGGCCAGTTTGGACCCCGGGGGCTTGATTGGCAGGATTTATGTAGGGGACTTAGAAACAGTGCTACATACTAAATCGTATATAAGCTGTGGGCTTCATGGTTTCAGAGAAGAAGATTTATTTATGTTTTTCCCCATTATAAGTCTCTGGGAGCTAATGACCCCCGTGTCATGGCCAGTTTGGGCCCCAGGGGCTTGATTGGCAGGATTTATGTAGGGGACCTGTAACATTGCTACATAATAAATATATAAGCCGTGGGTCTCATGGTTTCTGAGAAGATCATTACGAAAACATGCTTATTGAAATATACTGAAAATTTTACCATCCAAAAATGAATTTTTCAAGACAAAAAAAATCTGATATTTTTCATGCTTCTGCTTAAAATATAGATTGTGGGTACTCGTTAGAACCGCCTCGTCGATGCGGTTCTAACGAGTACCCATAATCTATATTTTGAGCAGAACTAAGAAAAATAATGTATACCCCTGTAAACCCCAGTTTTACTATATAAAAGTGGGGTTTAAGGGGGTCAAAATTATATAGGTATGTTTTCGTGATGGTTTGAAGGGTCTGTAGCTATATAGCTCTATATAAACATATGACCATCTGGGGCGTGGCAAATCTGGACCCCAGGGGCTTGTCTGGCAGGATTTATGTAGAGAACCTCTAAACATTGCTACGTACTATATATATAAGCTGTGGGCCTCATGGTTTCAGAGAAGAAGATTTTTATTTTCAATTTTTCCCCATTATAAGTCTATGGGAGCTAATGACATCCCCCCCCCCCCCCCCTGGGCGTGGCCAGTTTATGCCCAAGGGGCTTGATTGCAGGATTTATGTAGGGGACCACTAAACATTGTTACATAATAAATATATAAGTCGTGGGCCTCATTGTTTCTAAGAAGAAGATTTTTACAATTTAACCCATTATTAGTCTATGGGAGCTATAGATGGGCATGGCGGTCATCATGATTTACGGACCATGACCATTTGCACATATTTTCAATCCACCTTTAACACAAGGCTCCACATAAAGTTTGAAGAAATGTGGCCCAGGGATTTCAGAGGAGAAGTCGTTGGCAAATGGATTTCAGAGGAGAAGCCTTTGGCTCAGGTGAGCTAAAAAGGTCTATAGACAAGGTATGCGAAATCTGCCAAAGCAGATTATCGAAGGTAGGAGTGATAGGCCGTAATACAGTATACAAAAAGAAAGCATTAATTCGTACTTTTACCATTGCTAAGAAGAGAGAGAGAGAGAAAAAAACATTCTCAAACTGCAAAGTAGAATGTAGATGTCCTTTGCGCTTGCATTGAAATTAAGTCGCGAGTTGCTAGAAGCCATTTCTTAAAGCCAAGGGAGGATAACCTTTCTTCCTGAAATTAACTTGACTTTTCAACCTGAAACTGTTTTTGAAGTGTAATTTCTTTACCATTTCGTACACAGAAATCAGGCCTTTCTGCTCGCTAAATATTTTGGGCATACATGGCATAAGTCGTGTATCTTAAGGCGCAAAAGTAGGACTCAACAATAATGATTTGCTATAAACATCACCAGATACCTTCCGGGTTTTAATCTTTCATTAATACGAAGTTTGCTAATTATCGGTTGACACTTCCACCAATTATTTTATGAGCCTCAACGTCAGAAAACGTACCATCGGAAATGTGCGCCCAGCGAAGATTCAGATCAGCCTGCGCATTCGCGCAGTCTGATCAGAATCTTCACTGGGCGCATTTTTTGATAGCCAAGTTACTTCATGCAAAGGCACCTCATGTGGACAACAAAGACTCTAGACAGACTGTGCGTATTCACAGGATGATTTGAGTCTTCGATGGTACCATATGTCAGAAAGTACATTTTGTCACGTTTTGGCTCCTATTTGCGACAATACATTCACCTGTCCAATAATAATATTGAGTTACACAGACACGCAGCAGGCAAAACGGGCTTTTTCAGCATGTAATCTGAACAGCGAGTCCAACCATAGCCAAAGCATAGGTGCAGTTAGATCAAGGCATCTGCGTGCATCTTTAAACCCAGCGGTATTTAACAGGTTGTTAAGACCTTGTGTGCGCAGGATGATCTTGGATAAATATTTGTTTGCTTTAAACAATACCATAAGCATCCTTCTTGCAGCAAGCAACGTTTCATAATGACAAGGTATTGATTTATTTTTAAGAATATAAATTCCTGCTTCTTTTGTGCTTCCTCAGAATAGGAAACAGTATTATATATTAACATCATCCTATTTTAGATGCATTGTCTGCTTTCTTTTCTTAAATCGGTTTTCTTGTCATTCGGGACCTTTGCACATTATGTTATGGCCAAACGAAGAGCATCAGAAATATATGAGATTTAAAAACAGATAATTTCTACGCTAAGCTAATTATTTTAGGGTAATGTGTATCCGCAATAACTGGGTTTAGGATCGATCATAATCGAAAATCGGTTGATCTGAGCATACCGATTTTCCGATGATCGATATCAAAAAAGGGATTATGTATTCTAGTTTAAGAAATGATAACTGACTTGTAGAGAGGAAAACAAATGTTTGAATCGATGATTATAGAAGTAACATCATATATGGGCCGCGCCAAGCAAAAATGTGGCACAGATTCATCCCATGCATGCGAAAAGTGCCATCCGGGCATATGCTCTCCATTGATACATTCTGTAGTGTCCAATGATTCTGTAAGTGGACAGCGAAAGCTCTGATCAAACTGTATGGATACGTAGGCTGATCTGGGCCTTCGTTGTCCATGCCCGAATATACGTTTTTGCGTGACGCGGCCCATATGGTGTTCCCATTTGTCAGAGAGTTTGTCTACATCAACTATGCCAATGTTCTGTTATAATTTCTGATTTTACTGTCAGCACACTGCAAAACAAAATGAAACTAAGCATTAAATCACTCTTCGGACAGTGCAGGTTGAATTTGGCCTTCGCTGTTGGCATAATGCAGTCAGCACACTACTACATATTGGCCGTCTGATTACAATCACACAATAGAATGCATTCTATTTTATGTGCACCGGTGATGCAGAACAAACTACAAAAACGCTCTGAAAGCTTTCCCGAAGAACTTTGATATACCGTCCTTTTAACTGGGTGCGTATCTCAAGACCGTCCGAAAGGGCGGGGCTGGATACATTTGGTAGATTTTCCGCAATTTTTCAAGCGATACCACTTTCTAGAAGGGACTTTGACAGAGGTATATCTCCTAAAAATGTATCTGACATTCTGATCTGCCGTCCATGTTAGCCTTCAAATTTTCTCCTCTGCAGTACGTGTTGGCCAAATAAAAAATTATCTATAGGCAAAGGCAGTCGTTTTTCAGACAGTTTTGAAGCGTATAACTTCATTATTAAACCGACCTGCGACGCCAAACTTTGTCCCCGTGCTTAAAATAAATCTGCAATTATTTAACAACAATTCTTAGATTAGGGACTTAGCTGTCTGCTTAATGCAAGGCCTTTTAACACACCGTACAACCGGCGCCTGTGACAACAGATGACTACTGATACGTTAGATGTAAACATTGTTGACATAAAAAGGGCACGTGAAGAAATTGTGCGGTAAAATCTAGAAAGAAAGCATTTGACTTTTATGCATTATGGGGATATTATTTAATGTTTGAAGACCCCGCAGTTGTAATTTGAATTAATTTCACTGCCGCATAAGCCTATGTGAGATGGTCAACAAAAAATGTTCCCTGAAATGTGCTCCAAAATTCAATTTCTGCTAGGGTCGTACTTCCTAGGAAAAAAATCTGACATTTTCCCGTGCATAAAATAAATCTGCAATTTTCAACAATTCTGCAACGTTTGGCGTTACAGGTCCGTTTAATAATGAGGTTATACGCTTCCAAACGGAGCAAGTGTCTGAAAAACGACTTTCTTTGCCTATAGATCATTTTTATTTGACTAACACTTGTGGCAGAGGAGAAAATTTGAAGGCTAACACGGACGGCAGATCAGAATATCAGTTGTTTCAAGAAAAAAAAAGCGTTCTGGCTGAGTTTGCACTAATGTTTCGGCACGTTTGAAAGAACACTTTTTCCAGTATTTCCAAAATATACAGTCAAAATATCAATTCCAGGAAGGTGAAATAGTAGAACATAGCGTCATTCTGGCGATTAGTGTTTAATGGAGGACTCAAAACAATTTAGTACCGAAGGCTTATGGGGGAGGGGTCTCGAGTCATATTAGGATTCAATACCTAAGCAGAGTGTTACGCCCTAGGCGGCCAAGACGCACCGAAGGTGACTTCCAATTTGATTAAGCTCCTGGTTGGGCGATGCCTAACTGTACCAGTACACAGAAGACGCTCACAAAGTTAGATTTTTTATATTTTTTTACATATACTATTTACAACACATATAATAATGCAGACATTAACATAATACAACACTTCACACACAATTTGACGCAAATCTCTTCACGTTGGCACGTTTGGGGAACTATACTGGTATATTACTTGAGTAACCTGGCTTGGTTAATCAATTTAATACACTCAGTATATACCCAACCAAATGAGGATAACTATGTGTGCCAATGTGAAGAGATTGCCTCCCTTTCCAATAATTAATATTTATATGGCGCCCTTAATCCATTTTGTTAAGTTTTATTACACTTTTTTAATTAATGATCGATCCCATTTTTTTTTATTATTGATTATCATTTTTCATATCTTCATAACTATCTATTCACAGCCTTAATTTTCTTGTACGTCAGAATCACTTGAACATTTTGTTCACTGTTCCCATTTCTGGCTGTTTACACCATCGTATTAGATTCTTATTTGGCGGACTTTGCTTGCCCAAGACTGGAATCTAAGTACTGCACCTCATATTGAGATCAACTGTCTTTGGAAGGACATGGAAGGACACAACTAAAAATAAACAAAATACAGACTAAGGTCATGTTCTATTATAACCTAGGATGAAGCCTGCTAAGATTCAACCCCTTGTACTACAATGACGCACGTCAACGTATAGACTGAGTGACGTCATTTACGTCGCGGCTGAATATCCGACGCCATGATAGACCCATCAGTGACGTCGACGTAACCCATCCGTGACCTCCATCCCTATTAATGGCGTCGACGCGGTCGACGGTGAGCGCCTGCTAACCGTCGGCAACGTCGTCCGCTTAACGTCATAACATCATATGCAAGCTCCATTTCCATACATACACTAATGATTATAATGTACGAATGAAAAGCAGGGCCATGACGTTCCAAATGTCGCAACCCTAAATGTCACTGACATTACCAATGTCAAACACCTCCGACTTCCGGATAACGATCACAGAGAGAGAGAGAGAGAGAGAGAGAGAGGGGGTAGTATTTGATCAACTCCAACTATTATAAACTCAGTGCCCTGATCAGACGACATCGGAACACTTACATTGTAACAGTGATTATGCAGGCGGAATAATACAAATTTTACAACCATTCGGCATAGGTGGGATTCTTAATGAGTGAAATATTTTGATCCCGGTAGGTGACGTTGGGGATGGGTGGGGGGCACCTACTATCAAAAAGGAGAGGGATGTGTTTCCAGAAGACCGGGACCCCTATCCCTTTCCAGACACGATTGAGACCCCTTTCCAGACAAAGGTAAGACAAACATATTCCCCATTGTAGACAAATAATATATGATCATTTGCACAGTCAGTTAACTTAACAAGGATTTACTTGCATATGATCAATTTTAAGTACAACAAGAATCACACAGTATCAAGTTTAACTAAGGTATATACAATGTTTTAATTTTTACCAATGTAATTGTAATACAATTGTAATATTTTTGGTTCAAACAATATGAGCTGGTGCACAGCAATTCCTATTATTTGCATGTGGTATCCCCAGGTTAAAGTAGTTTACCCCACCCCCGCACCCCTCCTTCTAGACATATATGAACCTCTTCCCAGATATTTTTACAATGTAACACATCCGCGTTCTAGACAGACTTTGAAAATAAGACCCCTTTTGTCGGCACATTCCTACCCATGCTTATGTAGTGAGTACCCACGGGGACTTTGATTGCCTTCTAGACCTTGAACCGGCTATAGACCCCCAGGGAGGTGGGATTTTGTACACCATGATTTTCTAAAACTACATTATATAAGAAACAAAATAACACAAGTTAGTTCTCTGGCGATGGGGGCGTTTGCGTGTAACAGCCATGTACCAACGTTACCCTCAAAACAATAAAAATGTACTTAAATGTAAATACTGATCGTTATTCTTACTTACTAGCATTCATTTTGCTACCAATGCATGTGGTTTTATAAAGACAGGTATCTTAATATGTTGAACTGCCAATGGCTTCTGATATAGCTGTTGCATACTTTACTTAAGGGATAACTGCATTCAAATTTGGCATTTGGGGAGGTAAATCGGCGGTTTTACGGTCGGAAATTTCGTTTTACGGCGACGCGTCAGCGGAGCCGTAAAACGTAATTTGCGACCGTAAAACCGCGATTTACCTCCCCAAATGACAAATTTGATGCAGTTATCCCCATTCTAATGCATTTATTCATTTTTGTCTATTGAAAAAATGTACTATTTGCACAAAACGACAAGTGCTGTGAACTGCGTAAAACCAAATGCCAGCCAATGAGATGCGACGTTACGTGATGGCGTCGGATTTCCGACAGTATATCGCAGAATATACCGTCGCAAATTTTTGACGTTACCCAATCACACGTCGCGTTACATACGCAAGTGCATTAGAATTAAATTTATAAGGCCCATAAATTAGTTTCCTGATACAACGTTTTTGACAACTATGACCAGTCAGTGGCTACAAATTTAATCTGATACTGTTTTACAATAAATAAACACTATATGTCCTCTTTTGTATATCAAGAAATGGAAACAAACCAGTTTGACTAAGCGAATGACATAAGGAAAGATGATAACTTTAGAACAGCTTAAACTTCTCTTCCGAAAAGTATCGTAATTTCAAACTTCGTATCATTTTATTTCTCGTGGTTGCACTTAGTACAATGTATTTAAATATTATGAGTGGTTTAATGCATTATCATCACGAAAACGCGCCTATATAATTTTGACCCCCTTAAACCCCACTTTTATATAGTAAAACTGGGGTTTACAGGGGTATACATTGCGAGGCGGTTCTAACGAGTACCCACAATCTATGTTTTGAGCAGAAATATGAAAAATATCAGAATTTTTATCTGAACATTTTCATTTTTTTTTGGTGGTAAAATTTTCAATATATTTGAATAGGCGTGTTTTCGTAATGAAGCTTTAAATAAATGCTTTATACATTTCTTAATGTTGCATATGCTACTGTCTGGGTGATGCTTTAGCAACATTGCAGAAATGGCTGTTGATACTTTGTATATGAAGGGAAATTAGCTCTTAAATTCTTTTAATAAGAAATATAGTAAATTAATTCTCAGATACCTTTATAGTTTGGTGAATTAAGTGAAAGAAAAACCCTCGGCAATCTTCTGCGTGTGTATCCCATTGATAATTTTATCTTTACAATAGCAAAATGCACCCTATAATAAATACAGAAATACCCTCTTTTCATACAAACTTACATTACATGAGCTCTCCACTGCCTGTATTTTATGCATAAACCTGGTATTCTTTAACTTAAATCCATCTAGACTGCCAGAAATATTGCACACTTAATATTGTTACACACGTTATATTTCCATTTTTTATGCTGTGATATCAGAACACTGTTTCCTCTTCTACAGTCCTGAGAAATCTCATTAGTACGGCCCTATAAATGAAAATACTGTATACTGTCCAAATATCAACTTAAAAGCGCGAATAAAGTGAAAACAAACATTCTGAGGACACAAATTATTCAAGGAGAACTATTTCATTATTTGAGTTTATATAAAAATGCAGCGGTAATTACGATGATAATGACATCACAAACATATCAACACTACACTGCAATTTCAAGTCATCTCTAAGATGCGGCCAAATACACAGCATGCACACTGTGGCAGCTCTCTTTTGCCACAGTGCATAAAATAAAACGTTTTAGGCTGGCTATAAGACAGCTTGCTTCAGTAGAATCTGCTTTATTATGAAATACCATGTAAAAAGAAAACCACAAATACAGGTCAGTCATACATAATGTAATTTAATGACATACACATTAAATAAATGTTTACTATTATTTATCACCTATATAGTGAAACCATTATATATTAATTTTATTATTGATATAAGTAATGAGAAGAACATATAGCAACATTTATCTTAACGATTTCCATTCGCTTTGTTACTTAAATATGCACCTACAAAATGTGTACTTGATGGTCAAAATGGTGACAGTACGAATAACATAGCTAATAGGGCTGGTTATGTCTCTGAGTTTTATATGCTTTATGGCAGTCTGAATTAGATTAAGCTGCCAAGAAACTATGATAAGATATATATTAAAAAAAACTTCTTCTGTCCATACCCCTGATATACCATTTATTACTAGATCATTTTGACGCCAAGATAAGATAAGATATTTTATTACCACTTTCTGTTTCCATTGCAATTTCAGACATGACAACTACCTAGTACCTGCTGATGGTTAATGATTCTGTTAAGGTGAATAGTTTACTACCAATATAACCTTTCCAGATATTAGTATTTACCTGTCATGCCTGATAACCTATGTAATAGAATGGTAACTGCTATTCTTAATCAGACTCCTTGCATATCTCCACTTAGACTGTTACAATTTTTATTGTGCTTCTAAAGACAGTCTCTACCAAAATAAGACAAAATAATGAAGTTTCATTACTATTGTTAAAGGTCCATGTTTTGAAGGCCATTTTCCTCCTGTCCAGAAACTGTTCAGTCTTTAAATTTACATATTTGAGACATACTCTGGTGCTTAGAATACAATTTTTGCTGCGCAGAATGCATATTCTGGCATTAAGAATAGTTTTTCTACGTCCTTTTCCTAATTCTAAATACTAATGGTGGGCGAAGCTTGCTTACCAAGTAATGCTTACTATCCGCGGACGCCTGATTACACCCTTTGTTCTGGGGTCCATGTCTGTTGGTCTGAACATTCTGATTCGTCATTCGTTTATGGATTTATGATTTTGAATTACGGCTTTGGTACCATGACCGCAACTACTTCATAGAGTAATTTCAAAGTTATGTAAAAATGAAATGCTGAATATAGCTAATTATAGCTAAAAAAACATTGATCTGATTTTTGTTTTAGCTAAGTATCGGTAGTTTATAAAAGTCAAAAGGATTGCCTTTGTAGAAAAATGTACAAATACATGCATGGAACTGATGAAAATCAAGTTGCATACCATTTTTGTTTTCAAAAAAGAGTGGAGTTAATCTCTGATGGTGCTAAAGTCATTGAATTGCTCTCTCTCTCTATATATATATATATATGGGGAGAAATATGAAATACCACTGGGCTGAGTGAGGCTCGAACCCACGCCGGCTACGACGGCAGCGCCTAGCCCTTCAGAGTCAGGAGACATAACCACTGCACCACTACGCTTGTTAAAAAACAAGTTTCATGGAATAGTATTATACTTGATTTCTCTGAATGACCCGTCGGATAGGGTATATTAGGTATATAGGGTATAGCACCCAAAAATATATCCTATCCGACGGGTCATTCAGAGAAATCAAGTATAATACTGTTCCATGAAACTTGTTTTTTAACAAGCGTAGTGGTGCAGTGGTTATGTCTCCTGACTCTGAAGGGCTAGGCGCTGCCGTCGTAGCCGGCGTGGGTTCGAGCCTCACTCAGCCCAGTGGTATTTCATATTTCTCCCCATACACTTTTTTCTGAAGTACTTACATCAGTATTGATCCTGGGCCGGAATTCTTTGTTGAAGTTTGTTTAAATCTTAAATTATATATATATATAATATATATATATATATATATATATATATATATATATATATATATATATATTTAAATTCATTGTGTTATGTAAGTTTCTAAATTTGCCTAATGTTACACGCTTATCTTTAAGGATTATTGTTTTCTGTATATTTGAGAACTAAAGCAACACTGTTGTTTTGGGGGGAAATCATATTACCGTATGGCAAAGTGTTAAATGATTTATGTTTATGTAATGTAGTTTAGCTGCAGGATGACAAAACTAACAATCGTGCACTTGGCGAAGACTCAGATCAGCCAGGTTGTCTGCTGTCTGCGATCAGTCTTTGCAATCTGCATGAAGAAAGCCAGGGTCCTTAGCTATTCATTGAGTGCACAGAGAAGATATTGACCAGTCACCGAAACAGAAAAAAGTAAGACGAAAGTGTCATATTTATCCTTTTATTCTAAAAATATATTTTCTTAAACTGTAAATATAAGAGATAAAAGTATAGGTAAAGACCTTTACAGGGACTAAATTCCTTTAAATTAAGACATTGATAAATTATTCAGCAAAGTCATGTCTGGCATATAATTCATCTGTAGATATTTTATTTAAACATAAAGAAATTATAAGCATTTACCATATATTGAAAATTTCAGGACAGTATTCAGTACTTTATGCAAAAGTTGTCTTGATGCAGATAGCAACTTTACTGTTATCAGTATTGAATGTATATAACAAAGAATAGTGGCATTAAATCTGCAGTTTTGGAAATGCTTACAAAAACTTCTAAATGATACAAAACAGAGACATTAAACACTGATGCGGAATACCATACAGAAAGCCACTAAAGCCCACAGTATGTATATATTTTGGGTGTTACCTATGTTATTATGGGCAGAATTATATGGCAGAGACAGATTTTAATGCGCCTATGTATCTCATATTACTTATATATAATGCTAATAATAAGAAGTCACTTTATTAGTACAACATCTAGTTTGTATTTGGTGTTGTATTATGTGAAAATGTTTTTGTTTTTGTTTTTTTTTCAGTATAATGATATGGCAGAGACAGATTTTAATGCGCCTGTGTATCTCATATTACTAAGATATAATTCACTTTATTAGTACAACATCTAGGTTGTATTTGATGTGATATTATATGAAAGTGTTGTTGTTGTTTTTTTGTTTTTTGTTTTTTTATTATTATTATTATTTTTTTTTTTTTTTTTTTTTTTTTTTTTTATTTTATTTATTTATTTATTTATTTTTTTTAGTATAACATTTCACAGTGGGGTGACTTTGCTTAACACCCAATAACTGACGAAGTATAAAACTAGGGAGATAATTTTGGCAGCTTTGGGAAGGGAATTTAAATACCTTATCACAAATTACAAAGTTAAGGTCATATGGGCAATGCAGATTCTAAGAAAATGAACTCTTTGAGCTAAAATACTCATTTCTAAAGGCTACAGTAGAAAATGCAACATGCGTTACGCCAGGTAAGGCAAAAAAGAACTTTCAAATATCTCATTTTGTTACTAGTGGAATGTTCTGAAACTTCGTATATTTAGATTGAACATATAATTATTTATGGTCCAATTCTCATAAGTTTAATGGTTTTCTTTGGTATTATACGTTTTGTAGGGATAACCTCGGACCCATCATTACGGTATTGATGGGTCCGAGGGATAACAAATGTACGTGCTGTTACTAGATAACGCCCCCATTGCCAGATGGCTAAGATGCTGCACAATACTCGCAAAATAATAGGCTTTAAGAAAAATATGGTCTACAAAATTCCCCCAGCGGTCTATTCTTTTAGCATCTGAAGTACATCTGGTATGACTTTAGATTTTTATTCTATGTCACCTATCAAACCTCTGATGCAGTATCATGCGGCTAGTCCACTTCAGCACTAATTTCATGTCACAACTCTATACCTAGGTACCCGTTTTAGATAGGGCAACCGGGCAATGGTGCAACCGATTATTTTAAAGCTATTACTTATTGAGAGCTTTACTCCGCATTGGACTTTATCCTCAACCGCAGCTGCTATTATACGGAAGTGGCGTTTCTCAACCAGACTGGTGTTGCATTTGATAAACAGAGTACAATCCGTGGCTGGTAAATAACCGCAAACCAGCCTGTTTTACTCACAACGTGTGGAAAGTGGGGTGACAAGACAAATATTGTGATAAAATCTCACTTGTTTACATTATTTACATACTTTCTATGTACGTAACACTGATACGATATCAAAGTTATATTTATACCACATGTCCAGATAATGTCCTCGTGTTTTGATGAAGGGGAATTGCAAAATTTGACCGTGACACGTCTTCGGTCACTGTTGAAAAAGCAAAAACTCGGCACAAATGGCCGTAAACAACAGTTGGTAAGAACCAGGATGTCATATTTGACGTGTGCTCTTAGTTTAGATTATTTCGATATGGTTGTTGTGACATTACTTTTTTGTTTTTGGCTGTTGTGACATTTTTTTATTATTATTTTTGGTTGTTGTGAGGTTACTTTCGTTTTGGCTGATGTTCAGGGCTGGATCCAGGATTGTCCTAGTTATAGAAATATCCCCATGAAACATTTTCTGGCATGATGGGATTTGACTAACCCCACAGAATGTACTGGATCCACCTCTAGTGATAATAAATGCTTATGTGTTCTTTTACATAAGAGTGTAGGTTGGGCACCAGGATAGTTCAGTCTGTAGCAAGGATTGTCATGACTAGCTTGCACACCTCTGGCACGTAGGTTCAAGTCCAGCTGGGGACATAATGTTGAGTTACATGCAAGTGGTTGACAGTTTCATGACAGTTAAGGTGTTTTCACACTATTCCCCAGTCCCTATAGATCTTTTTAATGTCAGTGTTTTCATCCATGCTACTGACCATGGGATTACTATTTTATGCCATGTGTCCAATAATTGTGGTTGGTACAAACATTTCCAGTTCAGTTGATACCAATTGATTCAAGTCTTATTTTACCTGAATAATAAATTCCTTTTGGTTAATATTCACTCTTAGATTTTATCTTGTGTTTAAAGATACAGCTTTAAGAAGCAGTATGACTGCTTTTTCTCAGATCAATACAACTCTTTCAATGATATTTTTCTGATAATGGCAGGCACATGTGCAACCATAATATTGCTTTATGGTGACCATTTTAGCTAGTAACAGGCTTTCAAGTGGCCCTAAAATTCCTAAAAAATCGTAATTTTTTTTAAGACTCCCTAAAATTTCTAAAGATCACTCAGAAAGGTTTAAATTCCCAAAAAGTCCTTATTTTCCATAAACATCCCAAATTTTTCTCAGTTTCCAGTCTTCTTTCTTTTTTCCGATACTGTGTTCAGTCAAGTCTGACCATGATAACAGGGTTGGAATGTGGCACATAAGTTTCAAAACAACAACAAAAAAAAAAAAAAAAAAATGAAGTATTGTGACACAGCCATCAGCTTAAAACTATACTGTACATGAAATCGTTAGGGGAAGGAATCCATACCTATCCCCTGCCAACCCTAGGATATTATATTTTGGCCTTAAACCCATCATCTTTCTCAGCAGAGACAGTTTAGGTTGTAAGGTCATTCCAAGTTGCAATTGTCCCGGGGAAAAAAGAGCTCTTCAGACCATCCGTGTATGCAGGACAGTGATACTGAAAGGGGTGGGACCTAGTTCTCCTGCTCCCTCCACCAGCTACAGACAGGTACCTACTCTTATCTATAATAGCTGTTGTGGATCTTATAGAATAGAGTCAGAGAAGCCTGCTGTCGTCTTCCCTGCAGAGTTGGCCATTGGAGCTCGTCTAACATTCCTTTAAAGTGGCTTTGATTGCGCCAGTGTCTACAAGTCCAACGTGCAGCAGTCCTCTGAACTTCTTCTATTCTGTCAATTTCTTTTTGATGATGGGGCATCCAAACAGGTGCTGCATATTCAAGTTTAGGCCAGATCAGTTTTGTATGCAGCAACCTTGGTTTCCCTTGGTGCAAAAGCCAGTCTTCATACAGTTAAAATTGTAAGAATTTGAAAGACCCCCCCCCCCCCCCCCCCCACCCACACACCAGCCACACACACACACAATAAATTCTTTGTTTCATCATTTGTGTGCCAAGGTTCAGTTGCTTGCAAAAGTCTCCTCTTAATCTGTCAGTACATATTAAGAGCTTGTAAAAGTTTTCAGATTAAAGATATGAAGGTGATGTGCAGAGTTCTTCTTCATCATCATAGTGTTTAATGTGCAAGTACGGGGACAACATCCACATCAGTACGTGGACCTTCTTCCAGATAGCTGGCTTGCTGCACGCATGGCAGATCTCACACCAGATTTCCAGGTGTGTCCATCATGAGGGTCGATAGCAGAGAGCTTCCACTCTCTACAATCCCTCTCTGTCAGCTACTTTCATGTCATCTTGAGCCTCCCAGGCCCACACTTTCCATCAACCTGTATGTCACAGGCTGTCTTGACTGCACCGTTGGAGCATTCCACATGCCATACCAGCAGAGCCATCTCTCCTTCAGAATGAGGTCCAGATCCTCAATGCCAAGCCACACAAGTAGCTGATTGGACCTGATGATGACAAATGTCTTGAGGCTTGACATTGCAGATCTGTCTGATCATTGGCCTATCATTCCGCTGCAGACATTGGAGGTTTGGCTTTGTCAATGGCCAAGTCTCACTGGCATGGAGCATTGCGCTCTGCACACAAAAGCTGTACATGCAGCCCCGTGTCCTGAAAAGAGGTGACGTGAAGAGAGAACTGGTAGCAGCTCCTTGAACTTCTTCCAGGCAGTTTTCACACATATTGTGGTGAAAGCAATGATTTATTTACCTTTTGGTTCTACTGAGTCCAAGGCACTCACATGATTGATATTTAACGAGTCCCAGGATAAAATCAAGAGTCCTTTACATATTTTTTGTGAGTCCCAGAGACAAGGTTGTGAGTACATGAGGCGGGACCCGCGGGTAAAAAAGATCACTAGTGAAAGTTCACAGCCACCCACTGCTGAGACCATGTCTCCTAGGTAGCAAAAGAAAGCTACCACCTCCAGCTTGTCAGGTCCAACTTGGACTTCCTCTGTGGTCTGCCATCCAAGAAGTGTGCAATTCCCTGGCACCGTGTACATCTGTAATCAGGGTCCTTTGTCGAGCGCTTGAGCCCACTGCATTTCTTGTGCACCCAGAGCTTGCAGCCATTGCAGAAGATGCTGTTGCTGCCCACTCCAGTGCAACAGATGGCACATGGAAACTCATCTGAACTCTGCAGAAGGTCCAGGCCAGTACCACAGATCATGCTCTTTATCTTTCTGCATTTACTCACAGTTCTTTCTCCTCCATTGCTTCTTCCAAGTCAAGAGCCTCCTGCACACTACTTTAAAAATCCTAATTTTAGCCGTATAATTTGGTGAAATTAGTAGAGGTAAAACAATTTATTAACGGGCCCCCGTAGCCTAGTGGATAAGAGAGTTGACTCTTAATCCATTAGGTTTCTCACCGCTGTGGTTCGAGCCTAGCTCGGGTCATATGTGGGAAAGCCAAGTTCTGCTTACGGATGGTCAGGTGGTTTTTCTCCGGGTACTCCGGTTTTCGCCCACCTTCGATGAACGATCGGCTCGATATAAGTGAAATATTCTTGAAAGGGCCGTAAAACCCAAATAAAAAAAAAAAAACAAAAAAAAAAACAAAAAAAAAACAATTTATTGATATTGTATCATAATACTTTTTCTGATGATACGCTTATTGTATGGTGGGGCTAGTTTCGCAATACCTGACGATACACCGATAAGTACAATTTCCAAAGAAAATAATAGCTTTAAATAACATATTTCAAGACCATATTAAAACAAATTACAAGGATATCAAATGTTACTGAAATACACTGATCACTTGTATGACAAACGGGCATCTTACACAGGCACTGTTATGCAAGAATGAACCTCTGAGATGGTTTTAAACTTTTTTCCAAGAATATCAAAACTTCCAATCTGTGACTTATGTGTGAAAATAGTATCATGATACATATTGTATCATGAGGTAAGACTAAGTGTCTCAATACATATTGTATCATGAGGTGATTGTATCAATACAGACCTAGAAAATAGCCTTAATGTTTTTGCAAGAATAGTCCTAACTTTGGCCCTAATTTTTTATACCCCGCCACTATATAATGGCAGGGTATTATGGTTTCATGTTGGACGTCTGTCTCGTACGTCTCTCTGTCCGTCAGTTTTTCGTTTCCGGATGATAACTTGAGTAAACATCGATGGATTTTCACCAAATTTGGTATGTGCATTGATTTTGTGGAGATCTGGTTTGGGGTTGCTAATGGGCAAATTTCGTCAAATTTTGACTGAGTTACCTGTCCAAGACACGCCCATATTTTTGTTTACAGATGATAGCTTGAGTAAACGTCAATGGATTTTCACCAAACTAGGTATGTGCATTGATATTGTGGAGATCTGGATTTGGATTGCTAATGGGCAAATTTCGTCAAATTTGGATGGTTATCTGCCCGAGACACACTCATATTTTTGTTGCCGGACTATAACTTGAGTAAAAGTCAAGGGATTCTAACCAAACTTGGTACATGCATTGATATGAAGGAGGTCCAGTTTGGGATTGCTAATGGACAACTGTCATCAATGTTTGACAGAGTTATCTGCCCGCGACATGATAATGGCGGGGTATTATAGTTTAACGTTTTTATTTGTCAAGTAAGACTTGAAAGCCTGTAGTATATATAGTTAAAATATGTGATAGTATTTATGATGACATTAAAAATTAAAAATGATGATGAAGAGATTCTCATCGACTGATCTGATTAGTTGATGAGAATCTCTTTTGAAAAGAAACTATTGATGAATGAAAGCACCTTTATTGTTGTGAAAAAGCACTGGCCATTTCACTGTATGATAAACCTAGAGAACAACTGTCTGCCAACCACCACAAGAACAAGGCTAGAACCTACTCTATTTTAAAGACAAGACGTCCGAATGATTTTATTGTGACAAAGTGTTTAAAATTGTCTATACAACTGGGAACTACCAGGGCTTTCCTCCATCATTGAACAGTCCTGAGACTCCTCTGAAGTTAAAGTCCGCTTAACTGTCTTGGAGTATATGGTAGCATCATGAGCATAAATAATTTGATGAATTACATGTACATTGTATATAGCTCTAACAGGGGTCAAGCTGGCTCAGAAATTCAGGGAGAGAACTGGTAGCAGCTCCTTGAACTTCTTCCAGGCAGTTTTCACACATATTGTGGTGAAAGCAATGATTTATTTACCTTTTGGTTCTACTGAGTCCAAGGCACTCACATGATTGATATTTAACGAGTCCCAGGATAAAATCAAGAGTCCTTTACATATTTTTTGTGAGTCCCAGAGACAAGGTTGTGAGTACATGAGGCGGGACCCGCGGGTAAAAAAGATCACTAGTGAAAGCACAGCCACCCACTGCTGAGACCATGTCTCCTAGGTAGCAAAAGAAAGCTACCACCTCCAGCTTGTCAGGTCCAACTTGGACTTCCTCTGTGGTCTGCCATCCAAGAAGTGTGCAATTCCCTGGCACCGTGTACATCTGTAATCAGGGTCCTTTGTCGAGCGCTTGAGCCCACTGCATTTCTTGTGCACCCAGAGCTTGCAGCCATTGCAGAAGATGCTGTTGCTGCCCACTCCAGTGCAACAGATGGCACATGGAAACTCATCTGAACTCTGCAGAAGGTCCAGGCCAGTACCACAGATCATGCTCTTTATCTTTCTGCATTTACTCACAGTTCTTTCTCCTCCATTGCTTCTTCCAAGTCAAGAGCCTCCTGCACACTACTTTAAAAATCCTAATTTTAGCCGTATAATTTGGTGAAATTAGTAGAGGTAAAACAATTTATTAACGGGCCCCCGTAGCCTAGTGGATAAGAGAGTTGACTCTTAATCCATTAGGTTTCTCACCGCTGTGGTTCGAGCCTAGCTCGGGTCATATGTGGGAAAGCCAAGTTCTGCTTACGGATGGTCAGGTGGTTTTTCTCCGGGTACTCCGGTTTTCGCCCACCTTCGATGAACGATCGGCTCGATATAAGTGAAATATTCTTGAAAGGGCCGTAAAACCCAAATAAAAAAAAAAAAAACAAAAAAAAAACCAAAAAAAAAACAAAACAGGGAGAAGTTTTATAGGGTGAGGGAGAAGTCAACTCGGTTAACCTACAGGGATTATTCTGGCCCCAGATTTTTGTGAGAGAAAAAATCCCATTTGGATAAAAACAGTGAGAGATTTTCAAATTCAGTGAGATTTTTTTTTCGCTCGCTCAGACAAACTGAGTGAGATTTTTTTTTTTTTTTTTGTAAAAGTCAGATTTTGTATCATAATTGTATGTATAAGTAATTAGTATTATTATTGCTTATTTTATAATGTACTCTAAATCAGATTAATAAAATTGTTATATATAGGGTGTTTGATTAGTATCCTTATTTTCATGTTTACTGCAAGTGTTTATATATAAATTTGAACTTTCTGGAAAATCATGTTTACAATAACAAGTTGTTTATATTCTTTTTGGAATTTCCAGATGGAATATTCTAGATTAAGCTATTTTTGGCATGTCACAGAACATTTAATTTTTTCTTGACAAATACAGGATTATAAGTGATGCCTCTAATTATATAAGGAGAGAAGATTTTCATATGAGCATCGTTGTACACTTTCATTCTTTACTGGATTACTTCAATGTTTCATTAATTCTGGAATTAAACTCTGAATTCAGGGACTTTAAATTGTGGGATCAGAAACTGCAATTCAAAGGATTTGTTTCAGAAATTCTTCTGGAATATTTCTCAGGGAATTTTGTGACATTATCCAATGATTTTTTTACCTGCGAGTTCTGATTCATATACTCATAATTTTTCTCTGGGACTCACAAATTTTTATATAAATGAGTCCCTGAGCTCACAAAAATAGTAGATCCCTGAGCTCACAAAAACAGTATATATCTGCTCTAAAATATATTACAGACTCCTGATTTTATCATAGGACTCATGGAATTTCAATTATGTGTTCTTGAGACGGGATAGAAGTTTTTCTATCTTGCACATTTTCTTATTTTTTGTTATCAACAAATACTGTAAATAATTTTAAAGCTTGTTGCTGGTTTCATTTTCATTTCTTTCTCGTTACGCCTGGCTCGTAACAAAATGCAAACAGCTGAATAAGGGCGTCATGGGATTGTTATTCATCAGGCTCAGTTCGGTCGTGTTTGATCGTCATCCGAATCAGGGGAGGAAAGCGTGGCCGCTTCGGTCGAGCTGGGTTGTGCTCGAACAAGATACTTTAACATGTTGCCATCCCGACTGGACGGCTTTGGAGCGGATAATTTTCTTTCTTTCTTTTTCTGAGTCGGCGGACATTTTTTTTGCTGACTCGAGGTAGCGGGAACAAGACAATTCATCGACAAGACAACTCATCGACACGGTTTTTGGAGACAATTCATCGACACAATTGAAGACAACTCATCGACACTTTTTGAAGACAATTCATCGACACATTATTATCTTGCAATTATACCCAAGCTGATAAAATGAAGACAATGTTTTAGCATTAAAGTGATATATTATCACGTTTATGATCAAAATAACGAATTAAGGATATTAATTCCATATTTTTGGTTTTTGATACAATTTCAGATATCATTTAAACCGCATACAACGGCTGGCGCAAATAAACTTACGCATTGTATATTTAATGTATGATATACATGGAACTTTTTAAAAACCTTCTTAATTAAAACAAAAGTAGATGGAAAGTGAAGCTGGATATTCGTTTGTGAGTTATTTTGTCATTTATTTCCTAACTTTTTAATGTTCGAATTATAATAATAATATGAATTAAACCTTCAATCAATACATCAGTGTCATGTAGCCAAGTTGATGAGCTTTGTACACGCGCATCAGTTAAGATACTTGACTGACATGACTACCATGAAGCTGTAGAGCTTGTACACGCTCATTAGTTAATTAGGTGACTTGACTGACATGACTACTTTGATGTCAGTTATAACTCAGCTTGTGTGTCAGCTTTCATATTGAGTGTTCTGGGTGGTATATAAACTCTGAGATTTCAATTTGATGATCCAGTTTGATATTTTTCTTATTTCTATTCAAAATATCGATTATGGGTACACGTTTGAACCGCCTCAATGAGGCGATTCGAACGAGTACCCACAATCTATGTTTTAGAGTAGAAATAAGGAAATTTCGAATACCCCTGCAAACCCCAGTTTTACTATATAATAGTGGGGTTCGAGGGGGTAAAAATCACATAGGCGTTTTTTCCTGATGACAGCGGCCGCGCTGAGCGAGAATTCGTCAGCAGCCGCATCATAAATGCTGCAAATTAAAAACCTTTCCGCATTCTGAGCACAATACTTGATTCTGAGACTGTTCTTTGAAAGGTAGGCTAGCTATTCACAGGTATGATCAATCAAATACAATGAACCACTCATCCATAATTACCCTTAATTACCTATGATTGCAAATTATATTCAAACAAATGTGTCGATGAATTGTCTTCAAAAAGTGTCGAGTTGTCTTCAATTGTGTCGATGAATTGTCTCCAAAAACCGTGTCGATGAGTTGTCTTGTCGATGAATTGTCTCGATTCCGAGGTAGCGATCAAAAAAGCGCTTACTTAAACCAGACACCGACAATGAAATTTTATGATAAAGCTTTTCAGTGATACAGATTAATGAATGGTAACCTGCGGTCGTATGCGTAATAAATTTTGGCGCCACAATAATTCAGAAACCGGTCAAACAGAACAGTCAGATAGTCTCGAAATGAACCGCATGTGCAAAATAGGAACTTAACGGCGCGAAATGAGAAAAATTCAGCATGCGATTTTTTTTCTCACTCCGGGAATTTTGATGCGATTTCTTGCAAAAAAATGCGAGAATATCGCGAAATCGCGCCAGAAAATGATCCCTGAACCTATATGTATCACCTTACTGAAAGCATGACACTTAAGGACTCTCGACTCGCTTTACTGCATTGTCTTGAGAATTAACAAAAAAGGAAACAATTTTTACGGTAGATCTGTTAATTCTTACTGCTAAACCAATTAAATGATCCACAGAAACACAGACGTGAGTAGGGCAAGTGCATCATATCTGCATCCATATCTTTTTGGAAATTGATCTTCTCAGTCAAAACATCAAGATCTGATATTAAAGCTATAAACATAATGATAAAAAGAAACTTGTTAGCCAAAATGTCTGTCAACTTTTAAATTAAGTTTTTAGCATTTTTAATGCTGTTTCTGACCAATTTTCAGCAAGTAAATGGTTCATTTATGAAAAAACAGACACCCACGAAAACTAATGACATTGACAAAAACGATCTTTTGGTCACTTAGTAGGCAAACAGTTTTCCTCCAAAACTTGTTTAACCACATTAGACTTTTATTCTGTGGCATTTCTGATACTTCTACCAACTTTTTTTCAAAAGAATTTTACCTTTGCATGTTTATTCAATTTTTACTGGATTTCTCCTAACAAAAAAGTTCGTTTTGCACAAGTATTAGCTTTTTCAACAGTTGCAAAAAGCGAGGGCAAAGTTTTTGTCGCCCTCAGGGCTTCCCAGGGCGACTTAGAGCCCTCAGGGGCGACTATTTCGCCCCAGTCGCCCTGTAGTCTGACCCCTGTCTAAGCTGGTGCACATTGTCCAGTCTTTCTGACCCCACGTTTGAATATACATGTATTAGTTGGCAGTGTCGATTTCACGAAAAGGGTGCATGGTGTACACAAGTTTACAGAAAGTATTGTTGCATAATTCATTGACTTGACATAGAGCATAGCCAGTTGATGGCCGTTTATTAGCTCACCTAAGCATGAAGTGCTCATGGTGAGCTATTGTGGTCAGTCAATGTCCGTAGTGCGTCATGAAAATCTGTTTTTCACGTCTTCTAAACTGAAAGGCCAATTGAATCGAAACTTGGTAGGAAGCGTCCGGGTGGCTTGAAGATCAAAAATAGCTAAAATCGTTCCGATCGGAAATTCAAGTTGGCCACCATCTTGAAAATCTAGTTTTTGCTTCTTCAGAATCGAAAGGCCAGTTGACTCGAAACTTGGTAGGAAGCATCAGGGTGACTTGTGGATCAAAAATAGCTAAAATCATTCCAATTGGAAACCTAAGATGGCCGCCATGGCAGCTATCTTGAAAATCTAGTTTTCGTTTCTTCTCCTGAACTGAAAGGCCTATTGACTCGAAACTTGGTAGGAAGCACCTGGGTGACTTGTAGATCAAAAAAAAGCTTAATTGTTCCGGCCAGAAATCCAAGATGGCAGCAGTAGCAGCCATCTTGAAAATCTGTTTTTCACTTCTCATGAACAGAAAGACTAAAGGACTTGAAACATGGTAGGAAGTATCAGGGTGACTTGTAGGTCAAGAATGTCTTGTAGCTAAAATAGTTCTATTGGAAATCCAAGATGGCCACCATGGCTGCCATCTTGAAAATCTATATATATTTCACTTCTTCTCCTGAACCAAAAAGCCAATTGACTTGAAACTTGGTGGGAAGCATCAGAGTGACTTGTAGATAAAAAAAAAACAAAAATAAAAAACAAGTAAAATGGTTCCGATTGAAAATCCAAGATGGCTGCCATAGGCCAATCGACTCGAACCTGGGTAGGAAGCTTTTGAGTTACTTGTTGATAAAAAATAGCTAAAATTGTTCGGATCGATTTGGAAATCCAAGATGGCCACAGGGCGCCATCTTGAAAATCTATTTTTCGCTTCTCCTGAACCGAAATGCCAATTGACTGGAAACTTCTTAGGAAGCATAGGGGTGACTATCAGATCAAAAATAGCTAAAATTGTTCCAGTCGAAAATCCAAGATGGCCACCATGGCAGCCATCTTGAAAATCTATTTTTAGTTATCCTGAACCGAAAGGCCAACTGACTTGAAACTTGGTAAGAGTCATCGAGGTGACATGTAGATCAAAAGTAGCTAAAATCATGACGATTGGAAATACAAGATGGCCGCCACAGTTGCCAAAATTCTTGAAAATCTATTTTTAACTTCTCCTTAAAAGAAAGGCCCTTTGAGTCAAATTTTGATAGGAAGTATCGGAGTGACTTGTAGATAAAAAATAGCAAAAGTCATTCTGATCGGAAATCCAAGATGGTTTCTGTAGCAGCCATTTTGAAAATCTATTTTGAACTTTTTCTCCTGAACCAAAAGGGCAGCTGACTTCATTTCATTGGAAGTATCTAGGTGACTTGTAGATCAAAAGTAGCTAAAATGATTCTGAGAGGAAATCCAAGATGTCAGCCATCTTGAAAATCAATATTGAACTTTTTCTTGTGAACCGAAAGGCCAATTGACTCAAACTTGTCTGGTAATCAGGTGAGCGATACAGGGTCATCTTGGTCCTCTTGTTAGCTCACCTGAGCACGAAGTGCTCATGGTGAGCTATTGTGGTCAATCAATGTCCGTCGTCCGGCGTCAACAATTGCTTTAAAAGCCTACTCCTCCTACACCCCTGGGCCAATTGACTTGATACTGTACTTGGTAGGAAGCATCGGGGTGACTTGTAGATCAAAAATAGCTAAAATCGTTCGGATTGGAAAACCAAGATGGCAGCCATGGCCGCCATCTTGAAAATCTATTTTTCACTTCTTCTCCTGAACCGAAAAGCCAATTGACTCCAAACTTGCTAGGAAGCATCAGAGTGACTTGTAGATCAAAAATAGCTAAAATTGTGCCGATCAGAAATCCAAGATGGCCGCCATCTTGAAAATCTATTTTTCGCATCTTCTCCTGAACCGAAAGGCCAATTGACTCCAAACTTGCTAGGAAGCATGAGGGTGACTACTAGATCAAAAGTAGCTAAAATCGCGCGGATCGGAAATCCAAGATGGCCGCCATCTTGAAAATCTATTTTTCGCTTCTTCTCCTGAACCGAAAGGCCAATTGACTCCAAACTTGCTAGGAAGCATCAGGGTGACTTGTAGATCAAAAGTAGCTTAAATCGTGCTGTTCGGAAATCCAAGATGGCTGCCATGGCTGCCATCTTGAAAATCTATTTTTCGCTTCTTCTCCTGAACCGAAAGGCCAATTGACTCCAAACTTGGTAGGAAGCATCAGGGTGACTTGTAGATCAAAAATAGCTAAAATCATGCCAATCAGAAATCCAAGATGGCCACCATGGCAGCCATCTTGAAAATCTATTTTTCCCTTCTACTCCTAAACCCAAAAGCCAATTGACTCCAAACTTGGTAGGAAGCATTGGGGTGACTTATAGATCAAAAATAGCTAAATTCGTAACTATCGGAAATCCAGGATGGCCGCCATCTTGAAAATCGTTTTTTCGCTTCTTCTCCTGAACCGAAAGACCAGTTGACTGCAAACTTGCTAGGAAGCATCGGGGTGACTTGTAGATCAAAAATAGCTAAAATCCTGCCGATCGGAAATCCAGGATGGGCACCATGGCAGCCATCTTGAAAATCTATTTTTCGCTTCTCCTAAACCGAAAGGCCAGTTGACTGGAAACTTGGTAGGAAGCATTTGGGTGACTTGTAGATCAAAAATAGCTAAAATCATGCCAATCTATATTTAGCTTCTTCTCCTGCACCAAAAGGCCAATTGACTCCAAACTTGGTAGGAGACATTGGGGTGACTTGTAGATCAAAAATAGCTAAAATTGTGCCAATTGGATATCCAAGATGGCTGCCATGGCAGCGATCTTGAAAAATTGTTTGCTTCTTCTCCTGAACCAAAAGGCCAGTTGACTTGAAACTTGATAGGAAGCATTGGGGTGACTCGTAGATCAAAAATAGCTAAAATCGTGCCGATCGTAAATCCAAGCTGGAGGCCATTAAGAGTTTGTTCAAATGATCACGCTCCACTGACTGGCATGCCGTATATATTCTTCTTCAAAATTAAGAACTGCTTCAATGATAATCTTTTCATTAGTTGCGATGACAGGAAAAATGTTGCATAATAAATGGAAAAATGTAGCATAACATCTGCATATCTGCAGTGGCTATGTCCCTCAGGTGGGCTACCCGTGGCCCGTGGGCCTCTTGTTATTTCTTAGATTCATTTAAACCAAGTCTGCTTTTTTCTAGTATTGATTTTATTCCCAAAGAATCCCCATGATTCCAAAATGTTTCCTAAAATGAATAAGCAGTTAGATAGCCTTTTTTTTTTTTTTGGCATTACCATTAAGTATTTAATGATAGAAAGAAGAGCTAGGACTGGTCGTTGTTGTTAGGACATGTATCCTGTCAGTAAAAGTGCATCTGGGACGTGATACTGCACACATCATCTGAAGTGAAGCACCACTATAAAAAAGGCATCATTACCCACCATCAGATGCAGTCACAACATTACAGAGTACCTATATTTTTTCATAGTCTTTCTGATACCAATTAGACAAATAGTTGAAATTTTAAGAACTTTGTTAAACCAAACAATACGGGCCCCCGTAGCCTAGTGGATAAGAGAGTTCACTCTTAATCCATTAGGTTTCTCACCGCTGTGGTTCGAGCCTGGCTCGGGTCATATGTGGGAAAGCCAAGTTCTGCTTACGGATGGTCAGGTGGTTTTTCTCCGGGTTCTCCGGTTTTCGCCCACCTTCGATGAACGATCGGCTCGATATAAGTGAAATATTCTTGAAAGGGCCGTAAAACCCAAATCAAAAAAAATAAATAAATAAATAAACCAAACAAAGTTTTGTTTGACATGTCTGCCAGTCCTAGATTGACATTACTAATACACCAAAACCTCTTTATAACACTTAATGGGACCCAAATCAAAAACAGTGTTAGCTAAACAAGCGTGTTGTATCCAAGATAAAAATGTAGATTATATGAAAAAATGACCATAAATGGTCATTTTTCTATATAATCTATACATTTTTTGTTTAGATTTTTAAATAAAATATAGATTTTACAGAAAAATGGAAATAAATGGTCATTTTTCTATATTTTTAAAAGGGGTCCATCTTTAAATTGTCTTGTATGCGAACCCGTCTTGTAATGAACCTTATTAAGTCATAAAGAGGTTTTGGTGTAGTTTGTTGACAGTGATGTTAAACCTCAGCTCGAAAGTTATTGCTGTTTGGCTATTACATGTATATTTTGATATATCTTCCAGTTTAAAGCATTTCTCAAAGATTAAGTGAGTTACTGAGGTACCTGTATATAAGCATGAGGTAATAAACAGGGTCTAACACTATATGCATAGCTACAGATAAGAGGGGGTATCCACATAATATTTTTCTTATTTTTCCACGAAAACATATGTTGTGGGTACTCATTAGAAGCGCCTCGCCGAGGCGCTTCTAATGAGTATCCACAACATATATTTTCACCAGGAAATAAGAAAGATATCAGCATTTTTCGGATGAAAAAACGCCTTATCTGTTGCTATGTGTAGGTCTTTTTAATCCTTAAAGTGCCATACAAAATTGTTGCAGATGACATTCTCAAATGTTTTTTTTTTTTTTTTTTTTCAGAGAAAATAAGGCTTAATATATCATTTGAATTATATGCCTGTCAGACTATTCACATGAAATGTCAAACATTATTTTTTTCTCTGAAAAAAATATTGGAATGTCATCATCTGCTGTTGTGATTGAGGCTTTATGGGTTAAAGCTCAGAAAGTGCTTCTAATGCTCGATTATAATTATGAACATGATTGATTACATGTACATGTATGATAGTTCATGTATATTGAGCATTACTTATTAAATGCATGTGACTTGGCCTCATAAATTACCAAATTTACCCTAAGTAAATATATTTGGACTTGTTGCCAATACAGTCAGGAGCATACCTTCTACAAGTTAAATTTTTTTAACTCAAAAGAGTTAACAGTTTTGCTACAGTTTGTGGATTTAACTTGTTTCAGTTGTTTTTTAAATTGTGCCAAATTTTCACCTTCTGATTGTAGACTTACAGCAATTTTCATGGGCAAGTGGTTAATTTTATATGAAAGATCTGTTATGTAACTTTATGATCAAGTAATAAAATTTTGTACGCATCATCGTCTAGAAATGTGTAAGCATGGCCTTTGAAGTAAATGAAAAATGTACTTTAATTTTTAACTGAAATCAGTAATGAGAAAGAATCTAAATACATGTAAAATATTAAACCTTCAGCCAAAGAAAAGTTAAGTCTTACACTTTGGAAGGAAGGTAACTTAATAGTTGAATTTTATTAACTTAACCAAGTTAAAAATCCTCTCAAAATTTTAACCTTTAGAAGTTATGCTCCCGGCTGATAGTATATGGACAACTGTATATGGTATAACAAGAGTGTTACAGTTAAAACAAAATTCATCAGTACAAAATGCTTAAGCTCTTTCCTTTATTCATACACGTATTTACATGTAACTTGCAAGTTTGCAGCCTTTTGTTTGTTTGTTGTATTTTTTTTTTTTTTTTCCTTGATATGTTTTGAAGTACATGTAAGTTAAAATGGTTTGAAAGAAGATGAGTTTTTATTTTAGAAAGCTTGCTATTGATCTTATGTCACTTCTTAACCCTTCTCTTGCTGAACACAACATGCCCTGTCTTAGCAAACAGTGTAGATCCAGATCAGTTGGCTTCTTCAGAAGCCAACTGATCTGGATTTGCACTGTTTGTCATTAATATGTGAATTTCTATCAAAAAACCAGGATCAAGTAATCTGATTGGCTGGAAATTAGAAGTGGTTAATTTATTCAGCATGAGAAGGGTTAATGTGATTATAAACAAACAAGCCGGGCTCCATAGCAGGTTCCAGTCCCAGCTCTGCCTCGTACAGAGTAACTTTTATGGAGATTGATCATGAAATCATTTCTGCAGTCATTCTCCCCCTTACGCTGATTCAAGAAGGGCAAGTGTCAGTTACTGGCAAAAGTATTGTGCACAAGTACATGTACTAGTTAACTGCTTAGAGGCCTAAGCCTGCCCAGGAAAGGTGTGAGTAACTGACCGGCTTGACATGACCTTAACAGAGTTGACTGGGACATAATACTCAACTCAAACTTCAAAAGAACATACCTGTGAAAACAGTTTAACCATTGGAAGTCCTTTAAATAATACTTCTGTTTAACAAAATGACAAACAGATAATCTACAAAATTCATTCCTTTTAGAATCTGTCCATCACTTCCATTATTTACCACTCCTTTAAAGGCTGCATATTCCTCAAAAATAGACAATTTATCATCCAAAAAAGGTTAAATAAAATGATATATGGTATTAATACAATCATAAAATGTGGCACCTGACAGCCTGTAAAATTTCAGTTAGTCTCTCATTCTTGAAATGAAATGATTTTTTATCATATCTCAGAATTAATGTTGCCAACATTAATTCAGAGATAGATAAAATATTTCATTTTTGATCCAGTTCAAAAGCAAGGCACTAACTGAAACTTTACAGGCTGTCAGATTCCACATTTTCTATTGGTATTAGTAGTATATATCAATTTATTAAACTTTTCTTGAATAAAAAAATATCTATTTTTGCGGAATACGGAGCCTCTAAAATTTTTTATAAGGAATTGTTTTAGAATGTTCTGAAACAAAAGGAGAATTTCTGTTTCAAGCTGCAACAAACTTTCCAACAAGTAGTTTGACTGCAGATTAAGCCAGAAGTCATGACTGGATTTGTTAAATGATTATAAGATAAACAGATTTGTGTTGTATCATAACTGTCCTAAAATTTTGAACACCAAAGTATCTGACAAAATGACATATGCAAACAGTGCAGACCCAGATCAGACTGCTCCTAAAGGAGCAGTCTGATCAGGGTCTACACTGATTGCCATTCCACTAAGTATTAGAAGCAGAAGGTGCATAAAAAGCTAAATTTAGGCCAAGATAGTATGGAATTAAGTGTTCGGATTTTCCTGACATTTACCGTACTGGAATTGGCTCAGTTATCATGGTTATGGTCAGTTTTCTATTATCACCTAAATATTTTTGTTTGGCTTGGATACGGTTGATTGAAGCTAAAACATTGTTTTGTTTTTTTTTATTTTATTTTTTTGTTTTCTTTTTTTGTTTGTCTTTTTTGCTTTGGACCTCAGTAATACTGTTACAAAGAGGTTGTGGTGTATTGTGGGTACTCAGCCTATTTGGTACCCTTAACCCTTAAAGCGCCAATCACAACAATTGTCGTCTGCTTTCTCCTCTGCTTGTGATTTTATATGTCATTTCTGCAAACAGTGTGGACACAGATCAGACTGCTCCTTTAGGAGCAGTCTGATCTGGGTCCACACTGTTTGCTGGTATGCAAAAAATAGCTTTGAGAAGTTTGCAAGAATATTCAGCAGATGACATAAACAAACGACATTTTCAGATGCATTTTCTTGGCGCTTTAAGGGTTAACATGTTTTCCTAAAGAAATAAGAAAAATATTTTATTTATATATACATATGCATGTTTTCTAGGATTCTGATTTTGATATGTTGTATCTGTCTATGCTGGTTGCATGGTCATTATCGTCTTGTTGATATTTTCCTGTTTTTCTCTGCTAAAAATAAAAAAAAAACTCTTGAGTATGTCTGCATGCTTGGTTGTTTATTGTTTATGTGATGTTAAATGAGACTGCTTTCTTCAGATATTCTTCGTGCATAATTAATTTGCATTTTTCAGTTAATTCTTGAAATGCCAAGCAAAATTTAACAGATAACCAGTCTTAATTTTTATGCCTCCAACTTTGAAGAAGTTGGGAGGGAATTTTGCTTTGGGCTTGTTTGTCTGTCAGGCTTTTGAGACATCTCATATCTTTGGAACCATGTATGCTAGGATTTTAAAATTCTGTATATGCATTGCTTATGAAAAATTACCTGACCCATTTTTTTTTTTTGTTTTTTTTTTTCTTTTCTGTCAGATCCTTCATGGGGAGTTAGTTCCCTTTTGGGACTTAGGCATTTTAGGAATGAAAATTTTGTAAGCAAAGTATCAAAGGAACCACTTGAGTTAGGCTCATAAAATTTTGTGAGCAGTTTGGAACCAATTTGTAGATGACCTGATTAAATTTTAAACTTTTATAACTATTAAATTTTGATCAAATTGTGCACCCTTTTCAGATCACATCATGGCATAACCAAAAGTTGCAGTTGAGGGTTCAGTGTTTCATAAACACCATTAATAGTTTATAATATTATGTTTCAGAGATAAAAAGGCTTGACATTCCATGTGAATCCCCTGCTAGGCAGATGATTCACATAAAATGCCGAGCCTTGCATACATGCCATAATCTGTGGACTAAAATCAGTGATTGAAGGCAAAATTTCAAAGGAGATTTGACAAAACTCTGTGAAATTTTCTTAAACATCACTCTGGAGCTCCCCCAATATAGTCTTTTTTTTGTGTGTGTAAGAAACTTGTGAAAACCACAACAGTGTTTGATTAATATTTATTTCTTCATAAAATCAGTTGTAAAATGGTCTGAAAATTCTGTGAGATATGAATTTTTATGGAAATTGCCTCCCAGATGGGCCAAATTCTGTGAGATTTCATCTCAGTGTGAGATATGGCATGTATGGGATCATTTGTCCTTATTTTCTCAGAAAAATAATAATAAGAAAATCAAAATTTCATCTGCTGCAGCTATATGTATTATTAGGATTTTAACCCTTGTCCTGCCGAACCGGGATATGTCCTGCCTTTGCAAACAGTGTAGATCCAGATCAGTTGGCTTCTGAAGAAGCCAACTGATCTGGATCTGCACCGTTTGCCATTAACTATGTGAATTTATAGCAACAATCCAGATCAAGGAATCTATTGGCTGAAAATTAGAAGAGGGTGTGGCATCTTAATTTATTCAGCAGGACAAGGGTTAAGGATTAATACATTCATTGCTTTCCTGTAATGATGTTGAAGTCCAGATAAAAGGGAATATTGAGAAGACAAGTTTCTGTATTTTTTGGTTCAGGAAAAACATTTTTGCTAGTACATGTACTGTTGTACTCATTGGAAGTGCTGAGTATGATTAGCACATTTGTAATTCTGTTACACATCTATTTAAAGGTATTAATATCCTGTCAAAAGCTCTAGATAAGCAAGTGTTTTAAGCAAAAATATTGATATTTTTCTTCCTTCCTTTGATATTTTCCCTAAATAAATATGTGCTTCTAATGAGTACCCTTTTCTGGCGAAAGAATGTGCATAATACTGGTTAACCTCTTAGAGGATTAAGCCTGCCTAGTAAAAGTGTGGTTAGGTAAACTGACCATGCTGGACATGACCCCCTTTGGGTTGACTGGGCCGTAAAACCTCAACACAAACAGAACTAATGAGTACCCACAGTGTATGTTTATTGTGGAAAAATAAGAAAAATCTTTATATTGACCATTCTCTTGCTAAACACGACATGCCCTGTCTTAGCAAACAGTGTTATTGTAGATCCAGATCAGTTGGCTTCTGAAGAAGCCAACTGATCTGGATCTGCACTGTTTGTCATTAAATATGCAAATTTCTGTCAAAAATCCGGATCAAGTAATCTGATTGGCTGGAAATTAGAAGTGGGTGTGGCATCTTAATTTATTCAGCATGACAAGAGTTAATGCCCTCTTTGCTAGAGCTTTGTAAGAAATGAGGAAGACTATGGTTATTAACCCTTGTCCTGCTGAATAAATTAAGATGCCACACCCATTTCTAAATTTCAGCCAATCAGATTACTTGATCTAAGGTGTTGATTTAAATTAACATACTTAATGGCAAAAAATGCAGATCCAGATCAGTGAAGCCAACCGATCTGGATCTATACTGTTTGCAAAGGCAGGGTATATCCGGGTTCAGCAGGACAAGGGTTAAGTGTATTACGACTTATTTATGCAGTATAAAAGGTTGAAAGAAGTAAGGAAGAATTTAAAAGCTTGTTAAAAAAACTGCAAAAGTTATGAAAGTCTGCATACCCCAAGTTTCAGAATACATGTATACAGACAACCCTCTTCATACCACAAACTCAATTCCACGTCAAAATTCGTAATAGTGACAATTTGACTGTCACGAAATCTTTGATTAAGAGGTAACATTAGCCACAAATTATGTGAGAATTTTGTATTTAATACTTTAAAGAAACATAATGTTTTGAATATTTGTTAGAATCACCTCAGTGAGGCAGTTCTAACAAATATCCAAAACATATGTTCTATGAGGAAATAAGAATAAAACAAGACCCTTTGTGCATATCAATCTGCTCATGAAGTATTCTGTACAACAGCAAATTCATTTTAATGGCAATGTCTTTGGGAACAAATGCTGTAGTTGTAACGAGGGTTCACTATAGTATAGGGAACATGGGATACATGTACATGTTAAATAGACCAATTAACGTAATGATATGCTTTCATTGGTAAGTAAAAAAAAATATATATATCTGAATACCCTATTATCTAGAGGTATGAGACACACATCATAATCACTTAACCCTTAAAGCGCCAAGAAAATCTGCATCTGAAAATGTCGTCTGCTTATGTCGTCTGCTGCATCTTCTTGCAAACTTTTCAAACTTACCTTTTGCATATAGGCAAACAGTGTGGACCCAGATCAGACTGCTCCTAAAGGAGCAGTCTGATCTGGGTCCACACTGTTTGCAACAATGACTTTTAAAGTAACCGGCAGAAGACAAAGCAGAAGACAATTGTTGTGATAGGTGCTTTAAGGGTTAATTATCACATTTCTAAATATAGATTGATCGGCTTCTAGCAGCTCAGAAGAAAGCAATGAAGAAAGGGAAAGAATCAAAGACACCTGGAACTGTTACACAGCGAAAAGTTACTACATCAGACACATCAAATGGTAAAGTAAAAGAGGACACTAATTCAAAAGAGCACATAACAGACGACCAGTTACGAGAAATGGAGAGAGCAGAAAGAGAAAAGATTGTGTTGTGGCGAGCACCACTGAAGACGCTCAGTTATTTCACTGCTGAAGCTGCCATTCTTTTGTATTCATTATGTGTGAGGTAAGAATCAGGCGTCCCAATAAAGGGAGTATTTAGATGCCACGTCAATTTTTAATTTTATTCCAGTCAGATTACTTGATCCAGGTTGTTGATAAATATTCATTTACTGCGTTGTGTGGCATCTGATCTGGGTATGCGCTGTTTGCCAATTACCTTTTTACGGGTCTCCCAACTACAATCGGTTAACTAATATCCTTGAAAATGCAATGATTTCAAATTGTAACTTTATATTTTCTACGTAAATTCCTTGACAAACAATTTGTATTTTTACTTGTTCAGCCCAAATTTACACTTTTCCTGTTTAACCAAGCAATGGACTCACAGGCACTGTGTAGTGTTTTCATGTAGAAATAGGAATAGTCATTTGTATACCCTGTATATCTTGAGTCCTACATTGTCTGCCTTTCTTTACAGATTATATAACAGAAAAAAGTTGGTGTTTCTTGTTCTTATGATCTCAGCAATACTGGTAGCTCTGTATCACATGGAGGGATCACATCAAACGGTAAATAAATTGAACCAGTGCAGGACAAAACCTACAATAAGACCTGTGTAACCAGTAAAGACTCAGATCAGCCCGTACATCCACCAAGTATGTCAAGGGTTCTTGTTTATCCCTCTTTAGATAGCCTGGAGGCTGCAGAAAGCACATGCAATCAACAAAGACTGATCAGAGTGTGCAAATGTGCAGGCTGATCTGAGTCTTTGCTGGTCCCACAAGTCTTACTGTAGGTTTTGTTGTGTGCTGGCTCAAACTCTAAAAGGAATGAACCTTGAGAGTCAGTGAATGCCCGCCTCAATGGCTCAGTCCGATGCATGTCAGACTGGTGATCAGGAGGTCAGGGGTTGCACCTGCCTGTCAAGGATTTGGTCTGGCAACATTCTTTCTTCGAGATTGATCACAAGATATTTTCTACTGTCATTCTCCCTTCCATTGATTCAAGAAGGCCAGTTGTCAGTTTCTGGTGGAAGAATGTGCACATGTACTGATAAACAACTTAAAGAGACTAAACCTGCCTAGAAAAAGTGTGATTAGGTAAATTGACAGGTGCAACTTGACCTTCATAGTATTGACTGGGCTGTTACTCAATCCAACCCATGAGCAATAAACACACAGAACTGCAAACAGCTTAACCCATGTCATGCTGAATTAAGATGCCACGCCCCCTTCTAATTGTCAGCCAATCAGATTGCTGATCCAGGTTGTTGATAAAAATTCACATACTTAATGCCAAACAGTGTAGATCCAGATCAGTTGGCTTCTTCAGGAGCCAACTGATCTGGATCTATGCTGTTTGCAAAAGCAGGACATATCCGGGTTCAGCAGGACCAGGGTTAAGTGTTTACTTTTCTGGGCTAGACTAGCTGGTTTCGGCCAGTTAAGCTCATCAGTGACCCTTGTATAATTTATCAGATATCACAGAATGGGCTCAATGATCAATTAACCCTTAAAGCGCCAAGAAAATCTGCATCTGAAAATGTTGTCTGTGTATGTCGTCTGATGAATATTCTTGCAAACTTTTTGAACCTATTTTTGCATACAGGCAAACAGTGTGGACCCAGATCAGACCGCTCCTTAAGGAGCAGTCTGATCTGGGTCCACACTGTTTGCAGACATGACTTATAAAATCACAAGCAGATGAGAAAGCAGGCGACAATTGTTGTGATTGGCGCTTTAAGAGTTAAGTACCCAAAATTATAAACCATATGTACACTGTAGTGAAGTACAGGGAGACATTTTATGATGGCCATTCAGCACTAACACCAGCTGTGGTAATGGTAGAGTCAAAAAGGAGTGACCTTTGAGAGCAGTGGACACAAAACTGAAAACAGCCAAGTATCAAGATCCTATGGCTGCCACACATAAACCGAACCAATATACCATTTTGACGCAAATAATCCTCATTGTTAGAGGTATCATTAAACCTGAACTCATCATCACCAAACCTGGTTTTATGGCTGCAGCATACATGTAGCTGTAGATAAAATGGATATTCTGACGGCCGCTCTGGACATGACCCCATTGGGTTGACTGGGCCGTAAAACTCAACACAAACAAAGAATATCCTGACAGAGATTTTTCCAACCTCTTCAAAAATGTATGTTGTATTTACTCATTAGAAATGCATTGACACGGCACTTCTAATGAGCATTCACATCATTTTGCAATGGTCAAAAAAGTGCAGTACCTTATTTGATCCAGTTGTTGCACATACACCTATAACAGTACAGTCAATCAATTCTGTAGTCTTCAGATTACAGCCAGTGTACTTTATGTCTACATCTTTATAAAGGCATATGTTGTGGAAACTCATTTGAATTGCAATGACGTGCCGATGCAATTCAGATAAGTACCCACAACATGTTTTTATAAAGGCATGCGTTGTGGGTACTCATTTTAATTGCAACGACTTGTCAATGCAATTCAAATGAGTACCTACAACATATGATTTTATTACCAAAATCAGTAAACAAATAGAATAAACGTTATCAAATAAGTCCTTTACTAATCGTTTTTATAGTGTTCCCTTAGTAGGTGGATACATATTTTACTACGTTTTCCCAGTAATTTAAAAAAAAAACAACACTTAAGCACACAGCGTGGTAACTAGGGTGAATAGGGTACCTACCGGGTAATTTTGCTTTAGATTTTGTTTTGGACCAGAAAAAAATTACTATTTTCATGGAGAAATATTGATAGTTTTTGGCAGAGTAAAAAAGTGCCTTATCTGGAGCTATGTACATATCGAGGGTTGAGCGCAAGACTGTAATAACTCGAACATATTTTTGAAACCCTTGTTTAGGGGCAACTTTGACCCCTTTGTAAACAATGCAACTTTAGGTGCCATTGCTCATATGAGCAATGGCACCTAAATTTCCATTGTTTACAGAAAGAAATGCTGTAATCTTCATAAAGCCTTAATGGTGAGGAGATTAAGTACTGGGAAAAAACAACCATCTGACTTGCTACAGTCTTGTGATCAACCCTCGATATATTCTATGCAGTTTTGAAAGCAAGTAAAAATTAATGCTTTTGCTTGCCCAGCAGAAAATTTGACTTATCCTGAGCAGACAGATGTAGAATTTGTTCAGCTCTGTGCAACACTTTTTTATGCTCAACTCTTAGTTGGCATTTTCATATTTATTAGCTGAGAAATTTTCATGCTCAGTGCTGTCAGTGCTTTGATTTGTTGTTGTTGTTGAAAACTGTGCTTTAGATGTATCTAGGATTATGACAATGAATACCCAGACCAGGCCCCGAGGTTATAAAACTTTTTTCATGCTCTACTGAGCGGAGCATGAAATTTGTCCTACTAATAAAGCTCAAATTGTTAACAATTGCGAATTCTTTCATGTTTAGCAAAAAACATTGCAGATCCAGATCAGTTGGCTTCTTCAGAAGCCAACTGATCTGGATCAACACTGTTTGCAAAGGCAGGGTATATCAGGGTTCAGCAGGACCAGGGTTGAGGAGTATTTGATAATTCTGGGATAATGTTTTCCATAAAAACAGATGTTGTGACATGCCTCAGTGAGGTGTTTCTAATGAGTACACACAACATTTGTTTTTGAGGAGAACTAAGAAAAATTATCCTAGAATTATCACCAAATACACCTTCTTAGTACATTCTGTGGGTAGCAAGACCTGTGTTAAGCAGGCACCTATGGGAAAGACAAAACTTGTTGCTTAAGACAGATGCCTGCTTAATACAGGTAAATTTGTGCTTATTTTGTTTTTATGGGGCCTGAAAAATGGGCCTTTAAATACAGAATTGCTTGATACAGGTGCACTTTAAAACAGGTTTGACTTGTATATTGCTTTTTTTTCAGACAGTGGTATGGTTAGAGAAATATTTTCTCTGGTGTGCCTACTGGGTGGGTCTGGGTGTATTATCTTCTGTGGGATTAGGAACAGGTCTTCATACATTCCTTCTATATTTGGTAAGTGAACCAATCTTAACCCATTTTAGTCTGTAGACACACAAAAGGGTAAATGGCAAACAATGCAGACCCAGGGTAATTAGCAAACAGTGCAGACCCAGATCAGAATGTGGTGTCTGATCAGAGTAGATTAGATGCCACAGAATGTGGTGTCTGATCAGTTAGCATTAACTGCAGGAATTTCTATAAAATATTGTAGTAATAAAAACTAGCCAGACACCCTACTGTTGAAAATAGACTGGTCCAACAAGTTGTGATAGAAGAGTCCACTCAACATAAATAGATGAATTTTTGTTGTACCTGCTATAGCAAGCAGGTGTGGTATAGGGTTTGGGGTGAGGTTTCTTGCTGTGTATTTGTCTGTTAGTCGGTTTGTGTTCATTATCCGCTCATTCATCAGTCAGTATTTGCACCAACCCTTGTGTTTTTGTCCATTAGGTTAAAACTAGTCATCTTACCTGGCATACACTTTCTCCATAACAACGACTCAAACAGTTGTGATATCATTTTATGATCATTGTTTTTCAAGGTCCAGGAACATTTTTAGTCAACCCTAGCTAAAATTTAAGCTCCATTTTTGATAATATAATAGCTGGTACATGGACTGATCTTAGATACTGAATCAGTTTTCAGTGCCAGCTACACACCTTACCCTCTGGCTCAGTCACCAGGTCCCAGATGCCATGATTTTAGCCACTATGTCAGAAAACGTACCTTCAGTATGCTCAATCTGATCAGAATCTTCACTGGGCGCATTTTGGATAGCTTAGGGTGCATATTTTCTCCATGTGGATAGTAAAGACAGATCAGACTGCTCAATGTGCAGTCTGAGTTGGGTGTTAATTGAGCTCACATATCAGAAGGTACATTTTCTCTTGTTGTGGCTCATTTAAATCAAACCTTGTATCAGAAAATGTGTACCTTATCCTATTTCAGAAACGTGACCATTATCCTGTTGAATTACTATACAAATATACAAAAAGAAATTATGAAGGGTTACCATATATATCCTAAGTATTGGGACAGACAGTCCTTGAGGAACAGTGTAGACCCAGATCAGATGCTGCATTCTGCAGCATCTGATCTGGGTCTACACTGTTTGCCACTCATCCAGCAGTATTTTGATATACCTGAAGAAGTAAACTGGACTTGTTACATTTTAGGATAAGCATCATAGCTCCAGATAAGATGGGGTACCCACATAATAAATTCTTATTTCGTGGTTCCATGAAAACATGTTGTGGGAGCTTCTAGTAAGTACCCACAACATAAATTTTTGTGGAGAAATAAGATATATGTCAGTACTAATCTGTTGAAATATGTGCCTTATCTGGAGTTATATGAAGTATGATAATGAATTACGTTATCCAAATATTTAGGGTAAATACGGTATATGTTCTATTTTCTGTTTTCTTCTAGGGTCCCCATATAGCAGCAGTAACTTTAGCAGCATACGAGTGCATGTCCGTAGACTTTCCCGAGCCTCCCTATCCTACAGAGTAAGAACCTTTGTTACCTTTTATTAAGCATAGCTCTGGAAAGTTTTTGATATTATTTTCGTTTCTCCATGAAAATATATACACTTCTAATGATTACCTACAAGATATGTTTTCTTGCAGAAATAAAAACATTTATGTGATACCCCCTCTTAGACTCTAGAAAAGTATTTTCATCTGAAAAGTATTGATTCTATTTTTTTTTTTTTTTTTTCATTTCTCCATGAAAATATTATGCACTTTTAATGTCAGATTACCTTCAGCATGCTTTCGTGCAAAATAAAAATATTTATGGGATACACCCTCTTGTTTAGAGCTATAGTTAGTTTTGATATTTGATATTTATCCTGAACATCCAGATAAACCTGGGCAAGCAGTATAGACCCAGCTCAAACTGCTCCTAAAGGAGCAGTTTAATCTGAGTGTATACTGTTGCTGTTTCCTTATAAGATCTTGACATGTCCCAAGGTAAAGCTAGGCTATTTGGTAGAGCATTAGACTACAGATCGAGGGATTGCAAGTTCACATTCCAGCTTGACCACACAACTTTTGTTGAAATTGAGCATGAAATTATTTTATGAGCATTTAATGAGCATCACCCTCAACACCGTCTTAAGAAGGGCAGTTGTCAATTACTGGAGAAAATACACCATGGTATGTGCACAAAGTACTAGTTAACCACTTAGAGGACTAATCCTGCCATCCCCCCCCCCCCCACCCCCCCACTCACTCCCCTCTTCCTGGATTCAAGGAAGGCAGTTGTCAGTTACTGGAGAAAATACTGTACCCCCTCCCCAGATTCAAGAAAAGAAGTTGTCAATTACTGGAGAAAATACTGTGGTATATGCATACATGAACAAACTACTAGTTAACACTAAGAGAACTAATCCTGCCCACCCCTCCTGGAACACCCTATAAAAACCAATGGCAAGGATGTGTTATTAAAAGGGCACCAGTATCTTTACGCTCTATGGGGAGCATGTGCCCTTCTGTCTATAATTAATTTTTTATGACTGATATGTAGTCTAAGAATAGATCTATCATCTGACTACTTCCTGGCCTTTTTGGTAATTTAAGCATAAAATTTCCTCTCCAGCTATAGCGACTTTCCAATCCAATAGCATCCATGGGTAAACAGAAGCCTGTATGATAATTTGAATATCAGATGCAAGGGCAAGCTTTGAACTTCATAAATATGCATTAGTTTATGAAAAAGTCACCTTTTATTGGATAAAAAAGGGCCCGAAAGCGAGGCACTGTTAGGCTATGTTTACATAGATTTTCTGCCATCTTGGAAATTTTGGAAGTAGGTCATCCCTTCCATTTGGATTTTATATGCATCAGCAAATAATTAAATGGATCATTTTTTTAAATGAATTAAATGTTAGAAAAACATTGTTCTTTTAATAAAATTGATTTTTGATGAAAAATAAATTGTTTTTGACGAAAAATACTGGCTTCAAAGTTGACCAATTTAATACTGTGTCAGATAGGGAATTCCGTTTTGCATCATTTGATGAATCCACTACCTTATCTTTCTTTTCCTAAGTCTTCAAAAAGTTGATTTTATTTCCAGTTTAATAATACATCTATAACACTGCTAGATGAGTGGAGAACAGTGCAGTATGCCAGCCTCGGTGGCTCATTTGGATGCGCAGTCCAACTGAAGACCAGGAGGTCACAGGTTCAACCCCTGCCGAGGTCGGCAACATTCTTTCATGGAGATTGATTATGAAATATTTTCTACGGTCATTCTCTCCCATTAGCTGATTCAAGAAGGACAGTTGTCAGTTTCTGGCGAAAGAATGTGCACAATACTAGTTAACCGCTTAGAGGACTAAGCCTGCTGAGTAAATGTGTGGTTAGGTAAACTGACCGTGCTCGACATGACCCCATTGGGTTGACTGGGCCGTAAAACCTCAACACAAACAAACAAACAAACAAACAGCACAATATTTTCTTGAGTATGCACTTTTCTAGTATTGCACAGTATTGGGGATTTTCATACGGTTTACTTAGAAATGATGAAAATTCAAATCCTTTTCAGAAACAAAAAGAAATTTCTCCATCTAAGAGGAATATCAACAGATTTAACTATTTTCTTGTATCAACAACAATTTTCAATTTTTCACAATGATATATTTAGGAAAAATATGAAATTATGTAATCATATGGAAGTTCATTTTTTTACATATATATCATTTGAGCTGTGACAAACGCAAATATGCCTATGGGACATGTGCTGACAGTGAAAGCTCAGATTAGACAGCATTGATGCACAGTCTGATCAGGGCCTCAGCTGTCCACTGCCAGAATCATTGGATACTGTAGAATGTTGTACTGGAGAGCAAAGGTCAGGATGAAACTTTGCTCATGCACAGGATGATGTGAATCCACACAGTTTTTGCTCCTTTACAAGGTGTCCAGATATTAACCCTTAAAGCGCCAAGAAAAACTGCATCTGAAAATGTCATCTGTTTATGTCGTCTGCTGAATATTCTTGCAGACTTTTTAAAAAAATATTTTTGCATACAGGCAAACAGTGTTGACCCTGATCAGACTGCTCCTAAAGGTCCTGGGTCCACGCTGTTTGCAAAAATGACTTTTGAAACCACAAGCAGAAGACAAAGCAGACGACAATAGTTGTGACTGGCGCTTTAAAGGTTAAGGGTAAATATTGTGTGTTGTTTTACAGGATCGTCTGTCCAGAACAGGAGAGTAAATATATCTCAATGTGGACAATTATTAGTAAAGTCAGGTTGGAAGCATTTATGTGGGTAAGTTATCATTGATTCGGAACAAAAAATTTTGAAGTAAATGGATGCAAATCAAATATGTTTTTCATATGTAAAGAACAGTTTCTATTTGGTTATAGTCTCACCGCTGTGGTTTGAGCCAAGTTCTGCTTACGGATGGTCAGGTGGTTTTTATCCAGGGTTCTCGGAGTTTAGCCCAACTTTGATGAACTATAAGCTGTATATAAGTGAAAAAGTCTTGAAAGGGCTGTAAAACCCAAATCAAAAATAAATTTGGTTATAGAGTGTTAAATCGTTGCCAGAATGAGAATGTTGCTTCCATGTAAATAAAACTGGGGGATTTATGTACATACATTTTCATATCAACAATGATATCTGTACATTGTAGCAGTGAATATTTTAAATTTTGTGTAAAAAAAGTATTAACAGAAGTAATAGGTAATCTAGAACCCGTAACATTACAAAGCTTTAGAGAAGCAAGTATTCAGATGATTTTTTTTTTCTTTTTTTATTTTATTTCTCCATGAAAATATATACTGTGGGTACTCATTAGAAGCACCTTGCCATCTACTGAATACCCACAACATAGGTTTTCTTTGAGAAATATCAATACATTTTGGTTTTAACAAAAAAAGAAACATCCAAAACTATATTAAATTACAAAACATAGTGTTAAAATTAGTTTCAGCAACATTTTTTACATTGAAGTGTGATGCATTTTTGAACCTTTAATTTGATTAGTATATGCCTTTAAAAATTCTAAGAAACCAAAAAAAAAAATCATACAGATTATTGCCTTGATCAGTGCTAGGCATATCCTGAATAGGGCTTGGCATCTCATTTACATGTATATTGTAGGTACTTTCAGGAATAGCCATGAAGAGGGGAGTCCATTGAGTACACAAGGTAAGTTTTGTTGCAAAAATAACCAAAAGGTATCCTAAATTATTACAGCAATTATAAACTTGTCTGAATCAGTGGTCATATTCTTTACATTGACAGGGTGCAGGCACTGCCATTGGTGAACTACCTCCTTATTTTATGGCCAGGGCAGCCAGGCTGTCTGGAGCAGATTTAGATGAAGATGAATTTGAAGAAATAGAAGAACTAATACTTGAAAAACAAACACATCCAGATGATATGGTAAGGCAGCTGTTGATACAGTTGAACTTCGATGGCTCGAACCCCTTTGGGACCATGAAAATTTGTTCGAGACAGCGGTAGTTCGAGCCACGGAGGGCCACTGTTAGTGCCATACCAGGAGACATAATGGATATAATTGTGGGATATCTTTTCGGTGTTCTATATTTTGAATGTATGTTGTGTTTACTCATTAGAATTGTCCCATAGAGGCAATTCTAATGAGTATACACAGCATACATTTACAAGATAAAAGAAGAAAATCTCCCTTAATTATCCGTATATCGTATTTGGAGGAAATCCCTGCGGACTTAAGAACGTGTTTGACTGATCCATGGTAAACGAGCCATCGGGGTTCGAGCCATTGAAGTTCTACTGTAGTTTGATAAGACAAAACAAAAAAGAAAAAACAATGCCGATTATACATTCAATTCTCATTATCTCGAAGGCCAAGGGACTCTCTGAAATACTTCGAGGTATCCATACCTCCACATATTAGATTTGCAGAATAGAGGAAAAAATAAATCGAAAAACCACATTTCACAAATGAACATGTAATTTGACTTCTTTAGTCAGAGATATATTGAAAATATTGTAGAAAAGGGGAGAAATTGCTCCTTAGGAGTGTCAAAATAGGGACCAGATTCTTACTTCGAGATAAGCAAAGTCAATATAATGAGAATCTACTGTACAGGTATATCATCTGGATACAAGTAATGTTGAAAGGGGTGTAACTCACCAAATCATCATCATGATACATGGACAGGAAAAGAACATTATACCATATACCAGAGGACTTGTTAAGGAGGAGTATCAGGTGATAATTCTGGGATAATTTTTCTTATTTCTCCATAAAAACATATGTTGTGGATACTCATTAGAAGCGCCTCACCGAGGCACTTCTGATGAGTACCCACAACATATGTTTTTATGGAGAACTGGAGAAAATTATCCCAGAATTATCATCAAATACTCCTTATCAAGACTCCTGAATAAATTATACTGTTTGTAAAAGAACTCTTGTATTCAGTCTACAGAGGAGTTGTTAAGGAAGAGTATCTGGTAATAATTCTTGTTTGCCAGTCATTCAGCGATTTTTAGACTCAACAATGGGTAGTAAATTTTACTTGTTCAAATTTTAGAACAAATATGGTAAGGAGTTGAGGTGTTCGACTACTTAGGATAAATATGGAACTGTAATGCAACAAGAAAAGGATTTTAGGCAGCAAGAAAAATTTTGGCCTCCACCTGCCTCTTAATGAAAACCTTTTCACATACTAGAATATATCCGGATATGTATAGATGACTTGTGAGTACCAGACTGGCTGTGCAGGCTGATGTTGGTGTGGTTCATTTGTGTTGCAAACCACAACAGGTTTTGTTAAGATTTTCATAAAACTTTACAGAAATAATCATAGTGATGAGCAGCAGTGTCTGACAAAATGTTTTGGAGTTAATTTTAACAAAGTTATTTGCCCTTGGCAGTGTGTCAGTTTTAGTATGTAAAAGATGCACTGCATGGGTATTAATCAAGACTAGCTCTGAATAGGTAGAGTGGTCTGGGGGATGGAAGGGTTGCAAAATGATAGCTCCAGAAATAAGAGTTTTTGGTTGAAAACTGAGGTGTGTTATTGAGCACATGCCAATTCAGATTCAATTCATCATGACTTGTACATGGAAGTCTTCAGACAGTTATCAGCCAACATTACATACATAACTTTTGATAAAATGCTTTTTTCAGTCCAAAAGTATTGATATTTTTATTGCACCTGCTTGTAGCAGGATGTGACATAGGAGTTTGAATTTCTCTCCGTTCATCCATCTGTTCATCCGTCCGTCTGTCAACATTAATGTCAAGTCTAGCGTTTAAGTGGATTTCTCTGAAACAGTGATAGCTGCGAGTGTCAAACCTTGCATAGTAAAAAAACTGACCTTGATATACTCTTCAAGCACTCACTATGACCTAGTGCCCTTCACTTAGTTTTGATTTTAAATCAAGTCTAGCATTATTTATGTCGAGTCTAGCATTAATGTGCTTTCTCTGGAGCGGTGATAGCTGCAAGTGTCAAACCTTGCGTAGTAATTGTCCTCAACATATCTTCAAGCATGCACTATGACCAGGTTCCCTTGACCTAGATTTCGTGCATGAGTGACTTTGTTTTGATTTTATGTCAAGTCTAGCATTATTTACTTTGAGTCTAGCATTAAAGTGTGTTTTTCTGAAGCAGTGATAGCTGTGAGTGACAAAACCTTGTATTCTTTAAGCATGTACTATTACCAAGAGCCCTTCACCTAGATATCCGGCTTGAGTGACTTTGTCATGATTTTACTTAGAGTCTGGCATTAAAGTGCCGTTCTCTGCAGCAGTGATAGCTGTGAGTGTCAACCCTTGCATAGTTATAGTGCTTGACATATTCTTCAAGCACACCCTATGACCTGGTTCCCTTGACCTAGATTTAGCGCAAGAGTGACCTTGTTTTGATTTTATGTCTTGTCTAACATTATTTACATCAAATCTAGCATTAAAATGTGTTTCTCTGAAGCGGTAATAGTTGCAAGTGTCAAACCTTGTATTAATGTATAGTAATTGTCCTGGACATACTCATCAAGCAAGCACTATGGCCCATTGCACTTGACCTAGATTTCACACTTCAGTGGCTTTGTCATTGATTTACATAGAGTCTAGCATTAAAGTGCGTTTCTCTGAAGCAGTCATAGATACGAGTGTCATTCCTTACCTAGTAATTGCCCTCGACATACTCTTCAAGCATGCACTATGACCTGATACCCTTGACCTAGATTCACACTTGAGTGACTTTGTCATGATTTGACGTCGAGTCTAGCATTAAAGTGTGTTTCTCTATGATAGCTACGATGGTCAAACCTTTATAGTAATCGTACTTGACATCATCTACAAGCAAGCACTACGATACAGTGCCCTTGACCTAGATTTTGCACTCCATTAGCTTTGTCATGATTTTACATTGAATCTAGCATTTAAGTGCATTTCTCTGTAGCGGTGATAGCTCTGAATATCAGACCTTGCATAGTTATTGTCCTCAACATACTTTCAAGCATGCACTATGACCCAGTTCCTTTGACCTAAGTATCACGCTCAAGTGACTTGTCATGATTTTACATAGAGTCTATAACTATGCAAGGTTAGACACTCACAGCTATCACTGCTGCAGAGAGTGGCACACTCTCTGCAGCAGTGATAGCTGTGAGTGTCAAACCTTGCATAATTATTGTCCTTGACATATTCTTCAAGCACCCACTATGACCCAATGCCCTTAACCTAGATTTCAATCTCCAGTGATTTTGTCATTATTATATTACGGGGCGTCTAGCATTAAAGTGTGTTTCTCTGAACCGGTGATAGCTGCGAGTGTCATACCTTGCATAGTAATTGTCCTTGACATACTTTTCAAGCACCCACTATGACCCAGTGCCCTTGACCTAGATTTCAATCTCCAGTGATTTTGTTATTATTATTTTACGGGGAGTTTAGCATTAAAGTGTGTTTCTCTGAAATGGTGAAAGCTGCGAGTGTCATACCTTGCATAGTAACTGTCCTTGACATACTCTTCAAGCACCCACTATGACCCAGTGCCCTTGATCTAGATTTCAATCTGCAGTGATTTTATCATTATTATTTTACGTGGAGTCTAGCATTAAAGTGTGTTTCTCTGAAATGGTGATAGCTGCGAGTGTCATACCTTGCATAGTAATTGTCCTTGACATACTCTTTAAGCACCCACTATGACCCAGTGCCCTTGACCTAGATTTCAATCTGCAGTGATTTTATCATTATTATTTTACGTGGAGTCTAGCATTAAAGTGTGTTTCTCTGAAACAGTGATAGCTGCGAGTGTCATACCTTGCATAGTAATTGACTCCTCCGTCAAGTCACTTGACCATTTAACTGACAACTGCAACTGACCATTCAAAATAGCTAATAAGGTAATTGTCAATGTTTTTAGTTAGACAAACAAATCAACATGTGCTTTTTACAGGTAAGCACAGGTATATCAATACAAAGTGTGTCTAAGGAAATTCACGTGCGCGTGGTTATAACTGCCTGATGGAGGAGTCAGTTGTCCATGACATACTCCAAGCACTATGACCCATTGCCCTTGACCTAGATTTCAATCTGCAGTGATTTTATCATTATTATTTTATGTGGAGTCTATCATTAAAGTGTGTTTCTCTGAAACGGTGATAGCTGCGAGTGTCATACCTTGCATAGTAATTGTCCTTGACATACTCATCAAGCACACACTATGACCCATTGCCCTTCACTTAGATTTCCCACTCCATTGACTTTGTCATGATTTTACATCTAGTCTAGCACTAAAGTATATTACTGTGAAGTGGTGATACCTGCGTCAAACCTTGCATAGTAATTGTCCTCGATATACTTTTCAAGCACACTCTATGACCTGGTGCCCTTGACCTAGATAATGCACTTGAGTGACTTTGTCATGATTTTACATAGAGTCTAGCATTGTGTTTCTGTGTAGCGGTGGTACCTGCAAGTGCCAAGCCTTGCATAGTAATTGTCCTTGTCTTCAAGCACATATTATTACTTGGTGCCCTTGACCTAGACTAGATATTCCTCTCAGGTGACTTTGTCATGATTGTATGTTGTGTCTAATATTAAAGTACATTTCTCTGTAGCAGTGCTAGCTGTGAGTGTCAAACCTTCCATAGTCCGAGCACCCACATGACCCTGTGCCCTTGTCTTAGATTTCACGGTCCAGTGACTTTGCCCAATGCAGGTGCAACATCTACTTCCGCGGAATTCTTTTTCTTATTTCTCCACAAAAACATATGTTGTGGGTACTCATTAGAAGCCCCTCGCTGAGGGGCTTCTAATGAGTACCCACAACATGTTTTCTATGAGAAATAATAAAAATACTACCTGATACCCACTCCTATTTAGACCTATGTAACATAGCTCAAACTGAGAAGGGTATTCAGATAAAACGTTTTAGTGTTCCTGATAACATACAGTATGGGTACCTATTAGAAACACCTTAATAGGGTCTAAATGAGCACTACTACTTTTTTGTGGAGTAATGAGAAAAATGTCACCATCTGAAGCTGTGGTATCATAGCTTTAAATTTTGTATAAACTGATGATATAACATCTTGTGATTTCATAAGCGGACAGCAAATACCCAGATCAGACTGCTCTGGAAACGCTATTTTGTATGGCCCAGCACTTAATGTGCACAGCATAGTTCTTGATAAGATGCTTTTTGTCAGTCAAAAAGTATTGGTATTTTTCTTATTTCTCCATGAAAACTTATGTTGTGGGTTCTCAATAGAAGCACCTCACTGAGGTGCTTCCATTGAGTACCCACAAGATATGTTTAGGTGGAGAAATAAGAAAAATATTTATTTGATGCCCACTCTTATCTAGAACTATGGCAGAGGATATGGCCATATCTGTTTGTGAAAATCACTTCGGTTTGCTTCAATCCCTAACTTGTCAGTGGTTGGGGCACTACTGATCATTGGGGCACCACTTTATGACAAACTTTGTATAAATATAAATTCATCATATCAGGCTCGTATTTATGTATATTTCAGGCATATTCCTTCAGTAAAAAACGACTGTACAACAACTACAAACAAAAGGTTTATAGGAGAAGAAGTTTAAAACTTGTAATATTTTATTCACAAATGTTAAGGATTTAGTTATGAATGTTCTTATTTTATTTAGTCTGCTTTGCTTAATGTTTTTAATTTGTAGCATTCTTGCAGACAACAAATTCTTATAATTGCACTTCAAAAACTGGGGCATCATAGCTCAAGATAGATTTTCTTTTTCAGTCAAAATGTGAACGTATTTTTCTTATTTCTCCATGAAAACGTACAGTCGACTCTCGTTACCTCGAATTCCAAGGGACTCTATTAAATACTTTGAGATATCCTTACCTCGACATATAAGATATGCAGAATTTAGGAAAAAATTAATTGAACAATCACATTTAACAAATATATATGTAACTGGACTCTTGAAGTTAGAGATATATTAAAAATATTGTGGAAAAGAGGAGAATTTCTCCTCTTTTCCACAATATTTTTTTACCCGTTGTTAGATGTTCATGTTTAGGCAGGGACCAGATTTTCACTTTGAGATAAGTGGTTATTTGAGATAAGCGAGTTTGTGACATAACGAGAGTCAACTGTATGTTGTGAGTACTCATTTAATAATTACTAAATAGTACTCGCAGCGTATGTTCTTGTGAAGAAAGAAGAAAATATTTACCTAATACATGTACCCTCTTTTATCTCGAGCTGTGAGGTATACTGGATTTGCCCTGCATTTCATTCAGTCTTTCTGTTATGTAATATAGCAGTGGTGCAGGGTATAATCAGAGTCTCTGATAATTCTGGCTTCTCAGAAAATCAGTCTTAATATTTCTTTCAAGTTATCACCAAAAGAGATAATTTGAATTAAATGTCAAGCATTATTATGCCCCCAACTCTGAAGAAGTTGGAGGGGCATATTATGATAATGATATCTTGTGACATGATATCTTGAAAACTATTTAGGCTAGGGACTTGAAACTTGGTGTGCTTATTTGGGTTGATGAGTATATTACCTGATTAAATTTTGAATAAAAAAATGAAACTTTTCCAGAACTATGCCCCTTGTAATGTAATTATAATGAAGTCTTGTCAGCAAGGTATCTGGAAAACTATTTGAGCTAGGACCTTGAAACTTGGTGTGCATATTGGTGGATGATGAGTAGATTACCTGATTAATTTTGAAAAAAAAGTCTGATTTTTATGGAGTTATGGTTCTTGTAATATAATGATAATGAAATATTGTGAACAAGGTGTCACAAAAACTTTTTGAGCTAGGGCCTTGAAACTTTATGTGCTTATTGGGGATGATGAGTAGAATACCTGCTTAACTTTTGAAAAAAAATCATAGATTACCTTCATGACTTTTGAAAAAATTCTGATTTTTTTCCAGAGTTATGCCCCTTGTAATAGAATAATAATGAAATCTTGCCAGAAAGATATCTCAAAAATTGTTGGAGCTAAGGCCTTGAAACTTGGTGAGCTTATTGGGGATGATGAGTAGATACCTGATTGACATTTTAAAAAGATCTGATTTTGTCAGATAAAGACCCTTTCCAACTTCACAAACACATTTCCACATGTGGAAGTTTAGAATGTCAAAAGCTTTTTTTTCTGTGAAGACCAATAAAACAGTTAAGAGGAAGAGATACATTTCATGGGTTGACAACTCTATCAAAACTGTTTTGCCACTCTTCTGAAAATAGTCTATGGTAAAAGGAAAGAATTTGCTCCCCATGGGAGCAAATTCTTTCCTTTTTTACTCTTCTGAAAATAGTCTACTGTAAAAGGAAAGAATTTGCTCCCCATTCTACTGTAAAAGGAAGAATTTGCTCCCATGGGGAGCAAATTCTTTCCTTTTACAGTAGACTATTTTCAGAAGGATCTTAGTGTGCAGGAAGGCAAACAGGAATTCACAAAAGTTGTCTCTCATGTAAAAATGGTGAAAAAAAATTATCAAGGAAATCCAGCCTTCTTAAAATGTCATCTGCTGATACCTAAATACACCAGGTTAATGGATAGTATCAGCATGAAAGTATATGCCACTGCAGCTTCTTGTATGTTCACTGGTGAAGAGAAATTAATGGGAAGGGAAACGCTGAAGAGGAGCTTGTGGGGAGGGAACTGGGAGGGGTATATATAAAGCCTAGAAAAATACAGATTTTAAAATTTCTACACAATTAAGAATTCCATTTTTTATACCCCTGGCATACTTGTATGTCAAGGGGCATATAGATGTAGAAATTGTTTTTCTGTTTGTTCATATGTTTGTACATATATATGTAGGTTCATTTGTATGTTCCTCTATAGTGTCAGTTGAATCTGCATCAAAATTTTTGCATCAAAGTTTTTGCATCAAAGTTTTTAAGACGTTATATTATCAAGGCCTGTTGATAGATTAAGTTTATGTTCTGCCTGTTGCTACATGTCATTCCCAAATTTTGTTAGGGTATACTGCTGTAAGTTGAGGTCATCAGGGAAAGACTGATACTGGTAGTGATGGCATCAGCAAGGGGTATGAGTGAGTCACTGATCACATTGTCTAGTTTTTTATTCAGGTAATGATGATGACTCTTTGTAAAACTTTCAGAATTATTTTCTGTTCTTGATGCTTATTATTAGAATATATCCCATACTCCCTTAGTTCATAGTTCCAGATAACTGGTACATTGTTAAAGATAATTTGTGGTCTGCAAAAATAACATAACTTGTCTTATGAGCTCCTGTTATCTGGATCATTTCACATTTCTTGTAAGGATGTATATTAGTAGGTAGTTTGAGATTAATAGATCCACCTGAAATATTCTTCCCAGTATTTTGTTAAGGGAGACAACTTTTACAGACTTGAAGTTGTCTCTCTAGTATTTGAAATCTTCCAGAATGTGGGGGCTGCTCTTAAATGAAAGAACTAGCTCCTAGAGTAAATTCTTTCATTTAAGAGTATCCTTCATTGAGAAGCAAGGTAAATATTTCTGTGTTGGAGTTATTTCCCTTGGAGGTTTTTTCCACTTGCTTTATTCCCTTTAAGAGTAGATGTAGGGTTTAGTACTTGCCTGTGGTTGTGGAAAGGCACTTCTAATTAGTACCCACAAATAAATAGAACTTTCTGACAAAATCATTGAGAAAATGTCAGTAAGCTATATGTACAAATACAGAGGTAAAATACAGAAGCAAATATTTATAATTTATGTTTGGCATCATTTAACCCTGTCCTGCTGAACCCAGATTTACCCTGCCTTTGCAAAAAATGTAAATCTAGATCAGTTAGCTAACTGATCTGGATCTGCACTGTTTGACATTAAATATGTATATTTATAGCAACAATGTGGATCAAGTAATCTGATTGGTTGTAAATTGGAAGTGGGTGCAGCATCTTTATTCAGCAGGACAAGGGTTAAGCTTTATTGAGATTGACAAAAGCTGCAAAATGTATTTAACCCTTATCATGCTGAACCAACTGATCTGGATCTGCACTGTTTGCCATTAAGTATGTGAATTTATAGCAACAACTGAGATCAAGTAATTTGATAAGCTGGAAATTAGAAGTGGGTGTGGCATCTTAATTTATTCAGCATGATAAGGGTTAAAATGGTAGCACCCATGAAACCCCAAAACCTTTGTAACTTCTTTAGTTTTTATTTGATTTTGATCAATTTGCATAAGGATGAGTGATTTGTCAAGATTTTTTATTTGATATTCTTGGCCAGCTTTTGCTTTTAATAAGTTTTTTTTTTTTTTCCCCGATACTGGACTTACATTTTCATGGAAAAGCCATTAGCATAAAGAAGAACTGAAATAATATTGACGGGATGGACCTAAATTGTTGGTCGAGTTCTTATTTATCGACATGTTTTTTAATTGGGAAAGATGAGAAAGGACTTCCGACATGTTTTTGCTAGTATTGTTATCTGTTAAGTCAGATATTGTTTACAATTTGCTGAATTCTTATGCTCTTGTTGTTTCAGAGTTTTCTAGAAAAAGCCAAGTTATCTGTCCACAACCTAGTCCAAAGAGTAGGATTTTTTGGTATATTATTATGTGCATCAGTAAGTAGTTTTCACAGGGGTGGTCGGGTGGTGCGAAGGTGCTGTGTATCTTACATCACTGGGGCGTCCAACTGATATTGGCTTACAGTTGGGCAATGCCTGCTATCCTTGTAGTGGGTAAGGGTAGAGGGGGAATGTTTTTATTTCTTCTGTTTCTTCACTTTCTTTCCTGTTCCTCTTTCTTCCCTGTCCCTCTCTTTCATCTCCTCTACTCTCTCTTCTATCTCTTTTCTCCCTTTCTCTGGGAGACGACACAAAATGACCCTCAAGGGTTGACGTGTCGTTAAACCCCAACACAATCAATCAAGTAGTTTTCATTCCGATTTCAAACTAATTTCAAAATAAATCGAGGGTTGAGCACAAGACTGGCGTAAGTCAGATGGTTGTTTTTCTCCAAACCTAATCTCCTCACCATGAAGGCGTTATGAAGATTACAACATTTCATTCTGTAAACAAAGAAAATTTAGGTGCCATTGCTCATATGAGCAGTGGCACCTAAATTTGCATTGTTTACAAAGGGGTCCAAGTTGCCCCTAAACAAGGGTTTCAAAAATATGTTTGAGTTACTGTAGTCTTGCGCTCAACCCTCGAAATATAATATGGGCCGGGCCATGAGAAAACTTGTCTTCAGGCATATGCGGACAGCAAAGACCCAGATCAGCCTGTGCATCCATGCAGTCTTATCAGGGCCTTCACTATCTACAAACAGAATCATTGGATACTACAGAATGTATAAATGGAGAGCAAGGGCCAGATGATATTTTGCCCATATGCAGGATGATCTAAATCTGCATTTTGCATATGCCCCGAAAATATCTTATTGCTGGGAGCAGCTCATATCTCCAACAGAACTCTTATAAATACACAAATGCATGTAAGTCCATTGATATTTTTAAATTGATGGGATATTTTCGGCCAACTACTGTATATACTGATACTTAAAATAAATTCGACTCTTTCTATCTCGAAGTCTAAAGGACTTTATTAAATACTTCAAGATATCTGTACCTCAACATATCAGATTTGCAGAACTGAGGCAAAAATATATTAAACAACCACATTCAACAACTGAATATGTAATTTGACCCCTGAAGTTAGAGATATATTGAAAATATTGTGGAAAAGAGGAGAAATTGCTCCTAAGGAGCAATTTCACCTCTTTTCCACAATATTTTGTTACCTGTTAGATTTACATGTTAAAACAGGGACCTTATTTTTGCTTCGAGATAAGCGTTTATTCGAGATAAGCTAAGTCAAGATAACGAGTCGCCCGCCTAAAAAAGTACCTTGGAAAGTTTCCTGTGTTTAGAGGAACAGATATGCACTTAGAGTAGGCAACTCTCCAAAAAAACAAAAATTTGTAACCGTTCTGAAAAGAAGTCTTCAATGAATGTCCTATAATTTCATACACTAAATTGTCTGACAAAATGGCAAACAGTGCAAACCCAGATCAGACTGCTCTGGAAAGAGCAGTCTGATCAGGGTCTAAACAGTTTGCCATTTCACTAAACATTTTAAGAAACAACTTTATATAGGAATGGGAAAAAAAAAGTATTGAATAGTATCTGAAATTTTAGGAAATTTACCATATACATGTACTCTGAAAGGATAGAATTTGATCCTCTTTGGGGCAAAACATTTGCTTTTTAGACCTCTTCAGAAGGGGTTAAGTGTGTAGGAAAGCAAACACAAGTCATTAAAAGTGTCTGTCTTGTCCAAAAAAATGGCAGAAAACCTACGAAGAGTATCCAATGTCTAAATTTTGCCTACTTATATTTTCAGATTCCTAATCCATTATTTGACTTAGCTGGTATAACCTGTGGTCATTTCCTGATTCCATTTTGGACATTTTTTGGTGCTACCTTGATAGGAAAAGCCATCATTAAAATGCATATACAGGTAGGTAAACAGCATTAGCAGTCATATCTCCAGTTTAGGTGTTTTTTGTTCCGCTAAAATGCAAGTATTTTTCTTATTTCTCCACAAAAATATATGGTGTGGTTACTCATTAGAAGCGCCTCACCGAGGCACTTCTTATGAGTACCCACAACATATTTTTTCATGGAGAAATATGAAAAATATTATGTGGATACACCCTCTTATCTGCTAACAAAAATTTGTAAGTCGAAACAGAAAAAAACTATATGTTGTAGCTCCAGATTTACCCTTGCTCTGCTGATTAAATTAAGAGGCCACACCCATTTCTAGTTTTCAGCCAATCAAATTACTTGATCCAGACTGTTGATATAAATTTGCATACTTAATGGCAAACAGTGCAGATCCAGATCAGTTGGCTTCTTTAAAAGCCAACTGATCTGGATCTACACTGTTTGCGAAGACAGGACATATAGGGATTCAGCAGAAATTGGGTTAAGATATTTATTACAACCAAAATCATCATTTTTGATTAACATGCAGGTACAGGGGCAACATCCACATCAGTGGGCCCCCTTCCAGGTATCTGGCTTGGTGCATGCATGGCAGAACTCCACCAGAAATACCTCAACAATATACATATTTTACTTATTTTCCTATGAAAACAAATATTGTTGGTACTCTTTGGAATCCTTTTTCATTGAGGCAATTCCAGTGAGTACCCACAGCATATGGTTTGATGGGAAATTTAGAAAAACATTTATTTGTATAGTAACTTACAAATAAATTGACCATTTCACCCCTGTGGTTTTAAAGTGAACTATTCCATCTTTGAATATTCTTTACAAGTTATTGCAGATAATGATCTCAGTTAACCTTGGTACCTTTGCAAACAGTATATATCCAGATCAGTTGACTTCTTCAGAAGCAAACTGATGTGGATCTGCACGGTTTGTCATTTAGTATGTGAATTTATATCAACAATGTGATTGGCTGACAGAAGTGGGCATGGCATCTTGTTTTTTTCAGTATGACAAAGGTGAAAAATCAAAAGAAGCATGTCCAGCTGTGTTAGCACTGATGAGACAGCCCTGGAATAAAATCTTTGCACATTTATCTGTTTTGGCATTGCAATATACACATTACTACTACAGTAATGTGGACATTCAGTGACTACTACAGTAATGATGTCTGATCCTCTTTATCACATAAGTGAATTTTCCCAGATCACAGGATGACATAAGATACATTTTGCTTTTCACTGATATGGGAACACCCTTGAGACGTGATACAGAGCATCAGATCACATTAATGCAGTGATAATGTATTTATTATATACCTTGAAAATAAGCACTTATAGCTCTTTCACTACTGAGAAAATAGCAGATGATTCACATGAAATATTAAGCCTTATTTTCTCTGAAAAATAAAAGTATTTAACCTGCTACAAATTTAAGTAGCACTTTATTGGCCACTTTAAGCAGATAAAGATGCAGGAACTTAAAGTGCCTGTAACTTCCAACTTGATGACATCGACATAAACAGCCCTCTTTTGAGAGTTGGTATGGCTCTGGTAAAACTGAGACTCTTGACCGATCAGCTTTTCAGATCAGCTTTTCAGATCGGACTATAAGGAATTTAATTGCTTAAAGTGAAATCATTTATGGTTCTATACATGTACACATAATGATGAATAATATGGAGAGGATGTTTTTGTGCTCTCAGTGTTTTGAAAATATTTTGAGTCTGTTACAGTTTGCCCTGAAAATGAACTTGTGCATTGAATAGCTGTTATCTTTTATTTCAGAAATTATTTGTGATATTTTTGTTCAGCGAGCACCATGTAGACTCTGTAGTCAGTTTAATAGGGTAAGTACAGAAGTGTAATAAATAAATATTTTATCTTCTCTCACCCAAAATTTTCAGGCAGGTAGACCTGAGCAAACAGCATAGACCCAGATCAGATGCTGCAGAATACAGCATCTGATCAGGGTCTACACTGTTTGCCACACATCTGGCAGTACTTAGACACATAAGCTAGACTTATAAAAACTTTTGGTAAGGAGTTAAGATATCCCAAATATTGAGGGTAAATAATGTAGTATTGAATCTTATGATTTACAGGCTTTCAAGCGTGCCCTACTTTTCCTACTATTCCTTCTTTTCCCTACTTTTTTTGTGCTCCTACTTTTTTCTCTACTTTTTTCTAAAACTGCCTTACTATCCCTACTTTTTAGTCCAAAAATGTTTGAAGTGACCAAAAATTGTAATTTTTTTCCTCACTCGCTTTGCTCACTCGGCGTTTTTAAAAATCAGATCAACTTGAGCCACAATGCAAAAGTTCATAAAATATTTTACCTTCAGTTGTAACTCCTTTTTTGGAACATTTATTTTGGTATTTCCTTTCCATGGAAATGTAGTGTTATTGTTCAGAGAAAACTTTGTTTGCTTATTATATCTTTTTCTGAGTCTGAGAACACTCAGAACATCCCTACTGTCTGTACTTTTCATGATTGAATTTCCTACTTTTGCCCTACTTTTTCAAAATATTGAGCCCTACTTTATCCCTACTTTTTCCATGGAGGGCACATGAAAGCCTGCATGAAAAAAAAACAAAAAAAAAAACAACAATGCCTGTATTGGGTATATAATTTATACCCACAACTTTATGTTTTCATGACAAAATGATAAGGATATCAATCCTGGGTGGAAAAAAGTGCCTTATCTAGACATATGGTTATTTGTATTTATTCCTTGTAGCCTGTCTGCCAAATATATGTTGTGGGTACTCGTTAGAAGTAACTGAATAAGGCACTTTAATAGAGAAATAACGAAAAATACCAATACTTTTTCAGTGAAAAAGGAAATAAAAGCCTTTTCTAGAACTGTGTATAATCCGAGTTATAAATTATTTGGACATGTTAAAGATATTTTTCATGAGAATTCTGTATGGAAGTTTTGTTGTCTCAAGAGGAGACAGTTTGCATGTGAAGTCAGTCGGTTTCCAGGGAAAACTAAAATATTTTGACAGTGATATCTGTTAATGTTTAAGGGGATGGGATACTCTTGGTAGATTTTCTGTCATTTCTGTAGGGGACTTTTAGGGTAGATTTTCTTTTCAGAAGGGAAGCAAACACACTGAATTTGACAGCCTTGCCTTATCTGAAAGTGCATTAGTTCCCCTTAAATTCAGTCTACTAAAAGTGAGTGAGACAACTTCTGTGACTTCCTGTTTGCATTTCTGCACTCCAAATCTCTTCTGAAAAGGGGTCTTCTGTAAAGCCCTTTTCAGAAGGGAAGAAAAAAAATTGTTTGACAGAATTGCCTCCCCTGTATATGTATCCATTCTACTAAAGTGAGAGACAGACACTCTGATAGTGATGTTTGATGTCCTGTGAAGCATCCAGATGACCAAGTGGTTAGCACTTCCAATTTTGGATCACAAGGTCCAGGTTGCCTTCTGAAGGCAGAATTCTCCTCATGACTATATGGTTTTTCATTGCACAGAGCCTTTCATTATTTCCCTTCCATTGTCTCTATATGACTTGAATAACATTGAAAGGGATGTAAAACACCAAATCATCATCATCAGAGTCCTGTGCAAAATAACTTCTAAAAGATTGTGTTAATGCTACATACATTGAGTAGGGATCACATGTATGTTGTGTCATAGTTAAGCGTACGTTTTTGTTTCAGAAAAGTACCAAAATATGGCCCTATGATACAAACACCTTTCAAAAATTACCTGAAGGTCCAAAAGGAAAAGTTACATCATAAACCTGGTACAGCTGTAGCAAGTGTAAGTATTCCCATTAACCCTTAAAACGCCAAGAAAACCTGCGTCTGAAAATGTTGTCTGTTTATGTCGTCTGCTGAATATTCTTGCAAACTTTTCAAACCTATTTTTGCATACAGGCAAACAGTGTGGACCCAGATCAGACTGCTCCTAGAGGAGCAGTCTTATCTGGGTCCACACTGTTTGCAAAAATGACTTTTAAAATCACAAGCAGATGACAAAGCAGACGACAATAGTTATGATTGGTAGTTTAAGGGTTAACTCTCAACAGCCTTCCCAGTTACCCTCTATTAGCCTTTACCACTCTCTGGGCAAATTCAGCAGATGACAAATTGATGATATTTTGTTATGTTTCTCAGAAAACAGGATTTACTATGGAGACAATTTGCAGGGAATGTCAAATCCTGTTTTCTGGGAAAAAAAGAAAAATATTTCAATATGTCACCTGCTGATATTTTTACCTAGCATGCATAGTGTTGAGGGTTTTCCGCCTCTCAAAATGAAGTGATTCTCTGTATGATGCTATACATTAGGGGTACAAAATACAGATAAAGAAAACTAAAAAGTTTACTCGCAGTCACAAATAGCATTTGGTCAAGGCTCCATGGTGCAGTTGGTAGTGTAACTTGGCCTTAAAGCTCCAACTTAAAAAAAAAAAAGTAGCGGGAACTTGCCTTCATGCACCAAGCATATCAGCAGCAAATGACATATTTTTTTGTCCAGATTGCTTAAGCAAGAAGGAGCAGCATAGGGATAACTTTCCAGTGTTGGCATTGTTGGCGTCAACAATGTTAAGTGTGTTTAGCTCAGTTTCACAAACACCGAGGCCTTTAAGCTAATGAAACTTCATACACACATCTGCCATGATGCGCCCTGCCCACTGCCATGGACTTTTACTGACCTTGACCTACTTTGTATGTGTGGCTGAACAATATTTAGTCTGTGCATTTTGGGCCATTCTTGAACACAACCAGTAACTGTGACATAGCCATTTGGCGAATTTCTTGCATGTACTTTTCAGAGAAAGTAAAGCTTTTGTTTTCATATGAATCATACTCTTGGCAGACAATTCATTTAAAAAGTCAAGCCATATTTTTTTCTCTGAAAAATAAAAAGAAATAATGTGAATATTAGCAATATTAGCTGCTACAATTTATAATGGCTCTGATTTAGTCCTTGTCAGGGAGTGTTAACAGCATGGCTCTGGCTAATAGAGGGTATTAAAATAAAGAAATTAATTATTTCTCCATGAAAACATATATTGTGGGTACTCATTCGAAATGCCTTGGTGAGGCACTTCAGATGAGTAAGCACAACATGTTTTTGGTGATAAAAGAAAAAATACTTTTCGGATGAAAAAAGTACCTTATCTAGAGCTGTGATTTGCTGTAGCCTTTTGTTTTAGTAGTTATGGTTTCAAATTCTACACTCAAGCGGATTGAGTACAACTTTAAGGGAAGTAAATCTGACACAGTAAGATGTCCGGCCTCGGTGGCTCAGTTGGATGCGCTTCCAACTGATGATAGGTTGTTGCGGGTTTGACCCCTGCTGGATCAGCAACATTCTTTTGTGGAGATTAATCATGAAATACTAGGGCAGTAGTCAGTTTCTGGCGAAAGAATGTGCGCAATACTGGTTAACCGCTTAGAGAACTAAGCCTGCCCAGTAAAAGTGTGATAACGTAAACTGACCGCACTCGACCTGACCCTGGGCCTTAACCTCAACACAGACAAACACGATAAGTTGTAATAAACCATTGTCAAGTGAAACACTTTCTGATGGACTGCAGTAAATTCTCACAGATAAGGTCGCTTTTTACAGATGATTTTTCCAGATAAATTATTTAAGTCAGTTATGTCAAAATGTACCTGCTTTCAGCAGTCTATAGTTTTTAAAATGTTAATGTTTTATAACAAAAGATATCGATTTACAATGTGTAAAAAGTATTCCAGAGGAAAGGGAATTATGACAATTTAATTGATTTTCCTCTGTTTTAATATTTGGGCCCTTGGCTTTCTTCAGAAAACCGAAATACACTTTATAAAACTACATTATAGAAGTCACTGTTACTATTCTCACGGTAGTAAACAAACTGATCCGGATGTAATGTCAAACTACAGTGTTATGGCGACCAATGTTTGTTTTTTTGTGTGTGTGTGTTGAGGTTTTACGGCCCAATCAACCCAATGGTGTCGTGTCGAGCGCGGTCAGTTTACCTAACCACACGTTTACTGGGCAGGCTTAGTCCTCTAAGCGGTTAACCAGTATTGTGCACATTCTTTCGCCACCAATGTTATCAGCCTCAGCCGCACCCCACAAAAAGGATATTTGGTCTACTAATGTTTAAGCCAACAGCAAAAACTTACTATTTATTTAGACTGGCCTCGGTGGCTCAGTTGGATGCGCCATCCGACTGGAGACCAGGAGGTCATGGGTTCAACCCCTGCCAAGGTCGGCAACATTCTTTCATGGAGATTGATCATGAAATATTTTCTACAGTCATTCTCTCCCTTCCGCTGATTCAAGAAGGGCAGTTGTCAGTTTCTGGCAAAAGAATATGCACAATACTGGTTAACCACTTAGAGGACTAAGCCTGCCCAGTAAATGTGTGGTTTGGTAAACTGACCGCGCTCGACATGACCCCATTGGGTTGACTGGGCCGTAAAACCTCAACACAAATACTATTTATTTAATTTTTCAACATTCCCACAGATCCAGAGGTTGCAAGTTCAGCCACATAACTTAATGGTAATTGATACTGAAATCATTTCTGCGGCCATTTTCCCCTTCTGCTATTCAAGAAGGTTAGTTGTCAGTTGCTGGCAAATGTATGTGCTTAAGTACTGGTTAACCACTTAGAAGACTAAGCCTGCCCAGGAAAAGTGTGACTGGCTGGACACGTACATAACCCTTCTCTTGCTAAACACAACATGCCCTGTCTTAGCAAACAGTGTAGATCCAGATCAGTTGGCTTCTGAAGAAGCCAACTGATCTGGATCTGCACTGTTTGTCATTCAATATGTGAATTTCTATCAAAAACTCAGATCAAGTAATCTGAAATTAGAAGTAGGCATGGCATCTTAATTTATTCAGCATGGCAAGGGTTATACTGCTCTTATCTATTATCTGGAGTTAAATGTTTTCTTTTCTTTCTTCAGGAAGGGAACATACTTGGCTGGATATTTGAGAAGGTTGTTATAGTGATGGTAGCATATTTTGTTCTGTCAATAATCAACTCCATGGCACAGAGTTACCACAAAAGACAGTGTAAGGAGAGGAGGATACGACAACGTTAGCATAGATTCTAGTCCTATTTATTGTCTACAAATGTGTAATTGGAATGAATACACCTTCAAGGGAGACAGTTTTGTCAAAATTGATTTTTACACCCTTCTGAAAAAGGGTCTTCTACTCTAAAAGGAAAGAATTTGTTCCCCTCTTGGGGAGCAAATGATTTTCTTTTAGATTAGACCTTTTTTTTTTTATTTACTCTTCTGAGAAGGGATCTGTTGTAAATGGATATAAATTGCTTCCAAGTGATTTAAGTTCTTTCCTTTTAGTGTAGAAATAGTTGCCTCAAAAGGGAAAGAATGTGCTCCCCGTGGGAGCAAATTTTTTCCTTTTAGTGTAGATCCCTTTTCAGAAGGGTCTTGTGGTGCAGGAATGCAAATTTTAAATCATAAAAGTTGTCTCCCTTGTGGAAAATGGCTGAAAGTCTACAAAGTGTGTCTAATCCACTTGGAACTCGTAGTGTTCATAAAATTTAAATGATGCAGGTATATTTTAATACCAAATTGTCATACATTAATATGAAACTCATGGATTGTTTTGTACAAAAAGTTGAATTTATTGCCAGTGAAGTTAGTAGTAAAGTTGAATGCATTTTGGCAATACTAATGACCAACAATTAAATAGTAATAACAGGGATGCACTCTCAGAATGCCAATGGTGAAATTCATTACGTTCATCATCAGCATTTGGAAAGCATTGCCCAAAAAAGTCATTTTTTGAAGTAGCACGATAAAATGTGTCAAAATTGAGGGAAGAAAAATAAATGCTCTTTGAGCATTTTTACAAAACGAGCCTTTGCACAAAATCAGCCTTTGTAAAAAAAAGTATATAGGATGGCCAGGAAGAGCTACTGTCACAGAACATAGCCTACACATGGCATATAAAAAACCTTTATTCTTCAAAGGGACTTGCTAGGAGGCCTGGTCTGTGAAAGGAACAGCAAAGGCCTTGATCAGTTAATTACCATTTGCTTAACCCTAGTCCTGCTGAACCTTGATATGTCCTGCCTTTGCAAACAGTGTAGATCCAGATAAGTTGGCTTCTGAAAGAAGCAAGAAGCCAACTGATCTGGATCTGCACTGTTTGCCATTAAGTATGTGAATTTACATCAACAATCTGGATCAAGTAATCTGATTGGCCGAAAATTAGAAATGGGAGTGGCATCTTAATTTATTCAGCATGACAAGGGTTAAGGGGCATTGATACTCTTTCGAGGGAGGCATTTCAGTCAAAATTGTTTTTTGCCTCTTTTCTGAAAGGTGTCTATTCTAAAAGGAACGAATTTGCTCCTATTGTGAGCAAATTCTTTCCTTTTTGAAATAGATGCCAGACATCTCCGAATGGGGCTCCATGAGCAGGATAATAAACATGAAGTCTGTCTCCCTTGTTGAAATGGTGGAAAAATTATTGGATGTATTCAATCCCTTTAATATTAAACTGGGTCATTAGTAATGAAATCTACTCTTTTTCTGCTATTTTCATCGGATCAAAATCAGCTTTTTTGTATAAACTTAATATTGTACATGTAGATTAGATACTTTATACCCCAGGATATTACAGAGCTATTCCAGGAAAATGTTTCATAGGGTGAGGGTAGGGGCTCACTTTTAAAGGCACCACCAATAGTCTGATGTTTGATGTATTGTTAGAGGGAATTACTCATCCCTTCAACTGAGGCACTTTTCATGGGTACCTAGACATGTCCTTGAGACCAAGTGGTTAGCACTTCAAGCCTGCCTAGAAAAGTGTGAGTAGTTTAACTGACTGACCCAACATGACCATAAGAGTGTTAACTGGGTCAAAATCTCCAAATCAAATCAAATCAAAATGCAGATAATGCTCAGCATGACCTTAAATCTTGAAGCGCCAATCACAACTGCAGCAGACGACAATGTTTTTTGTTGTTTTTTTTTGTTGTTTTTTTCAGGGAAAACAAATCTTGACATTTCATGTGAATCGTCTGCTTGGCAGACGATTCACATGAAATGTCAAGACTTGTTTTCCCTGAAAAAAAAAAAAAATTTTTTTGAATGTCGTCTGCTGCAAATTTTGCTTTGCACTTTAAGGGTTAATGGTGTTACCTTGGCAGTAAACACCAATCCAAACAAATCAAAATCAAGATAATACAGATCACAATGAGCCTTCTCATCATGGTCTACACTGTTTGTCATTCTGTTTATAATGTTTTACCAATATCTCCATTTGCCATAGTAGGCATACCTAGATTCAAAGATGGAAGATTCCAGTTCAGAAACTCAAAGATGAAAGGGCTGAGGTCTAAAACAGAATGTGGCTTACGTATAAGGATTTCCTGTGAATAACACTGTCATAACAAAATGGATGCTTTAACGCTTAGCACTCTTGGTAAAATTTTCAGCAATCATATTGAAATAGTTTTATCTTATTTTTCCCAGAAAACAGTTTTTGACTTTTCATGCAAATTGTTTCCATTGGAGACAATTCACATGAAATGTCTAATCCTGTTTTCTGGAAAAAATAAAAAAAAAAATATTGTGAATTTGTCATCTGCTGTTTTCCTGTGAATAACCCTATCATAGCAGAATGGATGCTTTGTCACTTAGCACTCTGGGTAAAATTTTTAGCCGACATATTGAAATATTTTTCTTATTTTTCCCAGAAAACGGGTTTACTTCTATGCTAATTGTCTTAATTGGAGACAATTTGCCTGAAATGTCTAATCCTGTTTTCTGGAAAAAAAAAACATTGTTAATTTGCCGTCTGCTGTTTTAGCCCAGAAAGTGGTGTTAAATGGTTAAAATGTGTGGAAAGTGAATGATATCTTTGCATGCATAATAAAATATAAAACCATGCAAAAATGTAGGGCTAACCTGAGATTATCAGGTCCCCGGTTTGAACTCTGCTGGTGAATTAAGATCACAGCTGTAGAGTACTTTTTTGCAGAGACCATACACTATCATCCTTTCATCATCTCGAGATAATTGAACTTTTGTAGGAAGAGGGGTAAAAACAGAAAATCATCATCATCATCAATACCATATAAACTGTATATATAACATGTTATGGATGTGGTTATCTTACACCTAGTGTGGAACTTTGGTTTGAGAAAAAAGGTCTTAGATATATGTTAACCCTTGTTCTGCTGAACCTGGATACACCCTGCCTTTGCAAACAGTGTAGATCCAGATCAGTTGACTTCTGAAGAAGCCAACTGATCTGGATCTGAACTGTTTGCATTTATATAAACTATCTGGCTCAAGGAATCTGGTTGGCTGACAGTTAAAAGTGGGCGTTATGTCTTAATTTTTTTAAGACACTTTTTTAACACTTATGTGAACAGAAAACATCTAAGTCATCCCTCTAGACAAGACTGGAGTTACACATTACATAATGTAGCCCCTTACAAACTGGGTTTAATCCTGTTTTCAATGTACATGCATGTTATAGGGGAACATGGTAATACACATTACACAGACTTAATAACGTAATATGTTGGTACTGACTAACCTAGATCAGCTAGCAAGTCTTCTGAGTCTGAACAGGGGTTTTGCTATTTACTCGCTCAGCTGGTGTAATTTAAAAAATATCAGCTGCAACATAAATAAATGACATATTATATTTAAACCTTAAATATTGAGGTGCCTTATTAAAGGTCTTATCAAGGTCTTCATTGCCATTTATAGAATTATGTGTTGATGAATATAGAAGGCACTGATTAGACTGTGCAGGTTGATCGGTGTCTTTTCTGGAGAGCACGTCATAAGGTACATTTGCTCGTGAATGATAAAAATGTGCTTTTCAAGCATTAATCCTCTTCTGGGCCCAGTTGTTGAAAACTTAACAATGCCGTTAGTTAACATATCGTTAAAACTTTGATCATTAAATATAGCATATACTCTAATATTTTTGCTGAAAAAATGTGAAAAGCTTCTTACATTTTTTTCAGCAAAAATACCTTTTAGGTTAGGCTAACAATGCTTTGAACAACTGGGCCCTGGTTGTTCTTGTATGCTTACAGAATGTATATTTTTATTGAGCTTCAATTGCACAGAGCCTTTCATTATAACCCTTCCATTGTATCGATATGACATAAATAATGTTTAATGGGACGTAAAACACCAGATCATCATGAGATACATCTCATATTGCGGCTAATATAAGTATGGCAGATGGGACAAGCCCTGCTCAGACTGGGCTGATGTGTAGACTGATCTTGTTCTCTGCTGTTCACATTGACTTTAAGACCTTCTTTCTCAACGTGTAACTTGTTAACCTATTAATGTGACCTATTAACTCATTAATGCTCAGTGGACTTTTCTGCCTCACTCTTTGTACAGGTCCACTTTGAATTTAAAGGGAATTGATACATATTCAAGGAAGGCAACTCTGTCAAAATTGATTTTGCTCACTTCTGAAAGGTGTCCAACTACTCTAAAAGGAAAGAATTTGCTCCATTGGGGAGCAAATTCTTTCCTTTTATAGTAGACCTCTTTCAGAATGGTTGATGTGCAGGAAAGTAAAGAAAACGTCACAAAAGTTGTCTCCCTTGTAAAAATGGCAGAAAATCAGCCAAATGTATACTGTCCCCTAAAGGGGAGTCTAGTTTTCAGAAATTCTTGTGTAACAAGCCCAAACAGCACAGGCCCTGATCATATGCGGGATTCCACGGCATCTGATCTGGATCTGCATTGATTGTTTTTAAGGGACACTAGGCATTAATGGATTGATTTGAGATTATTATTATGTGTGTATGATTTTTGTATTAACCCTTAAACTGCCAATCACAACAATTGTCGTCTGCTTTGTCATCTGCTTGTGATTTTAAAAGTCATTTTTGCAAACAGTGAGGACCCAGATCAGACTACTTCTCTAGAAGCAGTCTGATCAGGGTCCACACTGTTTTCCTGTATGCAAAAATAGGTTTGAAAAGTTTGCAAGAATATTCAGCAGAGGACATTTTCAGATGCAGGTTGTCTTGGCATTTTAAGGGTTAAAAAATGTTTCTGACCAAACTATTGACCAAATTTTTTCCCAAAAGTCCAAAAAGGGAATGTTTTAAACTGACAGATGACTAACCAAAACAGGATAGATAATTACCTAGGAACAAGCACAGAACCCATTTTTTTTTTTTTTTTTTTTTTTTTTAATTCTGAAACCAGAAATGGTATTATTTATTTACCTCACAAACCTAATTTGTGCAATTTGTATATAGCTTTTCAATATATCAAAATAAAGTAGCCTAAGATTGTTTTCCTGGTAAATATCTGCTCTTTTCTTGAATCTGCCAAATATAACATGAACAAATTATTTCAATCAATTAGTCACAGTCTGACTAGCAAACTGGCACAGTGGCTCAGCTGATAGAATGTTCACTTTGTGACTGGGAGGTTGTGGGGTTGATCCCCAGCCAGATCATACCAAAGACTTTAAAAATGGTACTAGCTGCTCTTTTGCTTGGTGCTCAGCATTATGAAAGTAGAGCTAGGAATCGGAACTGGTCAGCACAATGTCAGTATAATGTGATTGGGTGAAATATCATGTCACGTGTCTGAGCAGTGATATTGAGTACGGCAGCACTCTAATAGCCAGCATGGAGCTCCCTGCAACATCCAGGCACTGAAGGATTGTTGAAAGTGATGCAAAAACCCGAATAAAACAAACAAATATGTATAGCAAATAACAGCCTTTACCTTAAATATTGGGAGAGACAGGCCTAAGCAAACAGTTTAGACCCAGATGAGACGCTGCAGAATGCAGCGTCTCATCGGGGTCTACACTGTTTGCTGTACATATAGCAATATTTTAGACACATCAAGAAGTAGTAAACTAGACATTTTCAAATTTTAGGACAAGTATGGTAAGTACATATGGTAATACTAAGTAGATAATGCCATAATACTTAGGGTAAATACTGTATTTTCTTTTGTCATTGCTCTAGACAGACATTGTTTAGTAAGAAGAAAATGAGTCAGTGCACAACAAAACCTACAATTAGACCTGTATAACCAGCAGTGACTCAGATCAGCTTGTACATCCACCCAGTAAGGCAAGAGTTCTCCTTTATCCTGCTTTAAATAGCCAGGAGGCTGTAGAAGTCACATGTAATCATCAAAGACTGATCAGACTGCGTGGATGCGCAGGCTGATCTGATTCTTAGCTGGTCGCACAAGTCTTATTGGCCGGCCTCGGTGGCTCAGTTGGATGCGCCGTTCGACTGGAGACCAGGAGGTTGCGGGTTCAACCCCCGCCGAGGTCGGCTACATTCTTTCGTGGAGATTGATCATGAAATATTTTCTACGGTCATTCTCTCCCTTCCGCTGATTCAAGAAGGGCAGTTGTCAGTTTCTGGCGAAAGAATGTGCACAATACTGGTTAACCGCTTTGAGGACTAAGCCTGCCCAGTAAACGTGTGGTTAGGTAAATTGACCGCGCTCGACATGACCCCATTGGGTTGACTGGGCCGTAAAACCTCAACACAAACAAACAGGTCTTATTGTAGGCTTTGTTGTGCGCTGGCTCATACATATGAGCCACATTGTGAGGAAAAAATGTATCGGTTGTATGCTCTTGATAAGGGTCTGCTGTATTTGCAGCATGTGAGGAAGTGAGCCAGGCTCCATGGCACAGTCGGTAGCGCATCTCACTCACAAGTTTGAATCCCAGCTCAGCCACATAACTTTCATGGAGAGCGATGATGAAATTTGTAACCATTCTCCTGCTTCTGCTGATTCATGAAAAGCATTTGTCAGTTACCAGCAAAACCAAATGGTTTGAATACTGGATAACTGCTTAGAGTACTAAGCTTAGAAGAAATGTGCAGTCTGATCTAGGCATTTGCTGTTCACAAATGTCCCAAAGATGCATCTTATGGCGCAGCTCAAATATTTATACTGACATTTTTCTTACTTTGCCATTAAGACATGTTATGGTTCTAGTTAGAATTAAGTGGACAGGGAAGCTGTATTTAGTACCAACACCATACATTTTTGTGGAGATTTCTTTGTTTGTGTTGATGTTTTATGGCCCGGTCAAGCCAATAAGGTCATGTCGAGCACAGTCAGTTTACCTAAGCACCCTTTTAATGGGCAGGCTTAGTCCTCTGAGCGGTTAGTCAGTATTGTGCACATTTTTCACCAGAAACTGACAACTGCCCTTCTTGAATCAGTGGAAGGGAGAGAATGACGGCAGAAAATATTTCATGATCAATCTCCATGGAAGAATGTTGCCTGCTCGGCGCGGAAATTTGTGGAAAAATAGGGCACATATTTACCCTAAATAATCGGACAGGCTTGCCAGAGCAAACAGTGTAGACTCGGGTCAAACTGTTTTTGATCAGTGTGCACTTTTTCTGATCAGCCTTTGTATTTTGCATATGCAGCCCATGGACCTTGCAGGGTCAGTACAGTAAATTACATTAAACGTTAACTAGACCGTGTGATTGCACATGTAAGTTTGTGTTATTTGCAGTTGCAGTATTTAAAATGTACAGATTCACTTCAAAGAGAGATCTCTTTAGGTCGAAAATATTTTTGCTACCTGTTTTAAACAGAAACCACTTAATACTAGAATTCCGTCTCAAAGGGAGCTGCTCTTAAAGGAAAGACATTGCTCCCCTTGGGAGCAAATTCTTTCTTTTAAGAGTTGATGAAGGGGGCAAATACATTCTGTTTAGGCTTACCTCAGTGGCTCAGGCAGATGCATGTCCATTTACTGATTAGGATGTCACAGGATTGATCCCTGCTAGGTCTAGCAACATTCTTTCATGGGGATTGATCATGAAATATTGTCAATTGTTATTCTGTCCCTTCTGCCGATTTATGAAGTTCAGTTGTCAGTTTACGGCTAAATGTCCTCAGATACCAGTTAAATACTTTAGAGGACTAAGCCTGCCCAGGAAAGAATGGTCAGGTAAACTGACCAGTTTGACATGACCTTAATAGTGTTGACTGGGCTGTTAAACTCCAAACCCTACAAAAAATACTTTCTGGTCTGGTTGATCTCTCTCGGAGGTTTATCTCCTCATCTAAACCCTTTTTCTTTATGGATAATTCTAACTTTATTTTTATTTATAGCTATTTATATGTCCAAGCTTGTTTGTTTGTTTATTTGACCAATGTTTTATTAAATTCAGTGTTTTACTAAATCACTTGTTGTTTTCCTAAGAAGTCTCTATGAAACTTCATGTATTTATTGGTGATTAATCTAGACTCAAGATGTTCATGGCATTACTCTAAATAAGATGTTGTGGTTTTTTTTACCATAAATTATACTGGATTTTTTTACCATAAATTATACTGGAACATTCTTATTTCTCCTTGAAAAAGTTTTATTGAGATGAAAGTACTTGTCTGCAAACCCCTAACAACCTACGTCATAAACATGATGAAGACCATATTTTTGGCAGCAACTAATTTTAAAGAAATTAGCGGAAATAATTAGGATTTTATGAAATTAAGACTATTCTATAAGTAAACCGAAGTCACTGCCATATGGACTATCAGTTGTTTTTTTTTAAATTGGCCTTTTGAAACACAGTGGATTTTCAGATAATTTGACCATCCATGCTCATATTCAGTAGCACTAAATTATTTAAGCATAATTGGCCGAAGTATCTACAATGAATAGAATATATATGGTGCACACATTTTTTGGTGTACACCAGTAATAAAATGGACATGTTTGGTGTAGGTTCGGTAGTGATTTTGCCTTTAATGTGAAAAAAGTTTACATTTGTAGCTACATATGTATTTGCATATCCCCATGTTGATGACATAGCTTGTTGCATATGTGTATACTCTAATTCAGAGCTATGGTGAAGAATTATTTTGACATAATTACTCTAAATACTTGGATCCCTAGCACCTTACCATACTTGTCATATTATCATAATCGGACTTTTGATTAACATCCAGGTACAGGGGCAACATCAGTGGGCCCCCTTCCAGATAGCTGGCTTGCTGCATGCATGGCAGATTTCACACCAGATCTCCAGGTATGTCTATCATGAGGGTTGATAGCCGAGAGCTTCCACTCTCTGCAATCCCTCTCTGGCAGCTGCTTCCATGTCATCTTGGGCCTCTCAGGCCCACGCTTTCCATCAACCTGTATGTCAAAGGCTGTCTTGACTACCATTGGAGCGTTCCACATCTCCTTCAGAATGAGGTCCAGATCCTCAATGCCAAGCTGCACAAGTAGCTCATTGGACCTGGTGGTGACAGTGTCTTGCGACCTGACATTGCAGATCTGTCTGATCATTGCCCTGTCATTTCGCTGCAGACACTGGAGGTTTGGCTTTGTCAGCAGCCAAGTGTGGCTGGCATGGAGCATTGCGCTCCGCACGCAAGAGCTGTACACATGGCTGCTTGTTTTGAAAGGGAGGTGGCGTGAAGAGAGAACTGGTAGCAGATCCTTGAACTTCTTCCAGGCAGTTTTCACACGTGTTGTGGTTGAGAGTTCACAGCCACCTGCTGCTGAGAGCACGTCTCCTAGGTAGCAAAAGGAAGCTACCACCTCAAGCTTGTCAGGTCCGACCTGGACTTCCTTCTGTGGTTTGCCATCCAAGGGGTGTGCAGTTCCCTGGCACCGTGTACATCTGTAGTCAGGGTCTTTTGTCAAGCGCTTGAGCCCACTGCATTTCTTGTGCACCCAGTGCTTGCAGCCATTGCAGAAGATGCTATTGCTGCCCACTCCAGAGCAACAGACAGACCCTGAACTCTGCAGGAGGTCCAGTACCGTACCGCAGATCATGATCTTTGTCTTTCCTGCATTTACCCTTAGTCCTTTCTTTTCCATTCTTTCCAAGTCAAGAGCCTCCTGACACATTCCTCAAGCGATTCAGCGATGATAACAAGGTCATCGGCATAGAGGTCCTCACAGGGGACTCTAGAGTTGAACTCTCGTGATAAGGCTTCAAGCACAATGATGAAGAGCAGTGGGCTGAGTACTGATCCTTGGTGAACACCAACCTTCACTTCAAACTCTTCACTGTACCCCTCACCAACACGGACACGGCTCCACGCATTTGCATACATCCCCTGCACCAATCGCACAATCCACTCCTCCACACCAAGTTTTCTCAGCGCCCACCAGATGACCTTCCGAGGCACCTGATCAAACACCTTCTCGAGGTATACAAAAGCCATGTACAGTCTCTTGTTGGCAGCTAGATACTTCGCTTGCAGCTGCCTGACAACAAAGATTGCATCTGTAGTGCCTCTGCCTGGGATGAAGCCAAACTGGGAATCGTCGATTGACACCAACTGTCTGATTAGACGTCCACAATCCTCTCCAGGATTTTCATACCCTGCTCTGTCAGCTTGAGACCCCGGTAGTTGCCCCTTTCCAATACGTCCCCCTTTCCCTTGTAGAGGCAGACAATGAAACTTTGCTCCCAGTCAGAGGGTACCTTGCCATCACGAATGATTGCAGCTGCAAGGTCATGGATCATGAAGGCGCCCATGTCACCGGCTGCTCGTATCATCTCCACCACTATGCCTGATAGGCCCGGTGCTTTGCCAGACTTCATTTGTGAGATAGCCTTCTTAACCATATCAATGGTATTTGGGATGGGCGGGCCTTCCACTGGTGGTTGATAAGACAGGTGGTCTGGGTCCCAGTCAAACTCGGTGTTGAGAAGTCTTTGTTAGTGCTCTAGCCAGGCCTTCTGCTTTGAGTGTTCACTCATTGACATCTTTCCTGCATCATCCTTCACAGGTTTGTCACCAATAACATCAGTGTTCTCTCCTGTAAACTAGTTAGCAAGGCGGTAGACTTCTGAAGACTTGGGGTCAATATTCTCATAGACCTTGTGGGCTTCTTGACTTGCACTGCATGTCTGGCATTTCATTTGGCTGCATTGTATGATGCCCTAGTGCCTTTACCAGCCTTCCAGGTCTTTAAAGCTTTCTGCTTGGCAGCAATGGCCTTTTCCACATGTTCCTTCCACCACCAGGTTTCACGACGCCAACAATGTGGCTGAGTTGTGCCATAACCTCCTCAGTTGCTTGAGCAGTTCAGTCTCGATGTTCCAGATATCTTCAGTGGCCCCATCAGCTACCCCTGCAGATGTGCTCACATGCAAGTTGAAGACTTCCTGGAAATGATTGCTTGTCTGAGGGTCTTTAAGCTTCCAAACTTTGAGGCGAGGGGTGAACTTGCATTTGGATTTTGGTGGCACAGCAATCCTCATGTTGCATACAAGAAGCTGATGTTGCAGAGCTACTTCCTCGCCAGGGAACACTTTTACATCTTTGACAAGTTTGCATATGGTCCTACGGAAAAGGATAAAGTCTATCTGCATGGCTATGTTTCCCAACTTGTACGTGATGAGATGGCTGTCATGTTTCTTGAAACGTGTTCCCAAGAAGCAGGTCAAATGCTAGGGCATACTCTAGGATTCTCTCACCCTCATCATCTGGTTCCAGCCTGCCATACCCCATCCCACCATGCACTTCCCCGTATCCGTGTATGCTGAAATTATAAGTCCATTTAACTACTGTTTGATGTGTCTAAAAATGCTTGATGAATTGAACATTGTTTAGAGCCTGCTCCGATGCAACATTCTGCAGCATCAGATCTGGATCTGTCCTCATCACGAAAACATGCCTATATAATTTTGACCCCCTGAAACCCCAGTGTTATATAGTAAAATCGGGGTTTACAGGGGTATACATTATTTTTCTTATTTTTTTGCTCAAAACAGGCCTATTCAAATATATATAAAACTGAAAATTTTCAGATAAAAAAACTTCATATTTTTCATATTTCTGCTCAAAACATAGATTGTGGGCACTTATTAGAACCCCCTCACCGAGGCAGTTCTAACAAGTACCCACAATCTATGTTTTGAGCAGAAATATGAAAAATATCAAGAGTTTTTTATCTGAAAATTTTCAGTTTTATATATATTTGAATAGGCGTGTTTTCGTATTGTGTTTGCTTATATCTGTCCAATAGTAGGGTAAATATTATACTTAAAGTGTAAGATGCTTCAAGACAAAACTTCCTATAAGAATTCATACTCGAGATAATGCACTTTTTCAACCAAAAAATCTTGATATTTTTCATATTTCTCCACAGGAACATATTGTGGGTACTCATTAGAAGAGCCTCACTGTGTGCTTCTAATGAGTACCATAACATATCTTTTCATGGAGAAATAAGAAAACTATTATGTTGAACCCCCACTTATCTTGAGCTATATGAATTGTGGTAATGTTACAAGACTGAGCATATTTATGATAATCAGTTCAGTACTTTGAGCAAATTATATTTCAACCCAGTAGGATTTAACCCATAACACTTAGCATGCTGGGTATAATTTTCAGCAGACAACATAGGGAGATAATTTGCATGAAGTGTCAAATCCTTTCTTCTGAGAAATATAAGAAAACTAGAAATGTGTCAAAGGACAGATGCACCCATCTGAAAAACTTAAAACACAAATTGCTAATGCAGGATGCGGATGGACAGACAGGGGTAACACTATATGCCCTTTCCATCTCTTCAAATGGGGGCGGTGGTGAAGGAGAGGAGTGGGGGGTGCATAAATATCACCAATTTGTCATCTGCTGAATTAACCCAGAGAGGTAAAAGTTTAACACCATTCAGAATTGTAGGAGACATTTTAAAATATTTTTTACCAAGAAAATTAGGCTTGACATTTCATGTGAATCTGAAATATGAATCATCTGCCTTGTTTTCCAGGAAAAGCTAATAATAATGAACTTAAGAATGTCATCAGCTGTTTTCATTGGCACTTTTAAATTTTACTACTCTCAAGGCAAACTCAGCATATGACAAATTGATATTTTTCATATTCCTAGGAAATAGCTTTCACATTTTATGTAAAATTGTCTCTAGCAAAGGAACTAATTTGCATGAGATGTGGATACCTATTTTATGGGAAAAATAAGAAAAAATATTTTAAAATGTCATCTGCTGCAATATTAACCCAGCATGCTAAGTATCATTACGAAAACATGCCTATATAATTTTGACCCCCTTAAACCCCACATTTATATAATAAAACTGGGGTTTACAGGGGTATACATTATTTTTCTTATTTCTGCTCAAAAACGTAGATTGTGGGTACTCGTTAGAACCGCCACAATCTATGTTTTGAGCAGAAATAGGAAAAGTATTAGAATTTTTATCTGAAATTTTTCAGTTTTTAGAGGTGAATTTTATCAATATATTTGAATAGGTGTGTTTTCGTAATGTAGAGACAAGTTGTCCTGTCTGATATCAGAGATTTGATTTAAAAATGAAACTGTCGGAGAATTTTGTCTGATCATAAATGACAAGGATGCAAATTAAAATGAATTCTCTCTATTACAAGACTTCTGACTCTCTTCTGAATCCCATTTGTATAGAATCGTCTATTGTTTATCTTGGTACTCTGGCCTCGGTGGCTCAGTTGGATGCGCCGTCTGACTGGAGACCAGGAGGTCGTGGGTTCAACCCCCGCCGAGGTCGGCAACATTCTTTCGTGGAGATTGATCATGAAATATTTTCTACGGTTATTCTCTCCCTTCCGCTGATTCAAGTAGGGCAGTTGTCAGTTTCTGGCGAAAGAATGTGCACAATACTGGTTAACCGCTTAGAGGACTAAGTCTGCCCAGTAAACATATGGTTAGGTAAACTGACCGCACTTGACATGACCCCATCGGGTTGACTGGGCCGTAAAACCTCAACACAAACAAACAATCTACATGTAGCTTGTACCATGGAATTTATACAAACAAAATATTGAATATCTCTTACCACCCTCTGGCCAGATTCAGCAGACAACGAAAATGGCAATATTTTTCTTATTTTACTAAGAAAACAGGATTTGAAATGTCATGCAAATCGTCTCCTTAGAAGGAGACAATATGCTTGAGATGTTAAATCCAATTTCCTGGAAAAGATAAGAAGCATATGTCAAAATGTCATCTGCTGAAATTATTACCCAGCATGCTTAGTGTTAACATTACGAAAACAAGCCCATTCAAATACATAGAAAATTTCACCTCCAAAAACTGAAAATTTTCAGATAAAAAACTTCATATATTTGGTCGAAACATAGATTGTGGGTACTCGTTAGAGTACTTGTTGAGGTGGTTCTAACGAGTACCCACAATCTATGTTTTAGGGCAGAAATAAGAAAAATAATGAAAACCCCAGTCGTACTATATAAAAGTGGGGTTTAAGGGGTTCATAATTATATAGGCATGTTTTCGTGATGAAACCAATCATAAATGTGCCTTAAAACAAAAAAAACAAAAAAAAAAAGAGTGCAGTACCCTTTTTTTCTGGAAAGATGTCATCCGTTTATCAGATGTTGATTTTTTTCAGAGAGTACTGAAGGTTAAATGGTTTTTTTTTCCTCAAGAACAGAATTGACATTTTAAAATTATCTCCTTGTGCTGGCATCATTCAAATACAAACTCGCATAATGACAAACAGTGTAGATCCAGATCAGCTGGCTTCTTCAGAAGCCAACTGGTTTGGATCTACATTGTTTGCAGAGGCAGGGAGTATCCAGGCTCAGCAGGACAACGGTTTTAGCTCTCCAGGTAAATGCTAACTTACAGTTAAGCCAACTTATTTAGTCATAAAGTTAATTAAATTAACCAGAAATGCCATCATTTTTTGTTGTGCCAATAAGTTAATAAAATTAACCAAATATGCCATCATTTTTTATTTGTGCCAATAAGTTAATAAAATTAACCAAAAAATGGCATCATTTTTTGTTGTGCCAATAAGTTAATAAAATTAACCAAAAATGGCATCATTTTTTGTTTGTGCTTGTTGCATTGGACCCACATTATTGGACCCACATTATTCTTTTGTATCATAAACAGTGTTTTCCTATTTTAAACCACATGATCATATCTGATGCAAGAAAAGGGCCCTTATGTCATAATTGGAAAGCAAAGGCCCAGCCTAGCCTGTGCATTCATTAACACAAGGGTGAAATGTATATTTCAAATCAATCCCTCTAGATAAGGCATTTTTTAACCATAATATAGTAGCCCTAGTCCTGCTGAACCCAGATATATTCTGCCTTTGCAAACAGTGTAGATCCAGATCAGTTGGCGTCTAAGAAGCCAACTGATCTGGATCTACACTGTTTGCCATTAAGTAAATGAATTTGTATGAACAATCTGGATCAAGTAATCTGATTGGCTGAAAATTTGAAAAGGGTGTGGCAAAATACCTTCAGCACGACAATGGCTAACATTTTAGTCGGTCTCTTTAGGTAAGGCATTTTTAACCATAATTTATTAACATGTTAGCCGTTTCTCCATAAAAAAAAGTTGTGGGTACTCATCTGAAGTGCTTCATAGAGGTGCTTCAGATGAGTACCCACAACAAAGGTTCTTGGGAGAAATAAGAAGAAAAAAAATTGTGACACCCTGTTATCTAGAGCAATGTTAAAGCATTGCCTTTTCACAAAAAAAATGTGGGAAATGAGGAAGATTTGGGTTATTAAGCTCATGAACCCTGGTCCTGCTGAACCCAGATATGTCCTGCTTTTGCAAATCGTGTGTTTAGAAGTTCAGGTATTTGCGCACAACGTTCCCACAACGCTTTTGCGATGCCGCACCATTTTCGTAGCGTCACTTCCTACATAACGTTGCTATGTTAAATATACACTTCCTGCTTAAAGAAACCTGACACAACGCTTAGTTTTCTTCTGCTCTATTCCACGATCCAGTACATTTTGGTGCCGTGACAAACTGCTTCAGTATTCAGCATGAATTTACAGAAACCATCTGTGCTAGTGCGGCACACCGCAAGGTTGTAGAAGGGCAGCTAAACAGAATAATCACGGACTTGTGTGCCAAGGAGATCAATGTCGTTCTGGATGGGATGAGGGAGAAATTCGTTTTACTAAAACAGCTAAACCAAAAGATTCTGTTGCGGACGGATGTGGCAGATATAGAGATTGAATCTTGGAAACAAGAGTAGTACATGATCTCGTCACGAAAACATGCCTATATAGTTTTGACCCCCGTAAACCCCACTTTCATATAGTAAAACTGGGGTTTACAGGGGTATACATTATTTTTCTTATTTCTGCTCAAAACATATATTGTGGGTACTCGTTAGAACCGCCTCGCCGAGGCGGTTCTAACGAGTACCCACAATCTATGTTTGAGCAGAAATATGAAAAAATATCACAATTTTTTATCTGAAAATTTTCGGTTTTTGGACGTGAAATTTTCTATATATTTGAATAGGCGTGTTTTCGTAATGACCTGGAAAGCAGGACTCGCAAGGTAAGGACACATCAGGACGGGACCTGCAGGGATGCTACACCGACGGAATCTGCAGCTGGTATGGAGTGTACTCGTGAGGAAAACAACACATCGTCACAGCACTCCGTGCGATCGGAAGTAAGTTTTCCTACTACTATTTCTTCATCTGCATCACAGCTAAGACTGCCTAAACTAACGTTGCCTACTTTCAGCAGGGATATTCTTGAAGACTGCCTAAACTAACGTTGCCTACTTTCAGCAGGGATATTCTTGAATGGCCTACTTTTGGGACTCCAGTTAGAGTCGAGTTAGAAGTTCAGTTACTTGAAACCTTTGACAGGACGCCGCATTTAGAGCTGTAGATGGTTTTCCCCCTTACAAATGCAAACTACGCCAAGGCAATTGAGGTCTTACGTGAACGATTTGGTCAGCCTCATAAGATTATTAATGCTGATATCTTAGCGCTGTTGGAGTGGCCACGACCAAGCAAGAATATGCACAGTGTACAAGCATTTTACGACAATCTGGAGACCTACGTCAGAGGTCTTGAATTCCTTGGGCCCTACTAATCATCCCATGGCATCCCACGGCACTAAATTATTTCATTGTATTTATTAATTAAATGCTGAAATTACACCAGGGTATTAGTTTTATGTATCAAAATTTGTTTTTATGATAGATTAAGACATTAACCTTATTTCAAGCGATTATCTCGGGGTGCCTAAACACCAAGATTCAAACTGACGCTAAAATATAGCAAAGAGACCAATGGTGTAAGTTGATAGTCTATCAAAAATAAGTTTTACCTTAAAATTACATCTTATATTCAAGTTCAAACACAAGTCATCAATATAATACTATGTTTATTTAGATAGAGACAAGTATTACAAAACTATTACTGGCCATCTAAAACACATATTTTATGGTAAATATACATATATTTTGATGTCATAGGGTGCAAAAAAATTACGAGAGTTTTAGACATATTTTAGACCAAACACAAGTCATCAGCAATATAAATCTCTGTTTATTAAGATGAAGATGAGTATTACAAAACTATTCTTGTCTATCTATAACATATAAATATGCATATATTTTGATGCCATGGGGTGATTAGTAGGACCGGAATTCCTTTGACAGAGCCAGGACAGCTTCAGAAGTTTATTGACTCCGATCGTCATTGACAAGCTTCCACCTCAGATAATAGCCGGGCTAATGGGAGCAGTAACTGGACAATGGATTCACTCAGAATGGCTTTTGAAGAACGAGATAAACATCCTACAAACCGAGTACCGAACCGAAGCACCGAATGTGCCGAGCTCCACAGTTTCCTTCCTCGCCGGGACCGGGCTACTCACCCATACCGGAAAGATAAAAAACCTGCAATAGACCGGCGCAGCCAAGAAAAGAAATGCCAATTCTGTGGAGACAAACACCTGGCCAATGAATGCAAGAAAGTAACTGCCGTTTCTACACGGAAAAGTCAAACAGAAACGTTTGTGTTTTAATTGTCTGGGAAACCACCTTGTGTCATAATGCCGGTCAAATAACCGTTTCCGTACCTGCCATAAGAAACACCGTTCGAGCATTTGTGATCATCAATAAATTAGGTATAGTTAAGCTCATATTGCAAACCCCTGGGTCGATATCTCTGCTGGTGGATGATTCGTTCGTCCCCGAGGATATCATCAGCTCAGTATCAGTTCCTCAGTGCTGAAGTTGATACTGCGGTGTTAACGTCAGTACTTAAGTACTGAATTAAGTAACTATTTTATACCTTAATCCTTGTTATAGTACAAATTCAAAAATTTTCTAAAACTAAGACTGACTTGTCAAAATGACATGTATCTTAGCGGGTTCGGAATCCACTTTTTAGGCTTATTTTGTTTTCTGTATGTCTTGCTGCTTGCCAAGACATGCGCATCATACATTTCATTTCCAATCTTTTGGGGTTTAGCCACACTGATTAAGTTTAAATAACAGAAAGGCCTCTGTGGCACTAAATTAGGTATAGTTAAGCTCATATTTAAACCCACTAGGACAGCCGACATTAAATGCTACAGCCGCAATCTTCTTTCCTTCTAGTTCCAGTCGAACAGATGAATCAAATACTGTTGGAAGAAGCATCCCCTTCTCAAGCCAGAACGGACAGTCAGCTAGTCTGCATTCAGTGACACAACAAAGACGAGACACTTTCCTGAAGACGGTAATGGCACAGATTTCATCACAACAATGCAGCAGTGACAACATTCTGTTTGACGAAGATTCCCAGCGTTCATTCATAACGGAAGCCATGGCCAACAAGATTCAGCTAGAGCGATGCGGAAGTGAGGAAGTTCATATAGCCTCATTTGGACCATCTACGCAAAACGTCAGACATTTCGACACCGCTACCGTCCGTCTGCGCACTGACACCGGCGAGAAGATACCACTCAACGTACTCGTGGTTCCAACGATAGCTGTTCCATTGTGCAATTTACAGAAAACTGTATCATCACTGCTTTACCAGCAGAGTTTAAAGCTCGCATATCCAGCAACAGACCTCTATTACTTTGAAATAGAACTCATCGGGGCCGATCACTCCTGGAATACTGTCCAAAACAGAGGATTCGAGGAAACGGGCTTACTGCAGTTCAGTCTCGGATTGGGTACCTTCTGTCCGGTCCACTAACGACGAAATCAAAACAGCGCCCCCCCGCCACCACTCCCCACCCCCGATAGCATGACAACGTTTGCCCAACGTTGGCATTGGGTTTTATCGTTGGCCGATGGTTATCCGTTGGCTGTCCAATGATTGACCAACGTTGGGCCAACCATGATATCAATCTAATGCATTATTTTCAAGTCAGTAAAATAATGTTATAGTTGGCGCAATAATGGGCCAGCGTTATGCAAAATACTGGAAATAAACAGTTTTATTTGATATGTAGTGTAACGTTGGCCCAACTTTGGGTCAACGTTACCAAAATATGCAAATCATGCACTTATTTGTATAATGCTGGGCCAATGTCAGCAATTTGTTTACTGCTGATTCTGCTACAGTGATAAAAATGTGGCCAAAATGTGATTTCATATGTCACCCGGTATGCATAATTTTGATTTCCATGTTTTAAATCCAAATTAACTTGGTGGTGTGGATCAATAACTAAGGCTGTAAATCCAAAGAGTTAAACGTTGGAGGTGGCACGGAATCGCAAACGCACTAAATGACGTGTCATCACAGAGGTTTCAACGGCCATACTTCCCGGCTTTCACCACAACAGACGATACCTGCCGTGATACAGTTCTGCATGTTTTGCCAACGCCAGTCTTCGAGCATACAGTACATGTGTGTAAAAGGTAAGAGAAAAAAGTCCAGGGAGTGCAACAATTATAAGCCGCATCCCATTCCAGACACGAAGAGGAAGAGGAAACAGACAAAACCAAACAAGCGCAAATCGAGCAAACGTACGAAAAGCACTAAGATTAGCTCTCTTCCCAAGCGAGGTAATCGCAATGCTAAAAGGACTGAAAAATACAAGAAAAAAAAAAACAAGGCAAGACTTAAACCAAATCGCCTCGTAAAGTAAACCACAAAGCAACAAAGAGTAAGACTAACCCCGGGATCTGCATACCTATGCAGAAATGAAATATCAACGCTAGTGATGTTCAAATACACAATGTTCCTGTGGACAGACAGCCAGACAGTTCTACATTTGCTACATTCTTCAAGACCGCTCATAACGAAAACACACCTATATAATTTTGACCCCCTTAAACCCCACTTTTATACAGTAAAACTGGGGTTTACAGGGGTATACATTATTTTTCTTATTTCTGCTCAAAAACATAGATTGTGGGTACTCGTTAGAACCGCCTCGTCGAGGCGGTTCTAACGAGTACCCACAATCTATATTTTGAGCAAAAATATGAAAAATATCTGAATTTTTTATCTGAAAATTTCCATTTTTTGGAGGTAAAATTTTCAGTATATTTGAATAGGCAAGTTTTCGTAATGTGAAGACATTCACCGCAAACCGAGAACGTGAAATTCCCGATCTGACCGAGAACCGGAACTGGAGATACTGTCCAGTTGCTGAAAATCCTGCTGATCTAACCCGAGGAATCACGCGCAAGCAATACCAAATAGTAGCTTTTGTTTGTGTTGAGGTTTTACGGCCCAGTCAACCCAATGGGGTCATATCGAGCGCGGTCAGTTTACCTAACCACATGTTTACTGGGCAGGCTTAGTCCTCTAAGCGGTTAACCAGTATTGTGCACATTCTTTCGCCAGAAACTGACAACTGCCCTTCTTGAATCAGCGGAAGGGAGAGAATGACCGTAGAAAATATTTCATGATCAATCTCCACGAAAGAATGTTGCCGACCTCGGCGGGGGTTGAACCCGCGACCTCCTGGTCTCCAGTCGGACGACGCATCCAACTGAGCCACCGAGGCCGGCTACCAAATAATAGCATCTGGTTGAAAGGACCCAGCTGATTTACAAGTTCTGAGAAATGGCCTACTCGGAATATGATACAAGATCAGCTTTGACAGCAATAACGGACGAATCACAAGAATATCTACCTGCTGACACCCATGTCACTTCTATGGTGGAGTTTTCCCCAGGGATGCACAAATTTATTGACATTGGGGGATTCAGCCAATACAAAAAGTTGCTCAGAGTAACTGCCTACGTAATGAGATTTGTCAACAATTGTCAAGCAAAGAAACCGAAGAGCACTTAGACCTCCGCTTCAAGACTCGTACCTTTAAGCGTATCCGAGCTTCATGCAGCAGAAATGATGTGGATTCAGCGTTGTCAGCGCACTACTTACTATGTGGAGATAGCAAACATTGAAAGCAAGAATCAATGTCTCCCTTTAGTAAGACAACTGACATTGTTTCTGGACGTCGTCGGATATGTGGAGGCAGGATACACAACGCACCACTTCAAGAACTTGCCAGATTCTTATACCTCTTACCGACAAGACATACGTTGACCCGCCTGATTGTCACCGACGCTCATTGTACAATCAGGCGGGTCAACGTATGCTGGTGCTACTTCAGTCATCACTCATTTCAGACAGAAGCATTGGATCCCGTCCGTTCGACAGTGTATCCAGTCAGTAATCCGTAAGTGTGTGACGTGCAGGACAATATCCGGAAGGCCATACGCTGCTCCAGGCCCTCCGCCATTAACCAACTACAGAGTAGAAGATACAAAACTTTTACTGTATCTGTGTCGACTTTACTGGGGCTCTGTACGTACGTGACGGCAACGGGAGTGAACAGAAAGCACACGTTTTGTCTACCTGGATTGAAGCCTTCATTAAAATTCACATTATGAAGTTTCTACCGTTGATAATGATTGTCCAACATATCTCTTTGTCAGAGTAACCAACCAAAGAGATTAAAACCGTGCGCGAACCGTTTTCTTGGATATGCAATTCTGACAGTTACTGAATTGCTTTCTTGTATTAGCTTACATTTGCTACAGAAAAGGGACAAACTAATTTGCTTTCAATCCCCTGTCTATCCCAGGCAGTCAGTCGGATACTCCTAGTGCACATTCAAGCTGGAGCAACACAGATTGTTTGTTATAAAACTACTTTCCGGAAGCTTCATGTTCTAGATTTCACTGCTCCTGGTACCTTTTACCAGAAATTGTTGTTAGATTCATAAACCATCCTTAAATGCGGGTATTTCTGTATTTATGGATAACTAGAAAGGACAATTTTCGTCAAGTTTTTTCCTGAAGTGATACGCAATCTTTATTTTTATGATATACTGCAGGAACAAAACAGTATATTAAAGATAAGGTCTTCTATGTGTCTGTGTACATTACTTTATTCTATAGATGCTATTTATTCTACACAATGCCCTCACAAACAAATTAAAGAGACCACCATTTTTGGACTTGCCGTCAGTCGCGTCATAAAGTGACTTATCTGGAGCGATGACTTACAAGTAAATGACGTAACTTATGGGGATTCGAACCCACGACTGAGATCTGAAATCGGGAACGCTAAGCACTTTGTTATGGGTACGCTATAGATACAGCACTAACCTTGAATTGTAAGATAGATACCCAAGAGTGTGTGGTATAAAAAACGTTTCTCGATATTGCATTACAATCTGATCTTTCAACCAAAAGACATACATATTTTTGCTATGTCATGATATTTGTGCTAATACACCCTATGCAACCGAAATGCAACCGGATTCCCGACTTCGAAGCTTAGATGCAGCATTACACACTGCGTGAACCATGAATGCAGGAACAAACTTTTTTCTTCTTTTTTTTTTTTTTTTTTTTTTTGAGTTGGAGATTTAAGAAGTAACAAAGTATACGCAAAACCGCATGTTCGGTAATATGAAAATAGGCTTAGCCCAAATGCGAGCACAGCACAGAGCTATCTGTAGTCTTCAAAAGTCATTCACAGCATCATTAAAAATGACTATCAGTATATAAAAAATACATTTAAATCAATAATAAATAATAAAAATAATCAGCAATATATGATCGTGACACTTATTGACACTCGTTTCTCGTCACTTCGTGACGCTTATTAGTAGCGAGCATAGCTGGCGACGTCGCGAACGAAGTGAGCTCTACGGTAGAGAATATGATCAAGGAAAAGTAACATACAACGATATATACTTTCAGCAGAAATCGCCCTGGCCAATTTTCTTCCTATTTTCTTCCCGGAAGTTGTCACCGGAAGCTGACAGGACTGGAGCGGACTTGATACTAATAAACGTCAAGAAGTGACAAGAAACGAGTGTCAACAAATGTCACGAACATATATTGCTTATTATTTTTATTTATTATTGATTTACATATATTTTTTTTTATATAGTGACAGTCATTCTTTAATGATGCTGTGAAGGACTTTTGGAGAGACTACAGATAGGTCTGTGCTGTGCTCGCATTTTGGCTAAGCCTATTTTCATATTATCAAGTTCGCTCTAGTCCTGTCAACTTCCGGTGAAACTTCCGGGAAGAAAATGGTCAGAGCGATTTCTGGTGAAAGTATATATCGTTGTATGTTACGCCGGAATTTCTTAAAGGTAGTTGTACACGTGATTGTCACTGACTAATGTAACCAAATTGCGTGTTAGACGAAATCCAGGTAAGGGTTATTTAAAGCCGCGCTATTCTTGTAGCTGTGACGTCAGAGTATTGTTGACAAAGGGTTATCTGTAAAACCTGGATTGGGACATTTGGGAAATTGGAAAAGAGTGCAGAACCAGATCAGATGCCGCAGAACGCAATGTCTAATCCGTTTGCTTAAATTACAGGGTTAAATGTAAAATGAAACCGTCTTAAGTCCCCGGGGGTTCAGGACATATTCCCAGCCTACACTCAGAGACAATCGACCCACTAGTGTTGTCGGTGCTTTGATTGTTGAACGTCATCTTAGTCCATTACATACACAAAATACTATTCCCCTACGTCCAATGCATCCATGCAATGCAATGTTATCTCGTGTGCATCTAAGGCAACGGAACGTAAAATCCAGTTATAATTTGATTAATATCTTTAGCTGTTTCTAAGCACCTATCTCAAAGCGCAGTAGTTTTCGGTGTGCGTATTGAATGGCACAATTGCCCCGCAAAAAGAGCAATTTTTTCTGCCGCCACTTTAGCACTCTGGGCTAATTCAGCAGAAAACAAAGTGATGATATATTTCTTTTTTCCAGAAAATACACTTTGACGTAAGGAGACAATTTGCATGAATTGCAGTCTGTTTTATGGGGTAAAATGCGAAAAAAAATATTTCAAAATGTTGTCTGCTGAATTTTTTACCCAGCATGCTAAGCGTTAAAAATACGTATGCCGAAAATTGGAGTTTAATGGGTTTTATTACTCCTCAAATTACAACTCACATTTCCACACAACTTATCATTACGAAAACACGCCTATTCAAATATATAGAAAATTTCACCTCCAATACCGAATATTTTCAGGTAAAAAAACTCCGATTGTGGGTACTCGTTAAAACCGCCTCGGCGAGGCGGTTCTAACGAGTACCCACAATCTATGTTTTTGAGCAGAAATATGAAAAAATAATGTATACCCCTGTAAACCCCAGTTTTACTATATAAAAATAGGGTTTAAGGGGGTCAAAATTATATAGGTATGTTTTCGTGATGTACTAAAATACTAAAAACAAAACGTCTTCTAACCTGCATTTATATTTTCGCGCGACGTGAAATGTTGCATCTAAGCTATGAAAAATAATACAGACGTCCAGGAAGACCACAATTACAGATCATAGCCTACCAATGACACCAAGAGGAGGATCAAACAAACCAAGACCAACAGTACACAAGCCACAGACCGAAGGAAAGCAACGCAACCACAGTAAAACCTCCATGGCTCGAGCATCTTTGGGACCATGGACATTTATTTAAAACATGGGTAGTTCGAGCCACTGAGGGTTAATCATAGCGCCATGTCAGGAAGCAAATGTGATAATTTAGGGAAATCTTTTTATCTCCTATTCAATAATGGTATGTTGTAAGTACTCATTAGAATCGCATCGATGAGGCGATTCAAATGAGTACACACAACATACCATTATTGAACAACATACAACCATGATAAATTACGAAAATTTCAGCAATTATTTGTTTTCTTGAGCTACAGGAAGAATTTCGTAGGGACTCAAAAACGAGTTCCAATTAGCCATCGGTGTTCGAGCTATTGAGGCCCGACTGTAGCTCCCTCATCCCCAACAAGGTGATCACAATGCTAGACAGGGTCCACTAAACACAAGATAAGCCAACGACCAGGTCAAAACGTGGAAAAGTTCCGCAACGAGCAGCCATAAGGCCACCTAAAGAACAACCAATACTATAACCATGGCTTAACGCTTAGCACTCTGGGTAAAATTTCAGTAGACGACATTTTGAAATATTTTTCTTATTTTCCCCATCACTGGAGACAGTTTGCATAAAATACCAAAACCTGTTTTCTGGGAAAAGTATAATAAAAAAAAAAAAAAAAAAAAATCACCAATTTGTTGTCTGTTGAATAAGCTTAGACAGCAGTAAAGGTTAAAAGCGGTCTGAAGTGAAAAGAAAGTCCCTTCTTCTCGGATGCATAGGGTGTCATATAATATATTATGCGCAACGTGAGAAAAGGACGCTTATGCCACTTGCGAACAGCGAAGGTCAAGATAAACGTGTGCATCCGTGCAGTCTGATCTGAACATTATCTGTTCGTCGACATATACTACAGTATCCATTGATTCTGTGAGCAGACAACGAAGGCCCAGATCAGCCTGCGCATATGCGCAGGCTGATCTGGGCCTGCGTTGTCCGCTAACTGCTTAAGGGCCCTTTTCATCATAGTAGACTGGGAGACATAACAAATATTTGACTGACATAGTTGATGTCATCTTAAATTTCAATATCACTGCAGTAGTACCAACCTAGTTTCAATCGACTTGTGACGAAAGAGAACACAGTAAAACCTCAGTGACTCTAACACCGATGGCTCGTTTTCTATGGCTATTTCGAACTCGTTTTGGAGTCCCTAGGAAATTCTCATGATAGCATAAGAAAAATATTTAGTGAATTTTTCTTATTTTATCATGAAATTGTATGTTGTGTCTAATAATTAGAATTGCCTCATGGAGGCGATTCTAATGAGTACACTCGATACACCATTAATGTGTAGGACCTATAAGATTTCCCTAAATTATCGCCATTTGCTTCCCGATCTGGCGCCATGATCAACCCTCTATGGCTCGAATTACCCTACCCATATCTCAAACAAATTTCAATGGTCCCAAAGATTTTCAAGCCATTGAAGTTCGACTGCATATCCTATTTGTCCCAAGTATTCGGACACACAAGCCTGAGCAAACAGTGAAGAACCAGATCAGACGCCGCAGTACGCGGCGTCTGATCAGGGTCTACTCTGCTAGCCACTCATTCAGCAGTTGTTAAGACAGACCGACAGGTAGTCGAATGGACTTGTTCAAATTTTAACCCAATTAAGTCTGTCAAACTTTTGTCCGGAGCATATCTCTAAAAGCATTGAAGGTAATACAATGAAACTTAATACACTGATAGAGGGCCATGAGGGGAATCGCAGAATGCAAGAATCATAACCCTATCACCAGAATTTACGGAGTTACTTCCCTTCTTAATGTTTGCAGTAAAAAGCTTGTCCGGAGCATATCTCTGAAAGTATAGAAGGGAATTAAATGAAATCTGACACATTGATGAAAGTGCATATGCAAGAACCGTTACTCTATCACAAGTAATTACAGTTATTTCCCTTTCTAATTTTTGTAATAGTAAGCTTGTCCGGAGCATATCTCAAAGTGTTGAAGATGAATAAATGAAACTTGATACGGTGATAGAGGGCTATAGAGGAAATTGCAGAATGCAAGAATCATAACCCTGTCACCAGTATTTACGGAGTTACATCCCTTCTTAATTTTTGCAATAAAAAGCTTGTCCGGAGCATATCTCTGAAAGTATAGAAGGGATTTAAATGAAACTTGAGACATTGATAGACGGGGAGGTACTTCCCTTCTTAAATTTTGCAATAAAAAGCTTGTCCGGAGCATATCTCTGAAAGTATAGAAGGGAATTAAATGAAACTTAATACATTGACAGATGGCCATCAGAGGAAGTGCAGGCAAAGGTGCCTCGGCCATCTGTCCATCTGGAGTTATCTCCCTTACTTATACTCTGGATGCACGCCTTTTTTTTTCATGATTTTTACATTCTTTGTTGAAAATCATTTACTAGGGAACACAAAACTGAGTTTCTTAGTCTTATAGTTTAAGAGTTACAGGCCTTGCAGGCAAAAAGCCATATATTTCTCATTTTTTGGATTCTTTGTTGAAAATCACTAGAGAACACAAAATTGAGTTTCTTAGTCTCATGGATTAAGAGTTATTGACCTTGCAGGCAAAGAGCCTTATATTTTTCATTATTTTTGGATTCTTTGTTAACTAGAAATGTGTCCAAAGTACACAGATGCCCCCGCATTGAAGTAGGCTAACTTGGCAAGGTTTGCACAGTTTTATAGAGGTACCAAAAGCGAGGGCATCCCAGTACTGTGGACATATTTCTAGTTTATTTATTTATTTATTTATTTATTTTTTTTTTTTTTTTACATTTTACAGGCTTTCAAATGGATCTCTAGTCATTTGTCATTAGGCCTTCTGATGCCCAGGCCCACCAGCGCCAACAGCGCTTTGGTTGCAATAATAAGCTTGTCCGTAGCATATATCTTAAAGTATTTTACTCTTTCACTAACATAACCCTCCCACTACTGTGCATCTTCGGGGAGCATTGTTCGGTTTCACCGATTTTCTTGTTTTATTATTTCTCCTTAAAACATATTGTGGGTCACATTACCAATTGGAAGCGCCTCTGAGTAGCGTTTCTTATGAATACCCATAGTAAATGTTTTTAATGGAAAATAAGAAAACTAGCAATATGTTTTTGTTGAAAACATTACCTTCTCTAAAGCTATGGCAAAGAAATAATATACATTTTACACAGATGAGCTTACATACTGAGGTGAACTTACGTACTGAAATTCCTTGGTAATAATGGATTCACTTTTTCATCTCTATAGACCAAAACCGATATTTTTGCAAACAGTGTAGATCCAGATGAGACGGCTCGTGACGAGCCGTCTCATCAGGATCTACCCTGTTTGCCATTCCCGTTCTTGATTTTTCATTAACATTCCTATTAACAACAGTGGGTGTATCCAAATGCAAAGATGGACGAGTCCATTTCAGAAACTCAGGGGTGAAGGGTTAATTTCAGAATTAACTACAAGCACTACAGATCCTCCCATAATAAAAATCTACAGTTTTCTTTTCGCATGCATATTGACACAACTTTTCGTCGGCAGGTGGATGTATTGCGCATTTTCTGCAGATTCTCGACAAATCAGGATTATTGCAGGAAAAAATGCACATGTCTGCGGTCATCGGCGGATTGTATAGACATCGTATACAAATTTTGTTGAAATGGTGAAAGTTGGTATTCGTGCACGCAACCATGCATGTCTGGTCTGTGAGTTCCAGATGGATCGTACATTTAAATGCAATCTTGTCAAAAAAAGGACTTTCCGAGTATCTGAATGCCACTGCACACATTTGCAGAGTCATCGGAGGATTAAGAACACACGCCTCACAGTAGGTATTGTCCTCGACGTATATAGTTGAAAGACACGCCTGAATGCATAACAAATCGGAATAGGTCTTCGCACTAACGGAAGTAAGAAGAAGGCAGAAGAGTGTATTTGAGATCGTCGAGTGTAAGAAGGTCATCTGAAATGATACAAAAGCAACGTTTGAGTCAACAATCTGGGCCAAATTGTTCAAAACTAACGATGTCGTTAGTTAATGATTCGTTAAAATTTACATCGAGTGATACGCAAATATGCTGAATTACTTTGCTGAAAAAAATGTGAGTAGCTTTTGCAGTTCAAAAGCTACTCACATTTTTTCAGCAAAAAGTATAATAATATTGTAAATTGAACCTGCTAAAACAGTTAACGAAATGACCCCCAAAAAGCTTGTTAAGCTAACGACGCTTTGAATAACTGGGCCCTGTAATATATTTGTTTGAGTTGGGTCCAGTCAACACTGTTAGGGTCATGTCGATAAGGTCAGTTAATCTACAGTTTTCCTGGGTAAGCTCAGTCCTCTAAGGGGGTAACCTGTACTTGCATGTGCACATACTTTCGCCAGTAACTGGCAATTGCCTTTCTTAGATCAACGCGATGGGGAGAATGACAGTAGAAACGATTTCATGATCAATATCCGCGCACGTTATGTGGCCGAGCTGGGATTCGAACTTCCGACCTCTGGATCTGCAGTCAGACGCCCTACCGACTGCGACATAGAGCCTTGTATGTGATATATACACACCTCCATGTTCTCCTATAAAATACGACCCAGTGCCCAGCAATTCCTGCAATTAACATGCACGCTCAGCGAAGATTCAGATCAGCTTGTGCATCTCCGTAATCTGATCAGAGGTTTCGCTATTCGTTCTGTGGATGGCTACCCAGCAGGCACACACTGTTGAAACACTGTCGATTCAACATTTATTGAACATCAAGACGTTGAATCGACGTCGAATCGACGTTACGTTGTGTGCCCGCTGGGTAAGGACTCAAAAGATATTCATGCGGTCAGCGAAGACTCTGATCAGACTGCGCGGATGCGCAGGCTGATCTGACTTCGCTGGGCGCCCATGTAAAATTGTAAGAATTGTTGAGCTCCGGCTAAGATAATACAAGCAGGGCTCTACAGGGTGTTCATTATAAAACGAATTTTCAGAAATATGCTGTGTTTAAAACCAGCTCTTCAGTTTATTCTTAATTTCTATTTTGTTCTACATAAATCTGTCTTAATATGCTTAAAAACAAATCGTCTTTATATGACATAGTACCAGCCTGAGGCGAAATGCTTGACTTAAACAGATCTTAATAAGAGAAGTACAAAAACAAAAGTTTTCTTTTATTTATTTTTATTTTATTTATTTATTTATTTTTTTTTTTTTCGACTCATCCAGCAGTTTTTAGACACATCAACGACTAGTAAAATAACTAATTCAAATTTTCAAGACGAGAACGATATAGAATAATTATGGTATATACGGAAATAGTCATGCAATTCATAGCTCCAGAAAGGTGGGTATCCAGATTATTAATTTTAATTTATCATATTCGACCTAATTACCACACATACCCCTATAAACGCACAGTCAAGCAATTCCGTAGTGTTCAGATTACAGCCAGTGTACTTTTTCTTAATTCTTTATAAAGGCGTATGTTGTGGGTACCCATTTGAATTGCATCATTCAAATGAGTACCCACAACATATGCGTTTATAAAGAAAATCAGAAAAGCAATCGCATTAACACCATGAAATGTCCTTTGTTGATTTTTATTTAAAGTGTACCCTTAGTGGATAGGTACAAATTTTACCACACGTTTTTCCAAGTAATTTTGAAAAACCTAAGCACACAGCGCGGTAAATAGTCGAATAAGGTATATTACGCCAGCAAGTCTATGTAATTTAAACCCCTATCACATATAGCGACAACAGTGATGTGTAGGGTACTACAGTAAACCTGTGTAAGAGAGCCACCTTTGAGACTGACTTTAAATAGTGGCTGATGTGGAAAAAGTTGTTTGTCTTATAAAGGTACTACATGTCATGTAATTTTGCTAGCAAAATTACATGACATGTACCTTTATAAGACAACTACCTTTCCACATCAACCACTAAGGTCAATTTCAAAGGTGGCAGTCTTACACAGGTTTTACTGTGCATTATTCGTTAGATTTTCAGAATTTTGCAGTTTTTTTAAATTTTCAGAATTTTGCAGTTTTTTTAATCAGCTTTTCAATTTGCTTTTATAACTGCTTTACTGCATAACTCGATCTTAATGGGCTTAAAAAACAAAATCTGCCACATTTCCCAAATCTTATTGTGAAAATAGCATGATATACATAACTCTGGAGTATCAAAAAAAAAAAAAAATATTATTTCGTCACAAAACATATCTTCTGCGTACTCATTAAGGAGTAACCATAACATTATACAATTTTTGCATTCTGTGGAAGTTAACATCAGGATTTATCAACCCTCGAAAGTGATCATCACTTTTGAGGGTTGACAAATCCAGATGTTAACCTCAACAGAGTGCGTCAATATTTTTGTTATACGACTATTTTTAGCTGTCCGGCAGCAGTGACAAAAGTGATGTTGAACGGTCCTTGACCTTAGCCAGGCTATTTGTTATATGACTATTTTTAGATGTCTGGCAGCAGTGACAAAAGTGATGTTGAACGGTCCTTGACCTTAGCCAGGCTATTTTTAATAAGCAGTAGCTCATTTTAGCAAACATGAGGATTTGTGAAAAAAAAAAAAACTGTTCCAGTCAGTTTCAGCCAATCAGGGAAGACCTTTGCTGTCAGTCATATAACAAATGTATATTTTTTTTTTTTTTTTTTTTTTTTTTGTGGAGAAAAGAGGAAAATGTCGATATTTTTGTTTACAAATTAAAATTGGCTTATCTGGAGCTTTGGCTAAGCGTAAACATTTCATGTTTAAAATACAATGTTTAAAAAATAAATTACTTTTAAATTAGTTTTCTTTAAAATCAGATCATTAATAATTATAATGCCAGAAAAAAAAAAAAAAAAAAAAAAAAAAAACAAAAAAAAACGATGAACATTTTCATACAAAGTACATGTAACTCTAGACAGAGTTTTAACCAAATATGTGATGGCATATTTTTACTTTTTCCACGAAAATGTTTGTCGTAAAAAATCTCCATATATGCACTTATATTGTTATGATATGATTCTATATGAACTTACCGTATTTATCCGAGATATTTGGACAGACAGGCCCGAACAAACAATGTAGACCCAGATCAGACGCCGCGGAATGCGGCGTCTGATCAGGGTCTACATAGTTTGGCACTTATCCATCATTTTCATTTTTTTCTCAAATCTTAGAAGAAACATGGTAAGAAGCTAACGTGTCAGAATATTTAATATAAATACGGTATGCAAGTATAATACCTTTCAGTTTATATTTTCCTTTCTGTCCAGCAAGAATCTATAACCAAGTGCATGCCATCAGATCAAAACATTCCTCTAAGTATGACGAATACAAGTCTGAGGTACAAGTATGTGCCACCTAAAGTATACATTACCTTCTAAAATACCACAAATTATATTTGATATACCGTATTTACCCTCAGAATCCGACACCTTAACTTCTTACCATACATGTCCATATATTTTAACAGGTCCATTTAAGTACCGTTTCTTTTGCCTAAACAATGGCTGGATGAAGAGCAAACAATGTAGACCCAGATCAGACGCCGCATTCTGCGGCGTCTGATCTGGGTCTTCATTTTCTGCTCTGGTCTGACTGTCTGAACACTTCTGGTAAATACGGTATGAGTAGTGTCAGGCGAAACGGAGCCTTCACTAGGGGCATTCGTGAACAGAAAGAGCTCAACCGAGGCTGCGCATGCGCACAGTCTGGCTTGAGTACTTTCTGTCTGTCTATATATTCTAGCTTTTCCATGGCCATTACTGTCTGAGCACATGATCAGATGCCGAAGGCTATGACCAGAAAATCACTTTCAACTGAGATTTTAACATTCACTTTCATATCTGATGTTTTTGCCATAGCCAAGCCACAAACAGACTTTCTGAACCCCGGACATTCATTCCCGTATTTCCCTAAATCTCATTTCAGGCTGATAGGCATGGCGTGCGAAGCTTGCTTACCAAGTACTGCTTACTTTCCATTGACGCCTGATTACACTCCATTTATTTTAGGTCCATGTCTGTCTGTCTGAACATTCCTTATTTTAGCTTTATGTATATCGACTTCATGATTTTTCCGGAATACGATTTTGATATATTGACCTCAGACTAATTTCAATTGTGATTTTTAAGATAATTTTCAGCTGTGATTTCAAAAAAAAAAAAAAAAAAAAATCATTTTCAACTTCGACTTTAAAAATCACTTTCAACTGTGATCTTAGGATGAATATTTTCATGATTTTACGCACCTACAGCATATAACCCAAGGGCGGTGCTATCAACACCTGAGGTACAAAATGTTGATAGTCACAGAAAACTGTCATCATCGATATTACAGACTTGCAGCTTATATGAATCTGGCTGATCGCTGATTATATCCACCTACGAAGACCTTTTTCCCACGACAAGCCCTCCAAATGAAAGTCCTATATTTTCAAAGTAGGGCAGTAAAAATAGATGGAAATTAAAACCTTTAGTAAATAAATTGAGCGACCTGTAAACCTAGAACCAGAGAACTATGCAACACACCATGTGAAAATGTGTCTTTAGAGCATACCCGGCGGGCACATGACGTTTATACAACGTCACAGCAACGTTGATGCAACGTCCGTTGCATCGACGTTGATGCGACGTTGTCTCAACTTTGCGTGCCCGCTGGATACCCAGCGGGGTACACAACGTTGAAACAACGTCGAGTCAACGCTTATTCAACGACGACGTTGAATCGACTTTGTTTCAACATTGTGCGCTCGCTGAATACGCGCAGTGATGGCCCAGTTTAGCCTGCGTATCCGCGCAGTCTCATCGCAGGATTCACTGTACGTCGATAGATTCTACTGAACCCGATTCTGTAAACGGATAGCGCAGTAACTGATCAGACAGCACGAAAGCAGAGACTGATCTGGGCCTTCGCTGTCCGCATGTGTCCTCTCACAAGGCGTTGCTCATATTATAAAGAGTCATCATACATTGTAATTCGGACTGATTTTGCAGAGAAAACGAAGCGGCAAAACATTCGTACCATGAATCAAACACTGATGGCTCGTTTACCAAGGCTGATTCGAACTAATTTTTGAATTCCAGGAAATTCCTCCGCGTCCCAAGGAAATTCTTCCGACAGCTCAAGAAAAAATATTTAGGGATATGTAAGGGAAATTCTTATTTTGTCATGTAATTATATGTTGTGTGTACTCATTAGAATCGCCTCATCGAGGCGATTCTGATGAGAACACTCAACATACCATTATTTTATAGAAGATCAAAAAGACATCCCTAAATTATCTACAATTATCTCCACACCTGGGGGTATTAGTAACTCGAATACCCCATGTCTAGAACAACTTCCCAAGGTCACAAAGATGTTCGAGCCAATGAAATTCTATTGCATATGCATAAAGGCAATAGATACACTTTCAGCATTACGAAAACACGCCTATTCAAATATATAGAAAATTTCACCTTCAAAAACTGAAAATTTTCAGATAAAAAACTAATATTTTTTCATGTTTCTGCTCAAAACATAGATTGTGGGTACTCGTTAGAACCGCCTCGCCGAGGCGGTTCTAACGAGTACCCACAATCTATTTTTTGAGCAGAAATAAGAAAAATAATGTATACCCCTGTAAACTCCAGTTTTACTATATAAAATTGGGGTTTATGGGGGTCAAAATTATATATGCGTGTTTTCTTGATGGGGGAGGGGAATTTCTGTTTATTTCTTTTGCCTCCCATCTGAAAGGGAACAGTCAAAATTACTTTACTCCATTCAGCCAACCAGGGCCATTGTCATCATGTCAGGGAAATATGTTTGAGTGGGGTGTAAGTGTCGACAGCCAGAAAGGATATGAAAGGATATTTGAAAGTATAAAAAGCCTCTGTGTTTGGAAATCACTGGCGTCAAATTGTTTATCTGATCTAGACCGGTATAAAAGCAATATGTTATCTAGACGACTTTCATTTTTAAACCAACCACAGAAGAGCTACAATTTTTTTCCATATCTGCTGAAGAAGTGCCTGTATTTTGATCAGTTCTAGCATCAAAACATGTAGAACCGTAACTGGTGTTCGATGAGATTTAGTAGTCTATGTATGACCTTATTTAATGCGCCAGAATATTAGCCAATCACAACCTTTTAACGTGCCACTGACTCTTTGTCTCGGTAATGAAAATCTCACTTCGGTTAATTAAATTTATCATGATTGCGTATGTAGCTGCGACAGGGTGCTAAAAAGTAATTGCTATCTTGAGACTGGGTATGCCTGGTACATATTCCGGCATTTGTACCAGGGAGACAACTTTCGTGACATGCTCCCTGCCTTTCTGTGCACCAAGTCTTTATGGAAATAATTGCTCCTAAATTCTTTGGTTCCAGTGTGAACCCTTTTTAGAAGGGTGCAAAAACAATTTTGACAGAGTTGTCTGCCATAGAAGTTTAAAATGAAGGTGATTTTTTTTAACGCTCATTGTAGTATGAACAACATCGATCGGGTCACGAGCAAAGTCAGAGCTCGAAGGGATTCGTGTGAGCTTTACTTGCGACACAATGTTCTTCATACTTCAATGGTCTTTATTACTGGTGTTTATATTATTTTCCATCCATTATTTGACGAAAAAATCTGCTTTGAAGGCTCAAATTGAAACAAGAAAACAATTGCACGTTTTCCTATTAACAGCGGAACAGCGTTGTCGGCGTCGTAACATCGCCATCGTTCAATCATATTGGAAAGAACCGTTGTTTACTTTGACGTCACTAAATGTATTGTGCTTTAAAGTAAAGAACTTTACAAACAATGAATTTCGACACAAATTTGATCAAAATCGGTGGAAAATTAAGTAAGTTGTAGACAATTGAATATTTTAACATTGGTGGAATGGGCGCCGCAATTTTGAATATTTAATGAGGTATCATAAAAATTAAAATTCGTTTCATAAAGGTAGTTATTCTCGGAGTTTGTTTATTTAGGGAGAAATGATTGCTTGTTACTAGAATTAAAAGATTATAAAAAATTGTAGCAAAATTATTCTTAAAAACCCTTTGTAATTTGGTTTTGCATATTTAATTTGAGCTGTGAGACGTCACAAAGCCTATAATATGGTGGCATCCATGACAGCCATTTTAAATATATTCAAACCACCATAACTTCCTTATTTCTAGGCCGATTTTGAAAACTCTTGCATCAAAATAAATGGCTTGTTAAGCACTTTACTCCAAGATATACTTACAACTATATTGCATTCTCCTTTAAAGAAATGAAGATAATTTTTAATGTTCATTGAAGTATGAAAAACATCAGGTCACGAGCAAATTAAGTGAACCCCGAAAACTTTGCTCGCGATACAATGCTGTTCATACTTCAGTGAACGTTAAATAAATTGCCTTCGAGATTATTTAAATTTATTTTGTTTTCCATCACACACCCCAAAAAAAAATCTGGTGAGAGGGCTAAAATTGTAACAAGAAAACAGTTGCACTGACGTCGCAACATCGCCATCGTCCAATCATATTACTTAATGATCATGTGACGTCGCGTGAGTCAATGCATTCGTTTGAGTATGGACATTATTACGTCCAAATATTTAACTATAGTTTTTTTGTTTTTTTTTTGTTGTTGTTGTTGTTGTTTTGTTTTTGTTTTTTCTGTAAATGCAATGAAAATGTAAATATTGAAGTATGAATAACTTTACACCCCAATAGTTAAATGTTTTTTTTTTTTTTTTTTTTTTTTTTTTTTTTCTGTAAATAAAATGGGAATGTTAATATTAAATTTACAAACCGTAATTATCACAGAAATATATGAAACACTATAATGAAGTACGGAGAGACGTTTGGCGACCTCCAAGCGACTCATATATATGGACCAGACTGACTAGTTTCGGCCAATAAGTCGATGAGGCCGTCACATAAAGTTCCAAAAATTCTATAATCGATTCAATTATCACAAAGGACAAGAAATATAAACTTTACTAAAATGAAGTACAGGAAGATTATTTGCGGCCGCCACACGACACACATAAGCTTTAATGGGGATGAATAGAAACTAAAAGGAAGATCCGTGAGAACAATGATCACATACAAAAATATAACCAAACGATATAACTGGAGCTAAAGTATCGAAGTTCTCTGGGTCATAATTGCTAGTTTCGGTCAATTGGGCCTCGTCAGTGGTCCTCACATACATTTTAAGTATCCCGTAATAGGCTCAATTACAGTCGACTCTCGTTATCTCGAATTCCAAGGGACCCTCTGAAATACTTCGAGATATCCGTAGCTCGACATATCAGATTTGCAGAATTGAGGAAAAAATAATTCGAACAACCACATTTAACAAATATATATGTGTAATTGGACTATTGAAATTAGAGATGTATTGAAAATATTGTGGAAAAGAGGAGAAATTGCTCCTTAGGAGCAATTTCTCCTCTTTTCCACAATATTTTTTACCAGTTGTTAGATTTTCATGTTTAGGCAGGGACCAGATTTTCACTTCGAGATAAGCGGTTATTCGAGATAAGCGAGGTCGAGATAACGAGAGTCAACTGTATATAGAAAATACAGAAAGTATAAACTACATTATAGTGAAGTACGGGGAGATGGCACTAATACGAGCTGTAGTGATGATAAAACAGGTTCTTAAAGGAAAGACCACTGAGAGCAGTTAACATTGGTTAACCATTGTCATGCTAAATAAATTAAGATGCCATGCCCACTTCTAATTTCCAGCCAATCAGATTACTTGATCCTGGTTTTTTGATAGAAATTCACATATTTAATGACAAACAGTGCAGATCCAGATCAGTTGGCTTCTTCAGGAGCCAACTGATCTGGATCTACACTGTTTGCTAAGACAGGGCATGTCGTGTTCAGCAAGAGAAAGGTTAAATAAAAACTTGATTTTTATTCCCCTCTGAAAAAGGATCTACTCAAGAGTAAACCCCTTTTCAAACGGGGTCTGGCATGTAGTAACGCGAATAGGATGTCACAAAATTGTCTCCATTGGCGCAAATGGCAAACTTCTACCAAAACAAGATAATAGCTGAAGTGCCGAAGTTTTCTTAACCATACAAAATGGTTTCGGCAAATCAGGCCTCATCAGAGGACATAACAAACATTTCAAGAGTCCTGTAATGAGCTCAATTATCACGAAAGACCCGAAAATATAAGACACACTTTAGTGAAGTACAGGGCGTTCTACATTTATTAAGTTAAATGTACCAAAATGAGGGAAGAAAAAAAATCACTAAGAATAACTTCTCCCGTGAGAAGGTCATCCTTCACGAACTCATGCATATATAATTTTACCCTTAAACCTTAAACCCCACTTCTATATAGTAAAACTGGGGTTTACAGGGATTTACAATATTTTTTCTTATTTCTGCTCACAAATAGATTGTGGGTACTCGTAAGAACCGCCTCGCCGAGGTGGTTCTAACGAGTACCCACAATCTATGCCTTGAGCAGAAATATGAAAAATATCAGAGTTTTTTTTATCTGATTTGGAGGTGAAATTTGCTATATATTTGAATAGGCATGTTTTCGTAATGTTTGTTGTAGAACAGATTTCAAATTTCACATCGAAAAAGTATAAGGGTAATTTCAGATCAGCACCGCAGTACTGGTACCAAGGTACCATTGTTACATTACTGAAGATTTGAACCGAGTCGTATGACAAGCTGTTTTACTATTTATTATGCAAAAATAGATATCTTATATATTATATCAGATATCTTATATAGGATATAAGATATCTAATATAGGATAGAGGATCCTATATCCTATATTAGATATCTTATATCCTATATAAAACATCTGATATAATATATGAGATATCTTATTTAATTCCACATATAAGATATCTTATTTACCATTTGTAAAATAAGATATCTTATACATTAATATAGATATCTGATATACTATATAAGAGATCTGATATACTAAATGAGATATCTTATTTGATTGAATAAATGAGATATCTTCTTGAGTAAACATATAAGATATCTTATATAGCATTTCAGATATCTTATATGTTAATTCAGATATCTCATATAGCATATAAGATATCTTATATAGCATATTAGATATCTTAATGTACATATATCTTATTTATATACGATATCTGATATATCAGATACCTTATATATTATATGATATCTGATATATTAAATCAGATATCTGATATAGAATAAATTGTAAAACGGCTTGCTGGCAAGCCATTTTAATATTCATTGTGCATTATATCAGCTATCTTATATCCTATATATGATATATCATATTTGATATCTTATTTAACTCCACATATAACATGCCTTATTTACCATATAAGATATCTTATTTGTTAAATAAGATATCATATATTTTAATATAAGTATCTGAAAACTTAAATAAGATATCTGATATACTAAATGAGATATCTTATTCAATTGATTAAATGAGTATTCTTCTTTAGTAAAAAAGATATCTTATATCCTTTATAATATATCTTTTATAGCATATCAGATATCTTATATGTCAATTAAGATATCTTATATAGCATATCAGATATCTAATATAGCATGTAAGATATCTTAATTGCCATATAAGATATTTTATTTATCTAAGATATCTGATATAATATATTAGATATCTTATATATTATACAAGATATCTGATATATCAAATCAGATATCTGATTTATAGAATAAATAGTAAAATGGCTTGCCTTAGAGTCGCCTTCTGTGGCGAGGGTTGATTTAACCGTTACCACTCTCTGGGCAAATTCAGCAGATGACAAACTGATTATATTTTTACTACTTTTTCCCAGAAATAAGGCTTTGACATTTCAAACAAATTGTCTCCTTAAGACAATTTCATGAAATTTCAAAGTCTATCTTCTGGAAAAGAATAGGAAAAGTGTTTTAAAAAATGTCGCCTGTGAAATTATTACCCAGCATGCTAAGCGTTAATATAAAAGTACATTAATGCATTTGCAGTATGACTTCACATAGGGAACACTATTAACTTGCAATATTGGGGGTTTATTATAAACTCATTTGAATGTTTTTGTTTAATAGTTTCGCCGTCTGAGAATTTTCACTTAGTTACATTCGAATTATTTTATATTAATATTTCAAAAAAAAAAAGAAAAACTTGGTTGTCAGCTGAATAAAAGTAGTAAAAAAATCAGACATTACAAGGAAATTTGTTTTGATTGAAACTTAATTAATTTTTTTCTTTATTTTTCACCTTCATCGACTGAGTCCATCAAGGTTATGAAATTGAGAAAAAAATATTTGCAGTGCACGACACGAGTAATCCAGTGCTTGATGATCTGAATAACGACGTAAGCGATTTTAAACGGTTTATCAAATCCGGGTAATAAAAGTGGTGGGCCATGTGAAAAGGTGCCCTAGGGTATATAAGAATAACAAAGAACCAGATTAGCCAGCTAAACTCCATAATCTGATAACGCCTTTATTATACATCGGTATAGGGTATAGTGTCCAATGATTCTGTAAGCGGACAGCGAAGGCCCTGATCAGACTGCGCATGCGCAGTCTGATCAGGTCCTACGCTGTCCGCTTATGCCCAAAGATACTTTTTCCCATGGCATGACTGAACATTTATTATTTTAAGTCAGTAAAAGTACGTACCTAACACATGCTGCCTTTGCACTATCGATATTCGCATGCTCTTTAAGATATGCATGCAGCGTAACCTTGGTTGAGAATTCGAGGAAAAGCGGGGAATGCATGTTACAAATAGCTATTAAACTCCTGTCTTTGTGGCCACTTTCAAGACAGATCTGATACGATCAAAGTGGTCAAGACACCAAAGCGAAAAGAATAAACACAAGTAATGAAGTATACAGTATGATACATACGGCATAAGCGGAAAACGGAAAGTCAAGAGAATAACTCTTTTCAAATGACTATTAGGCTTACAGTCCATGCCTATAGTCAAAGACAAAAGCATTTCACATGCCTATCATGACAAGAACATATTTTTTTTTTCAAACAAAATATTACTAAATCTGTAAAACTATAAAGGCACAGTTTGGTCAGGATCTTCGCAGTTCGACTGCACAATATAAGGACCTTGTTGACGATATAGGACTAATAGCGAAGACCTTGACCCGACGTGCGGTGCGACAACTGGTCTGGGCCTTCGCTGTTCGTATATGCCCTATGGTCTTTTTGCCAGCCGCCCTAAATAAGAACATCCTCGCCCCCATCCCCCTCCCCCACCCACACCCACCCCCACCCTCCCCCACGTTCTGCAAACTATGTTTGTGGTGAGAGGTTATTATACTGTTTTCACGTTGCCCGTCCGTTACGTTTTGGTGTCTGCTTTTCTTGCTAAAGGTACAAGGAATTTTTTTCGCAGTTTGCATTAATGTTGAATATTCATGAGCTGATGTGTTAGAGAAAAATATAGTTTAATTCTTTCAGAGTTATTACCCTTTATTTTTCTTGACGTGTCCGTCCGTTACGTTTTTTATTTGTGCTTCTTATCTTGCTAAATGATGAAAGGAATCTTTTCATATTGTGTATAGATGTTGATATTGATAAGATGTTGCTGTTAGAGAAAAAAATAAGGGCCTAGGGATTATTTTCTTCAGAATTATTTCCCTTTGTTATACTTGAAAAAGCCTTTGGGTATTTTCTTCTAATCTTCTAAATGATTGTAAAAAATATTTTCATGTTTGCATAAAATTTTATATTGATAAGGTGTCTTTGTTAGAAAAAAAAAAAAAAAAAAAGGCCCCATGGGTCATGTCTTTTGAAGTTGTTTCCCTTTGTTATTCTTGAAAAAACGTTTTGGTTTCTGTTTTTTTATCTTCCTTAATAATTTAAGGATTTTTTTTATTCATATTTTTCATAGTGTTGATATTCATGACATGTTGCTATTAGAGAAAAATAAGGGCCAAGGGTTTAAATTTTCTCTAAAAGAAAAAATAAACCCTTGGGTCAAGGTATTCGCTATTTGAGAAACTCCTTAAGAGTTTATTTTTCCATTTATTAGTATCGATGTGTCCGTCCGTTAACATTTGGTTTCTGCTTCTTATCTTGTTAAATGATTTAAGGAACCTTTACATATTTTGCATAAATGTTGATATTCAGCAATGAGGTCTTGCCTTTACAGAAAACAGGGGCCTAGGGGGTTATGTCTTTAGAGTTGTTTCTCTTTGTTATTCTTGAAAAGGCGTGTTGGTATCTGCTTCCTATCTTGCTAAATAATTTGAGGATTTTTCTTTTTCGTATTTTGCATTAATGTTGATATTGATCAGATGTTGCTGTTTAGAGAAAAAGAAATAAGGGTCTTGGGATTAATTTCTTTAGAGTTATTTCATTTTTTTTTTATTCTTGAAAAGGCATTTTGGCTTCTGTTTCTTGTTTTCTAGAAACTCCCTCACAAAAACATACTTATATATAATTTTGACACCCCCCTCGTAAACCCCACTTTTATATGGCAAAACTGGGGTTTACTGGGTTATACATTATTTTCTATTTCTGCTCAAAAACATAGATTGTGATACTCGTTAGAACCGCCTCGGCGAGGCAGTTTAACGAGTACCCACAATCTATGTTTGAGCAGAAATATGAAAAATATCAAACTTCTTATATGAAAGCTTAGTTTTTGATGGTGAAATTTTCAATACATTTGAATATGCGTGTTTTCGTAATGCAGGTTATAATTAGATTTTTAAGGGGCCTGGAGACACTCGGTAGATTTTCGCCATTTGCGCCAATGGAGAAAATTTTTGTGACATTTTATTTGCTTTACTACATGCCAGGTCCTGTTTGAAAGGTGTTTACTTTAGAGTAGATCCTTTTTCAGAAGGGAATAAAAACAAGTTTTGAGGGCAGTGGAGACTCTTGACAGATATTTCGCCAAGCCCGCAAAGGGAGACAACTTTTGTGACTTCCTGCTTGTTTTTCTGCACTCCAAGCCCCTTCTGAAAAGATAACTACCCAGAGGGAGCGAATTCTTTCTTTGTATAGTAGACCCCTTTTCACAAGGGAAATCATTCCTGTGATGCTTAGTTTAATGAAGTATGATGAACTGATTTTGCAGTTTGTGGTAGAATGATGCAGCAATATTTCTTGTTGAACGATAATGCCATTTTTCGGTCGATTGTTTACAATAGAGTCATAGTATACAAACGCCAACATTTCCTTTAGATAGTTGTACACGTGATTACCATTGACCAATGTAATCAAACCTCGCCTAAGACAAAATCCAGGTAACGGATATTTATAGCCGCGCTATGCTTTGTCGCTGTGATCACCACCAGTTGACCTTCGAACTTCGAGGTGTCAACATCGCTTGAATAGCCAACTAACCAAACCAACCATGACTGATTTGCTTCCTGCAGTACTACTCAACGCCTTGAGACAGTACGTTCGAAGGGTCCCCAGGGGGCCGAAAGTAGGACGCGGCCTACACCCCCACCCCGCTGGCGAGTAGCCTTGCAAGCCCGCACCAACTAGACAACCTACAAGACAGACGCCAGCTTGCCGTACAACGCCACCACCACAGACACAGACACTACAACATCCTTCAGATGCTTCGTCGTAATATCTGGTCGGTGGTTCGATGAAGTCTCTGGTCGGTGAAGCTTCACCGACCAGAGACTTCATCGAACCACCGACCAGATATTACGACAGCCAGATCAAGAAGCCGTATCCGCTCCATGAAAAGTACGACTTGCTCGAGGTTCACGGCTGCGAGTTCTCGAGGTTCGACGCTCACATCATTAAGGCGACCAGGATAGATCAACCAGATCAGACAATCAACGTTGACCTGCCCGTCTACTTCTTATACCACTCAGCTCATAAGAGGCGGCTAATCATCAAGGTCCGAACGTCCAAGAACTATGAAGAAGCCTGGTACGACGCTATTGGAAAGAAGATTGAGACGACGCCCAATCCTTACGACAAAATCGTCACATGGGTAGAGTTCCTCGAGAGAGTTTGCGAAGACCCGACAGGTGATAGGTCCCTCTACAGACTTGAACCAGCGGATAATTAGGTCATCGGTGAAGACGTTAAAGAAAGCACATCCTGGGTGAGGACACCCTACAAACTCTAGGGTGAGGACACCCGCTTGGCTTCTCGGTGAGGACACCCACTCGGCATTTGGGTGAGGACACCCTCTCCTCTTGGTATTTGGGTGAGGACACCCTCTCGGCTCCTGGGTGAGGACACCCACTTGCATCCTTTTCCGGCGTCCGACCGACCGACATGTGGCTAGTGAGTGTATCTTACTCTCGACTAGAGCTGTGTACCTAATGCATTATGCAGTTGGAATTGACACGCATTAGGTACGAGATTAAAAGCTCAAACTTTTCGGCCGACAGTCAGAATTCTGCAACTTACAGGCTGGACTACTACTCACGCACGAGGTCCGGACACGCCCGCACCGTGTCTGGACGTGCACGCATTCCGTGTCTGGGCGAGGTGACCTAGATATGAATTATAACTAGACACCGTTTCAAGCCAACCCAGTAGTCCAGTAAAACTAATCCGGATTTTCCGGCGCTGCCTCTTTGGGTAGCGTTAAAATCTGATTAGATAGATGATGTCGCTGTGACTTCAGGGTTCTGTTGATAGAGGGTTAGCTGCAAAACCTGGACTGGGACATTTGGGGCATGGTTATCTGTAAAACCTGGACTGGGACATTTGGGGCATGGTTATCTGTAAAACCTGGACTGGGACATTTGGGGCATAGTTATCTGTAAAACCTGGACTGGGAAATTTGGGGCATGGTTATCCGTAAAACCTGGACTGGGACATTTGGGGCATGGTTATCTGTAAAACCTGGACTGGGGCATTTTGGGCATGGTTATCTGTAAAACCTGGACTGGGGCATTTGGGGCATTGTCATCTGTAAAACCTGGACTGGGACATTTGGTTCATTGGCAAAGAGGCGTCTGATCAGGGTCTGCACTGTTTGCTTAAATTACAGGAAGTTAAGTGTTAAATGAAACAGTCTTAAGTCCCCGTTCAGGATCATCCTACACTCAGAGACGATCGACCCTCCAGCACGTCAGCGCTTTGATTCCTATTACTAAACGGGTCTCGCTAAGCAAAAGACCCAATTATCTCCGTCAGCTACCAAAATTCAGCTGGAAACGCGTTAAAATGGAACGAAATAATTTCAAAATTCAGGGGGTCTGAACTGAATAAAAAGTGAATTGAGCAGAAGAGTTAACTTTCCATTTAACCCGTTCATGTCAGAAAATTAACACACTTTTGGTGGCTGCTCATGAATAGTGTTGATGACATATCATTACAAAAACACCCCTATGCAAATATACTGAAAATTTTACCACCAAAAAATGAAAATTTTCAGATAAAAAATTCTGATATTTTTCAGGATTCTGCTCAAAACATAGATTGTGGGTACTCGTTAGAATCGCCTCGTCGAGGCGGTTCTAACGAGTACCCACAATCTGTGTTTTGAGCAGAAATAAGAAAAATAATGATTCAAGAAGGGCAGATGTCAGTTTCTGGTGAAAGAATGTGCAGAATACTGTTTAACCGCTTAGAGGACTAAGCCTGCCCAGTAAACGTGTGGTAAGGTAAACTGACCGCGCTCGACATGACCCCATTGGGTTGACTGGGCCGTAAAACCTCAACACAAACAAAATAATCTAATATTACTTTGGAGCATGGGCTATACAAACCCATTAATGCCAATCACAGCTGAAGCCATCTAGCCAATGATATGGCACTTTCCTCCTGTAAGTCGTTTGGAGGGTCTTCCCATGAAGATTTTTAATTAAATTCTAAATTTAACCGCGTATTATAGATGACGTAATGATCATGAAGGATCGAGAGTCGTTAGAGAACTAATCCGATTATCTAGCAATTTCTTCCTTAATGAGACAGACGGCTTGCCATTCAAACTATTTTTTTTATTATCTGTATGTATTTAAGCCGCGCTATGTGAAATCTTGCCTCGAGACATATGCGGAAAGAGGGACTCCTACCAATCAAATAATCCGTACAATCTGAACAAGGTTTCGCTGTATCCACTCAGAGAATCGATGGCTGCCAAAGATCATATTAACCAGCGCTGAAACTTATCAGACAAAGGGGATGTGTATGCTTGACTAGGGCCTCGCTGCTGGTGTATATTCCCCAGCTCCCTTAACACATAGCATAGCACAATTGGAGCTACAACGTGAGAAACGTATCTTATATGATTTGCGCCCAAAGAACACTCAAATCAGCTTATACCTCTGCACAGTCTAATCAGTGGATTTGTTGTCCGCTTTAAGGAATTTTGCATCCTTGGCTATCCAAAATGCACCCAGTGAAGATTCTGATCAGACTGCGCGAATGCGCAGCCTGATCTGAATATTCACTGGGTGCACATGTCTGAAGTTATTTTTCTGACACAGAGGCTCATTTCATTATTTGGGATGTTCCAGGAGATGCCGAAGGACAAAAGCGAACGAATATATAATGGCATAGATAAATCTCCTTGGCACAGAGTGCAAACGGTTTGACAATTGTTCCTTGAGTACTTTTCAAAAGAGAAAAGAGAAGATCGAGGAAAACAATAGTTTGATTACACGACCCATAGAAAAATCGACCGACCGAGTTGGGTCCATTTTCTAAGTATGCCCTATAATTAACGTGATATATTGACAATATTTTTGATAATATTTTACACACATATTGATACCGACTAGATCTTGCCAACGCGCTTGCCAAATGCCGATTTACTGACCGAGGAAACGCCGACGGAAATCGCCGTTGTCTTCAACCATACGTGGCATTTTGTTTAAATTTTTAAATACTAATTAATACTGGCAAGATCTAGCTAAAGAAACTGCCAAATGCCAATTTCCATTGACCGATGCCAAAATGTGACAGCGAGAATGGCATTTTGATCATTTTTCCGCACACAGATTCATTTCGAAAACATACCTATATAATTTAGACCCCTTTAAACCCCACTTTTATATAGTAAAACTGGGGTTTACAGGGGTATGCATTATTTTTCTTATTTCTGCTCAAAAACATAGATTGTGGGTACTCGTTAGAACCGCCTCGCTGAGGCGGTTCTAACGACTGCCCACAATCTATGTTTTGAGCAGAAATATGAAAAATATCATTTTTTTTATCTGAAAATTTTAAGTTTTTGGAGGTAAAATTTTCTATATATTTGAATAGGTGTGTTTTCGTAATGTTGATACCGATAAGATCAAGCTTACCCGGTGGGCACATGACGTTTATACAACGTCGCATTAATGTCGATGCAACGTCCTGACTATGCATCGACGTTAGTGCGACGTTGTCTTATACGACATTCATCCGCTGGATAAGGGCTTGCTAAATGCTATTTTGCAATGACCGAGGCGACGCTAGGGCTTTTATAAAACGTAAATTGTCCTTCCTCAATTAAATTTCTAAAATGTTACGATATTATTTTAGTTACGAGCCGCTTGTCCTGCTGAGCCCGGATATGTCCTGCCTTTGCAAACAGTGTAGATCCAACTGAAGAAGCCAACTGATCTGGACCTTCACTATTTGGCATTCAGTATGTGAATTTATATCAACAATCTGGATCAATTAATCTGATTGGCTGAAAATTAAAAGTAGGCGCGGCATCTTAATTTATTTAGCATGACAAGGTTTAAAATACAAGGTAATGCAAGTGACAGAGAAGTAAAGTATAACGAAAACGCAAATCCAACATTTGTTTCATAATTACAAAATAATAAGACGTCACTCAGAAGCCAAACATAATGGCCGTACTACCCAGCCTTTGCTTAAAACATCTTGCTTGTATGTGGCTACTGCACAAATGCACTAGTGGATGTAGTGTTTGCACAGGTATCACCAGAAATGATTCTATTCAGAATCTACGATACCACAGATCGGGAAAAGGAGCTTCAAACTTGACTGATACATAGGATCGATGACCAAATGTGCAAGAATCAATGATCCGCTGGGTTATTTTGGATTCGCCTAAACGCTCAGCTATTCAGATTATATGGAGAATATATTTTTCATTCATCACGCATTCACGTTTGAAGATTACAATCTAATCAGTAAAGACAAATCCCTCGAAAGTTTCCGAAAAATACCAAAACGTCATCAGTCTCATATACATACAGCGCTCGAGATACTATCGATATGTGGCTGGGCTATTGGTTAAACCAAGCGCCAACCTATTACATCCATACGTCCTTCTCTAGGCCATTGTTTTATTTCCACTGCCAACAACTCTTGCAGATTCTAACATCAAACGTGACTTGCAATTATTATGTCAGCGATGCGAAGCCCTCTACTTACAGGGTATCTCAGGCCGGAATTCTCTCCTCCCCCGTGGCACTGACATGCTTTAAGGCACAATTGGGCACGTGTCCTTAGTCCGGCGTCGTCTGACATTAGATAGGTAGGTCATTGTTATAACATTTCAATGCCATGTTTAGTACCTCTTGTTCCTGATAAAATAGATCTGAGCATAGGGATAGTAAAATCCTAAGGGACCTTGTTATGCCACCAACTCACGGATTCCTTTTAACCGAGGTGAAATGCAATGTTCCCCGCCATGTGACATTTGTAGGTCAGTGTTGAACCTATTGTACCATAAGGACAGTCTGATTGGCTCGATATGTATTTGATTTATGCATTGAAGAGTTGTTTATTGATTTTAGCGTGATATTTCGTCTGTCACGAGTTCATAAACTATTGGAAAGATACCCAAGATTCGATTGCTGATGGTCAAGCAGTCTTGTCCCTGTTATGTGACAAAGAAACTTACCGAATATATATAAATAAATACTACTACTACTACTTCTACTACTACTACTACTAATAATAATAACACTTATAATAATTATACTACTAATAATAATAAACAATTATAAAAAACATAATACTACATAATAAAATAGCTCTAAATATTGATCAATCTTTCACAGTAAACCTACGGTGCGCCATTTGAGGACATAGAAACACCAAACACAGACTACCTTGACATCTAGATTCTGGCAAGGGCCTTGAATTTCATATACATAAACCTAGATTTTGGTACAAGGACTGCTGTACACCAATGTATGAGGGCATCTTGGTCGTTTATATTGTTCATTTATTTGCATTGTTTCTTATATAAACACATATTTACAATTGAGTTGTAGCCGCATAACCTAGCTTCTTTGAAACTATGGACAGTAAAAGTTTTATTTAATTCTAGGAATTTTATTTAAGCGTTGCAATGCAAGATGACAATTTTGAAAAAGAACATACAATTAATTCGCCTCCCTTTACTTCTGTGATTAATCTCCTTCCAAGCACTGATTAATTTAGGCAATTGACTCATTTGTCCGAATATTTAATGTCCTCATCACCATCGCCCCCAATTCATCCTTTTAAGGAGATGGTGATAACCGGACAACCAGAAAATTTCCGAATCATTACGAAAACACGCCTATATAATTTTGACCCTCTTAAACCTCACTTTTATATAGTAAAACTGGGGTTTACAGGGGTATACATTATATTTCTTATTTTTGCTAAAACATAGATTGTGGGTATTTGTTAGAATCGTCTCGCCGAAGCGGTTCTAACGAATACCAACAATCTATGTTTTAAGCAGAAATAGGAAAAATATCAGAGTTTTTTATCCGAAAATTTTTAGTTTTTGGAGATGAAATTTTCTATATATTTGAATAGGCGTTGTTTTCGTAATGGTGCGCTTTAACAAGATCAGTCTGTACCACTAACGCTAAATGTGTTGAGCAACCACATAAAAGACATCAAAACGCGTTGTTAAGAAAGCGGCTCGCTTAAAACAGGTAAATGTCTACTTGTCTGACTTTAAACATTGGCCATTTAATGGATGTTGTTTACAGATAGCTTTAAAGACGGACGTGGTTGAACTTGTATAAAATATTGCAGAAGCTATATTGCGGATAGCCAACAGGATGAATTGTTCAACGCACACTTAGTTTCCCAGTTCGCAAATATATTGAGTGTTCTCCTGTATCCTGTTCGTTTTATATAGATCAGTGCGTATTTCATGGAAGATGATACTAACATAACAGTTATCTCTGTTTCAGTTCAGACTGCACAAAATTACAGAAGCTTCACACTTTAAATTTCCGTTCATTAACAAATTCAAGAATACAGAGCCTACTAGTTTCGTTTTCTTTAAGATGTTTCTTTGCTTTCAAATAATCTATCTGTTCTAGAACTGGTATCAAGCCAAGTTTGAGTGTTCTGAAGATAACTTCTAGGAGACGCCATAGTTTATGTTATTTGATTACATAAATGTCCATAACGAAAACATACCTATATAATTCTGACCCCCTTAAACCCCACTTTTATATAGTAAAACAGGGGTTTACTATATGTCACTGTGTGTCTTTGCATGTATGTCTTGGTGATTTTTTTCTTTTGGATAGCCATTTGGCCTTTTGTGGGATTAGAAGTCAAAACGGATTGCCTTGGGGAAACATACAACACACAAAATCACAAAAATCGGAGAATCGATTTCATTGAGTCTTTTCATATGCAACACTGTAGTTTGCGAGCGAGGCTACATACGCCCCCTCTAGCGCTTCAAAATAACCAAGATGGGCTCAAGTATCCCAAAGGAAATAAAATATAACTTGCACTATGATGGATGTACGGGGATAAAGAAACTGTCCTTTAGGCTTTCTGCTTGTAGTGTTTTGATTGCGGTGTCGTTACTTCTTTCCCCTTGGTGTCTTGGAACAGAAGGTGTTAGGTAGTTGTGTCGATTCCAGATCAATGCGTTCCTTCTATTGGTTTTAAACTGAACTAAATGTCATTCCTTTACAGATAGTTATGAGAAAACACCAATTCAGAATAAGCTACAGACTACACTTTTATCCAGCTTATTCTGCAGCTGTCCAAAGGGAATTAATAGAGCTCTTTGATCCGCTGGGAACATTAAGTAGTTCATTTATTTTCCAATGCAAAATCAGCTTATGAAAAAATCATTCCAGCGGAAAATCAGATTTGTTCTAATGTTGCCATACTTTTTTATCAAACTAATCTTGCTGTGCTTTAAAAGATCTGGACCCATTTGTTCAAACCTAACGATGTCGTTAGTTAACATATCGTTAAAACTTTGGTCATTAAATATGGTATGTATGCTAATATTTTTGCTGAAAAATGAGAGTAGCTTTGCATTTTTCAGCTAAAATACTTGTAAATTAGATATTGTACTTACTAGAACAGTTAAGAGTTTGACCACTAACGACCTCGTTAAGCTAACGATGCTTTGAACAACTGGGCTCATGACGTTGTTTCAACGGAAGGTTCGTACAATAAATACTGACACATAATCATTCTCTTTTGTGTTTAGTAAAAAATATGTGAAGATATCCATGAAAAGTCACAAAACATGATGCCCTGTCCTCCCGAGACACGAAAAGAAGGAGAAAAAAGAAATATATACATGTAATATCAAAACAAACGCCACATATGAAACCACTAGAGCACAAAGAAGAACTGAAATAGAAGAGCCGCATTGGAACGAACAGTAGGAAAACTCATCACGAAAACACGCCTATATAGTTAGGATCCCCTTAAACCCCACTTTTATACCGTGAAACTGGGGTTCACAGGGGTATACTTTAATTTTCCGATTTCTGCTCAAAATAATAGATTGTGGGTACTTGTTAGAACTGCCTCACCGAGGCGGTCCTAACAAGTACCCACAATCTATGTTTTAGCAGAAAAATGAAAACTACCAGAATTTTTCATCTAAAAGTTTTCATTTTTTGGTCGTAAAATTTTCAATATATTTGTAAGGCGTGGTTTCGTAATGCAGTTTTAGTTTAACAAGAAAAAATATACGTAAAAATATAAAGTCTCTCACTGTCGAACTCGACGATAAATTCCGTGAGGACCTCATTATTTGTGCACAACACAAATACACAATTTTTTCTCGTAAACTTTCTAGTATTTTTTACCTCCCCATCCTGCCCCCGAACCCGCACCCCCCCCCCCCCCGCCTGCCCCCCTATCTCACACACCCCGATGATTTCTTCTCTGTACTACATAAAGTGGTAATAGAAGGCGCGGTTCGAGTATTCAGAACAAAAGGAGCATATACTGTTTTAATTATGTTTCAAATATCCGAACTATTTTAAGAAATGTTAATAGTCATTCCACTGAAAATTGGTAATGCATAATTTTGTGCAAGCATATTAGACAGGTTAAAAAATAGAACCAAAGCCGCTTAGAAGCCGTCTCCAAAGCGCAGTCGACAGTGCGGCTGACTGCAGATCTAGGAATTTCCCAGCTAGCATTCTTTATAAATCTACAGCGGGCCGTTATCGGCCCGTCAGCTACCCTGACGGGCCGATAACGGCCCGCTGAAGATTTATAAAGAATGCTTACTGGGTTGCAATGACGAATCCCAGCTCGGTCTCATAACTTTTGGGGAGATTGATCGTGAAATCATTTCTACGGTCAATCTCCCCTTCTGCTGCTTCAAGGACATTTGTCAGTTACAGGTGAAAGAATATGCATAAGTACTTGTCAACCGCTTACAGGACTAAGCTTGCCTGCCCATGAAAAGTGTAAAGCTGTTAACGAACTGGCTCGACATGTCCTTCTCAATGTTGAATGAGCCGTAAAATTCCATCTTAACAGACCCTAAAATGCAAACTATCGATAACAAGAGGGTCATGATGGCCCCTTGATCGCTCACCTGATCCATATTATACAAATGAAATGGTAGGTAATAAAAGGTGGAGTGGATGGTTTGAGCAATTTTGGTAGACGGTGACGCAAAGAACATTTCTGTGATACTATTTCGAATCAGTAAAGGTGTTTAGAAGATGTTGTTTTAAGGTTTGCCTAATTTTACCTCTGGTGGCCATCATGCTCAGTGGAGCAAAACGATTTTAAGCAGTTTTGTTACCCATGGAATATTCCTTTGAAATTGTTTCCAAATCTGTCTAGCCTTTTACAGGAAGAAGTCATTTAAACCTTTATTTCTGTTTTAAGCAGCTATCTTGTTCATCAGAGTGGCATGATTTGAGCATTTCTGATAGATGAACAACCAAAGAACATTTCTGTGAAATCATTCCAAAATCAATCCACCCATTTACGAGAGAGGTTTTTAATTATTATTATTATTATTAGCACTGGCGACCAACTTGTGTAGCAGAGTTTAACAGTTTGGGCAATTTTGGAAGAGGGTTGCCCAAATAAGATTCCTGTGAAATTATTTCCAAATCCATCCATCTGTCTGGAGAGAAGTCATTAATTTTTTTTTTCTGTTTTAAGCACTGGCGGCCATATTGTTCAATGGAGCGGAAAAGCTTAGCAATTGTGGTTGAGGATCACCTAGGAAACATTCCTATGAAATTATTTTAAAATCCATCTACCGGTTTGGGAGGAGAAGTTGCTTAAAGTTTTTTTCTACTTTTATTCCCAGAAGGCATCTTATTCATCGGAGCTAAAAAGGTTTGAGCAATCTTGGTAAAAGGTCACCCAAGGAACGTTTCTGTAAAATTATTTTGAAATCACGTCATTCGCCTAGGATGAGATGTAGTTTAAATGTTTCTCTATCATTAGCTTCGGCGGCCATTTTCTGCAGTGAAGCAGAACCATTTTAGCAATTTTTGTAGAAGATTACCCAAGTTACCCAAGGAATTTTCTGTGTAATTATTCTGAAATTGGGCCATTTGCCTGGCGGCCATTTCATTCAGCAAGTGGAACCAATTTAGCAACTTTGTTAGAGGATGATCCAAAGAACATATTTGAGAATTTCTCTCGAGATGAAGTCACTGAGAAGATGTCGTTTATTTATTTATTTATTTATTTATTTATTTATTTGTTTGTTTGTTTGTTTATTTATTAATTCTATTTTAGCTCTAGCACCCATTTTTTTATTTTTCTATTTTTAACTCTAGCAGCTATTTTGTTCAGTGAAGTGGAACGCTTTTAACATTTTTAGAGGGTTATCCTAGAAACATTTCTGTGAAATTATTTTAAAATCGGATCATTAGCATAGAAGGTAATGTCGTTTGGAGGTTTTTTTCTCTTTTGGCTGTGACGGCGATCTTGTTCGGTGAAGCGAAACGATTTAGCAGGTTTGGTAGAAGGTCATTCAAGGAAGATTTCTGTGAAATTATTTTGAAATCAGACCACTGGCCTGGGAGGAGATGTCTTTGAAAGTTTTTTTTTTTCTATGTTTAGCTCTGGCGGTCATTTTGTTCAGCGGAGCAGAACCATTTTAGCAATTTGGTAAAGGGTCATAAATTGAAAATTTCTATGAAATTATCCTGAAATCGGGTCATTGGTCTAGGAGGAGATGTCGTTTAAATGTTGTTTGTTTCTTTTTTTAGCTCCGGCGGCCATATTGTTCAGCGGAGAGGAACGATTTTAGCAATTTAGGTAGAGTTATATGAGGAACATTTCTGTGGAATTAATTTGAAATCGGGTCAATTGCCTAGGAGCGGATGTTTTCTGTTTTTTAGCTCCAGCGGCCATTTTGTCTAGCCGAACAAATCCATTTTAGCAAACTTGGTAAAACCGTCACCAAAGGAACATTCCTGCGAAATTATTTTGGTATCCATAAAACGGTTTAGTAGAAGTCGTTTGAGTAAATTGTTGACGGAGCGTTTAAAGGTTTTTTATTGTTGTTGTTGTTGTTTTTTGTTTGTTTTTATAATTTTTAGCTCTGGTGGTCATTTTGTTCAGCGGTGCGGAACCTTTGGGAAATTTTGGTATAGGGACATAAGTAGAATAAGTAGAACATTTCTGTGAAATTATTGTGAAACCGGGCCTTTGGCTTAGGACGAAATGTCGTTTAAAGTTGATGTTTTTTTTTTTTTTTTTTTTTTTTTGTTTTTTTTTTTGTTTGTTTGTTTTGTTTAGCTCTGGTGGCCATTTTATTTAGCGGAGCGGAACCATTTGGGTAATTTTGGTAGAGCGTCACCTAAGAAATATTCCTGTAAAATTATTTTAAAAACCATTCACCGGTTTAGGAGGAGATGTCATTTGAATAAATTCTTGATAGACACACGAGGCACGACGGACATCGAACAGTCACAAAAGCTCACCTTGAGCCTTTAAATATTTTCCTTGTTTTTTTTTTTTTTTTTTTGTTTTTTGTTTTTTTTTTTTTTTATTTTTTTTTTTTTTTTTTTTTTTTTTTTTTCAGAGAAATTAGATTTGACATTCATTCAAATATTACTATATCACGAATTTATCTGATCATTTATTCTACATTGCGCTAAAGCTTTTAATGTACAAGGGGTCGAACACGTTATGCGTAATATTCTGTGAATGATGCATCACTCTGGTGATGTCTTAAATCATGCATAATAGTGTTGAAAGAATCTGTTACAGTTAAGGCATAAATACTAATATAAACTTAAATGAAATGAAAGCTGTATTTCTTTTAAAGGTCTAAGAGCGCGCAGTTACCACACTTTAACTGAAAATTGTTGGACGTTTTGGTTTAACCTAATATGTTTCACCTTAAAGCATATTTAAAGGTTGTATTTTTTTCAGTCTGAATTATTCATTATTTTATCATTGAAAATTAAACAACATGAAAACATTCAGCAGCTTATCAAAATTGCCACGAAAATATCGTTAGGAAATGCGGTCTAAAACCTAATGCAAAAACGTCTGACATATAACTTTAAATGCGATTTGGGCGAAATGCTAAGGAATTACGTCATTCATTTCTTTGTAGTCTTGATAGCTTCCTGAATAATGTTTTAGACTAGGACTCGATTCTAAGCAATGGTTATAAACAGACTGCCTGCTTTTTTTTTACTCCTACTGTATCTGATTGACACCTAGTTGTCTAAGCTGTTAAACTTAACTGATCGATTTTAAGCAATTACTGAATAAAAATATAACAGTTTCTGCATTTTAAACATTCGGCTCATTTACTGAGTTAAACATGCTACTACCTCAACTATTTCTTCAGAGCAAACATCATTATTGTACAGGATGACTGATGCTACACAAGAACTTCCCTTATGTTTAAATTTTTAACATTAATGGAAGTATGTCCCTGGATAACTTATATTAAGACTTTAGAGCGGTTAACAATATTGGAAATTATCATATTCTCAACAAAATATGTAAGTAAACTTGTTAAATATTTAGATAGTAGTTTAAGTCGTTTTAAACTAATTATATATATATATATATATATATATATATATATATATATATATATATATATATATCAAATGCATTCATTTTCTCATTTTCTCTGAAAATGCATGCGGTACATATGGCAAAAATACCAATTTAAAAAAAAAAAGAAAGAAAGAAAAAAAAAGGGCGACCTGAATCTAAAGAGGATTATGACAATGACCAAATTACCGATTTCAACAAAGACGTCAAAGTAGTAAAATGCACACACAAAACTGCATAACTTTCGATCATATTTATGAATTAAACTATTATTAATTTGAGTGCTAATTGCGCCATGTAACGTGACGTGAAAAACGCACGAACCAGCGCACGACAAAACCTACACTAAGAGTGCACGACAAAACCTACGCTAAGACGTGAACGACCAGCGAAGACTCAGATCAGTCTGCGCATCCGCGCAGTCTGATCAGAGTCTCCGCTGATCGCGTGCCTTCTACAGCCTCCGGGCTATCCTAACAGGGATACACGAGAACCCTTGCCGTACTGATAGAATGTATAGACTGATTTTTTTTTTTTTTGTTTTTTTTTTTTTTTTTGTTTGCTGGTCACACAGGTCTTATTGTAGGTTTTGTCGTGCGCTGGCTTAATTATTATTACTATACATCTTAACATGTTACGGATGCGGAGACTGTTGTACAGGGCCAATGGGACACAAAAATCGTACTTGAAGAATGGTTAATGCAAATAAGTCCCGAGACCCATCGGTAGCACAAAATTCCTCTTAGTGGACATTTAGATAATTGTTGTAATTCCAAAAATTATATTTTCCTCTGTGTGTGTGTGTGTGTGTGTGTGTGTGTGTGTGTGTGTGTGTGTGTGTGTGTAATTAAAATTGACTGACACTTTTGCCTCCTTACTTAGAAAGGAAAATATTTTACATTTTTGCATCTTGTCTTGGAAAAGAAAAAATTATATATCTTGTTTAAAATCGGAACTAGAGTTCAGTGTAGTAACTCGACGAAGGACAAAAAGTCATTATGCTTCTTATTGATTACTGTACGAAATAGGTGATGCAATATGAAAAATTCTTCCGCCACCCTTATTTTACTAATAGATCGTGACGTTTGATCGTCAAGGTAATAACATAACAACATAACATAATTTTATTTCGTAATACAAGGCCACCGGCCCATAATACATATCTCATGGATACATGCAAAGTGGAGTGGTTTGCTTGTAACAGCAATTAAGTTTGTCTAACATCTTAAAAAGAGAGGTTCTCATCTGGCATATATGTTTATAAATACATGTAAAACTGAAGTAATGTACTTAATGTTTGAAGAACATTAGTGTATAGGAAAAACATGTTTCTACAGTAAAGAGTTGATTTACTTGAAATGAAAAATTATACCCCTGCTTGTAATAGTTCTTTTCTATATGCAAAAGCACTTAAAAGAAATCTACAGATCGACATAGTCGAATTTTTGTCAGCATGTGACATTATATGATAGAACCTATGAATAGTTATTATACCTGTTATCCATTGTGGCTTGAAATACAATAATCTAATATCTTGGTATGAAGGGCAAATACAAAGAAAGTGGAACTCGTCTTCGACTGTATAAACATTCCGTTTCAAACATAACGGACAAAAACGCATTTCTCTATCAATGCTTTGATGCCGACCTTTTTCAATCATCAGAGAGTGACTTGAGCAACGAAAATTGGCTAAAGTTTTTCGATACATATACGGCAATTCTAAAGTTAGGTACGTTTCGAGTTCCAAAATAAGTTTAAATTTACAATAATATTTAGACTTTGGTGACTCATTAATATCAGACTGCCATTCTTGCAGACAACAATCTTTCAATCGTTGTTTAAAGACTTTAACAAATGCATTAACATCTCCAATGGTATTTGACTCCCAAACATATCCAAAACCATATTTATACAATAGCATTCTAACGTTGGTAGCCCATGTTGTTTTCCCTGCTTCTGACAATGATCGCAGCATAGCATAACACTGTTTAGGGTATCTATGATCTGGCATCTGTAGTATTTTCGCCCAATATTTAATGCATCTACTCATATAAGTTATGGAGATAGGGTATCGGCCACATTCACTTAGGGCGAGGAAATCAGCAGTATTTTGATGTAAACCAACAAAACGTTTGCAGAATCTTGTATGTATCTTTTCTATAGTCTTACTAGACTCATATCCCCAGATCTCTGACCCGTAACATAAAATGGGGCTAACAATGGAATCAAATAATTTAAAAATATCTTTGGGTTGAAAAAAGCCAAATTGACGTTGGTATTGAAAGATTCTGTTTACAGCTTTACTAGCCTGATGCGCCAAAACTTCCTTTGTTTTTGTCCAAATGAGTTTGGGTGTAAAATACACTCCTAAATATTTGTAAAATGATACTATATCAATATGTTCCCCTTGGTAAAACCAATGCTCAATGTCTTTAACAATACCACCGTTTCTGAATACAATGATTTTGGTCTTCAGTAAATTTAATGACATGCCGACAGACTCGCAAAATCTTTGAATGCAATTAATTTGTTGTTGAAGGCGAAATATTGAATCACTGAAACTAGCAACATCATCTGCAAACATTAAAGCAAGTAGGTCCTGAATTTGGTTTGAGACAAATATACCCCTATCACACTGGCTTCTTAAATATGTAACAAGGTCATTGATAAACAGTGAAAATATAATGGGAGAGCTAACACAGCCTTGTCTAGTACCAATATGACATTCAACTTAGTCAGACCATTTTGAATTTTTACACAAGATTTGAGTTGAGCATACATAGATTTAAAGATTTTTAAGAATTTACTATTTTCAGTGATACCTTTTCTTTCAAGAGAGAGCCATAGATTTGCGTGTTGGATGCTGTCAAACGCTCTTTTAAAATCTACAAAAATGCAATAGAATCGTCCTCTTGGTCTACATAAATACTTTTGCACTAAAGCTTGAAGTGAGAAAATATTATCAACAGTAGAATATTGCTTGCGAAACCCTGCTTGTGACTCATCTATAACTCCATTTTCTTCAGCCCAATTTGATAGTCTTATTGTAAGAATGTTCATGAATATTTTGCATAGACAGTTTATAAGCATAACTGCTCGATGGTTTTCTGGTTTATTAACCGGTCCACCTTTATGAATTGGTGAAATGATACTTTTACACCAGTCTTCTGGAAAGATTCCATGCTCATAAAGATAATTAAACAGATCATGCAAATAGGGCATTATTATATCAATTGTGACTTTAAACATTTCTATACAGAGACCACCTGGTCCCCCTGATCGATTTAAATTCAAATTTCGAATACTTGCTCTTATTTCCTCCTCAGTTATTGGCAGATCGAGGTTATCAGCATTATTTTCGTTAATATTATTTCTAAATATATCTTCAGCATTACCATTTAGGTCTGTGTCAGGGGAACTAAATAGGTCTTCAAAATAATCTAACCAGTCCTCACATTTTATTACATTATCTTTTTCTATGTATTCTTATGTACTTAATAGCGCTAAACAAGTTTTAGATAAAGATTGTTTAGCTTATGACGTTATAAATATATGTAAGTAAATATAAAAAATATATTATAGTGTAGACCGATATCAGAACTCATAGGATTTACATTATTTACCACTGATCCAGCAAATATTTCAACACATTATCAAATTATAAAATGGTCGTAGTCACATTTTAGGACACAAAGGTGGGGTACATAAATATCTTACACTTAGGGTAGATAATGTACAATCTCTTGTATTTCGAGATAAACGGCTCCAAGCTAAGTAATGATGGAAATAGCTTAATGTTAAAATCGGCGCTAGAGGCTTTGAGCAGCGCAACCTATAACATCACTGTTCGTTAACCCATTAATGCCTAACGTCCCATAAAAAGGGACGACAAACAGTGCAGGGACATTGACAAGCAGTGTAGACCTAGATCAGACGCCGCAGACGCGGCGTCTGATTCGGTTCTACACTGTTTGTTATAACACCCTATATAGGAAATGGACCTGTCTAAAGATGAGGTATAAGACTCCATTCAGCATGAATGGGTTAACAAACACAACAGACAGAGAAGCCAGTCCGCTTATTTCCTTTCCGCTGTGTGTTCTAGTTTCTATTGATCTATTGCTGATTGAAATCATTGACTGAAATTTCAGCGGCTGGACTATTAATTTCTTACATTACTCCCGTCATAACAGTAGTACTGTTTTTGATTTCTTCATTGACTATACCTTACCATCTCTTCCATTTACATTGGCAATATTATGTTTCATAATTGTGATCTTTCCTCGGTCACAATAATTTAGCATACAAAAACGTCTCCCCCTATGTAGACAATTTAAAATATAATGACAAAAAATTATTTTGACTGTCTTTCAGGTACTAAGACGAGGAATCATGACAGAATCAAAGACAGAAGACAACCATCCAGCCTTAATCACGATTATTCTTGTCATTTGTGCTGTTGCAGTTGTGTTGAACATCCTTGTCATTGTAATGATTGTTAGAATAGGAAGGCTTCAGACATCTGTGGACATATTTTTGACAAATCTTGCTGTTAGTGACATTCTGCTTGCAGGACTGGTGCATCCACTACATTTTAAGAATGTTTTTCTTCACGATCACAGCTTCATCGGAGGTAAGATACTTACTGAGTCTTGCTTTGAGTTTTAGTTTGAGTTAAGATTTTACCAATCAATCAGATTTTATCAATCTTAGCCAACCATTTAGGGCCAAGTCGAGCGCGGTCAGTTAATGTATTCACATTCTTCCTAAGCAGGCTTACTCTTAACTCAATTCCCATATATGTGGACGATCTTTTGAATATCGACAATACTTACTTTGAAGGAATGATCAATTAACTTTGTCCTACTGAACTGCGATTGGAAAAAAGCTAATTCGGCTGATACCGAAGCCCCGTGTTTTGATTTACATTTATCATTTTCAAACGGTTTTGTTTCATACAACTGATGACAAACGCGGTGATTTTCATTTTACATTGTTAATTTCACGTTTTTGGAGGGCGACGTTCCTCCTGCTCCTTTTTTATGGTGATTATATTTCTCAACGTTTTCGGTTTGCAAGAATCTCTAGTCATATGGCTGATTTCAATGCTCGTAACAAAACTGGCTGCCAAACCTCCAACAGGGGTATCGGTATCATACACTTCGGAAAGCTTTTTCTGAGTTTATCGTCGACACTACGAATTGTTTATCTAAATACGTTACCGGACTAAGACCAGTTCTGATACCAGGCCAATCGGAACCTATATTTAGTTGTGACTGTATATAAGTTTAGAAAAATTATAGGTAAACCCAAATTTTCTGATCAATTTAGTAAAACTGTCATATGTTATAAACAAAAGGGGTATAACATTGATGTCATAAAAAGCCTGCTTGCTTAGCGGTTGACCCAATCACGGTTGACCACTTTGCATACATCTTTAATTGCACGTCGGTGGATCGGGGTTCAGACTACGATGGCCCAATTTAAGAAGCAAGAAAGAATTCGCAATTGTTAGTAACCTGAGATGTATTCACGCTCAGCTGAGTTGGAAATAAGATTTCACTTTTCAAGCAAAATGTTTCGTATCAAACAACTTTTATTAAATGGCTAAATATTAATAAAATACATTATGTATAAACAAGTGTCGTACTCGGATGTTTTTGCCCAGCATGCTAAGGAATAATACTTAACCCTTGTCATGCTGAATAAATTAAGAACCACACCTACTTCTAATTTACTGTCAGTCATATTACCTGTTCCAAAGTATGGATACAAACTCTGAGGATACAAATTCACATACCTAGTGCCAAACAGTGCAAATCCAGAACAGTAGCCAAATGATCTGGGCCTACACTGTTTGCAGGGCATATCCGGGTTTACCAGGACAAGGGTTTAATGTGTTTTATCAGTATGAACCATAAGACTTATAGCGCCTGACAGACTTATTTTCCTTTTCTGAGCATTTAATCCGATACACGATAAATTAACTCTTGTCCTGCTGAACCAGGACATACCCTGCCTTTGTAAACTGTAGATACGCCTCGGGAAGGCTGTGCGTCGTAATTGTAGTAATTCCGAGGATCTACACTTTTATTTCTATACTGTTTTCCTATTACGAAAATAAGCCCATTCAAATATACTGAAAATTTTACCACCAAAAAATGAAACTTTTTAGATAAAAATTCTGATATTTTTCATATTTCTGCTCAAAGCATAGATTCTAGGTACTCCTTAGAGCCGCCTCGGCGAGGCGGTTCTAACGAGTACCCACAATCTACGTTTTTGAGCAGAAATATGAAAATAATATATACCCCTGTAAACCCCAGTTATAGTATATAAAAGTGGGATTTATGGGGGTCAACATTATATAGGCGTGTTTTTGTGATGCACTCATCCAGCTAATTTTGGAAACATTAACATATGATAAAGAAGACTTGGTCAGGTTTTAGGACTAACATGTTAGGGGTTAAGGTGTTCCAATATTACGCATTACGAACATTACGCATGTGCGTATCATCTGTAAGAAAAACAATATTTTTTTGCAATAAACATCGACTAACCTTGCTTCTTTACCACAGAGGGTGCTCTAAAAAGGAAATAATTTATCGCTTCCAAAATAGAGGCTACTTTTAAAGGAAAATCTTAATCGATCCAAAATAGGGACTACTCTTAAAGGAAAGAATTTACTCCCAGAGGGAGCAAATTCGTTCCTTAAAGAGTAGCCTCTATTTCGGATGCGACACTAGGGACTTATTTTGCGCAAGATTTTCCTTTGTGTGTGTGTAGAAATAATTCCGGTCTGGCTACGTCCCTGCAATATAGAGGGCGAATACGGTATAAATTATCGTGGTCCTCAGGATCTTCGAGCCATTGAGATTCGACTGTATAATGATTTTTTATAGTAACTGTAGAAAAAAGAACAAAACATTACGCAAACACGCCTATTCAAATATACTGAAAATTTCACCACCAAAAACTGAAAGTTTTCATATAAAAATTCTGATATTTTTTTTATATTTCTGCTCTAAACGTAGATTGTGGGTACTCGTTAGAACCGCCTCTGAGGCGGTTCTAACGAGTACACACAGTCTAATAAGAAAACAATTTATACCCCTGCCAATCCAAGTTTTACTATATAAAAGTGGGGTTAAAGGGGATCAAAATTATATAGGCATATTTTCGTGATGACTATCAAAAATAAAGATACAGATACCAGGAGAGGCCAAAATCACGAATTACAGCCAACCGAAGGGACTGCATAAATGCTAAATGAAGCAAAAGGACATCACAAAACAGCACTTGAACGGATGAAAAAAAGAGAATAAACAATGAAAGCGACCCTGCAGCAGAAATACCGCCTTGGAACTGACAAAAACTATGTGCTTCAACATGATTTTACGACTGCTCAAGCATCGCCTTTAATGCTGATACAGTTTCAGTTACACACTATTGTTTGGTCCACGTAGGGTTCCCTAACTTATCAGTAAATCACCGCAGAAAATATGAGCCAGCGCATGACAAAACCTACAATAAGACCTGTGTAACTAGCAAAGACTCAGTCAGCCTGCACCCACTCAGTATTGCAAGGGTTTTCGCTTTTATCACTCTTTTGATAGCCTGGAGGTTATAGAAGGCACATGAGATCAGCGAAGACTCTGATCAAACTGCACGGATACAAAGGCTTATCTGATTCTTCGCTAGTTGCACAAGTCTTATTGTAGGTTATATCGTGCGCTAGCTCATATCCTTAGAACGGCCGAGGGTTTTGAAAAATGCAGCCAAAATGAAAATGAGGGTAGGTTTGGTTAAGTACCTCTGGAATCCAACTAAAGCAACTGATAAAACACAGCTTACTTGAAAACGAAAGTAGATAAGTTATTCTTCACAATCAAACACTGCCAACATTTTTCACTCACCAAAGGTCATGGCGCAGGGGTCACGTTGGGAAAATGTATGCGCATGGAGATTTTTTTTTTTGCGATTTTATCCCATATTTTTCTTTCTCTCTTTCTTTCTCTCTCTCTTTCCCTCTCTTTTCTTTTGCATTTTCTAGCACTTTTCGTATACTGGGCCTTTCGAGCCGCGCTTGATTAGTGTTGAAGGGGCTGCATTGCGAAGGTACAACGGTCAACCGAACATTTTTGGTAAAAAAAATTGACCATTGTCTCTTACTTTAGAAGCCTTTCGCGCCCATCCTTTACATGCTAGAAAGCTCGTGTTCATACTATTATTAACCCGCATACTACCGCATCAAATGATACTGGAACTGGAACTGGAAGATTGCTAGTATCAATCTCGCCGTGAGTGTCGTTCAAAGAGTGTTGGACAGCAATTACGCATAAATAGAAAACAGAAACCATTGGTACAATCACGGTGAGCCCAACAACAGACGATTGAAGTCAAGCACACACCATCTTTTATATGCCCAACCCACCGTCTTACGGGCAGCTAACTTTTCAATATTGACTGGGTTAACCACTTAGCTTGCTGTCCCTGACTTATATTTTACCTTTATACATTGATTAATAATCTTTTCGGATTCTTTTCCCAGTAAACAAAAAAAAAATAATAAATAAATAAAATTAAATAATAATAATAAAAAAAAACAACAAAAAAAAAACAGGCTTTACGTACAACACTTCTGCGTTTACAGAACAAATCACCATAATTTCCGGGTGCCGATAGTCCTTGTAGAAGCAGTGTCAGGCCCAAAACTATTTAAAGGGAAAGTCAACGTTGCAAACATTAACTGTAAAGAAGATAAGATAAATATGGATTCCCTAACCATATTGAGTTCCATAAGTGTCGCATTCTAACTGAGGAATCTTTACAGGAATATTGCAACCGCTGATGCAAACGACAGTATGATGAATCAAATACATGTACTTCAAAATTATCGAAATATACTTTCGTTTACTCTAATATTGGTTTAAACATATTTTATTCAAAAGTATCAATTTGAACTACAATATTGTAAACAATAAAATACCGGATTAGAACGGAAGCATGCAAGCTTATATAGTTCTTCTCCATACAAAGTCAACATTGTAAGTATATGGCAAGTTTTGAGTGAAAGAAAACAAATTAACATGGTCCATTATGAAATTTAGGAGAAATAAATTCCCTGTTGGAGCAAATACAGTCCACTCGCATTATCTCAAACGCTGATAACGCAAACCAATATAGACCAAGTCAAGTCCTTGGTGGTTGAGACAATGAGAGTAGACTCTAAAGTTTATTGAGTTAATATGATGTCAGAATTTTGGACAAAAAATAAGGAGAATTGCAAGATGGAAATGAACAGAATGACAACAAGTGAAATGGAAGTTTGCTTTTCGGGAGGCAGTGGAAGGGGTTTGTCCTATTACAATATTGAGTACCATCGCATTCCTGACTCTGTAACAACACATTTGATAAAAATTATGTAAACCGTTTTGTATCTAATATGTACTTCTGAACTTTATTGAATATAGATATGTTTATGTCAAGAGGGAGTGTAACATCTCCAAATAATAACAGTTTGAGCGTTACTGTCTGGTACTGGGCAACATAATTTAATAGTGTTGTTCTTTGCTCGTTATAATACGAACACTGAAGGAAAAAATGGTTGGTATTTTCCACAGGTCCACAGCGGCACAATTGAGAATCAGTTAAGTTTTTTGAATAGAGATCGTTATTTAGTGAACTACAATTTGTACGAAGTCGTGTGTGCAGTATCTGTGCTTTCCTTGTGCCACTGTAGAAATGTTTCGGGTCTATAGTTCGTTCCCTGTTAATATTGTATTTGAACGAACGAAGCGAGTCTGACTGTCTAACATCGTTAGTTAGGTCGTTCCACTCTCTAACTACCGACGGCAAGAATGAATTGTAATACTGATTCGTTCTTGAGGCTACAGATTCAAGATCATCTGCATTTCGTAGATTATAATGGGAAATGGTATTAACAGACTGGGGAACTAGGTCAGAGAGATAGGAAGGAGATATCTTGTTAATCATTTTGTAGAAAAGAGTAAGTTTGTGATGTTTTCGTCTTTTTTCTAGTGAATCCCATCCTGCCTCAATATACAGTAAGTTTAAAGAAATCAATTTGGTGGTACCAGTAACTATTCTAGCTGCCTCGATTTGTACTTTTTCAATTTCTTGTTTTTCATATTGAGAGCAGTTATCCCAAACAACGTCACCATATTCCAAGATTGGTCTAATAAATGATGTGTATATTACTTCAAGTGACTTTCTGTCTAATCTAAAATTTAATTTTCTCATGACATTTATTCTTCTCCAGGCCTTCTCGAGTATATAATTAATTTGGTCGTGCCAAGTTAAATTGTTTGAAAAGTAAAGTCTTAGATGCTTATGAGATTCGACTTCTGCTATTTGTTGGTTTTGCATATAAACGGGTGGGTGTAAAGGTGTGTTAATTTTAAGGGAAATAAGAAGTGATTCAGTGTAGCTGACGGGCCGATAACGGCCCGCTATAGATTTATGTAGAATGCTAGCTGGGATGTCAGTACATTAAAGTGAACTTGGCAGTACTGACACATATATACGAACGTCCATATATACGAGGTCAGTTATTTATGATCATTTTATTCAGTCAAGTTTGCAGTATGCATTAAAAAGAACCACGATAAGCTTCCTACGTTGTATTGGTAACGGAAGCTCATCAAAATGCCCTATTAAGCATGTTTTATTACCAACCAGTTCATGCGCTACGACTGAACTTTATTAGTGATACACTATATAAAAAAAATCTAGATTTTGGTAATGCGAGTACTGGTTAAGCTAGGGGCGTATTCAGCCCTGTAAACTATATTGTCGTCATATGAAGAGTTTCGATAAAACCGAAACTCCGAATTTTGTTCTTTGCGTGTTCTTTGGTTTCAATGGCTACCTTTATAGATTTCATTTGACTTGGTGATGTTCAGAGGTATCGAAGAAGACCAAAATATAAACCATGAAGACCAAAAATATAAACCATACTATAGTGAAGCACCCTGAGACACATGATACTAACACCGGCTGTCGGCCTCGGGGGCTCAATCGGATGCGTGCCCGACTGCTGATCAGGAGGTTACGGGTTCGATCCTAGCCGGGTCCGGCATCAGTCATTCGTAGAGATTGATCATGAGATATTTTCTTAGTCTGTCTCTCCTTTCCGCTGATTCAAGGGCAGTTGTCAGTTTCTGGCGAAAGAATGTGCACATATACTGGTTGACCTCTTAGAGGACTAAACTTACCCAGGAACAGTGTGGTTAGGTAAACTGGCCGGCTCGACATGGCCCTAATGGGTTGACTTGTTGTGCCGTAAAACCTCAATAAAAACAAAAACAAAAACACCGCTTGTAGTGAAGATAAATAGATTCTAAATGAGACACTCTTGAGAGCAATAAATGTACTGACACACAAAAATTAATCGAAAATTCCTGAAGTGTTTCAAGGCCAGAATAAAAACCCTTTTAAGTAATGAAATCAGACAATGCCGCTAGAAAGTAATATAAAATAACGTTTCTCTCTATTGCAGAAATATAATAACCAGGAACTGAGATCACACTAAATATGGGATACCATTCTTTAACATAATAAGATCGTATTACCATACATCTCTTATTAATTCCTTTACCATACATGTCCTAAAATTTAAATCCGAGGGTCATATTACTACATGTCAGTGCGTCTAAAAAACATGCAGGAATAGAAAAGATGTAGACCCTGATCACATACTGCATTCTTTGGTATCTGGTCTGGTCTACACTGTTTACCTAGGCATGTTTCCCGAATAGTTTATATATGTAAAACCCTATGCCTCAATCGAGAAGAGTACTTATGGTGTATGCTGGTAGCAAAATCCCAGATCACCCTTCGTAACCCCTGTAAGCATTCTTTATAAATCTACAGCGGACCGTTATCGGCCCGTCAGTGTAGCTGATGGGCCGATAAGGCCCGCTCTGGATTTATAAAGAATGCTAGCTGGGACATTTCCGTTTTAATTTTATAAGAACCCTTGAATACAGCTGAGTTAAAACAATAACAACACAAAGAAAAAAAAAACTTATGAGTCCCCAGGTTGCGCACATACTACCGTATTTACACATAATAGACAGGCAGACAGGTATGAACAGTGTAAACCAAGATCAAGTTGCTTCTAAAGGAGCAGTTTGAACTGGGTCTGCACTGCTGCCCATTTCGTCATAACAGTTAATGCATAAACATTTTACCAGATTAACTTGTTCAGTTAACTTTTTTCTAAAGGAGCAATTTAAGCTTGATTAAGTTCTGCACTATTTCCTATTCCGTCACAACATTAAATGTATCCCCATTTTGTCAGATAGACTTGTTCAACTTGCAGTAGAAGTATAGTATGGAATTAAAGTTTTCGAATATTTACAGTAAATACAATATTCAATCAAAGTACTGACAGCACTGACAGCACTGGTGGCTCGATTGCCTCTGATTGTAGGCTGGGAAAATGGTCCTGAACGAGGACTTAAGACTATTTCATTTAGCCCTTAATTTCCTGTAATTTAAGCAAACAGTACAGACCCTGATTAGTCATCGCATATTGTGGCGTCTGATCTGGATCTGCACGGGTTGTCAATGTCCCAGTGCAGGCTTTACCGATAACTCTCTTTACACTGCATTATGACGTCACAGCGACAAGGATAGCGCGGCTATAAATAACCATTGCCTGGATTTCGTCTAACGAGGGTTTGATTACATGTACATTGGTCAACGATAATCACGTGGACAACATTGTTTCACATTGTTGTGCGCAAGTAAGTCTCGAATCGGCGTTATCTCAACGAGATCACAATCGAAGGGATAATCTTCATATTAGAGTAGAGGTTTTCGAAGATAAAGATTGGAACATATCACTTAAAATACAACAAAATAAAAAAAAAATAAGACAAAATATCTAGAAGTAAACGTCAAAGTACCGGCGCAAATTTCGTTCATGTTTACATAGAGATATGAGACACGGGTATACTACCCAGCAGACCTATGACGTCTATACAATGTCGATGCAAAGTCATGATGTTGCATCGACGTTGAGACAACGTTGTATAAACGTCATGTGCCCGCTGAGTAAAGTTTAATTATTTTCAATGTAATAGTTAAAAAAGAACAGCAATGTGATTCCTTAATGTTTGCTTTTATAAAGCTTTTATGAAATTTCTTGATTGAAATGATACAATAGACATTAATCTGCTTATAACACAGTTTGTTTTCAGATTTTTTATATTTGCCTCGATCGTCACAAACCGATGTCCCGGCAAATACAAAACGTCCTTAGTGAGCTAATCGATAAGTCTTCCATATGTAAAAGTCCAAAGCTATATTATGAGACAGGACCGATTCGCGCGCCGGTCAATGAAATCGTCTTCTTTTAAGGTGTCAAACTGGATATTTTTTTTTGTGCTTCATTAAATAAGTATTAATAGCAAACTATTGCTTAGAGACTTAAAATAAAAGAAAGATTTCGTTTACCGTAAGCTGAACTTCCGTGTTCAAGCATATAATTTTTATATATTTCCATGTTAAAAAAAAGTTTCGTTTCAAATAAATAAATAAATTTACATGATGAAAATTTATTTATTTATTTTTATTTATTTATTTTTTATTTTTTTAGTTTTAACTTTTTTTTTGCACTGACAAAAACCATAAACTGAACCGTGTGATTTATATTTTATACCCGAAATATCGTACTAAAACTATGGATACGATAGTCTAATAACCAGACCTTTTCATTATATATTCATAATTATTATGAAATAACTATTCAACTGAGCCGCGCCCTGTTAATAAGTGATTTCGCAGTGTCCGCGGGCGTCTCTAGGATGTCTGTGGACGCCGATGCTACGTCTGTATGTCGCGTCGGCGTCCACACGGGACACTCTGGGGTCATTTGTTGATGGAGCGGAATACTGCTATGCATGCGCCTGCGAAACTTGGACAGTTTACCAACGGCATGCCAAAAGACTGAACCACTTCCAAACAAGCTGTCTTAGAAAACTTCTACTAAAGATCAAGTGGCAAGACAGGATTCCAGACACAGAAGTCCTGAAAAGGGGCAAGGATGTAGAGTATACATACTCTTCTGAAATTGGCACAGTTAAGATGGACAGGCCATGTTACCAGAATGCCTGATGAACGTTTGCCAAAGAAAATCCTCTATGGAGAACTTCAAGTAGGAAAACGCTCCCATGGTGGTCAGAAGAAGCGATACAAGGACACCCTCAAAGCCTCCCTTAAAGACTTCAACATACCAACAGAGTCATGGGAACAGATTGCACAAGATCGTACAAAGTGGCGAGGTCTCATAAAAAGGGGAGCTGGTGAATACGAAGCAAAAAGAATCAGCGAAGCCGAGCAGAAACGTGCACAGCGGAAAGGCAGAGCTAAGGCATTACCAACAGAGCTTTCTTCCTCAGACCTCTCTTGTTCTATCTGCAACAGACAGTTTAGAGCTAAGGTTGGTCTCACCAGCCATCTTAGAACACACAAATAATAACACATCCCACAGATGATTAGGATTGGTCATTGTCAGTAATGACAGACGAACAACATACATATAAATGCTCTATTTCACACTGTTCTTCCTTGTAAATATTGTATTTTTTCTACTGGTGCCTATGTTATTTAAAGCATTTTGTATGTTTGATGCCAATAAAACATTTTGTATTTGTATTTGTATATGTATCAGAAATTCGTTTCGCATTGTAATTCGATCTTTTCCATGGCTTTTACCTTATTTTATGAATTGCCCTAAATTACCGTCATTTCAAAGATAAACGAATAATTGAGCCGAAGCACGACCAAATTAATAAGATCACCTGCGCACTCGGCGAAGACTCATATCAGCCTAATCATCCGTTCCGTAGGGTCACTGTCCGCAAGAAAAAAAAAACAAAAATAAAACAGACGTTCTGGGTAGTCTCCATCCACTGAACTCTGATCAGGCTGGATGGATTCCCTAGCTGACCTGAGTCATCGCTAGGCACACATGTCAGTTTTTGGACTTCAAACATGTCCCGTCCTGGCTTTGTTTTGAAAAGCAATAAAATGCCGCTTAATGGGAAGGAGGCCTTTATTAGGACGCGTGCTTCTCATTTGGAAGGCGTTTGATTAGTTTATTTAGGTTAGGTGATAAATCATCCACTGAATAAAAGGTTAGTGTTATAAGTTACCTTTAACAATGTGAAAAGGGTCCTTTAAGAAGTTTTGGCGTTTGTAAAGTATGGATCGATTTAAACAGTCGACCCAAAAATGTTTACTTTCCCACTTTATGGGCTGATTCAGCCGACGGCAAATTGACAATATTTTTAATTAGTTTACTCGGAAAATAGACTTTGAAATTACATACAAATGCATGAATCGTCACAGCCCAGTTTTCTAGGTAAAATAAGAAACACTTTTAAAATGCCTGCTATAATTATCATCCAGCATGCAAAGCGCTAATTATCGAGCAGTTAAATTATCGGACAGATAAAAGCATTATCAATGTGGAGATATCAACCGGTAAGTAGACACTTTCGTATCTAAGAAAGATTATAAGCCGGAAGGTAACGGGCGTTTTCAACAAAGAGATACAAGTATATAGCACAATTCAACTTCTCTGTTTTTTTGTCATATTTCAGAAAGATGTTCATTACATGGACTTTATTCAGAAGAAGTACATTTGCAAAATCATGTCATGATTCTATATGAACCATTTCTGTCACAACTTCCTACGTACCAAAAGTTTGATTATTAGCTCACCTAAGCACGAAGTGCTCAAGGAGAGCTATTGTGGTCAATCAATGACTGTCGTCCATCGTGCGTCGTGCGGCGCCAGTCAACAATTGCTTTAAAAGCCTACTCCTCCTATACCCCTGGGCCAACTGACTCGACACTTAGTAGAAAGCACCGGGGTGACTTGTAGATTAAAAGAAAGCTAAAATCGTTCCGATTGGAAATCCAAGATGGCAATGGCCACCATCTTGAAAATCTATTTTTCGCTTCTTCTGCTAAACCGGAAGGCCAATTAACTCAAAACTTGGTAGAAAGCATCGCGGTGACTTGCAGAATATAACTAGCTAGCCTCGTTCCGATTGGAAATTCAAGATGGCCGCCATTGCGGCCATCTTGAAAATATATATTTCGCTTCTTCTCCTGAACCGGAAGGCCAACTGACTCGAAAATTGGTAAGAAACATCGGGGTGACTTTAGATCAAAAATAACTAAAACTCCTTCGGATCAAAATTCCAACATGGCCGCTATAAGGCCATCTTGAAAATAAATTTTTCGCAACTTCTTCTGAACCGAAAGGTCAGCTGACTCGAAACTTGGTAGAAAACATCGGGGTGACTTGTGGAACAAAAATAGCTCACCTCGTTTCGATAGGAAATCCAAGATGGCCATCAAGGCGGCCATATTAAAAATCTTTTTTTCGCTTCTTCTCCTGAAGCAAAAGGCAAATTGACTTAAAATTTGGTAGGAAGCATCGGGTTTGACTTACAGATAAAAAAGCTAAAATCGTTAGGATCAGATATCCAAAATGACCACCATGGCGGCCATCTTGAAAATGTATTTTTTGCTTCTCCTCCTGAACCAAAAAGCCAGCTGACTCGAAACTTGGGTAGGGAGCATCGGACTGACTAACAGATGAAGAAGCTAAAATCGTTAGATCGGAAATCCAAAATGGCCGCCATCTTGATAATTTATTTTTTGCTTCTCCTTCTGAACCGAATGGCAAATTGACTCGAAACTTGGTAGGAAGAATCGGGATGACTTGCAGATCTAAAATAGCTAAAATCGTTCCAATCAAAAACCCAAAATGGCCGCGATGGCTGCCAGCTTGAAAATAAATTTTTCGCTTCTTCTCCTGAACAGAAAGGCCATTTGACTGGAAACATGGTAGAAAACATCGGGGTTACTTCTTGAACAAATAATAGCTAACTTCTTTTCGAATGGAAATCCAAGATGGCCGCCATAGCGACCATTTTGAAAATCTATTTTTTGCTTCTTCTCCTGAACCGGAAGGCCAGTTGACTCAAAACTTGGTAGAAAGCATCGGGGGTGACTCGTAGAACAAAAATAGCTTACCTCGTTCCGATTGGAGATCAAAGATGGCCGCCATGGCGGCCACCTTGAAAATCAATTTTTCGCTTGTTCTCCTGAACCGGAAAGCCAACTGACTCGAAACGTGGTAAGAAACATCGGGGTGATTTGTAGTTCAAAAGTTCCCATCAGAAATCCAAGATGGCGGCCATCTTGAAAATATATTTTTGCTTCTTTTCCTGAACGGAAATGCCAATTGACTCGAAACTTGGTAGTAAGCATCGGCGTGAGTTGTAGATAAAAAAAAACTAAAATCGTTTCAATAGAAAATCCAAGATGGCCGGCATGGCAGCCATCTTAAAAATCTATTTTTCGCTTCTTCTCCTGAAGAAAAGACCAGTTGACTCGAAATTTGGTAGAAAGCATCGAGTTGACTTGCAGATAAAAAAGCTAAAATCGTTAGGATCGGAAATCCAAAATGGCCGCCAAGGCCGCCATCTTGAAAATCTATTTTTCTCTTCTCCTCCTGAATAGAAAAACCAGTTGACTCGAAACTTGGTAGAAAGCATCGGGATGACTTGTAGATCAAAAATAGCTAAAACCATTCAAATAGGAAATCCAAGCAGCCATCTTGAAAACCTTTTTTTCGCTTCTTCTTCTGAACCGAAAGACCAGTAGACTCAAAACATGGTAGGTAGCATCGGGGTGACTTGTAGATAAAAAAATAAATAAATAAGTAAATAAATAAATAATTAAAAGCGTTACATTCGGATAGCTAAGATGGCTGCTTATCGATAATATTTTCGCTTCTTCTCCTGAACCGAAAGACCAGTTAACTCGAAACTTGGTAAAAAGCATCGGTGTGACTTGAAGATAAAAACAAAGCTAAAGTAGTGTCGATCGGAAATCCAATATGGCGGCCATGGCAGCCGTCTGAAAAATCTTTTTTTCGCTTCTTCTCCTGAACCAAAAGGCCAACTGAATCAAAATTCGGTAGGAAGCATCGGGATGACTTGTAGACAAAATTAAAAGCTAAAATCGTTAGGATAGGAAATCCAAAATGGCCGTAATGGCCGCTATCTTGAAAATCTATTTCTCCCTTCTACCCCTGAACCGAAAGACCAATTGACTCGAAACCTTGTAGGAAGCATCGGGATGACTTTTTGATCAATAATAGCTAAAATCGTTCCAATCGGAAACCCAAGATGGCCGCCATGGCATCCATCTTGAAAATCTATTTTGAAAATCTATTTTTGCTTCTTCTCCTGAACCTAAAAGCCAGTTGACTTGTAACTTGGTAGGAAGCATCGGGGTGACTTTTACATAAAAAAAAAAAAAAAAAAAAAAAAAAAAAAGAAAGAAAAAAGCTAAAAGCGTTCTGATCGGAATCCAAGATGGCCGCCATGGCACCCATCTTGAAAATCTATTTTTCGCTTCTTCTCCTGAAACGAAATGACAACTGACTCGAAATTAGGTAGGAAGCATCTGGGTGACTTATAGATCAAAAATAGCTAAACTCGGTTCGATCGGAAATCCAAGATGGCGGCAATGACGGCCACCTTGAAAATCTATTTTTCGCTTCTTCTCCTGAACCGAAAGGCTCCTGGACTTGAAACTTGGTAGGAAGTATCAGGGCTACTTGTAGATAAAAACAGCTTAAATAGTTCCTATCGGAAACACAAGATGGACGCCATGGCCGCCATCTTGAAAATCTATTTTTCGAGTCTTCTCCTGAACCATAAGGCCAGTTGACTCGATGAGAAGCATCAGAGTGACTTGTAGATCAAAAAAAAAAAGGAAAAAGTAAAATCGTTCGATCGGAAATCCAAGATGGCCGCCATGGGTCTATCTTGAAAATCTGTTTTTCATTTCTTCTCCTTAACCGAAATGCCAGTTGATTCAAACCTGGGTAGGAAGCTTTGGAGTGACTGGTAGATCAAATATATCTAAAATTATTCCACCATGGCAGCCATCTTGAAAATCTATGTTTCGCTTCTTTTCCTGAACCGAAAGGCCAGTTGACTTGAAACTTTGTAAGATTCATCGAAGTGACTTGTAGATCAAAAATAGCTAAAATCGTTCCGATTGGAAAGACAAGATGCCGCCACTGTTGTCATCTTGAAAATCTTTTTTTTTTTTTTTGAACTTCATCCCCTGAAATGAAAGCCCCATTGACTCGAAATTTGATAGGAAGTATCGGGGTGACTTGTAGATTAAAAATAGCTGAAGTCATTCTGATCGGACATCCAAGCCATGTTGAAAATCTATTTTGAACTTTTTCTCCTGAACCAAAAGGGCAATTGACAAACTTCATTGGAAATATCGAGCGACTTGTAGATCAAAATAAGCTAAAATCGTTCTGACTGGAAATTAAAGATGGCAGCCATCTTAAAAATCAATATTGAACTTTTTTCTCGTAAACCGAAGGCCATTTGACTCAAACTTGTCTGGTAATCAGGTGAAAGATACATGGTCATCTTGGCCCTCTTGTTTTCATTCGTTTTCTTTCAGTATTTTTTTCTCCCCGTAATAAACATAGTTGCAAATAATACAAAATTCGATATTATAGGTAGCTTGGAGGCAGGTAATATTGGTATGGAACATGAGCAATTAAAGCTTAGCGGAGAAAAGCAAAACTATTTTATTACATAAAAAAATCCAAAAACTCATTTTTTCTTTAGAAATTGCATAGTCCAAATTTTGGTCATAAATTTCATTATAAGTTAAATATAAGCACAGAGACTTCGTTTTGAAGAAACTGTTTTACTCTGACGACGAAAAGACTGGAGTTATGCATAATATGTGAAAATGTAGTTCCATTCAGCGCTGCATGGAACAGGGTGCGATGGACGTTCACTTCTTCCATCATTTCTCATAAACAGAGTCAATCAAATCGAGTCTGCTGTTTGCTGGTTTTAATTTGTTATATTTCCAAAGGATCCCTTCTTCAAAGAAGAGTTTGTATGGTCTTACGACATGAAAGCCGTAACAAAGGAATGAAGCATAGCTGAAAAAAAATCCCTCCGATCGTGGGATTCAAACCCGGCCCTCCTGGTAAAAAATCCGATGCGCTAACAAGTGAGCCAAAGAGTCGACTCCCTGACGAAGTTGTCAGAGATTGAATATATACCTTCAAGCTATGCATAATCTGCCAAGGCAGATAATCGAAGGTAGGCCGTAACAATGGAGGCCGTAAAACGGCGCCGCGTGCTTCGATATGATACTGAAAATAATCTATTTTTAGGTCTTTTTGGGCTATTTAGCTTATACATTACATATGAAAACAGAGTTCCAGTCAGCACTGCTGATAAGGGGCGGAAAGTTGCATCAGGGATATTTAATTTCCAGGGTCCAGTTGTTCAAAGCATCGTTAGCTTAACGAGCTCGTTAGTGGTCAAAACGTTAACTGTTCTAGTAAGTACAATATCTAATTCACAGTTATGTTTGCGGAAAAAACATTGTGAGTAGCTTTGGCAAATGCAAAAGCTACTCACATTTCAGCAAAAATGGTAGCTTTATGTGTCATTTAATGATAAAAGTTTTCAACGATACGTTGACTAACGATATCTTTAGTTTTGAACAACTGGGCCCTGTCCTTTGGGATTATTGGGTTCATACATTATATAGAGTTCAACTCATGCTAAGATCCACTCAAAGCTGGTATGCATCACGAGGGATGTGTTTCTTCTCATTATTCCTCTATCCATCAATCAAATCTCTTTATTGTTCACTCAGTCCATTTTACATGAACAATCAATCAAACCAAGCCTGCTATTTACTGTTTCTCGTTGAGATTTGTTCAGCAGTAGGCTCATATTGCTTCAGAGCATTTTGAGGAGATGCTCTTTAAAGAGTTCTTATTTTAAAAGTAGCCATTACCAGAACCACTATATAAAACAACAGATGGACCAACACATGACCAGCCCTGCCACATTACGTAAAGTTCGCTTCATAAGTGATGGCGAAGATATAATCAAAATATTTCCTGTTATGTTTGTGTGACCATTTTATTGCATTAGCAACTCAGCGAATACCATTAAAGAGAACAAACCTAATATAGATCTACACAGTACGTATTTACTGTGTATTTATTGCTTCTGTGGTGTTATGATAAGCAGCGACTTACAACCCCTGACTACAAAATTTTAAGACTGCTGTTGCAAAATTTTATTATTTCAAATATGTGTTGAAATTTCAGAAGCATAAATTTCAAGCGTGCTTCAATGAGCATCTTTGCATGATTTTATACATATATGTATTCAGACAACACGGAGACTGGTGATTGGACACAAAATGTATGTACTAAGACAAAGCGTTCAGTTTGCAACTCGTTGGCAGTATGATTCAGAAATTAAGTAACCATTAGTTCTAGTTTTTATGTGTATTTATTTTTCATTATCCGTACGTACATGTATCTCAGGATCATGCCTGTGGCAGGTACAGACATCCCAGGATGTGGGACGAAAACGTATAAGCATACATCCAATGTCTTTACAACATATAGCAAGTGTTCAATTCAAATGCGTTTATTGTCATACAATTTCAGTTGTGATGCTGTTTAGAAACAGTACAAAAACAGAAACCGACATCGTATAATACTAACGATTTAGGGAAATGGAATTTTGTTCAGGGAAGACAACTCTCTCAAAACTGTTTTCCTTCCTTTTTGATAACAAAAAAAAACAAAAAACATCTATTCTAAAAGGTAAGAATTTGCTCCCCGTGGGAGCAAATTCTTATCTCTTAGAATAGAACCTTTTTCAGGAATTTAGTGTCAGGGAAGTAAACAGGAAGCCAAGAAAGTTGTTCCCCTTGTCAAAAATGGCGAGAAATCGATCAAGTGCATCTAGTCCTCTAAAACTTTCTTTCATAATAAACACTCTTATATACAGACAATAATTATGGAGTAAAATGATTTCAGCAATGACAAACATTTTTTCTGTTTCTTTTTCAGGTATGGCTGTTTGTAAAATTATCATGTTTTTCCCCACATTTATCATCATGTCGACCATATTTACAATTGTTGCCACAGCAACGGACAGGTACAGAGTAATGATCCGCCACCAGACTTTGAGTAAAAGAGGTGCATTTATCATAGTCGGAATCATCTGGGTCGTCTCTGCTGCAATATCTGCTCCACAAATTTATGAGTATAACGTTTACAAATCAGTGGATGATGATACCAACATGACACTAACCGCATGCGGTTCAGAAGGAATAGTAGAGCAATTTGAAACCATTTACGCGTCTTGTTTGATGGTAGTGTACTACGTGTCATCTCTGATGCTTACCATCTGCTACGGCAGGATTGCATTTGTCGTCTGGAAGAACGCAAAACGCTTTCAGGTTACTCAGACGGAGCAATTGAACAGTACGAGTGTTACTTTCAACAGCGGAAGTCGTCTCGGAAAGAAGATATCTGCAAGAAAAATCAAGGTGTTCAAGATGTTGGCATCGGTCACCTTAACGTTTATATTCCTTTGGACACCGTACTTCGTGCTCTTCTCAGTACAGGTAAACATACATAGGTGTATAGTACCTCGTATAAATATAACCTTGTCCGGTGACCTGTGATTTCTGGTTTGAATTTTCGATTTGGTGTAATACAGGTGGGAACCAGAAGCGTCAGGTCACCGGACAAAGTTATATTTTTATCCATTCTGTAAATATGAATTGAACAGGTAAACAATAACATGTGTACAGCGTACCGGTAAACAAATACATTTGCATCGATCAAATATATTTACATATGTGTACGGCAATTATAAATCAAAGCAGCTTTAATGTCATGTCAGTGGTTGGACGAATTTATCTAAACCCCGATTCTACGTAAACATGACCAAAACTATAATTTAAAAAAAGAACTTAGCCAGGAGAGGCCAGTCACGAAGCACAGCCTTCCCGAGGCCAGGAAAAAAGAATAGATGAGGAACAAACAATGACAACACACATTAGCACCATGGCACACTATGTATACTGCATGTTTAAAACTTCAAATGAAGTTTCCCAGACAAAGCAACAGTCATGAAGCACAGCAACCAACTACAGAAAAATAATCTCGGCTTTGCCTCGATAATTAAAAATGGCATTTACAATGCGTCTGGCTCATCTTGTCAGTATCAATGCGTATACAAAATTTTATCAAAAGATACCAAATGTTTGAAGACCTACGGTCATTTCCATAGTTTTACGGTTTTTTGCCTCGGCTTGGACTCGGACAAGAAAAAAGGCATTTGGCAAACCCATTTACTAGATTTCTTGGGTATCAGTCTGTGTGTGAAATATTTTCAAAGATTTCCAACGGTTCAAGAGTCATGGCCATTTTCTCTAACTACTACAGACGAACGGACTCGCAAGTCGCTTATAGGACACATTCCGAAAGTCAACCGTACGATCGGGCGATCGACTTTTCCGCGGGTCATTAAATTGCAAGAAGAGCCTACGCATTTTTATGGGATCGTCAGAGCCTCTTGATGTCTATAGATCCAGTGGGCCCTCCTGCCAAACTCTTTTGGTCAAGTCATCTCTTATTAAAGAAGCGTAGGAGTAGCGCTATACGCACATTACGCATATGCGTTACGTGAGCAAAATGCGTAAGACGAATATTTGCGATAAAGAGACATCATTTAACATTAAATAGTTTGTTTCTTTAACACAGGGGCTGCTCTTAAAGGAAAGAATATATCATTTCCAAAACAAGGGTCAATCGTAAAAGAAAGAATTTACTCACTATAAGAGCTAATTATTTCGTTTAAGAGTAGCTTGTATTTTGAAAGCGATTCTAGGAAGTATGTTTAAAAGTTTTTAATCAGAGTGTGCATAAAAATGATTTCTTTGTGACAGTCTGGTTTATTTAGTATTGTAATATATTTTTTACAAATTAAAAAAGAAATATGTATTTTAAAGCAAACAATGTAACAATGTAGACCCCAATCATATGATACCTTCTTCGTCGTCCGATATGGATATACTCTGTTTTCCAATGTCACGTTTAATTCTGTGGCGTAGCCAGAAAGTAAATATTTCACACGCATCCAGGAAAATCCAAAACAAAATTATGAATAAAAGCAGTCGAAGGACAGCCTAGCTTGCCTGAATCCCGCTTTGCCTGTAAAATTAAAATGTTTTTTAAGTCCGTAAACTTGACCTCAAGGTCATTCATATGGGTCGGGATGGTACAGCGAAAAACTTAGACAAATATATAAAATCAGGGCAACTATTTCCATCCAGAGGTTCTGGAAATATAACCTTTTTAAAAACGTTAGCAAACAACTTGAACCGACGCCGACGCCGTGTTGACCGCTAAAGCTCCATCTGTACTTTCGTACAGGCGAGCTAGAAAAAAAAGAGCAACTATTCCGGGAGCAAATTCTTGCTTCAAAATGAGGTTAACGGTACTTTTTAGGTAATCTCTCTATATTGCAAGTAATTTTCATTATGTACATGTATAATGTGAGTAATGAGCGCTTCGCCTATATTGGTTAAAGCATATTTTATTCAGAAGTCTCAATTTAAACATCAATGTTGTAAAATACAGGATTAGAATGAAAGCTCACAAGCTTATATAGTTCTTTTCCATGTAAAATCAACATTGCAAGCATATAGCAAGTTTTACGTGAAAACAAAGTTGACATGGGCCATTATGAATTTTGAAGATTTGTTTATAGGATATGTGGCATTAATTAATTAATCTGATTGATGAACATGTGACTATGTGATAATGCTTTCTAGAAGACCCACGTGTACAGTTCGGTCCAGGCCTTCTTAACGTTTGAATATTTTTGTTGATGTTTTTTATTGACATTTCACTATAGGAGTTAGGCAGCCTCTCTGCCAGCCGAACGGTTATTTTGTGTTTTTGTTTTCTAGAAATTTAAAGTTAGGGTGAAGATTTTGTACCAGTAAAATTGATTTAAACATCACAGTAGTTTTAACTACTGACCTGTCTAAGGCGGCTGTTTCGGTAATATTTGTTCTTTGTGTTACTTTGTGACTGCTCGTTGTGTTTGTTCTAAGGCGGCTGTTCTGGTGATATTTGTTCTTTGTGTTACTTTGTGACTGCTCGTTGTGTTTGTTCTAAGGCGGCTGTTCTGCTGATATTTGTTCTTTGTGTTACTTTGAGGAAACTCGTTATGGGGCTGTTTTTTCATGTTCTTAGGCGGCTGTTCTGCTGATATTTGTTCTTCGTGTGGCTTTATGGCTGCTCATTGTTTTGGCTTTTTCCATGTTCTTAGATGGCTTAGAGTACTTAAAGTACTTGTTTTTTGTGTGGCTTTGTGACTACTCGTTGGTGTATTTTTATCCATGTTCTAAGACGGCTGTTCTAGTGGTATTTATTCTTTGTGTGGCTTTGTGGCTGCTTGTCGTGGAGCTTCTTCCATGCGCTAAGGCGGTTGTTCTGGTGATATTTGTTCATTGTGTGGCTTTGTAGCTGTTTGTTTTTAGGCTTTTTCCATGTTTTGTCCTGTTTGTTATCATATTGTTGTGTATAGCGGATCCTGCCTAGCATTGTGATCACCTTGTTGTGGATAAGGGAGCTTTGCAGCTTTGTTTTTTTTTTGGTCTGTGACTTGTGTAGTGTCAAGATATATTCGCTCTTCCTCCCGGTGCCATCGTAGAAAATAATATGTGATTGAAGATATTCCTGGACATCTTCTATACAGTCGAACTTCAATGGCTCGAACACCGATAGCTCGTTTACCATGGCTTATTCGAACTCATTTTTGAGTCCCTACGGAATTTTTCTGATAGCTCAAGAAAACAAATATTGAGGGAAATTTTCTTATTTTATTATGAAATTGTATGGTGTGTACTCATTAGAATCGCCTCATCGAGTACACGCAGCATACCATTATTTTGTTGAAGATCGAAAACATTTGATAAATTCGCCATCTGCTTCCTGACTTGGCGCAATGATTAAATCTCATTGGCTCGAACTACCCATCTCTCGAACAAATTTCCATGGACCCAAAGATGTTCGAGCCATTGAAGTTTGACTGTACTATTCTTCGCTCATTTCGATTGACATTTGAACTGTCGCTCTTCGATTGTTATTACTTGTAAATAATTAAATTTAGCAAATTTTAGATAACACTTCAATAATTGGTTATAATTGATAATTTGAAATATAAAAAATATTGTTTAAACGATTTAATAATTCAAAATGTTGCTGTACTAATTCGTTTAAACGAGTTTATATGCAACAACCAATTAACAACTGAGTTTAAATTCGAAACGATGAACCGAAAATTCGTTTAAACGAATTATTAATTCGAAAGAGAGAATCAACAATTCTTTTCAACGAAACAAAATACTGAAATCATTTTGGTGAGACAGTGACACTGATGAGGCAAAACCGGTCGAAGTTTTCGCTAGTTTGGCCCTGAAAACTCTGACCATTGTTTAGTTTTGTGAGTGTAGTCATTGCTCTCAAGGGTCATTCATTTTAGAATCTATTCGCTTATTCGTTTATTTTAGGTAGGAAATTACAAAGCTTTGTAACATATAACTGAAGTTTAATTTTAACCTCATTCTATAAAAGCTGGATTAGAGTCTGAATGCTTTCATCAGAAAGTTAACAAGAACACTAAATTAACAATCAAAAGCCTTAATACAGTTATCAGATGACTGCATGTATTTTATAACATTACTTTACACAGAGTGCGTGTGCACTACCGCATTCACACATTTAGATAACAGACTACCATTTACGTTCCTTATATATTTGATACCTTTTGCGAGTTTTTGCGATACAAACTGCGAGCAGTACATTTTTGTTTTTAGGTCAAATAGTCAAACTTTCATACTTGTTTGACAGCGGTCCCTCTTAACTTTTTTCTAAACAAGAAACGAAATGGTAGGTTATGTTTCAAGTAACCAGCTCCGTTTATTCAAATTCACTGACACAGATTATGTAGGAGGTCATGGCAAGTGTAAGGATAATTTGTACCCAGATAATTTTCTACTTTCATATACAAAGCAGTCAGCAAAAATATATTACATTGCTTTTATCTATTGCAAAAAGACATTTTGACCGGCTTCAAAGCAGGCAAAACACTTTGGAAACAGGCAAAGAAAATAGGACAAGTGCCCAGAGAGTCTCGAATACCCGCGGCCGGCGCATTTTTCTTAATTATAAAATATTTTTAAGTTAATGACAATGATATAAGGCAAGATATAGTTTACAATGTCAGTCTCTGAGTGGTACTGATCTATCATCCCAAGTACAACTTTCCCGAAGTAAATAGTCCTCAAGACATGAAGCCAATTTGCTGGGCCATAGAATATATGTCACTGACCTACATTTACTAGAGAAGTTAATCTGATGGTCACACTGATTCATTATACCAACTATCGTGTAAATCCATTAAATTGTCTAAAAGATATTAAGCAAAATCACTAGACCATGAAATATAGGACATACAGATTTATATTTACTTTGAGGTGAAAGTTTGGGTCACACTGTGTCATTATGTGTAAATATGATCTTTAGGTATCAAATAGTGGGAGATATAAGACAAAATCACATGGCTATGAAATATAGGTAACATAATCCGAACATAGGATAGTAATACATCAAATTGTCTTCAAGATGTAATATAAAATCATTGGACTATCAAATATAGGTCACAATGACCTACATTTACTTTTAGGTCGACTGTTGGGTCATACTACTTCATAATCGAACATAATGATGTTCATACATTAAATAACATTCAAGATATGAGGCAAACTTATTTGACCATGACATATAGGTCAAGGTGACCTACATTTGTTATGCTGTCAATCGTGGTGTCGCACATAACCAATTATCAAAGTATCATATTAATCCATGAAATAATCTTCTAGATATAAGGAAAGAATCGATGGAGCATGAAAATATGATCACAATGACCTTGACCTTATTACACTGAATGTTGATGTGATCTTATTACACTGAATGTTGATGTGATATAAACATGTCAGATGCCCATCCTTCTTTAAGAAGTTGTTTGTGAGATTGTCTGTATAAACAAACTGCAGTATACTACTCTATTTGTGTGTCCTAGATTTTGATCTCTAGCCCCGCCCTGGGGCATGACCCAAGGGTTCACAGATTTAAATTGGAAGAGAACCCTCCCAGGTACCTCCATACCAAATGTGAAACGTTTTTGATTAGTGGCTGCAGGGTTATTAGTAATCAAAAGTTTCGAAGTAAAACTTGGTTATATAAAGGTTTAACGGACGGAATCACGGAGGGACAGACTGAAGGACGGTCGGACGAACGGACAGACAAAAGGACAAACGGAACGGACGAAAACTATATCACCTTCGGCATACTTCGTACGCCGGGGGTATTATGAAACTGTTTTATTGCCAGCTAAGGCTGGCAAAATAGAGCTGAAAAGGTAATCATTATCAGTCCTGCCACTGTGATGGATAATCGATTAGTAATCACTGAATATTTGGTCTTAATTTTACATTTCTGTCTGAGCATGACTCTTACCTTATGTTATACTTGGGATCATTGGGCCCATTGTGGAATCTTTGAAAATGGAGTTCTGCTCATGTATACGCTAGAGAGCGTAAGTAGTGTTGCAAACTTCATTACTGCTTATGTAGAGTCTCAATAAAACCAAGACTGCCGTTTTCTAATCTGTAATGTGTTCTTTGTTTTCAAAGGCAATCTTTTAGACGTTTATTTTACTGTATGTATTTGGTCAGACAGGCGTGAACAAACAGTGTAGACTCAGATGAGACGCCAAAAAACGCCGCGTCTCATCTAGGTCCACACTGTTTGCCACTCATCCTGCTATTTTTAGACTAAAAAATGGGTAGTAAATTGTACTTGATTAAATATCAGATAAAGTATGCAAAGAACGAGGTATTTGATCACGGTCTACGCTGTTCACAATGACATTACCAGTTTACATCAACATTATCAATTTACATCAATATTATAAATTAACTCCAGCAGAAGCAATTGCGTTAACATCTATTGAACACCCCTTTAGGTAGATACTAGACCGTTCTGACTAGCTCGGTGGAAGAATCTATGGCAGAGATTCAAGGGTAATTACGAGGGTCCTGCAAAAAGTTTTGTCACTGGGTTCGGATTACTTCAGTGCTACGTTTTATTAAACATTTTTATTACAAACCTTCAAAGTAATCCCCCTTTACTGAAACACATTTTTGTAACCTTTTTTACCCAGTCTCGAAAAGCAGATAAATAGTCTTCTTTTTATTATCTGTTGGAGCCACTGATAAATAGCGCTGCCAAGAGAACTTGTAGACGTATACTTATTTCCAGAAAGCATTTTCTTAAGCCTTGGAAATAAAAAGAAGTCACAGGGACAGGTCAGGTGAATAAGGTGGATGATTTAAAACTTTCACTTTTTCAGAAGCCTAAAAAGACTTAACAACCTCACACTTATGAGAGGAGGCGTTGTCATATAAAAGGTGGACTGACCACCCTTTGCTTGGTCCATGTTCCAATGTAGCAAGTAAATTGGTCAGTGTATATGACTGCATCTATTTCAATTTGAAATAACTCGGTCAGTTGGAAAGCAATTTTCACGAAATAAACGGGTATCGTTAGCTATTCAACACACCATTCAAGTGCAGTGAAGCATTTTAGAATATACCTGGGATAAAACTAAAGAAGCCTATTAGTGACAGAACTTTTTGCATGACCCTCGTATAAACTTGTTTCATTTCTCAGTGGGCACATCTGCGCATTTCTTTATCAGTTTAATTGTTACAAACATTCAAACTTAAGAAAGTATGCTCGAACGCTTTGTAAGGCTTGCCTTTATATATTCATATTTTTCCTCGGCTTACCCTCTTTCATAGTAAATTGTATTTAGAAAGCGCATTGACAAAATCTTGTCAATATGAATCTGTACGCTTTAAGTAATTAAAATATAAGGAGTCAAAAGTTATGGCCATTTTCACTAACTGACTGCAGAAAATAATTTTGAGCTTGGCTTTATCTCGGTCGATAAACAAGAGTATCGTTCACATGGTTACCAGACAAGTTTGAGTCAGTTGGCCATTCGGTTCGAGAGAAGTGCAATATTGATTTTTAAGATGGGGCCATCTTGGATTTCCAATCAGAACGGGTTTAGCTACTGTTGATCCACAAGTCATCTCGATACTTCCAACGAACTTTGAGGCAATTGCCCTTTTGGTTCAGGAGAAAAAGTTCTAAATAGAGTATGAATATGGCAGCTAGGTCGACCATCTGGGATTTCCGATTAGAATGATTTTAGCTATTTTAGCTCGTCGAGACTATGTTCCTGGAGAGCTTATGTTGTCACCCAGTCGTTGGCGTTGGCGTCTTTCTGCGTCCGCGTCCGCGTCTGTGTCGGCGTCCGCGTTGCCTCTGCATTAGCACGGTGTTTGAGTTTTCAAAGGTGTGCATACTTTTTATTTGTTTAAAGTACTGCGTTTTGCCTACACCTACCTTAGGGTAAGACCTTTAAATAGCATACACCCCCATCCCCAAGTTAGAGACTTTATGTAGTCAAGGTCAGTTCTTACTTTGTCATTTACACACATCTTTAAGTTTGCGTTTAAGTTTTGAAAAGTCTTTGTAACGGCTGAAATATTCAAAAGATATCACTTTAATATTTGGCCCACACCATTGTAGGGTAAGACTTTTCAATAGCACTCCCTTCTCAGTTTGACCTTCTGCCTAGGTCAAGGTCAGGTCATTTGAACCCCTGTTTGAATTCTGTCATACTTTTTCATTTAAACACATGTTGGACTTCTGCGTTTAAGTTTTGAAAAGTTTTTGTAACTGCTGAAGTATTCAAGATATCGCTTTAATATTTGGCCCACAACTACTTTAGAGTAAGACCTTTTGAAAGCACACACCCCTTTTTTAGTTTGACCTTCTGCCTAAGTCAAGGTCAGGTCATACTTTGTCACTTAAAACCATGTTCGAGTTCTGCGTTTAAGTTTTGAAAAGTGTAATTGCTCAAGTATTAAAGATGCCGCTTTAATATTTGGCCCACACCAACGTTACGGTTAGACCTTTCAATAGCACACATCCCTTTCTCAGTTTGACCTTCAGCCTAGGTCGATGTCAGGTCATACTTTATCATTTAAACCAATGTTTGAGTTCTGCGTTTAAGTTTTGAAAAGTATTTGTAACTGCTGAAGTATTTAAGATACCGCTTTAATATTTGGCTCACACCTACCTTAGGGTAAGACCTTTTAATAGTACACACCCCTTCCTCAGTTTGACCTTCTGCCTTGATCAAGGCCAGGTCATACTTTGTCATTTACTGCTGTGTTTAAGTTTTGAAAAGTGTACATAACTGCTGAAGTATGTAAGATATCGCTTTCATATTTCGTCCACACCAACCTAAGGGATTCAGCATGTAAGATATAGCTTTCATATTTTATCCACACCATCCTAAGGGAAGATGCTTCAATGGCATATACCCCTTCCAACTGTTTGACATTCTTCACACATCAAAGTTAGTTCATACTCTGTCATTTACAGCTATGTTTAAGTTTAAGTTTTGCATTTAATCTATAATATTTTAAGATTTCTTATCCGATAAGCCCTTTCCGGCGAACTGTGTTGTTTTCTGACAACTCTTGTTGATCTACAAGTCACCGCGATACTTCCTATCAAATTCTGAGTCAATGGATCTTTCTATTCAGGAGAAAAAGTTCAAAATATATTTTCAAGATGGCAACTATGGCAGCTATCTTGTATTTCCAATCAGAACGATTTTTAGCTTTTTTAGCTTGCCGGGACTGTGTCCCTCGAGAGCTTATGTTGTCACCAAATCGTTGGCATCGGCGTCTGTCGGCGTCTGCGTCGACGTCTGCGTCCGCGTCCGCGTTAGCACAATGTTTAAGTTTTCAAAGGTGTGCATAGTTTTTAACTGTTTAAGGTACTGCTTTTATATTTGGCCTACACCTACCTTAGGGTAAAACCTTTCAATAGTATACACCCACATCCCCAAGTTAGACACTTTATATAGGTCAAGGTCAGTTATTACTTTGTCATTTACACCCATGTGAAATTTTTGCGTTTAAGTTTTAAACAGTGTACATAACTGCTCAAGTATTCAAGATAGAGCTTTAATATTTAGCCCACACCAGCCTTAGGGTTAGACCTTTTAAAAACACACTCCCCTTTTTCAGTTTGACCTTCTGCCTAGGTCAAGGTCAGGTCATACTTTGTCATTTGAACCCATGTTCGAATTCTTTGTTTAAGATTTGAAAAGTGTTGTAACTGCTGAAGTATTCATAATACCGCTTTAATATTTGGCCAACACCAACGTTAGGGTAAGACCTTTATATATCTTACACCCTTTCCTCAGTTTGACCTTCTGCCTAGGTCAAAGTCAGGTCATTTAAACCCATGTTTGAGTTCTGCGTTTAAGTTTGAAAAGTGTTCGTAACTTCAAGATGCCGCTTTAATATTTGGCCCAAACATAAGGGTAAAACTTTTTAATGGTACACACCTCTTTCGCAGTTGACCTTCTGTCTAGATCAAGATCAGGTCATACTTTGTCATTTACAGCTGTGTTTAAGTTTTGAAAAGTACATGACTGCTGAAGTATGCGAGATATAGCTTTCACATTTCGTCCACACCAACCAAAGGAATTCAGCATGTAAGATATAGCTTTCATATTTTGTCCACACCAACGTAAGGGAGGATATTTCAATGGCAAATACCCGATCCCTCAGTTTGACATTCTTCCGACATCAAAGTCAGGTTATACGCTGTCATTTACAGCTAGGTTTAAGTTCTGCATTTAATCTTTAATATTTAAAGATAGTTTTCCTATCCGATCAGCCCTTTCCGGCTAGCTGCGCTGTCTTCTGACAACTCTTGTTTAATCTTCAAGTCACCGCGATGACTCTTACCAAGTTTTAAGTCAATTGTCCTTCGGTTTAGGAGAAGAAGAGAAAAATAGATTTTTAAGATGGCCGCAATCCAGCCATCTTGGATTTCCGATCTGATCAATTTCAGCTATTTTTAATCTACCAGTCATCCATATGCTTCATATCAAGTTTCGGGTCAATTGGCCTTTCGGTTCAGGAGAAGAAGCGATAAACAGTTTTTTTCTAGATGGCTGCCATGACGGCCATCTTGGATTTTGGATCGGAACAATTTTAGCTATTTGTAATCTACAAATCACTCCAAAGCTTCCTATTCAGGAATGAGTCAATTGGCCTTTCGGTTCAGGAAAAGCAGTGAAAAATAGATTTTCAAGATGGCTCTTGCGGCCATCTTGGATTTCCGATCAGAACGAGTTTACTTTTTTATCTTCAAGTTACGCAGTTTTGAGTCAATTGGCTTTCGATTCAGGAAAAGACGCGAAAAAAAGATCTTTAAATGGTACCGCTATGGCGGCCATCTTGGATTTCTGATCGGAATGATTTTAGCTATTTTTGATCTACAAGTCATCCTGATATTTCGTACCAAGTTTCAAATCAATTCGCCTTCGGTCAAGGAGAGGAAGCGAAAATAGTTTTTCAAGATAGCCGCCATGATGGCCATCTTGGATTTCCGTTATGAAAAAAATTAGCTTTTTTTCATCAACAAGTCACCTCGATGTTTCCTACAAAGTTTCAAGTCGATTAGCCTTTCGGTTCAGGAGAAGAAGCGATAAATAGATTTTCATGGTCACCATTGCGGCCATCTTGGATTTCCTATCGGATCGGTTATAGCTATATTTGATTTACAAGTCATCCCGATGCTTCCTACCAAGTTTCAATTGGCTTTTCGGTTCAGGAAAAGAAGCGAAAATAGATTTTCAAGATGGCCGACATGGCGGCCATTTTGGATTTCCGATCGGAACTATTTTAGCTATTTTTGATCAACACGTCACTCCCTGCTTCCTACTAAGTTTCGAGTCAATTGGCTTTTCGGTTCAGGAAAAGAATCGAATAATAGATCTTTAAGATGGCCCGCCATGGCGGTCATTTGGGATTTCCGATCTGAACGATTTTAGCTATTTTTTATCTACAAGTCACCCCCATGGTTTCTACGACAGACGCCGCACGATAGAAGACGGACGGCGTACAACGGAGTGAGTTAAAAATAGCATTTTGCATATTCCCTTTTTTTTTTTTTTTTTTTTGGGGGGGGGTGGGGGGGGGGGTTCGATATTTATAATATTAAGGCGTGTACAAACTTTTATCAAAATATCCTATACGCTAAAGACTTACTGCTATTTCTATATTTTCAATTTTGATCTCGGCTTATCCTCGGGCAACGACAAATTGTTTTTGGCAAACACATTGGCTAAAGCTTGTCCTTGTCAATCTCTGTGCGAAAAAATATCGAAAATATTGCTAACAGTTGAAAAGTTTAAGGCTATTTTCACTATTTCACTGACTGAAAATACAGAAAATAATTTTACTACTGCTTTGCCTAGGTCAAAGAAAAACGACATTTGGCAATTCTTCTAGCTAGATCTTGTCAACATAAATGTGTATACAACTTTTATCGAAATATCCCTAATGGTCGAAGAGCTATGGTCATTTCCATATTTTCACACATTTTTTTGGCCTCGGCTTAGCATCGGGCAATGAAAATGACATTTCGCGAGCCTACTGGCTAGATCCTTTCGATATCAATGTGCGTGCGGAAAAGTATCAAATATTTCTTATGGTTCAAAAGTTGTGGCCAGTTACGTTAAGTGACCACTGACGGACGGACATAAGTCGATTAAAGGCATACTCTGCAAGTCAACCTTTATATCGGTCGACTTCTCTGCGGATCGTGCAATTATTATGCCCCCACTTGAAGAAGTTGGAGGGCCATATTGCTTTTGGTTCGTCATCCCCCGCCCCCTCCCCCGTCCGTTCGTTCGTTTGCCATGTTTTTCTTGGCAGCAAAAATATTTTGACAACAATGAAGCTTGAAGCATGGTCATTTTATTTGAGCCGAGGAGTAGATCGGCTGATTAACTTTGAAACGATCGGATTAATTTTGTACGAGTTATGCTCCTCTTCAACTTTGGAATTTTGTAGTTTTGGACATAGTTTTGGCGTACAGTTTTGGACATAGTGTTTTACAAACATATTTCTAGTGTACTTTAATTTGTAATCAATGAAAGTAGTTCTTCTCACAAGCTTTATGGTGAGTGATACATTTGTTACTTGTTTTTGCTACTTGTAACAAGGAAGAAAACGTTTATTACTTCGTGTTTGCTTTTCTGCAACCACTACCTTCTAAAATGGGGTCTACTTTATTTTTAGTCACAGATTAAAGTTTAAGCTTTCAACTTGTAAGCATTCTACGGGCCAATAACGGGCCGCTATAGATTTATGTAGAATGCTAGCTGGATCTCTTTCTTATGTGTTTGCGCAAAGTTAGAATCCGTCCCTATTCATTCGGTGGTTTGATAAAAAAAAGCTGATTTCATAAATTATTACTAAGGTTTTATACACAACCATTTAGAGAAATCTTCCATTTGTTTAGAATTCAGACAAACACCACAGCTCACCATTTTATAGCAAAATGAGGAAACGGGTGGTGGTGCTGGGGAAGGGTAGGGATAAACATCATGAGGCCGTACACGCGATCTTCGAGACACATGCTGCGAACGGTTAACATCCAAATTCATCCAGTCAAAAAAACATCATCCGTCAAAAAAAAAATATAATCCAACGAAGGCCTTTGCTATACATCGATATTTTCCACAATATCCAATAAGAGGATAGAAAAGGCCCAAACTAGACTGTGCAGATGTGAAATCCGATCAAGGCCTGCGCTATCCGTATATGCTTCAAGCACATTTTACCTTGGCATAGCTCAACTGTTTGTACTGCAGTTCTGGTGGGAACATTTGTGTATCGTTTTTGTTTATGTTTGCTTTGTTTTGTGTGTGTACGGTGGTGGGGTGGTATTTGTTGTCATTGTTTTTTTTTGTTTTTTTTTTTGTTTTTTTTTCTCTTTTTTTTTTTTTGCTTTACGTTTTAATCTGGATTTGCATTTCGACCTGCACTCTTCCGCACAACTATATCAATAACAGCATTCATTACAGAGCAAATCAATTCATCACCTCGTTTCAGCAAAGGATTACAGTGCAAAGATTAATTAATTGATATAAACGTGTCTTTTACTGAATACGCGATACCAATCAAATTGTATTGTTGGATCTTCTGCTTTAAGTGATTTCATAAAATAGTATTGAAGTCTACAGCACGTTTTATTTTCATTCCTTGCATGCAATTAAAAAGACAATTGTTATGCCGAATACACTCCAAACGTGCTCAACGCTCACTGGAAGTTAACAGTGTGGACTTCTTATGTGTGTATTGTTTATAAAAAAAACATAACGAAAACATACCTATATAATTTTGACCCCCTTAAACCCCACTTTTATATAGTAAAACTGAGGTTTAGAGGGGTATACATTATTTTTCTTATTTCTGCTTAAAAACATAGATTGTGGGTACTCTTTAGAACCGCCTCAGCGAGGCGGTTCTAACGAGTACCCACAATCTATGTTTTGAGCAGAAATATGAAAAATATGAAAAATATCAGAATTTTTTATCTGAAAATTTTCATTTTTTGTGGTATTTTTTTTTTCAGTATATTTGAATAGGCATGTTTTCGTAATGTGAATCACAAGAAATTAGAATTGTTTTAGAAGGTAGCTCCATTTCCTGACAACATGTACTCCTCCCCATACCCTCTCAACCCTGTATGAAATTGCTTCTTGACAACCGCCCGTTGCTTCTTCCATATGCTAAAGTTTGTTTGCATACTTAGTATTATAGTGTATACTGCCTGCTATAACAGATTAGTTTTATAATCTATATACCCCTTCCTTATCCAAATAACAGCGAAACTACAAATACGTTAGCATACCTATGAAAACAGTGTACTTCTTAGGCACTACTGCACATAGAGTTTTGTTTTGGTTTAATTACAAATGGTCAGTACGTACTTGACAGCAATTCGTCTAAAATCTTCAAAACAAGAATTGGGATGGTAGCTCACGTTGCATGTAATTCGCTTCTACCTCGTCAAAGCGCAGGTCTTGTACGAAGCCACAGCAGGTGTAAAAGGTAATTTGTACTCCAGATCATTATGAAAACACGCCTATTCAAATATATTGAAAATTTTAGTACCGAAAAAAGAAAAATTTTCTGACAAAAATTCTGATACTTTCATATTCCTGCTCAAAACATAGATTGTGGGTACTCGTTAAAACCGCCTCGGCGAGGCAGTTCCAACGTACCCACAATCTATGTTTTGAGCCGAAATAAGAAAAATAATTTATACCCTGTAAACCCCAGTTTTACAATATAAAAATGGGGTTAAAGGGGGTCAAAATTATATAGGTATGTTTTCGTGATGTGAATTTCTACTATTCATATTCAAACAACCAATCAAAATATACAATTCTACTTATATAAACAGCAGAATCGCCTGACATACATTTTGACCGATTCCGGCATCAACACATGCAACAACACATCAGAAACAGGCACAATTTTGTATTTATTTATTATCAAACTATATTCGGTACTCTGTAAATTTTAGTAGTACGTGACCATAATATATTGGTATTTTTCTTATTTCCCCATGAAACATATCTTCACGAAAACATGCCTATATAATGTTGACTCTCTTTAACCCCACTTTTATATAGTAAAACTGTGGTTTACAGGGGATGGGGCGGGGTATAAATTATTTTTCTTAACATATAGATTGTGGGTACTCGTTAGAACCGCCTCACCGGGGCAGAAATGTGAAAACAGATCTTTTTATCCGAAAATTTCATTTTTGGTGGTAAAATTTTCAGTATATTTGAATAGGCATGTTTCGTAATGGTTGTGGGGATTTTGTGTGTTCTTAAAGAAATACGAAAACATCTGGACATGCCTCTTATCTACAGTTATATATTATCTACAGTTATATAAGCCATTACCTCGGCCATACCATTTCCACTATAAAATGGAATAAATGGGAAAAGTTGGTTATTCAATCTATAAATGAAAAAAACTATTCTGTGTAAAGGCTTAATAAAAATACCACAAAATACCGAAATCAGATTTAAAAGCTAAAGATTTCTAAAAAATTCGCATAATAATGTACGCCCCTACAGACCCTTGTTTTTACCATATATTGAGGAGGAACATGGGGTATATATTGTTAACGTAATGTGCATTCGAGTTGTACACTGTGATTTACGTACTATCATTGAATTGCTTAATGAAGCATCACAGCATTGATTCATGTAACATAATAATATTATGATTCATGTAGCATCATAGCATTGATTCATGTAGCATCACAGCATTGATTTATGTAGGATATGGCATTGATTCATGTAGAATCGCAGCATTAATTCTTGTAGCATTATAGCATTGATTTATGTAGCATTGCAGCATTGGTCCATGTTGCACTGTTAACATTGATTCGTGTAGCATCATAGCATTGATTCATGTAGCACCACAGCATTGATTCATGTATCATCGTTGCATTGATTCATGTAGCATCATAACATTGATATAGGTGATGCCTTTTGTGACATACGACAATATAAATGGCTTTTCCAATGTGCATGACGTTAACATGTTCAGACCTCATGTTGCCTCATAATATATGGTGTAAATAAGATACACAGGGGTATACATTGTTCAGCGAAGTCTGAGTAGTTTTCAGTTTTTGAAAACATCCTAAAAGAGGTGACTCTTTGAGAGCAATGGACACACCCACAAAACTGAAAACAGCTAAAGTGTCCAGTTTTCTGGCCAGACTAGGTCATTTCGGCCAATTAGGTCTCATATATTTTTGTTTTCGAAAATGACGTTATGAATCCATCAGTACTTTTTCACGAGTGCAAAGCACGAGTGAAAAGTTGAATGTTTCATTAAACGGGGTGAAACTTTTTTATGGTATTCACTGAAAAAGAATAAATTATATTTATTTTATTGTCTACACGCCAACAGGCGCTTATGACATCCTAACTTACGTCGCAAAACAAAACATGAACGTCATGACATTGACGATCAGTGGTTTACAGGTTAAGTTTGGAGAGAGAGAGAGAGAAAAAACAAACATTTTCGGCAAATCAAAATAATCTTGTCACCAAAATATTCCTGTCATTCTTACTAATGAAATTTAAACCAACACTTGATGGTTTTGCTCAGAAACAGAGAAGTAAAAGGAGTTCAAAAATCGAGGTGGGATCAGCATCTGTAAGGACAAACAAAGTAATCCGAAACGAGAAGTGAAAATTATATGACCATGTTACGGTATTTTTCACAAGTGAAAATAGTGTATCCTCTCACCCTGTGAAAATATCATTTTTTATTCATTTCGGATACACGGACACACAATGATTTCACTGCTTGCAACAAAATGAATTCCTCTAATAATAATATTTCTTGTTTGTCTTTTTTTTTTTCAGGAAATATCTGATATGGATCATTCGAATGACTTTGGTAAATGGCCACATCTAGTCAGTCGTGCGATGACAGTGATCAGCACCGTGGTAAACCCGACATTATATCTGGCATTCTGTGACCCATTCCGTATAGCCCTTTGTAGTATGTGTACATGTAGATGGGCGTGGTCTAGTGGATCTGATAGGACACCACCTTCTGTAACAGAATCATGTGATCTAAATTGATTCTTAATTACGCTTATACTTAACCTTGTCCTGCTGAACCCGTATGCATCCTGCCTTTGCAAATAGTGTAGATCCAGATCAGTTGGCTTCTCAAGAAGCCAACTGATCTGGATCTGCACTGTTTGTCATTGAGTATTTGAATTTGTATGAACAACTTGGATAAAGTAATCTGATTGGATGAAAATTAGAAGTGGATGTGGCATCTTAATGTATTCAGCATGGCAAGGGTTAAGGTGACTTAAGGTGACTGGATATAAGATCACAGTGGTCCTGGATTCCTGCTCCTGTTTGTGTGCGCCATCAGGTAGAGGTAGAGGGATCCAGAGCAAAATGTTCGTGAACGCAACTCTGATAGATATTCTGCCATTTCTTAATAGGGATACAACTTTTGTGGTTTCTAAGGCTGGCTATTCAGAGCTGAAAAGATAATCGATTATCAGTCCTGCCTTTGTGATCGATAATCGATTAGTAATCACTGAAGATTTGGACATAATTTTACGTGTCTGTCTGAGCATGACTCTTACAATGTACCATATGTTATACTTTACTGTATGTATTCGGTCAGACAGGCCTGAGCAAACAGTGTAGACCAAGATGAGACGCCGCAAAATGCGGCGTCTCATCAGGGTCTACGCTATTTGCCACTCATCCAGCTACTTTTAGACACAACATTGGGTGGTAACTTGTACTTGCTCAAATTTTAGATAAAGTATGGTAAGGAGTTGAGGTATCTGAATACTGAGGGTAGACATATAAAATCAAATAATCGATTACGAGCAAATCTGTAACGATAATCACATGATGGACTCGCCTCTTAAAACTGTAAACCATGTTTTCTTATCTTATCATTATGCATATCTTATGTAACACAACTAATTAACTCCTGCAGCAAGGAAACCAATTCTGCATCTTTTATTACCTATACGAACTGTGCAAAACTTTATTTCTTGACCAATTTCGACGATTGAAAAACGAAAGTCTATTAACTTTTTTCCCTCTTTTTACCTATAACAGTCAAATTGACTTTAATTGTGAATTGATTGATTGATTGTGTTAGGGTTTAACGACACGTCAACCCTTGTGGGTCATTTTGTGTCGTCTCCCAGAGAAAGGGAGAAAAGTGATAGAAGAGATAGTAGAAGAGATTAAAGAGAGGGACAGGGAAGAAAGGAACAGGAGTGAAAGTGAAGAAACAGAAGAAATAAAAATATTCCCCATCTACCCTTACCTGCTACAAGGATAGCAGGCCTTGCCCAACTGTAAGCCAATATCAGTTGGACGCCCCGGTGACGTAAGATACACAACACCTTCGCACCACCCGACCACTTTAAATGTGAAAATAGAAAGACTAAAATAACTACTGTGATGTCGTTGCAGAAAAGAGAGGTATCTGATTACACGTTAATGACCAGGCAGCTGACCACCACAGCATGTTGCAGAGCAAGAACTCCATGAAAAGAATAAAAACCACATGTTATCAGCGGGAAGCCTCAAAACCCCACTTTCTTATCATACCCCTATCTCTAGCCAAGAGGTGGGGTAACCCCACTTAATTTTATAAGAGCGCTTGTCCAGCATGTTTTTGTTGAATTTATCGATCAATTAATCAATTATCCGATTAATTGTGCCAGCCTTACAGTGATTTCTGTTGGCTTTCCTGCACATTAGGTCCCTACTGCAAAGGAATCTACCCTACGAAGAAAACGTATGCCCAAACTAGAGCAAATTCATTCCGTTAAGAGTAGATCCTTTCCAGAAAGGAGACAGAAAAAATACCTAAAAATTATCTCCCCTGACATTGTGTACATACTAATTTTAAAAAGCGTCAATAACAACAGCAGAGGTGATATTTTATTCTTAGGTTTAAACTTCGCGAGAAAATAAGGCCTAACATTACTTTGTAATCGTCTAACTGAAATCGTCTAACAGATGATTCACATGAAATATCAAAATATAAATACAGTGATACCAGGAAAGGTCGAAATCACCTAAGACACTGGCGGGAAAGGATAATAATAATGGCCATAAAAGAACAACATAAAACAACACTTCATCAAACACAGAATGACAAAATGAGCAAGCAATGAGATACTGCAACAGAAATACCGCCTTGGACTGGTCAACAGCAAAACTGTTGGAAAGGCTTAACCCTTCCACCTCTGTGTTTCCAAAGTAGACTTTTCCCTCTATGAAATTGAATGAGTCCATTATTTAAAAAGGGATATCACGAAGACAAAACACCGAAAACAAAATGGTAAATAGCGTAGTGACGAAATAGAAAATGGCAAACATTGTAGATCCTGATAAGACGGCTCATACGACCCGTCTCATCTCGATCTACACTCTTTGCAAAACCCTTTTTCTGGTCTGTGGAGTTGAAAGGGTTAAACTTAAATTTACAGGCCTGTGATTTTTTTTCTTCATTATATATATATATATATATATATATATATATATATATATATATATATATATATATATATATATATATATATATATATATATATATATACACAATGAAGGAAATGATATAGTTAAACTGAAAATTTAGCGTACACAAATCAGAAGGATGTCCGCGGTCCTAAGTTCGATTCCCCGTCACGGAAGATTATTGTATTTTGGGCTGTGCAAGAAGCCCTGGATGAACACGATCTGTCTTCTGTGTCAGAGATACTGAGTGGACACCCTGTTTTCTGGGTGACCGACCGATTTCTGTGTGGATGAAAGCCTGGCTTATGTGTTAGAGGCTCTGGATGATCGTCCTGGCTTCTCTGTCATTCTCTGTGTTAACGCCATGGCGTTTGTGTTTAAGGCATTGGATGGACACCCCGGCCTGTATTTAAAGGCTCTAGTCGAATGCACTGGCTTCTGTGTCTGTGTCAGAGATTCTTGATGGATACCTTGTCTTCTGTGACAGAGTCTGGGGGTGAATGCCATGGTTCTTGTGTCAGAGGTACTGGATGAACGCCCAAGCTTCTGTGTTAGAGCCACTGGATGGCGGCTCTGGCGTCTGTAATAAAAGCTCTGCATGGACGCTTCTGTTTAAAAGGCTCTGCTTGGATGCTCTGACGTCTGTGTTAGAGGAAGTGTAAGATGCTCTGCTCTGGACTGACGCTCTCTTTCTTGTCAGGAGCTCTGGAAAAAGCCCGATTTCTGTGTCACAGGATCTGGATAGACGCTCTGACTTTTGCGTCAGTGGCTCTAGTTTGACGTCCTGGCCCCGAGGTTATAAAACTTTTTTCATGCTCAACTCAGCTGAGCATGAACTTTGTCCTGCTAATAAACCTAAAATTTTTAACAATTGCAAATACTTTCATACTAAACATAGCTGAGCATGAAAATTCCTCTGCTAATAAATATGAAAATGCCAACTATTGTTGGCATTTCCATATTTATTAGCAGAGAAAATTTCATGCTTAGCTGACTTGAGCATATAAAAAATTTTATAACCTCAGGGCCAGGTTTCTGTGTTAAAGACTCTGTAAATACTTTGGGCCCAGTTGTTCAAAGTGTCGTTAGCTTAACGAGATCGTTAAGGGTCATTTCGTTAACTGTTTTAGCGGATTCAATAAACAATATTCTGATACTTTGTGCTGAAAAAATGTGAGTAACGTTTGCATTGCAAAAGCTACTCACATTTTTTCAGCAAAAAATTTCAGCATATTTGCGTATCACTTGATGTAAAATTTAACGAATCGTTAACTAACGACGTCGTTAGCTTTGAACAACTGGGTCCTGGTGTCTATGTTGGGTGTACGTGTTTCTACACGCCTAGTCCCTGTCAAAAATTGTCCTTCTAAAAGAAAAGTATTTGTTCCCGGAGCGCGGGGAGGAGAGCAGATTCTTTTCTTTTAGAGATGACCACTTTTCAGAAGGGAGTCAAAAACGGCTTCTGACAAAAACGAGTTCGAATCAGCCACGGCAAAACAAGCCATCAGTGTTCGAGTCATTGAAGTTTTACTGTCTAACGTGCAATTTCTCCTGAATAAACTCTTGCAGGTAGCTAGGTATAGATTTATTAGATTTATTTTGCTGTTTCAGATGTTTTTGCTATTAGGGTTTTCCGGGTTAGCAGTTGACGAAGCTAAACATTACATTGTTGTGCAAATAGTACGCTGTTATTCTGTTCAGTGTAACATGTAAATACAAACGGTTTTATTCGTGTGGTTCTTCGTTTAATAACTACCGCTTTACTTTACTCGAACAATCCTGCTAATTCGTCTCTGTATAGCAGGGTTATTCTACGCATTTCACGCTTCATTTTATGCTTCGTTTTACAAAGAACATGCGACCTTTCGTGGGTTTCTTTGAATTTGAATTTTCTACTACATATATATTTCAGAACAATTATTCATAGTTATAAACTTATAAACCAGCTTCAACAAACACCGACAGGTTACACATAAACTAGAAATGTAAACGTAAGTACATGTACACGTTATTGGTAGCTTCTTCGGCAGCACGAAACAAAACATGTTTAAAAGAAACTTAGTTCACGCACTAGGATCATGATTTGAACAAATTTGGTGAGCCTCATTCTTGGTGCTATATACCAAGATTCAGCTTCAAAGCTTGCTTAGGTCTGGAGCAGAACATATTTAAATAGTTATAGTTCATAAGAACCTAAAGGCTATCTTGGTCAATGGACTATGGTCATTTGAAGACATTTTCAATCACACACTCCAAAAAGACTCTACAAGAAATTTGATTTAAATTGGCAAAGTCGTATCAAATTTCATGGTTTAAAGATATAGGACGGACAACAATGATACATTCAACGGGTTTAAAGTTATGGAGTGGACACAAAGGAGGCTAGCTACACTGAAATGAAATGAAGTGTTGTGGTTCTTTTTCGAGCCATACCATTTAATGATGAAATAAATTTGTAACCATGTTCATGAAAATCTTTTTAACGGTTTTAAAGTTTTGGAACAGAGAAATTCCATATGCAAAATGTACAAAAGACATAACTCTGTCAAAACAGAAAGCGACTAATGATTCTTTGTCAGTTTGCATCGTTTGATGATGCTTTACATTTTAATATCTTTCGTGGAAATATCTTCAAAAGTTTTACAGTCATAGAGTGGGCACGAGTTCCCAATTAAACATTTTAAAGCTGTATAAAATAGTTAAAATGAAAAGAGGAATTGAATTTACCCTAGCATACGTACCTCCTTAGCGGTTCTGAAATTTGAGCATATCCATTTTACTGCCTCTTCATGCATCTAAAAGTTGCTGGATGAGTGACAAAAAGTGTAGATCCTGATATGACTTCACTTTCTGCGATGCCTGATCAAGATCTACTCTCAGGCCTATCTGTCCGAACATTAAGGGTAAGTGTGGTGGTCTATACACGTCGCCTGATAAAGCTATACTTTGTACCACGTTTCGTGTAAATACTGTTCAACTATTTTAAAATTAATGGCAGACTTTCACTGTTTGAGTGTGACTCCAACGGCAGTGTTAACGTCAGTGCTAGTAGACTACTCTGTTTTCGACAGCCTTTATCAAGACGTTTTTCGCTTGGCGTTTACACCGCGTCCAACCGTAACGCCGGATAACCGGTCGTAACGCCGGATTTTCGGTCAAATAACGCCGGATTACGGTAGTTTTCGTAGGATTCGCCGCCATTTTAAGAACCTCGTTAGACGGTGGGTAGAAATTTATTTAAAATATAAGGATAAGTTGATCGAACATGAAAAGTAGCCTATCCGGATCTACATACATTCTTCTAACTGCCAAATGTTCAATTGATACATATACTTTGCTGAAATTGTCAAACACTCAAGGAGAAAGTTGTTGCGCAGGTTCGGCCATACGATAAAAAAGCAGTTTTACCAGAAGGGATCGTACTTTTTTCAATTTCTTAAAATTCATGACCAATTGGTGGATCAAAATGCATTTGAAAATAATTTTAGACCATAAACTGGCCGTCATTGAGATTTTTTTTATCGAGAAAACAAAGACCGAGGCACAATCCACGAAATTTAAGGTAACGCCGGATAAAACCGGTATCTTCTTGATCTACAACTGACACAAGTGGCCAATATTCCTGCAAACATACTTGAAAACTTAAAGGTAAAACTTTACCTACGCAGTCCAAAAACAATTAATTGACACATTAAAATATCATAGTTTTAGTATATGAAGTATTTGAATGTATCGATCACATACAAGATCAACCACCTCTGTATACTTCAAAAACTATATGGATCTATGCACTTTTATCCACAACTTTGATCCAGTATTCTCGCAGACAAACACGCTTGAGTGCATTTATTCAAAAAGGTGTAACGATTAAAGTGTGCAAAGAAGAGTTGAAAGTAACCGTTAAAGTGAATAACTTGTTCAAGTACTTTGCAGACTCCTTCTGGATTCCTTTAGAAAATAGGGTGGTCATATCGTTTACCTCATGTTTTTTATTATCTTGTCTCAGTTTGATTCTATTACATTTTCCCCTTTTATTGTAAGACGCCTTAGGAATGGTTATCATTGAATCGAAAGGCATAACTACATACCAGGGAGTAATGTATTCAATAAATAGTGATAGTTTTTGTAGTTGTAATCTGTTTAATTACTTTGTACCCGGAGGAGTCGATAATGTGTTAAATGCCCGATTCATCTGTACATAGCATTTGTATATTAAAATTTCTATTGTGTCAGCTATTACAGTTACTCTGGGCTATCTTTTTTTTTTCTAGTCATCGTCTAAATCTGGTGAATAAAGCTATTCATTATTTCTGTATTTAAGGTCCCTTAATATAACATGTCATAACATGACTACCTGATACATCCCCATCTCTCTCCATTTATAACCTCAAGCCCTCGTGTCTGTTTTTGATCACTTAATACGGTAACGGTTTCGAAGTGCTATTGCACAGTTGTTGTGTGAGCGATGTGCACGCAGTTCGTTTGTTTGTTTATCGATGGCAGGCTTTGATGGTGACGCCATAGAGCAAAATTTGATAATGAACTACTGGAGACATATCATTCGGATATTCGTGATCACCCCACCGCCGTACTTTCCCGAGCTGAGCCCTTATACCACCCACCCCCACCCCACACCGACTGATTTGTTTCCAAAACTGAAGGAACCACTACGGAAAATACGCTACGACAGTTTGGATGAACTAGAGTGCACCGTGAACGGGGAGGTCCAATGGATCAACTTTGGTTGCTTAGAAATCGGCATCGAAGCGTTGCCAAAGAGATGGAATTCTGCCATTCAGTCTTAGGGAGATTACTTTTAGGGATTATAGACAAATAAGGTGTTTATAATACAATTAAATAGTTATGAGGCAGTGATCAATTATTTTGACTGACTCTCGTATTCAGTTTACAGGATTGTTATTGACTTTTAATATAATTGCTCGTTCTATTTTCGTTCTGAGGTATGTCACGTGACTGCCAGTCCAAACCGTTATCATAACCCTAGGACTAACGTACAAGAGTTGGACTAGCTTATAACCTCCTCCACCAGGAACCTTACATTCAAACTTGAATTCTTCTTCTTTAGAATTAAATGATGTATGTTTAAAACTTGCATACATAGACCACTGGTCGATAGAAAAGTCACACTTAGATTTCAAGTAACTTCCAAAAGAACAATGCTGCAATTAACTTTTAAAAAAATTGCGATTGCCTTGTTTTTAATAGAGTCATCAGTTTGCTCTGCTTGTCTTTTGTACCAACTAGGTTTATGTTATGTCGGTGTTGTAACTTTGAGTCAATGCACTTGATTCAAATCCTAAAACGCTAAGAAGGTTTGCACTATAAAGAGTAAATGAGAAGGTTCACGGGCATGCCACATCATATGTAATGCGTTGCAATATAACCCATATGGCAACATAAAATAGGAACTACACTAATACCACAGCCTTAGTGGTCATAAGCATGAATCACCACATGATTCATTTTTAAAATCCTGCTTGCAGCTGGCTAACTTTCACACTTGTTTCAGGTGAAATTCTCAAAAGCAAACCTCGCAGAATATTCTTCAGAATGTGTGGAATTATGGTCTCATAATTATATTCGCATTACCATATAAAAACACTTGGTTTCTCTCAACTTTCCGAATTTCGTAGAGATATTTAGATCGTCAGTGCTTTGGATGTCCCTAGTTCTTTGACTGGGATGCATTAGGATCAACAGAAATATTTCTGTGTAACTGCGGCTTCATAGAGAACGGGTTCAATAGAAGCTACTGGTCATCTGGGGTTTTTTTTGTTTTGTTTTTTTTTTATAACTACGAGAACTGGGCTGTGTTCAGTTGTGCAAAGTGACAGCGAACATTTTGCCCTAGACCCGTGTACCTAGTGACGGGCGCCATGAGGAGCAGGGGTCATGGGCAAAACAGTTGCAGGTAACTTGCACTTCTGAACGCAGCCTAGATACTACATTATTTACATTGTGTTCAAATATATTTTCGGGTATGGATCACAATCCCAGTAAGTGCCTCGTATGTGGCAAGGGCTTCGATATTGCTTCGTCCTTGCGATACAATAGCGACCTTGCGACCTACTGTAGTTGTAACTGAGAGTGCATCCTTGCTTCTGTAGTTCAATTGCATGGGTGCAAAACTGTCAGGGTGCACCATAGCTTTTTATGTCCCTGATGGGAGGTGTGGGATGATTGTATCGATTCCTGATCATTGCCTTCCTTTCTATTTTGTAGCTAAACTTTTAAGGCTGCCCAGTGGCTATTGTAGTTGAACTGCTAGGGTGCACACTTGCTTTGTGGTTGGTCTTTCAGGGTGCACCCAGTATATGTTAGGGAGCACTACATATGCTTGGATACAAGGGGTGCATGTGCACTCAGTACACAATGGCTGGATCCGCCCCTGATTTATGTTAAAATCATATAAGTACAGGGTATGTATGCTAGGGCAATACAGTTACCTTAATAAGAAGATAAACGTATTTTCCATCAACAGTGTTCCAATATGTACGTACATGTATCTAGTCTCTTCAGAGACATCACAATCAATTAAATTATACAAAACGTTTCAAGCTACTGTGATTGCTAGGATGCTTAGCAACTGAGAGTTTTATTACACCAAACTACGTTGGCGCGACGCCGCCCGCGCTCTTGTTTACCTATTCGTCACTGGTGTCATAATTCATATCCGGTAAATAAGAAACAAAAACATGCATGTAATAGCCAAAATGATTGTTTACTTTTACATTTACAACTCTTTCAACTGCAATTAATGTTATTTTCGTTTTTCTTAATTATTGTAGTTGTACATGTAGTCGACAAGGCAAAAAACTATTTTTGCGGGTTTTTTTTTTTTCTTTTTTTTTTTCTTTTTTTTTTTTTTTTTTTTTTTTTTTTGTGCAGTGCAGCTTTTTTTGTGACAGAAAAATGGCGAACCTATTAGTCAAAATGGCAAAATGGCAGATGGCAAGGCAATGGTTCAAGTGCGTTTTGCTTGTCGTCTTTCATCAATTTCGGTAAAATCCTCCAACAACCAGTTTCACAACATCATGGCAATCAAACCAGAAGGAAATATTTAATGTGCATTGAAGCGGAAGTCGGTGTCATGTGATGATGTCTGTTTATTTGCACATGACCCCGTTTAAGGTAGCCACGTAACATTGAAGAGCAAGTGTGAAATAAGAGACATGAAACAAACCACACAATAAAGTAGACACGTAAGCATTAGGCCACGGCCTTGTGCACTTTATGTCAACTGACCGCCGCAACAAATGGTTAACACATCGAACCTGTTGATTACAGTACAGAGATTTAAATATTTTTCGAGCAACAGAGGTGCTTGATCTTGTATGTGATCGATATATTTAGATACTTGATTTACAAAAACTAAGACAGTTTATGCTATCGAGTACTTGCTATTGGACTGCGTAGATAAAGTTTTACCTTTTCAAGTGTGTTTGTCTGCGAGAATACTGGCCAGTTGTAGATCAAGGAGATACCGTTTTATCCGGCGTTACCTTAAATTTCGTGGATTGTGCCTCGGTCGTTGTTTTCCTGGTAAAACAAAATCTCAGCAACGACCAGTTTATGATAGAAGGTCGTTTTAAATGCATTTTCTTCCACCAGCTGGTCATGAATTTTAAGAAAATGAAAAGAGTACGAGCCCTCCTGGTAAGAATGTTTTCTTATCGTATGGCCGAACCTGAACAATAATTTTCTGTTTGAGTGTTTGACAGTTTCAGCAAAGTATATATAGGGAGTTAAATAATTGCCAGTTAGAAGAATGTATGTAGATCCGGATAGGCTGCTTTTCATGTTTGATCAACCTATCCTAATATTTTGAATAAATGATTTTTTTCTACCCACCGTCAAACGCGGTTCTTAAAATGGCGTCGAATCCTACGAAAACTACCGTAATCCGGCGTTATTTGACCGAAAATCCGTCGTTACGACCGGTTATCCGGCGTTACGGTTGGACGCGGTGCTTTAATTCAAAATGGAAAATCTATTTGTGCTTGACACTTTCTAAACCCAAACCATTTTTCTTCCCTCTCTCTCTCTCTCTCTCTCTCTCTCTCTCTTTAATATTTGCCGTACTATTAATTTTACGGTAAAAGTGGGTATGACCTGTCTTATTTCTATAGTAAACTGAATTTTTGGAAAAAATAAATATTAGAAATATATTTTGCTTTTCTCGGCTGGAACCTTTTTAATTAGTGATGTACCTTAACAATATTGCGGAAGTTTCAGAAATTTTGAATAAGTGGAAACTGCTGAAAAAAAAAAAAACCTGCAACAAAACTACTTACTCATAACTTGCAGCCATTGATATTTTTAAAGACCATGACATGTGAATTAGACATAGCAGCAGTATTCCGTTTTAGCGAATGGGTTTAATGTTACCATTTAAAGTGTATCAGAAATTGTCCACAGTGTATGCCCAATTTTGTATGAGGCGTTTGCACAAAATGTTGCTTGGCCATCAAGAAAAGAATGGCGACGGACGAGAGGTGTCTGGTGGGAATTACCAGATGCAGCCGCAACTATTGATGCTACTTCCCACAAAATGTATAGACCGGATAACGAAAATTAAGCAGATAATTATGGTCGACATCGTCACTGTCAGTGTTTGCACACACAAATAGTTATAGATAATACCCTAACTATACAACATATCTCTTCCGGCATTAAGGGCAATAAGGATGCTTAAACATACAGACTGATGGAAACACTGGTACTGGTCAGCAACTAGACCTTCCAAGAATTGCTTATTAATTATCGACCTTCCAGGCATCATTTAGGCATCCTTTACCCAGTCAGCATTCTACGTAAATCTATGTCGGGCCGTCATCGGCCAGCAACTAGACCTTCCAAGAATTGCTTATTAATTATCGACCTTCCAGGCATCATTTAGGCATCCTTTACCCAGTCAGCATTTTTGATCCCCTTAACCCCAGTCAGCATTCTACGTAAATCTATGTCGGGCCGTCATCGGCCCGTCAGGGTAGCTGACGGGCCGATGACGGCCCGATGTAGATTTACGTAGAATGCTAGCTGGGTAGGCACCCCATTTAGCGCTACACAAATTACAAGAAAACATGGAGACATTTAAAGACAAAGCCGTCTGTTAGACTGAAATATAAGACCATAAAAAGGGGGTAAGAGAAAAAACCAGGGAGTGCCACAATCACAAACCGCAGCCCTTCCCAGACACAAAGAGGAAGACGCAACAGACAAAACCAAACAAGTGCAAATCGAACAAACGTACGAAAAGCACCAAGACTAGCTCTCTCTTCCCCAAGCGAGATAATCGCAATGCTTAAAGGACTGAAAAACACAAGAACAAAATAACACAAAGCAAGACGTAAAACAAATCGCCTCGTAGAATAAACCACAAAGCAACAAATAGTAAGACTAACACCGGGACCGCCGCCTTAGAACGGTCAGTAGAATAAACCAACGAGTTCACAATGAACATGTCATTCGATTGCTTAAGGTCTATAGGATGTTGGGAGCCTTGTATAGACACAACAGGAGACATTTGGCTTCTATTGTCAGTTTGTGTACAGGACTTGCATTGAGAAAAATAAAAGCTTTTTTTTTAGTGATATTCACGTGGTTGTTTTGTAAATATGCGTCACGAAAACATGCCTATATAATTTTGATCCCCTTAACCCCCACTTTGATATAGTAAAACTGGGTTTTACAGGAGTATACATTATTTTTCTTATTTCTGCTCAAAAACATAGATTGTGGGTACTCGTTAGAACCGCCTCGTGGCGGTTCTAACGTGTACCCACAATCTATGTTTTGAGCAGACATATGAAAAATATCAGAATTTTTTATCTGAAATTTTCATTTTTTGGTGGTTAAAATTATAGTACATTTGAATAGGCATGTTTTCGTAATGGTATAAAACTATTATCATATTTATCCTAAGTATTCGTACAAACAGGCCTGAGCTAACAATGTAGCCCCAGATCCCACACCGCACAATGTGGTGTTTTAATGGACTCTGTATTGTTTGTTATTCATCCAACTTCATCACGAAAACATACCTATATAAATTTGACCCCCTTGAACCCCACTTTTATATAGTAAAACTGGGGTTTACAGAGGTATACATTATTTTTCTTATTTCTGCTCAAAAAATAGATTGTGGGTACTCGTTAGAACCGCCTCGCCGAGGCGGTTCTAACGAGTTCCCACAATCTTTGTTTTGAGCAAAAATATAAAACAAGAGGACCATGATGGTCCTATATCGCTCACCTGAGCAATCAGATTTGCATACTTACATTACTGTTGAAGTTTCAGCCAAGTTCACTGCTCTAAATTTTATAGCCCTGCACCCCCCACCCCCCACAGCAGCCATGTTTTTTTTTTCTTTTAAACGCATCATGACAACTAAATCTTGAAAGAGGGTCACCAAAGGAACATTTCTGCGAAGTTATATTGGTCCAGTGGTTTCTGACAAAAAGATTTTTAAAGTGTTTTATAAAGCTATAAAGCCCTACCCCCTAACAGCCATTTTTTTTTTTCTTTTTGACAAATCATGACAGCTTGAAAATATTTGGTAGAGGGTTACCAAAGGAACATTATTGCCAAGTTAAATTGAAATCGGTTCAGTGGTTTCTGACAAGAAGATTTTCAAAGTTTTCTAACTAGATATATAGGGAAAATAAGCCCCACCCACTAACAGCCATGTTTTTTGACAAATCAGGATTGCTTGAACATTCTTGGCAGAGGGTCACCAAAGCAACATTGAAATCGGTCTGGGGTTTTTGACAAGAAGAATTTCAAAGTTTTCTATACAGATACGATATACGGAAAATAAGCCCTGCCCCCACTGGGAGCCATGTTTTTTGACGTATCATGAAAGCTTGAACAATCTTGGTAGAAGGTCACCAAAGCAACATTCCTGTCAAGTTACATTGTACTCGGTGCAACGGTTTCTTACGAGGAGATTTTTAAAGTTTTTTTTATGTAGATATATAGGGAAAATGCCCCGCCCCCGTAGCGATCATGTTTTTTGACGAATCATGACAGCTTGAACAACCTTGGTAGAGGGTCACCAAAGAAACATTCCTACTAGGTTATATTGAAATCGGTCCAGTGGTTTCTGACAAGAAGGTTATTAAAGTTTTCTATATAGATATAGGGAAAATAAGCCCCACCCGCTAGCGGCCATGTTTTTTGACAAATCACGATTACTTGAACAATCTTGGTAAAAGATTCACTAAGGAAGGGTCACCAAGGAAACATGTCTGCCAAGTTATATTGAAATCAGTCCAGTGGTTTCTAACAAGAAGATTTTTTCAAGTTTTCTATATAGATATACAAGGAAAATAAGCCCCGCCCCCTAGCAGCCATGTTTTTTGACAAATCATGACGGCTTGAACAACCTTGGTAGAGGGTGACCAAAGACACATTCCTTCCAAGTTATATTGAAATCGGTCCATTGGTTTCTGACAAGAAGATTTTTTAAAGTTTTCTATATAGATATGTATATAGGGAAAATAAGCCCTGCCCCCCGGCGACCATGTTTTTTGACGAATCTAAATGGCTTGAACAATCTTGGTAGAGGATCACCAAAGGAACATTTCTGCAAAATTATATGGAAATCGGTCCAGTGGTTTCGGACAAGAAGATTTTTACATTTTTCTATATAGATATATAGGGAAAATAAGCCCCGCCTCCTGGCGGACATGTTTTTTGACGAATCCAAATGGCTCGAACAATCTTGGTAGAGGATCATCAAAGAAACATTTCTGCAAAATTATATGGAAATCGGCCCAGTAGTTTCTGACAAGAAGATTTTTAAAGTTTTCTATATAGATATATAGGGAAAATAAGCCCCACCCCCCTGGCGGCCATGTTTTTTGACGAATCCAAATGGCTTGAACAATCTTGGTAGAGGATCAACAAAGGAACATTTTTGCAAAATTATATTGAAATCGGTCCAGTTGTTTCGGACAAGAAGATTTTTAAATTTTTCTATATAGATATATAGGGAAAATAAGCCCTGCCCCCTAGCAGCCATGTTTTTTGACGAATCCAAATGGCTTGAACAATCTTGGTAGAGGATCACCAAATGAACATTTCTGCACAATTATATGGAAATCGGTCCAGTGGTTTCGGACAAGAAGATTTTTACATTTTTCTATATAGATATATAGGGAAAATAAGCCCTGCCCCCTGGCGGCCATGTTATTTGACGAAGCCAAATGGCTCGAACAATCTTGGTAGGGGATCACCAAAGGAACAGTTCTGCAAAATTATATGGAAATCGGTCCAGTGGTTTCGGACAAGAAGATTTTTAAAGTTTTCTATATTGATATATAGGGAAATTAAGCCCCGCCCCCTGGCGGCCATGTTTTTTGACGAATCCAAATGGCTTGAACAGTCTTGGTAGAGGATCACCAAAGAAACATTTTTGCAAAATTATATTGAAATCGGTCCAGTGGTTTTGGACAAGAAGATTTTTAAAGTTTTCTATAAAGATATATAGGGAAAATAAGCCCCGTCCCCTGGCGGCCATGTTTATTGACGAAGCCAAATGGCCTGAACAATGTTGGTAGAGGATCACCAAAGGAACATTTCTGCAAAATTATATTGAAATCAGTCCAGTGGTTTCTGACAAGAAGATTTTTAAAGTTTTCTATATAGATATATAGGGAAAATAAGCCCAGCCCCCTGGCGGCCATGTTTTTGACGAATCCAAATGGCATGAACAATCTTGGTAGAGGATCACCAAAGGTACATTTCTGAAAAATTATATTGAAATCGGTCAAGTGGTTTCTGACAAGAAGATTTTTAAATTTTTCTATATATATATAACGTGAATGCAGTACATAATGCATAATGTATGTTTCAACAAATACATACATGAATACGCAGAGTTAGACCAAACTGCACATTCGAACAGCCTCATCGCGCCCTTTTCTCTCTGTTGATGCACTTTCCAGTGATCAGTGTTTCCTTAATAAATGGATAGCTTTGGTCAGACTGAACTAACGCAAACGCACTGTCCGTGTAGGCCACGACGATGCATTTCTGCCCAGTTATGATCACACACTGCATTCAGAATCCATAATCAAAGTTAAATCGCAGAAGATCAGTTACCTGACTGCATCATTACAAACTTGAAAATATGGGATGCGCATTTAAACCGGCTTCGATAAATATCAAATAATGGTCTATCTACAATAACCAGAATCATGAAGTTCCAACCCGGAAAGCTCTATTAGCAGTGTGTTTCAGTTGTTTTTTGTTTTAACAAAAGTAATTTAGATAGCCGCGTTTAATTATTGGACATACGGATCGATTCATTAATAATGATACTCACCTGAGCTGCATAGTCAAGAAAACGTACCTTTGGATAAGTGCGCCAAGATAGCGAAGATTCAGATCAGCCTGCGCATTCGCGCAGTCTGATCAGAATCTTCACTGGGATGTTTTTGGATAGTCAAGGATGCAAACTTACTTCATGCGGACAACGAATACTGATTAGACAGCACGAATGCGCAGGCTTATTTGAGTATTGTCAGAAGGTATGTTTTCTCACGTTGTTCATTTACAGCATAATGTTATAGTTAGCAGGATGTAAAAGACCCCCTCCTCTTTCACTTCTCACCCTCGATAAGCAAGAATATACCGTACTTTACATTAAGCACGCGGACAGACAGACAGACAGACGTGAGCTGACCATGTAGACCCAAATCAGTCGCCACAGTCTGATCAGGGTAAACATTGATTGTCTCTGATCCCGTAATTTTATATATGAACCGAACGTGAAAGAAAAAAAAGGTACTTTCGGAAATGTGCGCCCAACTAAGACTCAAATTAACCAGCACATTCACACAGTCTGATCAGTCATCCTTGGATATCCACAATGCGCCAAGTAAAGTTTCTGATTAACTGCGCAATTGCGCAGGATGATCTGAATCTTCGCTGGGAGCATACGTACAAAGGTAGGTTTTTTTTATGTTCCGGCTCATTCATAAGTGCGTCCAACCCGAACAGCGAAGCGGTTCGGCGTGCAGACGCACTACTATAGACTAACTATGTGACCAGTGATGTGTGTGACCAAAACTGTGATAGTTCAACAAACGCTTGGGTGCTTATCCTGAAAAACAATAAGCGTTCCGTGATTTGGCAGAGGCTACTGACACGGCGGCCGTGCCGATAATAGCAACAAAACAACCAATAACGCCAAGTATTCCAATTGCCAGGGATTGAATCACGAGACATGACGTCAACTTACAAAATCTGCAATCGCCGCCATTTTGAATTTTGTCTCCAATTCGAATTTTATTTCTATCCATTCTCCGTCTATTTACAAACTAAGCATGATTTATTTAGTGCAAAGGGTGCACTTTGGTGTAGATTTTTAGATAACATAGACTTACGCTCTTTTCACGTGATAATCTGTAAAAACTTCGACACAATACTGTGTTTGTTCGACCGGTTTGTAAATTGTTGTTATTTTTATTTTTTTATTTATTTTTTTTTTTTTATTTATTTATTTTTTTTTTTTATTTTATTTTTATTTTTTTTTTTTTTTTCATAATATGTAGACTCGCAAAAACCGAAAAACAAGACCAAAAAGAAACAAACATAAAAACGCACAAACAGTCAAAAATCTTTAGAAAAAAATCCTGAAGCAGTAAAATGGATTTCAGGTAAGCGCACGAAAGTATATTGTCGTTGTACCTGCCATCGGCATACACTAGTTTTCGGTTTTCGGAAAGCATGGCTCCCGCCCATCGGGGCCGGTGTAATAGATGGGCTGCCTAAAGCTAGTAACTAAGCAGGACCCGAATTCGTGTGATCGGGTCAGGTAAAAAGTCCCACAAATTTGGAGACAATGTCTCTAAACTACTGAAATATTGTTCTTGGACGTTATATCGCAATTGCATTCAGAAGTCAAGCGTGGTCTGAAATCAAATTCAGTTAGATCTGGCCAACTCATCTATGAAGCATGTGATGATAATTTGGACGCACGGGTATAGGTAGCACCTATTAAATTCATAATATTTTACATAATTGAGCTAGCGCATGACAAAACCTACAATAAGACTTATGCGACCAATGAAGACTCAGATCAGCCTGCGCATCTGCGCATTCTGACCAGAGTCTTCGCTGATCGCATGAACATTCTATAGCCTCGGGCTAGCCCAACAGGGATAACCGAGAACCTTTGCCATACTGGATTGATGTACAGGCTGGTCTGAGTTTTTGATGGTCATACAGCCTTTATTGTATAGGTTTTGTCATGCGCTGACTCATCTGTTCAGTATCATAACAAAGAAGATGTTAGGATGATGGTGAACGGCTCGATTTGCCATGCAATGTACTGAATAAATTAAGATGCCATGCCCATTTCTGATTTCCAGCCAATCAGATTACTTGATCCAGGTTTTTGATAGAAATTCACATATTAAATCTCAAACAATGCAGATCCAGAACAGTTGGCTCAACTCAATCCATCAATTAAATAGTACATAGAAACACTACTTTAAAGAATGACCACAGAGAGAGAGATAATCTGTCCATCATTTTGTGCCTAAAAGGAAACATGATATTTACTTTACAAACATCAATTAGCATTTAGATCTGCATGAGCAGCAACGTGAGAAAACGTACCTTCTGACATGTGCGCCAAACAAAGACTCAAATCAGTCTGCGCATCTGCGCAGTCTCATCAGAGTCGTCGTACTCCGCATGAAGAAACATTGCATGTTAGACCATCCAAAATGCGTTCAGGGAAGATTCTGATCAGACTGCGCGAATGCGCAGGCTGATCTGAATCTTTGCTTGACGAGCGCACCTGTCCGAAGATACATTTTCTGACGTTGTGGCTCAATCATGAAGGGATTGCTGTAGAACTTTGCCTTTCATAAAACGGAAAATATTAGCAGCATATATCCATGTTCATACGCCTAATGCATTGTAATCATTTGAAACCTCTGAGTAATGGTTCATTTTATTTTTTGTCCTTTCCCCAGAGATTCATATGATGAAGAAGACACAAACAAACGATTTTGTGTTTGTGTTGAGGTTTTACGGCCCAGTCAACCCAAATGGGGCCATGTCGAGCGCGCTCAATTTACCTAACCACACTTACTGGGCAGGCTTAGTCCTCTAAACAACCAGTATTATTTCACCAGAAACTGACAACTGCCCTTCATGAATCAGCGGAAGGGAGAGAATGACCGTAGACATTATTTCATGATCACGCAAGAATGTTGCCGACCCGGCGGGGGTCGAACCCGCAACCTCCTGATCACCAGCAGGACACGCATCCAACTGAGCCACCAAGGCCAGCAACACAAACAAAACGAGAACTTCCTTTACGGAAGCTTATGGGACATTTTGTTTTAGGAAAGGAGCTTTTGAATTGCATTTATATTAACCTTGTGTCTTCTTTATTTGATCTCTGACTTTTGTGAGTAGTGCTTTACTTTTCTGTTTTGTGATACGAGTTTTAAGAAATAAATAGGAATAGTTTTCATAAATCATCAATTAATGTAAATGAATGTAAAGATCGAAGCTGAACTTGTACATTATGAACAAAACCTTTACACTTGATTGATTTGCTCTCCATTTTTTACACGAGAGACACAACATTTGTGACTTTATGTTTGCTTTCTGAACACCAAGCCCCTTTTGAAAAAGAGGAGCATATTCGTTCCCTTTAGGGTAGACCCATTTTTAGAAACGGGGGCTGAAGGGGGCGGGAAGGTAGAAGCTAATGTTCTGCTAAATCGTTTTGATACGACCACCAAAAAATACAAAATGGGGAATTGTCCTCACAAGACGAAAATAATGACAAACAACCGAGATGGCTCCCAAAGAGAGCTCAAGATAAAAAAAAAAAAATTAGAAGCTACAAGCAACGGAAAATTTCAAAGCTGAAAAAAAAACTAGGCTCAGTCGTCTCTGGTGAGGGGTTGAAACCAGAAATCATTTCAAAGATTACAAAGACAACTGCAGCTCTTTCCAAACTGAAAGTCATGTGGAACGACAAGAACATCGCGCTTACTTTTAAGATTAGCCCATTTAGGCGGCGTCTGATCAGGATCTACACTGTTTGCATTTAATACGGAAATTTCCATAAAATATGATAATAAAAAACGAACCAGACACCCCTTAAACCGGAAATGGACAGGTCCAAAGAGTTAAGGTAGAAGAGTCCACTCGGCATAAATGGGTTAAGCTGATGCGCATGCTCATCTTATCCGTCCTTCTTTATTCCTGTGAGAGCTGGACCTTTACAGCAGAACTTGAAAGAAGATTCTAATGCAATCATGAATGTAACGCGACGTCTGACTGGATAAAGTTAAATTTGCGACGGTATATTCTGCGATATACTGTCGGAAACCCGACGTCATCACGTAACGTCGCTTTTCATTGGCTGGCATTTGGTTTTACGCAGCTCACAGCACTTGCCGCTTAGTGCAAATAGTGCAAGTTTGTTAACAAAACAAATTATTAGAAAACAAGCATTAGTGGTTGCTCAGGGGTTTTAAAGCCGACGAAATACATTAGAATGGGGATGACCGTAATGTAAATTTTCATTTGGGGAAGTATATCGTCGGTTATACGGTCGGAAATTACGTTTTACGGTCGGTTTTACGGTCGGAAATTACGTTTTACGGCTCCGCCGCCTCAGTGGAGCCTACGGTCGGAAATTACGTTTTACGGCTCCGCCTCCTCAGCGGAGCCATAAAACGTATTTCCGACCGTGACCTCCCTAAATGAAAATTATTAATACAGTTATCCCCTAAATTTACGGTCTTGAGATGCTAGCGGAGGCATCTGAATAGCTCCTACTAAGACCATGTCAGATGGTCCGGGATGCAAAGTGAGTACATGACATCATATCCATGGTGAAGATGTGGAAACACAGATGGTTTGGCTACGCCCTTATATCCTCTGGCATGTCGAAGACAGTTATGCAGGGAACAATGGAAGGAGCAAAAAGGAGAGGAAGACAAAATAAAAGCACCGCAAGCATAATACCTCGCCACAGCAATTATTTGTTTATGTATTAAAGTTATCGTTGCAAAAACGTTTGGAAAGAAAATGACGGAGGGACAGATAACAATCCTAAACCAGATCTTGATAATATCAATGGACAGATAACAATCCTAAACCAGATCTTGATAATATCAATGCATATAGCAAGTTTGGTTAAAAGGCCTTGTTATTTACTCAAATTATCGTCCGGAAACGAAAGTATGGGCGTGTCTCGGGCAGATAACTCCGTACAAATTTGAAGAAATTTGCCCATTAGCAATTCCAAAAGAGATCTTCTTAATGTCAATGCATATAGCAAGTTTGGTTAAAATCCCTTGTTATTTACTCAAGTTATCGTCCGGAAACGAAAATATGGGCGTGTCTCGGGCAGATAACTCCGTAAAAAATTGACGAAATTTGCCCATTAGCAATCCCAAACCAGATCTCTTTAATGTCAATATAAATAGCAAGTTTGGTTAAAATCCCTTGTTATTTACGCAAGTTATCGTCTGGAAGCGAAAATATGGCCGTGTCTCGGGCAGATAACTCCGTAAAAATTCAACGAAATTTGCCCATTAGCAATCCCAAACCAGATCTCCTCAATGTCAATGCATATAGCAAGTTTGATTAAAATCCCTTGTTATTTACTCGTTATCGTCCGGAAACGAAAGTATGTGCGTGTCTCGGGCAGACAATTCCGTAAAAATTTGACGAAATTTGCCCATTAGCAATCCCAAACCAGATATCCACAACATCAATGCACATACCAAGTTTGGTGTAAATCCATTGATGTTTACTCAATTTATCATCCGGAAACGAAAAACGGACGGACGTACGACTGACGGACGGACGTACAGACATACGGACGTCCAACGTGAAACCATAATACCCCGCCACTATTGCCGGTGTGGTGGGGTATAAAAAGTAATGAAAAGACAATACCAAGGAATAGACACGTCTGACGTTTGGAGATTTCGTCACGTCAGCGAAAGACAAAATGGAAAGGTGGAGACGAATTGTTACGACATCATCAGTGATGACCCTACGACCTTCAATGTTTAGGGACTGAACTGACATGAACATATCATTCATTTGGAAGAAAGTCAAGTGTTACTTTTAAATTTATATGCAACTTCACATTCGTCGCTTTTCATCAATAGTAAAAACAATATCGAAGGACAGTTTATTACCAACTTCCGCTTTATAGATGACATTACTGTGAATGCTGAAGAAAACGAATCTGATCTTCTGATAAATCATCTTGATACAACAACCAAAAGATATAAAATGGAGATTTGTCCTTACAAGACGAAATGATGACCAACAACTCTGATGGCTCCTAAAGAGAGATCAAGATAAAAGGTCAGAGACTAGAAGAAGCGGAAAACTTCACATGTGTGATATTTGTGTGAAATCCGCATTCTATTTATGCTTATAGGTTTTCCCACTATCTAATTGGCCGAAACTAGCTAGACTGGCCCGAGGAAATTGTAACTTCAGCTATTTTCAGTTTTGTGAGTGTGAGTGTGTTCATTGCTTTCAATGGTTATTCCTTTTAAATGCTATTCAAAATCTTTTCATTCATTTAACACGTTTTATATGAAAAACAAGGAGTCTGGATATACTTAGTAGATTTCCGCCATTTTTGACAAGTAAGACAATTTTTGTGATTTCCTGGTTTTTCATGTTCACCTAGTCCCTTCTGAAAGGGGTCTATTCTAAAGGGAAAGAATTTGCTCCCACGAGGAGCAAATTCTTTCCTTTAAGAGTAGACCACTAACCAGAAGGGAAGTAAAATGTTTTTGACAGAGTTTGATAAAACTACTTATGCCCGCCTTTATTTCCTAAGTCTAATTAGTGGGTATCGCGCTATGACAAATGGAAAATGTATCTTTATTATATACTTGGGGAAAAAAGAAACGCAAGTTCAAATTTTTAAATACTAAAAGTTTGTTTGTGAACAAACTGATCTAGTTTTCTGTATTTGGTGACATTAGTGTACTTCCCCGTGTATGGATCACACAAAATCACTGAAGCGTGAACACAGGCTACACAATATCGTTGTACCTGAATTTCGTTATATCCGTGCTGCACGGGTAGTGTCGCGTGGTAGAGACTTTAACACATTACCAAATCGAACTTTCGTTCCATTCGTATCGGTTGCACAAAACGTTTGTTGTTTGAGTTTGTTGAGAGAAATGGTACGCTTATCGCAACTGGATAGGGGTAGAGCTATTGCTCTTATTTTGCAGGGTCGGTCGCAACGTGACGTCGCGCAGCAATTTGGTGTGCACGAATCAACGATATCGCGCTTAGTTCAGCGTCTTAGAGCTACCGTTAGGTTAACTGACCGTCCTAGGAGCGGACGTCCGCGCGTTACGACGCAACGTCAAGATAGACGTATACATCTTGTACACCTTCGTAACAGGTTAACGACAGAGACCGCAAGAGAAGTTATCGGAACACATTGCCGTCGTGTGTGTCCAAGGACAGTCAGAAATCGCTTGCGAGAGTTCGATATACGTCCACGCCGTCCTTACGTGGGCCCGAACCTTACGCACAGGCGACGTCAACGCCGCATGCAATGGCTGCGTGCCCATGCACCAAATCGACTGGCTGACTGGCGGCGTGTAATGTTCAGCGATGAATCGCGATTTTCGATTCAGCGGTCAGATAGGCGACAACGAGTGTATCGACGTCTTGGTGAGCGATATTCTAACGCTTGCGTACGAGAAGTCGACAGATTTGGGGGAGGGGGATCCGTAATGGTTTGGGGTGGGATTTTTCATGGGGTGAAAACGCCCCTAGTGGTTATTCAGGGTAATCTTACAGCCGTACGCTATCGGGATCAGGTGCTTTTGCCTCAAGTCCTCCCGCTTGTCATTGCTCATAATCTCACGTTTCAGCATGACAACGCGAGACCGCTTGTTGCCAGGGTTTGTCGCGACTTCCCCAACCAGAATAATGTCCAAGTGCTCGATTGGCCCCCATACAGTCCAGATTTAAACCCAATCGAGCACCTTTGGGATGCGTTGGACAGGAGGGTCAGGAAGCGCGTCAACGTACCGAACAACGTCGCACAGCTCCAGCTAGCTCTTATTCAAGAGTGGAATAATATCCCTCAAAGGACCATTGACAACTTAGTCGGGTCTATGGTTAGAAGAGTGAGAGCCGCAACAGCAGCCCGTGGTGGACACATGTGCTATTGATACCCATTATTCAATAACGTTGGGTGTCTGTGTTTAACGCTATTTACGACACTAAACCAATAGCATTTTACAGAAAATGAAATAACGAATTAAAAAAAAATAAACAATCAAATGAAATCCACGATTTTCTTTAAAAAAAAACAACCCCAGAATTAATACTTGCGTTTCTTTTTTCCGCTAGTATAATTACTAATGCTAACACGTCGGGTGTTATTGCTAGACAAATGTAGTGCCATATCATGTGAAATGGTATCTTTGGATCGAATGCGGATAACGGATGTCTGCATTAGGATCGCATTCATGCGCATGTGCAGTCCTTTAAGAGCCTTTGCTTTCCACTTAATGCGCATGTGCAGTCCGATAACAGCCTTTTGTGTTACACTTAATGCGCATGTGCAGTCTGATAACAACTTTTGCTTTCCACTTTATGCGCATGTGCAGTCCTTTAACAGCATTTGCTTTTCATTAAATGCGCATGTGCAGTCCGATAACAGCCTTTGCTTTTCATTCAATGCGCATGTGCAGTCCGATAACAGCATTTGCTTTCCACAATGCGCATGTGTAGTCCGATAACAGCCTTTGCTTTCCACAATGAGCATGTGCAGTCCGATAACAGCCTTTGTTTTCCATTTAATGCGCCTGTGCAGTCCGATAACAGCATTTGCTTTCCGCTTAACCGGATTGAATATATGTGGTAGTTTATCAGTCATTTTCCAAGGGAGACTACTTTTATAACATCCGGTTTACTTTCCTGCACACCAAGTCCATTCGGAAAAGTGGTCTACACTAAAAGGTAAGAATTTGCTTTCCTTTAGAAGACCACTTTTCTTTTAGAATAGACCCCTTTTCAGAAAAGAGGGAAAAATCATTTTGAGAGAACTTTGAACACTGAAAGGGTATCTTTTAGGATAGATCCCTGTTTAGAAGGGATGCATGTTGATTAGTTGCCTCCCTTTAAAAGTATAATATTTCCCATTAAGGAAATTTATTGTACATTCTACAGTGCCAGTGGGTTAGGTCACAAGTTCCCTCAAAACTCATAACAGAGAGAGATAACGTCAAACATTTGCGACGGCATATTCTGCGATTTACTGTCGGAAATCCGACGTCATCACGTAAAGTACTTCTCATTGGCTGGCATTTGGTTTTACGCAGCTCACAACACTTATCGCTTTGTGCAAATAGTACATTTTTTCAACAGAAAAAAAAATGAATAAATGCATTAGAATAGGGACAACTGCATTCAAAATCAGTCGCCGTAAAACGAAATTTCCGACCCAAAAACCGCCGATTTATCTCCACAAATGACAAATTTGAATGCAGTTATCCCCTAAGCAAAGGTCAGATGAGGTTACACACAGCAGCTCAGTTCCAACCTTTGGTCATAAAACACCTTTTCGCATGACTAGGTTTATTCGAATACAGGCGACGTGGCATACAAAAAAGGCGTGTAATATCCAGCAAATCCATATAGCCAGTCTAATAACAGACTACGCCCAGACATTCTAGAATACCTAATAATTCTGGAGGCGAACAAAACGAGACCCTGTAAGGAATATAAAATACATGATCAAGTACGTACTGGAATGCATTCATAGGAGTTGTCACATCGGACCATTTACCAAAGAAGGTATGTGGTTAAGATTAGCAGTTGGCACTCGGGTCTAAAATTTTCAGCAAACAACGCTTGAAATAGTTTTCTTATTTTAAAATCGACTTCTGATGTTTCTAAAGTATATATTTTCGCGATATTTTTTTTTAATATTAGATCGATGTAAAAAAAATAATAAAAAAAACATGATGGAACATATTCAGGAGAACGATCGCCGACTTCTCCTTATAGAATGGATTTTCATATTGCTGTATTGTTTTTTTTTATGTTTTTTTTTTTTTTTGTGTGTGTGTGTGTTTTTGTTTTTTTTTTTTGTTGTTTTGTTTTGTGTGTGTGTGTGTGTGTGTGTGTGTGTGTGTGTGTGTGTGTGTGTGTGTGTGTGTGTGTGTGTGTGTGTGTTTGTTTGTGTGTGTGTGTGTGTGTTTTTTTTTGTTTTTTGTTTTTTGTTGTTGTTTTTTTGTTTTTTTTTTGTTGTTGTTGTTGTTGTTTTTTTATCTTGAAGGTTTCCCACATTATCATTTTTTGAGCATTATTTTAAACCCAGTAAATGTATATATACGAAGTTTTCTTTAAACATTGTCAATATATATGAAACAAAAAAGCTGCAACGAATCCTACATATACAAGTGCATACTTTTCTTCACAGAAGCTTGAAATTTGGGCACAAATGCATGTTAAAAGGACAGCCTTTCGACTCGCTTTATAGGATAGTCGATTTTGGCCATTTTAACATGCATTTAGGCTCGCCTTATAGGGCAGCCGATTTGGGCCATTTTAACAGGCATTTCAGACCGAATTTCACAAGGCTCTCCTTATAGGATAGTCGATTTGGGCCATTTTAACATGCATTTCTGACCGAATTTCGATAGTATTTACTAGGCCATTTTAACATGCATTTCTGGCCGAATTTCAAGCTCCTGTACTTTTCTTGCAGGTCTATTACAATCTGCTGCATGGGGATAAATCTTAAGACTTAGCAGTCTGGGTAAACTTTTCAGCAAACGATATACTGAGATTTTTCCTTTTTTTTCGCCATAAACGGGTTTAAAATTTGGGTACAAATTATCTCCATTTGAGACAATTTTCATGAAATTTCAAAACCTGTTTTCTGGGAAAAATAAGAAAAACATCATCAATTTGACGTCTGCTGAATTTGTCAGTAAAATGGTAAAGGCTAAGAATAAACAGTTAAGACACATACCAGACTCCCTTATTAGTGCAGACAGGGTCTGGGTTCATGCAAAGTAAAACAAAAAATAAATAATTACTTGGTAATTGTTGTTTATACTTGTTTTATATTTACTTCGAGAAGAATAAACGTAGATGTGAATGAATTATTCTAACCTTTACAAATCTCTGGGCATTTTTCTCAGAACACGGGATATAATATTCTCCCACCTTTGCCTACATGTGATAGGCAAGCCTCGTCCGTGGTTGAAATTCCTACCCCTCGGGTGAGATTTCCCTATCCTGCATGGACACTCATGATGGGTTCTCATATTTTCTGAAAGTTGTCTCCAAAAATATTTCAAAATGTCATCTGATAAAATATTTACCCAGTTAAACGGCCAACATAACTTCGTGCATTTGGCAGACGTTAGATTGTCGTAATAATCTGTCAAGAAGGGATTTGTGAAAAATAAAGCATGTATTTTCAGTCAAACTGGAATCCGTAGAAACACATCTGATTATTGCTTTTCTCAGATACATTAGGACTCTAAACCTTTTTGAAAAGTCGGCGGTCGCATTTCCGAGTGCAAAAAAGGTTTAGTGTCATATATTGTTGTTTTTTTTTTGTTGTTGTTGTTGTTGTTTTCAATATTATTAGTTTTGTTTGTTTGTTTGTTTGCTTGTGTGTTTTTGTGTGTGTGTGTGTGTGTGTGTGTGTGTGTGTGTGTGTGTGTGTGTGTGTGTGTGTGTGTGTGTGTGTGTGTTGTTGTTGTTGTTTTTTTTTTGTTTTTGTTTTTTTGCTGTTGTTTTTATTGTTTTTGTTTTTTTTTTGTGGGCTTTTTTGTTGTTTTTTTTTTTTTTTTTTTTGTTGTTGTTTTTTTTCTTGTGTTAGTGTGCGTGTGTCTGCGTGTGCATGCGTGTGTATATGCTAAGATATCACAAAAATTAGATTGTAAAAAGAGAAAAAAGAATTATTTGTTTTTAGTTGAGGTGTATATTTAGGCTTTGCGTATTTCTGTTTGATTTTGTACACAAAGAGGAACCGCCTGTTTACTTCACTGATTGCTTTATCTGTGTGAGCTAACAAGGACGACAACTTTCACTCTTCTGGTGTTTGTTTTCACATTTTAGTATGCAGGTGCGACATAAACTTCAACAAAGTTCTTTCTGTTTTGTTTTACACCATGATTTAGAAGCACCTGAGTGTCCTTTTAGAAGCACATGTGTTTACTTTGTCCCATTATAGTCTTGAAACCCCTAAAAGGATAATTGGCAAACGGTGCAAACCCACATCAGATGCCACAGAACGCGGCGTCTAATCAGGGTCTCTACTGTTTGCAAATAGTTCAACCATTTTTCTCCAGGACTATCTAAATCACATAGCCTGACAGACCTCAAATCGAAATTAGAATCTCCCAATATATAGTGTCGGGGAGTTCATTCAGTCTACAATGGGTTATACTCCACCAACCAATCCATCAGATAAAATATTTGTTGATCTGTTTACAAAACCAACAGATACACACCAGTATCTGCTACCCACAAGTTGCCATCCGAAACACTGTTGCAAAAATGTTCCTTACAGCCTTGCACTTCGCCTCAGACGTATCTGCTCCGATTCGGATATCTTTGAATCAAGAGCAAGAGAATTGACTGACCACCTCTGCAAATGGGGTTAACAGAAACAGGCAATATCACTTGCCATTGAGAGAGCACGGCAATAAACGAGAGAAGACCTACTTTCTTATAGGCCTAAATCTGAATCAAGCGTTCTTCCCTTCATGTTGACGTATCACCTAGACTTGCCAAAAGTAAGAGATATAGTCAACAAGCACTGGCCCATCATTGAGTCCTCTAACACTTTGAGCGAGATCTTCACAGAAAGACCGACCATGGCCTACAGAAGACCCAAGAGTCTGTGGGATCTTCTTGTACGTGCCAAGCTCAAACCGGACATGCGTGATGATGAACCACTTGGGGAGACACGACCGTGCGGCAAAGCAAGATGCAAAACCTGCAAAACAATAACCTACACACAGATCGCGAAGTCAGCGTCTGGGGGCAACAATCAAGCTTAGGTGCAACACTAGTTGTAAGACGACCAATGTTGTCTACCTTATAACATGCACCAAGTGTGGAAAACAATATGTTGGTGAAACCGGTGATCATGTGAACCAACGGTTGAACGGCAACCGAGATGATTGGAAACACAAGCGGTTCGAGAGGTCCCCTGTCGCAGAACACTTCTGTTCACCAGAACATGATTTTCTCAACCACGCCACGCTTTGCTGCTTAGATCATAACCTGAAGTGGGCAGATCGAACCATGAAAGCGAGAGAGAGCTATTGGATCCGACGTCTGAACACTTTACGCCCATATGGGATCAACAAGGGCGACCTCGTTCCTAAGTCAGGGTATGCGACAGCTTATGTGGAACGTTTTGTTCATGTAATTTTATATAAATTGGGCCCATTTGCCTTACGTATTGGTGGGAAACACTCAGTTTGTGTATATCCTTTTCGGTGTAAGGTTTATGTGCATTGTATGCATTGCGTATATGGGCACAGTGGTGTTAATAGTAAATAAAAGCTTTGTATTTTTGCACGTTGTGTTGATAGTAAAGATAAGCTCTATACTTTTTGCACATTGTGTTTACGCGTATCGTTTACATTTCACATATATCCAAACACGATCAATTATCAAGTCACAGCAAGCCAGATAACATGAGCCCGAAAAGGGCACAATCTGTTTTTTAACTTATGCAACTTTTATTTGTAAATTTTACATTTTATGTCATTTTTTTTTTTAAATAGAAAACCTCTGAAGAAGGCGAAAGGCCTCAGGTAAACAAATCATTTGTACTGTTAATGATCAACTCTCAACATATAGTTTAACTCCTATCATTTTGGCATCCTTTCTGGATCCAGTGCTATCAAAGAGATTTTTTGTTAGATGTCATGCTCCTTCTCCCAACTTATATATATATAGGAAATTGATGTCAAAATTACAGTTGATCATCACTTGTTACAAAACCTGGTATCTTATTGCTTTGAAGGTATTGACGGCAGCAGACATGAGTTCAGTAGCGGACGATGGCGGCGAAAATTCAACATTGGTCATGGTGGTTCTGGCTATTTGTGCCTTGGCTGTGTTGGTCAACGCACTCGTAATCACGGTCATAGTAACCAAATACAGTCACCTAACATCGGTGGATGTATTTTTGATCAACCTAGCAGTCATCGACATCCTGCTTGCTGGTCTCGTGCATCCACTTCAGTTCTACAATGTATTTCTCCAAAAGAAGAGCTTCATTGGAGGTAAGAGTCAAACTATATTTTTTCTGTTAATTAATTAAAGGAAGGGAGGTGGGGCTGGATACACCTGGTAGATTTTCTCCCATTTTTACCAGGCATGCAACTTTTGTGACTTCCTGTTTGCGTTCCAGCGCATCAAGTCCCTCCTGAAAAAGGATATATTATTAAAGGAAAGAATTTGCTCCCCTTGGGAGCTAATTCTTTCCTTTTCGATTAGACCTTTTTAGAAGGGGCAGTAGCTAAAATGAGACCAAAAATGGTACCACTCAGTGATGATTTTATTGCCCCTACCGAGGCGCTATGCAAGAAAGATCAAAGGCGTGTCATAAAGACACGGCACGGGATGGTAAAGAGACCTTCTGATGGGTAATACATTTTTCGAGGGGATAATACATATGTATCAGGTTAACAAGCCAGTACTAAATTCTCCTATAGGGCCTCTGCCTGTCTAAATTACTGACAGTATACTAGGTTTTATTGTGCCAGTCTCTTATCAGTGATAAAACTAATGACCAAGACACATCTTATCTTTATGTCTTAAAAACTTAGGCAAAATGAGACCAAAAGTGGTACCACTCACTAATAATTTTATTGCCCCTACTTAGGCGCTATGCAAAGTAGATAAAAGTTATGTCCTAAAGAGGTGATTATAAATAAACAGCCGGGATGGTAAAGAGGCCTCCTGAAGAGTAATCAATATTTTTGAGGGGGTAACAGATAGTTTGCAAAATTGACATATTTGGATAGCAGATTGGATTGGTTTGTTTTGTTTATTTATTTTTTTTTCTTTCACCCTTACAATATTTATTTATTTATTTATTTATTTATTTATTTATTTATTTCAGAGGCTTCTGAAGGGTTATCAGCATTTTGAAGGAATAAAATAAAGTTTGGAAAATTGATTAATTTGGACAGTAGATTGGAAAGTTTTCTTTATTTATACATTGACAGAATACCAGGTTTTATTGCACCATGTCCCGTATCAGAGATAAGACTAATGACCAAGACACATCTTATTTTTATGTCTTTAAGCCATAGCGTAGTAACTTTAGTTTATATCTTGTATACTTAGCGAGGACTCGGAATGTATTACGTTAACACATCATGAGAACATACCTATATAATTTTGACCCCCGTAAACCCCACTTTTTATTCTGAAGAGGCCAACTGATCTGGCTCTGCACTGTTTGCCATTCAGTATGTGAACTTGTATCAACAAGCTGGATCAAGTTATCTGATTATCTTACAATTAGAAGTGGGCGTGTCATCTTAATTTATTCAGCATAAGAATCAGTGATAAGACTAATGACAAAGACACATCTTATCTTTATGTCTTAAAAACTTAGGCAAAATGAGACCAAAAGTGGTACCACTCACTAATAATTTTATTGCCCCTACTTAGGCGCTATGCAAAGTAGATAAAAGTTATGTCCTAAAGAGGTGATTATAAATAAACAGCCGGGGTGGTAAAGAGGCCTCCTGTAGAGTAATCAATATTTTTGAGGGGGTAACAGATAGTTTGCAAAATTGACTTATTTGGATAGCAGATTGGATTGGTTTGTTTTGTTTATTTATTTTTTTTTCTTTTACCCTTACAATATTTATTTATTTTTTTATTTATTTATTTATTTATTTCAGAGGCTTCTGAAGGGTTATCAGCATTGTGAAGGAATAAAACAAAGTTTGGAAAATTGATTAATTTGGACAGTAGATTGGAAAGTTTTCTTTATTTATACATTGACAGAATACCAGGTTTTATTGCACCATGTCCCGTATTAGAGATAAGACTAATGACCAAGACACATCTTATTTTTATGTCTTTAAGCCATAGCGTAGTAACTTTAGTTTATATCTTGTATACCTAGCGAGGACTCGGAATGTATTACGTTAACACATCATGAGAACATACCTATATAATTTTGACCCCCGTAAACCCCACTTTTTATTCTGAAGAGGGCAACTGATCTGGCTCTGCACTGTTTGCCATTCAGTATGTGAACTTGTATCAACAAGCTGGATCAAGTTATCTGATTATCTTACAATTAGAAGTGGGCGTGTCATCTTAATTTATTCAGCATAAGAATCAGTGATAAGACTAATGACAAAGACACATCTTATCTTTATGTCTTAAAAACTTAGGCAAAATGAGACCAAAAGTGGTACCAATCACTAATAGTTTTATTGCCCCTACTTAGGCGCTATGCAAAGTAGATAAAAGTTATGTCCTAAAGAGGTGATTATAAATAAACAGCCGGGGTGGTTAAGAGGCCTCCTGAAGAGTAATCAATATTTTTGAGGGGGTAACAGATAGTTTGCAAAATTGACCTATTTGGATAGCAGATTCGATTGGTTTGTTTTGTTTATTTATTTTTTTTTTTTTTCTTTCACCTTTACAATATTTATTTATTTTTTTATTTATTTATTTATTTATTTCAGAGGCTTCTGAAGGGTTATCAGCGTTTTGAAGGAATAAAACAAAGTTTGGAAAATTGATTAATTTGGACAGTAGATTGGAAAATTTTCTTTATACATTGACAGAATACCAGGTTTTATTGCACCATGTCCCGTATCAGAGATAAGACTAATGACCAAGACACATCTTATTTTTATGTCTTTAAGCCATAGCGTAGTAACTTTAGTTTATATCTTGTATACCTAGCGAGGACTCGGAATGTATTACGTTAACACATCATGAAAACATACCTATATAATTTTGACCCCCGTAAACCCCACTTTTTATTCTGAAGAGGCCAACTGATCTGGCTCTGCACTGTTTGCCATTCAGTATGTGAACTTGTATCAACAAGCTGGATCAAGTTATCTGATTATCTTACAATTAGAAGTGGGCGTGTCATCTTAATTTATTCAGCATAAGAGTTAAATATGTTTATGTCAATTTATGGGCCGCGCACTGCAAAAACTTGTCTACCGGCATATGTGGGCAACGAAGATCCAGATCAGCCTGTACATCAACACAGTCTGATCAGGGCCTTCACTGTCCGCTGACAATCATAAGGCAGAATAGTCGTTATAGTAACGGGATTTTCCGATAATCTCCGAGCGATCCGGAGATAAGCAATTACGTGTATACGGTCCTCAGTTTAATAGGAAAATGTATAGAAATACACAAATAAATTTCTTTCCTAATATATTTTCCGACATTAAATTATAACGTCTAGGATGAAAGAACTTTTCAAGCTCTTTAATCTGGTATAAAAATCATAGAAATAGGTCACTGAGAAGTTTCTTCCATCTGCGCCCATAGTACACTTCCTTTTAATCCTAAATTTCTTGAAGAATTTTATTCAAATTACGCGAATCTTCATTATTGGACCTAAAATTCATACATAAATTAGCATTTGCGAACCTATTATAACGTATGAGCAGAAAGTTAGTATTCCATTGATTACATTCATATATAGCTAAATGGGAAATTTCTTCCATAAACGCCTAATTTTGCTTACGTTAAATCCGAACGTCGAACTATTAGTATGGCCGAAAATTTTCTAAGTTCTGTATATAATTCGTTAAGAAATTCTAAGTACGCGATCATATAGTTGACACCAGCAACTTGTGTCAATACCATGCGAAATTTTATTTATTTATTTATTTATTTATTTATTTATTTATTACCCCATCACAAGAGTTTCAACAATGTGATTGTTGAAAACACAGATCAGCTTTCCTATCTACATGGTATAGTTAGCGACTCCTGGTCGCTATGTATTGGCTGATTTCCATAAAAAGTTGATGCGACTAGCGAAGCTTACAACTAGACTGGGTGTATTGGCTTATCCGATCCTTTGCTGGTCGCCATTACCACTTCGTTGGAAATCAGTTGCTGAGGCTTTTATTTATTTATATATTGATAAAATGTACATTCGATGTCTTACAAATTGATTTCATTTTTATGATAAGAAAATAGGAAAGAAGCTCAGACAAAGTGAGTGAGTGAGTGATGCAGGGAGGGTGGGAACGAACAAAAGAGCGAGCGAGCGAACGAACGAACGAGCGAGTAAGTGTGCGATCAGTCGATCGAGCGAGTGAGTGAGTGAATGTATGAATCTATCAGCGTATATAAAGTTGACTTCAGTAAGTTCAAACAATGTTCAACTTTTAATTTCTGCACAGCTATTCAAATAAACAAAGCAAAAGATGGTCAAAATATGTTTTGACTGGAATAAGTGTAAATGGTTACATAAACAATCATTATCACTGAATTGTACAGTTGCCAATTACAGTACCAAGGGAAACAAATTCATGTTTGGCCAAAGGCTTAATTCACAGATAGTACAGGAGTTATCGATTTGACACCGTAACGAGTTTTCTGCGGGATGATCATTGGATGATACAGAATGCATAAATGAAGAGCAAATGCGTGGATGATACTTTACGCATGCGCGGGATAATCTGCATGCGCATTTTGCACTTTTTTGCTTGACGCGGCCCATATAATGTTTCTGTAATACGGCAATTAATGCATTTACACGGACCTTTGAAAACGGTATAGACCAGACCAGAGGCAACCGAACGCGGTGGCTGGTGAGGGTCTGTACTGTTTGTCATGGCATTAATATTTTACAATAAGAAAATTCAGGATTTTTTTATGAAACACTCCTTCAAATAGATGGTAGACACTTCCTTCTTCCATGAAGGAAGAGTTTATTGAAGATATCTGGACATTAAAGAGTGAAACATTTATTTCATTGCGCTGGGCACAAGTACGATATTGCGTGCGTACGTAGTTTTCGCGCGCATGTGTGTTTTAAAAAGGCCAAACAAAATTATACAATATCGAATCATCTCCTTAAGAGATGAAAGAAAAGTAAATAAGATTTACCAAACCTGTCCTGTTATACGCCAGTTTAGGTAGGACGGCTCATCGGGGCGTCAGCGATTTAGTTTAAACATATTTTATTTCAGCACTTCCATTAGTACATATAACAAATAACGCATTTTATTGAATTGGAACGAAAGCACTCTGCTTGTGTGGTTCCTGTCCCTGATAATAATATTCTACATGCAGTGTAGGAAAGAATCTGTATGATCAAGCACTGAGATGACTATTGAGCAATTATTTTCTGTCAGGATAAAGACTTCATATAACTCAAAAGTATATAATATTCTGATCAATGCTTTCTCTCCTAATTCGAATATGCAGGGAAAAAATTGCTTTGTGTCAGTTATGCTACGGACTCAAAATCTCTTTTGAGTCCCGGATATATTTATGTACTCATTACGAAAACACGCCTATTCAAACATACTGAAAACTTTACCACCAAAAAATGAAAATTTTCAGAAGAAAAATTCTGATATTTTTCATATTTCTGCTCAAAACATAGATTGTGGGTACCCGTTAGAACCGCCTCGGCGAGGCGGTTCTAACGAGTACCCACAATTTATGTTTTTGAGCAGAAATAAGAAAAATAATGTATACCCCTGTAAACCCCAGTTTTACTATATAAAAGTGGGGTTTAAGGGGGTCAAAACTATATAGGTATATTTTCCTGATGGTTTTCGATGGCACCACACCGGCAGAGTGGAGAGTCACACATGGGTTTTAGGAATAAATCATTGTTCAAAGCACTACAATTTGTTTTTAAGCGGGTATGAAGGATCTGGAAGCGCCTTTTTCCAGAGCTGAAATATTTTGGCACAATAACAGAACCTTCTTTCATGTAGCGTTTAAAAAAAACAAAAAAGGGTCGCTAATTCTGCACTCTAATGGTAAATTATTCCATTCTTTGACAGTTGAGGGAAGGAAGGAATTGTAGTACAGAGTCGTACGTGCATGAACTGATCGAGTGTCATTGGAATTACGTAAACTATATTCTGAGAGAGTGTTTATAGGAGGAACTAGTGTGGGTAGATAAGGAGGCGTTTGATTGGTTCATTTTGTGAAATAGTGTGTTTTTGCTTTCTACGTCTCGATTCAAGAGTATGCCAGCCTGTTTCTTCATAAAGAGCATGAATAGAAGAAGTTTGGTAGTACCAATTCTTGCAGCCTCATTCTGCATTTTCTCTAATTCTTCTTTTTCATAATGCGTGCAATTATCCCATATCACGTTAGCGTATTCCAAAACTGGTCGAATGAAGGTTAAATAAATTGTTTCTAGGAATTGCCGATCTAGTTCAAACTTTAGTTTCCGCATTAAACTTATCTTGTTCTTACTCTTTGTTGCATTATGGTTTATTCTACGAGGCGATTTGTTTTTTGTCTTACCTTGTGTTATTTCGTTCTAGTGTTTTTCAGTCCTTTTAGCATTGCGATTACCTTGGGGAAGAGATAGCTAATCTTAGTACTTTTCTTTGTTTTGTTTTGTCTGTTTCCTCTTGATGTCTGGGAAGGGCTTCGGTTTGTAATTGTGGCACTCCCCGAACTTTTCTCTTACCTTTTTGTTTAAAGCACTTTTACGGCCAGCCGACTTCACCCTGGTTCTCGATACTACTCTTAAGAGAGAAATACATAAAAAATCGGTTAGCATAAAGGCTCCCAATTCAGTCAATGCATGAAAGCGAAAACATGAAAATCAAATGAATCACTATGATAAACAAAGACGAGTACTCATGACAATTCTACTCTGTGCCAGAGTAAATGAAAACCAGTAGTTAAACCACGGCGGACCAAGCCAAAGACACATCGTCAAGCCCCAACCCACTGGTTAAAGTTTTCCGAAGAGGCCGTCATTGAGTGAGGCCCGAACCGCCGTCGTGGAATTAGTAAAATATAGCTATCAACAATGATTGGGTTGATAACTAGGCATGCATTCTGCCGCATAATATCCAGGCTATAGCCAATTCTTTTATAACGGTTAATTAGTTTTCTGAATTGCTCCTAAAAGTTAGATTTTCCCACATTTTTTTCTAAATCTGTGCACTAAGTCACCGTAAAATTATGGTTCCGATATACATTGTTGCGGAAATGCTTTCACACCGACGTTATATTTAAATGTTTAAAGATATAACTTTTGCTGGAGTACACAAGAGAGAAAAAGGGCGATAGTTTGAAGGAAGCGAACGATCTCCGTTTTTATAAATTGGACATACATTAGCTACTTTCCAACATTGTGGGAAGATACCTGTCTCAATAGACTGATTAAAAAAATGAACAGAATGGGACAGCAAGTTCCTTAGAGAGTTCGCGAAGAATATGATTGTTAATTCCATCCGAACCTGTGGATTGAGAGATTTAAGAACTGATTCTATTTCTACTGGACTAAAATGCAACAAGTAGACATTTAAATTAACAGTGTTTGAGTCAATTTGAGCTAGGACAGCATTAGTTTCGTTAATAAAAATTTGATCTCTAAAGAAAATATTTAAGATATGGGCTTTGTCGAGGTCATCAGAGCTAACAGCGTCATTGTTTTGCAGTGGAGGAATAGAGGTAGATGTATTAGGAGAAATTACAGCTTTTAAAGTAATCCATCAGTCTCGTAAGGAAATCGTATTAGATTTCAATTTATTTAAAATTATTTCGTTGCAAGCTCGCTTTGACTCCCGGATCACGTTTGTGTCTTTATTACGAAATGTCTTAAAGATCTTCCAGTCATTCAGTCTTTTACCAGACAGATTCTGACTTAGCATATTAAAATTGAAATCACCAATTACTGCTAGATCTTGGGTAACTGTGTCTACAGCGAGGTGGATTGAATCTTCGATAGAAGCAAAACAGATAGAGTCAGAGTTTGGAGGCCTGTAGAAGAATCCAGATAAAAAAAAAAAACGTTTGTGTTTCAAGGGGAGTTCTATCCACAAACACTCAACGCCAGTGGATTCAAGGTCATAGCGTCTAATATGATGCAGTGTTTCTTTAGAGGGCGTAAGCAGTGTTGCAAACTTCATTACCGCTTATGAAGAATCTCAATAAAACCGAGACTCCCATTTTCTAATCCGTAGTGTGTTTTTTGTTTCCAAAGGCACTCATTTTGACGTTTATTCTACTACACTGCAGCTAGTATTAGTGCCATGTGGTCGCGGTTGAACGTCTCCCCGTACGTCACCGTGTTGTAAACTTCAATTCTGCTTATGAAGAGTCTCAATAAAACCGAGGCTCCCATTTTCTAATCTGTAGTGTGTTCTTTGTTTTTGGCAACCTTTCTGACGTTTAACATACAACATTACGCCGCAATAGCTATCACCTGGGCGGTCTTTGCGCTCAGGTTGTTTGAAAGTCTGCTAGATAAGCTCATATTTCGATATAGCAGGGCTAAGCCAGGTTTTCGAGAATGCAAAGATATCAAAATCGTGTAACTCAGTATATAGAATGTTTTATTTTCATAATATAATCTGCACATTATACTGAACAGAGGATAAATTACGAGTTAAGCTAATAGATTCTAATATAGATGATGATGATGATGATGATGATGATGATGATGATGAACTAAAAAAAGAATAAGTTGATAGAGAGGATGACGAGGCAGAAGCTGGACCTGGATTGGGATGGTCAACTCCTGATTGTATAAGTAAACGGGACAGCTACATGATAATTACTGCTACTAAAAAAACTTCCCATCACGGTGCATGTAAATGTTACGTTTGCTTTGAATGCTTTGCCATGCACAACATGCCTGTTGCAATGATGTTTAATAACCTTAGCTGCTATGACTGAGTTTTCATGCATTGCCAAGTGTAGTGACAAACTATGAGCAGAACTACAGTGGAGAAACATAAATATTGTTAAGTGCAAAAGGAGAGAAAATTTACGCGTGTGACTGTCGGTGGGCATTGTTCTTATAGAAACTTACGAAATTATTGACAAGAGATACAGAAACAATTCAGCCGCTATCACTCACATCGCCAATTTCAGACATGTGTTTAGTAGGATTATCTCATAAGTACACCAGTGTATTCATATGTATCTTGGACGCAGACACGAAAGTTGTTCCAGACAGCAGAAAAGTAAAAAGAACGAGTCTTTGAGAGTTAAATAAATTTTGAATGAATACCAGAATTCAGATCAGTAATTACAAATCCTCGTGAGTCTAATAGCTGACAGGAATTCATAAACACAGCGGACCCTCATCAACTCAAACTCCAAAGGACCAGAACTCTCACCCAGAGATACAGCAGTATAAGAACAGGAGCCGAAAACAACATAAAGCAAAACCAAACCAATATTACCCAAGCAGTATTTTGAATTATCAGAACTTTAATTATCGAGAGTCAGCTGTACTTATGTTTGATCTACAATAATGTTTGTATTCTCTTATTTGAGGCCAAAGCTCAAGTCCTTACGAATAAAAACTGGCAGAAATACCCATAAAGTAACTGTGATATACACACTATTAATACCGAGAGGTTGCGGGTTCGATTCCCGGCTGAGTCATACCAAAGACTTCAAACATGGTAGTAGCCGCTCTTTCGCTTGGCGCTCAGCATTAAAAAATAAACAGAGCTAGGAATCGGAACTGGTCAGCTCAGTGTCAGTATAATATGTCTGGGTGGAATATAATGTCAAGTGTCTAGGGCGTGATATTTCAATGAGGCAGCACTCTAAAAGTGAGTATTGAGCTCCCTGCCACATCGAGACACCGTCGCGATATGACTGAAAGATTGTTGAAAGTGACATAAAGCCTGGATAAAACAAACAACAAACACACTATTAATTGAAATTTTGTTATGGGTAATGTAGGTATTAACAATGCAGGTACATGTACTAACGATGGACATACTTATAGTTATGCTGCCGTTATGGGGCGGTAAGTTTGTGTATGCACCACGGGCAGCATGTCCAATTCAAGTTACTACCAGCGTACTACCGGCAATGCAAGCACTACAAATACGGACGATCATTGCGCTAATCGTGCTAGAGTTTAATCGTGTTAGTCGTGCTCATCCTGTTAGTGCCGTGTGGCCGCAGTAGAACGTCTCCCCGTACATCACCATAGTGCAGGTTATATTTCATTTCCTTTGAGATCATTGGGCGTGTTGTGGTACATTTGAAAATGGAGTTCTGCTCATGTATATGCTAGAGGGCGTAACCAGTGTTGCAAACTTCATTACTGTTTATAAAGAGTATCAAAAAAAACCGAGACTCCCATTTTCTGATCTGTAGTGTTTTCTCTGTTTCCAAAGGCAATCTTTTTGACGTTTATTTTTGCATACCCATGAATGTTAATGTATTCATAATGTGAGCAATACATATATTATTCTTCGAAAGTAAATATATATCGTGTTTAACTGTATATTAAGAGTGTAAGGCTTTGTATGCAACTATTATATTTCAAAACACAGTGTCAGATGGCGACGCCAGACATGCTTTGCCGTTGCTACCTTAGGTGTAAGCTGAGAGTCATTAGAGAGCCAAAACACGCCCACATACCAGCTTTGTGTCAATACACGTCACCATTCAACAATGCTTTGAATCCATGTAAATACATATAACAGAACCCGCTACCTCCATCATAACATAAGAAGTTAGCACGTCTTCGACAGGTCAGTTACATATAAAAGACTTCGGAAATTTGGGTATGCAGTATGGTAAGAAATTCGACCCGGCCCGACCAAGTGTAACCTGGTTCCCAATTACGTCATCCAGAGGGTCATATTCACCCCTCTATGCTTTAAGCTATGGAACATGTGAGCATAAGGAAAATGAAACGTGACGTAACATAAAGAAGGAGTACCTATCGCACGTTCGGACAGCAAGGGTCATGACCAGCCTGCGCACATGCGCAGTCTAAACAATACCCGCGCCGTTCACGTACAGAGTAATTTGAGCTGTCGAGCACGTAGACGGATAGCAAAGACCCAGATCCGACCGCCCAGAATACAGGCCGATCCGTACTATCATCGTCCGTATAAGACCCAATAACCTCCTGTTCATAATATGTAACCAGATAACATACTCAACAAAATAATTTAAAGGGTCACCAGTTTCAGTTACCCTTTGATAAACATTCAAATGAGACCCGTCAGTTGTTAAAATTATTCTGTGGGCAACGCTGCTACTTGCAAGCCCATTTCAATAAGCTGAACATGTTAGCAATATGTTCAGCTACCACAGTTTAAATGGCTCAAAAGTTGTCAGCCCAGAAGATTCTGAGAAAAATGAGAAAATGTGAATTTCTGAAAAATGACTTTTTACCCCAAAATGATGTGTTTTTTTTTTTTTTTGTGTTTTTTTTTTTTTTTTTTTTTTTTTTGTTTACCTAGAATGACTTGGTGGTTCCAAACGTGGTTTCATATAGGTAGGTAGGTGGATATGTTAGTAAGTAGGTAGTTAGGTAGGTAGGTAGTAAGAAGGTAGGCAGGCAGGCAGATAGGTAGGCACGCACGTCACCGATTTAAACAGAGGAATTGAATTCGGACCACTACTCTGCTTTTGACATCATCTAAAAAGTATTTTTTACTCAGGATTTAACTGATTATTTAACACAAAACTTTTTGTCGTATTTTTTTGTTTATTGCTACAATGATTATATTCTTTTTATTGATGTAAAAACTAGAATAATTCAAATGTCTGTACAGTAAATTTGTCTTCAAATCGCAATAATTGATAGGCAGGTGGTTTGGTTGCACGTTTATAACAAATTCCACTCGTTCAAAGTTTCTTAAATTTTCACAATATCACTGTGGCGTATCAATAATTGAAACTTAGTGGAGAAAAAACAAATCTAATACAGTTGTTCCAAACTTTCTGCTGACCATAGAAATAACATAGGTCAAACCCATTCTTTGGGCGTGAAATTAAGCGTACAGTAACTATTTGAAAACAAAGCATAGAAACAGAAAAAGACACTTGATCCATGATACGATATTGTCAATACAAATAGTCTTTTGTATTTCAAGATGCCAAGGGAAAAAAAACATCTTTCAGAAGGATGTCGAAATCACAATACGTTTAATACCAGGCAACTGTCACTGTATTCAATTCTGAACTTTTCACCTGTGTATCCTTTTTACGACAGATCTTGATTTTCGCGGACCATTGTTAAAAGCATTGCAACGAGAAACATTTAATGGCACTCAAGGTCATTAACACAGGCACGTGTAGATTCCAGGATTGGTTGTTTTTGTATGGGGAAGAGGGCTAAGGTTGCTAATTAAATACAACCTACGATAATTGTTCGGTTTGAAACAGCTCAGATTAAACTCCCGCACATTCTGACCGTATAATAAAAAGGCTTTAAATTTTTAAACTCCATTTCACAAGTATACAAAGTGTCTTTGAGCTGCACATATACACTGCCGGTGTTGGCTACCGGCAGGTACAATTAAGCGCGGCCAAGTACATGTACCGTAAGATCCTGTAGAGCCAAGGATGAACATGAAACAATAGTAGATACTAGCTAGATCATGGAATCAAATAATATTATGACAATGGGCCATTTAAGAATTAGTAAGTATTAGGCGTCACGTATAAAGCACCGGTGTTGGCTATTTGCGGAGTACAATTACGGAGTACATGCACTTTATGACCCTATAGCGCTAGGGATGGAAATGGAACGCCGTCCATTTATGACTGATGTTGAAAAATAGGAACACTGGCAAACAGTGTAAATTCAGATCAGACGCCGCAGAACACGGCAGCTGATCAGGGTCTGCACTGATTGCGTTAAGTACACGAATAATACTGAAACAAATCAGACACCTCTTATCCATTAAAATGCCAAGAAAATCTGAAAATGTCGTCTGCTGAATATTCTTGCAAACTTTTCAAACCTATTTTATGCATACAGGCAAACAGTGTGGACCCTCACACTGTTTGCAAAAACGACTTTTAAAATCACAAGCAGACGACAAAGCAGACGACAATTGTTGTGATTGGCAGTTTAAGAGTTAAAATAAAAATGAACCTCAGGCTGGCCGAACCTCAGGCTGGCCAAACATACAGTGCATGTAGTGGAGTCCACTGATAGAAGTTAAGCCATTAACTTAAAGTATTCAATACTAGCTAGATCATGAAATAAAATGTGGAGTCAATAATATAATTATGACAAGGCGTTATTTTGGGGAACTTGTAGTTCAGTTTCATGCACTTCGTGACCATATACCCAGTCAGCATTCTACGTAAATCTATATCGGGCCGCCATCGGCCCGTCAGGGTAGCTGACAGGCCGATGACGGCCCGATGTAGATTTACGTAGAATGCTAGCTGAGGTGCTAAGGATGGAAAAGAAAACACACTATATATATTCCCTTAAAAAAAACATTTACGAATAAGATATTCGCTATATCATAGAAAACATGTTGCATCAAGTAACATTATGACAAGGGGTCATTTTGGAATTAATAAGCACTGGGCATTACTGAGCGACAACATTTATTTTACCCCCGGTATACGAAGTATATACTGGGGTTATAGTTTTCGTCTTTTCCGTAATAATGTTTGTCTGTGTGTCCGTATGTTTGTGTGTCTGTCTGTGTGTATTTTTTTCTTTCGTCAAAGATTTCTCAAGAACTACTGTACCTAGGATTTTGAAGTTCGGTACAAACCTTGGGTGTGATTGTCTTTGTATTGTTTAAGAGAGAATCAGCATCCTCCTGCTTATCATTCCTTTTATTTGTCCATTTTTTTCTTTCCCTGCAAAGTTTTCAAATTTTGTATTCACCTACAGAGGATTAAAGTATATTGCGTAAAAGAAAACCACGATGCTGAAATTTATTTTGCCTCCTTTTTTTCCCCTTTTTCCATCTTTCACTTCAAAGTAATGTATAGGTAACTCGTGTCAAAAGTATTTTAGTTAATACTGCACCCAGTATTTTGAAATTTGGTACAACTATTTGTACATTTGGAACGACTATTTGTATTATGTAAGAAAGAAACATTGAGAACAACTATTTGCATTATGTAAGAAAGAATGAGCATCCTCATGGTTATCATACCCTTTATTGATCTATTTTTCTTCCCCTCAAATAAAAATTGTCGTCACAAATTTCTGAGCTCCTATGAAAGCGAATGTCCTCAAATCTTGTATCGCTTACAGAGGGTTAAACACTATTGTGTAAAAAAAAAGCAAGTTTCTGTAATTTATATTGCCATGTTTTTTTGTTTTTTTTTTTCTTTTTTTTTTCTTTTTCCATCTGTCACACAAATGTAAAACTCGTGAAATGTAATATTGAGTTTGACATGTTACATTGTGTAAGAGAAAATTAGCACCCTCGTGTTTATCATTCCCTTACTTTGTCCATTTTTTATCTCTCTCTAAAGGTTTTTTCGTCACATATTTCTCAGCTCTAAAGAGAGTCAGGTTCTTCAAATTTTGTATATATATACACAGAGGTAAATATATTGTGTAAAAGAATACTACGATGCTGTTATTTATTTTGCCGTTTTTTTTTTTTTTTTTTTTTTTTTTTTTTTTTCTTTTCCATCTCTCACTCCAATATAATGCAACGGAAAATTTGTGTCAAAGTTTTCTCAGGATCTACTGCACCTAGGATTTTGAAATGGTACAAATATTGGGCACAATTAGTTGTACTGTGCAAGAGAGAATCAACATCCTCTTTCTTGTCATAACTTTATTTGTCTATTTTTTCCTTCTCTCCACTAATGTTTTCATCACAGATTTCTCAGCTCCTTTGACAGCTAGAGTCTTCAAATTTTGTATGCACATACAGACAGTTGAATTCTATTGAGTAAAAGAAACGCACGATACTGTGCTTTATTGTGCCTTCTTTTTTCCTTGTTTTCCACCTGTCACTCAAATGTTAAGAAATTTGTGTCTAAGATACCTCAGGATATATAAGACCCAGGACTTTGAAAGTTTGTACAAACACTGGGTTTGACGTGTATTGTGTAAGAGAGAATCAGCGTCCTCCTGGTTATCACTCCCTTTATTTGTCCATTTTTCTTTCCTTTTCCAAACATCATGTATTTTAGAGCCAGAGTCTTCAAATTTTGTATACACCCTGACAATTGAGTTGTGAAGTATGTTGTGTAAGAGAAAACCAAGATGCTGACTTTTTTTCCTTTTGTCAATCTCTTTCATGCAATACTAAGGAAAATTTGTATCTACAAAGCTGGTTTAACATACCTCAGATAGCTATGGCCGGGGTAATGTGAGCTTTGCTCATTATCTGCTATATTTTCTGCAGTTTCTAAAATCAGTTTAACGGGAATATGTCACACGGTACTACATGAATAAACAAAAAAAAAGAATAACTGATTAATCACAATGTCATGATTCAGAAACAAAACTAGTAGCAGTTTATTGCGTACAGTTCTGAGCACAGTTCTAAAGTGCCTCCTTCTAGACTAACAACAACTGTGCTAGCCACAGTTAAAAAGAAAAATATCTAATACAATAAAATGTGAAATCAGGATGTTAACAAGTTCATAAAATATGTGCCCCGTGATCCCATTAATATATACTGAAAACCGTGGGTCTACAGGGGTCTATATTATTGTCACATTTTCAAAATTTATTAATTAGGTTTTCTGTGAGTTATTTTTTTCAACTTCTATCAACTTTTTACCGCTTAAAAGTCTGTTTTATGTACTTAATACCCAAAAATCGTCCCCTTACGGTGAAAATGCTAAGATATCAAGATGAGCAACGTTATCTGATTTCTGCACAAAACATATGTCGAGGCACATCTAGTGAGTACCCACAACATGGGCTTCTATGCAGAAAACAGTGTCAATATTTTTGGTTGCATAAATTGGCTTCTCTAGTCTGGCTCCAGTCACCAGTGACTAAATAGTTCTTCATATAATCCTGTTTGATATCCACTAAAATAAACCCAAAGTAATATCACGACTGGAAAGGCTCGTCTCTAGAGTGACCAGGCTTTATAGTCATGATATTTTGGTTTTATTTTCGTGGATTATCCAACAGGATTATAAGAATAATTATTTAATCACTGGAGACTGGAGCCAGTCTATGGCTTTTCTTGTACGTTTCACGTACGTATGTTCATGTATAGGCTACAGTACTTACAACTAGACACGCATGCGCCGTTATTTATAGGAACAAAGAAACCGGCAGTGGTCTTTGGTTTTTTGTTGTTGTTGTTGTTTTTTTTTTTTTTTTTTTTTGTTTTGTTTTGTTTTTGTTTTTTTTTTTTTTTTGTTGTTTTTTTTTTCAAATTTCTGGCCATAAAGACTCATTCTATATCCAGCAATTCCTCGTAAGCGTAAATGTTTGTCATCAGAAAAGCGAGACGTTTATCTTACTAGACGGATATCCATATGAGAACCTTAATACAACAATATAAAATGTATTCTTCGAAGCCATTGTTGTAGAAGGCACAAAAGAAGTCATGATCATCAATTGCATCCGGGCTTAGCTCCAGATGTCCTGACACTGTCTTGCCTCTGGATCCAGCTAGGTCAGAATGAGAGAGTGAGGTTGACTCTGCGCGCCTCTTCCTCACTATAATTCAATTCACAGCGCATGTCATCTGAATCAGCTGCAGACTGTTGGACAGATCACAGGCTTGTTGTCAGCAAACTCAACCCGCGCATTCAGCCTGTACGACGACCACAAGGCAAGAAGGTGCGAAAGATATTAGATGTCTCTAAGCTGAAACAAGACAGCAAGAGGTAAGCATTTGTCAACGATCTCTGCAGCCGTTTAGATGCACTGGAACGCAGTTCAGAAGATGTAGATGAAAGCTGGACAGTCTTCAGAGACACCTTCGCTCTTCAGCAATGGATTCCCTAGAACCAATATCTCGCAAACACCAAGATTGGTTTGATGAGAATGACAAAGAAATTCAGGGACTCCTTGAAGAGAAACACCAAAAACACAAGGCTTACCTCAGAAATACCAGCTCAGTATCTAGCAAGACTGCCTATTCAAGCATATGCAAGACAGTTCAGACGAGGCTCCGATACATGCTAGACTCCTGGCTGAGAAAAAAGGCTGATGAAATCCAGTCCTTTGCAGACAGAAAGGACATGAAAAAGTTCTTTGATGCACTCAAGACAGTTTATGGTCCCCAGAGCTCAGGAACCACCCACTCCTTAGTGCAGATGCATCTAGTCTTCTGACTGATAAAGAAGCTATCTTGAAAGATGGGCTGAACACTTTGATGGTGTCCTTAATCGGCCATCATCTATCAATGATGAAGCTATCAACAGACTACCACAGGTGGAATGTAATCCGCTGCTTGATGAGCTCCCAACCGTCTCTGAAATAGTGAAAGCAATAAAACTCTTGTCATCTGGCAAAGTTCCAGGATCAGATGCAATACCCGCAGAGATCTACAAAGCAGGAGATCCTCCAGTTGCAGAGAAACTGACAGAGTTATTTCACATTATGTGGAGAAAAGAAGCCATCCCTCAAGAATTCAAGGATGCAACAATTATCCACCTATTCAAAAGGAAAGGGAATCCTCAAGTCTGTGACAGTCATCGAGGCATCTCTTTATTGTCAATTGCTGGGAAGATTCTTGCTAGGGTCCTACTGAACCGATTAAATGAACACCTGGAACGGTCAGGGCTTCTACCAGAAAACCAGTGTGGATTCAGGAAAAACAGAGGAACAAAAGACATGATCTTCACAGCACGACAGCTTCAAGACAAATGCCAGGAACAGAATATGGACCTCTACATGACCTTTGTCGACCCTACCAAAGCATTTGACACAGTCAGTCGTGAGGGACTTTGGAAAATTATAGCAAAGTTTGGTTGTCCTGCCAAATTCATAGCAATGGTGCGGCAGTTCCATGATGGTATGCTTACAAGGGTCCAAAATGATGGCGAGTTTTCTGATCCATTTCCTGCGACAAATGGAGTTAAGCAAGGCTGTGTACTAGCTTCAACACTGTTCAGCATGATGTTTTCTGTCATGCTTACAGATGCTTTCCAGGATGGTGACAATGGTATACCTATTAGGTATCGCTTTGATGGGAAACTTTTCAACCTATGAAGGTTGCAAGCTAAATCTAAGGTGCAGACAGAGGTGCTAGACGAGTTCCTCTTTGCTGATGACATGGCAAAGGGTGCTCCAACAGAAGAGAAAATGCAAAAAGGTGTGGATCAAGTATCTGATTCATGTGACAGCTATGATCTTACAATCAGCATCAAAAAGACTGAGGTAGTATATCAGCCAGCACAAGGAGCCTACCATCACAGTGAAAGGTCAACGACTGCAAGTGGTAGACAAGTTCACCTACCTTGGAAGCACATTGTCTAGAGTTGTGCATATTGATGACGAAGTCAATGCTGAAATTGCCAAAGCTAGTGCAGCATTTGGCCGGCTACGTGGAAATATTTGGGACCGAAGTGGAATCAGACTTGACACAAAGCTGAAAGTATATAGATCGGTAGTGCTGCCAACACTATTATACGCATGCGAAACTTGGACAGTTTACCAACGGCATGCCAAAATACTGAACAACTTCCATACAAGCTGTCTTAGAAAACTTCTAAAGATCAAGTGGCATGACAGGATTCCAGACAGAAGTCCTGAAAAGGGCAGGGATGCAGAGTATACATATTCTTCTGAAATTGGCACAGTTAAGATGGACAGGCCATGTTACCAGAATGCCTGATGAACGTTTGCCAAAGAAAATTCTCTATGGAGAACTTCAAGTAGGAAAACGCTCCCATGGTGATCAGAAGAAACGATACAAGGACACCCTCAAAGCCTCCCTTAAAGACTTCAACATACCAACAGAGTCATGAGAACAGATTGCACAAGATCGTACAAAGTGGCGAGGCCTCATAAAAAGGGGAGCTGGTGAATTCGAAGCAAAAAGAATCAGCGAAGCCGAGCAGAAACGTGCACAGCGGAAAGCCAGAGCTAAGGCATCACCAACAGAGCTTTTTTCCTCAGACCTCTCTTGTTCTATCTGCAACAGGCAGTTTATAGCTAAGACTGGTCTCATCAGCCACCTTAGAACACACAAATAATAACACATCACACAGTTGATTAGGATTGGTCATTGTCAGTAATGACAGACGAACAAGAAGTAAAAGGCACATTATAACATTAATATATTAAGATTTTGTATATTACTTATAAAACATATGTATTGGTGGGTACTCATTGAAAGCCCTTCGCAGAGGCGCTTCTAATGCATATTCATAATATATGTATTCGTACTTATTAGCTCACCTGAGCACGAAGTGCTCATGGTGAGCTATTGTGGTCAGTCAATGTCCGTCGTCCGTCGTGCGGCGTCTACCTTTGCTTTAAAAGCCTACACCCCTGGGCCAGTTGACTAGATACTAAGTAGAAAGCATCGGGGTGACTTGTAGATTAGCTAAAATTGTGCTGATCGGAAATCCAAGATGGCCGTCATGGCCGCCATCTTGAAAATCTATTTTTCGCTTCTTCTCCTGAACCGAAAGGCCAATTGACTCCAAACTTCCTAGGCAGTATCAAGGTGACTTATAGATTAAAAATAGCTAAAATCGTGCCGATCGGAAATCCAAAATGGCCGCCATCTTGAAAATCGATTTTTCGCTTCTTCTCCTGAACCGAAAGGCTAGTTGACTCCAAACTTGCTAGGAATCATCGGGGTGACTTGTAGATCAAAAATAGCTAAAATCGTGCCGATCGGATATCCAAGATGGCCGCCATGGCAGTCATCTTGAAATTCTATTTTTCGCTTCTCCTCCTGAACCGAAAGGTCAGTTGACTCGAAACTTAGAAGGAAGCATTGGGGTGACTTGTAGATCAAAAATAGCTAAAATCGTGCCGATTGTAAATCTAAGATGGCCGCCATGGCGGCCATCTTGAAAATATATTTTTCGCTTCTTCTCCTAAACCCAATCGACTCGAAACTTAGTAGGAAGCATCAGGGTGACTTGTAGATCAAAAATAGCTAAAATCGTTCCGATCGGAAATACAAGATGGCCGCGATCTTGAAAATCTATTTTTTGCTTCTTCTTCTGCACCGAAAGGCCAGTTGACTCGAATTATGGTAGGAGGCATTGGGGTGACGTAGATCAAAAATAGCTAAAATCGTGCCGATCGTAATTCTAAGATGGCCACCATGTTGGCCATCTTAAAAATTTATTTTTCTCTTCTTCTTCTGAGCCGATAGGCCAATTGACTCCAACCTTGGTAGAAAGCATCAGGGTGACTTGTAGATAAAATATAGCTAAAATCTGCTGATTGGAAATCCAAGATGGCCGCCATGGTGGCCGTTCTTAAAAATCCTTATTTCGCTTCTTCTCTTAAACCAAAAGACTTGAAACTTGGTAGAAAGCATTGGGGTGACATAGATCAAAAATGTCTAAAATCGTTTCGATTGGAAATCCAAGATGGCCGCCATGGTGGCCATCTTGAAAATCTATTTTTCACTTCTTCTCCTGAACCGAAAGGCTTATTGACATTAAACTAGGTAGGAAGCATCAGGATGACTTGGTGTTAGTCTTACTCCTTGTTGCTTTATGGTTTATTCTACGAGGCGATTTGTTGTATGTCTTTCCGTGTGTCATTTTGTTCGTGTGTTTTTCAGTCCTTTTAGTATTGCGATTACCTCGCTTGAGGAAGAGAGAGCTAATCTAGGTGCTTTTAGTACGTTTGTTTGGTTTGTGCTTGTAAGGATTTGTTGGTTTCCTCTTCCTTTTGGGGTCTGGGAAGGGCTGCGGTTTGTGATTGTGCCACTCCCTGGACTTTTCTCTTACCTTTTTTTGCATACCACGCCTGTTGTGTTTGTGCCGTGTGGAGACCCTAGAAAGTCTCCCCGTACATTCATTTAATGGTGTTATTATTTCAAGTGCCGGAGTTTGCACTTTACAATCACCTTTCGTATTCCTCTTCCTCATGATTCTAATTTATACCTCATTGAAGGTTAGATAAAACTATTGGTATTCCGATGGGAACTAATTGTGCCCCTGTTGTTGCAGATTTGTTTCTTTTTTATTATGAGAGAGATTTCATGAAGTCTCTCTCACGTGAAAATCAGACTGACATTATTGAGGCTTTTAATTCAACTTCAACATACCTTGACGATTTACTAAATATTGACAATGTTAACTTTGACCAAATGGTGGACCGGATATACCCTACAGAACTCCAATTAAATAGAGCAAATTCTTCCGATACCGAGGCACCTGTTTTGGATTTGAATCTATGTATATCTAGTGGTACAGTTTCCACCAAAATTTATGATAAACGGGACGATTTTGATTTTGATATAGTCAATTTCCCTTTTCTAGATGACGATGTCCCCTGGCGTACCTCATATGGGGTATACATATCTCAACTTATAATTTTCGCCAGAGCTTCTTCAAATCTTAATGACTTTAACTACCGTAATAAAGCCTTTACTGCCAAACTTCTTAGGCAGGGCTATCGTTATTTTAAACTTCGTAAGGCGTTTTCGAAATTTTATCGCAGACACAGTGCCTTGTTAGAAAAATATAGCGTCAGTCTGAAAACACTTCTGCAACAAGGTATATCGGAACCCGAATTTTACGGTGACTTAGTGTACAGATTTAGAAAAATTGTAGGTAAATCTAACTTTTCGGAGCAATTCAGAACACTTATTAACCGTGATAAAAGAATTGGCTATAGCCTGGATATTATGCGGCAGACTGCATGCCTAGTTGTCAACCCAATCATTGTTGATGGCTATGCTTCACACTCTAATTGCACGACGGCGGTTCGGGCCTCAGACTCAGTGACGGCCTCTTCGTAAAACTTTAACCAGTGGGTTGTGGCTTGACGGTATGTCTTTGCTTGGCCCGCCGTGGTTCAACTATTGGTTTTCATTTACTCTAGCATACAGTAGAATTAGCCATGAGTACTCGTCTTTGTTTATTATAGTGATTAATTTGATTTTTATGTTTTCGCTTTGATGCACTGACTGAGTTGGGAGCCTTTATGCGAACCGAATTTTTATGTATTTATGTATTAAGAGTAGCATCGGGACCAAGGGTAAAGTTATCTAGCTGTAAAAGTGCTTTAAACCCCTCGGTGGTTTGCTCTACCGACCGTTCTAAGGCGGTGGTCCCGGTGTTAGTCTTACTCCTTGTTGCTTTGTGGTTTATTCTACGAGGCGATTTGTTGTATGTCTTTCCGTGTGTCATTTTGTTCTTGTGTTTTTCGGTCCTTTTAGTATTGCGATTACCTCGCTTGGGGAAGAGAGAGCTAATCTTAGTGCTTTTAGTGCGTTTGTTTGTTTTGTGCTTGTTTAGATTTGTCGGTTTCCTCTTCCTCTTGGGGTCTGGGAAGGGCTGCGGTTTGTGATTGTGGCACTCCCTGGACTTTTCTCTTACCTTTTTTTGTAGATCAAAAATAGCTTAACCGTCCATATTAGAAATCCAAGATGGCCGCCATGACAGCCATTTTTAAGATCTATTTTTCGCTTCTTCTCCTGAACTGAAAGGCCATTTGACTCGAAACTTTGTAGGAAGTATTGAGGTGACTTGTAGACCTAAAATAGCTTAAATGTTTTGGATGGCGGCCATCTTAAAACTCTTTTTTCGCTTATTTTCTGAACCAAAGGACCAGTTGATTTGAAAATTGGTAGGAAGCATCGGGATGACTTGTAGAAATAAAAATAGCTAAAATCGTTCCAATCGGAAATCCAAGATGGCAGCCATCTTCAAAATCTATTTTCCCCTTCTTCTTCTGAACTGAAAGGGCATCGGGGTGCCTTGTAGATAAAAAAATAGCTTAACTCGTTGCGATAGGAAGTCCCAAATTGCGGCCATGGCGGCCATCTTTAAAATCTGTTTTGAACGTTTTCTCCTGAACCGAAAGGGCAATTGATTCAAAGTTCATTGGAAGTATCGAGGTGACTTGTAGATCAACAGTAGCTATAATCATTCTGATTGGAAATCCAAGATGGCTGTCATCTTGTTTATGTTTATTATATTTCCCTGCCACTGAGCTGTTTACATGTATAAAATCATGATTCTTCAGAATCCACTCAGCTGTTTGCCATCAAATTTCACATTGATCCTACTGTTGAAATGTGATTAAGAGTTTGTTCAAATGATCACGCTCCACTGACTGTCATGCCATATATATTCTTCTTCGAAATTAAGAACTGTTTAAATGATGATCTTTTCATTAGTTGCGATGACAGGATTGGAAAAATGTTGCATAACATCTGCATATCTGCAATGGCTATGTCACTCTGGTGAGCGACCCGTGGCCCGTGGGCCTCTTGTAAGAAAGGTATACTTCTAAACCATCGCTCCAGAAAAGGCAATTTTTAACTACGAGGGCGAGTCAATAAAACACCAGCCTAACTTATTTCTGGGTGAGATCGATCTCTTCTTTTTTAATGTAATTGCCCTCTAGAATTTCGGCACTTGGACCAACGGTGTTCCAGTGCCATCAGCCCAGAACTGAAGAAGCCAGGGTCTTTGTCTCTGACGCACTCCTCAACTGCCGCCACGACTTCTTCGTTGGACGGAAATGACGTCCACGGATATTCTTTTTCAAGTTTGGGAATAGAAAAAAGTCACTAGGAGCTAAGTCCGGAGAATAGGCGGGGTGCGGTATTAGCTCGTACCCATTCCGCTCGACAACATCCATTGCAATTTTGCAAGTGTGGACTCTCGCATTGTCCTGCCCGAGCAGAATCCCTTTGGAGAGTTTACCTCGGCGTTTTTCACGGATCACAGTTCTCAGTTGGTCGAGCAAATTTGCATATTACGCAACTGTTAGTGTACTTTTCTTTGCTAGAAAGTCCAACATAATAACGCCTTGTGTATCCCAAAATACAGTTGCCATCACCTTGCCAGCAGAAGGTTGCGTTTTGAACTTCTTTGGCCTCGGAGACGCCGACCCTACACTCTGGCGACTTTGAGCTTTATTCTTTGGCTCATAATAACGGACCCAGGTCTCATCTACAGTAACCAGACGTGAAAGGAAATCATCTTCCTTTGACCTAAACCGCTTCACCAATGCACTGTATACTGATGCTCTGGTTGCCATTTGCTCGTCGCTAAGGGATTTTGGGACCCAACGGGCTGTTAGCTTGTGCATACCCAAGCTATCATGTAGAGTTGTTGAAACGCTACCATGTGAAATGTATAATGCATTCGCTATTTCTTCCACCTTAATTCGCCTATCAGAGTACACCAGATCCCGTACTTTGTTACACATTTCGTCATCGGTGGCATCTGATGGGCGTCCAGACCTGGTTTCGTCTTCTAAAGACGTTCTACTGCGTTTGAATGCCCCAACACAGAATTTAACTTGTGCGTACGATGGTGCAGAAGACACATAAACATTGGTCAGCTCGCAATGTATTTCCTGACCTGTTTTCCCTTTCAAATACAAGTACCGAATTACAGCACGGTACTTAACTTTTGACGAATGCTTACTTTTGAATCGCTAGCCATGTTTGACATTCAATATCTTATGAGTGAATGACACGATAAGGGTTCAATTTTGCCCTCAGGCCTAAAACATGTATTGAAACAAGACGTAAAAAATCTTGGGTGTCTCGGTCAAATGGAAATGGGATAGGCTGGTTACTTATTGACTTGCCCTCGTATGATATATTGAGCAGACCTGTTTCTTATTTTCCCCTTTAGATATATGTTGTGGGTATTATTTGAAGCAAATTCTTTCATTCAAGAATGGACCGCTTTTCACATTACGAAAACACGCCTATTCAAATATATAGAAAATTTCACCTCAAAAGAACTGAAAATTTTCAGATAAAAACTCTGATATGTTTCATATTTCTGCTCAAAACATAGATTGTGGGTACTCGTTACCCACAATTGGGTACTCGTTACCCACAATCTGCCGAGGCGGTTCTAACTAGTACCCACAATCTATGTTTAGAGCAGAAGTAAGAAAAATAATGTATACCCTTGTAAACCCCAGTTTTACTATATAAAATTGGGGTTTATGGGTGTCAAAATTATATAGGCATGTTTTCGTGATAGAATGGACTTTGTTTGCAGTAAAGCAAACAGGAAGTCGAGTTAGTCATGTTTTTGCGACCTTAAAGGTTTTTTTACTGACAGGGACTTGATACACTTGGTAGATATTACAGGAGAGACAACCTAACGTTTAAAGAGCTGTCAAGTGTATCCAGCCCTCTCAAGTTACGTCCTCTCCTTGAAAACTGTTAAGGTCGCAAAAGCCTAACTAACTCTAATGCACGCCCAGTGCTACATTCATGCATGTTTGGTAAAATTCCACCCAACGGTCAAAAGATAACAGGATGACAAAACTGTTAGTTGCTGCGTGCCTCCGTATGGTTTCGCTAACTGTCGACAATATTTTTGCAAAATAATTGACGACATAAATGTACTTTGATGGCTATTGTCCTTGCAAAATAAACACCAAAAAATACCCAAATTTAATCGACTCAAAACCAAGCATTAACGGTGTATCCCTACAAGTTATTAGTACAAATCCGCTTAACGTCTCAAGAAATGTGCTATTAAAGTGTCGATGAAAATTAATGTTTCGCATGACGGAAAATGAAATCAATTTTTCTTTTATTTCACTAAAACTCGGGCGTCCTTTCTTTAAAGGTAATCAATACGTTTTAAGGTGAAGGGACTGCCGACTTTGGGTGCAAATTATTTCCTTTTAGGGCAGACCCCTTTTCAGAAGAGAGTTGGTACACAAAAAAGCAAACAGGAAGTCACAATTGATGTCTCCCTGGTAAAAGACTTGCTGACAATCTGCCAAATCAAGTTCCTTTTCTTTTCAGGAAACATGGTGTGTAAAGTGTTCATGTTTCTTCCAAAGTTAATTATCATGGGCGCATTAGGCACCTTGGTTGCCATAGCAGCGGACAGATACAGGGTGATGGTCAATCAACGAATTCTGTACAGGAGTGAGGCTATCAAGGCGGTCGGAGTCATCTGGCTCATTGCCACCATATTGTCGGGTCCCCAGCTCTACGAGTACAACGTTTACGAGGAATTAGATCGCATCAATAGTACAATAACTACGTGTGGATCGGAAGGGATTGTTGAACACTTTGAAACCGGCTACGCTGCAGCTCTGTTAGTGGTCTATGGCACCGCTCTAGTCGTCCTCGTCTTCTCCTACACCAAGATCTTGCGATTAGTCTGGGACCATGCAAAACGTTTTCGCTCTAATCAGACAGAGCAACCAAACGTGCTGCCAGACACTCGCCTTGAACAGACGATTTCAGCAAAGAAAATTAGAGTGTTGAAAAATCTCGGGTCGGTCACCGTCGCTTTCGTTATACTGTGGACGCCATATTTCACGCTTTTTGCCATTAAGGTAAATACTGTTGACGTGAATATACGAGCACATACATGAGCCACAACGTTAGAAAACATACCTTCGGACATGTGAGCCCAGTGAAGATTCAGATCAGCCTGCCCAGTCGCGAAGTCTGGTCAGAATCTTCACTGGGCGCATTTTGGTAGCCTAGGATGCCAGTTTTCTTCATGTGGACAGCAACGAGTCTAATCAGTGCGCTTGTGCGCAGGCTTACTTGGGTATTCCTTGTGCGCACATGTCAGAAGGTACAAAAACGTGATTTATCACTCTGTATCATCACGATAACATACCTCTATCATGTTGTCCCCCTTAAACCCCACTTTTATATAGTAAACCTGGGGTCTACAAGGGTATACATTATTTTTCTTATTTCTGTTCTAGCGAGTATCCACAATCTATTTTTTGAGCAGATATATGAGAATTTTTATCTGGAAATTTTCAGTTTTTGGTGGTAAAATTTTCAGTATATATGAATATGTTTGTTTTTGCAATATCACGGTCAATGGATGTTTCCAGATCATAGGATCATACGTTGCGTTTGGTCCTGAGATCTGGGAACATCTATAACACGGTTAAAATGGTTTCCCATTTGATAAACGTTAGAACGTCTTTATATCACTATTGCTTAGATCCAAAGCGTTAGCTAAAGACCGGTATTATATTCAAACAAAATATGAATAGATTATTTCGAGAAATGACCATTGTACCTTTTTCTTTACAATCTATGCATTTTACGATAAATTATTTTGGGTTAATCATAAACCAAGTTACATCCAAAACTGTGTTATAATCGAAACCGTGTTATAATCGAAACCGCGTTATAAAGTAGTTCTTGTGTAGCTTCATATGATTAGCTGACAACACCTATAATATAAATTGGCCTATTACCTGAAATATCCGGAAGCCATAACTACTTACCCAACCTCACTACTTAATGATGCATCTAAATGAACTGCTTGCATGGCAAAACAGCGACCACCCTGACGATACTGCTATTCTTCGCATGTACTGTTTGCATTGGTATGTTTATGCAATAATATTAACCACGCCGCACGCACCTTCTCATTGATTGCTTGCACGCGACGAAATCCAATTTCTAACGTATGAACAAATAAGTGTTTACTGACCTTGACGCAGCTTGGGCTTCGCATGATTTGCACTGAAATTGCAGTATTCCCCGCGTGACGTAATGATCAGTTAATCTTAACGAATTTGTTTTTTGGAAACAAAAATGTATTCATTTAGATATATAGATAGTTTTATTCAACTTTAAGCAGTACATACTCATGTTTTGTATAGATAATACTCTAATACAAAAACACATGGGCCCAATGGCAATCATAGTATACTCTTGCAATCAAACATGCGAAATATAAACGGGAGAAATACAAGCAGAGACCTGCATCATGAAATAATGCATATAGCAGCAATCTCCTTTAAAGAGTTCCTCTTATCTTTTATTCACCAAGGTACGAGATATGCATCACGTCAAAGGTTCATGTAGCAAGCACCCCAGCAAATCCCACTCAGTACAGAGAAAAGTGGGATCCACGGCGGTATCTCCTAGGTACTCATCAGGGCCGCCACGATGATTCGACCCCAATGAGCACCCAAAGTTTACGTCAAAATCAAAACAGGAAAAACATATTTCATACGAAGTACTACTACACACTGTCCGACATCACGTTAACATGTCAATGCGATCTTAGGACCCTGCAGACCTACATTCATGATCCAAACACAGATCCCCGGGACACAATAGAACCGCCTCATTGCGACGGCTCCAATGAGCCCCAGATGCCCATATCTTTAGCATAAATAGGACAAATATCCCATTTTCTTCATACAAACAATGACATTTTTCAAGCCTTTAAAACAGGCCAAATTTTACATGGGCGTGTTAACGCAACGATAAACAGAGACCAGTGTGATTACATGCTATGTAATACAATCACTTTACTGATTATATGCCATAGCCCTAACCTTAAAAGTTTTCTCTACAAAAATGCATAAATTTAATACATTACGAAAACACGCCTATTCAAATATATAGAAAATTTTATCTCCAAAAACTGAAACTTTTCAGATAAAAAAAACTGAGATATTTTTCATATTTCTGCACAAAACATAGATTGTGGGTACTCGTTAGAACCGCCTCGCCGAGGCGGTTCTAACGAGTACCCACAATCTATGTTTTGAACAGAAATAAGAAAAATAATATATACCCCTGTAAACCCCAGTTTTACTATATAAAAGTGGGGTTTAAGGGGGTCAAAATTATATAGGTATGTTTTCGTGATGAGCCTTTACTATTATTAGTTGACACGAGCTCTTTCAATTTTATCATATCCAAAAGTATCTCCTATTCAATTTTGTCTTATTTCGTTATATAATTGACCCTCAAATAAAAAATGGAATTCATCCTCTAATTGATTACAAACGTGACATTTCAATGTTGTATTGAAGTTCTGTTTGGCTTTGTCCACCTTCCCACTTCAATCTAAATAATCTATGCGAAGACAATCTTAGTTTACTCAATGCTATTCTAATTTTTTTAACCTTGACAGTTTCTAAATAAATCTGATAATCAAAATTTGAAAATAAAGAGTAGTGTGTTGCTCTACTGGACTCTGAAATTCTATTGTTCCAATCCTGTATAAAATTGTCTCTAATCCGTTATTTAAATTCAGCTAAAAATAATTTTTATCGCCTACACTTTTGTTTAACCACACATAATAAAAGCCTAATGTTGATTAATAAATCTTTTACTTTCGAAGCCCAACTGCTGAATAGGTTACCCATGTCTAGAATAAATTTCAATATCAAAGATGTTAGAGCCAATGACTTTTTACTGTATTTGGACCAAGCCATGCGAAAACGTGTCTTCGCGCATATGTGGATTGCGAGGGCCCAGATCAGCCTGCTTATTTGCACAGTCTGATCAGGGCATTCACTGTCCTCTAGTAGAATCACTGGATACCAAACAATGTATAAATGGAGAGCAAAGGCCCGGATGATACTTTGCGCAAGCGCAGAATTCTCTGAATGCTCATTTTGCACATGTTCGGAGGCACTTTTTTTCGCTTGGCGTGGTCCACTTTATTTTCTCCAGGAGATTACGGATATGGACCACACAAAATACTTTGGCTATTGGCCTCATCTAGTGAGTCGAACTATGACTGTAGCAAGGACTCTCGTCGACCCAGTATTGTACCTTATCTTCAGTGAAAAGTTCCAACGGGCCCTGATTGCACTGGTTACCTGCAGATGGAAACAGATCTGAAAATAGCTCGGAAGGAAAGTTGTTCTAATGGAAACCGGCATGGATTTAAACTCACTGACACCCTTAACAATTTTAATGACAGGCTGTTTTATCATTATTATTACTATTATTATTATTATCATTATTATTATTAACACTGTTTGCCAAGGTCCATTTTATGGGTTCATACCCAGCTAGCATTGTGCCTTTATCTATATCAGACCGTTACTGGCCCCACAGGACACTTGTCGGGTCAATTTCGGTCCGATATAGATTTAAGCAGAATGCTAGCTGGGTAGGCATTACTGGGTTAACGTTCTTAAGGAAACGCGTATTAACGTTCAAAAGTCAAATGCACAATAAAATACTCGTACACTTCAGACTAAACTTTTAATAAATAAGGAAGTTTAGTTAAAATACAATGAAAATCAGTTAAAACGTTTAGAAGATACGGCATTCAAATATTCCAAATTGACTAAGAATGTCGGCATTTTAAGTATTCAGACACATGATAACATTTTAGTAGCTAATCAAGTCAGAAACTTTAGACATCAGAATAAAACTTTACTACAATCAGGGTTATGGTTATCATAAACTACGTTTCTAACTTTTATCGCCGTATTCTGAATTAATTTTCAGATGCAAGTATTACGTTGGCTTGAAAATATTTCTGCTAGAAGGTCCCCCGGAACCGAACTTTTATGGCGACTAAGTCCATAAATTCAGAAGGAGTGTTGGTAATAATGATTTTTTCGAAACAATTCAAAAAGTTAAGCACTCGTTACTAAAAAAAAACAAAAAAGAATGCAACATGAATGCTATGCGGCAATTGTTTATCCAGTTGATAACTTTGTTTTCCCATTAATTGCCCGACGGTGTGTCCGGCTTCAGACGGTTTCTTCCTCGGTCTGTTTCAGAAGGTTGGTGTTACGACCTGAGCAGACTGCAGTGAAAGCTAACCAAATTTAATATATATTAGAAGTAGGGTCCAAATGCTACAGTCGGACCATTTGTTATTAATAGTAGCGTGATATAAAAGTTACGCAGGTCAAATAAGGCTAAACTGGTTGCTTAACGCAGAAAGCGAGAAAATAACAAAATGTTTGCAAAATCCCACACATAGCGTGCAATGGATGCGTTGCAAGAGTATAGCCTTACTATATATAAAACTCGCCGATACAGTCCAATTCGAAGGACAACGAAATAGATCCGTTAGAATCCTAATTGGACAGTTCGGTGAGTCGTAAATATATATTGATACTATTTAATTATTTGAAGGTTTTTCTGTTCAAATTCCAAAAGCAGGAAAACGTCCGAGTCTGTATAGTAAACCTATAAACTATATATTGCAGCGCACGCTACTCCGATTCTGCATATATTACCTGGGTTATTTCAGGAATGCTGAGCTGGCTGCGCTAGGTTGTGCAGTCTGGTCGGATTTTCTCAGGTTGCCAGAATTGTAACTGCTATCGGGGACACTGAGCAAGCCGTGCTGGCATGTGCGGACTGACCAGTCTTTTTCAAGCAGCAGGCGCAAGGTGTGATTTAGTTTATACAAATAACAAACAGTGCAGGATCGGAATAGCCAATGTAAAATGCGCGGTACCTTAGGAAGCGCGTAAGCCGAAATTTAGGTTTTTCATACGCATACGCAGCACACAAATGTACGTTCGAACATAAAGACATGCACACACCCAAATACATACACAAAGATTTTTTTCTCTTTCTAAGTTTAATACTTAATTGAATTAACTACATGAAGAAATCATTGTAATTTAATTTGTATTATTCCGCCTGCATAATTACTTTTGCAATGGGCCAGTCCCGGTGGCTTTGTTGGATGCGCATCCGACTGGTGATCAGGAGGATGCGGGTTCGACCCCCGCCAGGTCAGCAACATTCTTTCGTGGAGATTGACCAAGAAATATTTTCTACGGTTACTCTTCGGCTGATTCAAGAAGGGCAGTTGCCAGTTTCTGGCGATAGAATGGGCACAACACTGGTTAACCGCTTAGAGGGCTAAGCCTACCCAGTAAAAACGTGGTTAGGTAAACAGACCACGCCCGACATGACCCTATAAGGTTGAATCGGCCGTAAAACCTGAACACAAAACAATAACTGTTGCAATGGAGGAGGAAAATTAAGAAAGAATTGTTGTGGAATATGTATAATATTTTAAGTTGTTTCGATTTCGTCTGATCAGGGCACCGGGTTTATAATAGTTGGAGTTGATCCAATACTACTCTGCCTCTGATCATTATCCGGAAGTCGGAGGTGTTTGACATTTGTAATGTCAGTGACATTAAGGGTTGTGACATTTGAAACGTCATGTGCCTTATTGTCATTCATATATTATAATCATTTGTAAACAAGTATATATGGAAATGGAGCTTGCATATGATGTTATGACGTTAAGTGGACGACGTTGCCGACGGTTAGCGGGAGCTCGCCGTCGACCGCGTCGGTGTCATTAATAGGGAAAGAGGTCACGGATGAGTCACGTCGACGTCAGTGATGGGTCTATCACGGCGTCGGATATTCAGCCGCGACGTCAATGACGTCACTCACTCTATAAGGTGACGTGCGTCATTGTAGAATAAAGACTAGAATCATAGCAGGCTTCATCTTATGTAATATAAAACATGTGTTGTTTATTTTAGCTGTGTCCTTCCAAGGACATTTGATGTCAGTATGAGGTGTAGTACCTATACATAAGCTAGACCCAGTCTTGGGCGAGCAGAGGCCGCCAAACCTGAGCCTAGAAGTCATATTCAATATAGAGAGCAGCCAGAAATATGAACAAGATAAAAATGTTAAAGTGAAATAAATTTAATTAAACAGCAAAGGCTGTAAATAGATAAAAATAAATTAAATAAAACTGTACTGAGGAAACCTCTCGCAAAATAAGTGGACGCGCTAAATCAAGAAGTGAAATGGAAACTTAGAAAATTAGATACCCCAAGGCGCCGTAGAAAAAATATAGGAAAAGGAGGCAATCTCTTCACATTGGCACGCAGTTATCCCCATTTGGTTGGGTTTATACTAAGTGTATCAAATTGATTAATCAAGCCTGGTTAATTAAGTAATATACCAGTATAGTTCCCCAACCGTGCCAGCGTGAAGAGATTTGCGTCAAATTGTGTAGTGTTTGTATTATGTTAATGTTTGTATTATTATACGTGTTGTAAATAGTACATGTAAAAAAAAAGTTGTTAGAAATTATAACTTTGTTAGAGTCTTCTGTATAGTGGTACAATTAGGCATCGTCCAACCCGGAGCTTTATAAAATTGTAAGTCACCCTCGGTGCGTCTTGACCGCCTATGGCGTAACATCTGGTGTCAGGCTGACAGATTCAGTTCCGGTTCGGCACGGTATATCCTTTCTGCATTGTTACATAGATATATTAGCATATTAGCAAATAGAAACTTTTTTTTGGTCTCATATTGTGCAATAAATTCATTTAGTTATAAGTTTTCCCACATTATGAAGCGCAACATTCTAGTATTCCAAATGTATAGGAACCGGATACGCTAATCTGAGTGGGAACTCAAAATTTTCTTTAACACATGACTTTCAATTTAACTAATTGTTTTGACTGTCTCAAGTCCTTGGTTGAATACCCATAGCCATTCCTCAGATCTGACTTATGTTTACGTTAACATATTTTACGTCAGATAATATAAAGGGTAACGTCTTATGCGACGATAAAACTTACGGCAATTATTACGTCGAGCGTTAAGGTAGTTCCGTTCAGTATAAAACTGTTATACTCTACTGACGTTAGTTAATATATGTAACGTCATTGTACGTTAAGTAATGTTTAGTTAGTGACGTATTTACTTAGTGTAACGCAGATAAATTTATTTAAGACGTAGCTACGTGACGTCAACTAGTAACGTTAGTACATTTGTATCGATACTATATACTCCGTTCTTGATAGACGTCGGTTCCGAACTTCACCGTTACGTTTCGTCGCTGATATTGCAAAGTTAGAACTTAAATTTAATGCGGATGCGTTAAAATTCTGACCAGCGTTTTCGTTGCACTTTTTTGAACTTGATTTAAGTTGTTTAAAATTCGAGGCGAGATTTTACGTTTGTAGCTATGGCAGATATTGAACAATTAGGGAAAGAGTTAGGTTATGAAGGACAGGAATTAAGACAATGGGTCACTGGGCAGCAAGAAATACAACGCGCAGATAGAGCTGCTGAAGGCGACGCCGAGAAAGCCCGTGCCGAGGCCAAGAAAGTCAGAGCAGAGGCAGAGGCCAAGAAGGTCTGAGTCAAGGCTAAGGCCGAGAATGCCAGAGCCGAGGCAGAGGCTGAGAAGGTCAGGGTCGAGGCCGAGATCGAGAACGAGAACGTCAGAGTCGAGGCCGAAGACAAGGCCAGAGTCGGGGCAGAGGCGAGGACGGCCAAGATTAGACCAATAAAGAAACAAAACTAGAAAGATTACAGCAGGGTTTGGAAAAAGAGAAATTAGAACTTTCCCATTAAATTGAATTACAAAAGGCTGATATGGAGCAGTCAAAATCTAAAGACCGTACAACACATCGAGGGTTGAGCGCAAGACTATGGTAACTCAAACGTATTTTTGAAACCCTTGTTTAGGGGCAACTTGGACCCCTTTGTAAACAATGCAAATTTAGGTGCCATTGCTCATACGAGCAATGGCACCTAAATTTTCATTGTTTACAGAAAGAAATGTTGTAATCTTCATAACGCCTTCATGGTGAGGAGATTAGGTTTGTGGAAAAACAATCATCTGACTTACGATAGTCTTGCGCTCAACCCTCGACATGCACGCGATCCCAAGTTGCCGTACTTCGATGACAGTAAAGACAAAATGGACAGGTTTAAGAAGTAGGCAACAGCTAATAAATGGGATCCAACTTTATGGGCCGCATATTTAAGTGCTCTATTAAAGGGGCCAGCCTTAGATGTATATGATAGGTTATCAGATGAGGACGGGACCAGTTAAAATAAACTGAAAGAAGCATTGTTTAAGAATTTTGATATGACGAAATTTCAATATAGTAGGCCCGAGCATAAAAAGACTTTTATTTAGTTTAGTAGTAGACTTAATAGTTATTTAAGTAAATGGCTAGCGATAGTGAAAGTGGAAAAGGTGTACGAAGCGGTATGCGATTTTATGGCACGTGACCAATTTTAAGAATCATGTAATAGAGAACTGTATGTCAATTTGAAGCCCAAGACGTTTAATAATTTAGATGAGATGGCTAAAGAAGCCCACTTGTTTGCTGAAGCACGGAGCGGTGTATCTATTTGCGTAGCGAAAGGGCAATGCAAGAATAGGGTTAGAAAAAGGGTTTAGTAGGTCGAGCCAAGTAGGTGGGGCAACAAGTCGGAAATTAAGTGCAGGATTTGTAGGAAACCACATCTAACTTATAAGTGTTCGAATAATCCTGATAGGAAAGTAGCGTCAAGCGCGGATGTAGTTAATGACGAAGTGGGGAGACTGACTGCCTCTAGTGGGGACATTAGTAATCCTCAATTTAAGGGAGATGATTCGTTTAACAGGGGCCGCGGTAATTATCGAGGTCGAGGTTATGGCGGAGGAAATAACCGCGGTCAAGGTAGAGGCGTTGGAAATGTTTGGTGATACAACAGGAAGAGGCCACCAGTTTTGTAAGGTTTTGTTTGTGTTGAGGTTTTACGGCCCAGTCAACCCAATGGGGTCATGTTGAGCGCGGTCAGTTTACCTAACCACACGTTTACTGGGCAGGCTTAGTCCTCTAAGCGGTTAACCAGTATTGTGCACATTCTTTCGCCAGAAACTGACAACTGCCCTTCTTGAATCAGCGGAAGGGAGAGAATGTCCGTAGAAAATATTTCATGATCAATCTCCACGAAAGAATGTTGCCGACCTCGGCGGGGATTGAACCCGCGACCTTCTGGTCTCCAGTCGGACGGCGCATCCAACTGAGCCACCGAGGCCGAGTTTTGTAAGGTAAAGGGACAAAAGGGGTCCAGTGACGGTGCAGAGTCTATTTACCAGGGTAAAGTAGATGATTCCTTGCATTCAGATGTGAAAGTCAAGGAAAGGGTTTGCTACGTTTTGAAGTCACGGTTGCTAACAGCCCCAGGTACCGTTGACGGTCAGAAAGTAGTAGTCCTCAGGGATACTGGTTGTACCCGGGTGGTTGTGAGAAGAAACTTGGTTTCACAGGATCAGTTGATTGGTAAAGACTCAACAGTGACTCTGATAGATGAAACTACACAAAGGCATCCTTTAGCAGTCATTTATGTCGATTGTCCATTTTTAAGGGTCAAACTGAGGCTTATGCTTGGATGACACTTTTTATGACTTAGTAATTGACAACATTGATGGTTCTAAGTTACCAGATATGTCCCAGTTTCAGTGGGTGTAGTTACAAGGGCCAAGGCTAAGCAAGAGGAGAAAGCATATAAGAAACTTAGTGTCCCCGATCAGATTCTGTGTGAAAACAAACAACCATTCCAGGACGCTCAAATGTCCGATCCCAAGTTAGAGCACATAAGGTGTAGAGCCGACTCGGGGGTCGTTACTAAGAGTCGTGGTTTGAATAGGAGTGAAACTAAAATAGTTAAAAGAAGAGACTTGATGTATAGACAATTTACTCAGTCCTCATTTGAACTTGTCCCGACTAGTTTTAGAGAGAAGGTTCTGAAATTGGCTCATGAATCATTGATGGCCGACATTTAGGCATTAAAAAGACTTTGAATATAATTCTGGCTGAGTTCTTTTGGCCAGGGTTTTGTGGTGATGTAACAAGGTTTTATAGGTCGTGGGACATTTGTCAGTGGACAATTCAGAAGGGGAGTGTAACCAAATTTCCGTTAGGAAAATTACCGTTGATTGACACACCGTTTAAGAGAGTTGCAGTCGACAGTGTCGGTCCCATTGAGCCCCGGTTCGATAAGAAGTCGCGTTATATTAGCTATGACTGACTATCAATGCGGTACCCGGAAGTGGTAGCATTACCTAGTATTGAGACCGAGAGCATTTCAGAGGCGTTAGTAGAAATGTTAGTTAGGCTGGGGTGTCTGATCAAATGCTAACTGATTGTGGGTTCCAATTTACTTCATAGATCATGAAGGAGGTGTCAAGATTGCTGTCCCTCCAGCCATTAACGACTTCGGTCTACCATCCAATGTGTAACGGGTTGATAGAGAGGGTCCACGCTACATTAAAGCAAATACTTCGTAGAATGTGCGGAGAAAGGCACAAGGATTAGGATAGGTATCCTCCCGCATTATTGTTTGCCATTATTCCACAAGAATCTCTAGGTTTCTAACCTTTTGAGCTGTTGTACTGACGTAACGTTCGTGGCCCCATGGCAATATTGAAAGAATTATGGTCTGAAACAGACAAGTGATGACCAAGTATTATCTACCTATCAGTATGTGATTGACCTTAGAGAAAGGTTAGAGCAGACATCCAAATTGGCACAGGACAATTTGAAGAAGGTACAAGGCAAGCAAACGCATATTACGATAGGCGCGCGAGTGGTGATAAGGTGTTATTGTTACTCCCTACCGACAGTAATAAATTGTTATTACAGAGGAAAGGTCCGTTTGAAATTGTCGAAGTATTCAATAGAATGGATTACCAAACTGACGTCAACGGCGTCATTCGTACTTATCACGCCAATATTTTAAAACAATATGTTGAACGTCAAAGCGTGACGTCACACTGTTTATTTTCAATCGAAACGGTAGCGGAACGAACGAGTATTCATTAGATGGTTGTACATTTCTGACAACACAGCACACGGAATCGTTTAAGGACGTCAGTACTTCAAATGATGTATCGACAGAGCAGATTTGCGAGGCTGATTCACTAACAGTACCCCGATGTTCTGACGAGTTTACGGACGCACGGGTGTAACCCGTCATAATATGAGATTACTGACAACGGAGCCTGTAAGACCTAAAGGTTATGGAAAATAAAATTCAAGAAATGCTTGACTTAGGAGGAACTGAACGGTCAGTTTCTCCATATTCTGTAGTATTGGTCCCCAAAAAGGATGGGTCCATCCGGTTTTGAATCGATTTCCGGAAACTGAATAAAGTTACCGAATTCGATGCAGAACAAATGCCAAATATGGAGGAGGTGATAAATAAACTGTCAGGTCATACATACTTTTCAAAAACGGATCTGAGTAAGGGTTATTTGCAAGTGGAATTGTCTAATGAGTCCAATGCTTTGACAGCATTTGAAACTCCATGGGGATTATTCCAGTTTAAAGCTATACCGTTCGGGCTTGTAAATGCCGGAGCTTCCTTTTTTTGGGAAAATCATATGACGTATTTACGTCAGGTTTTAAATAGACTACGATCTGCCAAGCTAACAGCTTAGCCATCGAAATGATTGTTTGGGTACGGCAGTATTGAATGCCTTGGCCTTAATATTGTAGGGCAATCTATTAGGCCCAAGAGGATAATTACAGGCCATCAGAGATGCCGTTAGACCTACTACCAAGAAACAGGTCAACTCATTCATAGGGTTAGTGGGGTTTTACCGCAAGTTTATATCTAACTTCTCGATCATTGCTACTCCTATAAAGGATTTAACGAAAATAGATAGGCCAAATAACATCAAAGATTGGTAGGATCATAATGAAAATGCTTTTCAAACACTGAAGAAAAGGCTCATATCTAGCCCTATTCTTCAGCTACCTATATTTCAAAACGAAGGACTGTTCATTCTTAGAACGAACGCCTCCGACATTGGTTTACAAGCCGTTTTGCTCCAAGAGTTTGAAGGCGAAGGAAAACTTCCCATTGCCTACGCAAGGAGGAAACTTCTACCTAGGGAAAAAAAAAAGTCTGGTGATAGAGAAGGAATGGCTTGGCATAATTTGGGCTACTGAGAAATTTAGGAAATACTTTTTCGGTGCTTTGTTTGTGCTCGAAACCGATCACAAGCCTTTATCCTTTATGCACTCAGCTAAAGTACTGAATCCCCGAATAATGAGATGGGCGCTGAAACCTCAGTCCTACCGATTTAGGATTGTAGCTACACGTGGTCAGGATAATTTGGGTGCGGATTACCTTAGCAGATGATCTATCCCAAATTTAGTTGCACGTGTATATAATTCTGTTGTCAGCTTTTAAATTTAGCATCTGTTACGGTGTCGTGGCAAAGAAAAACAGGTTATGGAGGGGGCTTTGTTACGACACAGAGCAGACTGCAGTGGAAGCTGACCAAGTTTAATATATATAAGAAGTAGGGTCTATTTTCTACAATTGGAACAGTTGTTATTAATAGTAGCGTGATATAAAAGTAACGCAACTTTAATAAGGCTAAACTAGTTGCTAAACGCACAAAGCGAAAAAGTTGCAAAATGTTTACATACCTCGCACATAGCGTGCGACTGATGCGCTGCAAGAGTATATATAGCCTTACTATATATAAAACTCACCGATAAAGTCCAATCCGAAAGACAGCTAAACACTAATTAGGCTCTTTATGGTATAGCTGATGCTTCTGTGGTAGAGAATGAAGTTTTATTTTCTCAGGTCCAACAATTCATAATACACTCTAAACGTTTCGTTTGATCTTTTAACAAAAATACACATCAAGCGGCACCAAATGATAAACTAAATACACTTTAAATAAATATGCAACGTTATTCAAAATGAAACTTTAACGGGTATTGTCGATCGACAGTGTAGAATTCTACATCGTATATGTTGAGCGAGGACAAAATTGTCGTAATTGTAACATAAATACCCTTGTGAGCATTCTCCCAGTAAACATTCTGCATAATTCTGAATCTGGCCGTTATCGGCCGATAGTGGCCAATTTGGATTTGTGAGGAATGCTGGCTGGGCTAAGAACAAATGTGCACGCTCTTCTCAAAGAAATTCTCGATATATGACCGATGTAAATAACTAAAATATCGCTATAACTATGGCATGTCCTCGCATCATCATCATCATCATCATCATCGTCGTCGTCGTCGTCGTCGTCGCCGTCGATATCATCATAATTATCATTATCATCATCATTATCGTCGTTTCTTTCAAGTCAATGTAGTAGATTGTATCATTAATATTATTAGTAGTAGTAGTGGAAATGGTAATGGTAACAGTAATGATCGCAATGATTATTATTGTTGTGTTGTTATAATTACTGCTGTTAGTGGATATTATTATTATTATTAGGAGTTGCAATAATGATGGTGATTGGGACGACGGTAGGCATTACTATTCTTATTATTATTATTATTATTATTACTATTATTATTATTATTATCATTATTATTATTGTGTACTTCATGAACATACATCATTATTATCTACCAATCACGTATTGTAAATATGCCTTTATTTCTATTTCAGGAGATGATTTATATAAGCTTTTAGCTTTTTATCAAATCCTGTACCATATAACATTATGCGATGTATATATGTGAACTTAAATGAATAAAATATTGTTTAAACCAACTAAACAACGAAATAGATCCATTAGAATCCTAATTGGACAGTTTGGTGAATCGTAAATTTATATTAATATTATTTAATTGTTTGTAGGTTTTTCTATTCAAATTTTAAAATCGGGAACATGTCCGAGTCTGAATAGTAAACCTAATAACTATCTATTGCAGCGCACGCTAGTCCGATTCTGCATATGTTACCTAGGTTATTTCAGGAATGCTGAGCTGGCTGCGCTAGGTTGTGCAGTCTGGTCGGACTCAGGTTTCGAAAATTGCAACTGCTATCGGGGACACTGAGCAGGCAGCACTGGCATTGCGGACAGACCGGTCTTTCTGAAGCAGCAGGCGCAAGGCGAGATTTAATTTATACAAATAAAAAAACAGTGCAGGATCGGAATATCCAATGTAAAATGCGCGGTACCATAAGAATCGCGTAGGCCGTAAATTTAGGTTTTACATACGCAAACGCGACAGGCAAACACACACGTACATACATAAGCAGAGTGTTTTAGTTTTTTGGTTTTTTTTGTTGTTTTTTTTTGTTGTTGTTGTTGTTGTTTTTGTTGTTTTTTTGTGTTGTTTTTGTTTTTTTTGTTGTTGTTTTTTGTTTTTTTGTTTTTCGTTTTTTTTTTGTTTTTTTGTTGTTTTTTTTTGTTTTTGTTTTTTTTTTGTTTTGTTTTTTTTTTGATTGTTTTTTTTTTTTTTTTTTTTTTTTGTTTTTTTGTTTTTTGGGGGTTTTTTTTTTTGTTGTTGTTGTTGTTGTTTTTTGTTGTTTTTTTTATATTTCTAAATTTAATAGTAAAATTAATTAATTATATTAAGAAATCATTGTAAATTAATTTGTATTATTCCGCCTGCATAATTACTGTTGCAATGGAGGAGGAACATTTAGGAAGAACTGTTGTGGAAAATATATATATATATAGTTGTTCGGATTTCGTCTGATTAGGGCACCGAGTTTATAATAGTTGGAGTTGATCCAATATTACTCTCCCCTTGATTATTCAGAAATCGGAGGTGTTTGACAGTTGTAATGTCATTGACATTTAGAGTTGCGACATTTGAAGCGCCATGTCCCTGATGTCATTCATATATTATAATCATTTGTAAACAAGGATGTATGGAACGGGAGGTTGCATATGATGTTATGACGTTAAGCGGACGCCGTTGCCGACGGCTAACGGGCGCTCACCATCGACTGCACAGACGGCATTAATAGGGATAGAGGTCACGGATGAGTCACGTCGGCGTCAGTGATGGGTCTATCACGACGTCTGATATTCAGCCGCGACGTCAATGACGTCACTCACTCTATACGGTGACGTGCGTCATTGTAGAATAATGGGTAGAATCACAACAGGCTTGATCTTATGTTATTATAAAACATGTGTTGTGTATTTTAGTTGTGTCCTTCCAAGGACATTTGACGTCAGTATGAGGTGTAGTACCTACGCATAAGCTAGATCCAGTCTTGGGCAAGCAGAGGCCACCAAACCCGAGTCTAGAAGTGATATTCAATATAGTAAGCAGCCAGAAGTATGAAATGGAAACTTAGAAAATTAGATACCCCAATGCGCCATAGAAAAAAGTATGGCAAAGTGAGGCAATCTCTACTAAGTGTATCAAATTGAGTAACCGAGCCGGGTTAATTAAGTAATATACCAGTATAGTTCCCCAACCGTGCCAAAGTGAAGAGATTTGCATCAAATTGTGTAGTGTTTGTATTATGTTAATGTTTGTATTATTACATGTGTTGTAAAAAGTACATGCAAAAAAAAAAAGTTGTGAAAATTTGTTACTTTGTTAGAGTCTTCTGTATAGTGGTACAGTAAGGCATCGCCCAACCCGGAGCTTAATCAAATTAGACCCTCAGTGCGTCTTATAGCGTAACATCTGGTGTCAGGCTGATGGGATGATTTCCGTTTCATTCAGTTCCGGTTCGGCATGGTGTATCTTTTCTGCATTAGCATATTAGCACATTAGCAAATACAAATATATTTTTAGTCTCATCTTATGTTATTATAAAACATGTCCTTAGTCTGTGTTTTGTTTATTTTAGTTGTGTCCTTCCAAGGACATTTGATGTAAATATGAGGTGTAGTACCTACATATAAGCTAGATCCAGTCTTGGGCGAGCAAAGGGCGCCAAACCCGAGCCTAGAAGTAGTATTCAATATAGTGAGCAGCCAGAAGTATGAACAAGATAAAAATAAATTTATTTAAACAGCAAAGGCTGTAAATAGATAACAATAAATTAAATAAAATTGCACTGAGGAAACCTCGCGCAAAATAAGTAGATAAGCTTAATCAAGAAGTGAAATGGAACCTTAGAAAATACCCCAAGGCGTCATAGAAAACAATACAAGAAAGGGAGGCAATCTCTTAACATTGACACGCAGTTATCCTCATTTGGTTGGGTTTATACTGAGTGTATAAAATTGATAACCCATACCAGGTTAATCAAGTAATATTCCAGTATAGTTCCCCAACCGTGCCAAAGTGAAGACATTTGCGTCAGATTGTGTAGTGTTTGTATTATGTTAATGTCTGTGTTATTATATGTGTTGTTAATAGTGCACATATAAAAAGTTGTAAAAAAATCTTTGTTAGAGTCTTCTTTGTATTGGTAAAATTAGGCATCGCCCAACCCGGAGCTTAATCAAATTTGAAGTCACCCTCGGTGCGTCTTGGTCGCCTCTGGTGTAACAAATGGCGCCTGACTATTGCTATCTGTAGTCAGGCCTGTTGTGGTCCAGCTTTTGATTTTCTTTGCACAGGCTCCAAATCGTCACGGAGTCCTCTGCTTTGTCTTTTCGCAGTTTCGTGATTACCTGATGAAGTGAAGGATGCTACGCAGACCGAAAGCATATACGCATTTGGAGCTAAATCAGAATTACGAGTGAGGTTTCGATCGGTTTTAACATTGCTTTTGGATAAATAATTGTTCAAGATCAATCAAACTCACAGAGTTTATCTTCAGCTGCATTTCCAAAGAAACGAAATGAAAAATACGCAAATCCGAAACACAACAGTAAATAAAACAAATAACATCTTAACCATTAAAGGTGGTATTTGATTCATACTTCAAATAAAAGTACTTCAAGTAAGCACCTGAAAATCGACATCATCAATTTACCTTTATTAGTTCCTGAGATATGAAGAATTGAAGTTTGAAATACAACCACATCAGACACTGTTTTCACCTGCCTCATGTATATTCATGAGCAAATTCATGACATCACTGAGCAACAATGAAATTTAAAAAAATATATCACTTAATAACTTTAAATTTTGGAATACTATATGGTTGAAATTTGCATAGAAGCATTATGTTGTATATCTTTAACTAATAAAAATAAACTTGAGTTAATATTCAGGGCAAAAATAATTAAAAATTTTGCTTTGCAATTCCTATTTAAATTATTTCAATTTCAATTTAAATGGTCCAGAGTAAGTCAAATTGGGTGATAAAGTATGAATTTTAATATGTTTAGATCAAACTAAAAGAAAATGTTTCAAAATACTTTTTAACTTGTTTTTTAAATTTATTTAAAAATTGAATTCAAGTGTTAAAATATGAACCTATGGCTTACATTTCTACTTCAAAATATGAAGTATGACAGATTTTGCAAATATTGTTTGTTACAAATGTGGCTGAGTACTCAAGAGTATACTTTATTTTGGTTTAGAGTTTTCATTTAAAAGTTAAATTAATCTATGGTGTCATATATTGATGCATTGTAGGTAATTATTTACCAAAAGGCAATGAAGATAAATGGTTTGTGTGTTAAACAAATTGGCTTAACTTTTGAACGAATGGGATTTTTTTCATGCGGTTTTCTACAAAATGATCCTCTCAACAACCAGTATCTTAGATTTTGAATTCATTAATTTAGTAAATTTCTCCATAAGTGATCTATAAGTATGCTGGGCACTATATATCAGAAATCAAATGTTTGAATTTCAGTTTAATGCGGTGTGTTTAGCAGAATTAGATTTTTTTTTTTAATTTCGCTGATATTGCGTACCAAATGAGCGGTGACGATACCAAGACATATAAAGGAACCACTACGAGAGAACATTTGAAACTGAGGCGTCTACACAGAGGGTTTTGTAACCTTTATGGCTGATCTGACCGTATTTGTCATTCGTTTACGGATTTATGAGTTTGGATTATTGCTTGGGTACCATGACCACAACTATTTCATATATTTGTAATTGACCGTTCCAAGGCGATTTCTCCGTTGCAGTTCTTCTTTGTTCGCGCGTTTATGGTTTGTTACGTGGCGTTTATTCTGTCCTTATTTGTTCTTCATGTCTCTCTTATTAATTTTGTTGTTGTTGTTGTTGTTTGTGCCTTGGGAGGTTTGTACTTCGTGATTGTGACATTTTGTGGGTATGTTCATTTATATTTTTGTTCTGATAAGAATGCCCGACAGCTTCTTGGGTGATCTATAAACTGTCAGAGTTTTCTTTGGGAATACTTGTTTAAGTGTTCTGAGTAGGAAAATGTGATCCGTACTCGCAATGCTTTTGACGTTAGACAAGGACGAAACACTGTCACAAATTGTGTTTAAGGATTCTTTGGCGACTTTTGGTTTGTTAGTTTAGTAACTATTGACTTCTGGTTTAAAATTCTGGCTTAAAAGAGTTGCCAACTCTGTTTGACACCTGTTCTCTTTGTGGCTGCTTAATTGTATTTGTTTGATTTTCCCTTTGGTGTTGGGTACTTGATGTGGATCTGATTGTATCAGTTCCGTAGTTCACATTCATTTTGTATAGCAAATTCTACAGACGGTTTATTGTATCAGCGGCTGGTTAAGTGCAAAATAGTTATTATGTTCTCCGCTCAAAAGCGTCGTCATCAAATCAAATGCGATTTATCTTTAAGGCTAAACTATAGGTAATGTTTTGATACAATATCATGGCTGACAGCTTGAGGGGATTTGGTACTGATGGGTATCAGAAAGTTTGTCATACAAATTAGTATTGCTTTCTGAGTTCAGACTGTGTATCAAAGAATACATATAACTTCAGCTGAAAAAATCATAGTTTCGTCAAAATACAGTCGAACCTCGTTATATCGAACTCGCTTATTTCGAATTACCGCTTATCTCGAAGTGAAAATCTGGTCCCTTTTTTAACATAAAACTATGACAACAAGTAACAAAATAATAAAGAAAACATTATTTTATATATAACTTCAGGAGTCAAATTACATATTCATTTGTTAAATGTGGTTCAATTTATTGTTTTCCTCACTCTCTCAGCTCTGATATGTCGAGGTACGGATATCTCGAAGTGTTTCAGTGAGTCCATTGGAATTCGAGATAACGAGAGTCGACTGTAATTGTATTTCGTTGGGAATTTCTCAGGTTATTCTTACTCACTGGCGTCCATGTTATGTCGAAAGGCGGGGTCAAAGTAAATTATCTTTTGGGTTCTGAGGCTAAACCTCGATCTTCCAGCATGCCCTATTATATGTTAGCATATATGATATGATGAGACAGTCTTCGTGCCCGCAGCTAAGTCACGAATTTGCAGGTAATGCTGACCATTGGATTAGAAATAATAACATTTCGGAACAAGTTCAAGAAGTTCCACTTACAATCTGATAGGTATATTGTTACGTGGTCGTCTTTCCCACATCATTTTACACGCTTTAATGTCTTCATCATGTGGTATCTTAGTGTACAATGATGTGACACCAAACAATTCCAGAATGCCATGTTCAGGGTGTGGACTTAGCAACATGCTGGAGACAGCCAGTAGTATCCTTTAGGTATGAAGGCAGAGTTTTGACGAGGACGCAGATGATGGTCAATTAATGCAGAGATCACTCTTTCGGATGACCGTTGACTGATATAATGAGTCATCCCGTATTACGCTTTTTGTGAATGTTAGGGAGAAGGTGAACTCTATCAGGTTTGGAGTTATCAACTAAAGGGTATTCTCTGTTTTTACAAATGCTATAGCCACCCTCATGCAGATTGTTCACTACTTCAAGGACAGGTATTTGGATCAAGAGTGGAGCCCTCGTCTAGTTGTTTTTATTTATTTATTTAATGTCACCGAGTTGTCGTTTGACTTCCTCGATTTCTAGCTGTGATTATCTGCAGGTTTGACGACTGTATCATTGCATAGGCCTCATATTCAGGTTAGAAATGTTTTTAGAATGGGAAGGCGTTGTCTTATATTTTGTGATAACCAAACGCAGCCTACAATTTTTTTTCAAGTCTTTAGATGACAATGGTGGTTCCCGGCTGCTCTTTTTTATGAACTGAGCATGTGGTTTATTTGGTTTGTCGTGTAGATCAATACCCCCCTCTTATAGAAATAAGTGTTTAGTCTCTGGCGATGTCTCGACGAATCAGTGAACATCTGTCAAAAGACTTTGGACTTCGACAGAAGTTAACAGAAGCAAATTTTCTGCTTCAATCGATTCATTTTAGATCAGCTGAGAGTCTGAGAGTATGCATTAACTATTTTTTCCATTTGTCTGTGCCGAGGCGTATCTTTTAAAAGCGCCTGTTGTCAGAGGATTTCTTGACCGGTTGGACAGTATCAGTGCTATAGTAATGAGGGAATACAAACTCAGAGACTAGTGTATGGCTTTTCTTTTGTTTATCAAATCTTCTTGACTGATTGAAACTTTCAATATTTCTGCACTGGTTCTCCTGTACCTTGTGGTATCAGAATAGGACATAAAAGAAACCTTACTTGTTTCAACTTGAGAAGAAAAGTTTTGCAGGGCTTTTGTTTAGTTTATTGTGAGGGTCATGCGTTGATTGGTTACTGTTTGCAAGACCCATTGACATAACGTACTAAAATTCAGAATGATCGCCTCACACACACACACACACACACACAAATACACACACACACACACACACACACACACACACACACATTTTGCACGGTTTTTCCAAACGCTGTAAATTGGTAGTTAACTTAATTCCTTATTCAAATTGCAGTTGTGGTGTTCTATTTGAAAGCACCGCGCACTATTTCCTCGAATGCAATCTTTACAGAACCCAAAGACGAAGATTATTGCAAAGAATACACTAAAATAAAAACATTTTTTTTATATAATTCTCGATCTCTTAACAAACGGCTGTTCTGTATATGACTTTGAAACAAATAAACTGATCACACTAGCAGTTTTAAAATTCTTTAAAGGCACCAATAGGTTTGACTAATAATCCAGTTTTGTGTTCTAATATTCCTAACATTTCGTGTTTTTTTTTTTTTTTTTTTTTTTTTTTTTTTTTTTTTTTATTGTTTTTTTTTTTTTTTTTTTTTTTTTTTTTTGTTTTTTTTTTTTGTTCTTGCTAAATGTTAATATCGAAAGTTTTGCACTCTTAAGGACCACAATTTATTTAAAAAAATATGTTCTCTTTTCTTTTTTGTTATGTGTTTTATGCTGCAGGGAAAGCACTATCTAATACTGTTATAACATGTGTCCAATCCCTTTGTTTAACTTGCAATCAAAAAAGACTAATCTAATCTAACCTAATTAGTAGTACCAACGTAAGGTATTTTCGTTTCTATAGAATTAATGTGATGAACTTAAACGCCGATGCGATACTTTTTTCTGACGCTGATCTCGAAGTTTTATGATCCAGTTGATGATCAAATCCAAAACCTCCCGATCTAAAGACGGATACTGCTCCATCTGAGCCACTCGGATCCTTGTAATGCATTGGCGATCTTCGACTTCAAGTATAAAGCTCCAGTATACAGCTCAGATACTTACCATAGCCCATACAGATGCCCCGGTTTAAACTGGTACCAGTTGCGTCATTAACAACATGGGGTTCCGCAGACAAATTGGGTTTGCTAATGCGTTGAACGGTTACGTTTTGTGAGGTTATCTTTCTAAAACAAACACTGGTCAAGTCCTTCCAGTTACAGCTTACGCGACTCATTTAGGATCTGCTCTAGTACACAAGCTTTCCTGAAATCAAACGAAACCTGATACAGTAAAACGTCGATAACTCGAACACCGATGTCTTGTTTACCGTGGCTGATTTGAACTCGTTTTTGAGTCCATAGGAAATTCTCCCAGTAACTTAAGAAAACAAACATTTAGTTATATTTTGAGGGGAGTTTTTTTCTTATTTTATCTTAAAAATGTGTGTTGTGTGTGTACTCATTAGAGTCGTCTCAATGAGGTGATTCTAATGAGTACGCTGAGGCATATTTTTATTGTATAGAAAATGGAAAAGGCATTCCTAAATTATTTCCATTTGCCTCCCTACCTGGCGCTATGATTAACTCTCAAAGGCTCGAACTACCCATACGTTGTCCCACAGAAGTTCAAGTTAGTGAGGTTCGACAGTATATACAGTCGAACCTCGTTATCTCGAACTCGCTTATTTCGAATTACCGCTTATCTCGAAGTGAAAATCTGATCCCTGTTTTAACATGAAACTATGACAACAGGTAACAAAATAATGTGGAAAGGAGGAGAAATTGCTCCTCAGGAGCAATTTCCCTCTTTTCCACATTATTTTATATATATATTTCTAACTTCAGGGGTCAAATTACATATTCATTTGTTAAATGTGGTTGTTCAATTTATAGTTTTCCTCACTCTCTCAACTCTGATATGTCGAGGTACGGATATCTCGAAGTGTTTCAGTGAGTCCCCTGGAATTCGAGATAACGAGAGTCGACTGTAGTTGGCTCCGCTGTGGGAGAGTTCAATATATATTATTGATATGTTCTTGTTCTCCGTCTATCTTTCTTTACAAAATAAAAAAAAAAGATGTCCAAAACATCTCCTTATCTCAGTCAAGCACTGACAGCCATTACGAAAACATGCCTATTCTAATATACTGAAAATTTTACCACCAAAAAATGAAAATTTTCAGATAAAAAATTCTGATATTTTTCATATTTCTGCTCAAAACATAGATTGTGGGTACTCGTTAGAACCGCCTCGACGAGGCGGTTCTAACGAGTACCCACAATCTATGTTTTTGAGCAGAAATAAGAAAACTAATGTATACCCCTGTAAACTCCAGTTTTACTATATAAAAGTGGGGTTTAAGGGGTCAAAGTTATATAGGCATGTTTTCGTGATGCACTAGTTGGTCGACTGTTTGAACGGAGATTTGACACTCTTTTCATTCAACCCTTAACTTCCTGTAAACAAACAGTACATATCCTGGTCAGATGCGGCATCTGCGGCGTTTGATCAGGGTCTGCCGTGTTTGCCAATGTCCTTAATGTCCAAGTCCAGGTTTTACAGGTAACCCTCTTTGCACTGCACTCTGACGTCACAGCGACAAGAATAACGCGGCTATAAATAACCGTTACCTGAATTTCGTCCAACGCCCGATTTGATTACATTGGTCAATGATAACCATGTGGACGACTACTTTAAGGAAAATTTGGCGTTTGTATAGTATTGTAAACAATCGGCCCAAAAACACTGAAATCTCCAATTAGCTGTGTTGTGAAAGTTAAACCAATTTTATTATCGCTGCACTTCTCATTAAACGCTCTATATTTGCATTCAGTTACCTCAAAGTAAAATTCTGATTCCTTTTCTGTATATTTTCTATTTCTTGTAAAGAAAACTTACAAAAGCTTTCGTTTTACAGCAGGGATAGAACCAGTTTAACGTATATTTTCCTTCTGTGTTCTTCCTCGATCTTATGTGGAAAGTTGGCATTCATCTACTTTCTACTTAAAACGGAAGCTTTGCGTGTTTGAAACTGATGAAAAGAAAACTTAGAAAAACTTTCGTTTTACTGCCAGGATAGAATAGAATACAACATTAACGAATTCATTGAGAAAACGACAACATGTAAATACTAACCAGTTTACGTTATGGCTTTTCTTCTTTCTGTTTCTTCAATCTCACTTGGAAAGTTATAAAACAAACGTCTCATCCATCGCTTTTCAGTTTCAAAACAGACGGTTCGCATTATGAAAACATGCGTATTTAAATATACTAAATATTTTACCTCCAAAACCAGGAACTTTTCTGGAACTGAAGCTATTAAATGTCTGTATATTTCTATTTCTAGATGAAAAGAAAACTTACAAAAGCTTTCGTTTCGCAGCATGAAATATTAAACCAGACGTTTCGAGGTGGGTTTCAAACTCAACTATGCCAATCTGCAATAATTAATGTAAGCTTCTGTATATTTCCATTTCTTGATAAAAGAATACGGAAACTTTCGTTTTCTAAACCATATGACGAGCTAATGTTAAGTAACTGTATACCAGAAAACGCTTTCTTCCAATGTAATGGCCATTAAAGCGGTAAGCAAAATTGTAGCAGACGACATGCTAATTTTGTTGTTTGTTTTTTTTTTTTTTGTGTTTTTTTTTTTTTTTTTTTTTTTTTGTTGTTGTTTTTTTTTCCCTAAGAACATAATATTTGGCCTATCAGACGACTCACATAAATTCTCAAAAAAAAATAATATCTTAATGTGTCGTCTGCTGCAGTTGTGATTAGCGCTTTAAGGGGTAAAACCAGTGTAAATTGAGCGATAATATGTAGCCTATTGATTCATGACGATTTCCACTTTTCTTCTCGTGATCTCTTTCACTATTAAAACACACACTTCGCGAGTTCGCAAGAAGATCGAAATGGGACGAAATCAACGCATCCAGTGAAATGAAAAATAAACCCAGAAATTTTATAACCGGACGGACGGATTGACTGACGTTCGTCACCAAAGCAATAAGCCCCCTCAACTTCTCCGGAATTGGGAACATACAATTTAAACAAGCAAAAGTCGAATTTATCCGGACTTAAACGACAACATCCTTGTTCTAATGTCGGAGCTCAAAGAACTGGTACGATAACGCTTTACAAATTATTTCATTATAACGTTTCACAAATTATTTCTCTTCAACACTTCAAAAATAATTTCTCTACAACGTTTCTCAAATCATTTCTCTACAACATCAATATAGCAACGTACAGTTCATTTTCTGCTTGAAACACGACGTTTATATTATCAAAGTCAAATTGACTTTGGGTTTTGAAACTACAAATTATTACTCCCCTAACTGATGTTTTTCTAGGTTGCTAAATTGGGTCAAATATTGACAATAACATGCAAGATTTCTATGGAAAATTGAGTCCTCCGTACAGTGTACTTAATCACGCCCACAGGAATAAAGATTAGTTTACCCAAGACAAACATTACCAAAAACATATTTAGAATATACAGGAAAAAAAGTCACTGCAAAATGTTTGTTTAATTGGTACTGGTATTAGAGTGTCGCAGATGTCTTCGCTTTCATTTAATGCCAGCACTTTCTTCGAAGGAGTCAATTCATATTGCAACAAGAGCTGAAGATGATTTGTGATGTAAACCAAAGCCTTTAGTATAGAAACATGAACAAATACTTTGAAAAAGCTCGCACTGTCCATTTGAACACTTTTCTGGCCTTTCTGAAGCCCAAAAGACAGTAGTGTGTTTTAAAGCCGTACAGCACTAATCAAAACAGTGCCAGCAGACGACACTTATGGATATTTTATTTTTCAGAGAAAATAAGGCTTGACATTTCACATGAAATGCCAAGTCTTATTTTCTCTAAAAATGATTTTAAAAAATAGAATGCCGTATGCTACAATTTTGCCTAGCGCTCTAAGGGTTAAAACACCTTCTGCACAATAGTATGTATTGTTTCTTTATCTTGTTAGTATATAATATTGATCTGTAAACTAAGCACTGGTCAAAAGACGTTAAACCCTGTACATATCTGACTCTATATTGTTCTATTCCATAATCTGCATGTAACAGCTCTGAGTACGAGTAACGTAGTTTCAAGAATGTAAACGTTCTCAGAACTGAAAAGATTTACAGTCAAACTTCAATGGCTCGAACATATTTGGGACCATAGAAACTTATTCGAGACATGGGTAGTTCGAGCCACTTGTTTTCTTGAGCGATCGGAAGAATTTCGTAGGGACTCGAAAACTAGTTCGAATTAGCCGTGGTTAACGAGTCATCGGTATTCGAGCTATTGAGGTTCGACTGCATGTCAATTTCAACATTTTACGTATAAGAATATCTTGTCCAGATTTAAAGGAAATAGTATAGACCCTTGTCAGACGCCGCGCTCTGTGACATCTGATCTGGTTCTGCCCTATCTGTAGTGTTTGCCAAGGCCCTTTTCTTGGGATATTAGTTAAAGGGGACCTAATTAATGATATATTTTCCGGTTTCAAAAACCAAGTCCCTTCGGAAAAGGCACCTTCTCCTAAAGGAAAAAAAGGTAAGTATTTCCTTTCAGAGTAGAACCCTTACTTGAAGGGAGCAAAAATAATTTTGATATACTCACCTCCCTTGAAATTGCATCAGTGCCCCTTAAATTTGAAAATTATTGTTCGAAGTTAATATCCGACAGTATTTTTTCCTTTTTTTTTTTCTTTCATTTCGTTTTATGCCCAGCCTGCCCATGGACACTTACAAATTTTGAGAAGTTATGCATTACATTGTAAACAGGCATTATATGTGCAAACAAAATACACTTAAATCTGTGTTAAGCCAACACTTAAGCGAAACCAAATAACCTGGGCCCAGTTGTTCAAAGCGTCGTTAGCTTAACGAGCTCGTTAAGGGTCATTTCGTTAACTGCAAAAGCTACTCACATTTTTTCAGCCAAAAATTTCATCATATTTGCGTATCACTCGATGTAAATTTTAATGAATCGTTAACTAACGACATGGTTAGCTTTGAACAACTGGGCCTGATTGCTTAAGACAGATGCTTACTTAATACAGGTAAATTTACAATCATTTTCCTTTTATAAATATGGGATCTAAAAACGGGCTTTTAAATGCAGTTATTGCTTAATACAGATTGCCTTAAAGGCAGTTTTGACATATGTGAAGGGCTTATCGTCTTTTAACCAGTTTAACTAACATGACTCACCGTCTCCTCCGTGCTGCTGTGCCGACGTATTATTATTTATTTATTTATTTATTTATTTATTTATTTATTTATTTATTTATTTTTGTCAAAGGTACTCATTACTTGCTAAATGGGAGGAAAAAATCTCACAGCAAAGTTTAATTTAGCTGAGGATTTCGCTAAACTTTCTCACTGAAAATTTGTTAAGTTCTCGCCAGTTTTGACTGAACGAGATATATTTTCCCCAATGATATTCTGAGTCAGAATTATCCCTGATTCGGATCTCCGTAAGGGCGCAGTTCATCTCATGCCGTAAAGCATCCATTTGCAAGGAGCATTCTCAGGTAATCGTCAAAATGAGAGGTAGACTGGGACGGGGGGGGGGGGGGGTGTTATCATGATACGTCAGTTCGTGGGTTCAAATTAGAGGTCCGAATCGCTATTTACAGTCGAACCTCGATGGCTCGAACCCCTTTGGGACCATAAAAATTTGTTCGAGACAGCGGTAGTTCGAGCCTCGGAGGGTTACTATTAGTACCATACCAGGAGGCATAATGGAGATAATTGTGGGATATCTTTTCGATGTTCTATATTATAAACGAATGTTGTGTGTATTCATTAGAATCGCCTCATCGAGGCGATTCTAATGAGTGCACACAACATACTAATGTAAGATAAAAGAAGAAAATCTCCCTAAATTATCCGCATATCGTATTTGGAGGAAATCCCTGCGGACTCAAGAATGTGTTCGACCCATCCATGGTAAACGAGCCATCGGAGTTCGAGCCATTGAAGTTCTACTGTATGATGTTCTTGGTTCAATTCCCGATAAGGACGGAATGCATATCATGTATAAGGTATTCAGGTATTAAGGTAAGCTGTGATTTTGTATGGTCACTTTGTAGCCGTTAGCGCTACTTTCATGGCATTCTTAGAATAAACATTGCGTGCCAGTTTGTTAAACTCAAAAGGTCGTGTGCTGTCCATGATGTCCTTGATTCGATTCCTATGTTGACAGAAATTATTGCATGTCTGCAGGGCGTTCATCGCACAGAGCATATTGTGTGCTATGATTTTATAACAATTCAAATGATGGAATGGGTGCATGGGGTGGGTGACCGGGGAGAGACTACTTAGATGATGAATTTTCTTCTGTTTTCGCCATCATCTTATTCTGTCACTAATTCTAATACTACTAATACTACTACAGTCCTTACGACATAATGTTGAAAGATTTGAATTAGGAAAGGTTTTTTTTTCTTTGCTTTTATTCGAAGCGAAAAAAGTTTGTTCTGACTGATCTTATCTTATTAGAAATGATTTATCATTTCTATTTCGTTGTTTTCTCCCGAAGTGTTTACCTTAAATAAAATTTATGGCCAAAATTTGTCTGACCGATGCAATTTCATTTTCATTTTTATATGTGAAAACATTGTTCATTGTTTTGATTTCTTCCAGTGTTTATATATATATATATATATATATATATATATATATATATATATATATATATATATATATATATATATATATCGATGCTTCACATAAATATTTCGAAAATGTCAAATTTTGAACTTGTTGAAAACCTGTCTCCAAACTAACCTTCCCTATCGAATTTTGCATTTGAAACCGTTTTATTATGTAGGGGTAGGAGTGGTGGACGGAGAATGAAAACATTCGACGTTTTTAAAACCAATGAATAGAATAAAACTTTTTTTGCGCGTAAGTACGTCTTGCATTAAATTGTGAGCAAAATATGAAAATTTACTCCTTTCAAACTGGAGCAAAGTGATTCCAATGTACATGTATGCTAATATCGACTTTTCTGAAAGATATTGAAAGCTGAGTAGTATTACATGACTATAGGAATTATTAACCCATTTATGCCAAGTGGATTCTTCTGCTTTAACTCTTTGGACAGGTTCATATCCTATATAAGGGGTGCCGGGTTAGTTTTTATTATTTTCATGTCTTGTAGACATATCTGAACTTAATGCAAATAGTGTAGATCCTGACCAGACGCCGCGTTCTGTGGCGTCTGATCTGGATCTACACTGTTTGCCGATGTCCCTTTTATATTTATGGAACGCTCGGCTTATATGGGTTAACAAACTACATGTACTTGCGGAAAAATTCTTGCCATGCATACCATATTTATACAGTGTGTATCCAAGTACAGTGTAACCTCAATGGCTCGAACATGGATGGTTCGTTTACCGTGGATGATGCGAACTCTTTTTTCAGTCCCTACAAAGTTCTTCCAATAGCTCAAGAAAACAAATATTTAAAGACTTTTTCTTATTTTATCATGGAATTGTATGTTGTGTGTACTCATTACAATCGCCTCGTCGAGGCGATTCTAATGAGTACACTCAACATACAATCATTGTGTAGAAAATCGAAAAGATTTCCCGAAATTATCGCTATGTGCTTTCTGAACGGGTGCCATGATTAACCCTCAGTGGCTCGAACTACCCATGTCTCGAACGAATTTCCATGGTCCCAAAGATGTTCGAGCCATTGAGGTTCGACTGTATTCGGTATTTTGGTTTGCCTCTAAGGCTTTACGACCCAGTCAACCCATTGGGGTCATGTCGAGCTGGTCAGTTTACATAACCACACCTTTTTCCTGGGAAGACCCAATACTCTAAGTGGTTGACTAGTACTTGTGCACATTCTTTCGCCAGAATCTGACAACTGCCCTTTTTAAATCAGCGAAAGGGACCGTAGAAAATATTTTATGATTTTTTTTTTTTTTTAGTTATTATTCAGTAACCCATTTGTTTTCCCCGTCAAATGATATATCAAGGGTCGGGAAGGACCATCCCTTGATATACCTTACAATATAGTCAGCAACTATGATGAACAAATATGGGTATGACAACTACACAGCTGTATATTATACATCGATATATTTTAGCTTGATACAAATAACTTCTAGTTATCATATACATGTTTAAGTTTAGTTAGTAACTGAAAAATTGTGAAAAAGAAGGAGGGAAAGAGAGAGGTTATGTTTGGGGTAAATATTTTATGATCACTCTCCACGAAAGAATGTTGCCCGCCGGTGGGGATCGAACCCGCGACCCCCTGATCACCAGTCGGACACGCATCCGACTGAACCACTGAGGCTGACCCAAGTATTCTGACAGACGGACCTGAGCAAACAATGGATAACGCGGCGTCTGATCAGGGTACACGCTGTTTGCACTCATCTGGCAACTCAGGTAATAAAATGGACTTGGAAAGCATTTTAGGACAAGTCTGCTAAGAAGTTAAAGTGTCTGATTATTTACAGTAAGTATGGTATTCGGACAGACAGACCTGAGCAAACAATGTAGACCCAGATGAGACGCCGTAGAGCAAGGCGTCTGATCGGGGTCTTTACTGTTTGCCACTCATATATTAGCATTTTAGACATATCAACAGACAGTAATACACCAGTCATTTTAATATCCAGTCCCTTCGCAGTCTGAACATGTTTCTTTGTCCATTTATTCTACAGTTTCCGTTTCCAGCGATTCTGTGAGGGACATGGAAGGTGTTGATCAGACTTGATGTACAGGTAGACCTGGGCCTTTGTTGCCAGAATATTGGATAAGAATTTTTCCTCATGACACGACACGTTTATGTATATTTTGGTCTCGCTATGCAAAAAAAGGTCTTTGTAGAAAATTTGAACAGTTTAAGTCTCGACCAGCCTGTGCGGCAATGCAGTCTGATCAGGCTCTCTCTGTAATTCTACTGTATCTAATGACCTAGTAAGCAAACAACAAGGGTGCACAGGCTGATATTGAGTCCCAGGTTGTATGTATATCTAAATATGATTTGAAGACCTTTTTTCTAATGTAGCGACTCTTAAGAAATTTAATATTTGACCCAAATTCATCCATGAACATGTATTGGTGAGAGTTTATTGTTTGTCCTTTAATTAACCCATTTATGCCTAGCGTCCCATAAAAGGGACATTGGCAAACAGTGTATACCCAGATCAAACCCCGCAAAAAGCGGTGTTTGATCAGGTCTACAATGCTTGCATTAAATATAGTTATCTCCCCAGAAAGTATATAAAGTCCCCTTTTGGGCTGTGTGTCACATAAATCCTGAAATAATACGTCGTGAAACGCAAAATGATCTGTACGTAAGTTAATGTATCAACCAGCGGGATCGATACACGGTAAAGGAGAATCAAACCTTTTGGGCTGGACTTGTTCTTTTGACCGTGCATTCGTGTATGTTCAGTATACCGGTTATTGTGCGAATAGTATAGTGTACATCCGGGTATGTTTAGTACAAAAACGGTTAGTGTTCGAACAGCAAATGTATAGAAAGTCAGACTTCCGGTAAAGTTGGATTCCATCTTTAAATTACATGTACTATTCCTGGCGCTCAAATGAACAAGTCTCTTCGTTATGTTAGTAAGCAAAAATATAAACAAAATAACAACTAAACGGTGAAGGATATCTTGACATCATGCTGGTGAGCGTGCCACAGTGCTTGGTTAATTATTTCATAAATTTCAACCAGATTTTGATATCGTAGGCCTATGAAGAGATCCTTCACAAATAGTAGTAACTCACCGAGTCTGAAGCAATCCTTCACAAATAGTAGTATCTCACAGTATCTGAAGAAATAATTCACAAACAGTAGTATCTCAACATTAACAAAATAGTAGTATCTCACAGTATCTGAAGTGGTCTTTCTTCACAAATAGTAGTAACTCACAGAATCTAAAGAGACCCTTCACAAAAAGTAGTAACTCATTGTATCTAAAAGATTCTTCATAAATTGTAGTAACTCAGAGAATCTGAAGAGCTCCTTCACAAACAGTAGCAATTCACAGTATCTGAAAAGATCCGTCATAAATTATAGTAACTCACAGAATCTAATGAGATCATTCACAGTTAGAAATAGTAGCTACTCACAGAATCTAATGAGATCCTTCACAGTTAGAAGCAACTAACAGGATCCGAAGAGATCCTCCACAAATAGTTGTAATTCCTAGTATCTGATGCGATCCTTCACAAATAATAGTAACTCACAGAATCTCAAGAGATCTTTCACAATTATAGTAACTAAGAATCTGAAGATATCCTTCACAAATAGTAGTAACTAACAGTATCTGAAAAGATCCTTCATAAATAGTAGTAACTCAGAGAATTTGAAAGATCCTTCATACATAGTACATACATACATAGTAATTACAAAGAATCTGAAGAGATCCTTCACATATAGCAGAAACCCACAGTATCTTTAAAAAAAAACCTTCATAAATAGTAGTTACTCACAGAATCTGAAGAGATCCTTCCCAATTAGTAGTAAATTACAGTATCTGAAGAGATCATTCACAATAAGTACATTTGTAGTAACTCACTTTATCTGGAAAGAATCTTCATAAATAGTAATAAACTCATAGTAGCTAAAGAGATCCTTCACAAATAGTAGCAACTCATAATATCTGAAGAGATCCTTCATAAACAGTAGTAACTCACAGTATATGAAAAAGATCCTTCATTAACAGGAGTAACTCACAGTATATGAAAAAGCTCCTTCACAAATATTAGTTACCACAGACTCTTAAAGGTTCTTCACAAAATTAATAGTAGTAACTCTGATCTCTTCACAAATAGTAGAACTCGTAGTATCTGAAGAAATCCTTCACAAACAGCAGTAGCTGACAGAATTTGAAAAGATCCTTCACAAATAGTAACTTGCAGAACCTGAGGAAATCCTTCACAAATAGTAACTCACAGAACTTTGGAAGATCCTTCACAAATAGTAACTCAAAGAATCTAGGGAGATCCTTCACAAATATTTAGTAAATCATAGAATCGTGTAGCAACCTCACTGCCTTATTGGAAGCCTATGATGAAGCTGGACTTTCTCTTCATACTCTATGAATGGTAACACTAAAAGAAAAAAACAGTCTCAATTGTAGTCACATTAAGGGGAATGAATAAATTTTCATGGGAGGCAATTCTATCAAAACTGTTTGTTCTGTTTTCAAAAGGATCTTCTCTTCCAAAAATACAATTTTCACCCAGTGGTAGCATATTTCTTTTCTTTTTTTTTTTTTTTTTTTTTTTTTTTTTTTTTTTTTTTAGAACAGACCCCTTTCCAAAAGAGGCTAAGTGCGCAGGAAAGCAAACCGGGAGTCATAAAGTTGTCCCCCTTTGACAAAATGACGGAAAACCCTACCAAGTGTATCCAGTCCCCTTTACTATTATGGAATATGTTGTGTTGACTCAGTTTTTTGTATAGTTGACCAGAAGGGCTTAGATGCATGAACTGATTACGTCTGATATAACTGAGGCCTTTGGAAACCAGGATATGAGACTGACCCCAAAACTAAATCTGATGACCTAATAATTGTTGTTGACTTTTAAAGCGCTAAGCAAAATTGTAGCAGACGACATTCTATTTTCTTCTTATTATTTTTTAGAGAAAATAAGACTTAGCATTTCATGTGAATCGTCTGTTAGGCACATGCTTCGCACGAAAGGGGAAGCCTTATTTTCTCTAAAAAATAAAATGTCAAAATGTCGCCTTCGTGCCAAAATGCAATTGTGAAAAAGCGCTTTAAGCGTTATAGTATGTCACAATGTTCTAGTTTTGTAGGAGGTGATCCAAAATGCATGCAACGGGAGAGGTTTCATGCAATTGTGGCTTAAGGAAGTCAAGTTATGATGTTTGACTCCGAAAAAATGCATCAACATGTGTAGTGATTATTTTCGAGAAACTGGGTGTCAGTGACCTGATTCTATGACTGGGGCCTATAGAAGCCAAAGTATGAGGCTTGAGTAGTGAGATTTATGCACCGATGAAGTTTTCACTTTCTCATACAGAAGCCAAGATAATTATAAGAGAGTTGTAAGTGCCGACGGACGGAATGACGGGCGAAAACATGTACCCATTATGTCGCAACTTCTGCTAAAGGAAAACTTTTGTCATACTTTATACAGTATAACCTCAATGGCTCGAACCCAGATGGCGCGTTTACCGTGGATGATTCGAACTCTTTTTTCAGTCCCTACAAAATCCTTCCAATAGCTCAAGAAAACAAATATTTAGGGATTTTTTTATTTTATTTTATTTTATTTCATCATGGCATTGTATGTTGTGTGTACTCATTAGAATTGCCTCGACGAGGCGATTCTAATGAGTACACTCAACATACAATCATTGTGTAGAAAATCGAAAAGATTAGCCTAAATTATCGCTATCTGCTTCCTGAACTGGTGCCATGATTAACCCTCAGTGGCTCGAACTACCCATGTCTCGAACGAATTCCCATGGTCCAAAAGATATTCGAGCCATTTAGTTTCGACTGTACTTTATATACTATGGAAATCAAAATATGTTCAAAAACAGTTTTAGCCTCACAAAATACTTGACATTCCATAAATTACATCACAATTTTCATCGAAAAGTGTAGGTTTTTTTTTTTTTTTTTTGTTTTTTGTTTTTTGTTGTTTTTTTTTTTTTTTTTTTTTTTTTTTTTTTTTTTTGTTTTGTTTTTTTCCCCTATCATGATGAGTAACCAGAAATTTGCTTGTATCTCGGGTGCATAGGGTGATCAGGGCCAATATGAAGAGTATATTGAAGGGTTGAGAAGAGATAATCTCTTAAAAACGTTGACGCAAAACTTTAAACAAACTGTTAACAGACGGACGGACGAACTGAAAGACAGAACTTCAGATCAGTATGCAACATCAGGGCTAGTATGAACTACTGTCACCCAGAGTTTCAGGAATTATCGCCTTTTAAAAACTTTAAGCAAACACTTTATCAACGTGACAATGCAGGATTCGAACGAGCGACCGTCTGCTTGCAAGTCAGGTGCTCTACCGAGGTAACCGGGTAGACAGTCCTGCCAATAACTACAGACACAAATGATAATGTAAGCACTGTGACATGTGCGACTGCGTGGAATTGCAATACCGATTTCGAACCCAGCCAGAGAAATCACTCTGTATGCAATGAAATCCCTTAACAATCGCAAGCTGAATTCCGCAGAACTCAGAACCTCGTGGTCGGAAGTGCCAATTGCTAAGCCGCGCGGACTTCACGTTTGCAACTTCCGTGTATGCTCTGAAGACCGACTTAGAGCTTATTTCCTAATAAATAAAAGTACAAACATGACAAAAAGTAATTAATTCTTAAGAAAGTTACCTGTGATAGCACTATTTTCACAAGATAAAAAACAGAATTAGAGAAACTGACAATGGCCGATTTCTTGTAGAAATAAAACGTGCAAGCCGTGCAAGACTTCTTTCCTATTGGTTAAAAAATTGTCAGTCAGGCGTTTCTATTCATAACAGATAAAATCGTGCTTAGTGAATGCACGTGCATAATTAGGCTGCGCCAAGCGGAAAGGTGGACAGTGCAGGACTACGCATCAGAAGTGCTAAGACGACATTTATTTTTTTTTATTTTTTTATTTTTTTTTTTTTTTTTTTTCATAGAAAATTCGGCTTGACATTTCATGTTGCAGACGATTCAAATGAAATGCCAAGTCTTGTTTTTTCGTATTTTTTTTTTTTTTTTTGAAAATATGAGTAATGATAGTAGAATGTCATCTGCTGCAGTAATGCGTAATCAGGACCTTTGAAACAATCATTTGTTACTATAGAATGTACCAACGGAGAGCAAAGGCCCGGATGAGAATTTTCGCATGCGCAGGATGATCTTAATCTGTGTATTATGCACAGACACCTTGACAGTGCCCTTAAAATACTGTAACACAGTTCAGGTGCTCAGTTCCAGTGTAAACTAAGATTTGGTTGACTTTCAGTGGACGGAATTACGGAGAGAAAAATAAAACCTCACTTTTGTACCACCACCACGATCATTATCATCATCATCACCATCATCATCAACAACAGCAACAACATCATTTTATCTTTTAATGATTAACATACTTGGAAAAACTTTCAGCCTACGACATATTTATATTTCTCCAAGTTTGACCTTCTTAAAAATAATGATTTTGAAAATCATTTTTTTTTTTTTTTTTTTTTTTTTTTTCGGTACAACCCTTTTAGGTGGGTGAGGGGGAGAGAAAACCTTTATAAGTTTATTGTAGACCTGAGCGGTTAGCGCTCCCCGTCATCGGATCATAAATACAACTCCATTATTCTTTTCGAGTACGGCGCTGCAGCTTTTCATTATCACCTCATTACGAAAATACGCCTATTCAAATATATAGAAAATTTCACCTCCAAAAACTGAAAATTTTCTGAAAAAAAAAACGTTGATATTTTTCATATTTATGCTCAAAACATAGATTGTGGGTACTCGTTAGAACCGCCTCTGCGAGGCGGTTCTAACGAGGACCCACAATCTATGTTTTGTGCAGAAATAAGAAAAATAATATATACCCATGTAAACCCTAGTTTTACTACATAAAAGTGGGGTTTACGGGGGTCAAAATTATATAGGCATGGTTTCTTGATGTTTTCAGTCTCACTCTGACAAGTAGTGTTGAAGGGCTATAAAACACCATCATTTCATCCATCCCTTGTCTTGCTGATTAAATTAAGATGCCACGCCCATTCCAGTTTTCAGCCAATCAGATTACTGAATCGAAATTGTTCATACTAAATGACAAACAGCGTACATCTAGATCAGAAGCCAACTTATCTGGATCTACACTGTTTGCAAAAGGTAGGTTTTATCCGGGTTCAGTAGGACAAGGTTTAACACTAAGCAACATTTGTAGCAGACGACAATCAAAATATTTTTCATTTTTTCGTTCGTTTGTTTGTTTGTTTATATGTTTCCATTTTCGTCGAAAATAATATTTGACATTCTCTATGAATCGTCTGCTGTCTCAAAGATAAAATAATAGTTCAAAATGTCGTCTGCTGCAGTTTCAACTGGCGCTTTTAGGCTTAATGCTTAATATCATTCAAATTGTCTCCTGTCTCCTGTGGAGATAATTTGCATGAAAATTCATACCCTAGCTATTTTCTAAGGAAAATAGAAAAGTATCATGAATTTGTCGTCTGCTTTATATTTCCTGAGAATGAGTGCTTACGAGGATCCTGCAAAAAGTTTTGTCACTGGGTCCGGTTTACTTCAGTGCTACGTTTTAGCAAATCTTTTTATTACAAACCTTCAAAGTATTCCCCCTTTACTGTGTAACCTTTTTACCCAGCCGCGAAAAGCAGATAAATAGTCTTCTTTTGGTATCTGTTGGAGACACTGATAAATAGCGCTGCCAAGAGAACTTCTCGACGTACTTATTTCCAGAAAGCATTTTCTTAAGCCTTGGAAATAAAAAGAAGTCACAGGGACTCAGGTCAGGTGAATAAGGTGGATGGTTCAAAACGTTCACCTTTTCAGAAGCAAAAAAAAGCACTTATGAGAGGAGGCGTTGTAATGTAAAAGATGGACTCCTGACCATCCTTTGCTTGGTCCATGTTTCAATGTAACAAGTAAATTGGTCAGTGTATATGACTGCATTTATTTCAATTTGCAATAACTCGGTCAGTTGGAAAACAATTTGCACGAAATAAACGAGTATCGTTAGCTATTCAACACACCATTCAAGTGCAGTGAAGCATTTTAAAATATAACTGGGATAAAACTTAGGGAGCCTATTAGTGACAGAACTTTTTGCACGACCCTTGTAAGATTTATACGAAAACTGCATGTAATCAATACGTTTCCTGGAATAAATAAATGAATAAATAAATACTTTTTGGTAAAAAAACATGTAATAATGATAATAAAACATCATAACAAAATAAGCTATCGAGGCGCAGCGGTAATTTTCTTTCAAATAATTTTCTTACCTGTCTTCCTAAACGGCAAAAACAATTGTCTGGAGGTGGCTATTAAGATGCTCTTCTTGGCAAAAATATCTTTCTTTTTTTTTTTTTTTTTTTGTTCATTTAATTATAACAAAAAGCAGAAAAGATTCACTGCTCTTCGGGACAATTCCCTTCTAGGAAGCAAGTTCCGGCATTCTGCAGACGACAAAAACAAGCAACAGTCCACCAGTGGCACACATCAATCATCACAGAATGCACGCGCACTGATGTGGATTTCAAGTTATATCTGTTTCTGACACGCGTGTTTGATCAACAGCGCGTTCAATTTGAGTAAAAAGATCATGGTTTTTTGCTGTTGTTGTTGTTTTTGTTTGTTGTTTTTTTTGGGGGGGGGTTTGTTGTTGTTGTTTTTTTTTTTCTTATTTTTCATAAAAGAAAACAAACGGAAGCAAAAACACGGATTGACATTTCATGTGACCCTATCTACAGGTGATTTGTCATATGAAATGTCAAGCCCTGTTTCTGAGAAAAGTAATAAAAGTAGTTTAAAATGCCGTCTATCAATAGTTGAATTCAGTAAGGAAAGAATTAAGCCGAATCTGGTCTTCCCAGCAAAATAAATATTCACAGGAAATGTAAACTCTCTTTCTGAGTAAGGTAATGAATATATTTTAGAAAGCGTGAAATGAGTTAAGCGAGGTTCTTATAAATAAATAAACAGGTAAATAAGTAAATAAATAAACAAATAAATTGAGGTATTGTGGTTTGTGGAGGACCGGACCACTTTTATGGCATCCTCCGCTTTGAAGTTTATTTATTTATTTATTTACATGTATTTACTTATTTATTTTGAGTTTTGAGTGGCGCGAAATAGAGTTGTTTTTGTTTTGTTTTTTTATCAAAGCAATATCAAAATCTAAATCAAAGCACTGACAGCACTGCTGGGTTGATTGTCTCTGAGTGTAGGCTGGGAAAATGGTGCTGGGCATTTAAGGAAACAGCGCAGAACCTGATCAGACGCCGCGTTCTGCACTGTTTGCTAATGTCTCAGTCCAGGTTTAACTCTTTATGGGGCACTCTGTCTCACAACGACTATCTATCTATCTAGATTTTTAACGCTACCAGGCAACTGAGTCACAAAGAGGCAGCGCCCGTCACAGCGACAAGAATAGCGCGGCTATGAATAACCGTTACCGGATTGCATACAAACGCGCGGTTTGATTTCATTTGTCACGTTGACAACAACCTTAAGGAAATTTTGGTGTTTGCATGTTTGGTGTTTGTTGTCCACATATGATCCGTTGTCAGCATATAATCGCTTTCCGCATATAATCAGGACCTTTGATGTCCAAATATGATCCGTTGTCGCAAATAATCGTGTTCCGCATATAAGCAGGGCCTTCATTGTCCAAATATGATCCGTTGTCAGCATATAATCGCTTTCCGCATGTGATCAGGAGGACCTTTGTTGTCCACATATGATCCGTTGGCAGCATATAATCGTTTTCCGCATGTGATCAGGAGGACCTTTGTTGTCCACATATGATCCGTTGTCAGCATATAATCGTTTTCCGCATATGACCAGGGCCATTGTTTTCCTCATATGATCCGTTGTCAGCATTTAATCGCTTTCCGCATATAATAAGGAGGACCTTTGTTGTCCACGTATGATCCGTTGTCAGCATATAACCGCTTTCCGCATATAATCAGGAGGACCATTGTTGTCCACATGTGATCCGTTGTCAGCATATAATCGTTTTCCGCATATGATCAGGAGGACCTTTGTTGTCCACATATGATCCGTTGTCAGCAAATAAACGTTTTCCGCATATAAGCAGGGCCATCGTTGTCCAAATATGATCCGTTGTCAGCATACGAGGTGCAACGCACGAAATGACCCTCATGCAATTTGCGGACAACGAAGGCCCTGACCAGCCTGCGCATTCGCGCAGGCTGATCTGGGCCTTTGTTGTCCGCCAACAGGATGAATGGATACTGCAGTATATATCGACGGTCAGAGAATATCCATATCAGACTGCACAGGTGCGCACGCAAGTCTGGACATTCGCTGTTTGCATATGGCATAAGGGCCTTTTCCTAAGTTGCGCATCATATAATCTTTTTCCACATATGATCAGGGCATTCGTTGTCCACAAACGCGACAAGAAGTCTTTTCTCATGAGATGGATCAAAGGTATCACGAAACCAGCTAGTATTACAACTTCCTCGTTTATGATAACGTGCACAGAAAAGGTCAACATTGTCTCGTAAAGTTTTCTTTGGAAAGTGTAAAATTTTGCTGATTACAAGATTTGTTTTAAAGATAACTGTTATCACTTCCCAGTTTATTGTGTGTTAATGTATAGCACACAGTGCAAAACTTTCAGCAGACCACATTTTGAAATACAGTTGACTCTCGTTATCTCGAATTCCAAGGGTCTCTTTGAAACACTTCGCGATATCCGTATCTCGACATATCAGAGTTGTGGAATTGAGGAAAACAATAAGTCGAACAACCACATTTAACAAATGAATAAGTAATTTGCCTCCTGAAGTTACAGATATATTGAAAATACTGTGGAAAAAAGGAGAAATTGCTCCTGAGGAGCAATTTCTCCTTTTTTCAACAATATTTTGTTATCCGTTGTTAGATTTCAATGTTAAAACAGGGACCAGATTTTCACTTCGAGATAAGCGGTTATTCGAGATAAGCGAGGTCGAGATAACGAGAGTCAACTGTATTTTTTTTCTTCCCCCAGAAAATAGGCTTTGAGTTTTCATACAAATTGTCTCCTTTGGAGGTAATTTGCAATAAGGGTCAATTTTTTTCTAAAAAACAAATTAAGAAAAATGTATTAGTTTGTCACCTACTGAGTTTGTTCATGTTATGGTAAAGGCTAATATCATATCTTTGACAAGCGAGAATTTGAGCGGTAAAGACACTAGAGTATATGTATTTTGTATTCCACATTATGTGTAGTTAGCTAGTCTTAATTTCTATGAAAAATAAAATAATGTCGTTGTTGTTGTTGTTATTGTTGTTGGTTTGTTTTATTGTTAATTTTTGTTTTTGTCCTTTGTTGTTTATTTTAGATGTCGGCTTTTATCTATATATCTATTCTTGAGGTTCCAAAGTTGAAAGCTTAAACCCAGTTTTCATGTTCATTTTGCTTAAACGTTAAAGTTTGACAAAGTTTGTTTTCAACTTCGGATACCTCTCCAAATGTGCTCGTGCAATGTTACGCGCTGCCTCCTTTTTCAACAGGTAAGTTTTCTATGATATTATGAGGTAGTTCATGTGATGCAGAGATGGCCCTACGCAGAATGCCTGTTCGCATATGTTTTTTTTTTTTTGTTTTTTTTTTGTTTTTTTGTTTTTTTTGTTGTTTTTTTTTTTTTTTTTTGTTTTTTTTTTTTGTTTTTTTTTTTTTTTTGTTTTGTTTTTTTGCACAAATGATGAGTTAAGGTTTAAACGACATATCAACCCATGGCTGTCATCTGCGTTTTTTTTTTTTTTTTTTTTTTTTTTTTGTTTTTGTTTTTCAGTAAGCAGACTGATACTTAATTCGACATATACTATAGTATCCATTGATTCTGTTAGTCAGCAGAAAGGCCCTTATCAGCCTGCTCTGTCCGCAAATTGCATAGGGGCCCTTTTTGTACTTTATCTCCTAGACTGGCTCTAGTCTCCAGTAACTAAATATTTTTTTTCTTATAATCCTGTTTGATAATCCACTAAAATCATGGATATAAAGGCTGGTCACTAACTTTATACATGTAGTCCTGATAATATTTTGGTTTTAGTTTAGTGGATTATCAAACAGGATAATAAGAAAAAATATTTAGTCCCTGGAGACTGGAGCCAGTCTGCTTATCTCCTTACTAGTCCATATTTGTTAATATGACAAAACCTGGTGGATGACACTGTTTGCTCAGGCTTGTCTGCTCGTAATCTTAGTGTAAATATGGTCTCCTGATTGGATTGAACAGCGCATGCGCAGTCCGGTGTTCATACAGTCGCTCTGTGAACACTACCCTTATTTGGACTGAACATATGTTTATAATTTGGAGCTGCATCAAAATAATGGATGAGGTTTTACGCGAATAAAACCGTTTTAAACTCACACAGTCCCCATGGCCCCCACCCGCCCCCACCACACACACACCCTGGTAGTTTTTCTACTGACTGTTTCAAGGCGGTTCTGCTGTTGCAGTTCTTTGTTCGTCTGTCGGTTGTTTGTTTTGTCATTATTTATACCTCATCTCAGGAAGACAGTGCTTCATGATTGTAACATTACTTGGGTATCTTCACACACACACACACACACACACACACACACACACACACACACACACACATATTTTTTTTTATCTAGCTGCAAGTGCGTATTGTTGCGCCGGGACTGCATACTTTCCATGTACACTGTATGTTCCTTTCTTCTTTTTCTTTGTTTGTCATTGCCCAGTTTTCATGTTCATTTTGCATGATGCAGCAATTTCTGCTTCGTAATTATCACAATTATTGGACCGCTTAAGTGTCTTAACGCTTGGCATGTTGGGTAAACATTACAGCTCGACAATTTGAAATATTTTTATGTTTTTTATTTTTTTATTTATTTTTTTTTTTCGGAAAATAGACTTTGATATTGCATGCAAATTGTCTCCACTGGAGACAATTTGCATGCAATGTCAAAGTCTATCTTCTGGAAAAAATAAGACAAATATCACGAATTGTCGTCTGCTGACGCTGCCCAGAGAGTGATAACGGTTCAAGCCTCAATAAGTCTATTTGACAACCTGGTAATGTGTCTGAAAGGTACTCGCTGAATGAGAAACAGTGCAGACCCTGATCAAACTGTTTGATTCGGACTACAACTCAAGAGAGACTGAAGAATTTGTCCGAATATTTAGTTTAAATACGGATTCATGAGAGCAGAAAAATATTCAGATACGTTGACAAGATATCGTTTGGCAAATAAGGAAGAATACACATATTATTTTGCACTCGGGTTTTAACGCTTAGCACTCTAGGTAAAATTTTCAGCAGACGAGAAATTGAAATATTTTTCTTATTTTTCCTAGAAATCGTTTTGACATTTCATGCAAATTGTCACCACTAGAGACAATTTGCATGAAATATCAAAACCTGTTTTCTGAGAAAGGTAAGAAAATTATCACAGTTTGTCGTCTGCTGAATTTGTCCAATGACTGGTATATGTTAGATACAGACACTAAATCACAATGGACGCTAACGCATTGTCAGAGAATTTCGCGGATAGTATTCTGCCATTAACTATTTTCTTTGGACTTTTGGCGGGATTTGGAATGATAGCAAATGCCTATGTATTCTTCGTGTACAAATACAAATATTCAAAATGCAATTTTCGGACGTTTGTGCTCTGTCTGGCGATGATTGACTTTCTGAGTTGTTTATTTGTGTTGCCAAGTGAAATGTACGGACACAGGATGTGGTTTTCATACCCAGCGTCGAAGGCGTGGCTTTGTAAACTCAAGACATTAATCTCGGGAGCGGCTGTGTTCACTTCTTCATTTGTACTGCTCCTGATTTCAATAGACCGATTCAAGAAAGTCTGTCGGCCACTTCACAAGCAGATGAAAGCAAAAACCGCTTTTCGACTGTGTCTGATGATCTTTGGAATCGGTTCAGTAATAGTGATACCTGTCCCTATCTTGTTTGGAATCCAGACAACAAATATAACGTATGATGGCTATAACTTTGAAATCACGTCGTGCCAGAAAGACGATCTATACAAGAATTCTGTATGGCTAACAATTTACGTTGCCTCTGTCTACTATTCTCCCGTTGTTGCATTTATGATAACAACGATGGTGCTGTACGCAAAGTTAATTAGAACAATTTTCTTCGGATCTTTCCTTAATTTTGAACACAAAGTAATATACAAAATTAGAGGAACCACAAACGAAGAGGAAATAAGTGCAAATGAAACAGACAACAGTTTGGATGATACTGATATCTGTCATGACGCTGAAGAAGATGAGTCAGAAAGTAAAATATCAGATAGACAGGGTGTCAGTGAATCGGAAGAAATAAGTAAAAACAGCAATAGTGAAACTACTGATACAGTTAGTCAAAATGTTAGTAAACAGAATATGTCAGCCATAACTAATACAAATGAATGCCAAGAGATAAACAAAGACGACGCTAACGAACAGCAACCATCTGAAAAAGACAGCGCAACTAACACTTTAAAACATTGTAGAAAGCAAACCACCATTAAAATGAAACACGTGGATAAGCAAACCACCTTCAACGCACAAGCGGCTCACAAGCAAGTTCTGGGTGAATTGAAAACAGTGCACAAACAAAATAGTAACCTCTCAATCAAGAACAAACTGTTTGGAAAAAGACTCGCTGATAAAGAAGAAAAGCGAGCCAAGATGAGAGCCAAATATATTACCAGAAAACAAAATATCAAAACTAGAAGCATGATTATGTTTGTTGTCACCCTAATTTTCAACATTACAACTGCCATATATTTTTGTATTTTTACTGTTGCTTATCGCAAGGAGCATGTTTTGCAATTGGTCACAACTGAAACTGCTGGTATATTTTTTCTATGCTGGAGAATGTATTTTATTAATCACGTGATTAATCCTGTAGTTTATGGATTCCTTGATCCAAGGTTCCGAAAGGCTATCAAACGGTCCTCACGAAGATTTATTAACAGATTATCAAAAATCCGGTTCACAACAATAAGAAGATCTGGAAATATTGAAGGTTAGGGGGGGGGGGGAGGGTGAGGGGGGGGGGTGGGGGGGGGGGGTGGGGAATGCATACACTTGAATGATTTTTCGCCAATTCTTTAACGGCATGATATTCCTCAAAATATCACGAAAACATGCCTATATAATTTTGACCCCCTTAAACCCCACTTTTATATAGTAAAACTAGGGTTTACAGGGGTATACATTATTTTTCTTACTTCTGCTCAAAACATAGATTGTGGGTACCCGTTAGAACCGCCTCGTTGAGGCGGTTCTAACGGGTACCCACAATCTATGTTTGAGCAGAAATAACCGCCTCGTCGAGGCGGTTCTAACGAGTACCCACAATCTATGTTTTGAGCAGAAATATAAGAATTTTTAGAATTTTTCATCTGAAAACTTTCATTTATTGGTGGTAAAATTTTCAGTATGTTTGAATAGGCTTGTTCTCGTAATGCAGACATTTTTTTTTATCCAAGAAAAGTTTAATAAACTGATATATAGTATTAATACTATCATAAAATGTGGCATCTGACAGCCTGTAAAATTTCAGTTAGTCTCTCGTTTTTGAACTGGATCAAAAATGAAATGATTTTTTATCGTATCTCTGAATTAATGTTGCCAACATTAATTCAGAGATACGATAAAATTCATTTCATTTCAGGAACGAGAGACTTATTGAAAATTTACACGCTCATCACGAAAACACGCCTATATAATATTGACCCCCCTTGAACCCCACTTTTATATTGTCAAACTGGGGTTTACAGGGGTATACATTATTTTTCTTATTTCTGCTCAAAACATAGATTGTGGGTGCTCAAAACATAGATTGTGGGTACTCGTTAGAACCGCCTCAGCGAGGCGGTTCTAACGAGTACCCACAATCTATGTTTTGAGCAGACATATGAAAAATATCAGAGATTTTTATCTGAAAATTTTCAGTTTTTGAAGGTGACCTTTTCTATATATTTGAATAGGCGTGTTTTCGTAATGGTTAGGTACCACATTGTATGATTGTATTAATACCATATATCAATTTGTTAAACCTTTCTTGGATAATAAAATTTCTATTTTTAAGGAATACGGAGCCTTTTATTAAAGAGAGACATTGTTTTGTGGATTCGTATTCGTTTTCCCGTTCACCAAGCCCAATCTGAAAAGGGTTCTACTCTAAAAGCAAATTCTTTCCTCTAAGGGTAATCCCTCTCCCCATGAGAAGGAAGGCAAATATTTCAATGTCAAAGGTATTCCTTTGGATGTGTGTCAATTCCCTTCAGCGCTTCAGACGACAAGAAGATTACGTGCACTACAGATTAAACGTCATGTAACCCTTAAAGCGCCAAACAAAATTTGTAGCAGACGAAATTCTATTATCTTTAAAAAAAAACAAAAAAAAAACAAGTCTTGACATTTCATTTGAATGTCTAGACTTGTTTTCTATGAAAAAAAATAAAATAAATAAAAATAATAAAAATAAAAATAGTCGTCTGCTGCAGTTGTAGTTGGTGATTTAAGAGTTAACACATGAATGTGAAATGTATAGTTTTAAGACATTCCTCTAGATAAGACACTGTTTCAACTAGAAGTATGATTATGTTTGAAGTCACGCTAATTTTCAACATCACAATTTCACCTATGATTATGTTTGTTGTCACGCTAATTTTCAACATTACAACCGCCATATATTTCTGTATTTTTACTTTTGCTTATCGCAAGGAACCTGGTTTGCAACTTGTCACAACTGAAATATATATATATATATATATATATATATATATATATATATATATATATATATATATATATATATATATATATATAATATATATATATATCACGTGATTGATCCTGTGGCGTATGGATTTCTTGAAAGGTTGAAAGGTTATCAAACGGTCCTCACGAAGATTTATTAATAGGTATCAAAAATCCGGTTCACAACAATAAGAAGAACAAGAAATATCCAAGGTTTAGGGAACAAATACGCTTGACAGATTTTCAGCCATTTTTATACAAGGGAAATAATTATATGGTTTCTTCCTAATTTGCATTCTGCTTTAATCTAAATATACTGGACCGGTCGTGACCAGACAGGAATCCTGTCGGGCCGAAAACGGTCCGATATAGATTTCATCACGAAAACATACCTAAATAATTTTAACCCCCTTAAACCCCACTTTTATATAGTTAAACTGGGGTTTACAGGAGTATACATTATTTTTCTTATTTCAGCTCAAAAACATAGATTGTGGTACTCGTTAGAACCGCCTCGCCTAGGCGGTTCTAACGAGTACCAACAATCTATATTTTGAGCAGAAATATGAAAAATATCAGAAGTTTTATCTGAAAATTTTCATTTTTGGTGGTAAAATTTTCAGTATATTCGGATAGGCATGTTTTCGTGATGTGACTAGACTGCTAGCTGGATTGCTTGTTTTTCAGTTTACACCAAGACCCTTCTGTAAAAGAAAGAATTTGCTCCTTACGGGAGTAAACTCTTTCCTTTAAGAGTAGACCCCTTTTTTACATGAGAGGCAAAAACACTTGCCTCTCCTAAAATGGCATTCACTACCTTAGATATAATATTTAGCACAATTTTCAATATCTTTTTGCCTGCCATGTTTTGCTATTGTTTGTTTTGTTTCTCCGTTTTATTGTTATTCATTTAAGTTGTTGAGGATATGTCTTTTTGAAATTATTTTATTGTGTTTGTTTTTCTTGTTTTGTTGTTGTTTCTTTTAATAAGCGTGTGGGGAAAAGGTACATGTTTCCGCAGTAACGTGACCTGTACTATATTCAATTCAATGACCCGACTGGCACGATTGCCAATGGATCAGCACGTGTTGGCTTTAAATTAGTGTGAAGTGAAATACTATAGGAATGAATGCTGTTTCTGGACCGAGTAGGCCTATTTAAACAAAAAAAATGTGACAATACGTGTAACGACTCCTGAGCGATTTTGGCACCTACTCCTGTGTGATTCTTTTTGTATGCTGGCACCGAATCCTGGGTGATGGTGTTTATTTCGATGACTTCGACATCGAAACTGGTCATGGAATAAATGTCACAGAGGAGGAAAAAGCACATGGCCCGACTGGGACTCGAGCCCAGGAGCTCTCCCATACCATGCGAGCACTCGAGCCAGACTATAGACCCGTGACAATTTTCCCCTGCTTAAATAGATAATCCCCGAATTTGCTCGGAACCATGCAGGTACCCACGAGACGAGACTGTCCTTTTGCTGCTCGCAGTCCGAGCACGGACCCACACTGAGCAACCAAATGTCACTGGGGAGGGGGGCAGGGGAGTAGAAGGTCCGACCGGGATTCGAACTGAGGACCTCCCGCATACCGTGCGAGCATTCCCTGCATTTTAGAAGAGAATAGCTATTGATACGAATTCTGAAAAAAATATTCAGCCCGAGGAAATCTTGTTTTATCATTCAAGATGTTTTACTTCACTGTCCAAGAACCTCGAGGCACATAGATCTGTTTGACAAAGAAGGCTTGCAATTACAGCCGAAATTACATTAGGCACAACGTCTTCCTAGGCCTCAAACTTTAAACAGTCGATTTTTCAAGATGCTATGAATTTATGGAAATTGATAATGCAGGGGCTAGAGCGGTGACAATTCTTTTTTTTTCTAAAACTAGCTTCAGTTCCTTGACCTTGAGTCCTGCATCCTAAAAGTTGAACTTACTCGAGATATTACATACCCAACATTTATGTGAAGTTATAATAAAATCCATTGATAAATGTAGACACTAGAACGATGGTAGTTTTTTTTTTTTTTTTTTTTTTTTTTTTTTCTAAAAATAGCCACAACGACCTTGACCTTGATCCTAACACCCTGAAAGTCAAACTTGCTCAAGATATTATACCGAACATATGAAGTAATATTGAAATCCATCAATTAATGTAGGCACTAAAGCCATAACATTTTTTTCTAAAACTAGCCACAGTGACCTTGACCTTGACCCAAACAGCCTGAGAGCCCATTTTTATTCCCAACATTTATATGAAGTTATATCAAAATCCATAGATAAATGTAGGCACTAGAGCGATGACAAAGTTGTTCTAAAATAGACGCAGTGACCTTGATCTTGAGCCCAAGACCCTGAACGTCGAATTCGCTCGAACTATTATCATACCCAACATTTGTGTGAAGTTGTATTAAAATCCATCAATAAATGTAGGGGCTAGGGTGATGATAAAAGGTGTACATACGTACGTGTACGTACGTTTTGTTCGTACTTTCGTACGGGACAGACCCTATATCCCCTCGCTACTTCAATGGCAAGGATTAATAGGGCTAAAAGTAGGCAGCCCTGCTTAATTTCTTCAATACAAGGTCTACATCAATCATCCCTCATACAACATCCCAGCTTCCATACCTTCTGTAAGACAAAAATGGGGGGAATAATATAGCATAAATCCACTTCTTTGAGATTACACCCAACTAAATTTTAATTTTGAAGCAGGTTCCTGCATTTCAAGTACCCTTACAAATGTACACTGATTCAAAACTTGCCAACTATGGACGTTTTATTATCTCTATATGTCGAAATACAATCTTGCAATCCCTTCAGTACTTTGATACCCATAAGTTCAATACTATTAAAAATGTCGAAAAAGTCTTTTTACGGTATCATCCATATTCGCAACCGGTTGTCTGTTGCCACTATAAGATGTATAATTTTCTTAATAAAATGGAAATAATTTGTTTCCGGTTCCAAATATGGACATGTATGGAATCATGCCATGAGCTACACGAGGGTGTTACAGTTTGCCATAGACTCAATGTTGAACGTGATCGATAGGGCAGGTATGTCACCGCAAAATTAACACAAAACACCTTTTCAATCAATAAAAAAAAATCAAGGGGATTAAACTAGAGAAATTATGGTGTCGTTTTGCAATATTTGTTTTTGGATTTGCTTACTTTCCAAATTTGACCTTAAAGTGGGCACATCGCAATAGAAAAGTGTAACTCGTCCTTTAAAATATCTTATTCAGATATTTATTTTCTAGTGAAAAATAAGAAAAATATTCTTAAGTTTTGTCTGCTACTTTTATTTATAGTCAACAAGGTAAAGTTTAAGCTTTCAACTTTGGAACCTCTCTAATGTGCTTGTGCAATGTTAGGCTCCATTAATTATACACAAAAATCCTGAATTTATTCTGAGATAACAACACACACACAGTTTTTAATTTTCAAGTTCATTCGATACTCTCGGGTTATGTAAATATAACGATAACGACATGACGTGCAAATACATTTTGACAACCATTCTTTTTTTTTTTTTTTTTTTTTTTGAGGGGTGGGGGTGGGGATGGGGGCGCGGTATAAATGACTCGAGTAGAACCGTCATACTATGTCAGTCCTTGTCTGGTGACTTCGAAGGGTTGTATTCCGTGATTGCGGCCTCACCTGGAAATCTCCATATTCACTATTGTTTTGTGTTGTTATATGTCATTCAACCCTTATCTGGTGCCTTGGAAAGGCTGTGTTCCGTAATTGCGCCCTCGCCTGGAAATCTCCATATTCACCATTGTTCTGTGTTGTTATATGTCATTCAACCCTTATCTGGTGCCTTGGAAAGGCTGTGTTCCGTAATTGCGCCCTCGCCTGGAAATCTTCATATTCACTATTGTTTTGTGTTGTTATATGTCATTCAACTCTTATCTGGTGCCTTGGAAAGGTTGTGTTCCGTAATTGCGCCCTCGCCTGGAAATCTCCATATTCACCATTGTTCTGTGTTGTTATATGTCATTCAACTCTTATCTGGTGCCTTGGAAAGGTTGTGTTCCGTAATTGCGCCCTCGCCTGGAAATCTCCATATTCACCATTGTTCTGTGTTGTTATATGTCATTCAACCCTTATCTGGTGCCTTGGAAAGTTTTGTGTTCCGTGATTGCGGCCTCTCCTGGAAATCTCCTTATTTACTATTGTTTTGTTAACACTTATCTAGTGCTTTGGTAGGACTGTGTTCAATGATCGTAGCCTTTCCTAGAAATCTTAATAGTTTATAGGTTTTAGAGATAAGACACATTCTTGTACCGCAAATTTTATTATGCATTATATAGCTTAAATATTACCACCACGCAAGCATGCCTATATTATTTTGATCCCCTTAAACCCCACTTTTATATAGTAAAACTGGGGAATACAGGGGTATACTTTATTTTTCTTATTTGTGCTCAAAAGCATAGATTGACGAGGCGGTTCTAACGAGTACCTACAATTTGAGCATAAATAAGAAAAATATCAGATTTTTTTAACTGTAAATTTTTATTTTTTTGTTGGTAAAATTTTCAGTATATTTGAATAGGCATGTTTTCGTAATGAAAAAAAAAAAACAAAAATAAGAGGCCCACGGACCACGACTCGCTCACCTGAGTGAAAAAGCCACTGCAGAAATGCAGAGCTTATGCAACATTTTTTTTCAATTTTGTCATTGCAACTAATGAAAGGATCATCATTTTGACAAGTTCTTTGTTTTGAAGAATTTGTTTATTATTATTGTTTGTTTTACCATCTATGCGAGTCAATGGAGCGGGACCATTTGAACAAACTCTAAATCCCGTGTCAACAGTAGGACCAACATAAAATTTGGCTACGTGGTTTCAAAAGAGAAGGTGTTTAACAATATCATGATTTAACACCTGTATACAGCACAGGGCAGGGGAAGGTAACCCTCGCAGAATAAAATTTTGCTTGTATCTTAAAGCTTTTGCTACTTCAATCATATAGTGAAGGTTTCAGACACTTCAGATATTGTTGCCTTTGATTGTGTGTTCATTGCTCTTCAGGGTCATTCTTTTTATAGTCTATTTATCTGGGCTTGTCAAGCCCTCATCGTCATTGAATAGCATTACGAAAACATGCCTATTCGAAAATACTGAAAAATTTACCACCAAAAAATGAAAATTTTCAGATAAAACAAACTCTGATATTTTTCATATTTCAAAACATAGATTGTGGGTACTCGTTAGAACCGCCTCGTTGAGGCGGTTCTAACGAGTCCCCACCATCTGTGTTTTGAGCAGAAATAAGAAAAATAATGTATACCCCTGTAAACCCCAGTTTTACTATATAAAAGTGGGGTTTAAGGGGGTCAAAATTATATAGGCGTGTTTTCCTGATGGGTTAAGAATAATGGGAGAGGCGTATTTCAATTGCATATTGCCACTCTTACCAATGCTACACATCCAACGTCTCTATACAAGGCCAGACATGCTCAACAGGCTCTTCTTCGCTGCTGGTGCTTAACTTGGTCTGCTTTCCTGCTTTACAAATTTTCTACTTGCCATGGCAACCAGACAAAATGGCCAGTGGTCAATACTGCCAAATATGGCTCACATCACTTCACTGGTTATGGAGAAAATGCAATTTAACCATTTTCCCATTATAAATTTATGGGAGCTTTCAAAGATGGCCGCCATCTTGAAATTCTTCAAACGACATCTCCTCCCTAACCGTAAGTTGGACTGAGCCAAAACTTGATGGGAAGCATCGGTAAGACATAGAGATTCAAAACTGCTTAAATCATTCCGTTCGGTTATCCAAGATGGCCACCTGGATGGCCATCTTGAAAACTTTGAATCCATATCTGCTCCCGAACCCTTAGTCAGATTGAGCCCAAACTTTGTTGGAGACATTGGGGCCACGGGGAGATCTAGAATTGCTTAAATCATTCTGTTCCGATATCCAAGATAGTGGCCATCTTGAAAATCTTGAAACGACATCTTATCCCAAACCGCAAGTTGGATTGAGCTGAAACTTGATGGGAGCCACGGAGCAACATAGAGATTCAGATTTGTTAAAATCGTTCCGTTCCGATATCCAAAATGGCCGCCACTATGGCCATCTTGATAATCTTCAAACCACGTCTGCTTCAGAACGGTAAGTCGGATTGAGGCCAAACTTTGTGGTAGCATTGGGGTGACATGGAAAATTAGAATTGCTAAATTCTGTTCCAATATCCAGGATGGCCGCCATGGTGACAACTTGACAATCTTGAAACGATATCTGCTCTCGGACGGTAAGTCGGATTAAGCTAAAACTTGGTGAGAGGCATTGGGAAGACACTGAGATTCAGAACTGTTAAATTCGTTTCATTCTGACAGACAAGATGGGCGCCACTGCGGCAGCCTTGAATTTTGAGATTCAAACGACATCTCTCCAACCGTAAAGTGGAATGAACCCAGACTTGATGGGAGGCATTGGAGCGACATAGAGATTCAGAATTGCTAAAATCGTTCTGGTCCGATGTCTGAGACAGATGGTCCCCCAAGGTGGTCATCTTGAAAAACCTCATCTGCTCCCAGTGGTAAGTCAGATTGAGCCAAAACTTGGTTGGAGGCATTTGGGCGACATGGAGAGTCAGAACTGCTAAAAACATTTTGTTACAATATCCACGATGGCTGCAGCCATCGTGAAGATCTTCTATTGTAAGCTCACTTGGAGCTTTGCTCAAGGTCAGTTTATGCCGTTGTCTGTTGACCATGGTCCATCCCTCATCCGTATGTCCGTCAGTAACTCTTCACATTTTCGCCATCTCCATCAGAATAGTATCCATCATGGCCACCATGGAGGCCATCTTGAAAGCCTTCAATTGTTATCTGCTCCTGAACAGTAAGTCAGATGGAGCGGAAACTTGGAGAAAAGCATCGAGACAGCATGGAGACAGCATGGAGATTAAGATTTGCTAAAATGGTTTTGTTCTGATATCCAGCCACTATGACAGCCATCTTGAAGATCGTTAAATCACATCTGCTCACGAACGGTAAATCTGACTGAGGTTAAACGATGGGAGACATTGGGGTGTTATAGAAATTCAGAATTGCTAAAATCCTTCTGTTCCTATATCCAAGATGGCGGCCATCTTGAAATTCTTCAAACCACATCTCCTCCCAAACAGTAAGTCAGATTGAGCCGAAACTTGATGGGAGGCATCGGGATGATATGGAAATTCAGAATTGCTAAATCGTTCAGTTCCAATATCCAAGATGGCGGCCATAGTGGCAGTCTTGAAACTCTTCAAACAACATAAAATTCTGGATTGCTAAGGGCAATCTGATCTGACAGCCAAGACGACCATCATGGCATAATGTAAAATATCATGATACGCCTAATTCAGCGATTTCTGGCCCACTTGGGCCTCTAGTTTAATTTTATGTTGCCATGGCAACGAAACAAAATAGTCACTGGTCATAAAGCACATAAACTGGGTAGACAATCATCAAATGATCAAAACTGTCAAATATGGTTCACATCACTTCACTGTTTATGAAGAAAATGCAGTTTCACCACTTTTTTGCCATTATAAGTCTATGGGAGCTTTCTGTTGTTGTGGCAACCAAACCAAAAGGCAGATCACCATAATTTTAGCTATTTTTACCAAAGCAACATTCTTACCTAATTAGGGATATTCGCTTCAATGCTTTGGAGGAGTTGTCGTTTGAAAGTGTTTGCGGACAGACGGACGGATGTGACGGACGGACGATGCACAAAACGTGATCATTTTTTCTCATCCTAAGCATAGCTCAGGTGAGCTAAAAAGACTTCCTTCTTATACTGTCTACACCTTGTGGTATAGTAAAACGCGGTTTTTGAGTGGTACTTAACTATCTAAATAAAACGTAAGTAATAGATACTACAAATGTATTTAAAAATCTCATCTGCTGTAGCTGTGATCAGCGCTTTAAGAGATAAGAAGTGGCTATACAAGTGAGCTGGTGGCCTATAAATGACATATCAAGATATGCAAAAAAGCAGAGATCGAAACTGGCGTGCGCATCCGCGGAGTCTTAGCAACACCTTCACTCTCTACCATATGAGCCGCGCCAAGCGAAAATGTGTCTTCAAGCATGCGCAAAATGCACAGATTAAGATTCATCCTACGCATGCGCAAAGACTCATCCTGGCATTTGCTCTCCATAGTGCCCAATGACTCTGCTAGCGGACAGCGAAGGCCCTGATCAGACTGCGCGGATATGCAGGCTAATCTGGGCCTTCGCTGTCCGCATATGCCCGAAGACATGTTTTCGCATGGTGATGCCTATATCATTCATTCTGTAAATTATCTATGTAGGAGACCAGCAAGAGCCGTGGTCAGACTGCGCACGCGCCAGCTTAGTTTGCTTTGAATGGTCGGATATGGACCTACCATTACATTGACTGCACAAGCGCAGGCTTAAGTTACTTTGAATAATCTGATAGGACCTACCGTTACATTAACAAGCCCATGTAATATGCCCCTTATGTTGCTCTATAACATATAGTAAAACAGAGGTATGCAGGGGTCCTCGAACCCCGCAATTTTTTTATCCATTTCAAAGTGTTTGTTATTTTTGTCACATGTTTGTACTGATTATTTTTGCTGAATAAATGTGAGTAGCTTTTGCAAATTATATCATATCTTAATTTGCTTTAAAACCAAGTCTTTGCAGATACCCATTAGAAGCGCCTCGCCGAGGCAGAAACCTTTTGATAGAATTTCCACCCCTGAAAAGTGTCAGCCTCGTTAAATAAAATACCATATATATCCTAAAGTATATCAGCCTCTTTAAATAAAATACCATATATAATGGTCAAATGACCGCATGGAACGAAGAGAGTACCACATACAATGAGGATGGCAAAACATAAAGAGACCGCATCTATATAAAGGCCTTTCTATTACACAGAATAAAAAAAGGTAAAACATACTTATGGTACTGTAATATAATTTATATCGCGCATTATTAACATTTCTGCAACAGCACTTCCTTATAACCTCCACTTTTCGGATTTCACAAAGGGCTATATTACGATATTTCTACCTCTTTACAGCAAACACTTCCCTACAATAGCCAGTTTTGTGACTTCCCAAAGATGGCTTTTGTAGGGAGCTTGCATTGTGTAAGACAGATATGGTATTCCGTAGATAAAACTCACATATGACTTCCTAGTTCAACAAGGAAATTATATCGTAATAAAACACATCTGTAAAATGCATTTTACTTTGTTCAGTACCATTCAAGGTTTACAAGTATATACTTGTGAGTGAAATCACAAAAGATAAGAAAATTAAGCGGAATTTATACACTTCCAAAGGAGACCACTCAGTCAAAATTGTTTTGCCGGCCTTCCAAAAAGGGGTCTACTCTAAAAGGAAAGAATTTGCTCCCCTTGGGAGCAAATTCTTTCCTTTTAGAGTAGACGTCTTTTCAAAACGGACCTAGCATATAGTAAGGCCAACGTGAAGTCAAACTCCCTTGGCGGAAATGGTCGAAGTTTTACAAATGGTATCTATTCCCCTTAAACAGGTTCTTTTATATTCTATGGAGTCGTCCTTGACGGAACATTATAACTATTGCCAACATGGACGCCTCTAGATTATCACAAGAATTTGCGAACAGTGTTCTACCGGTAACTGTTTTCATAGGAATTCTAGCGCTCTTTGGAATAATCGGGAATTCCAGTGTTTTGTATGTGTACAAATTCAAATATTCAGCTTGCAATTTTCGAACTTTTGTACTTTGTCTTGCCGCAATTGATTTGACAAGTTGTCTGTTTGTGTTTCCAACAGAGATTTACGGCCACAGAATCTGGTTTTCCTATCAGAATTCAGCTGGATGGTTTTGTAAATTAAAGATTTCTGTGTACGCGGTAGTCGTATTTTTATCGGCGTACACACTGCTTTTAATTTCGATTGACCGCTTCAGAAAAGTATGCCACCCACTCAGATGGCAGATTAAGCCGAAAATTGCATGTCGACTGATGCTGTTTATTTTTGGACTGTCAATGATACTGGTAATACCATGTCCTATTCTGTTTGGAATTCAGACAACAAATATTACGTACAAAGAACAAACATTCGTCATTTCTTCATGCCAAAAAGACGACTTGTATAAACATTCAGTATGGATTACCATATATGTTGCATCTTTATACTACGTTCCTGTTGTAACGTTTATGGTTACTTCAATGGTGTTATATGGAATGATTCTCAGAAAACTTTTCTGTGGAAATTTCATGGAAGAAATAGGTCATGCTGTTGAGTTGAAGATAAAAAGTCGAAACAAAGCAGATGGATATAGCGGTGAAGAAACGAAAGAGATGGCTACGAGCAGCGAAACTGATCTGGAATTAAGTAGCGATTGTGACACTACAACACTAACGGAAAGCGATATATATGTAAAACGAACTAAAACAGAAGATACATTTGCAGTAGGCATTAAGTATATCACCAAGCCAGAAACGTTGCTGCATATCCCTAATTCACAAACAAAAAAAGGGCTAAATGACAAATATGCTAATACTAAGACAGGCTCAGAATCAAAACGAGTACATATAGAAAGCAAAACTGAAAACGTTACTGGCTACATGGGGCCTACGCCAGAAACTGCCCTGCAGACAGACGACACACATGCAGTTGAAGTACACGCAAAACTTCATGATCATATGACAGGAACCGAGTTAAAAACTGCAAACTTACCGAGTGTAATTAAACAAATCACTGAATACGGTGAAGTTAATTCAGAAACCGCAATGACAGAAACAGACACACTAAATATAATTGAGCCAGATTCTAAATTACAGCAAGCAGAGATAGAAACCGAAATAAAACGACAATTACAACAAACAGAGAAAGAAACCGAAATAAAACCGCTCTTACAGCAAATGGAAAAAGACACCAAACTAAAAACTAACACTCAAACTAACGACTGTGGAACCAAGACTGCATTTGAACTGCAGACAGAAGGCGTTAAAAATACAAACGAACCAGGCATAAAGCAACCCGAAGTTAAAGTAAGACCCGAGTTACAAAAAGGACACACCTGCGCAAACGAATTAAACAGTGAATCTTGTACTGACAGAGAAATTCAACCAATAAATAAAGAAAGTGAATTTGAAGTACATAATGAATATTATAACGCCAATAAAGTGACTGAATTACAAAGAACTGTCGCAATGCCTGCATTTAATGCAAATACTGAACAAGAATTTCCTAAGATAGAAATAAAACCGCAAAAAGAACAAGTAGAAAGTGCAAATGACTTCGATGCTGAACTTAACGCAGCTAAAACAAATGAGCATTCTAAAGCTGCAGTAAAAATTAAACATAAAGAAAAATCTGCGGGATTAGCAACACCAACAAAGATTTTCAGAAAACGTTTTAGAAAGAAGATGAAAGTAGTGAACGCAAAGCAAAGAATCAGGACAAGAAGTTTGATCATGTTCGTAGTAACCTTAATTTTTAACATCACAACGTTCGTATATTTCTGCATCTTTACCATAGTTGTGAGGCAAGAACATATTTTTCAAATAGTAACGACAGATACTGCTGGAGTTCTTTTCTTTTTCTGGAGAATTTATTTTATTAATCACGTGATAAACCCTGTGGTCTATGGGTTTCTAGATCCACGCTTCAGAATAGTGATAAAGCGTTGTTCAAGACGACTTCGTGTCAGATGTAGAAAACTGATAACACATGAAAGTGAAGGAAGGAAGGAGACAGGGATTGCGTGAGGGAGAACGGGGAGCATTCCGCACTAGCGGTAAAGGACTGTGTTTTCATATGATACATAACATAGAAAAGGACCATTCTTCCATATGCTAACAATTTGTATGTGTTGAGGTTTTACGGCCCAGTCAACCCACTGGGTCATGTCGAGCGCGGTCAGTTTACCTAACTACAAAGAACTGGATCAACATGCGCATCCAGTCAGGGCCTTCTCTCTTCGTCGATATATTTCGAGAATGGCTGGATATTGTAGTATATCGACGAACAGATATCATTTGGTTACAATTGATAGAGCCGTCCTCGGTGGCTCAGTCGGATGCGCGTCCGACTAGTGATCAGGAGATCGCGGTTCGATCCCCGGGTCCGGCAACATTCTTTCGTAGAAACTCATCATAAAATATTTCCTTCGGCCATTCTCTCCCTTCCGCTGATACAGAAATGGCGTTGTACATTATATTGCAGGAGAAAACGTGCCTTTGGATGTATGCGTCCAGCAAAGATTCAGATCAGCCTGCGCATTCGCGCAGTCTAATCAGAATATTCACTTGGTGCATTTCAGACAACCAAGGATGCAAAATTCTTCATGCGAACAACGAAGACTGATCAGACTGCGGGGATGCACAGGATGATTTGAGTACGTTTTCTCGCGTTGTGGCTCAATTATTTTCAATTGTTTACGGTGTTCACGTGACTGACACAATTGTTCCCCGGAATATACAGTCGACTCTCGTTATCTCGAACTCGCTTATCTCGAATAACCGCTTATCTCGAAGTGATAATCTGGTCCCTGTTTTAACACAGAGGTCTACCAACAGTCAATAAAACATTGTGAAAAAGAGGAGAAATTGCTCCTTAGGAGCAATTTCTCCTCTTTTCCACAATATTTTCAATATATCTCTAACTTAGGAGTTAAATTACGTATTTATTCTGTTAAAGGTGGTTGTTCGATTAATTGTTTTTTCCTCAGTTCCGTAAATCTGATATGTCGAACTACGGATATCTCGAAGTGTTTCATAGAGTCCCTTGGAGTTCGAGATAACGAGAGTCGACTGTATTGTTTATTCCATCATGATGTGATACTGTTTAAAACAATTACTCAGCCGAAAATTAGAGTTAGTATGTCTATGGACGTAGACAACATTAGAAATCGTTATTGCTCCAGAAACCCCATCAAACATCATGGACCGGTCCAATGTTGTTTTCTACCAATGGCGATTTAAAATGAAATGGGCGTAGACAGTCTTTCATTGACTGCTTAACGTGAATGGGCATAGACAATCTTTCATTGACTGCTTAACGTTGATGGGCGCAGACAATCTTTACCATTGCTCCGAAAGCACTTTATTAAAGGTAATGGACCGGTCCAATGCTATTTCACATCGACTGCTAAACGTAATTATAACTAAACCACGGGACTGGCTGAAACACTGTTTCCGGACACCTCTCTCATGTAGACAATCTGAAAGTTACCATTGCTCCTGCCGCACTTTATCAAAGGCCATGGGTCCAATTTTGTAACTTTCACTTTTAAAGAGGGTAGATACAATGATACTATTAAGCATAATATGTAAATTCTACCACTAAAATATCATGGACTAGATTTATTTCTCACCATGGAAAAAAATCAAGTTTGGATTCACTGAAAGAAAGGTATAGTTTAAACTTTCTAGAATATGACACATTGTGAAAACAGACTGGGGATAATCCTGTTCAATATCTGACATACTGCATAAATGTCAGTATTTCCTTTACACAAACATGTACGTTTTACATTGTTTCACTTCCTACCATACACATGGTAAAAATATTTCACGTTTTGCTTCATTCCAATGACAGGAGTATACGCACTAACTAATGTGTACTTATCTTTTTTTGAAGCTTATATTTATAATAAGATTCTTAGTTTCACGCGACGAGGTATTACCGCACATAAGCTCCGAAATCGGGAATTCCGTTGAACCTCAGATGCATATGGAAGACCATTGCAGACCATGTCGGCTTTAATGACCGCAAGCAGAGGCCTGTAATGCTACTAACGGGGATATCGCCATCGAAACGACTTGCAGGAAGAAAGTGCCATATCATTGGCTAGCTGGATTCAGCAGTGATTGGCATTAATGGGTTTGTATAGCCCTTGCTCCAAATTGATATCAGATTAAGAATTCTTTTCAATTTAACCTTTAACACGCTAAGGGCAAATTCAACAGACAACAAATTGTTTTTTGTTGTTGTTGTTTGCTTGTTGTTTTTTTGTTTTGTTTTTTTTGTTTCTTTTTTTGTTTTGTTTTTTTCAGAAAAAAAAATGTTTGACATTTAATGCAAACTATCTCCTTATGAGACAGGTTGCAGGAATATCTGTTTTCTGGAACAAATCAGAAAAATATTTCAAAATGTCGTCTGTTGATTTTTTTTCTTTGACTGTGCAACTGGCATGTGTAATTAGTATTTCTGTAAACATTTAATGAAGTACTGAAGAGGTGAATGCTATTATCATACCAGTTCTCTAAAAGAACCAGATTGTATTCCTGATAAACCCTGTCAGCAGCCAACCAGATGATAGGACCCGCACGCTACATGTTGCACACCTATACTGGGGAGCTGATAGCCCCGTTCGTAGAAGCCTCTTCAACAAGCAACTGCGGCTAAATTTACATGGGTTGGGATGCCACTGGTGACTGTTTTGCCAACTTGGGTAAAGGTTAATAAGACAGAATGTACTCAGAGTAAATGCTGAAGTTGTGTGATTACATTTGAGTGATACAATGTTTACCTATTATACTTATATCCTCAACCCATTTATGACGAATGGACTCCTCTACCATAACGCTTTGGACAGGTCCATTTCAAATAGAATGGGATTTTTTTTTTATTTTATTACAATATTTTATAGAAATTCCTGTATATAATGCAAACAGTGTAGACCCTGATCGGATGCCTCGTTCTGCGGCGTTTGATCTTAACCAACATTTTCCAATGTCCCTTTTACTAGGCATAAAAGGATTACAGGACATCTACGATCAAAGCGGAGATTCTCTCTAAAAGTCCAAATTGATGAGGTATTATTTTAAAATGTGTGATATGAGCGATTTTTTGGTCCACTTGATCAGCTACAAATGTTAATTATGTAATACCATTATTTTGGCAGTTCAAATGAGGGAGCTTCAGTATTTTTAAAACAAAAGTACCCAGCAGGCACATGACGTTAATACAACGTCGCCTCAACGTCTATGCAATGTCATGACGTTGCATCGACGTTGTATAAACGTCATGTGCCCGCTGGGTATACTCCACCCCTTGAACCATCTATAACACATTATATGCGAGTGGAAAGCTAGTTCAAGGTTGATTTTAGGGTAGGTAGATAAACCATTGGTTATCTTCCCATTTGTGGCAATGGAACTGCCAAAATAATGGTATTACATAACTAACATATGTAGTTGAATGTGTGGACCAAAAAATCGCTGATATCACACCTTTCAAAATTCGACCTCATCGACTTTAAGGGATAATCTCCGCCGTAATCGTAGATGTCCTTTCTTTTATTGGTATGTTTTACAGTGAGCCCTCGTTACAACAACATTTGTTCCCAAACATTACGAAAACACGCCTTTCAAATATACTGAAAATTTTACCACCAAAAAATGAAAATTTTCAGATGAAAAATTCTGATATTTTTCATATTTCTGCTCAAAACATAGATTGTGGGTATTTGTTAGAACCGCCTCGATGAGGCGGTTCTAACGAGTACCCACAATCTATGTTTAGAGTAGAAATAAGAAAATAATGTATACCCCTGTAAACCCCAGTTTTATTATATAAAAGTGGGGTTTAAGGGGGTCAAAATTATATAGGTATGTTTTCGTGATGTATCTTGCCGTTAATATGAATTTGCTGTTGTAAAGAATACTTAATGATGTTATATATAGGGTGTTTAATTATTTTAAGCAACATGTTTACTATGTTTCCATTAATAACTTTATTTACTATGTTTCCATGAATAACTTTCTGGAACAATAACATGTTGTTTATGCCCTTGATTCTGGATTGTGTTATTTTTGGCATGTCATAGAATATTTAGAAGTTTCTTGACTGAACCTGGAAAATAAAAGATGCCTGTAGTAAATTCTTTTTCTAGAATGTTCTTTGATATTATATAAGGAGAAAAGATTTTCATATGGGTATCTTTATATACTTTCATCGGAAATTATTCTATACTGGATTACTTTAATATTATATTCATTCTGGATTTAAATTCTGACTTCAGGAACTTTAAATTGTGGGATCAGAAACTGTTATTCAAACGATTTGTTTTATAATTTTTTCTGAGGGACTTTGTGACATAAACTTGAAAGGTACTGTTTACTTACATTCTTTTGTTTTGAATCATGTGTTGTTGTGTTTTTTTTTTTGTTTTTTTTTTTGTTTTTTTTTGTTGTTTTTTTTTTTTGTTTTTGTTTTTTTTTTTTTGTTTTTTTTTTTTTTTTTTGTTTTGTTTTTTTGTGAATAAATATTGTTAATAATTTAAAGCTTGTTTCTGGTTTCACTTTAATTTCTTTCTCGTTACGCCTGGCTCGTAACAATGAGCAGAATGATACATGTACGTAAGACATGCCTTGTTTTAGTCGTATTTCCTCATGGAACATATGTTTTGGATATTTGTTAGAATCGTCTCATTGAGGCGATTCAAACATATATCCAAAACATATGCTTCTTGAAGTATTAAATAAAACGTTTTGCATAATTTCTGATTGTCAATTCTTGAGCTTGCCAAATTATCATTAAAAAGAATTTTGTTGTTGTACCAAGTGTCGGTATAAAGAAGGTTGACTGTATTTCTTTTAATGAGGGGTGTAGATAAGTGCTAAGCAACGATAAAAATGAAACTGAAAGTGTCCTACTCCGGATCTGTGTTTTATAATACTCGTTAGGCCCTGGTCAGCCTGCGAATCAATGCAGTCTGGCCCCGATGTTATAAAACTTTTTTTCATTTTTTCATGCTCAACTCACCGAGCATGAAATTCGTCCATGAAATCCTAAATTACTAACATGTGCAAATTCTTTCTTGCTAAACATAGCTGAACATGAAAATTTCTCTGCAAATAGATATGAAAATGCCAATTATTGTTAGCATTTTGATATTCTTTAGTAGAGAAAATTAAATACTCAGCTGGGTTGAGTATGAAATAAAAAAGTTTTATAACCGCGCGGAGCCTGATCAGAAAATACTCGCTGCCTCGATATAATTACTTTACAATAGCTAATGATTTAAAAATTCAGGAGTGTGCTTGGTGGATTTTTTGCCATTTTTCACCAGGAAGACAGCTTTCTCGACTTCCTGTTTGCTTTTCTGCATATCAAGGCCCTTCTGACATGGCATCTAATCTAAAATGAAAGATATGTGTTGAGGTTTTACGGCCCAGTCAACCTAATGGTGTCATGTCGAGCGCGGTCAGTTTACCTAACCAGACGTTTACTGGGCAGGCTTAGTCCTCTTAAGCCGTTAACCAGTATTGTGCACATTCTTTCGCCACTAAAATGAAAGAATTTGCTCCCTCGGGGTCAATGACGTTGAAGGTCAGCAGTCTGCGCATCCATTCCATCTGATTTGAGGTCTTTTCTGTTCAAATCATTTTCAGCGAGTATTTTAAATGAAGATCATGATCCGATTATGCAGATATACCCATAATGATCAGACTCTTCGTTGTCCGCATGTGTAAAATGGGCACTTTTTCTTTCGAGCACACATTTAAGGGACTGGATACGCATGGTTGATTTTCTGCCAACTTTTGTGACTTCCTGCTTGCTTTCCTGCACAACAAGTGTCTTTTGAAAAGGGGGTCTACTCTAAATGGGAGCAAATTCTTTCCGTTTAGAGCAGACCCCTTTTCAGAAAAGGGACAAAATCAAGTTAGACGGAATCGCCTCCACTGAAAATGTATCCATTCACCTTAAGTCTAAACTTTTCTTTGGTGTCTCCGTTCAGCAGTTTTAATCTGGCCACGTTTTAATACACCATAAAAGCCAGCAATGAATTTAAAATACGTCTAAAGTACACAAATATACATGGGCTGAGCCCAGCGAAAAAGGTGTCTTCGATTGATTGTGTTGGGGTTTAACGACACGTCAACCCTTGTGGTCATTTTGTGTCGTCTCCCAGAGAAAGGGAGAAAGTGATAGAAGAGATAGTAGAGGAGATGAAAGAGAGGGACAGTGGAGAAAGAGGAACAGGAATGAAAGGGAAGGGAAGAAACAGAAATAAAAACAATCCCATGTACCCTTTCCTGCTACAAGGATAGCAAGCTTGCCCAACTGTAAGCCAGTATCAGTTGAACGCCCCGGTAACGTAAGATACACGACACCTTCGCCACATCCGACTACCCCCAAGTTGTCTTCGCGCGTGCGCAAAATGCTCAGGTTCAGATTCACCCCGCGCATGCGCAAAATATCATCCCGGCATTTGCTCTCCATTGATACATTCTATAGTGTCTAATGATTCTGTTTGCGGATAGCGAAGGCCCTGATCAGACTGCGCGGACTAGAAATGTGTCCAAAGGACACAGATGCCCCCGCAAATTGCCAGCGCCGGACGCGGACGGAGACGGACGGGCACTATACACTATATTCCCTTACCACCATTCTTCGAATAGCGGGGGCATAAAAAAGCAAAAGAAAGGACATTAAGCAAATGTTAAAAGAATTAACTCAAACATTTTACGCATATGACCTTGACCTACACACCAGGGCGGGCAAACATCCGAGCATAATGTACAGATGCTGTAAAGAATGCTACAAAACATCAAGCCACATATTAAGGCTTAGCGCTGGGTAAGTATTTCAGCAAACGACACTTTAATTAAAATAATTTCCTTATTTTTGCTTGTAAATAGGATACGAGATCTTATGCAAACTGTCTCCTTAGGATTTTATGCAAATTGTAGGAGCCAATTTATATGAAGTGTCATATCCTATTTTCTAGGAAAAATAAGCATGAAATATCATCAGCTAGTAGTCTGATGAATTTGCTCATAGAATAGTAAGTGTTACAGTAACAGATGTAAACACTGGAGAAAAAGGCAAAAGAATGGAGTTTAATCAAGCGCCTATACTTCAAGGTGATTGGTACACTTTTAAGTGAGACAACTCCATCTAAACTGGTTTACCACTCTTCTGAAGAGGAGTTTACTTCAAAAGAAAATTTGTTTGTTTGTGCTGAGGTTTTACGGCCCAGTCAGCCCAATGGGGCCATGTCGAGCGCGGTCAATTTACCTAATCACATTCTTACTGGGCAGGCTTAGTCCTCTAAGCAGCTAACCAGTACTTGTATACAATTTTTTTTCGCCAGAAACTGACAAATGCCCTTCTTGAATCAGTGGAAGGGAGAGAATAACCATCAAAAATATTTTGTGATCAATCTCCACGAAAGAATGTTGCCAACCTGGCGGGGCTCAAACCCGCAACCTCCTGACCACCAGTCGGACGCGCATCCAACTGAGCCTTCGATGCCAGCATTCAAAAGAATGAACTGCCTTAGAAAATAGATAAATAGATCCCTTTTCAGAAGGGTGTGTAGGGCGGGAGGGGGGCTTAGTATGCAAGAAAGTGAAGGAAAGTGAACAGGAGAAATATATGCAAAGCTACAAAAGTGGTCTCCCTTGCGATTAATAGCGCAAAATACCAAGTGTACCAAGTTCCCTTAAGAATCACTGAACAGAAGAAGCTCATCCGGTAGGCCCCGATCAGATGCTATATAGTGTGGAATCTTATCTGGGTCTACACGGTTTGCTCAGTCCTGTCTCTCCATATATTAAGGTGAGTAGGTATACTTTCAGGGGAAGTAACTTTTATAAAAAAAATAGTTATATATTCCTTATGAAAACGGCTCGCTTTGGAAGGTATGCTTTCCGGGGAAGTACCTCTTATCAAAAATGATTGTGTATCCCTTCTGTAAACGGCTCTTTCCTTTTCGGGCAGACCCCTTTTCCGAAGGGGTTTGTTGTGGAGAATAAAAAACAGGAAGTCACAGTAGTTGTCTCCCTTGTAAAAACTGTTGCACATCGACCAAATGCATCAGTCTCATTAACCCATTGTAGTCTGGAGACCCCTACAAGGGTCACTGGCAAACAGTGCAGACCCAGATCAGACGCGGTGTCTGATCAGGGTCTCCACTGTTTGCAAATAGTTCAACGATTTTTCTCTAATAATAATATCTAATAAATCTATAAATCACATAGCCTGACATACCTGAAATTGAAATTAGAATCTTCCAATATATAGCGTTGGGAGTTCATTCAGTTAGCAATGGGTTAACCCATTTATGACTAGCGTCCCATAAAAAGGACATTGGCAAACAGTGTAGACCCTGATCAGACGCCGCAGGATGAGGCGTCTGATCAGGTTCTACACTGCATGAAATACATGGATTTCCATAAAACATGGTTACAATAAACAAGTGACCCAGTTTCGAACTTGACCAAGAACTCATCAAGACAAACATTTCGAGCAAGATTCATGATGATTGCTTCAAAAATCTGACCGCTAGAGTGTTAACAAGGTTTACCTTTGATTTGGCCTGGTGACCTAGTTTTTTAGCCCAAGTTACCCAGTTTCAAACTTGACCTAGAAATCATCAAGACAAACAATTTGAGCAAGATTCATGATGATTGCTTGAAAAATGTGACCGCTAGAGTGTTAACAAGGTTTTCCGCTGATTTGGCCAGGTGACCTAGTTTTTGACCCCACGTTTTCCAGCTTCGAACTTGACCTAGAAATCATCAAGACAAACATTTTGAGCAAGATTCACAATCATTGCTTAAAAAAATGTGACCGCTAGAGCGTTAACAAGGTTTTCTGCTGATCTGGCCCGGTGATCTAGTTTTTGACCCCAATTGACCCAGTTTCGAACTTGACCTAGAAATCATCAAGGCAAACATTCTGAGCAATATTCATGATGATTGCTCCAAAAATGTGACCTCTAGAGTGTTAACAAGTTTTTCCTTTGATTTGACCTGGTGACCTAGTTTTTTACCCCAAGTGACCCACTATCGAAATTGACCTAGATTTCATAGAGACACACATTCTAGGCAAGTTTCATCAAGATTGGGTGAAAACTGTGACCTCTAGAGTGTTAACAAAGTAGTTGTTGACGACGGACGGACAGAGGGTGATCACAATAGCTCACCCTGAGCTTTTGCTCAGGTGAGCTAAAAAGTAACCAGACATTCCTTCTACTGTAAATGGACCTGTCCGAAGAGTTGAGATAGAAGAATCCACTCGGCATAAATGGGTTAAGAATAAATATAAGTGCCATTTTCTCAAATTACGAGGGTCGTGCAAAAAGTTCTGTCACTAAGAGGCTTCATTTGTTTTATCCCAGGTATATCACTGCACTTGAATGGTGTATTGATTAGCTAACGTTACCCGTTTATTTCATGCGAATTGCTTTCCAACTAGTTATTTCGAACTGAAATAGATGCAGTCATATACACTGACCAATTTACTTGTTACATGGACCAGAAGACTGAAATTCGTAGCTATATTAAATGCCGCATTAGACTTAATTTAGATTCAAAGCAGATATTTAATGAATTGTGTGGTATATATATGGACCTCAGACCATTTCAATGCGCAGTTTTTAGGTGGGTTAAAGCTTTTAAAGCTGGGAAATTTTCTGTTGAAAATGATATCCGTCCTGGAAGGCCTAAAACCTCTGTTACCAAGACTAACATCGCTGCTGTAAAGATTGTGGTCGAACAGGATGCGCGATTGTCTGTCAAAGATATAGCTAGTTGTACTGGCATATCAGAAGGCAGTGTGCAAACAATTCTGAAAAAGCGTTTGGACCTGAGAAAGGTTTGCGCTAGGTGGGTACCTCATTTGCTAACTGAGGAGCAAAAGACACAACGCCTTTAATGTGCCCGGGAACTTTTGAAAACATACAAAGGCCGTAATAGTCGGGTTATTTCTAACTTGCTAACAGGTGATGAAACCTGGGTGCACGTTTGAGCCACAAAGAAGGGCTGATAATAAGCAATGGAAGCGAAAAGATCAAAAACGCCCATGTATTGCCAAGAGAACCTTAAGCTCGAAAAAGATGTTGTACGCAATTTTCAATAATTCAAGTGGGCCAGTCGTTCAAGTGCCTTGTCCATCTGGTCATACAGTCACTGGCCGATTCTACAAGAATTCTTTTCTGAAGAAAGTGAAAGAGTTTTACAATAAGAAACGAAGTAGCAAAGGATGGTCAGGAGTCCACCTTTTACATGACAACGCCTCCTCTCATAAATGTGAGGTTGTTAAGTCTTTTTTGGCTTCTGAAAAGGTGAGTTTTAAACCATCCACCTTATTCATCTGACCTGAGTCCCTGTGACTTCTTTTTATTTCCAAGGCTTAAGAAAATGCTTTCTGGAAATAAGTACACGTCTAAAAGGTTTCTTGGCAGCGCTATTTATCAGTGTCTCCAATAGATAACAAAAGAAGACTTTATCTGCTTTTCGCGACTGGGTAAAAAGGTTACAAAAATGCGTTTCTGTAAAGGGGGAATATTTCGAAGGTTTGTAATAAAAAATATGTTTGATAAAACGTAGCACTGAAGTAATCAGAACCCAGTGACAAAACTTTTTGTAGGACCCTCGTATGTCACTAATAAAGCAAAGCAAAGACAGAGATTAAAATATCTCAAATTTTATTTGTTAAAAAAATAGACAAAATGAAGCAAAGAAAGTACACAGCAGAAAAGAGAATGTAAATAAGAGTAAAAACATCACAAATAAACAAACAAACAAGAAACTGTATCTAGCCACAATATGCCTTAACCGTTAGCCTGCTAAAGGAGAAAATTGGAAGGAAAATACGGTGAACCCTCGTCACAACAACAGCATCTGTTCCCAAAGACGTTGCCATTAAAATGAATTTGCAACTGTATAGAATACTTAATAAGCAGATAGGTTTTGTTTTGTTCTTATTTCCTCATAGTCACAGAACATATGTTTTGGATATTTGTTAGAATTGCCTCATTGAGGCAATTCTAACAAACATACAAAAACACATGTCTCTTTAAAGTGTTAAATACAATATTCTTGCATCATTTGTGACCAATTGTTACCTCTTAAGTGAAGGTTTCGTGACAGTCAAATTGTCATTATAACGAATTTTCTCGTTGTATCGAGTGCCGGTATAAAGAGGGTTGTTTGTATTTTAGCTTTTTTCTTATTTTTTTTCCCTAACAATCAAGCTTGGCATTGCTGTCTTATCCACAGCTCTTGATAAGACCTTTTATGGAATCATGAAAATTTGGTGACATGTTGAGTGTACTCATGAGAATCACACAGGTGAGGCAATTCTAATGCGTACCAGATTTACTCCTAAGAATCTGGACACCTTACATACTAACCATAATTGTCGTAAAATTTGACCAAGAGCAGTCTACTGGGTGATGTTTCCAGAATGTGCGGACTGAATGGTGAAGACTGTGTACCCTAATTAATAAGCTCTGTCTTCAGTACCTTTGTGCTTGATACAGCTTCTATGACTTGTCACGCAAAAAAGGTGTTTAACACAAACAGAAGCAGCTGACCGAGATCTGATTTAGGATCCCTGCAGTCTTGTCAACTAAGTTTCTTTATATAGCTAAAGCATAGCCCATATAAAGGTAAATATAGCTTTATAAATGTATAGGATAGCTACAGAAAAAAAGAAACAACTTTTTTTCCATCAAAATGGATTGACACTTTTTCTTATTTCTCCATAAATAAAATATGTTGTGGTACTCATTTAAAGCGCCTCTACAAGTACCCACAACATATTTTTGTGGAGTTATTAAGAGATAATTATCTTGATCTCTGGTAGGAGGGCTACCTATATATATATATATATATATATATATATATATATATATATATATATATATATATATATATATATATTGTTATTTTTCCATTAAAACCTGTTGTGTGTACTCATTAGAAGAGCCTTGGCGAGGCCATTCTAATGAGTACCTACAACATATTCTCATGGAGAAATAAGGAATCATTTACCTGGGTAAATCTCTTATGGATAACTCTCTTATCTAAGAGCTACAATAAAAGTTGGGAAAACCTCATCTTACCTCTCACATGTTAAACATCATTTTGAGTGATATGGCTAATATATGTGATAGCAGAAGGAAACAAAAAAAAAACAGTCATCACTTCAGAGGTTGTGTTATTTTGGTGATAAACAATCTTCAGGGGTTGTGTTATTTTGGTGATAAACAATCTGAGCATTGGGCCTTCACATGGAGTAAAGTCCCTTCACAGTCAAATTTATATTTAACCCTTGTCCTGCTGAATAAATTAAGATGCCATGCCCACTTTTAATTTTTAGCCAATCCGATGCCTGATCCAGATTGTTGCTATAAATTTGCATTCTTGATGGCAAACAGTGCAGATCCAGATCAGTTGGCTTCTTCAGAAGCCAACTGATCTGGATCTACACTGTTTCCAAAACAGGGTATATCCGGGTTCAGCAGGACAAGGGTTAAAGAAGGTTGCAGATACTTTTTATAAGAGTTGCCTCCCTTGATCACCCAGGGGTATTACATTTTCATGTACCAATTTCTTCATACAGAAACAATAACTTGAATAATGTGTAATGTCTTGGATTAATCTAATATAGTAGTCAAATAACATTACTATTTTGTCTTCCAATCTCTACCCACAGAGACCTGATTTGTTTGTTGAGTTGAGTTTTACGGCCCACTTAAAATATTTAGGTCATGTTATGCCGGTCTGTTTACCTAACCACACTTTTACTGGGCAGGCTTAGTCCTTTAACCCTTAAACTGCCAATCATAACAATTGTCGTCAGCTTTGTTATCTACTTGTGATTTTAAAAGGAATGTTTTGCAAACAGTGTGCACCCAGATCAGACTCAGGGTCCACACTGTTTGCCTGTATACAAAAATAGGTTTGAAAAGTTTGCAAGAATATTCAGCAGACGATATAAAAAGATGACATTTTCAGATGCAGGTTTTCTTGGTGCTTTAAGGGTTAACCAGTACTTGTGCACATTCTTTTGCCAGAAAATTTCAACTGCCGAATCAGTGGCTGGGAGAGAATGACCATAGAAAATATTTCATGATCAATCTCCAAGTGTTGCTGGACCAGCAGGGATCAAACCTGCAACTTCCTGGTCCACCAGTCAGATGCGAATCTGATTGAGCCACTGAGGCCACCTCACAACAACATGAACTTGGACAACATGTAATCACATGGATTTATCATTCAGTAGTCAAGCCACATTTTTTTTTTTTTTTTTTTTTTCAAATCTGGCATTCAAAGTTTAGAAGCATAATACTTGCTGAATATGTCTTCTTGAGTCCAGCAAGGAAGACAACTCTGGAATAATAATAATGTCATCTGCAAACTCTCAATATTTTTTTTCGAGTACTCATCTGCAGCCAAGCCAGAAAACAAAGCTTTAGCATCCTTATTTTAAATATTAGATGACATCCTAAAATAGTTTTCTTATTTTTCTCATAGCTACATATAAGAGAGGGAATCCACATAATACTTTTATTTTTTGATGAAAACATATGCTGTGGGTACTCATTAGAAATGCCTCAGGGAGGCACTTCTAATGAGTACCCACAACATCTTTTTCTGTCAAGAAATAAGAAACCTATCAGTACTTTTCAGCTGAAAACTTGTGCATTTCTTTTTTTTTCCCTGAAAATTGGACTTAACTTTTTCATGCAAATAGTCTCTTGTTTAGTTCTACTGAGATGATCTAAACGAAATGTACTTTTTTCTGGGAAAAAATACGAAAATATTGCTCATGTCATCTGCTATTTTGTCATCACAGTACTAAGGTCTCATAGACATGGAAAAAAAAAAGAACCTTATATATCGACACGAAATCCTTTTCTAGTTACATGTATTAGTTTAAAACAAAATCTTATTGAATTAAAACTTTTAAGTGCTACTCACAACTGCAGCAGACTACACTTTGATTTTTTTTCTATACATTTCAGATAAAATAAGGCTTGACATTTCTTGTGCATTGTCTAGCAGATAATTCACATGAAATGTCAATACTTATCTTTCTCTGAAAAATAAAAGAAATTAGAATGTCATCTGCTACAATTTTTTGAAGAGCTTTAAGACTAAAAATACAAACAAATCAGTGCTAAAACCCAGTATTGTTCATTAGATTTTTCACTGTAAAATAAAGTAAATCAAATTTGATCAGCAGTTATGCAGAATCAACCCTTAAAGTTCTCACCACAACTGCAGCAGACAACATTTTCATTTATCTTCTTTATTTCTCAGAGAAAATAAGGTTTTACATTTCCTGTGACAAAGATGCCTTCCATGAAATGCTCAATCGTATTAAAATATCTCTGAAAAATGATTAAAATTGGTTTTAAGAATGTTGTCTGCTAAAAATTTGCTTGGTGCTTAAAGGCTTAAAACATAAATTCATTACCATCACTCAGAAGCACTTAACAGTACAATTCATGTGTTTACCCTGAATAATCTGACAACTTCACCCATTGTAGAGTGAATAGACCCCCACACGCTATATTGGAGAGTCCACTTTCAATTTTAGGTATTGTCCAGCTATGAGATTTAGATATTCCAAGAGAAAATTGGCTATACTCTTTGCAAACAGTGGAGACCCTGATCAGACACTGCACTCTGCAGTGTCTGATCTGGGTCTGCAATGTTTGCCAATTACCCTTTTAGGGGTCAACAACCACGATGGGTTAATACCTTACCATAACTGTCTAAACTGGAACATGTCTATAATATTAACTCTTGATGTATTTAAATGATGCTGGGGGAGTGGCAAACAGCACTAAACATGGCATCTGATGCGAGTCTACACTGTTTGCTCAGAAATGTATCAATACTAATTAATTAACCAATTTTAGTCTGAAGAACCCTAAAAACGGTTACTGGTAAACTGTGCAACACTACCTTCTACAGGTACTGTTTTAACACTAACCACGCTATGGGCAGATTCAGCAGACGACAAATTGGTGATATTTTATTTTTCTTATTTTTCCTAAAAAATAAGATCTGACACAATTTGCATGAATTGTCAAATCCTATTTTCTAGGTAAAATAAGAAAAATATTTCAAAATGTTGTCTGCTGAAATTTTTACCCAGCATGCAAAGTGTTAACTCCAAGTATTCTGACAGATAGGTTTGCTTAAAAGAATGTAAATCCACATCAAAATGTTCCAAGAGGAGCATTTAAAGCAGGGTGATCAGGGTCTACACTTTTCACAGCCTTTCACATGTCATGAGGTAGGCAAATGGACTAGTTCAAATTTTGCCTATGTCTTGGCTCTGACTTAACCCTTGTCCTGCTGAATAAATTTAGATGCCACGCCTACTTCTAATTTTCAGCCAATTAGATTACTTGATCTGCATTGTTGCTATAAATTCACATACTTAATGGCAAACCAGTGCAGTTCCAGATCAGTTGGCTTCTTTAGAAGCCAAGATCTGGATCTACACTGTTTGCAAAGGCAAAATCTACACTATTTGCAAAAGCATGACAAGGGTTAAAAAAAAAAGACGACAAAAAAGCAATATCACAAGATTATAATGTTGTCAGATGTAAACTGACCCACGGGTTACGTTCCTGTGAGATTCCAAAATAAATTTTGCCTTCAGTGTTTAGTTCCCATCTTGACCTTTACCCTGAGAATATGTTCAGAAGCCGCACCCACTTATAATTTTCAGCCAATCAGATTATGAGATCCAGGTTGATACAAATTCACATACTTATGGCAAACAGTGCAGATCCAGATCAGTTGGCTTCTGAATGATCTGGATCTACACGGTTTAGAAAAGCAGGACATATCCGGGTTCAGTAGGACAAGGGTTAACAACATTGACAGTTATGTGAGTTTATTGGTGATGCATGCCCTACATACTGCACCAAAAACAACAGCAAAATGCATCAGGGCCCCTTCTTCGTGTGTTGTCAATTTTTCATTTGACGTACGAATCTCATTTGTGTGTTTATAGTTTACAAAACAAAGCATCTAGTTATGATAAGAAGAGCCATTCAATTTTTTTGTTTGTTTAATTTTCACATGTATATAAAAGCACAAGATATATTCAGAATTAGACACACATAAAAATTTCCAATAACATCCATAGCGCCAGATAAGATGGGCAGCCAGATTTTTTTTTTCTCATTCTTTTAACCCTTGTCATGCTGAATGAATTAAGATGCCAAGCCCACTTCTAATTTTCAGCCAATCAGATTACTTGATCTAGGTTCTTGATACAAATTCACATACTTAATGACAAACAGTGTAGATCTAGATCAGTTGGCTTCTGAATAAGCCAACTGATCTGGATCTACACTGTTTGTAAAGGCAGGGCATACTGGGTTCAGCAGGACTAGGGTTAATTATACACTATCTTTGTATGCATAAGACACCTACCTCTGTGAGAAGTTTCTAGTATGTACAAACAACACCTTTAGGTGGAAGAAATAAGAAAATCATCATTACTTTATGTTGAAAAAAAAACTTATCTCCATAGCTCAAGGTAAAGCCCTTGTTTTTTTTGTTTTTTTTTGTTTTTTTTTTTAAAAAGTATTGAATTTTTTCTCATTTCTGCATGAAAACATGTTGTGGGTACTCATTAGAAGTGTCTCACTGAGGGCTTCCAATGAGTACCCACAACATATAATTTTCTGGTTACTCCCCTTATCTGAAGCTGCATTGAGCTATGTAATACATAGTCACTGCAATACAACATTTCACATTTCACACTATCTTCTACAAACGTCTTTGCCACAGCATGGCGAAACACAGCATGACAAAACTTAAAAGCCCCACAAACTGGATGTTGTACATCTTCAGTTTGATCAGGGTACGGACAGCTGGCTTTTTTTCAAACTCTACATGATCACAATAGACACAGTGGAAAACCATGTGATTTATATGACTGGGCTCACAACATTTTTGCACAGAATTTGGAATGAGAAAGCAAACTGCTTGTATTCAAATTTGCACACCATTAAGTGTAGATAACACACATAAAATGAAGGAATTTTCTAATATATCCAGCTGCATTGTATAAGAACAGTAATATTCTGAAAATTATATTTATCAAGCAAATACTGAATGTTTCAGTGATAGGGCTCACAGAAAATACCCTATTCAACCTGTTTGGAGCTATCCTTCACTGTACCGCAAATCTGTCTGGTATTTTGAGAACTATGAACAATTTCCTCATCCAAAAAGTATTAATTTAACCCTAGTCCTGCTGAACCCGGATATGTCCTGCCTTTGAAACAGAGTAGATCCAGATCAGTTGGCTTCTGAAGAAGCCAACTGATCTGGATCTGCACTGTGTGCCATTAAGTATGTGAATTTATACCAACAATCTTGATCAAGTAATCTGATTGGCTGAAGATTAGAAATGGGTGTTGCATCTTAATTTATTCAGCAGGACAAGGGTTAATGGTATTGAATGAACCTTATCATACAGGTCACCCGAATCTCCATTGTGAATAGAGTCTGTTCATTCCCACCACTTGGCTCATATCATTGCACCATTAGGCTGAACCAGCCAGAGAGCCAGTTACAGTGCCATAACTCGAAACTAGAAGCTACAGTCGACTCTAGTTATCTCGACTTCGCTTATCTCGAATAACCGCTTATCTCGAAGTGAGAATCTGGTCCCTATTTTGTTTTGTTTGGTTTGAGGTTTTACGGCCCAGTCAATGCAATGGGGTCATGTCGAGCCCAGTCAGTTTACCTAACCACACGTTTACTGGGCAGGCTTAGTCCTCAAAGCGGTTAACCAGTATTGTGCACATTCTTTCGCCAGAAACTGACAACTGCCCTTCTTGAATCAGCGGAAGGGAGAGAATGACAGTAGAAAATATTTCACAATCAATCTCTACGAAATAATGTTGCCGACCTCGGTGGGGGTTGAACCCGCGACCTCCTGGTCTCCAGTCGGACGGCGCATCCAACTGGTCCCTATTTAACATGGAAATATAAAATAGGTAACAAAATATTGTGCAAAAGAGGAGAAATTGCTCCTATGAAGCAATTTCTCCTCTTTTCCACAATATTTTCAATACACTTGACTCTTGCTATCTCAAACACTGATAACTCAAATTATTGCCTAAGCCAAACTGGACTTTTGATAATTTTGGTTTAGTTTTACTTTACATATTCACATTTCAACTCCTGTTATCTCAAACTATTGTTATCTCAAACTGAAAATTATGACCCCTTGGAGTTTGAGATAACGAGAGTCCACTGTTTTAGACAACAAATGGCATTTTTCTAATTTTTCCCCCAAAAGGTAAAAAGGTTGATATTTCACGCTAATTCTCTTTTAAGGAGATGATTCATCAGGGCATGCTTTGTTTTGATTTTTTTTTTTTTTTTTTTTCTGTTTCTGAATTTCATTGTTTTGAAAAATAAGAAAACATTTTAATAAGTTGTTTGCTTATATTCCCTTCTGCATGTATAGAATTAACTAGATAATATCAGCTTCCTGGTTCGAGTTTAGTGTAGATTTCTTTGTCAATTCAAGCAATGACAACAACATATAAACACATACATCACCAAAAGCTAAAATATCATTTAAGAATCCTTCACATAAAATATAGCATAGTATAAAAATCAGGGCCCAGCTGTTCAAAGCTAACAATGTCGTTAGTTAACGATTCGTTAAAATTTACATCGAGTGATACGCATATATGCTGAAATTTTTTGCTGAAAAAATGTGAGTAGCTTTTGCAGTGCAAAAGCTACTCACATTTTTTCAGCAAAAAATATCAGAATATTGTGTATTGAATCCACTAAAACAGTTAATGAAATGACCCTTAACGAGCTCGTTAAGCTAACGATGCTTTGAACAACTGGGCCCAGAAGCTAAAAATACATTTATGGTTTTATATTACTATAAAAATGTCAACATATATCCGCATGCTACAAAAATAAATTAAGGCTTCCAGTATAAAGTGCCAATCATGACTTCAGCACACAACATTTTGAAATATTCTTTAACTTATTTATTTATTTTTCTCCGAAAATAAAGCTTGACATTCCATGGAGGCAGACAATTCACATGGAATGTCAAGTTGTTTTTTTTTTCTCTGAAAAATAACAAAAAAATAAAATTCAGAACATTGTCTGCTGTAATTCTTCTTGGCACTTTAAGGGTTTTAAGTGCCAATCAAGACTGCAGCAGACATTTTGAAATAATCTTTTTACAGAGAAAAATAATAACAAAATAAAAATAAAAATAATAGTAAATTTAGAATGTTGCCTGCTACATTTTGCTTGGTACTTAAAGTTGACTCAGACCATACCACATACAGTCAAACCTGTCCTAAAGGCCACCTGTATTAAGCAATCACCTGCCTTTAAAGGCCACTGTATGAGATTCCATTAAAGGCAAAGAAGTTAAAATCTACCTGTATTAAGCAAGCACCTGTTTTAAGCAACCAATTTTTGGCTTTCCCTTAGGTGCTTGCTTAACACAGGTTTGACTGTATCTACATTATTTACCTTGTCACTGGAGACAATTTGCATGAAATAACAAAACCTACTTTCTTGAAAAAAAAATACCAAAAATATTTCAATATGTTGTTTGCTGAATTTTTTTTACCAGAGTGCTAAAGGAGGGTGGGAGGTCTAAATGTTTATGGTAAATAGGGTTTGGTCTGATCTGTGTCATTGAAATTTTGGGCAAATTTCACAGCTATCACACTTGCCCTGCTGACAATACATGTTATAGGCAAAATACTAGATACCTTGATAAACTATGTAGACCCAGATCAGGCTGTTGCAGAATATGCTGTCTTATCAGGGTCTGCAATGGCTTAACCCTTGTCCTGCTGAATAAATTAAGATGCCACACCCACTTATAATTGTCAGCCTATCAGATTACTTCATACAGGTTGTTGATACGAATTCATATACTGAATGACAAACAGTGCAGATCCAGATCAGTTGGCTTCTTCAGCCAACTGATCTGGATCTATACTGTTTGCAAAGGCAGGGCATATCCGGATTCAGCAGGACACAGGTTAAGAAATTTGCAAAAATAAAGACAATTCAGACAGTTTTTATACAACATCACTTTAATTTACTTCGATGGTACATGATAGTAGAGTTCACTGAATATACCTCAGTATTAACACCAGGGCCATTTTTTTATCTTTAGGTTTACAGGAGATTTCTTAAAAACTTGCTATCGGGAGGTAAGAATAAAAATAAAATAAGAAGAGCTTGGGTAGATAAAATCAAATAATTTTCCAATAAAATTACATATAAAAATGCAATATTTCAGCCCTAAAATCAAAGGGTACAGACATAAACTAAAACTAAAAATTAAAATGCAAATTTTATTTTTCTGGAGGAGCTAAAATCATAGGGAAGGCTCTCCCATAATCCTAAAAATAAAAGTGTGGCCAAAAAGTACGAATGAAAATTGCAGCAGACAACACTCTAAAATTATTTTTTTTTTTATTATTCAGAGAAAATAAAGCTTACAATATCATGCGAATCTTCTGCCCTAAGGCATATGATTCACATGAAATGCCAAGGATTTTCTCTTAAAACATTAAAATGTCATCCGCCAGAGTTGTGACTTGCTCTTTAAGGGGTAACCTTTGGCTCCTAATTGTAGGCTAAATTAGCAGACAGGTTCCATACTAGATGGCATATACTATCTTGATCAACCAATTCAGGAATCTTATCTCCTTAGAATACTTATCCTAAAATCGAACAAGTCAGTTTTACTACCGGCTTATTTGTGTAAAAACTACTGAATGAGTGGCAAAAAGTGTAGACCTTGATCAGATGCCACATTCCACAGCATCTGATCTGTATAAACACTGTTTGCTAAGGTCTCTCTGTTCCAATACTAAGGGCAAATAAAGTACATCCTGGGTTTTTGTTGTTGTTTTTCATCTGAATCTACACTGTTCATTTTTTTCAGATTAAAGTAAGCTCTCTTTCTGAACTAATGGACTTGTCCAAATTCAGACAAGGACAAGTCCATGACTCAAACTTAGATCTTCAAGGGTTTAACCTTTACCACTCTCTGGGTTAAAGAAGACAAACTGACAATATTTTTCTTATTTTCCCGATAAAACAGGCTTTGACACTCAGGCAAACTGTCTCAAGAGGAGACAATATGACTGAAATTTCAAAGCCTGTTTCTGGGGAAAAATACAAAAAAAATATTTCAAAATGTCATCTAGCCCTGAGGTTATAAAACTTTTTTTATGCTCAATTCAGCTGAGCATGAAATTTTTCTCTGCTCATAGACATGAAAAGCCAACAATAGTTGGCATTTTCATATTTATTAGCAGGGATCATGCTCAGAAAGAATTTTCAGTTGTAAATAATTTGAAATTTATCAGCATGACAAATTTTTCCACAGCATTTTAAATTTTACACAAGCATATTTTATAACCTGGATACAATCTAAGGCATTATTCTTTAGCATGCTGAACACATTGGTTAGCAGACAACGTTTTGAGGGGACTCCCACACTTGGTAGATTTTCCTGCATTTTTTACAAGTAAGACAGTTTTTGTTATTTCCTCTTTGCTCTCCTGCAAACCAATCCCCCTTCTGAACAGGGGTCTAATCTAAAGAGAAAAATAGGAGAAATAAAAAGAAAATATTTGCAAAAAAAAAAAAGTTTCTCACAATATAGCACAGGCAAACAGGAATAGTCTGATCAGGGTCTACATAGTTTAACTTTCCACTAAGTAGCAACTGCATAAAAAGCATTATTTAGGCAAAAAAGTATGGAATAAAGCTTTCGAAATTTTATGACATTTACCATCTGAATACATGGAGCAGATTCAAGCCTCATTTTCAAGGGAAAAAATCTGTCATCTGCTAACTAAAACCATCACCAGTGGCAAAGTTAAAAATAATAGTGTTATGAAACATGCATTAGTCATGCAGTGATTATCTAAAATATTTGTACAGAAATGCCTGGGTGAATAGTGCAAACCCTGATCTGATAGCTCCCAGCTCAGTTAGGGGCTGTCTAATCAGGGTCAGCATTGTTTGCTATTCCAAGACTTTCCAGACACATCATCTGTTGGAGTGAAATAAATCTTAAGGTACCGCATTTACCCCAAAGCTTTGGGAAACCTGTCAGTTAACTCCTTCCAGTACTTGTCATATTAACCCTTAAAGCACCAATCACAACTGCAGCAGATGCCATTTTTTATTTCATTTTTTTTTATTTTTCAGAGAAAACAAATCTTGACATGTCATGTGAATCGTCTGCTTGGCAGACGATTCACATGAAATGTCAAGACTTGTTTTCTCTGAAAAAAAAAAAAAAATTCAAATGTGGACTGCTACAAATTTTGCTTGGCTCTTTAAGAGTTAAAATTATTTTAACCCTTGTCCTGCTGAATAAATCAAGATGCCACACCCACTACTAATATTCAGTCAATCGCTTTCTTGAGCTGGAATTGCCATAAATTCATATACTTAATGGCAAACAGTGCAGATCCAGATCAGTTGGCTTCTTTAGAAGCCAACTGATCTGGATCTACACTGTTTGCAAAGGTAGGGTATATCCGCTCAGTAGGACAAGGGTTAATACCAGTTTGTACACCAGTAAAATACCGGATGATGGTAAACAGTGCAGGCACAAATCAGATGCTGCATTCTCTAGCATCTGATCTAGGTCGACATTGTTAACTCAGGCCAGTCTGTTTCAATACTTGGGGTTAATACAGCATTAATAGAAAGTTAATCCTTAAAGCTCCAATCAAAATTGCAGCAGTCAACTTCTATTTTTTTCTCAAAATTGTGAGACAACATTTTGAAAAATGTCTTATTTTTCAGAGAAAATAAACTTGACATTTCATGTGGGTTGTCTTCTTACAACTCGCATGCACTGTCAAGCCTTGTCTTCTCCAGAAAATGGCTTTTTTTTTTTTTTTTATAATGCCATCTGCAACAATTTCAAATGGCTCTTTACCGGAAACAATATATTATTCTATCATCTGCTACAATTCTGAATGGTGCTCTACAGGTCAACTAAAAGTGTATGAATACATGTACCAAGCATAATTATGGTATCGCATGCTGGGAAGAGCATGTGGTGCTTAAAAAGGCTGGCTATTTCATTTGTAACATCACTGTTTTTTTTTTGTTTTTAATTAATTGAATTCTAGCACATTGGACCCCCTACCCCTAGTTCCAAATAAAAGGATAATTGGCAATAATTTAGGATTGCTCTTTGTTTTTTGTGCTTGTTTTTTTTTTTTTTTTGTTTTTTTTTTTTGTTTGTTTGTTTGGTTTTTTTGGGGTTTTTTTGCATCAAAAGGATCTTTTGATAATACTCACTGGAATAGCCAGGCTGGGGTGATTCCAGTTAGTAAACACAAGATATATTTGATGCAAAAATATTAACCCTTAAACTGCAAATGCCAACAATTGGCATCTGCTTTGTCATCTGCTTGCAAACAGTGTGGACCCAGACAGGAGCGGTCTGATCTGGGTCCACACTGTTTGCCTGTATGCAAAAATAGGTTTGAAAAGTTTGCAAGAATATTCAGCAGATGACATAAACAGACGACATTTTCAGATGCAGGTTTTCTTGGCATTTTAAGGGTTAAAACCTAAAAGTGCTTAACAAATTTGCAGCAGTCAACATTCCATCTCTTCTTTTATTAATGTTTTTTCTTTTCAGAAATTAAAGCTTAACAGTTCATATGAATTGTCTGCCAGACAATTCACATGAAATGTCAAGCTTTTTTTTTTCCTTTGAAAATTAAAATAGAATGCTGTCTGCTGCAGTTGTGATAAGCACTTCAAGGATCAACAATTTTCTTCTGAAAATTCCATTTATGTAAACCTATGCATACAAGGGACTTTAAATTTTCACCCACTGCAAAAGTACACTAATCTGGCACAAAAGCAACAAACGACATTGATTTTTTGCATTTTTTCCCAAGAAAATAAGGTTTGACCTTTCATTCAAATTGTCTGCTAAGCCTTATTTTCTAGGAAAATTAAAAAAAAAAAAAAGAATACATCATTTTTGAATTTCAGCTGCTGCCATCTTGGATTGTATTTCTAGGTTTAGAATACATTCCAGACAATCTAAATCATTATTTCTTGAAAGTAAGGCCTGTCAGTTTCCTTGAGTTGTCTTTTTCAAGACCATTAAAATGAAATGGCCAGCCTTATTTAAAAAAAAAAACAAAAAAAAAACACAGAAAACAGAGACAGAATGGTCATCATTAAATACTGGGTTGCAGGGCACCGGAAAATCTATGTAACTTGACTGAGACAGAGAACCAAAAAAGTATATAGTCTAACCTAAATTGTCATACTTAATTTAACCCTTGTCCTGCTGAATCTTAATATATACCCTGCCTTTGCAAACAGTGTAGATCCAGATCAGTTGGCTTCTGAAGAAGCCAACTGATCTGGATCTGTACTGTTTGTCATTAAATATGTGAATTTCTATTAAAAACCCGAATCAAGTAATCTGATTGGCTGGAAATTAGAAGCGGGCCGGACATCTTAATTTATTCAGCAAGGCAAGGGTTAAACATTTATAGGGAAATGATAAACTTTCAAGGGAGACAAAATTGTTTTTGCTCCCTTTTGAAAGGGGCCTACCTGTAATCTATAAGGATAAAATCTGCTCCCTTTTGGAGCATTTTCTTTCATTTCAGAGTAGGACATTTTTCAAAAGGTGTTTCGTGTAAAAGAAAAACTAAAAGTCACAATGGTTGTCTCCCTTACCAAATATATCCATTTACCTTTAACACTACAATACTATAATGACTTTATTATCTCTTAAAGTGGCAGGCAAAATTTGTAGCAGACAACATTCTATTTTTTTTTTTTTTTTTCATTTTTTCAGAAAATGTCTTGACATTTCATGTGAATCATCTGCTATGCAGATGATCCATACGAAATGTCAGGACTTATTTTCTATGGAAAAAAAAAAAAATGTTGTTTGCTGCAGTTGTGACTGGAGCTTTTAAGGCTTAACTACACTTTTTTTTAAAAAAGAAAAAATGGACCCAGCTGGTGATCGCAAATGACCTAACAGTGATTTTTCTTGATCCAAGTCAAGTTTACATATCAGATCTACAGAATGACATTGAAAAAAGAAGCCTACTGTGCCTTCGACATCACTTGGAAAAATGTTTTATGCTTGTCGTTTTATTCTAAATGCACAAATTTATTTTCAGTTGACAATATTTCATCAGGAAGCATTTCTCTTTTCTGTTTCAGTACTTTGTTGTCAAATATTTAACCTAAAATTCACCATAAAAAAAAACGTTTTCACCTGTGCAGTTTCGATTGTAAGCTGATTTTTTTGGAAAATCTTTTATCAGAAGATACCTATTTGGTTTTACTCATTTCTAATTGTTAATGCTGCATGAAAACACCGTGAAATTTTTAGAAATTTTGAACAAATTGCAACTTGAAAATGTGCTTCTAATTTACCTACCCACAGATTTTTGCAGAATTTTTATTATGGGCAAAATTAATCTTTACATTTTTTTAAACCAAATAACCCTGGCCCTGCTGATCCCAGATATACCCAGCCTTTGCAAACAGCATAGATCCAGATCAGTTGGCTTCTGAAGCCAACTGATCTGGATCTACACTGTTTGTCATTTAGAATGTGAATTTGTTTCAACAACCTGGATCAAGTAATCTGATTGGCTGAAAATTAGGAGTAGGCATGACATCTTAATTTATTCAGCATGACAATGGTTAACAGAATATAAACTTGCATAAAGTTATGACAAAAGGGATTCAACAAAACTTTGCAAATCTTCTTCTTTAAACCCTTGTCCTACTGAACCTGGATATGCCATGCTTTTACAAACAGTAAAGATCCAGATCAGTTGGCTTCTGAAGAAGCCAACTGATCTGGATCTGCACTGTTTGTCATTAAGTATATTGATTGGTATCCCCAATCTGGATCAAGTAGTCTGATTGGCTGACAATTTGAAGTGGGTGTGGCATCTTAATTTATTCAGCATGAAAAGGGTTAAGTAAAGCACCTGATGAAAAACAACTTTCTGAAAGATGTCGAAAGCAGAGTTGGTTAGGCCTTAAAGTGCCATGCATAATTTGCAGCAGACAACATTCTATTTCAATATTATTTTTTTTTTTTTCAGAAAAATATCTTGCTTGGCAGATGATTCACATGAAATGTCAACTTATTTTCTGAAAGAAAAAAAAAATAAATAAATAATAATAATAAAAAAGTCAAAATGTTGTCTGCTGCAGTTGTGATTGGCACTTTAAGGGTTAATGTAACTTTGTATTATTCTTTAACTTTGTATTATTCTTTATCAAATTATTATTTCCATTCAGCAGCGCATGCTTCTTACTTTCTGGTTTCCGTCCCCAGTTCCGCAGAATATCATTTCGGAACAGTCTCCAAAACAAGACAGGATTGATACCATTCATTATAAACATAGATATATAAATACCATATATGTACAGTTTCGGAACTAAGTGTGCTTCCGCAAACATGCCATAAGTTATCCTTGCAGAAGGATACCCACGGCATATCAAAAATGTAAACAAATTTAGATAAACCACAATTTTGTAGAACCAGTGATCAAAACTGAAGTTGGCCATCTGTAGGAGTTTACGAGAATGCAAGAAAAAGCTGTTTATTTCCATCATTAAGGCTACGACGTTGAAGCTAATGCAGATTTTAGCGTGAAAGTCGTACCAGAACATGGTAGCCACCTGGAAACATACATATTATACACGAGTTATTATACACGTATAATAGAAGCTGGGGCATATCGTTTCCTACAAGACTGCATGTGTGCTCAGCAAAGAATCAGATCAGCCTCCACATCTGTGCTGTATGACCAGCCTTTGTTGTCTGCATGAAGAAACTTTGCATCCTTGGCAATCTTAACCCTTGTCATACTGAATAAATTAAGATGCCACACCTACTTATAATTTCCAGCCAATCAGATTACTGGATCCGCAATTATGATAGAAATTCACATATTTAATGACAAACAGTGCAATTCCAGATCAGTTGGCTTCTTCAGAAGCCAACTGATCTGGATCTACACTGTTTGCTAAGACAGGGCATGTCGTGTTCAGCAAGAGAAGGGTTAAATGTGCCCAGTGAAGATTCTGATCAGACTGAATACGCAGGCTGATCTGAATCTTTGTTGGGCGCACATGTCTGACGGTATGTTTTCTGATATTGTGGCTCATATCATACAAGAATTAACTCTTTGCATGCTGGGTAATTTTGCATGTATTTTTGTCGCCTGTAGATTTTTTGAAATTAACTTTTTCAACAGTTTGATCCATCCAGACCAGGCTTGACATTTTGTCGAGCCCGATCTGGGTCCAAACTGTTTGCAAAGGTTATCAGCAGAGGACAAAAGTCGCCACTAGCGGGGAAAGAGTTAATATAGCATTTTCTATGGGTGATGCATGCATTATAAGTGGTAATAAAACACAAACTGCAGTGAGTGATGTAACAGTTTTTCTTACATACCAAATAATGAAATCTAAAGTTTTCACCGGGGTTAAAGTTTCTTATCCTACCCAAGTTATCCTACCTCAGTTTAAGATTAAAAAGAAAAAACTTCATGAGTGATCAATTAATGCATTGGTTGTATAGGACATCACATTATTCTGTTGCTAAGCTAACATCATGCAGGCATGAAAGAAAGAATGAAGTCAACTTTCAAGATTGCGAACGTCATTTTCATTGTGTATTGAAGGGAGTGCTGCATTTAAAATCAATGAAAAAGATAACACTGGAAATTGTAAGGTGTGCAAAAAAAAAAAAAAAGAATCTATCATGGGTGTTTTGTGCATATGGATCCATCATGGTATTTAGTGTCCATGGGATTACTTGGCAATCCTCACGATGTCCTGGGCCAGATTTTTCTATACATATTGAATACCCATAAAGATTCTTTCAAACTTGCTCCCCTTGGCAGCCTCTCTGACTCGAGTGCAACCTGATCTCCACTGTGCGTATTTTGACCCCGGGAAGCAAGATAAACTATACAGTACCTTTGATATCGAGATAAATTTTCATATTTAAAACATAAAATCCTCAAAACTCTATTAATAAGCCAGGCTTGATTAATGAGGGATGGATTGGGGTTCGGGGAGTATCCAAATAATATATATTCTTTATACAGTTGATGTTGAGCTGGGGTAGAATGAAAAAGATGTTTAAAGGACCCTGTCTCTAACATGGTTCATTATAATTTTTTTTTTTTTTTTTTTTTTTTTTTTTGGATATGACATGGTTAAAAAGACTATCTGAACAAAACTGTACAGATTACTGTGTATAAAAAAATGACCATTCATGGATATTTTTCTATATGACCTATACATGCAGTGCTTGCATTAAGGGAAGTCTGGTGAGACTCCTAAAAATGCTGTTTGTTTGAGTTTGTATTTGTGTTGAGGTTTTAGGGCCCAGTCAACCTAATGGGGTCATGTCGAGTGCTGTCAGTTTACCTAACCACACTTTTACTGGGCAGGCTTAGTCCTCCAAGCGGTTAACCAGTATTAAGCAAGTTCTTTCACCAGAAACTAACAACTGCCCTTCTTGAATCAGCGGAAGGGAGAGAATGACTGCAATCTGATTAAAATCTGATGTTTACTTACAGTATAATAGATTAAGATCAGATTTCAATCAGATTGAGAATGACTGTAGAAAATATTTCACGATCAATTCTAATCGGTTCTTTGTTATGTCCCAATTATACATCCATGAAAATTTGGTAAGAATCCAACCACTGGTTCAGAAGATATTGTGCAGACAAGAAAGTGTCATTCAGACGCCATCGCCTAAGCCAATGGCGACGCCAATAAAATCTACACCAAAATCAATATCTCCCCCGCCACATAGGTTGGGGGACATAATTATATTAAAATATGAAATTTTGCATTCAGTTGTATTTCCAAATATAATACCTTTTAATTTGTATATACCACAGTTTAACTAATAAGTTGTTTTTTTGTGTGTGTGCTTTTTTTTTTTTTTTTTTTTTAAACTTTTTTTTGTGTGTGCTTTTTTTTGTTTTGCATTGTTTTGTTTTTCTGATCTCTGGAACCCTAGCAACAGTTTATAAAAAGGTTGTGCAGTATAGTAATGAGGAAAATAAAACAAAAATATATCATTACAGCATTACAGGTGATAAGATGCAGTTAATATACATGTATCGACCCATGATTGTTTGTTTTTTGTTGTTGTTGTTTTATTATTCACTGTAATATGAGAAAAAGATCCTTATATGACCCGCACAGTACAGAAATCAACCTTATCATAGCAATAGATAAGGTGCTTTTTTCATCCGAAAAATGCTGATATCTTTCTTATTTCTCAACAAAAACTAATGTTGTGGTACTCATTAGAAGCACCTCGGCGAGGCACTTCTAATGAGTACCCACAACATATGTTTTCTTCAAGAAATAAGAAAAAATATTATCTGGATACCCCCTCTTATCTGTAGCTATGCGGCTTATGACATATGCTACTAGTGAAGACCCAAATCAGTCTGAGCAGCCACACATATTGATCTACACTGGTCACTGCCACAATGTACAGACATCAAAGAGTCTATCAGAGAACAATGTAGATCCTCTTCAAACTATGAAAAGTGTAAAGTTGATCTAGGCTTACACTGTTTACTTCAAAAGGTTGTTTTCTATTTGGTGTGACTCATAATTATGAAGGCAGTCATCACGAAAACATGCCTATATAATATTGACCTCCTTAAACTCCATTTTTATATAGTAAAACTGGTGTTTACAGGGGTATACATTATTTTTCTTATTTCTGCTCAAAAACATAGATTGTGGGTACTCGTTAGAACCGCTTCGCCATGGGGGTTCTAACAAATACCCACAATCTATGTTTTGAGCAGAAATGTAAAAAATATAAGAATTTTTTATCTGAAAATTTTCATTTTTTGGTGGTAAAATTTTTAGTATATTTGAACAGGGATGATACTGATAAACAGAAAAATCTCTATCAGACTTCACAGATGTGCAGACTGATCTGGCCATTACTGACTGTATATGCCATAAGGGTCCTTTATATGTGTTATTTCCAGCTATAATGAATTGCCTGCTATCACCTGCAATGAAGTAAAGGAAGGTTATACCAAATGAATATCACCCTGAAAGCAGCTATGTACAAAAAGCACTCATATAAAAAGCAACCATGTAAAACAGTCTTTTAAAAAAAAGTAAATATGCAAAGCAGTCACATATAAAAAGCAACCCTGTAAAGCAGTCTTGTAAGAAAAGCAATTATGCAAAGCAGTCTCATATTAAAAGAAATTGTTAACATATCAAATGCAAAACAGTCTCGTACAAAAAGCAATTATGCAAAGCAGTCTTGTATAAAAAGCAATCAAGAAATTGTTAGCTTTATCTAATGCAAGGCTGTCTCATACAAAAAGCAATCATGCAAAGCAGTCTCATATAAAAAGCAAACAAGCAAATGTTAGCATTATTACATACACACTTGGACCTCTTTATACAATGTAGCCTGCTTCTTTTTTTATAGCATGGTTTCAGATATTACATGGTTTGAAGATGGACAATAAATATGTTATATCAAAACAAAACTATAGATTATTTAGACTATAGAACTTAGTTGAAGTTAATATCACACCTGCATACTAAAATATTAAAGCAAAAAAGAAAACACCAGGGCCCAGTTGTTCAAAGCTAACATGTTGTTAGTTAATGATGTGTTAAAATTTACATCGAGTGATATGCAAAAATGCTGAAATGTTTTGCTGAAAAAATGTAGCTTTTGCAGTGCAAAAGCTACTCTCATTTTTTCAGCAAAAATATCAGAATATTGTATATTGAATCTGCTAAAACAGTTAACAAAATGACCCTTAACGAGCTTATTAAGCTAACGACGCTTTGAACTGGGCCCAGAAGAGTAAGAGTTGTCACCTTTGTTTAGCTCATTCAGATAAAACATTTAGAGAAGTGAAATTACCGTAATAACCCTAAGTATTGGGACAGATAGGCCTTTGCGAACAGCGTAGACCAAGATCAGATGCTGTATTCTGTTGCATCTGATCAGGGTCTACACTGTTTGCCATACAAACAGCAATATTTTAGATACATCAAGAGGTAGTAGAATGGACTAGTTCAAATTTAGGACAAGTGTGGTAGGTAGATAAGTTGTCCCAAACTCCCAATACTTAACTCTTTCACTGCCACAGGCGATAATAATAAGCTTTTGCAAACAGCATAGATCCAGATGAGACGGCTCAATGAGCTGTCTCATCTGCATCTAAGCTGTTTGACATTCAGTCTATCAACTTTACATATAAATGTCTTTCCAAGCGATAGTTTGTTAAAATAAAAAAGCAGACGACAAATGTCGTCTGAAATTTGGCACCGAAAGAGTTAATGTAAATACGGTAACTAAACTTTTACAGTTTGTAGATTTCATTCAGGTGTAAGCGCTAAGGTGGAGACTAGGGTAGTGTAAGTACATGGACAAACGAACGGAAACTTGCATGCCTTACTCATCAATGCTAACACAGGTGTGACAAAATGACCATTTGTGGTCATTTTTCCTATATCATCTATACACAGCTCCAGATAAGGCCCTTTTTGAACCAAAAAGTATTGATATTTTTCTTATTTCTTCATGAAAACATAGGTTGCATGTACTTATTAGAAGCGCCTCATCTTTTGTAGAGAAATAAGAAAAGTATTTTCCTAGTACCTCCACTTATTTAAAGCTATGTTATAAATTTTTGTTCAACAAAAAGTATAGATTATATATATATAGGTTATTATATGAATATACATGGTTAATGGTTAGCATGCTCCATAAAAATTTCAGCTGATAACATTCCGATACATTTTTATTATTTTCCCTGTATATAGTAAATTCGCATGACATGCCAAAAATTATTTTTGGGGGAAAATACAAAAAAAAATATCATCAATAAGTTATCTGCTGAGTCCAACCAGAGAGTGGTAAAGGTTAAAAAGTAAACAGGAGGACAGGTGATAGGAAACTATTCTTTAGTACAAACTATATGTTGTTGTTTATCAAAAGATAGGGCTCAGTTGTTCAAAACTAACAATGTCGTAGGTTAACATACTGTTAAAACTTTGATCATTAAATATGGCATATACGCCAATATTTTTGCTGAAAAAAATGTGAGTAACTTACAGCAAGTGTTCTGAAATTATTAACCCTTGTCATGCTAAATAAATTAAGAACACCCATTTCTAATTTTCAGCCACTAAGATTGCTTGATCTAGGTTGCTGATACAAATTCACATCCTTAATGACAAACAGTGCAGATCCAGATTAGTTGGTTTCTTCAGAAGCCAACTGTTCTGGATCTACACTGTTTGCAAAGGCAGGACATATCCGGGTTCAGCAGGACTAGAGTTAACACATTAAAAATTACAGATTACATCAATTATCTTTCCATGCTTAACAAACAAAGGGCAGTAACCAATTTTACAAAGAAAGTAATTTGTTTTGCAAAACTAGTTACTTCCCTCAAAGAATTCATGTTGTTTTTTTTGTTGTTTTTTTTTGTTGTTGTTGTTGTTGTTGTTTTTTGTTGTTGCGTTTTTAATTTACTGTTTAAATTTTTAGAACATATATGGTATAAAGCATTTGCTGCATAGCAATTTTGTCATGTACACCTTTCAGAGCATTTATGGAGTAAATCTTCAGCTGCATAGCAATTTTGTAATGTACATGAATCTCTCTATTTCTGCACCAATGTTTCCACCATTCACTCCTTTTACACACAAACACACATTTATGACACAAAATTTTACAAAAGCTGTCATCCGACAGAAGGGCTCATCTGTTTGGGGAAGAAAAAAACAATATAAAATTTCCCAAAATCATACACAGCAGTGACCTTGACTGACCAAAAACACATCAACACAGAAGCCTATTACCCATTAAATAAGAGGCTTTTTTTTTTTTTTTCAACCTAAAAATTGACATTTTTATTTTTGTCTCCCACTGCAGTGCAGCATAGTTTGAGATAAGCCCTTTTTTTCCAACCAAAAAGTATTGATATCTTTCTTACTTCTCCATGAAAACATTATTGTGGGTTCTCAATAGAAGTGCCTCAGTAAGGCGCCTCTAATAAGTACCCACAACATATGTTTTCATGGAGAAATAAAATAACTAGTAACAGTGTTTTCAGAGAAAACAGATGTCCCCTACAGTGAATTTTCAGTTTTTCTAATGCTGTGACCTTGAAAATTAGGTCAAGGTCACCAACTAATCAGTTCTTTGTTATGTCAACATTATATAGTCATGAAAATTTGGTAAGAATACAACCACTGGTTCACAAGATATTGTGCTGATAAGAAATTATGACAATGATGCAGATGCTGACGCAAACAGGATCCACACCAAAATCAATATGTCCCCCTCCCCTTAGAAGGGAGGACATAAATATTAACCTCATTATAGTGATATCACTCCTACCCAGAGATATGGTTGCAGGTACTCACTGTAATCACTCTTGCGAGATGACTACAGTGGCCAGAGCCTTTTCATTAAGTTTCAAAGTAGAGGCTAAAATCCTTCAGTAGAAGGCAGGCACTATGGAGGCTTACAAAAAGGCTCATTTGAAAAAGATTTAACCACTAAAGCACTATGTAAAATTTGTAGCAGACTACATTCTATTTTTTTTTTGTTGTTGTTTTGTTTTGTTTATTTTTCAAAGAAAATGTCTTGACATTCCATAAGAATCATTCACATGAAATGTCAATACTTATTTTCTTTGAAAAATAATTTAAGATTGAAAATATCATCTGCTGCAGTTTCTCTTGCTAATGAAAAGCAAATGGAAGAGCCTACATCATAGATTAGAATGAAAAAGACTATAAGTTACAATGTACAGTGAAAAGCACCCTTTCAAATCAGTAAGTTGCTGTCAATTTTCACTTTGTTGTTCTGATAAAAACAGGATAGGCTCAGAGAATATAGCAAGAAACAAGGCATTTATATTAGCAAACTTGATGAATCAGTGTTGAGAACACACTTATTAAGTTATCAAAATATTGTGCTTGAGTGTTCTCAATGATGACAATATGATAGCACATAATACCTGCAAATATAATATTTTCATCCTTGGTTCAAACTCTGAGCTTATTCTACTTTTCATCAAAACAACGAAAATAATAATAAAAATGACCAAACAATTTGAATTTGCCTGTTTTGCAAAAATTTATACTCTTTTTCACAGTTTTCTATGATGTAGGCTCTCCCCCTTGAAAAAGGTTTAGCAGGTATCCAGAATGTGTGTTTAACTGGAGAAATATGGAATCTTTTATCTACGTATCTCTTGTATATTGAGCTATGAATCATAATTTCCTTGCATGGAATTTTCAGATCTACAAGTAAAACAAAATCCAGATCTATAACAAACTATGCAAAACTTCTAAATGGCCACTTACATGACATTATTTGACAGAACTCATACTTCATTTTCTTTTATTCAGCAGACTCAGCTATTCTTAACATTCCAAGATACAGTCGACTCTCGTTATCTCAAATTCCAAAGGAACTCTCTGAAACACTTTGAGATATCCGTACCTCGACATATCAGAGTTGAGAGAGTGAGGAAAACAATAAATTGAACAACCACATTTTACAAATGAATATGTAATTTGACTCCTGAAGTTAGAAATATATATATAAAATAATGTGGAAAAGAGGAGAAATTGCTCCTTAGGAGCAATTTCTCCTCTTTTCCACATTATTTTGTTACCTGTTGTGATAGTTTTATGTTAAAACAGGGACCAGATTTTCACTTCAAGATAAGCCGTCATTCGAATTAAGCGAGTTCCAGATAACGAGGTTCGACTGTATTACAAATCTGTTGATGTGCATGAACCCCTATTTTTGAAACTGGCCAGGATTTTGACTGTGGTGGGGAATGGTATTACATTCCAGCTCAAGCATAGCTCTAAAGAAGATGGCATATGCAGATATTTTTTTTCTTATTTCTCCATGAAACTGAATGTTGTGGGTACTCAACTTGCCACTTCTAATGAGTACACACAATATGAGTTTCCATGGAGAAATAAGTAAAAATATTTGTATTTTTCAATTGAAAAAGCACCCAATATGGAGCTATTGGTACTTTTCAGTTGAAAAAAGCATCTGGATCTACTGGTACTTTTCAGTTGAAAACACATCCAATCTGGATCTAATGGTACTTTTCAGTTGAAAAAGCACCCAATCTGGAGCTATTGGTACTTTTAAGTTGAAAACACACCCAATCTGGATATATTGGTACTTTTCAGTTGAAAACACACCCAATCTGGAGTTATTGATACTTTTCAGTTGAAAACACCCCCAACTTAGCTCTGTTGGTACTTTTCAGTTGAAAAAGCACCCAATCTTGATATATTGGTACTTTTCAGTTGAAAATACACCCAATCTGGAGCTATTAATACTTTTCAGTTGAAAACACACCCAATGTGGAGTTATTAATACTTTTGAGTTGAAAATACACCAAATCTGGAGCTATTAATACTTTTCAGTTGAAAACACACCCAATGTGGAGCTACTGATACTTTTCTGACACCTTTGGTACTTTTCAGTTGGAAAAGTGCCTAATCTGGAGCTTTTGATACTTTCAGTTGAAAACACACCCAACCTTGACATATTGGTACTTTTCAGTTGAAAACACACCCAATCTGGAGTTATTGATACTTTTCAGTTGAAAAAGTGTCCAATCTGGAGCTTCTGATACTGTTCAGTTGAAATCACACCCAACCTGGAGTTGCTGGTACTTTTCAGTTGAAAATACATGTAATCTGGATCTAGTGGTACTTTTCAGTTGAAAACACACCCAATCTGGAGTTACTGATACTTTTCAGTTGAAAACACACCCAATCTGGAGTTATTGATACTTTTCAGTTGAAAACACACCCAATCTGGATCTACTGGTACTTTTCAGTTGAAAATATACCAAATCCGGAGCTATTGGTACTTTTCAGTTGAAAAAGCATGCAATCTTGACATATTGGTACTTTTCAGTTAAAATACACCCAATCTGGAGCTATTAGTACTTTTCAGTTGAAAACACAACCAATCTGGAGCTATTGGTACATTCCAGTTGAAAATATACCAAATCTGGAGCTATTGGTACTTTTCAGTTGAGAAAAGGTCCAATCTGGAGCTTTTGATACTTTTCAGTTGAAAACACCCCCAACCTGGAGCTGCTGGTACTTTTCAGTTGAAAATACACCTAATCTGGATCTATTGGTACTTTTCAGTTTAAAACACACCCAATCTGGAGCTATTGGTACTTTTCAGTTGAAAACACACCTTTTCAGTTGAAAAAGTGCCCAATCTGGAGCTTTCGATACTTTTCAGTTGCAAACACTCCCAACCTGGAGCTACTGGTACTTTTCAGTTGAAAATACACCCAATCTGTAGCTATTGGTACTTTTCAATTGAAAAAGTGCCCAATCTGGAGCTACTGGTACCTTTCAGTTGAAAACACACCCACCTGAAGCTTGTGGTACTTTTCAGTTGAAAACACACCAAGTCTGGAGCTCTTGGTACTTGGTAGTTGAAAACACACCCAATTTGGATCTATTATTACTTTTCAGTTGTAAACACACCCAATCTGGATATATTGGTACTTTTCAGTTGAAAACACACCCAATCTGGAGCTTTTGGTACACCCAAACTGGAGCTATTGGTACTTTTCAGTTGAAAACACACCCAATCTGGATCTTTTAGTACTTTTCAGTTGAAAATATACGCAATCTGGACCTGTTGGTACTTTTCAGTTGAAAATGCACACAATCTGGAGCTATTGGTACTTTTCAGTTGAAAATGCACCAACCTGGAGATAATTGTTTTTTTTCAGTTCAAAAAGTGTCCAATCTGGAGCTATTGGTACTTTTCAGTTGAAAAAGCACCTGATCCAAAATAGACGCTGATTCATAGATCAGCTTCATGTTCATTTAATCATAGTTTGTACTCTAGAATTAGTTATTACCAGCAAAAGGGAAGATTTCGAAAAGTGATTCTTTCTGAATTGTGACAACTACTTATAATTTTGTGAATTTTAAAAAAATTTAGGTACCTGCATCTACCAACATTTTGAAATGTACCGATGTGCAACTGCATTTTGCAGAAACTTTACTAAATGTGTTTCACTGATGATGATGATGATGTTTCGGCATTTTACATGTATATCCCTTTCAACATTATTATAGTCATAACAAGACCACTGAATGTGTTTCACTGATACATACAGATATTTACAGATGACAATACTCTTTAGACTGCTTACTCACTATTGCCTAAGATCTGCTTTTTTTTCTACAGGAAACCTGTAATACTTAAGTGGTGGGTTAGAAGTTTTGACTAGTATAGAAGCTTTCAGATCTGTTGTCTTTCTTTTACTAAAATGTATGTTAAGGTTACTCATCAGACTAACCTCATTGAGGCAATTTTAGTGAGTGCCCACAACATACTTTCAGGAAAAGTTTTGCCAACATTCCCATGAAATGTCAAGCTTCATTTTCTCTGAAAAAAATAGAAAGAAACAAGACCTGTTGCTAGACAGGATAGCATGCCTGAACTCACGTTTGGCAATCAAATAAAAGTTAAGACTATGACCTTAAAATCCTGATCATACTTAGTGTATAGTTACATAAATTTCTGTGACCTTGACCTCTAGGTCATATGCAGGGGTGGGAAAGGTGCTGAATAAAATTTTGGGTTAATATCTATAATCATGCCAAACATAAAGTAACTCCATGCAAGGATTTAGAATTAAAGGGATCTTAAAAACTTTTATGCAAAACTTTAACATAAATTTCTAAGTCTGTAACCTCGACCTCTAGGTCATAAGCAGGGGTGGGAATGGTGCCAAATAAAATTTTGGATCAATATCTATAATCATGCCAAATATAAAGTAACTCCATACAAGGATTTAGAAATTAAGAGATCTTAAAAACTTTAATGCAAAACTTCAACATAAATTTCAAAGCCTGTGACCTTGACCTCCAGATCATAAGCAGGGTGGAAATGGTGCCAAATAAAATTTTGGATCAATATCTATAATCATGCCAAATATAAAGTAACTCCATAAAAGGATTTAGAAATTAAGAGATCTTAAAAACTTTAATGCAAAACTTTAACATAAATTTCTAAGTCTGTGACCTTGACCTCCAGATCATAAGCAGGGGTGGGAATGGTGCCGAATAAAATTTTGGATCAATATCTATAATCATGCCAAATGTAAAGTAACTCCATACAAGGATTTAGAAATTAAGAGATCTTAAAAACTTTAATGCAAAATTTTAACATAAATTTCTAAGTCTGTGACCTTGACCTCCAGGTCAAAAGCTGGGGTGGGAATGGTGCTGAATAAAATTTTGGATCAATATCTGTAATCATGCGAAATATAAAGTAACTCCATACAAGGACTTAGAAATTAAGAGATCTTAAAAACTTTAATGCAAAACTTTAACATTAACTTCTAAGTCCATGACATTGACCTTTAGGTCATAAGCAGGGGTGAGGGTAGTGCCAAATAAAATTTGGACCAATATCTATTATCATACCAAACATACAGTAAATCCATGCAAGGATTTCGAAATTAAGAGATCTTAAAAATGTTGACACAAAACTTTAGCATAAAATTTCTAAGTCTGTAACCTTGACCTATGTCATCAGCAGGGGTATGGATAGGGCTCAATAAAATTTTTGACCAACATCTATAATTATACCAAATATAAACTAAATCCATCAGAGGATTTAGAAAATATGCAGTCTTAAAAACTTTGATGAAAAAAAACTAACATTTTTGCTGATGCCGATGCCAACACCAACGCCGATGCCAATGTACTTTCGTACAGGCGAGCTAATGATATAGAATGTTACTTATAGGGTAAAATACAAATAACATGTTATATTCATGAAAAAATACACAGGATATATTCTGGGTCAATCTTGTTACTGTAATAACCCTTCCTACTGGGGCAGCCAAGTCTTGGCAAACAGAATAGATTCGTATCAGATGCAACAGTATCCACATCTGATCAGGGTCTGCACTGTTTTGTCACTCATTCAGCAGTATGGTATGGTAATGAGGCCAAACAAAAAAAAAATGTGTTAATAGTATCCCTACCCTACATAATTTTCTTGGTGAAACCTAGCATTTTTTATGTTTTCTCAAAAAAAAATGTGTTACTGGGGTAAAATATTAATGCTACCATATTTATGCTAAATATTCAAATAAGTATATCTGAGCTAACATTGTAGACCTAGATCAAACTGCTCCTGCAGGAGCAATTTGATCAGGGTCTACAATGTTTGCCATTCTATCAAATGGTTGTCAAACGGGCATGGAAAAATTTTGTGTGAATATACTCTGGAGTCCAAATACAGTTGATAAAAATGGCATATTTTATATACAAAAAAAAATAAAAAAAAATGTAATTTAAAAAAACAAAAATCTCTACCAACTCTACCTACATTTTTCTAACATGTTACCCTAAACACACATATTTTTTTTTTTGTTTGGACTGTGTTAAGGAGTCCTAATACTTAGATTAGGTACAGCATAACCATATCTGGGCTATAACTAGGTTCAAGTGAATATGCTACTGGCAGAGATCTGAGTCAGACGCTCATCCACAAGCTCTGGGTAAGATTATTTTTCCAAGCAAGAAAAACTTTTTCATATTCCCAAAATAATCATATATTTTATTATATTTATTATATAATAACTTATTATACTTAGAAATAAGATACCTTATTTGACCTAATTACCACACTGTGCTTAGTTTTTTTCAAAAATACTGGGAAAACTTGTGGTAAAATATGTACCTACCTATACTAAGGGTACAATGAAAAAAAAAAAAAAAAAAAAATTAGAGCAGGACTTATCAAATATTGCTTATGCAATGTTTTTAATGATGTTTATGTGATTTTTTTCTTATTTTCTTTATAAAAGTATACGTTGTGGGTACTCATTTGAACTGAATTGACAAGTTGATGCAATTTAAATGGGTACACACAATATATGCCTCTATAAAGAAGTACTAATAAAAATACACTAGCTGTAATCTAAAGACTATGAAATTGCTTGACTGTCGCTTAAAGACCCATGTGTGGTAATTAGGTCAAACAAGATCAGTATTTAATCATGCATGCTAAAACATTTTTTTTTTTCTGTTTAATGCCTAGCATATGTGGATGTTCTTGTTTGGCAGGGATCTTTGCCATTTACAATATAATTTTCAGGGACCATATTTACCCTAAATGGCAGAGAGCTAAGCTTGTGCAAGAAGGATAGATCCAGATCAAACTGCTCCTGAACAAGCAATGTTCTCAAAAATATTTAGGGCAGATAGGGTATAAGGTTCAGAGGACTTGTTAAGGAGTATTTGGTGATAATTCTGGGATAATTTTCCACAGATCTCCATAAAAACGTATGTTGTGGGTATTCATTAGAAGTGCCTTGGTGAGGCACTTCTAATGACTACCCACAGCATGATTTTAATGAAGAAATAAAAAGAATTATCCCAGAATTGTCACCAAATACTCCTTCTTAACAGCTGAATTAAAGTCTTCTGGAATTAATTAAGAGTGACCACAAGTTAATAATCATGGTTCCAGATAAAAGGGAGTATCCAATTTTTCTTATTTCCCCACAAAAACACATGTTGTGGGTACTCATTAGAAGCGCTTGGGGAGGTGCTTCTAATGAGTACCACAACATTTATATTCGTGCAGAAATAAGAAAAATATCACAATTTTTCAGTTGAAAAAAAAAGGCTTCATCTGAAGCTATGAGTTAAGGTAAGTATGGTGGTAAGGAGTTGACAGTTCGCCAGTGCTCTTGTTATGAGAATGAGATTCACTAGGAAGAATATCTAAAATTTTTACAAGGGAGACAACTTTTACGACTTCCTGTTTGCATTCCTACACACAAAGACTCTTCTGAAAAAAAGGTCTCCTTTAAAAGGAAAGAATTTGCTCCCAAAGGGGAGCAAATTCTTTCCTTTTAGAGGAGACCCTTTGAAAGAAAGGCAAAAATATTTATTGAGTTGCTTCCCTTGGAAGTGTATTCATTCCCCTTGACGTGTCTTTCTTCCCATATAAGGGTTATCAGACTTTTCTTATTTTTCACACGAAAACATGTGCTGAAGGTACTCATCTGAAGTACCTTAGTGAATTGCTTCAGAATACCTACAATTCATCTTTCAGTGGAGAAATAAAATACCCCTCTTATCTGGAGCTTTAGCTCCTGTATGGAAAAAAAAGGTTTTCCTCAAAAAAAGCAATGTCAGCTGTTAGTGCTTAACTCAAATATCAGTTGATGACAGTTTACAAAATACTGGCTGTTGTTTATTTCCCCCTATACAAAAATTAGAGAAACCAGTAAACTGTCAGATTTCTTTGACAGTCTCAAACAAATGCGAACCTTATGCTCTGAAAAAATATACCAACTGTTACACAGGTGTCATCTTCTATCACCTTGAGCATGCCTATGGTTAATCTGACTTGCCCATTATCAAGTTATTATTTCCATTCTGTATCACTTGCTTCTTGCTGTAATCTTTCTTTTTCCAACTCCGAATAACATCATTTCGCAAAAGTCTCCAGAATAGGATGGGGTTTATGGCATTCATAACAATCATAGAAAAACATATAGCATAAAAATAGGACGGTGGAACTAAATCATAATCGTGAAATATACTACGAGTTATCTTAGCACAGGAATAACCTCGGCATACTAAAAATGTTGAAAGATTTAAATATATCACTATTTTGTAAAGCCAATTCTCAAAACTAAAGTTGGTCATCTGCAGCAGTTTACGGGAGTGTAAGAAGAAGCTGTTGATCTCCGCCATTAAGGCTATGACGTTGAAACTAATGCACATTTTCGCGTGGAAGTCGTACCAGAACATTGAAGCTACCTGGAAACATACATGTTATATGTGCTGAATTTAGTAAAACTACTACATGTGAGGAATGCAGATCTTCAATGTCCATATGAAAGGCTCATATCAGCAACAGGTTTGTCATCAATCATAGCAACAGATAAGGCCCTCTTTACATCCGAAAAATGTTGATATCTTTCTTATTTCTCAAAAAAAAAAAACATATGTTGTGGGTACTCATTAGAAGTGCCTCCGTGAGGCACTTCTAATGAGTACAAACAACATATGTTTTCGTTGAGAAATAAGAAAAATATTACGTGGATACCCCCTCTTATCTGTAGCTATGATCAATTCTCATACATTGTAACTGTACGTGCAAGTCAGCGTAAATATTTAGTGGTTTTGGACTTAGTTACAAATTAATGACTTCTCCTGCTTTTAAGGTGAATAGATAAACCTCCAAAGGAGATTACCCTGATCAAAAGATTTTGTAACCCTTTTCATTGTGGAACACAAGGGAGCAACTTATTTTCTTTAAACATGGCTTTTGATAGGAGGGAGTAACAGGTAAATATTTTTTCTTATTTCTCATTGAAAACATATGTTGTGGGTTCTCATTAGAAGTGCCTCCTTATGTTTTTGTAGGGAAATAAGAAAAAAAATACATGTAACAATTTTGGTTGAAAAAAAGGCCTTATCTGGAGTTATGTTCAAAATCTCCCTGCTGTTAAAAAAGGGTTTCACATGTCAGAAAATTCAATTTATTTCTGCAAGAGCGGTCTCACAGCTCCAGATAATGATTATCTCTGTCAAAAATAGAGTATTTGTATCGCCATTTCTTTTTCCATAAAAACATATTGTGGTTCTCATTAAAAGTGCCTCACCAAGGCACTTCTAATAAGTATCTGCATCATGCTAAAAATTCCTACCTTGTGCAATGGGTAGGTCTCTGAGAAGGGAGACAATTTCCACTTAGTATGCTCCCCCTTTGAATTTCATCAATTCACCTTAATAAACTGACCAACACTAGCTGGTATGGACAAATTTTACACTGCATTTTTCACTTTACAGCTCAGAAATTCTAGTGTAAAATGTAAAGTGTGACAATTCAGAAATATGGTGTAAAAATAAAGTATAAAATGTGAACTGTACAGAAAGGAAATTCACATTTCACACTTCTGATATATGATGAAATGTGAAGATTGAAATTCGTATTTTAGTCTTCAGGAATATGATGTTAAATGACACATGTAAGTATAAAGTGTGAAATGTGAAGATTAAAACTTACAGTTCACACTTAGAAATGTGGTGTAAAATGAAAAGGTCAAGTATAGTGTGAAATGTGAAGACTGAAATTCATATTTCAGCCTCCAGAAATGACATATTTCAGTCTCCAGAAATGACATAAAGTGAGAAGTTAAGTATAAAGTGTGAAATGTGAAGAGAGAAGTTCACAGTTCACACTTATTCAAATTTTACACTTGAGCAATATGGTGTAAAATGAGGTGTGAAATTTGAGGTGATATTTAGATGTCATGATTTATACGTGACAAATATGGTATAAAATGAGAAGCATAAAAGTACGTTAAAAGTACTGTATAAAATGTTCTGGATCTGCATCCTTCTATGACAAAATTTAGGCTTCATACACTTTAAAGCACTATTCATGCTAGTTTTATACTGACAACTAAAGCAAGCTCTCTACAACAATACTGTAATACCATATTTACCCTAAATATTGGGGCACCTTGATACACTTGTTAGATTTTCTGCCATCTTGTAAAAGAGAGACAACTTCTGTTACTTCCAGTTTATTTTCCTGCTTACTATGCCCTTTTGAAAAAGGGTCTGCTCTAAAAGGAAAGAATTTGCTCCCACAGGGAGCAAATTCTTTCCTTTTAGAGCAGACACTTTTCAGAGTGTAGACTGTAGACATAACAATTTTGTCAACTTTGCCTCCAAAGAAAGTGTATGTGTTCCCCTTAAATAACAGCCAACCACAACTGTCCTAAAACTTGAAAAACTACATTTGAGAAGCTGCTGAATGACTGGCAAACAATCCAGACCTAGATCAGATGCTGCATCTGACCTGGGTCTACAATGTTTGGCCATGCCTGTCTGTCCCAATGCATAGGGTAAATACGGCACACTGCTATGGCACAGTCTAATAAGAATATTTTTTAAGTCATTCATACTTGACTATCAATTATGCATGCAATTACCATCTGTAGATCCTCATCTTCCCTGTCCCTCCTACATTTATGTACAAACATCTCTTAAATTCCTACCGAAACTGCAATATCTGCATTCATGACCAAATCCAAATGAGAACTGAACTGGACTCTCACATCCCTCACCATCACTGAACTGGACTCTCACATCCCTCACCATCAATCAAATCAACATACTGATACTGGCCAAAACCCAGTGGTTTGAAAATTTAGATTTTCCATAATTAACAATCATATGAGAAGATGAGAGATTATACAATGAGACAAATGAACCAAGGGAGGTCAGAAAACTTATTAAGGAGGAATATTTGGTGATAATTCTGGGGTCATTTTTCTTTCTAAATAAGTTCCCACAATATATATTTTTATGGAGAAACTCACCATACCAGAATTATCATCAAACTCTTATGATTAACAAGCCCTCTAAAGGTTATCAAATATGTAAATGTGGCTATTAACAATCAATTACAATAGGAGCATCACATTTTGCCATTTTGTTTACAATATATTGTCAACCACCCATTTCCACAATGATGAGTTTTCTCATTTTGGTGGTTTTTGACCCCTAAACCATGTTCTGAACTCTGTAAAGGTAAGGTCAAGTCTTTCTGATCAATATATTTATTTATTTCCTACTTTCAATAACTGTATAAAACAATTAATCTTAAATCTTGTTAGACGACCCTTAATGCCAGATCTGGACATCACTGGGAACTTTGTTTCCTAACCCAGTGGGAAAGCACTACATTGTATTTAAAGGTGTAAGAATTATGGGAAAAGAAGGCACACTATTTACCCAAAGGACTCAGACAGACATGCATCATCAAACATCTGCATTCTGCAGCATCTGATCAAGGTCTACATTGTGTGCCACTCATCCAACAGCTGTTACACACATCAAAAGTATTAAAACAAAGTTGTCCAAGTTTCAGGATTTGAAATTTGAAGGATATGGTCAGGAGATTAATGTGACCAATTATTTGGGTAAATACCGTAACTAAGAATTTCCCAGCTGCTTATCAAATATCTGCAGCTGGTGCCCAATTTAAAACCAGACAATTTACGAAAAACATGAGTCTTCGAGCAATATGCAGATACAGAAGGGCCATTTATAAAGTCAATGGATATTACAGAATGCATCAGCAGACAGCAAACACACTGATGTACAGGATAATCTAAATACCATATACTACCTAATTACCACACTGTGGGCATAAGTTTTTTAATAGGAACACTAATTTGTGGTAAAATATGTATCTACCTATTAAGGAAACGCTATAAAAAAAGATCAGAAATAGAAGACTTATTTGATGATGATTATGCAATTTTTTTTCTGATTTTTTTTTTATTAAGGCATATGTTGTGGGTACTCATTTGAATTGCATCGAGAAGTCGATGCAATTCAAATGAGTACCCACAACATATGCCTTTATAAAGAAGTAGACAAAAAGTACACTGGCTGTAATCTGAAGACTACGGAATTGCTTGACTGTGCACTTATAGGGGTATGTGCAGTAATTAGATCGAATACGGTGCATATTTCCTTCCTGTTTTTGTTTGATGTAGCCCATTTAATAGCGATGGTTTTCCAATTTCAGCATAGCTCCAGAGAAGGCACATTTTTCTAGCTAAAGGTACAGATATTTTTCTCATTTCTCCATGAAAACAACTGAGTACCCACGACAGGTTTTCGTGAAAAAATAAGAAAAATATTTACAGTCGAACCTCAATAGTTTGAACATCGAAGACTCATTTACCATGGCTAATTCGAACTCGTTTTTGAATCCTTATGAAATTCTTCCAACAGCTCAGGGAAACAAATATTTATGGAAATTTTCTTAATTTATCATGAAATTGTATGTTGTGTGTACTCATTAGAATATTGCCTCATTGAGGTGATTCTAATGAGTACACTCAACATACAATTATTGTGTAGAAAATAAAAAAAAAACATAGCAACAGATAAGGCACTTTTTTCATCCGAAAAATGCTGATATCTTTCTTATTTCTCCACAAAAACATATGTTGTGGGTACTCATTAGAAGTGCCTCGCCGAGGCGCTTCTAATGAGTACCACAACATATGTTTTCATGGAGAAATAAGAAAAATATTATGTGGATACCCCTCTTATATGTAGCTATGAAAAAATCCCTAAATTTTCGCTATTTGCTTCCTGATTGTGCACCATGAATGACCCTCAGAGGCTCGAATTACCCATGTCTCGAACAATTTTCTATGGTCCTAAAGACGTTCGAGCCATTGAAGTTCTACTGTATCTGGTAACTGCTCTTACCTGGAGTTATGCTCTATCTGTCCTTAATCAAATTATTATTTCCATTCTGTATTGCTTGCTTCTTGCTGTTATCTTTCCTTCTCCAACTCCGAAGAACATCATTTCGGAAAAGCCTCCAGAATAGGACAGGGTTTATGGCATTCATAACGATCATGGAACCACATATAGCATAAAAATAGGACGGCGGAACTAAATCATAATCGTTAAATATACTACAAGTTATCTTAGCACAGGAATAACCTCGGCATACTAAAAACGTTGAAAGATTTAAATATATCACTATTTTGTAAAGCCAATTCTCATAACTAAAGTTGGTCATCTGCAGCAGTTTACGGGAGTGTAAGAAGAAGCTGTTGATCTCCGCCATTAAGGCTATGACGTTGAAACTAATGCACATTTTAGCGTGAAAGTTGTACCAGAACATTGAAGCAACCTGGAAACATAAGTACCGTACTCACCCTAAATTTTGGGACACCTTACATGTCTCAGAATTCTAAAAAGGTCCTTCTCCTACCTGTTGATATGTCTAATACAATACTGGATGAGTGGGAAATACTACCTACTAAGGAAACACTATAAAAAAGATCAGAAATAGACGACTTATTTGATGATGATTATGCGATTTTTTCTGATTTTTTTTTATAAAGGGATATGTTGTGGGTACAGATTTGAATTGCATCGACAAGTACCCACAACATATCCCTTCATAAGGAAGTAGACAAAAAGTAGACTTGTTGAAATCTGAAGACTACGGTCTTGGTCAGACACCGAATTATGCGGCATCAGCATCTGATATGGGTTGTTTTCCCAGGCCTGCTAGTCCCACTACTTAGGGTTATTAGGATATTGCACAGTACGACATGCTCTGACCATATTTTCATGCCTGGTTTGTATGAATGTATCTGCCACCTCTGGGTGTGTACCTGGGCAACCCTTCCCAAATTAATGACAAAATTTTAGTAAGAACAAGCAAATTCTGCAATTTTATGTCCAATTCTTTTTACCCTTGCCATGCTGAATAAATTAAGATGCCATGCCTACTTCTAATTCTCAGCCAATCAAATTACTAGATCCAGGTTGTTGATCAAATTTGCATACTTAATGATAACAGTGCAGATTCAGAAGCAAACTGATCTGGATCTACACTACACTGCAGGGCATACCTGGGTTCAACAGGACCAGGGTTAAGAGCTATTTGAAAGCTCTGAAAATGTTTGGAAAAATAAAATTTGATGAAAATACAAAAATGCAAATATATGTTCAGACCATGTCCAAAACATCTGTAAAGTTTCAAACTAAAATTTAGATTGAACTTCAGTGAAGTTGATGTCACACCTGGCCCCCACCCCCACCCCAAAAAGTAATGAGGATTACATGTATATGCAAACAATATGCATACCTTCAGACCATGAAGAAAAAGATGTGCAAAAGTTAAAAAAAAATATAAAAAAATCGGTATTACATTGTATGAGAAGTTGCGCTCAAAAGGTACCCACTGTCTATACATTTTTATAAAATCTGAGGTAAGAAAATGACAAAGTCAACAAAGTGGAAAAAGTGATAAACATAAATTCAAAACTTATATCAAAATCACATGCACATCTGCAGACCCTGGAAAAAACATATGCAAAACTTAAAAAAGAACGGTACAAAATTGTATGAGGAGTTGCAATCACAAGGTACCCACTATCTATGCACTTTTGTAGCATCTGAGGTCAGAAAATGACAAGTTCACAAACTAGAAAAAAGTGACAAAAATTTATGAAAGGATTATATCAAAAGCACGTGCACATCTTCAGACTATGGAGAAAACATGTGCAAAGTTTCAAAAAGATTGGTATATGAGGAGTTGTGCTCATGAGGTATTCACTGTCTATATATTGAGGGTGAAAAATGACTAAGTTCACATGTGGAAAAAAATAACTTGTAATAAAATGATCTAACAATTATATCAAAAGCACATGCACATCCTCATACCATGAAGAAAACACATACAAAGTTTCAAAACAATCAGTACAAATCTGTAAGAGAAGTTGCGCAGGGTAAATGTTGATGGATGGACAAACAGACTGAAGGACGGAAACTTGCACCCTTAAGTCATCCATGCTAAACCAGGTGCGACAACAATTAAAAACTCTAGGAGGATTTGGGTACACAAAGTACCTTAGATACTCAATAACTCAAAAACATCTTTCAAAAACCAAGCAGCTTTAAACTCCTCCAATAATATCAATTCATAAACAAAGCAGCTTCAAACTCCATTCAGATCCTTCAATACTATCCCAGCAGCCTGAAGCTCCAACCAAAGCATTCAACAATATCAATGAATAAACTAAGCTGATTGCAGTTCCATCCAAATCCTTCAATAATATCAATTCATAAACCCAGCATCTTGAAGCTCCATCCAAATTCTTCAACAATATCAATACATAAACCAAGCAGCTTAAAGCTCTATTCAAATTCTTCAACAATACCAATTCATAAACTAAGCTGTTTGCAGTTTCATCCAAATCCTTCAATAATATCAAATCATAAATCCACCAGCCTGATACTCCATCCAAAACCTTCAGCAATAATAGCAGTTCATGAATTGAGCTGCTTGAAGCTCCATTCAAATGCTTCAATAATACCAATCTATAAGCCTATCAGTTTGACGCTCCAGCCAAAATCCTTCAATAATATCATTTCCTAAGCCTAGCTGCTCATAGCTCCATCCAAATTCTTCAGTAATACCAATTCATAAACCCAGTAGCCCAAAGCTCCATCCAAAACAATACCAATTCATAAATCTAGCAGCTTGAAGCTCCATACAAAACCTTCAATAATACCAATTCATAAAACATGCAGCTTGTAGCTCCATCTAAATCCTTCAATGCATAAACCCAGCAGCCTGCCACTCCATCCAAATCCTTCAATTCATAAACCCAGCTGCTTGAAGCTCCATCCAAATCCTTTAATAAAACCAATTCATAGCTGCATCATTCAAGGATACAGGGAAGTGCATGGTGGGATGGGGTATGGCAGGCCGGAACCAGATGTTGAGGGTGAGAGAATCCTAGAGTACGTCCTAGCATTTGACCTGCTTCTTGGGAACACATGTTTCAAGAAACATGACAGCCATCTCATCACAAACAAGTCTGGAAACATAGCCACACAGATAGACTTCATCCTTTTCCGTAGGACCATGCGCAAACTTGTCACAGATGTAAAAGTGATCCCTGGTGAGGAAGTAGCTCTGCAACATCAGCTTCTTGTAAGTGACATGAGGATTGATGTGCCTCCAAAATCCAAGCGCAAGTTTACCCCTCGCCTCAAAGTTTGGAAGCTTAAAGACCTTCAGACAAGCAATCAATTCCAGCAGGTCTTCAACTTGCATGTGAGCACATCTGCAGGTGTAGCTGATGGGGCCACTGAGGATATCTGGAACAACATCAAGACTGGACTGCTCAAGACAACTGAGGAGGTATGTGGCACAACTCGGCCACACCGTTGGCATCGTGAAACCTGGTGGTGGAACGAACACATGGAAAAGGCCATTGCTGCCAAACGGACAGCTTTCAAGGCCTGGAAAGCTGGTAAAGGAACTAGGGCATCATACGATGCAGCCAAACGAAATGCCAGACATGCAGTGCACCATGCTCGTCAAGAAGCCGACAAGAAGGTCTACGAGAATACTGACCCCAAGTCTTCAGAAGTCTACCGCCTTGCTAACCAGTTTAGAAGAGAGAACACTGATGTTGTTGGTGACAAACCTGTGAAGAATGATGCAGGAGAGATGTCAATGAGCGAAGACTCAAAGCAGAAGGCCTGGCTGGAGCACTACCAAAGGCTTCTCAATGTTGAGTTTGACTGGGACCCAGACCACCTGTCACATCAATCACCAGTGGAAGGCCCGCCCATCCCAATCACCATTGATATGGTTAAGAAGGCTATCTCGCAGATAAAGGCAGGCAAAGCACCGGGCCCATCAGGCATAGTGGTGGAGATGATAAGAGCGGCCGGTGACATGGGCGCCTCCATGATCCGTGACCTCGCAGTTGCAATCATTCGTGATGGCAAGGTACCCTCTGACTGGGAGCAGAGTTTCATTATCTGCCTCTACAAGGGAAAAGGGGACGCATTGGAAAGGGGGCAACTACCGCGGTCTCAAGCTGACAGGGCAGGTTATGAAAATCCTGAAGAGGATTGTGGACGGCCTCATCAGACAGTTGGTGTCAATCGACGATTCCCAGTTTGGCTTCGTCCCAGGCAGAGGCACTACAGACGCAATCTTTGTTGTCAGGCAGCTGCAAGAGAAGTATCTAGCTGCCAATAAGAGACTCTACATGGCTTTTGTAGACCTGGAGAAGGCGTTTGATCGAGTGCCTCGGAAGGTCATCTGGTGGGCGCTGAGAAAACTTGGTGTGGAGGAGTGGATTGTGCGACTGGTGCAGGGGATGTATTCAAATGCACGGAGCCATGTCCGTGTTGGTGAGGGGTACAGTGAAGAGTTTGAAGTGAAGGTTGGTGTTCACCAAGGATCAGTACTCAGCCCATTGCTCTTCATCATTGTGCTTGAAGCCTTATCACGAGAGTTCCGCTCTGGGGTCCCCTGGGAGGACCTCTATGCCGATGACCTTGTTATCATCGCTGAATCACTTGAGGAATGTGTCAGGAGGCTCTTGACTTGGAAAGAAGCAATGGAGAAGAAAGGACTGAGAGTAAATGCAGGAAAGACAAAGATCATGATCTGCGGTACGGGACTGGACCTCCTGCAGCGTTCAGGCGAGTTTCCATGCGCTGTCTGTCGCACTGGAGTGGGCAGCAACAGCATCTTCTGCAATGGCTGCAAGCACTGGGTGCACAAAAAATGCAGTGGGCTCAAGCGTTTGAAAAAGGACCCTGACTATAGATGTACACGGTGCCAGGGAACTGCACGCCCCTTGGATGGCAGACCACAGAAGGAAGTCCAGGTCGGACCTGACAAGCTTGAGGTGGTAGCTTCCTTTTGCTACCTAGGAGACATGCTCTCAGCAGCAGGTGGCTGTGAACTTTCAACCACAACATGTGTGAAAACCGCCTGGAAGAAGTTCAAGGATCTGCTACCAGTCCTCTCTTCACGCCACCTTTCTTTCAAAACACGTGGCCATGTGTACAGCTCTTGTGTGCGGAGCGCAATGCTCCATGCCAGCGAGACTTGGCCATTGACAAAGCCGAACCTCCAGCGTCTGCAGCGAAATGACAGGGCAATGATCAGACAGATCTGCAATGTCACGCCGCAAGACATTGTCACCACCAGGTCCAATGATCTACTTGTGCGGCTTGGCATTGAGGATCTGGACCTCATTCTGAAGGAGAGAAGACTTCGATGGTATGGACATGTGGAACGCTCCAGTGGTGCACAGGGCTTCCATTAACTTCCAGACTCAGGAAGTCCCAGACTTCCTACCCCTCAAATTTGGAAGTCCCACAGGAAAATCTAGGAAGTCCCACTTTTTTACCGTGCTGCGGCGGTCTGCCCTTTCTTTAGTAGAACATAGGTTCTTATTTCTGTGTCACAGAGAATCATCATGATATACGCTTCTCTTAGATGTGTTTTAAAAATGCCCTTATCGCTTATTAAAATTCGATCGCATCTTTTTGGAAAGCCTGTACTTGTATGTCGGACCTTAGAGAAGGCATCAACATTGGTACAACTTCGCATTCGTTTCAAAGCCCAGAGAAAGAAAAAAGAAAAGAGAAAACATGAGAGAAAACACCCAAAACATGTTTTCTTAAAAATAAACTATGCTGAAATTATTTTGCAGAAATGTATCTAATGAAATATTTGTTCGGATTGAAGCTGATCAACACGAGCGAACCAGTTGCTTACTTCACAAAAATTGCGGGAAAACGGCGCCGACTCGTGCAACAACAAACAAATTAAAGGCAGCTCTCGATGAAATACCAATAGCAAAACGTTCGTTCGCGGAGAAAAGCAAGCAAAACCATCGCAAATCGCTTATATTTAGACTTACTTTGCGTCTTTTCCGCGCTGGTAAACAGCGCAACCGGAACAAGGCTACGCATAAATTTAGAAACGGGTTTTCCGAAACTTTTGACGAAAAATATGTTTTCTTTTCATTTGAAAAATTGCTTTTGTTGTCATGACAAACGTAAGCTTCTAAATTCGAATAGATTTCAATTTGCGTTCTGTGCATAATTGTTATTTATTTATTTATAGAATTTCACTCGGCAATTCCCGGAAGTGTTGCAGACGACACACGTTCTTAGCAAAATAATAATTTAAGATTTTAAGACGTGAATATTAAAAAATAATAATGACTTCATATAATTTCAACGAATATTTTCGGGGTCGCAGTAGAAAATTTAATTATATAAACATCAATTAATCAACTCAGCACGCGTGATAAATACACGCAGTGATCACGCAGCCATCAAAAGGTAGCCGCGACGCTTGACACGGCTGTCAATAAAACTCCCGCAAGCGTAAAGTGGGACGTCCTCAAAGCTCAGTCAACACAGGTAGCGAATTTCCGGTAAGTAGGCGGGGCAAACATCATACAACTGGTTAAAAGTGGGCGGGCCTTTTGACAATTTTTGGACGTCTCGGGTATCGATTTCGGACGGACAAAAGAAATTTCGGAAGTCCCCGGTACGTCTTTGAAGTTCAATTTGGACGTCCGGTGGCAATCTCAGGGTGTAATATACGTCGTACGTCCGCTTAACGGAAGCCCTGGGTGCAATCAAGACAGCCTTTGACATACAGGTTGATGGAAAGCGTGGGCCTGGGAGGCCCAAAATGACATGGAAGCAGCTGACAGAGAGGGATTGCAGAGAGTGGAAGCTCTCGGCTATCAACCCTCATGATAGACGTACCTGGAGATCTGGTGTGAGATCTGCCATGCGTGCAGCAAGCCAGCTATCTGGAAGGGGGCCCACTGGTGTGGATGTTGCCCCTGTACCTGCACGTTAATCAAAAATCCGATTATGATATGATGAAACCCAGCAGCTCCATCCAAATCCTTCAATAATATCAATGCATAAACCAAGCAGCTTGAAGCACCATCCAAACTGATTTGTTTGAGTTGAGGTTTAACATACCCTTCAACAATATTTCATTCATGTAAAAATATTACCTCTAAATTTATGGGACTTTTACCTGACACACTATCTCACCCTGCTCCCACCCAAGGATCTGACAAGGGACAAAAAGTTGTTTAGCAGAGGGAGAAGACACTCATACAATTAACACAAAGCATTATGGGTAAATATTTCAGCAGACGACACTCTATAAATTTGTTTTTGTTTTTTTCTCACTTAAGCGGACTTGACAAGTCATACATTTGGTTGTGTTGAGGTTTTAATGCCCAGTCAACCCAATGGGGTCATGTCGACTGCGGTCAGCTTACCTAACCACATGTTTACTGGGCAGGCTTAGTTCTCTAAGCAGTTAACCAGTATTGTGCACATACTTTCGCCAGAAACTGACAAGTAATACAAATTGTATGAGACCATTTGCATGCAATGCCAAACCCCGTTTTTTTTTTCTGGGAAAAAATATCACTTTGTCTGCTGATTCTGAGCTGAGAGAGTTAACAGTTAAAAAGAGTGAGTTTCCATATAAGCTACTCACTGGAACCTTTTTATAAGATGGTTCAATAAAAGATGGTTTCAGACATAAGACCATATAAAGGTGGATCCTGAAAGTGTTGTGTCCAAACATAAATGTAAAGATTATATAGAAAAATAACCATTTATGGTCATTTTTCTATTTTTATCTATGGTAAATGTCCTAAAAAAAAATTCAAACACTTTATGCCTTTACTTTTGGGTCTTAAATTTTGCTTTTTGTTTCATAAAATACTTTTGTTTTGTGTTGAGGTTTTATGGTCCAGTCAATCCAATGGGGTCATGTCGAGCGCGGTCAGTTTACCTAACCACATGTTTACTGGGCAGGCTTAGTCCTTTGAGTGGTTAACCACAAAATACTTAATGAAATGGCAAACAGTGTAGATCCTGATCAGACTGCTCCTGAGGAGCAGTCTGATCTGGATCTGCACTGTTTGCATATGCCAATTTATGATAAATTTTGGTGTACGAAATTTTAGGACCATTACTGTATACCTTTTAGTTTGGATACAACACAGTAGTTTAGATAACATGCTTTTGCTTTGGGTCCCAGCAATAGTGTTATAAAGAGGTTGCGGTGTGGTATTAGAGGAACAGTATTCAAAAGATCTTTTTCTCCCACCTTTGCCTATATGAGATAGGCTATTTGCCCATATGAAAAACTTCTTTTGCCCATATGAAAAACTTCTATCTCACATGACCCTGTGATTCCCAGGAACAATCCAGTTAAAGGTGGGAGAAAAAGAATCCATCCTGTGCCAGTCCATGCAGGACAGGAAAATCTCACCCTCGGGGTAGGAAATTCAACCAGGGACTCAGCAAGCCTTGTCCATGGTTGAAATTCATACCCCGAGGGTGAGATTTCTCTGTCCTCCATGGACACTCATGATGGATTCTTATATTCCTTTGCATTTTTGCACCAAAACATCTCGTTACTACTGTTCGTATTGGCCTCTATGAAACTCCTCGCTCCAGATAAGAGAAAGTATTATTCACAAATATTATTTTGCTGATTCCTACCCCAAGGGTGAGATTTCTCTGTCCTCCATGGATACTCATGATGGATTCTTATATTCCTTTGCATTTTTGCACCAAAACATCTCGTTACTACTGTTCGTATTGGCCTCTATGAAACTCCTCGCTCCAGATAAGAGAAAGTATCATTCACAAATATTATTTTGCTGACTTCTACACAAAAACGTAAGATGATTTGTTGTTTTACGCCACTTTCAACATTATCTAAGTTACAACCAGATGATCAGTGATAATGAAAGGCCCTATGCAATGAAGCGCTGTAAAGGACTGTCATGAGCTGAAATCTGCCTCCAGCGGGATTCCAACACAGGACCCTGTGACAAAGCCGAAATCACTAAGCACTTGGCCATCCGGACGCGTCTACAAAAACGTATGTTGTGGGTATTCATATGTTTTTGTGAAGAAATAAGAAAACTTTCAGTATTTTTCGACTGAAACGAAAAGCCTTATCTGAAGCTACTAAGATAATTCCACGAGTACAAGATACATTTTTTAGCAAAAATTGTCCATGTGTACCAAAGAGACATGATTTGGTGCAAAAATAGTAAAATTTATTTTCCAATTAATGACATAGCCTTATGCATGATGCAACTCATGTATAAAATATGTGTATTCATCTTCTGGAATTCTTCATTTTAAACTTTAACCTGCAGCAGACAAAATTAGCAGACAGCACAAGGTCAATTTTTACAGTCTGAGAAGACTCCTGACCTTCAATGGGAAGAAGGAGTTTGACAATTTTATTTTTGCTTAACCCATTTTAATCTGGAGACCACCAAAAGGGTAATTGGCAAACAGTACAGGCCCACATCAGATGCTGCAGAATGCAGCATCAGATCTAGGCCTCCACAGTTTGCAAACAGTTAAGCCATTTTTCTCTAGGAATATCTAAATCACATAGCCTGACATACCTAAAATTGAAATTCGACTCTTCAAATACAATGTATATAGTACAGGAGAGATTTGCCTAAAATGGGTAAAAACTTTGCTTTGAATTTCATTAACAGGAAACAGCATGCCCCATTTTTTCACAAAGCTCTAGTTTAGACCTGTTTTCTACCAGAAAATACAAACACTTTTCTTTTTCTTACTTCTCACTTAAGAATAGTGGCGGGGTTCTTATCAGAGCTACCTTACCATGGGAATTCTAATTAGTGCCCACAATGTACAAGAAATAAGATAAAATATTCAATGTGGTAGAAAAGCCACATTTTCGAAAGTATTGATTTTTATTTATTTATTTTTTTTCTCTTATATTGCCATAAAAAAGTATATTGTGAGTGATCATCAGAAATGCCTCATACATGCATGTAGGAGAAATTCCAATGAATAGCCATAACATAAGTTTCTTCTTGGAAGAATTAGAAAATATTATCTGGTAGCACAGCTCCAGAAAAGGTCCCTTTTTTCTGTTGAAAAGTACTGGACCCAGTTGTTCGAAACTAACAATGTCGTTAGTTAACGTATCGTTAAAACTTTGATCATTAAATATGGCATATATGCTAATATTTTTGCTGAAAAAAATGTGAGTAGCTTTTGCATTTGCAAAAGCTACTCACATTTTTTCAGCAAAAACACCTGTGAATTAGATATTGTACTTACTAGAACAGTTAACATTTTGACCACTAACGAGCTCGTTAAGCTAACGATGCTTTGAACAACTGGGCCCTGATATTCTTCTCATTTCTTCATATGCTGTGGGTACTCATGAACCCTTGTCCTGCTGAATAAATTAAGATGCCAAGCCCACTTCTAATTTTTAGCCAATCAGATTACTTGATCCAGATTGTTGCAATAAAGTCATGTACTTTATGGCAAACAGTGCAGATCTAGATCAGTTGGCTTCTTCAGAAGCCAACTGATCTGGATCTACACTGCTTGCAAAGGCAGGGTATACCCAGGTTCAGCAGGTTAAAAGTATCCGGCCAAGTCACTTCTGATGAATAGCCACAACATATGAAAAATGAAGTTTTTTAAAAGTAAAACATATTTTAACGAGTAATACTTAACCTATAGATAATGTGCTATTCTATTCTGTTATTCACCCCCTCCACAGAAAAAACGACCTTTCAGTCGTTATAAAGTCTTAATTCAGAAGGTCCCTTTAACAGTTACCTGTATGACGTAGTTCCTCCCGCTCAAATGATCACGTGTCAGTTTCTTTTATGTGTAAAACAATACACAATTAGGAGAAAGGAGCGAGGGAAGGGAGGTGGGACGATAAATACTTATCTATAGGTTAAGTATTACTCGTTAAAATATGTTTTACTTTTAAAAAACTTCATTTTAACTTCGTAATACATTAACCTATAGATAATGTGCTAGAATTTGTAGAATAGGAGGGAGGATTTCTCCTAATAAGTTAGTCCCAACTTCTGAATTAAGGCTTAATAAAAGGATTTATTTTTTATATATATATAATGAGGACATAATTAGTGCTTAAGGCAATAATAAGATCCTTTAACCAAGGATAAAGTAATCCAGGGTTAACATATATATATAATTAAGATATAATTAGTACCTCTCTAGTATAGCATCAGGTCTAGGGGGGCTGTTGACGTTGTCTACACATCCATAGCTGATTGCTGTTGGCCCCCCACCACTTTTTGGGCCACTACAATGGGGCCCAAACTTTGGAGATTCTGTGCTTGTTGAGACATGTCTCTGAGATAGAATTTGGCAAAAGTTGATGAACTATTCCAAACCGCTGCTTGAAGTATATCATTGAGAGGAACTTTGTCGAAGAAAGCCCAAGAAGAGGAAAGAGCTCTAACTTCATGAGCTTTGATTTTAAGGAAAGAGATATCTCATTTAGTGAGTTTCCTATAGGCAAGTTTAACAGTGTAAGATATCCATCTCGAGATAGTATCTTTAGAAATATCCTTATTGCCTTTAATAGGAAGAAAAAGCCTAGTTCTATTTGGGCGATAAGAGCTAGTCATTTTGAGATAGAATTTCAGAGCCCTAACGGGGCAAAGAAGTCTGTCAGTATGTTCCCATTTACATATTCGAGCAAGACTAGGAACATCAATAGGATCTGGTTTAACAGAAGGAAGCTGGTTTTTTGCTAAAAAACCAGATTTAAGAATCAAGGAAACTGAACCATCAGATTGATTAAATCTTAAATGTTGTGAATCCATAGCTAGAGCATGTATTTCACTACACCTTTTAGCAGTGGCAAGAGCTAAGAGAAAGGCTGTCTTAATAGTAACGTGAAATTTAGAAGCCTTATCAAGAGGTTCAAAAGGTGGTTTTTGTAGACATACTAAAACCCATGATAAGTCCCATTTAGGTGTAAGAGATCTTTGTACTGGTCGTTGAAGTTCAAAGGATCTGATAAGTTCAGATAAAACTGGATTAGATCCGATTCTATTACCAGTTTTGAATTTTAAAGTGTTAGAGATCATAGATCTATAACCTTTAATAGTACTAATCTGACATTTCTTTTCCGAAAAAAGAAAGATTAAGAAATCGGCTATAACTGTAATAGGGGCCGAGATCGGATTAACCTTTTTTGTATGACACCAATTAGAGAAGGTGGTCCATTTTGCATTGTAGACTTTTTGTGTAGATGCTCTTCTTGATCTGGAGACAAAATCTGCAACGTTTTGTGAAAATTTCTTATCTCTGATTGATTGTTTGATAACTCCCAAGCGTGAAGGTCGAGAATTGGGAGGTTTTGATGTACAAATCTTCCTTTGGATTGAGTCAGTAGTCTTGGAATTAGTGGCAGACGAATCGGAGCTGACACTAATAGAAGAAGAAGTTCTGAGAACCACTGTTGCTGTGGCCAGAACGGAGCTATGAGAACTATTCTGCACTGATGTTGTCGGATTTTCTCTAGAACAGCAGGTATCAGAATAAAAGGAGGAAAAGCATATGCATGAAGATGATTCCAGTCCATGGACAGGGCATCTATCGCTAGTGCTTTGTAGTCTTGTACTGGAGAGACATATAATGGGAGTCTGTGGTTGAATCTTGTCGCAAACAGATCCACATTTGGGAAGTTGAGCATCTGGAATACTGAATTCGCAGCTGTTTGATCCAGAGACCATTCTGTCTTGATAGGTTTGTCTAGTCTTGAGAGGCGGTCTGCAAGAATGTTGAATTTGCCTGGGATGTGACGTACTCTGATAACTATGTCTTGTTCCAGGCACCAATTGAGTATTTTCCAAACTTCTACGCAAAGATTGGGGGAATGAGTGCCACCCTGTTTGTTGATATATGAGACCACCGTTGTGTTGTCTGTGGATATCATGATGCAAGAATGGTGAATAAATGTTTTGGCTTGTTTCAGTGCTAATCGTATGGCCATCATTTCTAACATATTGATATGGAGCTGGGATTGGTTTTCTGTCCAGCGACCATGAAAGGACAGTGTTGTCGGCTCTAAATGAGCTCCCCATCCGTAATGACTGGCATCCGTATAAAGGAAGAATTTGGGGTCTGGAGGATGGATTGAAGTCCCTGTCTCGAATCGAATGGGGTTTATCCACCATTGTAAGTGAGATCGAATCATGCCGTTTATCGAGATCGGGTGATCGAGAGGAAAAATATGAGGTTTCCAGACTGACAGCAGGCACATCTGAAGAGGACGTAAGTGCAGTCTGCCCAGGAGAACAAGGTCTGCTGCAGCACTGAGTTTGCCCAAAAGAGAAAGGAAAGTTCGTGCCGATACATGTTTTGCTGACATTATTTTCTTGATTGTTAGAATTAGGTTCTGTACACGATCCGCTGGAACCCTGACTAAATTTTGTTGCGTCAGAAATTCCATACCTATGAAGGTGAATTTCTGAGCAGGAAAGAGGTCTGACTTCTTGAGATTTGGCAGAAAACCTAGGCTTTGAATAGTTTGAATGCAAATCTTTGTCTGAGTAATCAGACGGTTGTGAATCAGATTTTTTATCAGCCAATCGTCTAGGTATGGAAAAACTGATATGGCACGTTGGCGTAGAAAAGCTGCAATAACGTCCATCAGTTTCGAGAAAATTAACAGACTTAGGGACATTCCAAACGGTAGGGCCGAAAAGCGATATACTTGATCTTCGTGTACGAAACGAAGATACTTCCTGGATTGACGATGTATCGGCACATGTAGATATGCATCTGTTAAATCTATGGAGACAGCCCAATCGTTGAGTCTCATCGCTTGTCTTACCGATTTGACTGTCTCCATTTTGAATGCTTGTTTCTCTATGTAACGGTTTAATAAAGACAGGTCTAATATTAAACGAAACTTTCCGTTCTTTTTTGGCACAAGGAATATCCGGGAATAAAAGCCGGGAGTTTCCAGATTCTGTACCCTTTCCACTGCCCGTTTGTTGAGAAGATTTTCGATCTCTTCTCTGAGAAACGGGGAGGAGGATTGACTCATTCTGATCGGAACAGATGACAAAGGAGGAATTTTGATGAATGGTATCCTGAATCCGTTTCGTACGATAGAGAGGACCCATTTGTTGTCTGTTATTTCCTCCCATTTTTCCGCAAAATGGGCCAATCGTCCTCCCACTGGAATGTCCGCGAGCGGAAGAGCAGGCAGTGGAAAGGGCGGGCCTTCATAATCTTGCGGAGGAAGAGGCAGGTTTAGAGGAGGGGAACTGACGGATGTTACCAGTCCTCTTGATATTATCTTTCTTAATGTGAGAAGATGAGCTTTGAGAAATATTTTTGGACCTATACGACTGCGTAGGTTTAGGTCTGGATGTTGTTTGTTTAGCAGGATATTTAGGTATCTTGAAAGCTCTGCTCTGCGAAGGAGGCTTATAAGAATGAGATTGTGACTGAATGGATGTAGAAGCTAGAAACCTTTGCTGTTGAGCTTCGAAGTTTGATTTAGCTATTTCTTTTATCCTGCCATCAAATAAGGACTTTGAGTTAATAGGAGCGTTCCTTAACTCGTATGTGGAATTGTCGAGTAGTAGTTTAGACGAAGCTAGGGCTGCGTCCCTCCTAGCTTGGAATAATTCAGTAGTTAAAAGTGTAGACATGGCAGTAGCATGTTTAATCGATTTGGCTACGGCCTCCAGAAGTCTGGAAAGGGCCGCAACCGACATCGATTCCTGTTGTAATGAAAGGAAGGCAGCTGAAGAAAATAGATCAGCATGAGAATTAATAGCGACTAGTTTTCTAGCCTTCCTTTCCCATGCTTCTAGATTCTTGAGCGGAATAGAAGCTCTTCCTTTATTAGAAATGTCTAGGAGCGACGCATCCGCTTCTAATTGAGGGATATTATCAGTTGGCAAATATTGGTTTTGGCTCTTGTAGAATTTAGTCGGAGCAAGAGCCGAAACCAAGCTTTGCGGGCAAATCCAATCTCTTGAAAATTTGTCCGATTCTAGTCTATTTTGAATATATTTTGTTGTATTTTGTACTAATTTGGATTGTGGGAGGACAAGTAATGGAGTGGAACGAGACTCCATTACTTGTTCGATCCCAGAGAGAGGTTTTAATGGAGCTTGATCCTGCTGAGTTTTGGGGCATAACTCAGGAGGAAGAAGCCGGAAGACCTCGTTAATCGCACGATCAAATGACCAGACTTCGGATTCAGTTTCCGAATCTGACTCCTTATTCTGTTGAGTGAGATTCGGCTGAATCTGATCGTAATTAATAGGTTGATTAGTGATTTGACTAAAATTAGTCTCCTCAGGTTGTATTGGAGTTGGCGTTTGAACAACCTGGGGAGATTTATGAGCCCTTGTATATCTACCAATGTCAAGTTGAGATTGGGAGGAATTTGATGAAGAAGAAGGGGTCATCGATCGTCTTCTTCTCTTTTTATGAGAGTGCTTAGATCTCTTTGAATTTTTCTTTCGCCGAGAAGAACTCAAAGAGTCTGATCTGGAAGTAGAGATAGAAGAAGAGGACGATCGATGTCTTCTTCTCTTTTTAGATTTATGCTCTCTTTTTGACTGATCCTTCCTTGAAGGTCTGGAGATAGATAAATCATTTGAATTTGGAGGCTCAATCATTACACTCGGATCTGAGACCTGCGAAAAATCAGGTTCGAGTGGAATAATCTGTCTAGAGGAAGAAGCTGGATTATGAAGATCTAGTCTATTAGAACGTTCGTAACCAGGAATAAAGACATTGGATAGTCTGTGGACACTACCCTGTGAAATATGGCTACTTATGGACGGAGCGTAGCTTTGTACAGGCACATTTATAGGAATATAACCAGGCGGAATTTGTGTTTGTAGGTCATACGCGAATGACTGTAAACCCATGCCTGGTTGACTGGAGCCTAGTTGACTGGTGCCTGGTTGACTGGTGACTGGTTGACTGGTGACTGGTTGACTGGTGACTGGTTGACTGGCGACTGGATGACCGGTGACTGGATGAACGGAGATAAGTTGCCCAGTGACTGGATGACTGGTGACTGGTTGACTGGTGACTGGTTGACTGGTGACTGGTGACTGGTGGGCTTAGTGCCCGGTCAGACTCTAAGTCCGCCAGGCTGCCACCTTGATGGGTCCTGCCCCGAGCAGTAAAGCTATGAGGGGCGGTGCTCCCATCAACTGTCCCGTTGTCAGACATGTCTGACTGGGACTTCTTTGATTTCTTTGATTTCTTCTGTTTTCTCTTCTGCGTCATAACTGATTTTCTAGTAGCATGAAGGCATCTTCTTTCTGCTAGGTTCCAAACTTTTTCTGTCCAGGAACTACAAATATAACACGGAGAGATACGTGTGCAAGAATTACAAGTTAGACAAGATAAATGTGTATCCCATTTAGCTTTTAAATGGCCACAGTTGCCGCGGGCGAAATGCATCGACTGACGCGGAAACAAAGGAAGAAATTTAACATTGAGAAAACAAGAAATCTAAGATCGATATTTCGAAAATAAGTACATAGATAGTAGAAGGAGTGAATATAGAACCAGAGAAAGTCAAGGATATAAAAATTTTAACCGTGTAGAATAATTTTAATCCATTTTTTCTAACACAGAATAATAATCCTTGAACATTCAAAGTCCACAGAAAAGAAACTGACACATGATCATTTGAGCGGGAGGAACTACGTCATACAGGTAACTGTTAAAGGGACCTTCTGAATTAAGACTTTATAACGACTGAAAGGTCGTTTTTTCTGTGGAGGGGGTGAATAACAGAATAGAATAGCACATTATCTATAGGTTAATGTATTACGAAGTTAAAATAACATGAAGACACTCCCTCCAATCTGGAGCCATGTGGAACTCCTCCTAACTACCGGTATGCTATGGATTCAGTATCACTCAAGCCCAGGCCTTAACTGTTTTGGGCCAAACAAAGAAATGTTTAGGATGTCGTCTACTGACTGTACCCTACATTACAATGATGAACAGCATAATACAGGGATGTAAAATTCCATTCGCCCGCTCGCATTTGCGTGTTAATTTTAAGGCGGGGCCAGTGACATTTTCATAACTTTCTTCACTTTTTCTTCATTTCTAGCATCTAAATGTAAAAATTTAGACCATAAGGGCAGTAAGTTTTGAGGGAATTTTACGCCTCTGATAGTACTGACCCTACAATGATGAAATTATCACAGCAATCTATAAGCAGATGAAACAAGGCACCAGAAATATACTAAAAATAATATAAAACCAGTTTAAAAATAATGAGGTGTTTTTTTTTTTCAAATCCATTTATTAAACTCTGGACTGGAAAACAATACATATGCTGTTGCCATACATTCTGTAATAAATGCTCTCCGAGTTTCAGATGAATGCACTCCCCAAATTTCAATGACAGAAACAAGGAACCAGGGCCCAGTTGTTCAAAGCTAACGACATCGTTAGTTAACGATACGTTAAAATTTATATTGAGTGATACGCAAATATGCTGAAATTTTTTGCTGAAAAAATGTGAGTAGCTTTTGCATTGCAAAAGCTACTCACATTTTTTCAGCAAAAAATATCAGAATATTGTATATTGAATCTGCTAAAACACTTAACGAAATGACCCTTAACGAGCTTGTTAAGCTAACAACGCTTTGAACAACTGGGTCCAGAATTGCTAATATCTCGCTGTTCACAATGCACACATTAATGCAATGTGCGTTGGCCACTTATTAGAACAAATATGTGTATAGTAATCAGTATGTTTGGTTTTTTTTATTTATTTTTTTGTTGTTTTTTTTTTCACTTTATCTTCTGAAAACAGGTCACAACACCATAAGTATTAGAGTGAATCGAATTTTCATGTACGTGTATACGGCAGCAAGATCTGAAGTTGTTTCTCTTTACCTCACAGCTCACCCAGCGTGGGAGCCACACACATAACTAAAAATCTACCAATCCCCTTAAGTTACTTTCTGGCTTGTTCAACTTGGATAAGCCAGAAAGTAACTTAGGGGGATTGATAGAACTTCTAAGGAATCTTGTCACTCTAAGAAATGAAACAAAATACTGAAATCTGCCTCCACCATACAGATATTTTCCCAGACACACATTATGGCAATTTTTACCCTAAACCTTGTGTTGAACCCTCAGAAGTTGGGGGATCCCAAGTGATGCATAAATGTATATGATCAATCTTAAATTAATTTTATTTAGCTTTGGTTCTGTATTTTAATTTTTTTTGTGGCCTAAAGGAAAAGAATTATCAAAATTTTGGTATGGTTACCCCCTTTTAAACAATAAAACCAAAACCTCATTAAACGACCCCATACCTCCACATAAGGAAGTCCCTGGGGCCCTTCTTTTAATATTCTGAAGGAAAGAATAATATTTCAAGTATTGGAAGGCCAAGGTATTCTCCATTCGTGTGCACATTTTTCGGCACACTAAACAGACAAACTCCTGGCTAAGAGAAAATATCTTTTGTTAGGTTTGAGGTTTGTCAGTTCCTAAAACAGGCCAGTAGGTGGGGCATCTTTGCATCAGCCACTGAGAACATACTATACAAAAGATATGAGAAGTATTACTGTAGATATTATCATGTCAGAAATGGGTGTGTCAGAAAATAGAATGATCTATAATGATAACGAGTCAAAGGTAAGGAAATCCCGCCCAAAGATAAACTTACAAGCAAAGAAGAAAGTCACATGTACATGAACATGTGTTTATCTTTTTTGTATTAGCCATCTAGACCAACTAAATGAAACTAAATGTCTATGGTTACTGGCAAAGCAATATTTTTTCATCAGAAAGACACTATAAGACTAAAATACATGTATCAGTAATACTAACTATAAGACTGAATTACATGTAATACTAATGCAAGAACTAATAAATTTTGCAAAGGTAAGAAACTTGCGCCGTCAGTGGGTAATGCACCTTAGCCAACCTAGGCATGGAAAATAAAACAAACTGCAAAACTGGGCAACATAACTTTAGATAAAAAGGAGTTATCAGGTACATGTAAATATTTTTCTTATTTCTCCACAAAAACATGTTGTGGTGGGCAATCAGAAGTGCTGGATTAGGCACTTTCTTGTTAGGGACCAACAATATATGTTTTTTGGGGGGTTTTTTTGTGTTTTTTTTGAGAAATAAGAAAAAACATTGATATCTTTTGGTTGAAAAATGCACCTTTTGTGGAGCCATGACAAAAGTTGAGTTATTTCCCTTGTCAGATTAATTACCTTTACCCCTCTCTGGGCTAATTCAGCACACAACAAATTGATGCTATTTTTCTTATTTTTCCTAAAAAACAAGTTTTGACATTACATGCAAATTTTTGGAGACAATTTGCATGAAATGCCAAATCATGATAAGTGTTTCCTGAGAAAATAAGAAAAATATTTCAAAATGCTGTCTGCCGAAATTTTAACCAGAGTGCTAAGCATTAAGGAAGATTACCCACTAATATCATCCATTAAAATTACCTCTGATTGAAAAAAAACAACAAAAAACTGGTTATTTCATCTTTCGATATTAGTAATTTTTATTACCTAATTATTGCAAGTTTTGTTTAATTATAGCAGCAAGTTTCATATGCCATGTTCTGTTACCATACTTAATCTAATAGCTACTGATACAATGTACATAAAATATTTTGACTGGCAGATATCGTTTCTTGTTCTAAGCTTGTGATTGGTCCACTGACTGTTTCTATTAATAGATAAGCAGGTTTTAGAACATTAGTTCAGTCCTCAGTGTGAAAAAGATCCCTAGTGGAAATGGAGGTAAAGAAAAGAATAAAGTGATCAAAATATCACTGCAAGCCTTGTGAATTAGTTTTCAAAACTTTAACCCTTAAAGCGCCAAGAAAATCTGCATCTGAAAATGTCGTCTGTTTATGTCGTCTGCTGAATATTCTTGCAGACTTTTCAAACCTATTTTTGCATACAGGCAAACAGTGTGGACCCAGATCAGACTGCTCCTAAAGGTGTGGACCCTGATCAGACTGCTCCTTAGTAGCAGTCTGATCTGGGTCCACACTGTTTGCGAAAATGACTTTTAAAATCACAAGCAGATGACAAAGCAGACGACAATAGTTGTGACTGGCGCTTTAAGGGTTAATGAATTTCAATATCTGCAGATTACATTTTAAATAAAGTGAGCCACAGTGCAAGAAAAATGCGAAATGCAAACAACAAAGGTCTGTCCATCATAACCCTAAACAAGATAATTCTTGTAAGTGACATTTTTTTCTAATTTCTCCATGGTAACAGTGCTCACAACACGTTTCTGTGGAGAAATAAAACTGTTAACCCTTAAAGCGCCAAGAAAATCTGCATCTGAAAATGTCGTCTGTTTATGTCGTCTGCTCAATATTCTTGCAAACTTTTCAAATCTATTTTTGCATACAGGCAAACAGTGTGAACCCAGATCAGACTGCTCCTAGAGGAGCAGTCTGATCTGGGTCCACACTGTTTGCAAAAATGATTTTTAAAATCACAAGCAGATGACAAAGCAGATGACAATTGGCGCTTTAAGGGTTAATTTTGATATCCCACTTATCTAGATGTGTGATGGATCCATACTGATCACTCCATAATATTCAATAATTCTATGTGGGCAACACAGGCTCTGAACCAATAGTGCCAATATGGTATGCAGACTGATCCAGACATTTGTTGCCTACATAGGCATTAAAAGCCTTTTTCTCTCATTCTCCGAAATTTGATTAGTTTTCCAAAATAACTGTTTATTTCCTGCAGAGCTCCAGATACATTGTACGGTAAAGCATTTTTCTCAACCAAAAGTATTGATATTTCTCTAAGTTTGTCACAAAAACATTACTGTTGTGGGCACTCAGCAAAAACACTTCTATGTGTAATGAGTACTAACAACGTATGTTTTAGTGGTAAAATAAGCAAATTAATTAGCCAGATACCCCTTTTATCTAGAGCTACTGAAAATAAGAACATTTCTTGATTTCAGAAGTAAACAGAAAATTTGTTCAAAATGTTCTCTGCTAATATTTCAATTCAAATTAATGTTCTCTGCTAATATTTGACTCAAATTATTTGTTATATGTATACAAGTCATTAAGAAGAACTTGTCAATTCAGGTTAAATGCTGTGTGTCTGAGGTTTGCTCACTTGCAAACAAAATACCAGGAAATCATAGCTCCAAATAAAACGGGATACCAGGTAAATATTTTTTCTTATTTCTCAATAAAACGTATGTTGTGGGTACTCATTAGAAGCACCTCGGTGAGGTGCTTCTAATGAGTACCCACAACATATGTTTTTGTGGAGAAATACAAAAAAATTCAGCAATTTTTCGTCATAAAAAGCACCTTATCTGGAGCTATGGAAATGTGGTTATGTTTATACATACAGCTATATGGTGTAATGAAACCTCCCAGTTCTTGAAGACATTTTTCGACACGACCAGGTCTAAGAAGTCATATACAAAATACCCTGGAAAAGAAAACAGAAACTGAAGAATGACCGACAAAAAAACAAACAAACTAAATGATAAAAATATGTCTTATTTGTATCTGCTTCCTCATAATGATGGTTTGATGTTTTACATCCCTTTCAAGATTATTTACTTCATATTAAGATGTAGGGGTGATAATATAAGGTTATGTGTAATGGAGTCCCGTACAGTCCGACATAAGCTGAAAACCGGCTCCAGTGGATTTGAACCTGGGACACTAGAACAATCCTGAAATGTCATAAACCTTCCATATTGCACTTAGTAAGAAATCTTTTTGCTTTTCAAGAGAAACAGCACAGATGCAAAATAAAATGATTTTGTATTCTTTTATAATATATCTGGTGCAGTTAGCTGTTGTATTATGTTTTGGAATGTGTTCGGTGTTGACTTCATTATTTTCAGTGTTTATTCTAACCCACTGAGATTGGAGATCCCTAAACCGGTACTGACTGGCAAACAGTGCAGACCCATATCAGAATGTGGCATCTGATCAGGGTTTCCAATGTTTTCAAATAGTTCAACCATTTTTCTTTAGGAATATCTACATCATATAGCCTGAAATACCTAAAATCGAAAATGGATGCTTTCAATCTATGGTGTGGGACAATTTATTCATAGCAACAGATATGAAGGATGCTTTTTTCATCCGAAAAATGCTGATATCTTTCTTATTTCTCCATGTAAACATATGCTGTGGGTACTCATTAGAAGCGCCTCGCCGAGGCGCTTCTGAGTACCACAACATATGTTTTCGTGGAAAACATATGTTGTGGGTACTCATTAGAAGTGCCTCGCCAAGGCGCTTCTAATGAGTACCCACAACATATGTTTTCGTGGAGGAATAAGAAAAATATTATGTGGATGCCCCCTCTTATCTGTAGCTTTGTAAAATTATTCAGTCTTTAATGGGTTAATTCTAAAGTGAGCCTTACTATAATCATGGAAGATGTACACAAAATGTATAAGCAGCAGAATAAAACTTGAAGGACTTCACATTCTCATTTACAGGCTAAAGTATTGTGATATACACTTCAACCTCTTTATAACACTGTTCATTATAACACTGTTTTGGATATAACACGGTTCAAAGATGGATCCCAAAAATGTATAGATTATATTGAAAAATGACCATAAATGGTCATTTTTCAATATAATCTATACATTTTTGTTTGGATATAACACGGTTGTTTAACTAACACGGTTTGTGCTATGGACCCCAACAATAGTGTTATAAAGAGGTTGTGGTGTACTACTAAACGTACCAGTATATGTGCATCCCCACAACATATTGTCCAAGGCCTAATGAGTAATAATCAATTCTAATAATTACCAAGGCCCTGTTGTTCAAAACTAACGATGTCATTAGTTAACGTATCGTTAAATCTTTGATCATAAGACATTAAATACAGCATATACGGTAAATGTCCTAAAAATTCGAACACTAAAGCGTCTGACAAAATGACATATGCAAACAGTGTGGACACTGATCAGACTGCTCCTTTAGGAGCAGTCTGATCAGGGTCTTGGTTGTGTTGGGGTTTAACGACACGTCAACCCTTGAGGGTCATTTTGTGTCGTCTCCCAGAGAAAGGGAGAAAAGAGATAGAAGAGAGAGTAGAGGAGATGAAAGAGAGGGACAGGGAAGAAAAAGGAACAGGAATGAAAGTGAAGAAACAGAAGAAATAAAAACATTCCCCCTCTACCCTTACCCACTACAAGGATCGCAGGCCTTGCCCAACTGTAAGCCAATATCAGTTGGACGCCCCGGTGATGTATGATACACAGCACCTTCACACCACCCGACCACCCCCCTGATCAGGGTCTACACTGTTTGCCATTCCACTAAATATTTAAAGAAACTGCTGCATAAAAAGCAATAATTAAGCCAAAAGAGTATGGAATAAAGTGTTCGAAATTTTAGGAAATTTACCGTAGGCTAATATTTTTGCTGAAAAATATGAGTAGTTTTTAGCTACTCACATTTTTCAGCAAAAATACCTGTGAATTAGATATTGTACTTACTAGAACACTTAACATTTTGACCACTAACGAGCTCGTTAAGCTAACGATGCTTTGAACAACTGGGCCCTGGAATCTAGATAAGCTTTTGGTACATATAATAAGGTTTTGAGTACCAGTATTTCAGGATGTTGTCACCTGCTGCATTTGTCATTGGTGCTTTATTAAGGGTTTGACATTTTTTGTGCCTTATAAAGACAAATTGTCTACACAGAGTAGATGGTGTTCTTGTAAAATTTAGGTAAACATAATACATGTAGATCATCAAAGAGCAAGCTGTTACTCTGACAATGATCATTTAAGGTAAATGTCCTAAAAATTTTGTATACCAAAGTTTCTGAAAAAATGGTATATGTAAACAGTGCAAACCAAGAGAAGCAGTCTGATCAGGATCTACACCGTTTGCCATTCCACTAAGTACATGTATTTAAAGAAACAACTGCACAAACAGCAAAATTTAGGCCAAGAAGCTGTGAAACAAAGTGTTCAAAATTTGAGGACATTTACCGGACCTTCAGAAGCTATGATTTAAATAACATACCTGTAGAAAAGGCAACCATGAAGTAAGTGAAATAGTTGATGTGAAAGAACAAATCATCAAACAGTTCAGGATATAATACCAGGCTGCAAAAGAAAATTTACATTTAAGGCCCCCAGGTGTGCAAATTCTAGCTATTTCATTATATGGAAACAAATAATGAATAAACTATTATATTTCCCAAAGTATTCAGACAGATACGCCTGAGCAAACAGTGTAGACCTATATCAGATGCTGCAGAATGTGATGTCTGATCAAGGTCTACAATGTTTGCCAATCAATATAAGTACAGCAATATTTAGACCCATAACTGGTAGTCAAATGGACTTGTTCACATTTCAGGACATATATGGTAAGGAGTTAAGGTGTCCGAACATAATTATGACCGAAATTGACAAGTTGCAGTAAGCCAAGCCCTGTAAGATCCCAATAGTTATTTTAGTTATAATAGTATTGTTTTAACTTTATTTTAGCTTTCTTGACTATTTGAACCTTTCATCCCCTACCATACTTTATCACTTATTGTCATACTGTATATCTATTTCTATGAACAAACTTGGAGAAGCTTGTCAGACAACATGCCTAGAATGTCCTCACAGGCATATGCCATTATTATGTCAACAGTGCTCCAGATAGCATCCATACAACTGAAAATTACGGATCCTTTTGCACCAAATACGGGTCAATGTGAAAAATAGCCAGTACCGAATACAGACACATTTTTACTGATATGGTGCAGCTTTTCCAGTAACCCGTAAGTGTGCAACATGGTGTCCATTTTTAGATAAACTAGCCTGATCAGAAGAGGTTCAGTGTCTCAGATAAGCAGCATATTTTATCAATAAAAAAACAGATAAAATCAATTTGTAGCATATCAAAATGTAAACAAAGTCTGTTGTATGCAAAACGATGATTTTTGTATGCATATTCCAGCTTTGTTTACTGCAAAAGTTTCACACCAATACACAGTGAGACTATTTCCCGTGCTTAACGTCTGTGCTTAATTTCTGAAAGAAAGATCACCCAACTACTAGACAAGGTGATTCTGTTATTAAAAAGGGTTCCCTGAAGAAGGGGATGTGGCACGTAGCACCCATTTCAAAACTTTTATTGCCGTATCAGTATTTATGAAAGAGATAAATACAGAAAAGTGATTAGTTTTATTGTACTGCACAAAAGTTAATGGAGATGTACAGGAGAGACATAAACACAAATCAAAGCATTAAAAGACATACTTTAAAACAAATTATTTAAACCACAGGGCATTCCCTCCCCACTAGCCCCTGGGCCAAGGAATATAACCAATAATGTTGGCAGCATGGATACTGATTCCAGAATCCCAGTTTTCCTCGTTAATGACTGGCCTTAAATTCGACCAGTACCATACTGATTGGAAAAATAACTACATTGTATCTGGAGCACTGTAATGTCCTCTGCTGAAAGTTCTGAGGACTCTGTCGCTAGATTCAAATCACTTGTGAGTTTGTTTGTTTGTTTTATTTGGGCTTTACGTCAATTTCAACAATCTTTCAGTCTGAGTTATATTCAGTCTTTAGTATGACTTGGCCGAGAATCAAACCCGCAACCTCCCTTCACAAAGCTGATGCACTACCAACTGAGCCAGTGTGCTGGTAAATCATTTAATTGTGAGATCTGGAGACTAGTCTTTGCAATCGTTGGCCATACATGCCATATCTCACAATGTGATAAAAAAGCTCACAGAATTTGACCCATCTGGAAGGCAATTCCCATAGAAAGTTCAGATCTCACAGAATTTTCAAACCATATTACAACAGATTTTATGAAGAAATAAACACAGATCACACACAGTTGTGGTTTTCACAAGCTTCTGACATGAAAAAAAAATACTTTAGACTATATTGCGGACCTCCAAAGTGATGTTTAAGAAAATGTCACAGAATTTTGTTGAATCTCCCTTAAACTTTTGCCTTATCTCACAGATTTTAGACCACAGCTTATGGCATGTATGGTTGGCCCTAGTGAATGAATGTCCTTTGATCAATGATGTATCACCAGTAAAATATTCTGATTCTGAGGGCCCACACAGTAGTTCAAGTGTGCAGATTTGTTGGTCGATAGCAATGTATGTCCTCTGATTCTGAAATGTTTGTATGAAAAGATTTTCATACAGTGTATCAAACACAAATAATACTGGCAAGAGGGTTTTGGATTATGAAGAGATAGATTTTTCTGTTTATGTTGAGGTTTTATGGCCCAGTCAACCCTATGGGGTCATGTCGAGCATGGTCAGTTTACCTAACCACACGTTTACGGGGCAGGCTTAGTCCTCTAAGTGGTTAACCAGTATTGTGCACATTCACTTTCACCAAAAAGAAGATAGATAGTACTGCTGGGCTGCACTCGGAACTCTTAGGCATGAGAAAAACATGAGTAAAACCTGCACTGATGAGAAAAACATGCCCAAGAATTTATTACACCACTCCCCACTGGTCTTTTTTTTTTTTTTTTTTTTTTTTGCATACCTAAAGTGCACTTTGTTAATGATATAAGCATTTCACCAGCGGGCAAAACTTTTTTGTGATTTCAGTATGAATACAACAATTATGAAATATTTCATAACACTAAATAAGTAAGTCAAATCCTTATTTTTTACCACAGAAAATCCCAAGTTCCGCATATGAGACCATGGATCCAGGAAATGAGAAGATTTCTCCACCTCCATTCGTCATCAGTCACTGACTTCGGTTTTCCTATTTTATATACGATAAAATTTAAAATACTAAATAAAAGAATACTTGATATAAACATATAATAGCCATGTTTTTGATCAACTTTATTTTCAGGGTCATAAACTATCTCCTTTTCCATGATTCTGTCTAAAATTGATACTCGACTTCAGTTCGTGTGTATAAAAATCCCGGTGAGTCACGTGATATGTCGCTTATATCGCTGAAATACATGTAAACAATAAACACACGTGGTTGTCAAGAAAGCTCAATGACCATTTGAATTGAAAATACAATATCATAAAAATGCATATTTTACTAAAATAAGCTTTAATTTTACAAGAATAATTAATATGTGTGTACCTTAGTTTGAACAGCTGTCCAAATTTTAAATATAATCACTTAGCAAAGCTTTAGCCAGTACAGAGGCCCTCCAAGGGGTTATAGGGACAAGGGGAATCATGTCATTTATTTCAGGGGAACAGGGGAAAACAAGTCTAAAAATGAAGGGAATAGACAGGGGAACAACTGTAATTTTGGGGAGCAGGGAACATAGAAAATTAAGATTTTGATTTTGAGGACCAAGGGAAAATGCTGAAATATTTCAGGGGAACAAGGAATTAAAGAGGTACCCCCCCACGGGAGGGCCTCAGTAGACCCTAAACCACCCCTTCATCCTGTGCTCCTCTATGGATTTTTGGTGGGTATGATATTCTGAAAGCCCACTTAAAATGCTTGAATTTGAAACATGCCATGTAGGCTCATTGCGTTTAAACAACGTCATATTGACGTCGATGTAACATCATAAAGTTTATACGACGTTGCATGGACGCCGATACAATATATCATGGTATTGCATCGACGTCAGTGCGACGTTGTACATGACATTGCATTAACGCTGTAGTAACGTTGTATAAGTCTTAGTTATACAATGGTTCGTGCGCCTGTACGATGCGATAATGCACGAGCGGGAGCGAGTGCATTATCGCACGTACATGCGCAGAACCATGGTATAACTGATTTATCACATTTGCACGCATGTAGACCATCTAAATCGCAAGATATTTCATGCTGAATGCTGGGAATTTAGGCTCCGGGAGCAAATTCTTTATTTTAAGAGCAGCCCCTATTTTGGAAGCGATTCTAGGCATAGTTTTCAAGATTTTTTTCCTGGGTGTGCGTAAAAGTAATTTCGTTCTGGCTACGCTACTGAGCTATAGCTTTTTTTTCACTTTATAATAAGGAAAATGAAGAATAGTTTGATTATCAAGCATATTAAGACAGATTTAAGCAGTAAAACTTAAGGTTGCTACAAGTAAATATTATATTGAAACACTGATTTAAAAAAAAAAAAAAAAAAAAATCTGAAAATCCATCAGCTACTACAGACCCCTTCATACCACTGTTTTCGCTTATATATGTATATTACGGGAGAGCACGGGGTTCATATTATATAAAATTGTTAGTTTATGTAAAGGTCAGTGTGATCTAATTCATGTCATTATTTAATGCATAAAATGAAATATCCACATTACGAAAACACGCCTATTCAAATATACTGAAAATTTTACCACCAAAAAATGAAAATTTTCAGATAAAAAATTCTGATATTTTTCAGGATTCTGCTCAAAACATATATTGAGCAGAATAGACGAGGCGGTTCTAACGAGTACCCACAATCTATGTTTTGAGCAGAAATAAGAAAAATAATGATTACCCCTGTAAACCCCAGTTTTACTGTATAAAAGTGGGGTTTAAGGGGGTCAAAATATATAGGCATGTTTTCGTGATGATTCAGAGCTTAAAATATAGCTGTTTGTTTGTTTGTTTTTTGTTGTTGTTTTTTCGTTTCGCTTTTTTTTCTTATCACTAAATGTCTTCAATAACCCTTAAAGCCGATGACATTTTTTTCTAGTATTTCGAGCTCTGCCTAGCAGAAATGCCAGCTAACATGAAATGCCAAATCTTATTTTCTTTTGGTACCCAGGAAGCGGTGAAAACGGGATCCTGTCATGTGTTATGTCAACTTTGATCTGAAATAAGTAATAATCGATTCACATCACTGCTTTGATGGAAATACAAACATTTGTCTTTGGTTAACTTGAGGTTTAACTCCCAGTCAGCCATCACGAAAACATGCCTATATAATTCTGACCCCCTTAAACCCCACTTTTATATAGTAAAACTGGGGTTTACAGGGGTATATATTATTTTTCTTATTTCTGCTCAAAACACAGATTGTGGGTACTCGTTAGAACCGCCTCATCGAGGCGGTTCTAACGAGTACCCACAATCCATGTTTTATGCAGATATATGGAAAAAAAAATCAGATTTTTTTTCTGAAATTTTTCATTTTTTTGGTGGTAAAATTTTCAATATAGTTGAATAGGCATGTTTTCGTAATGAATATTTCAGCCATGTCGAGGCCTTGGCACCGAATTTATGAGCCTTTTTTGTCTAAGGGGTGTATACAGCTTGCATTGCTGCATACGAGAAATAATAAAACCGAGTCTCCGATATTCGTTCTTTTCGTTCTTTTGTATGTTCTTTGTTTCCAAGGGCAACCTTTTAGATTTTTATTTTACTTCACAGCAGCTGGTGTTGTGCCGTGTGGCGGCCGTAAAACGTCTCACCGTACTTCCCCATTATATATGCAGTGCAGATGATATTTTTATTTCCTTTGGGATCATTGAGTCCATTCTGGTTACTTTGAAAATCAAACAGTCCTTAAGCTGGTGCTTGGTGTGTGTGTTGGAAGGGTGGGGAGAGGTGGGGGGGGGGGGGTGAGGTGGGTCTTTCTTGCATATAAAGAGTCTCCGATTTCCGTTCTTTTGAGTGTCCTTTGTTTCCAAAAGTCACCTTTTAGACTTTTTATTTTACCCGATCTGATCGAATCATGAATTCACTACCACAGAGACCAACATGCATATCTTTCATAGTGATTTTTTTTCTGTTCTACTTTCTATAAATATTTTCCTTGTTTTGCTTATACTTAATTAAATGTATCCGGTCTCTCAATGAATTTCTCAAGAGCTATAATGGATTATTAAGTAACAGTAATATTGTGTAGAATTATAATTGCCGTATTCGATCTAATTACCGTGCTGTGCGCCTAGGTTTTTCAAAGTTACTGGGAAAACTTGTGGTAAAATACGTATCTGCCTACTATGGTAACTTTAATACAAGATCAGCAAAGGACTTATAATAGTCAATGACGTTTGTGCGATTTTTTTTCTTCTGGTTTTCTTTATAAAAGCATATGTTGTGGGAACTCATTTGAATTACATTGACTTGTCGTAATCTTAAAGGGGAATGAAATATAAATTTTAAGTATATCTTGGAGTAAAGTGCTTAATAAGCCATTTATTTTGATGCAAGAGTTTTCGAAATCGGCCTAGAAATAAGGAAGTTATGGTGGTTTGAATATATTTAAAATGTCTGTCATGGATGCCGCCATATTGTTGGCTTTGTGACGTCACACAGCCCAAATTAAATATGCAAAACCAAATTATAAAGGGTTTTTAAGAACAATTTTGTTACAGACTTTTTTTAACATATTGTTTTAATTCTAGTGACAATTAAGCATTCTTTTCCCCAAAAATAAACGAATATTATGAGAATAACTACCTTTATGAAATGAACTTTAATTTTTATGAAACCTTATTAAATATTCAAAATGGCGGCGCGCATTCCACCAATGTTAAAATATTCAATTGTCTAAAACTTACTTGATTTTCCACAGATTTTGATCAAATTTGTGTCAAAATTCATTGTTTGTAAAGTGTTTTACTTTAAAAGCACAATACCTTTTAAGGTTGCGTTCCTCTTTAAGACTACGGAATTGTTTGACTTTTCGCTTATAGGGGCATGTGGGGTAATAAGGTCGAATACGGTAGTATATATTCTTAGCTCTTTTGTAATACATATTCTGGCCATTTCGTTTTGCTTTCATGTACATGAAGAAAAAAAATATAATGTAAGTGAACCACCGACACACAAACAAAGAACTGCAACAGAGGAGCCGCATTGGAACGGTCAGCAGGAAAACTTGTAGGGATGGGGTTAAACCAGTTTAACTCGCGCGAAACTTACTTAAAGGGCAAAGTTACGTTTCCCTCAGAAATTTAGGCTTTGATAACTCGTGATGATTGTTTCCTTAGGAGTTTGTATGAAATTTCAAAATCCATTTTCTGAGAAAAAAAAATACGACAAAAAAAAAAAAAATCAGAATGGCGTCTGCTGAAATGCTTACTCAGCATGCGCTGAGTGTTATGTTAGGACATGCAGGGCGAAACGGTCAAATTCTGCTCACGGAGGAATGCCTTTTAATAGATCAGCCAATCAGCGTGGTTTTTCTGTTCCGTCATTATGATTTGATCATGATTGGCTAGGCGCGAACCAATCAAAACTAGGTTTCCTGGAGATTGAGATTATAAAATTAATTAACTATTTTTGGGTCGATTGTTTACACTCGCGCCATAGTATACAAGCGCCAAATTTTGCCCATAATTTCCTTAAGGTAGTTGTCCATGTAATTATCATTGATTAAAACAATTCAATTCAATTCAAATTTTATTAAGACTGCCATTTTAGCGCATCTCATATATAAAATATACAAACACTACAATATTCTTACATACACTGAACTAATGCAATATTTTAAGTAAGCTTGACTATATTCTTGTAACATTACAACATATATGATTATAAGGTCAAGTTTATGAAACAGGTACCCCATTTTTATATATCAGAGAGCAGTAAACTGATAATTAGAGTCCAAATGTTGTATATCCCGACCAAACAGGAAATGTTGTGCAATTAGATCAGGTAATCGGCATTTGTCAAATTTCTTCTCACATGAGCTATCATGAGTATATACATACATACATGCATACATACACACACATACACAAATGTACATATACATACACACACACACACACACACACACACACACACACACACACACACACACACACATATATATATATATATATATATATATATATATATATATATATATATATATATATATATATAGACACACACACACTCAAATATATATAAAAACAGATAAATATCAGCACTGTGCTCATGCAAAGCATTGAACGTAAATGGGACTGGGTCCTGATCCCAGCAAGCAAAAAATATAGGACCCACATTGGCCCTAAATGGGTATTTATATGGGTCTTACATGGGCAACCCATAAGGGACTCATGAGGGATTTGCAACAGGGTTCCATGTTGGACCCACATGGGCAAAGCCATGTGGGAATTATATGGGTCCAGTATGGGAAAAATCAACCCACATTTATCTTCCAGAAAAACAATTTTTACACATTTTTACACAAATGATTATAAGTCCCCAGTCCCAGCCCATTTGATGGACTGGTAAGGTCCCAACCGATAGAGACCTATGTACCTGTGCAAGTTATTGCCTTAAAGATATAGGCGTCTTTTTTAATAGTTGGAAATGCTGTTGTTGTTGTGCGGATTTTTAACGCTACCAGGCACCCGAGGCACATAGAGGCAGCGGCGATTGCTATGATATACATGTATTTGTACAGCCTTGCTTTCATGGATCACCCATGCAGACTTGGTGCCGCTGTCTGTCACCAAGCGCCGCCCTGTCCACTTTATACTCAACCCAGGGCACGTCGAGTATGAGCTAGGCGCACTAATGGTCGGAAAATTGTCTCGACCCGAGCGGGATTCGAACGTTGGAAATGTTGGCATCATGCGTATTTATATATACCTCTCAATTTTAAAAATAATAGGGACATACGAGTTAAAATAAAAATATGACCATGAATCGACGTCCATGTCGGGAAAATAGTTAAGATAAATTTAATAGATACTTTCATTTTGTAATGAACAAACTATTATTTTTATTTTATTATTATCATTATTATTTGCATTTATATCAGGAAATTTACTATTTTTTGATATTATGTTTAAATAGTGGTAGAGTTGTTCCCCTTAATACCAATATTGAACCCATATGGGTCCCATACAGTAATGGGAGGTCAACATTGGAACCATAGAGGTCCAATATCTGTATCACATGGGAGCCATTTGGGCCCCAATTATGTATCTAGAAAATATCACTTTTCCAGGATTATTTCAGTTTTATCTCGGGGGTCTCATATATTAGAATGTATTTTTATAGTTATCAAATTTTACCAATATGGGACCTATAAGGGTCTTATATGGGCAAAAAAGCCTATATGGGGCCCAAGTAGGACCCAAATGGGATAAATGCCCCGAATCTGCCCATATGGTTCCCATATATACGTGTTTGCTGGTCAAATTTTACCAATATGGGACCTATATAGGTCTTATATGGGCAAAAAAGCCTATATGGGGCCCATGCAGGACCCGAATGGGATAAATGCCCAGATTCTGCCCATATGGGTCCCATATATACATGTTTGCTGGGATGCGACCTCACATATTGTGGGGTCGGATCCGCGCGTACGCCAATCGCCTATTCAATTATATATTTCTTCATTTACTTTTGATTATCATTATCGTGATTAAGGTTTAAATCCGCAGATCAAATTACTTGGTTCAATGTAAGGAATCATTGAAACAATCAAACCACGCGTTAGACGCAATCAAGGTAACAGTTATTTATAGCCGCGCTATTCTTGTCGCTTTGACATCAGCTGAGTACCGTTGATAGAGGGTTATCTGTAAAACTTGGACTCGGACATTTTGGACATTGGCAAACAGTGCAGTCCTAGATCAGATGCCACAGAACGCGACGTCTGATCAGGGTCTGCACTATTTGCTTAGACTATACATGAAGTTAAGGGTTAAATGAAACAGTCTTTAGCCCCGTTCAGGGCCATTTTCCCAGCCTACACTCAGAGACAATCGACCTACAAGTGCTGTCAGTGCTTTGATTTTCTTTTTTTTTATAAAATCTGAACCAGCAGCCTAATCACCATTGAATGATACAGTGAATGTGAATGCACTATATACAAATACAATACAGATTACACTTTAATTTAAAAGAAACATGTTGATGACATAAGAATTTGTAATGATATAACTTTAAATGTTAGCTAGAACATTAATCTAATCAATAAAAGAATCTCAGAGCATCGTAGAGAATCAAAGAAGGAACACATTATTATAATTTCTAAAGATACAAACAGCAACCTCGACCTATTCCCGATTTTGTTACATTATGCACGTGTGTACTGTGCGTTATGCACGTGCCTACTTTGCGTAATGGACGTTACGCCCCTGAAATTGACAGCTGAGTGTCATACAGGGTACAGACGCCTGATCAAATCTGCGGAACCAGAAAATGACTTTAAAATCACAAGCAGATGACAAAGCAGACGACAATAGTTGTGACTGGCGCTTTAAAGGTTAAGACTATTGCAGCATCGGTAGTGTCAACAGTACCTTGCGGTAAATGTTAACACTTCTGCTTTGAATTGCGGTAAATGTTAACACTTCTGCTTTAAAGAGGAGATGTTTTTGAGGCTGAAAAGTTCGACAGAAAGTGTTTGAGAAAATGGACGTTTACGAAAGAGTGTACTGGGGTTCAAAGCGGATGTACGAAGATGGAAGTTAATGGGGTATCCGAGAGGGTAACCCGTTTGTGCTGTGTGAACTCTGCTACTTCAACTCTTTGGACAAATCCAAAGAGATGGTAAAAAGATTGTTGGTTTTTAGTATTACCAGTTTTATAAAAAAAAAATCATGTATTTAATGCAAACAGTGTAGAACCTGATCAGATATCACAAATCTGCGGCATCTTATCTGGGTTTACACTGTTTACCAATGTCCTTTTTATGAGACACTAGGCATAAAAGGGTTAACTTGACAGTTATCAGAAGGGATTTCCAGCTTCAGATTCGACAATGAACAGCTTACAACACCGAGTTCCTGTTACACGGCCAGTTTCCTTATTGCATACTTACCTCGGGATACTTACCAACTTCCTCTCCTAGATCAAACCTAAAACTAGACCTACAAACATCACAATACACACTTCAACCCATTTATGCCCAGTGGACTCTTTTACCATCTCTTTGGACAGGTCCATTTCTAATAGAAGGTATGTCTGGTTAGTTTTTATTCTTACCATGTTTTCAAGAAATACCTTTATCTATTAAAAACTATGTATACCCTGATCAGGCACTACGTCCTGACCTGGCCCCCTTTCTTATTTATGGGTACATTATGAAAACATGCCTATTCAAATATACTGAAAATTTTACCACCAAAAAATGAAAATTTTCAGATGAAAAATTCCTATATTTTACATATTTCTGATCAAAACATAGATTGTGGTACTCATTAGAACTGCCTCATTGAGGCAGTTCTAATGAGTACCCACAATCTAATGTTTTTGAGCAGAAATAAGAAAAATAATGTCCGTACCCCGGTAAACCCCAGTTTTACTATATAAAAGTGGGGTTTAAGGGGGTCAAAATTATATAGGCATGTTTTCGTGATGAGAAGGCCGTGATCAGATTGTAGGATTGAATTCCTTGTCCACTTATGATATTCAGGCCTTTTTTTTTATTCCATTAATTAACTCTTCTCTTGCTGAAAACAACATGCCCTTTCTTAGCTAACTGATCTGGATCTGCACTGTTTGTCATTAAGTATGTGAATTAATATCAACAAACTGGATCAAGTAATCAGATTGGCTGAATTAGAAATGGGTGTGGCATCTTAATTTATTCAGCATGACATTAGGGTTAAGCATCAGGTAATACTGAACCATGTTTGTTTGTTTGGGTTCTTGTTTAGCGACGTCAGCCGTTGTTGGTCATTCAGTGTCGTCTCCCAGAGGAAGGTGCAAAGGGACAGAGGAACAAACAAGAGGCCTACAAGCCATGGGTCGCTCACCTGAGTAGCATTACGAGTGCAGATATGCAGATGTTATGTAACATTTTTCCAATCCTGTCATCACAACAAATGAAAAGATCATCCTTTAAGCAGTTCTTAATTTTGAAGAAGACTATAATTATATATGGCATGACAGTCAATGGAGCGTGATCATTTGAACAAACTCTCAATCACATTTCAACAGCAGGATCAATGTGAAATTTGTTTGCAATTGCCTTAGTGGTTTCTGAAGAATCATGATTTTATACATGTAAACAGCACAGTGGCAGGGAAATATAATTAACATAAACAAGACGGTAGCCATCTTGGATTTCCAATCAGAATGATTTTAGCTACTGTTGATCTACAAGTCACCTTGATACTTCCAATGAACTTTAAGTCAATTGCCCTTTCAGTTCAAGGGAAAAAGTTCAAAACAGATTTTCAAGATGGCCACCATAGCCGCAATTTGAGATTTCCTATCGCAACCATTTGAGCTATTTTTGATCTACCAAGTCATCCTGATGCTTCCTACCAAGTTTTGAGTCAAATTGCCTTTCAGTTCAGAAGAAGTAAAGAAAATAGACTTTCAAGATGGCCGCCATCTTGGATTTCCAATCGGAATGATTTTAGCTATTTTTATATCAACAAGTCTTCCCGATGCTTCCTACCAATTTTCAAATCAACTGGCCCTTTGGTTCAGGAAAATAAGTGAAAAAAAAAAGAGTTTCAAGATGGCCGCCATGACAGCCATCTTGGATTTCCTATCCAAACAAATTAAACTATTTTAGATCTACAAGTCACCCGAATGCTTCCTACCAAGTTTCGAGTCAAATGGCCTTTCAGTTCAGAAGAAGAAGCGAAAAATAGATTTTAAAGATGGCTGTCATAGCAGCCATCTTGGATTTCTGATAGGGATGATTTTATCTATTTTTGATCTACAGGTCGCCCTGATGCTTCCTACCTAGTTAAAGCCAATAAGCCTTTCGGTTCAGGAGAAGAATTGAAAAATAGATTTTCAAAATGGCCACCATGGCAGCCATCTTGGATTTCCAATCAGAACGATTTTAGCCATTTTTAATCTATAAGTCACCCCGATGCTTCCTACCAAGTTTCAAGTCAATTGGCGGCCATCTTGGACTTCCAGCAGCATGGTTTTAGCTATTTTTGATCTACAATTCAGTTGGCCATTCGGCTCAGAAGAAGAAGTGAAAAATAGATTTTCAAGATGGCGGTCATCTTGGATTTCCGATTGGAATGATTTTAGTGACTTTTGATCTACAAGTCACCCCAATTCTTTGTTTGGAGTCAATTGGCTTTTGGGTTTAGGAGAAGAAGCGAAAAATAGATTTTCAAGATGGCTGCCATGGCGGCCATCTTGGATTTCCGATCAGCATGATTTTAGCAATTTTTGATCTACAAGTCATCCCGATGCTTCCTAGCAAGTTGGGAGTCAATTGGCCTTTCGGTTCAGGAGAAGAAGCGAAAAATAGATTTTCAAGATGGCTGCCATGGCGGCCATCTTGGAATTCCGATCCGCATGATTTTAGCTACTTTTGATCTACAAGTCACCCCGATGCTTCCTAGCAAGTTTGTAGTCAATTGGCCTTTCGGTTCAGGAGAAGAAGCGAAAAATAGATTTTCAAGATGGCGGCCATGGCGGCCATCTTGGATTTCCAATCGGCACGATTTTAGCTATTTTTGATCTACAAGTCACCCCGATGCTTCCTAGCAAGTTTGGAGTCAATTGGCCTATCGATTCAGGAGAAGAAGCGAAAAATAGATTTTCAAGATGGCCACCACGATTTTAGCTATTTTTGATCTACAAGTCACCCCGATGCTTCCTAGCAAGTTTGGAGTCAATTGGCCTTTCGGTTCAGGAGAAGAAGCGAAAAATAGATTTTCAAGATGGCGGCCATCTTGGATTTCCGATCGGCACGATTTTAGCTATTTTTGATCTACAAGTCACCCCGATGCTTCCTACCAAGTATCGAGTCAATTGGCCCAGGGGTGTAGGAGGAGTAGGCTTTTAAACAATTGTTGACGCCGCACGACAGACGACGCACGACGGACATTGACTGACCACAGAAGCTCACCATGAGCACTTCGTGCTCAGGTGAGCTAATAACAAGTATAGGAGAGGAAATGAAAATAGAGGACAAAGGTGGAGTCAGAGGTGTTGGGGGTGGGAAGGGGGGTTCAGTCTAACCCACCTTTGACTCAAAATTTCATTTTCATGGGAAACTTTGGATAAATTGAGAAATTTGAGACACTTTTCCATATACTTTTCTTCCAAAAATCCATTTTACTACCTGTGAATGTATGCAACATTCCTAGGTGATTGGCAAACAATGTCTCATCAGGGCTTATACTGTTTGTCAATCATCCAGCAATTTTTAGACACAACATCAGGTAGACAACCCTAGTCCTGCTGAACCCAGACACACCCTGCCAATGCAAACAGTGTAGATCCAGATCAGTTGGCTTTTGAAGAAGCCAACTGATCTGGATCTGCACTGTTTGCCATTTAGTATGTGAATTTATAGCAACAATTCAGATCAAAATATCTGATTGACTGAAAATTAGAAGTGGGCATGGCATCTTAATTTATTCAGCAGGACAAGGGTTGATCATACTTGTTCAAGTCTTAGAAGAAGTATAATAAGTTGAGGTGTCTGAACGAGTAAATACAGTAACCTTGTGAAACTTGCTACCCAGAATAGGATACTGCATAGCTCCAGATAAGAGTGAGTAGCCGCATAGCATTTTTTCTTATTTCTCCGCAAAAATGTATGTGGTAGGCACTCACCAGATTAAAGCTTAGCACTCTGGGTAAAATTTTCAGCAGACATTTTGAAATATTTTTCATATTTTTCCCAGAAAACAGGATGTGACATTTCATGCAAATTGTCTCCTTTGGAAACAATTTGCATGATGTGACATTTCATGCAAATCCTTTGGAGACAATTTGCATGAAATGTCCAAACCAGTTTTCTGGGAATAATAAGAAAAAAATATCATCAATTTGTCATCTGCTGAAAATGCCCAGAGAGTGGTAAAGGTTAATAAAGTGCCTTAGCTGCATATGTTTTCCTGGAGAAATAAGAAAAATGTTAATAATTTTTGGATGAAAAAAAAAAACAAAAACAAAAAAAAGCAGTGACTCATCTGAAGCTCTGAATGATAGTACTGGTTAGTACGAGTTTTTGGTCAGGCAAACTGGCAAGTGGTGCCCAGTGCATTACCGGTACTTTTTACCTTTAAACTGCCAATCACAACAATTGTCGTCATCTGCTTGTGATTTTAAAAGTCAGTTTTGCAAACACTTTAGGAGCATCATCTGAAGTTCTGAATGATAGTACTGGTTAGTACGAGTTTTTGGTCAGGAAAACTGGCAAGTGGTGCACAGTGCATTACCGGTATTTTTTACCCATAAACTGCCAATCACAACAATTGTCGTCATCTGCTTGTGATTTTAAAAGTCAGTTTTGCAAACAGTGTGGACCCAGATCAGACTGCTCCTTTAGGAACAGTCTGATCTTGGTCCACACTGTTTGCCTGTATACAAAAAAAAAGCTTTGAAAAATTTGCAAGAATATTCAGTAGAAGACATAAACAGATGACATTTTCAGATGCAGGTTTTCTTGGCATTTTAAGGGTTAACAATTTTTGGTTGAAAAAAAAAAAAAAGCAGTGCCTCATCTTAAGTTCTGAATGATAGCCCTGATTAGTTCGAGTATTTGGTCAGGCAAAATGGCAAGCGGTGCACAGTGCATTACTTTTTTAAAATACTTCACAAACTTGTTTTGACTTGTCGCCTTCCAATGGGAACAAAAACTAACAACAAACAATTATTGAAACATTCTAAATTTTATTATAAAGCAACACCAATAAAATTAGTTTGACATCAAAATTCTTTATCATAAACACCTGACAATCTTACAAGAATGAATAAAACTTCTTTTAATTAAAATTAAGAGAATAGCACAAGAAATCACATCTTACTTATATAACTTACTTAGAACCATACGCAGTGTTTAATTTACTGCTCAGCCTACTTATTCCACCAATCAGATGCCTAGTTTTCACTTCATACTCATAAATTTATTTGCATATTTTTTTTTCTGTACCACCTGTATTAATTCTGTCATATAATTCAGTTTACGCAGAAAAATATGACCTCACCTAAGAATACTATGTGGCCAGAAAGTATGAACAATTTGTAGTTTACTTTGGCAACTTATTGGTTGAATAAGTAAGCTTAGCAGTAAGTTAGAGTTTACCTAGAGAAATGAAACAAAAAATATTTATGCTCCCTTAGGTTGCTTAAATTATATTGTTAAATTTCTCCAGATTTACTAAAACTAATATCGATAAAATATAGAATTCACTAATATCAGATGGAAATGAATGGTATGAGTTCATGTTAAAATAGGGACTTTATGTATACCCTATTTTCCAAATCAAAAGGCAGGGAAAATTTGATTAGGTATGTCCCCTTGTGAATTAGTTCTGGCTGATTTTGCCCTATTTCAGTATGCTATCCCAAGACCTTCAAGCAACATAAAATACCATAATGTCCCTAACTACTGGAACAAACAGGCCTGAGCAAACTGTGTAGATCCAGATTATATGCCACTGTGGCATCTAATCAGTGTCTATGCTATTTGCCACTTCATTACGAAAACAAGCCTATTCAAATATATTGAAAATTTCACCACCACAAACTGAGTTTTTGGATAAAAAAGAGGCAGTTCTAACGAGTACCCAAAATCTATGTTTTTGAGCAGAAATACGAAAAGTAATGTATACCCCTGTAAATCCCAGTTTTACTATATAAAAGTGGGGTTTAAGGGGGTCAAAATTATATAGGCATGTTTTCGTGATGTAATCAAACACTTTTTAGAAATATCAACAGGTAGTAAAAGAGGTTTATTGTAATTTAAGGACAAGTATGGTAAGGAGTTGAAGTGTCCCAATACCAGATTCGACCTAATTACTGCACATACCCCTATAAGCGTCAGTCAAGCAATTCAGTAGTTGTCATATTAAAGCTAGTGTACTATTTGTCTGCTTATTTTTACAGGCATATGTTGTGGGTACCATTTGAACTGCATCAACTGAGTACCCACATCACATGCTTTTATAAAAAACATCAGACAAAAAACACACAAAAACATCCCATAAGTAGTATCTTTAGATAAGTCCTTTGTTGATCTTTTTAAATTTCAAGTGTACCCTTAGTATAGGCAGATATATATTTTACCACAAGCTTTCCTAGTAATTTTGAAAAACCTATGTGCATGGTGCGGTAATTAGGACGAATACAGTATTAGATGTCAACTTTATTAATGTTAGGTATGAAATCATGCAAAACTAAATTACTGTTAATGTCCTATAATTTCATACACCAAAGTTTCCGACAAAATGGCCCAAACAGTGTAGACCCAGATCTATAAGATGTCAACTGCATTGATGTTAGGTATAAAATCATGCAAAACAAAAGTACAGTAAATGTCCTATAATTTTGTACACCAAAGTTTTTGACAAAATGGCCTATACAAACAGTGCAGACTCAAATATATTAGATGTCAATTGTATTGATGTTAGGTATAAAATCATGGAAAACAAAAGTACAGTAAATGTTCTATAATTTCGTATACCAAAGTTTCTGACAAAATGTCCTATACAAACAATGACCAAAATTGATAAGATGTCAACAGTATTGATGCTAGATATAAATTCATGCAAAAAAAAATTACAGTAAATGTCCTATCATTTTGTACATTAACATTTCGGACAAAATGGCCAATACAAACAGTGCAGACCCCGATCTATAAGATGTCAACTGTATTGTTGTTAGGTATAAAATCATGCAAAGAATGTCCTATAATTTTGTACACCAAAGTTTCTGACAAAATGGCCCAAACAGTGCAGACCCAGATAATACTCCTGAAAGAGCAGTATCATCAGGGTCTACACTGTTTGTCATTCCACTAAACATTTTAATAAACAACTGCATAAAAAGCAAAATTTAGGCCTAAAAAGTATGGAATAATGTGTTCCAAATTTTAGGACATTTACCATAGGTGGATTTATGGGGACTGGACAAACTTGGTAGATTTTTCTGCCTTTTTTTTCAAGGGAGACAAGAGAGATTTTGCAAATTCCAAGTTGCTTTCCTGCAAACCAAGCTCCTTTTAAAACTAGAAATGTGTCAAAGGAGAGAGATGCCCCAGCCTGAAAAACTTAAATGTAAATTGCTAATGCCAGACGCGGACAGAGACTGATGGAAAGGGATATCATTATATGCCCTTTCAACCATTTTTTGAATGGTGGAGGCATAATAAAAGCTGTCTCAGGACAGTGTAGCTCACCTGAATCATGCTTTACCTCTTAACATTTTAAAGTCTGTGACCTTGACCTCATTGTCCATAATATGGGTTTGGATGGTACAGCATAAAACAGTAGACCAGTAATCTAACATCAGGCCCAGTATGAAACAGATACATCTATAGGTTTAATAAATATTTGTTTTCTGAAAACTTTAACCAAAACTTCTAACGTAAAATTTTGAAGTCTGTGACCTTGACCAGAAGGTTAATGAAGCAGCATAAAAGTTCAGAGTAGTACATCTAGTATCTAATATAAGGCAAAGTATCAATTAGATCATACTCAAACTTCAGAAGATATAAAGTACTAAAAACTTCAACCAAAAACTTTAACATACATTGTATATATAACTTAACTGATTTATTTGTTACTGTAGCTATAATGTTGTTATTATTATTGTTATACATGTAATTATCATTACACTACACATGTACATTGTATTATTATTATCTAACATTTTCAAGATATGATTCTCTGTTTATTTTTCTGAATATTTACTCTACTGTCCTTTCGACATCACTCTAAAAGATGTTTCTTGCTTGGTGCTTTCTTCAGGAATATTTTGTTTTAAATGACCATATCTTATCAGAAACCATTTGTCTTTTCTGTTTCTGTGTTTTATTCTCAAATATGTACCCTAAATTTAAATTTATTGCCAAAAATTGGTCTGACCTATGCAATTTCTATTGGAAAGAGACTTTTTTTAATTTTTGTCTAAGAAAATATTATTTACTTTTCTTTGCTGAATTTGTCTCATTGATGTTTCACATAACTTGTTGAAAATCTGCCTCCAAGTTACTTACCCTACAGGCCGGCCTCTGTGGCTCAGTTGGACGCACTTCCAACTGGTGATCAGGATGTTGCGGGTTCACCCCCTCCACCCACTGCCCACCTCCCCTGCGGTAGGCAACATTCTGTCGTGGAGATTGATCACAAAATATTTTCTAGGGCATTCTCTCCCTTCTGCTGATTCAAGAAGGGCATTTGTCAGTGTCTGGCGAAAGAATGTGCACAATACTGGCCAAACTGCTTAAGGGACTAAGCCTGCCCAGTAAAAGTTTGGATAGATAAACTGACGGCACTAGACATGACCCTATTGGGTTGATTAGGCCACAAAACCTCAACACAAACAACAAAAACCTGCCCAACAGATTTTGGGGAAAAAGTGAAAATATTTGAATTTTTTTAAAAAACTTTTTGTGCATAGGTAGTTACCACAAATGATTTTGCATTAAATGATGACAAAAGTTTGTAAATTTACTTCTGTGTAAAAAGCAAGCAAAAAATGACTTTCTGAAAGATGTCAAAAGTACAGTAGATTGTAAATAAGTACCTGTAATACACCATGACAAATATTAGCAAACTGGGTAAAAATATTGGACAACATTTTGAGTTTTCTTATTTTTCTCAAAACACAGGGTTTAACATTTCACACAAATTGTCCTAAGGAGAATCTGCAAGGAACATCAAACTTCATTTTCTGGAAACAATAAGAAAAAAAATCAACTTGTCATCTGCAATTTTGCTCAATGAGCACACATGAATAAGCCATATTTAAGAAAGTGACACATAGTCAGTTTAAACATTTAAATGCAGGATTTTGATACTCTCAAAAACAGACAGATAAGCTGATAGTCATTGAAATGTATAGTAAATCAATAAATACTGAAATTTGTAGTGTCAGTTTTCGGAAGATTCAAGAGGTATTTTATTAGCAATAAAAATCTTATATATGGGGTAATCTGTATTCTACAAAATAATATATTCTATTATTCTACAGGGCCCACTTGTTCAAAGCTAACGACGTCGTTAGTTAACGATTCATTCAAATTTACATCGAGTGATACGCAAATATGCTGAAATTTTTTGCTGAAAAAATGTGAGTAGCTTTTGCAGTGCAAAAGCTCCTCACATTTTTTCAGCAAAAAATATCAGAATATTGTTTATTGAATCCGCTAAAACAGTTAACGAAATGACCCTTAACGAGCTTGTTAAGCTAACGATGCTTTGAACAACTGGGCCCAGAATAATAATGAACACATTTTTGTTCAGCAATTGTTGGAAGTTCAGTCTCAGTAGACACTGAGCAGGCAGTGCATATGAACTACCCAACACACTTGCTAGATCTCTGGCCCTAATAATAAGTACACTGTATCCTTTTGCTTTTATTATTTCATTCAACTAAGAGTGTACAAAAAATAATGGGTCTTTAGCGGTAGCAATAAACTTGATTAATCCTTAAAGTCCTGGTCATGACAGCAGCAAACAACATATTTTTTTTAGAATGTCATCCGCTACAAGTTTACCTGGCCCTTTAGGGACAGATTGATGAGTATTGATGACCGAGGATAAAAAATAATTATAATATTAGCCAGTGCATGAAAAAGGGTACAATAAGACTTGTGCAACCAGCAAAGACTCAGATCAGCCTGCACATTCACATAGTCTGATCAGTCTTCACTGATAATCTATGCCTTATACAGCCTTTGGGCTGTCTGGGCTATCCAAAGAGGAATAAACAAGAACCTTTGCTACACTGGGTGGCTGTACTGACTTCTTTTGAGTCTTTGCTGGTCACACAGGTCTTATTGTAGGTACGGTAAATGTCCTAAAAATTCGAAAACTAAAGCGTCTGACAAAATGACATATGCAACTAGTGTAGACCCTGATCAGACTGCTCCTGAAGGAGCAGTCTGATCAGGGTCTATACTGTTTGCCATTCCACGAAATATTTAAAAGAAACTGCTGCATAAAAAGCAAAATTTAAGCCAAAAGAGTATGGAATAAAGTGTTCGAAATTTTAGGAAATTTACCAAACGGTTGTGTGCTGGCTCATTTCTTTCTTGCTCAAACGGCAAACATGACAAAATGCCATCAAAAAAGTTACTATAGTCTAGCTTAACATTACGAAAACATGCCTATTCAAATATACTGAAAATTTTACCACCAAAAAATGAAAATTTACAGAAAAAAAAATCTGATAGTTTTCATATTTGTGCTCAAAAACATAGATTGTGGGTACTCGTTAGAACCGCCTCATCGAGGCAGTTCTAACGAGTACCCACAATCTATGTTTTTGAGCAGAAATAAGAAAAATAATGTATATCCCTGTAAACCCCAGTTTTACTATATAAAAGTGGGGTTTAAGGGGGTCAAAATTATATAGGCATGTTTTCGTGATGTTCACTGTAAACTAGCATAATCTGACAACTACCTATTGCACACAACAAACATAAAATGAAAGTGTTTGCAATAACATTGCAACACAAGTTTGGCAAGTCATGGAACAATAGTTCTGTTTTGGCTGTGGCCATTTAATCCAAGGGCAATAACTCTGACATGAAAATATTTTGTCTCCCTTAAGATTACCTACTGTACATTATGAAATGAAATAAAATGAATGTATTTTCAAAAACATCGTGAGATAAGTTTGGCAAGAAATGGAATAATAATTCTACTAAGGCTGTGTTACTTAAGGGGAATTGATATATCTACAAGGGAAATAACTCTGACATGGAAATATTTACCTACCTTAAGGTTATCTATTGCACATCACAATCATGAAATAAGATGAAAGTGTTTAAAGTAACACTTCAACACAAGTTTGGCAAGCTATGGAATAATAATTCTACTAGACTGTGTTACTTAACCCTTGTCCTGCTGAACCCAGATAGACCCTGCCTTTGCAAACAGTGTACATCCAGATCAGTTGGCTTCTGAAGAAGCCAACTGATCTGGATATGCTCTGTTTGTCATTAAGTATGTGAATTTATAGCAACACTCCAGATCAAGTAATCTGATTGACTGAAACTTAGAAGTGGGCGTGGCATCTTAATTTATTCAGCAGGAAAAGGGTTATGGGACAATGGATACACCTCCAAGGGAAATAACTCTGACATAGAAATATTTGTATGGGAGGAAAATCCAGAAAAAAGTAATTCATGAAAATACTAAAATCACATGCTCATATTCAGACCATGTCCAAAACATCACCAAAGGTTCAAATTAAACAATAAAAAATTCCCGAAGTTGTGCACACGTGGTTTGCACCTCAGATACTAAAGAACAGAAAAATCCTAAAAAAAAAACAAAAAAACAACTAAGTAAAAACTAGCTTGCACAGAAAGTAATAACCCATACACCAAGAAGCACAAAAAATGCCTAAGTTGAAAATCCCAAAACTGTGGGATAGTCTGATGAAAATATCAAAATCAAATACATGTCTTCAGACCAAGTCTAAAACATATGCAAAGTTTCAAAATGATCTGTTACAGACTGTTGAAGGAGAGACTTACCAACTTCCTCTTTGGAGTTTCACTTCCTAGATCGAACTTGAAACTAGACCGACAAACAAAATACACATGATAACCCATTTATGCCGAGTGGACTCTTCTACCATAACTCTTTGGACCGGTCCATTTCAAACAGAAGGGAGTCTGGTTACTTTTTATTCTTATCATGTTTTCAAGAAATGCCTTTACTTCAAGCAAACAGTGTAGATTCTGATCAGACGCCGCATTCTGCAGCATCTGATCTGGGTTTACACTGTTTGCCAATGTCCCTTTTATGGGACGCCAGGCAAACACAAGACACTCACCCTTCATTCTACAGAACACAAAAAAACAACTAATTGTGACAAATCTAAAACTATGATCAAAATCCAAAAAGGAGGGGGACAGTAAGCCTGAAACAGCTCATACTTATGTGTTACTTTATGCTATAACAAGAAATTTGTTTTTGATGAAGTGCACAAAATGAAAATTAACCGACATGAACAAATAGTAAACAATCAGTGCAAGATATATTTTAGTAATGCCATGCGGAAAATGGATTCTCATATTTACAGACAATGGCTGCCAAGACCAGCTGTGCATCTACAGTCAGTTCAAGGCCTTCAGAGTCTACTAAAAAGATACATGTAATGAAGGCCTAGATTGCATGGATGAGCAGATTGATCTGTCTAGGCCTTGCTGTCTGCATATGTATTAGACCTTAAAGGGCTAATCACAACTGCAGGACGACATTTTGATTTTTTTTTTTTTTTTTTTCCCAGAGAAAATAAGGCTTGACATTTCATAATTCACATGAAATGCAAAGCCTTACTCTCCTGAAAAATGATAAAAAAAAAAATATATATATATGTTATCTGGTACAATTTTGCTTAATGCTTTAAGTGTAAGAGTCTTTCTCTCAACTCAATTAAATATTGATTAGACACACCATATGAAAAGCTGTTTTCAGGGTATATGCAGCAGTTAAGATCCAGATCAGCTAACAAAAATGCACATTTTGATAATGACCTTTGCTATACAATGATATTAAACAGTAATTAAAGGGAAAGGAAATATAGAAAGAAAGTATGTCTATCAGGATAGATCTTTCCAAGCCAAAAGGTTTGATATAAGTTTGACCAAAATCGACAAGCAAATAAGAAAGTTATTGGAGTTTAAATATTTGAAAAACCAACTGTTATGGAGGCTGCCATTTTTTTGCTTTATGACATCACACAGCCCCAATTAAATATGCATAATTAAAATAAACAGCATACTGTCTTAATGTTTTTGAACATATTTCCTAAAGTGGTACCCAATTTATTTTCTAAAAACAAATGCTTTGGTTACAAAAATAATGTTAAATCCTTCAAACAATAATAACTGTTATTTCTTGACCAATTTTGATCAAGCTTGTACCAATTTTCATATTTCATAGTTTGTTAATCTCTTTATTGTGAAATATATTTTTTATATCAGGGTTGCGTACCCCTTTAATGATTCTGTAAATGGACTGCTAAGGCCCAGATCAGACTGCTCGAATGAACAGTCTGATCTGGGTCTTTGCTGTTCATATATGCACTGAAAACGCTTTTTCTCATGACACAATTCATATTATATGATATATGTATAACAGACTTACGTTAAAATCATATGACAGAGATCCCTTGCAAAATGCTTCGTCATGCACACATCACATGGGCACAACTATCTAATACGATGTGTAATCAGAAACATCTACTCAGGAAATTTATAATTAGTACCAAGATTTGTCTGGGTAAAAATCTCACTATATACAATTTACATTCATGGCTCCATATTGAGATGGTATTCACAGAATAATTTTCTTATTTCTCTATGAAAACATATGTTGTGGGTACTCATTAGAAGTGCTTCAGCAAAGCGCTTCTAATGAGTACCACAACAAATGTATTCATGATGAAACAATTGAAATATCGACACTTTTTGTTGATATTACATACCCTCTTCTAACTTTCACTGAATCACGAAAACATTTACAATATACATGAGCTACAAATTGAGAAAACGTACATTATGCCATGTGAGCTCAGTGAGGACTTTCACCAACCAGCACACCCAGTCTGATAAATCTTCACTGTTTGTCCAATGTAACTGAATTCATGGCAATCCAGCAAACTTACATCAGCCTGCATGGATGCGCCAGCTTGTCAGTCATTTCTGAGCACAAATACCATATTTGACCTAATTACCGCACCGTTCGCTAAGGCTTTTCAAAATTACTTGTAATAAAATATGTATCCACGTATACTAAGGGTACACTTAAACAAAGATCAGCGAAGGACATATCAAATGAGGCTTATGTGATGTTTTTGTGTTTTCTTTTTCTAATCTTCTTTATAAAAGCATATTTGTGGGTACTCATTTGAATTGCATCGACAAGTCGATGCAATTCAAATTGGTACCCACAGCATATGCCTTAATAAAGTAGACAAAAATTACACTGGCTGTAATCTGAAGACTACGGAATTGCTTGACCGTGCGCTTATAAGGGTATGTGCAGCAATTAGGTCGAATACGGTATCTTAAGGTATATTTTATTATTTTATTAAATTGCTTATGTACAAAGATCATAAACATTCTCAGTTTCATTACAATCGATACATATTTACTCTTAATATTGGAAACCTTATCTCCTTAACATATTCTCAGTTTCATTACAATCGATACATATTTACTCTTAATATTGGAAACCATAAAAAGCAGGGCTGCAACCTTACTGTTTGGGTCAGCAGTCATATAAAAATCCCATTTTTTCCCTAACTCATTATAATAAGACTTTTAGTACTGGTAATCCAGAATCCAAGCAAATTCTGCAGGTAACTTAAGGGAGCGGTTACTTAAGCATTTAAGTATTAATTCTATATAATTCCAACTCAACAGGTTTACACTAACTGAACACAATCTAGGTCTAGTTATTCAAAGCATTGTTAGCTTAACGAGTTGTTAGTGGTCAAAATGTTAACTGTTCTATTAAGTACAATATTTAATTCACAGGTATTTTTGCTGAAACAAATGTGAGTAGCTTTTGCAAATGCCAATTTTTTTGCAAAAATATTAGTGTATATGCCATGTTTAATGATCCAAGTTTATACGATATGTTAACGACATCGTTAGTTTTGAACAAATGGGCCCTGATTGTTTTGCAGCGAATGCACAAAGGCATTTATACTTTGATAAGTCTACTGAGCAAGAATCTTGGAACTATTTCCTTTGCATATATTTCAGAAACTAGCCTTTTCAAAGTAAACTTGACTGAGTTGGAAATATAAGAAATGAATTTTATTTTCATGGATTTATGAACATGTAAAGGCTAGCGAATCCCTCACACAAAGTTTACATAAAGCCCTTGGGTTTTATTCCGTTTGTGAGTGATTCAATGGCATTTTAACATTGATAAAACCTACAAAAATTTAACTCATTCCTATATAATAAATGAGGAAACTTTTAACTCTTTGTATTCACTGGTCATAAATGATGTGACATTCTTTTTTCAGTTCAACACACAGTAGGTGGACAAAAGTATACTTCGCTTTGTGAAGTTGCCATTTAAAACCATGCATTTGTAAATTTTGTAAAAATTAATGTCGCAAAGTTATTAATCACACTGTTACAAAACTTACAGGGATGGAAAGCAATTGAAAAATGGCAATACAGAATAAAATATTAAGAAATTTCCATGACTGGTTTACGAGTATGCCACTTTTGAAATGAATGTAAAAATTAAAAAATCTTGATTCCCATGGACATCAATGTTAACGTTGCTGAAAAATTGAGGTTTTTACTTTCTTCTGTTTTAAAATTGTTGGGTCAAGAAAATAAGACACAGTTCTAATTTGCTACAAAATATGTTTACTGCTAAATCAATTTGATTTCTTCTGGTATAATTTCCGTGATGGCACCTTTCATAATTAAGCAACAATAGTTCTTGCAAAAAATCTGGGCATGCATTATTTTAAACCGCAATGTCACACATTACAAATGCTTTTGTCCACCAACTGTAGCCCCAGATAAGTGGAGCTTCTAGTGAAAACCCACAACATATGTTTTTTGTGGAGAACTGTTGAAAAAGCACTTTACATCAGGAAAACATGCCTATATAATTTTGACCCCCCCTTAAACCCACTTTTATATAGTAAAACTGGGGTTTACAGGGGTATACCTTATTTTTCTTATTTCTTCTCAAAAACATAGTTATAGATATGCGTTAGAACTTCTAACGAGTACACTAGTAAAATTTTCAGTATACTTGAATAGGCATGTTTTCATAATGTCTACATCTACAGTTTGTGGAAGAGTTAATGACACCCTTCAGAGCTTCTCATGATTCTTAGAGCTCGAGGTAACTTTTTTGTAGTTTTTACATGTCACTTCTGCAACACGAGATACCTCAGTGAGGCACTTCTAAAGAGCATCCATAATGTACGTTTTCATGCAGAAATTAGAGAAATATTTCTCTGGCCACTCCTCTATGGAGTTGCAGCTGAATTTCGTTGGCTTGGACATCTTTGAGGCCATGGAAATTTGTTCGAGACATGGGTAGATTGAGCCACTGAGGGTTAATAATAGCACCAGGTAAGGATGCAACCAGAAGTAATTTAGAAGTATTTTTATCATCTCTACAAAAACAATATGTTGAGTGTACTCATTAGAATTGCCTTGATGAGGCAATTCTAATGAGTTCATACAATAACAATTTCCTGATAAAATAAGGGAATTTCACAAAACAAGTCCCTAAATATTTGTTTTGCTAAGATATTGGAAGAATTTCATAGGGACTCAAAAATGAGTTCAAATCAGCCATGATAAAAAAGCCATCGGTGTTTCAGCTATTGAGATTCAACTGCACACAGTGGTGATGAAAATGATATAGCACAAAATACGGAATGCTGTATGGTAATGCTGTATGATAATGTGACTAATTCTGCTCCCTGTAAATAGTCAACCCTCTTTATCTCAAACTCCAAGGACACCATGGCCCAATTGCTCAAAGCATTGATAGCTTATTGTCCTGCTGAATAAATTAAGATGCCACACCCACTTCCAATTTACAGCCAATCAGATTATTTGATCCAAACTGTTAATATAAATTCACATACTTAATGTCAAACAGTGCAGATCCAGATCAGTTGGCTTCTTCAGAAGCCAACTGATCTGGATCTACACTGTTTGCAAAGGCAGGGTATATCCGGGTTCAGCAGGATAAGGGTTAACAAGCTCATTAATGACAAACACGCTAACTGTAGTAGCTAAGGTATTTTCAAATAGATTGATACTTTTGCAAGCTACTCACATTTTTCAGCAAAAAATATCAATGTATTTGCCATATTTCAAGAAAGAAATATTAATGTCATGTTAGCTAATACTTTGTTAAGTTTTGAACAACTGGGCCCAGAATTTTTTATTTGAGATAACAGTATTTTGAAATAATTGGAGATAATACATGTACAAAGCAAACTAAACCAATATTATTCTATAGTTTGTGTGATTTTAACATTACCGTGCTTTCAACATCATCAGAAAGTCCTTTTTTGCTTGGTGCTTTACACACAAGAGGTAAATTTGCAAACTTTTGTCATGATTTAATGCAAAACCATTTGTCGTAGCTACCTATGCCTCGAGACCTATGCACAAAATGTTTTATTCAAGACATTGGTTTCTCAAAAATAAAATATTTTTACTTTATCCCATAAAGAAAATAGATACAAATTATGCAGAAATCTGTGGGTTAGGTAACTTGGAGGCAGAGTTTTAACAAGTTCAGCTTGATCAATTTTTCTGAAATTTTCACAATATTGTTGTGAAACATCAGTAAAAAATCAAATTCAGTGAGAAAAGAAAAAAAATTTTCTTAGACAAAAATCTAAAAAAAAAAATCACTTCACTATAGAAATTGCATAGGTCAGAACAATTTTGGTATTAAATTTAATTTTAAGGTAAATATTTGAAAACACAGGAACAGAAAAGACAAATGGTTTCTGATAAGATATAATCAATCAGAATAAAATATTTTCATTTAAAATAAAATGCAAAGCAAAAAAAAAACGTCTTTCTGACAACTGTCAAAAGGACATTAGTATGAGCTCTCAGTGTTTAAGACAAGGGGGGTCAATTGTACAATCCAACTGCGACATGCAGAGCCAAATTAACTTGCTGAAAATAGATACACCCAGAATAACATACATGCCATACCTCACACTGTGAGACAAAATCTCACAGAATTTTGGCCCTTCTGGACCCCATTTCCCATAAGATTTTCAAATCTCACAGAATTTTCATACCACTTAATAAGCTATTTTTTGAAGAACTAGAAATAAATCACACATTTGCATGGCTATCCCAAGCTTCAGTTATTGAAATAATGGCTTTTAATTTACTTATGTAAGCTTGAAAGTGATTTTCATTAAAATCTCACAGAATTTCATCAAATCTCCCTTAAAAATTTGCTAAATCTCACAGATTTCTGTCAACAGCTAATGGCATGTATGGAATAACATATTATTAATCATAATTATCAAATCTACAAGTATATTTGTATAGTTTAATGAGCCATGATGTGAGAAAATATACCTTCTGATATACAGTCTAACTGTAGCTGGCTCAAACAGCTTTGTGACCATGGAAACTTGTTCGAGGCATGGGTAGTTTGAGCTACTGAGGGTTAATCAAGGTGTCAGGTCAGGAAGCAAATGGCGATAATGTAGGGATGTCTTTCCGACCTTCTATACAATAAGGATATATTGTGTACTCATTAGAATTGCCTCAATGAGGCAATTCTAATGAGTACACACAACATACAATTTCATGATAAATAAAGTCAAAGAAATAAGACAAAACACAAAAAAATATATGATAAAATAAGAAAATTTCCTTAGATATTTGTTTTCTGGAGATATCGGAAGAATTTCCTAGGGACTCAATAAAGGAGTTTGAACCATGGTAAACGAGCCATCGATATTCAAGATTTTGAGATTCGACTGTACACACTATGCACATACATGCAGTCTGATCAGAGTCTTTGCTATCTGCCCAAGATGACATGGAACCATAGCGCCAGATAAGAGGGTATCCACACAATATTTTTCTTATTTACCATACTAAACCCTAAGTATTGGGACACCTTATCTACTTACCATACTTGTCCTAAAATTTAAGATAGTTCATTCTACTACCTGTTGATATATCTAAAATATTGCTGTATATATGGCAAACAGTGTAGACCCTGATCAGATGCCATGTTCTGCGACATCTAATCTAGGTCTACACTGTTTGCAATGGCCTATCTGTCCCAATACTTAGGGTTATAATGGTAGCCACAAAAACATATTGTGGGTACACATTAGAAGTGCCACCCTTATTTTTCTGAAAACATATTCACTGTGTACTACTGTCATCAGTTAGATTTTCTCACATTCCAGCTAAAATATATAAATACTACTACTTTGTACAGGAACAATATATACATTTTTCTTTCACTAATAGCTTTACAGTCAACTTCAGTGAAAATGGCTTTCTTTGCAAGACCGTTAATTTCACAATTATTCACAGCAATGGCTGTTAATTTCACAAATATTCACAGCAAAGACTGTTAATTTCGAAGATTAAAAGATTCACCAGTTCATAACATTTCCAAAATGAAACAAACAAGCAGTGCTAACTTGTCACAGACTAGTTGTTTTTTAACAACAAGCCAGCCAGAAGTCACAACTTTGCAAAAATTAATGGTAGATGGTCTAAAACTCCTAACAGTAAAATCCTCATTTTATCATAGAAACAACAAGAATTCTTTTGAGGGAAGTACCGTAATGTGCTTAAGTATTGGGACAGGAAATAATAAATAAATTTCTAGTGGTCCCAATATTTTGGACCACCAAAATTAACCACTTTCAATTTTTTTTTGTGTGTCCCAATATTTGTCCCGTAACTGAAAATGGCACTGACTATAAATGAAAATGTGTCATATTTGTGTTCACCTTTAGTGTATTTTTGGACCATAGTGTTGTAAATTAAACATAATGTAAATATTTAATAAACAGATTACCACCGTAATAAACAGATTACCACCGTAATAAACAGATTACCACCGACTGTTTTGTTTTCATTTACAATACCCTCATTTATCTGTTGTGTTGAAACATTCAGGTGAAAAGAATATCACAAACTGCTTCCCAGCTTATTTGGTTATTTGAACTGATATCACAAATGCGGGTAATAATCTATCTGCTCTATAAATATCTCTAGGCATATGATAACATTATTATTGGGGTTCATCTTAACCCTTGTCATGCTGGAAAAATTAAGATGCCACACCCACTTCTAATTTCCAGCCAATCAGATTACTTGATCTGAGTTTTTGATAGAAATTCACATTTTTAATGACAAACAGTGCAGATCCTGATCAGTTGGCTTCTTCAGAAGCCAACTGATCTAGATCTACATTGTTTGCTAACACAGGGCATGTCGTGTTTAGCAAGAGAAGGGTTAACAGTGTTTGGGGTTCATCTCACTGCTCTTTTTCCTTATCAGTAAAGAATTCTATTGTAGTTCTTCTTTTTTATTATTATTATTTATTTATAGATTTGTTGTTGTTGTTTTTTTTCGATTGTCATTGTTGCACTCAAGTCACAAATGAAATCAGCTCTTAAAGCATGTGGCAACTACTTGTAGTAATTTTAAAATGGTGACACATCCAGACTGATGCTATTGCAATTTCATTTTTACAGCTTTTATTTTCTACTTTCTTTCCAGACTTCTGTTGGAAACCTCTGTTGTGTGGATAGAAGAAAAATTATGCATGCAGTCACTTGTAAACAAAACAAAGCATAGAGGAAAGCTATTTTAAGCTAGTTAGATAGACCTTTTTTTTTTTTTCACCCAAATACACTCTTCCTACCCTATATTCATATGGCACAAAAAAATTACTGAAAAGTTTTGCAATTTTTTATATGTCACAATTTTTTGGTCATGGAAAATAATTCCTTTTACAAATTGTAAGGGTGTCCCAATTCTTACGCACAATACAGCAACCAATTTTGCAAAGGGAGGCAATTTAATTGCCTCCCTTTTGCAAAACTGGTTCCTCTTCTCAAAGAATTCCAATAACTGTTACCTTCCTTGCTTCAATGGTGCCGACATATAATAAATGTAGGCCCCAGTATTATTCTTTCTATTCAAATTTTTAGATCATTTACCATACAAGAAAAAGAAAAAAAATACAAAAAACTTTGAACATTTACCGTACAAAAGGAAAGAATATACATGTAGAAAACTTTTCCAGCTCTTTATTGAAAAAAAAACAACAACAAAAAAAAATACCTCAGTTTCACACTAAATTGGTAGAGCACAATGAAAATCTAGAAATGTTTGATGTGAAAAGTGAAGCTCCAGGTCAGTTTCTCACATACTGAAATCTGGTAACTGCCTTTACTTTTTATACACAGAGGAGAATACTAAAGGGACTTAATACACATTGTAAGTTTTTGCCATTTTTATAAAGGAGACATCACAAAAACGCACCTATATAATTTTGACACCCTTAAACCCCACTTTTACATAGTAAAACTGGGGTTTACAGGGGTAGACATTATTTTTGTTATTTCTACTCAAAACATAGATTGTGGATACTCGTCAGAACTGCCTCGACAAGGCGGTTCTAACGAGTACCCACAATCTATGTTTTGAGCAGAAATATTGAAAATATAAGATTTTTTTATCTGAAAATTTTTATTTTTTGGAGATGAAAATTTCTATACATTTGAATAGGCATGTTTTCATTATGCAACTTCCTGTTTGCCTTCCTGTACACCAAATCCCTTCTGAAAAGGGGCCTACCTTACTGATAATTGTGTTTCTCCATGCAAGTGCAGACATCCTCACAGTCTGAGCAGAGCCTTGGCTGTGCGCTTTCAGAATCAGTAGGTTTACCAAAGGCCCCCGTCAGATTGTGTGACATCATTTCTCATGGCATGACTCATTTACTTCAATTCTCCATGAAATTATATATACAGTCAACCTTCTTTATACCAACACACGATACAATGACCAAATTCCTTACAAAAACAATTTGAATGTCAGGAAACCTTCGCTCAAGAGGTGACAGTTAATGAGAAATTATGCAAGAATACTGCATTAAAACTTCACGCAACATGTGCTTTGGATATTTGTTTGAATTGCCTCAGAGGCAATTCAAACAAATATCCAAAACATATGTTCTATGAGGGAATAAGCATAAAATAAGCATAAAACAATATCTTTCTTACATATCATTCTGTCCATTAAGGATTCTTTACAACAGCAAATTAATTTTAATGGCAACATCTTTTGGAAATGCTGTCGTTGTAACGAGGGTTCACTATATAGAGGTGCCATGGTTGTGGAAATATCAAATTTCATAACACTTGTCCACAGACAAGTAAATGGTCAAAATCAACTTGTCCAAGATTTACTTGCCGGCAAATTGACAATTTCTCCTTATTTCTCAAAGAAAACATATGTTGCATACATGCCATATCCCATACTGTGAGATAAAATCTCACAGAATTTGGCCCCTCTGGAATGCAATTCCCATAAAAAATTCAAATCTCACAGAATTTTCAGACCATTTTACAACAGATGTTTTATGAAGAAATAAACATAAATCACACACTGTTGTGGTTTTCACAAGCTTCTTAAATGAAAATAAAGACTTTAGACTATATTGGGGGAGCTTTAAGTGATGTTTAAGAAAATCACACAGATTTTTGTCAAATCTCCCTTAAAATTTTGCCTTATCTCACAGATTTTAGTCTACTGCTTACAGCATGTATGATGTTGTGGGTACTCACTAGAAATGCCTTGGTGAGACATTTCTAATGAGTACCAACACTCACATAATCTGGATACTCTTTGTAGGAAGAGGAATAAAGTCCTTGTCGAAGGACAAGTAAATTTAAATTTCTTTCTTGCTAGTCCTTCAGGAAATGGAACAAGTTGGACAAGTCTAACATGGTATTTCCACAGCAGGGTAACTACCATATTTACTCTAAGTATTGGGACACCTTATCTACTTACCATACTTGTCCTAAAATTTGAAATAGTCCATTCTACTACCTCTTGATGTGTCTAAAATATTGCTGTATGTATAGCAAACAGTGTAGACCCTGATTGTTTGCCTTGTTCTTCAGTGTCTGATCTGGGTCTACACTGTTTGCAAAAGCCTATCAGTCCCAATACCTAGGGTTATTACTGTACTCATTAGAATGGCTTCTATTTCCACTAAACAACAGAAATTCACACTCAATTTATCATGGAATTAAAACCAAAGTATTTCTTCTGAGCATGGGTACAAGGTTATGGCTCTGCCACAATAAAACTCTTTACAGTGTAATTTTTATTGTCTTCACTGTCAGACAAGAAACAAATCATTCCATTTTTTACCCAGTACATCAACCCTTGTCCTGCTGAATCCGGGTATACCCTGCATTTGCAAACAGTGTAGATCCAGATCAGTTGGCTTCTGAAGAAGCCAACTGATCTGGATCTGCACTGTTTGCCATTAAGTAAGTGAATTTATAGCAACAATCTGAATCAAGTAATCTGATTGGCTAAAAATTAGCAGTGGGTGTGGCAACTTAATTTATTCAGCACAAGGGTTAACACAACTGGGCTAAATACCATATTTGACCTAATTACTGCTCAGTGTGCTTAGATTTTTCAAAATTACTATAAAAGATTGTGGTAAAATATGTATTTATCTACTATGGGTACACTTTAAAAAAAAAATCAATTAAGGACTTATCTAATGATGTTTATGTGACGTCCTTGTGTGTGTTTGTCTTTTTTTTTATTTTCTTTATAAAAGCATGTGTTGTTGGTTCTCATTTGAGATTGCCTTGACAAGCTGAGGCAATTCAAATGGGTATCCACAACATTCCACAAGATATGTCTTTATAAAGAAGCAGACAAAAAGTAGACTGGCTGTAATCTGAAGACAAAGAAATTACTTGACTGTGCGATTATAAGGGTATGTGTGGTAATTAGATCAAATATGATAATTTTGCTCTTTATACATGTAAAAGCAGTGATGCAAATATGGTCATTAATCCTTAAAGTGCCAAATGTAAATATTAACAGTCAACTTAAGAAAATATTTTTCTTATTTTCAGGAGAAAATATGTCTTGATTTCTCATGTGAATTGTCTTCTATGATATTTTCTTCTATTGAAATCATTCACATGATTTTTTTGATTTTTTTTTTTTTTATTTGGGTTTTACGGCCCTTTCAAGAATAGTTCACTTATATCAAGCCGATCGTTCATCAAAGTGGGCAAAAACTGGAGAATCTGGGGAAAAACCACCTGACCATCTATAAGCAGAACTTGGCTTTCCCACATGTGACCCGAGTGAGGCTCGAACCACAGCAGTGAGAAACCTAATGGATTAAGAGTCCTATCCATTAGGCTATGGGGGCCCGCCATTCACATGAAATGTCCAATCCCTTAACCCTTCAATAAGTGCTTGTTATAAAAATTCCTATCATCCTTTGGCACTGAACAATGCTATTACTGACTGTAACCCAATATCAGCAGATGAAAAATTTGTAATATTTTTCATATTTTTTCATAGGAAATAGGACTGGATACAGTTGGTAGTTTTTTCTGCCATATTTTTACAAGGAAGACAACCTTCAGACTTTCTTTTTTGCTTGTCAGCACACCAAACCCCTTCTGAAAAGGGGTCTGCTCTAAAAGGAAACAATTTGCTCCCAAGAGGAGCAAATTGTTTCCTTTTAGTGTAGATATCTTTTCTGACATTAAATAAAACTTTTTTGAAAGCGTTTAACCCCTTCTGAAAAGAGGTCTACAATTTTGGATTTTGACAGAGTTACCACCCCATTGTATCCATTTCCCTTAAAATCAAGAAAATATACAGAATAATCCAATAATGTTTTACCCTTGCATAAATCAATTTTCACTGCATACCACGGAAGAAAATGGGGGTACACATTACACAAGCTCGTTAACAGTAATGTTAGGCTCGTTAACATAATGAACAAGATTTCAACATTAATGTTAGGCTCGTTAACATAATGAACAAGATTTCAACATTAATGAGCAGACTCGTTAACATAATGAACAAGATTTCTTTGGAAGGCAGTGTTGCACCTGTCGCTGCCTATCAGTATTGTCATGGTGCTAAAGACTACAATTCATGTAGATTCATGATAAATTCACCGGGACATGAAATGCAGGTCATGGTCATAAAATAAAACCATAGTGTTGAGTCTTTGTTATGGAGAATCTGTTTGCCAGGTTTGATGGTGGAAGATCATACATTTATCCAACAATGGAGCAAACACTAAGTTTGATGAAAACAAAAAATGACACTACAATACTTTGGACAATGTCAAGGAGGTATGCCATAGATTGGAGCTAAATGCTAAATGCTTGCAGTGACAAAAAAAGCCACCAGTTCTTTTTGAGACTCTGTCAAGGAGGAATTGTATGCCAGGTTTAACGATTATAAGTTGCACAGTTAGCCAAAATGGAGTTAAATGCTTGCATTGACAAAACAAAAAAAAGACAGTCATTTAACTTTGAAATGTAGGTCAGAGTCGTAAAATGACATTGAGTTTGAGTCCATATTATGGAGACAGCACATGCCAGTTTAGATGACTGCAGGTGTTGAAGTTAATCAGAAATGGAGCTAAACAACAGGGCTGACGTAAAAAAAACAACATCAGACTGTGAAATATAGGTTACACTCCAAAAATGATATCTTATTATCTGTGTCCATGTTAGGGAGAAGGTGTATGCCAGTAAGATGACTGTGTGAGTAAAAGTTATTCTGAAAGAAACCTAACCCCTAGGATTGATGTAGATGCAGGTGGACAAACAGATGGCTGAACAAACAGACTGACAAATGGAAAATCGAACCCATATATGGCATTTGCTTGTTTTAAGCAGGGGTTACAAAAATGTTGTGTGTTTGTTCTTGTGTTTTTTATGCCCTATGTTTTACAGTATACTTTCACTGTCCTCATATATACCAAAAAGAGGCCCATGGGCCACAATTTCATCACCTGATAAAAACAGCTATTGCACATCTGCAAATTCCATGCAACCTCTCCAATACTGCCACAACAACTAGGACACAAACTGACCATACCCTAAAAAGGTCAACAGTCACCCTAGTATCATCATTTGAACAAACTTAATAGACTTTGAGTCTCCAATGCTGTATACCAAGTTTCAGCCTCAAAGCTTTCTTAGTTCTGAAGAAGTGTTTTACCATATATGGGCATGGCAGCCATCTTGTTCAATGGCACTGAACCGTTTGACCAAATTGTCAACATTCTTTAGCAGGGATGTAATTGGTCCACTTTTCAAGGGGAGGAAAATCTGTAGAAAACAGCGGAAAACCCCAATACCCACTCCTGAATAGTTCAGATCAAATCCACAACATTTTGTTTTTGGAAAAATGGAGCCCAAAGGAAGGATTCCTCTGAAAAGAGGAACAATAACATCCTGCTTTAGACAGAAGGCCCCATGTGAAATCCAATGAAATTTGTTCAAGAGGTTTAAGAGAAGAAGCTGTTTAAAGATTGCACGATTTATGATGTATTAAGCCCACAGGTAAGGTCAGATAACCCAAAATTTTGATGGTACCTAAACAGTTTTACTTCTTTAAACATACATTGTAAGTTTCAGCCATTAGTCTTTAACCCTTGTCATGCTGAATAAATTAAGTTGCCACAGCCACTTTCAATTTTCAGCCAATCAGATTACTTGATCTAGGCTGTTGATATAAATTCACACACTAAATGACAAACAGTGCAGATCCAGGTCAGTTGGCTTCTTCAGAAGCCAACTGATCTGGATCTACACTGTTTGCAAAGGCAGGGTATATCCGGGTTCAGCAGGACAAGGGTTAATACATACTGAGAAAATAATTTTTCAAAAATTTCCCCATACAAATATATGAGGGCACAAATTTGACCTTGCCATAAAAAGGTCAAACCCCATGACCATCATTTGAACAAATTTGGTAGATCTTGAGTCCCCGATGTTATCTACCAAGATTCAGCCTCAAAGCTTTCCTGGTTCTGGAGAAGAAGAAGAGTTTTAAGTGTTTTTACCATATATGGGCATAGCAGCAATTTTGTTCAAAGGCGCAGAACCATTCGAAGAAACTGTCAATACCCTTTCAACAGAAGGCCCCATGTGAAATCTGGTGAAAATTGCTCAAGCAATTTCAAAGAAGACATTTAAAAATAACACAATTTTATACATGTATATAGCCCATGGGCAAGGGCAGATAACCCCCAGGGGACAAAACTTTGGTTGTTACTAAAAAGTTTTACTACTTTATAATCATACAATGTAAGTTTCAGCATTAGTCTTTAATACATTTTGTGAAATGATTTCTCAACATTTTCCCTATATAAATGTATAGGAATGCAAATTTGACCTATGGTCATCATGTGAAGATACTTAGTAGACCTCTAGTCCTTGATGCTTTATACCAAGATTCAGCCCCAAAGCTTTCTTGGTTCTGGAGAAGAAGATTTCTAAGCGTTTTTACCATATATGGGCATGGCAGCCATCTTCATTAATGGACCTTGACCATTTGAACAAATTTTCAAACCCCCTTTAACAGAAGGTTCCACATGAAGTTTGAAGAAATTGGCCCAGGGATTTCAGAGGAGAAGTTGTTCAAAAGGTGTGGATGGATGACAGACAGACAGACAGAGGGAGGGACAATAATGGGCGGCAACTGATCACAAAACTCATCTTGAGCCTTCGACTCAGGTGATCTAAAAACACGTTTTGCATGACTCAGCCAACCTGGTCCAAAAACATATTTGCTGGTTTGACCAGTAACCTTAATGTTTAGCATGCTGGGTAAAAATTTCAGCAGACAACATCTTGAAACATATTTTATTTTTCCCAGAAAATAGGCTTTGACATTTCATGCAAACTGTCTCCTATTTTCTGGGAAATAGAAAAATATCATTAATTTGACATATGCTGAATTTGCCCATAGAGTGGTGAAGGTTAAACTGTAGCAGACAACATTTAAAAACATTTTTTTTTTTGTTTTTTGGGGGTTTTTTTTGTTTGTTTTTTCTCAGAAAACAGGGTTTTAAATTTTAATCTTTATTTATTTTACTTCGATTACACAACAAGCTCGGTGAACTTTCAGTAAATGTGTTCTCGAAGGTGCAGATATTTGTGTTTGTTGGTCATATGTGGTGGTGGAAACTGGAGCAGCCACAGGAAACCATCAATCTTGGATGTGCCACCACGACTCTGCCGTATGCCAGCACTAGAATTGAAACTAGGATAAAACAGTGACAAGCATGAGACATACTCTGCACTATCCAGGCTCCTCTTTGGGAGACAAAATGCATAAAATGCCAAATCCTATTTTCTGAGAAAAATAAGAAAAATACTATCGTCAGATTGTTGTCTGCTGATTTTGCCAAGACAGTGCGAAAGCTTAACATATAAAGGCCGCAAGAAAGCATTTAATCAACTTGGCACAATTTCTTTGCTGATTTCATCAGTTTTGTTCTCATTTTGCGTTATTGTTGTTTCCATTCATTTTCAGTCTCTTTGGGTGCAAATTTCTCAGTATGTCGTTCTTTATAAGTCTCCACAGAAGAATAGGATTTATTATGTACATCAAAATCATCGCAATAGACAGTAATGTTGAAAATATGTAAGTCATTCTTCTCTTTTCAACAATCAATCCATACCCAACAAAGACGATGCCAGCAAATCGGAACGTTATGAAAGTAAGCAGATTAAGAATCACCATAGAACGATATAACCAGTGATCGTACGGCCATTTGTCGAGAAGCATCAGTTTACGAGCATGCAGGAATACGCTGTTGATCTCGGTCATCAAGGCTACGATGGTGTAACCGATATTCATACGATACTGGATATTGTACCCAAATGACCAGAGTACCTGCAAAATACAAATATAACGTATTCAATCTAATTACCCAACATACCCTATAAGTGCTCGGCCAAGCATTTTGTATTCTTCAGATTACAGCCATGTATTTTTATCTGCTTCTTTATAAAAGCAGGTTGTTGGTACTCATTTGAATTGCCCACAACATATGTTTTTGTAAAGAACATCAGAATAAAATAACACATACGAGTAAGCATCATTAACCCATTGTAGTCGGGAGACTCAGATGCCACAGAACATGGCGTCTGATCAGGGTCTCAACTGTTTGCAAATAGTTTGGCCATTTTTCTCTAGGAATATGTAAATCTCATAGCTGGACATATCTAAAATTGAAATTGGACTCTTCCAATATATTGTGTGGGAGAGTCTATTCAGTATAAAATGGGTTAAATAATCCAATCATAAAGTCCACTACTGATCTTCAAGTTTCTAAAGTGTGTCCTTATTAGGTGGATATTTCACATTTTTCTTTTTTTTTTTTCTAATTATTTTGAAAAACCAATCAGCCTAGTGGGGTAATTAGGTCGAATACGGTAGTATAACTAAACATAGCTCTAGATAAGGCACAAACAATGGTGACATCAAAGTAAGATTCATTTCAGCACAAGAAAAACATGCACTTGAGAAAAAGGGCCCTATGTCACTATATGAGAACAGCATCCGTGCAGTCTAATCGAGTCCTTTGCATCGTCACAGCATGGATGCACAAGCTAACCAAGCATTGTTCTCTCTGCATATATATATATATATATATATATATATATATATGGGTCTTTGTTTTGATTATAAAAATAAATAAATAGAAAAATAAACAAGAAAAATGCCTAACAACATTATGAACGGTTTTTCAAAAATGTTAACCAAAAGGTAAACCTCGGACGATGCCCAACGTCCACCTGCCCAACACCCACCCACCTGGACATCGCTTTTTTAAAGGACTGGTTTTTTAAAAACGCATCCAAAAATGAGCTAAAAAGATGTGTGTTCTTTTAGCATGTGACAAACACAATTGCACTGTGATGTGAAAAAAACATCCATATGTCACATGAGAACAGCAAATTCCCAGATGTTTGCGCATCTGTGCAGTCTAATTAGAGCCTTCACTGTCTGCTGATAAGTTCTACAATATCCAATGATTCAGATAATGGATGGGAAGGCTCTTGATCAGACTGCATGGATGCCAAGGCTGATCTGGGCAATTGGTGCACCATATGTTATGCTGTGAGAAAACATTAAAACTCCTGTTAGTGTAAGTGACATTACAAACATGAGCATTAAACCTGATTTAGTATATGTCCCCTCTGATAAGTTAAACTGCCAACGTAATTATAACTTAACACCTTTCGTCAAAGCACAAACTCTGATTACACCACAACCTCTTTATTACACTATTGTTGGGGTCCATAGCATAAACCGTATTAGTTAAACAACCGTGTTATATCCAAACAAAAATGTATAGATTATATTGAAAAATGACCATTTATGGTCATTTTTCAATATAATCTATACATTTTTGGGATCCATCTTTGAACTGTGTTATATCCAAAACCGTGTTATAATGAACCGTGTTATAAAGAGGTTTTAGTGTATTATCTTTACTCAACAGGTTAAATTCACAGGTGTGTTCACTGAAGCATGGAGTCATCATTGTCAGGGAATGCTTATAAAGCCTCTCATAGATTTGCAGGCTTTCAAGTGCCCTCCAATGAAAAAGTAGGGATAAAGTAGGGCTGAAAATTTTAAAAAAGTAGGGCAAAAGTAGGAATTTTAATCATGAAAAGTAGGGATAGTAGGGATGTTCTGAGTGTTTTCAGACTTAGAAAAAGACATAAGAAGAAACAAAGTTTTCTCTGAACAATAACACTACATTACAATGGGAAGGAAATACCAAAATCAATGTTCCAAAAAAGGAGTTACAACTGAAGAAAAAATATTTCATAAACTTTTGCATCATGGCTGCTCAGATTAAGTTGATCTGATTTTTACAAATACTGAGCAAGCGAAGCGAACAAGGAAAAAAAAAATACAATTTTCTGTCACTTCAAACATTTTTGACTAAAAAGTAGGGATAGTAGGGCATTTTCAGAAAAAAGTAGGGAAAAGTAGGAGCACAAAGAAAAAGTAGGGAAAAGTAGGAATAGTAGGAAAAGTAGGGCCCGCTTGAAAGCCTGAGATTTGTGATGGGAAAAAATATTGTTTCAGCAATCATTATCAATATAAATACATTAAAATAACTAAAATGGTTCTAGAGACCTTCCCACAAGTTTGAGAAATTGTTGTTCGAGCCATCTATGGTTCTTTCAATTAAAATCTTTAGGAAAACTGCCAAGACCAACAACTTAGTTTGCACAAATGATGGTGTTTGAACCAACAAAGTTTGACCTGGTGAAATTCAACTTTATTCACATAGGACTTGTTAAGGAAGTGTATTTGATGATAATTGTGCGATATTTTTTCTTCTGTCTTCATAAAAACATATGTTGTGGGTACTCATTAGAGGCGCCTCACCAAAGCACTACTAATCAGTACCCACAACATTTTTTATGGAGAAAATTATCCCAGAATTATCACCAAATATGCCTCTTTAACAAGTCCTCTGTATAATTCAGAAATAAGACACAAAATAACTTACAGCCACATGATGAATGATGACTTCATAATTACTCAGAATCCTCTTGTTATAAAAGTGGTCAAAGACATCATACACAAAATAACCTGAAATAAATAAGAATGTTGAAGGCTTCTGAAAAGATCACCATTACAATTACCCAAAATATCTGGAGACAGAATGGAACAAACAGTACAGACACAGATCAAACGTCTTCCAAAAAACTTATGTTGCCATTTCATCTCTATATTTTAATCCTTGTCCTGCTGAGCCCGGATATACCATGCCAATGCAAACAGTGTAGATCCAGATCAGTTGGCTTCTTCAGAAGCCAACTGATCTGGATCTGCACTGTTTGCCATTAAGTATGTGAATTTATATAAAAATCTGGATCAAGAGATCTGATTGGCTGAAAGTTAGAAGTGGGCGTGGCATCTTTATTCAGCATGACAAGGGTTTAATACATCACCAGGATTTGCAATTCATCCAGCAATTTAGACACACTAACAGGTAGTAAAATAGACTTGTTCACATTTAAGGGTAAATTTGGTAATATGTTGAGGTGTCTGAATACCTAGAGAAAACTACCTTATCTCATTTTGTCAAGGAAAACTATGCCATCTCACTAGACCTGTCTTAAACCTTGTCATGCTGAATAAATTAAGGTGTGACTCCCACTTCTAATTTCCAGCCAATCAGATTACTTGATCTGTGTTTTGATAGAAATTCACATATTTAATGATAAACAGTGCAGCCAACTGATCTGGATCTACACTGTTCACTAAGACAGGGCATGTCGTGTTCAGCATGAGAAGGGTTAAATGGATACTTCTAATAAATATCTATATCAGTCTTTAACACTTAGCACTCTGGGTAAAATTTTCAGCAGCTAACATTTTCACAGAAAACAGGATCTGACATTTCATGCAAACTGTCTTCCGTGGAGACAATATTCATTAAATGTCAAGTCCTGTTTTCTGAGAAAATAAGAAAAATATCACGAATTTGTTGTCTGCTGAATTAGACCCAGAGAGTGGTAAAGGTTAAGAAAGACATGAAACATGGGAAAAACAAGAAATTTCAATAAGCAGTGCTTTAATATTAGATCCCCCCTACCCCCTCTCTCCCCCAAAACATAATGGACAGACGGAAAAGGGGCTGTTGTAGGGAGTTGGCTGTTGTTGAGAAGTGACCATCAATGCAAGAGCCTTTTAATATTCCTACTGAAAGAAGTAAACAGGGGAGATAATTCTATAATTAGCTATGACAGTGATATGGTTCTTCTCATAGCCCTCTATTAGCATTGTAAGTGTCATTCGTTTACCTTGACCCCTTGTCATGCTGAATAAACAAGCAAAAGCATAGGGAATTTATGTCCCATGTTTTATTTTTATTTGAGCTGTTAAAAATGAGTAAGTTAACCAGAGGACCATTGGTCCTGTATCACTTACCTAAGTATTGAAGCAGGAAAAAAATTGAAGCTAAAAATGTGGAAAAAATACAAAAAAATATATAAAAAAACATAATTTTGAGATTCCAAGAGTACACATATATCCTCAGAACACAAGCAAAACGCCTGTAAAGTTTCAGAAGCATTTGCTTAAAGCTGTGGGAGGAGTTGTGATCACAAGGTACCTACTACTATATGCACTTTCATAGTATTGAAGTATGAAAAAAGTCTATGTTAAAAGTTAATAATGTGAAAAAAAGTAAAAACAAAAAGTAACTTCAAGATTTTGTAAGAAGCATATGCTTATCTTCAGACTATGGTTAAAACATCTGTATAGTTTCAGTGGGAATGGTATAAAACTGTAGGAGGAGTTGCATTCACAAGGTACCTACTGCATATACACTTTCATAGTATTGAAGCATGAAAAAAAAGTCTAAGTTAAAAATGTGAAAAATGTGAAAAAATTACATCAAGATTCTGTAAAAACCACATGCATATCTTCAGACCATGATTAAGATACCTGTGAAGTTTCAGAAGGATCAGTATAAAACTGTAGGAGGAGTTGCACTCACAAGGTCCCCACTACAAACTCGGAACCATGCAAAAAAAAGTCTAAGTTAAAAATGTGAAAAAAGTGAAAAAAAAAAATAATTTAAGGATCTATAAAAAGCACATGCAAATCTTCAGACCATAATTAAAACACCTGTAAAGTTTCAAATGATCGGTCCAAAACTGTGGGAGGTGTTGAGCTCACAAGGTACCTACTACATATACACTTTCATAGTATTGAAGCATGAAAAAAGTCTTAAGCTAAAAATGTGAAAAAAGTGAAAAAAATAGTTTATGGATTCTGCAAAAAGCACATGCAGATCTTCAGACCATGATAAAGACACCTGTAAAATTTCAGAAGGATTGGTTAAAAACTGTAGGCGGAATTGCGCTCACAAGGTTCCTACTATAAACTCGGCACCACGGAAAGCCGAATACTATGTCCCCTCGCTTTTCTTCAAAAAGGCGGGGACAATTAAGATACCACACCCATTTCTAATTGTCAGCTAATCAAATTGCTTGATCCAGGTTGTTGATACATAGTCACATACTGAATGACAAACAGTGCAGATCCAGATCACTAAACTGGATCTACACTGATTGTATAGGCAGGATACTTCTGAGTTCAGCAGGACAAGGGTTAAACACTTTTTGAGATATGCACTGTTTGTTTGTTTGTGTTGAGGTTTTACGGCCCAGTCAACCCAATGGGGTCATGTCGAACGCGGTCAGTTTACCTTACCACATGTTTACTGGGCAGGCTTAGTCCTCTAAGCGGTTAACCAGTATTATGCACATTCTTTCGCCAGGAACTGACAACTAAGATATGCACTGTAAAAGGTGTGATGGATGGTTAGAAGAATACAATGCTCTGCAGTTCCTTTCAATGCTTTGCCTTCAAAAGTAATTTTGGTCTTTTTTAGAGAAACAGACTCTAGAATATCCATATAGGGAAACAGAACAAGGGAGAAAATTCTGCAATAACCCAAGATACCTACTCAAGGCAGAGTTATGTTTCTTGTACATACTCCTTCCTTGCAAATCCCTCTATTAATGTTTCATCTTTCATCTGATTACCTTCCATACTTTCTGAGATACATGCGTATGTTCCTGATCAATAAATAACAAAGGGAGATAATTCAATAATTAATCAAGGCAGAGTATTGTCTTCCATTCTGCATTTCTCTTTCAATGCCCTTCCTAAATGCTTGAATTTCTTTTAATTATGCCAGAGGACTTGTTAAGAAGGAGTATTTGGTGTTAACCTGGACAATTTTCTCCATTCTCAACAAAAAACATGTTGTGAGTACTCATTAGAAGCACCTCTAGTGAGAACGCACAATATGTTTTATAGAGAAATAAGAACAAAAAACAAGAGGGCCAAGATGGCCCTGTATTGCTCACCTAATTACCAGACAAGTTTGAGTCAATTGGCCTTTCTGTTCAAGAGAAGAAGTTTAATATCCATCCTGCATTTCCAATCAGAACGATTTTAGCTACTTATGATCTACAAGTCACCTCGATACTTCCAATGACGTTTGAGTCAATTGCCATTTTAGTTCAGGAGAAAAAGTTCAAAATAGATTTTCAACATGGCTGCTAGGGCAACCATCTTGGATCAGAATGATTTTAGCTATTTTTGATCTACAAGTCACCCCAATACTTCCTATCAAATTTCAAGTCAATGGGCCTTTCTACTCAGGAGAAGATGTTCAGAACAGATTTTCAAGATGGCAACAGTGGCAGCCATCTTGTATTTCTGATCAGAACAATTTTAGCTGTTATGTTCTACAAGTCACATCTTACCAAGTTTCAAGTCAGTTGGCCTTTCAGTTCAGGAGAAGAAGTGAAAAAGAGATTTTTAAGATGACTGCCATGGCGGCCATGTTGGATTCCGATCCGAACGATTTTAGCTATTTTTGATCTACCAGCCACCCCTATGCTTCCTACCAAGTTTTGAGTCAATTGGCCTTTCAGTTCAGGAGAAAAAGGGAAAAATAGATTTCCAAGATGGCCACCATGGTGGCCATCTTGAATTTCCAATCAGGAGAATTTTAGCTTTTTTTGATCTATAAGTCACCCCAAAGCTTCCTACCCAGGTTTGAATCAATTGGCCTTTCGGTTCAGGAGAAGAAGTGAAAAATAGATTTTCAATATGGCTGCCATGGTGGCCACCTTGGATTTCCAATTGGAACTATTTTACTATTTTTTTGATCTACAAGTCACCCTGATGCTTCCTACCAAGTTTCAAGTCAACTGGCCTTTTGGTTCAGAAAAGTGAAAACTAGATTTTCAAGATGGCCACCATGGCAGCCATCTTGCGTTTCTGTTTGGAACTATTTTAGCTATTTTTGATCTACAAGTCACCCTGATGACTCCTACAAAGTTTCAAGTCAATTGGCTTTTCAGTTCAGGAGAAGGAGCCAAAAATATTTTCAAGATGGCGGTCATCTTGGATTTCCAACAGGAATGATTTTAGTTCTTTTTTGATCTACAAGTCACCCTGATGCTTCTTACCAAGTTTCGAGTCAATTGGCCTTTCGGTTCAGGAGAAGAAGCAAAAAATAGCTCTTCAACATGGCCACCATGCCAGCCATCCTGGATTTCCTATAGGATCGATTTTAGCTATTTTTGACCTACGAAGTCACCCCGATGTTTCATACCAAGTTTCCAGTCAATTGGCCTTTCGGTTCAGGAGAAAAAGCGAAAAATATATATTCAAGATGGCTGCCATGGCAGCCATCTTGGATTTCCAATCGGAACTATTTTAGCTATTTTTGATCTACAAGTCACCCGATGCTTCCAACCAAGTTTCGAGTCAACTGGCCTTTTGGTTCAGGAGAAGAAGCGAAAAATAGATTTTATAGATGGTGGCTATCTTGGATTTCCAATCTAGACAATTTTAGCTATTTTGATTTACAAATCACCCCGATGCTTCCTAGCAAGATTTCAGTATATTGGCCTTTCAGTTCAGGAGAAGAAGCCAAAAATAGATTCTCAAGTTGGCTGCCATGACAGCCATCTTGGATTCCCTATCAGAACAATTTTAGCTACTTTGATCTACAAATCACCCTGATGCTTCCTACCAAGTTTCCAGAGGCTTTTAAAGCCATTGTTGATGCCGCATGACGCACGACACACGACAGACATTGATTGACTGACCACAATAGCTCACCTTGAGCACTTAGCGCTCAGGTGAGCTAATAAGCCAGAATTATCATCAGATATTCCTCCTTTTCAAGTCCTATTATTAGGCAAGTAGAGATAATTCATTAAATATTCAAGGCAGAGTTATGATCTTGCATTCTGAATTTCTTTCTTTAGATGTCCTTTCTCTATGTTTGATTTTTTTTTTTTTTTTTTTTTTTTTTTTTGGATTATATCTACAATTTTATTTGATATATGCAAGAAACCATAGGTAAGGGAGAGAATCTTTAACCTCTCATGACAGAGTTATGGTTCTTAGAGACCATGTGCATCCTATCTTTGTCCTGTATACATATTCCAAGTTTCATTTTGATTACTTAGAATCTTCAAAGAGCTAATCAAAACTGCAGCAGACAACATTTTAATTTTTATTCATTCATTCTTTTATTATCATTATCTATATATATATATATATATATATATATATATATATTATAATATAATATATTTGTGTACACTGAGTGTACAAGAAATGCAGCGGGCTGAAGCGCTTGACAAAGGACCCTGATTACAGATGTACACAGTGCCAGGTAACTACATGCCCCTTAGACGACAGACCACAGAGGGAAATCCAAATTGGACCTGACAAGCTGGAGGTGGTAGCTTCCTTTTGCTACCTAGGAGACATGCTCTCAGAAGCGGGCGGCTGTGAACTTTCAACCACAACATGTGTGAAAACTGCCTAGAAGAAGTTCAAGGAGCTGCTACCAGTTCTCTCATCCTACCACCTCTTTTTCAAGACACATGGCCGTGTGTACAGCTCTTGTGTGCAGAGCGCAATGCTCCATGCCAGTGAGACTTGGCCACTGACAAAGCCAAACCTCCAATGTCTGCAGCGAAATGACTAGGCAATGATCAGACAGATCTGGAATGTCAAGCCGCAAGACATTGTCACCACCAGATCCAATGAGCTACTTGCATGGCTTGGCATTGAGGATCTGGACCTCATTCTGAAGGAGAGAAGGCTCTGCTGGTATGGACATGTGGAATACTCCAATGGTGCAGTCAAGACAGCCTGACATGCAGGTTGATGGAAAGCTTGGACCTGGGAGGCCCAAGATGACATGGAAGCAGCTGACAGAGGGGTTGCTGAGAATGGAAGCTCTCAGCCATCAACCCTCATGATAGATATACCTGGAGATCTGGTGTGAGATCTGCCATGCGTGCAGCAAGCCAGCTATCTGGGAGGGGGCCCAGTGATGTGAATGTTGCCCCTGTACCTGCACATTAATCAAAAATCCAATGATGATGATATATCTATATATATCTATACATATATATTTTGTGATTTTTCAGAGCAAACAAGGCTTGGCATTTCATATGAATCATCTATGAGTTTTGTCTGCTTAGCTGCTGATTCACATGAATGGTATATCTTATTTTCTCTGAAAAAAAAAAAACACACACAAAAAATCAAAATGCCATCTGCTGGAGTGGGGATTTGTGCACTAAGAGCTATTTTCAAAATTAATGATGTTCAAAGGGTCGTAACTCCAAAAGTAGGTTAACCAGAGAACTTGTGTTCTGCATGTCGTCTTATGGTACTTTACATTTGTGTGAGATTTTATCTCAAAAGATTTTCAACTTACAGAGTGGACACAAGTACACGGTGGAAATAGCTATGTTCAATGTTCAAAGGGTAATAACTCCACAAGTAGGCATCCAGAGTTATGGTTCATGTGCTCTGCACATTGTCTCATAGTGCTTTATATTGGTGTGAAATTTCGTAAAAACATTTCAAACAGTATCAGAGTTATGGAGCAGACACGAAATTATGAAGTGCTAACGGGATGGACGGACACTCAAAATTTCGGAGGGTATATAACATAATACCTCGCCACTTTTTGTGGCGGAGCATAAAAGGTGTTTTGATTTTCTAGTGCAAAAGTACAGTGAACTCTTACCTAGAGAGAAAGCCAGCAACAGATAGGAGAAGTTGTCACAGAATAAGATTAGATCATGAAACATATCCTTGAACATCAAACTGAAATAGACAAAAAATCATTGTTTAACTCTCAAACAGTGCAGTTTTAATTATCTCTTTATTTATGTTCTTTTAACTTTCAGTTTTTTCTTTCTAATATTCCTAGACAAGTGATTATTTTTTAATACACTTTGCAGGTTTTTTTCACATTACTCTTTACACATCCTGCTATTATGGGTCAAAACGTAAGTGGAGATAATTTGGTAAATTGAAGTAAATATTAGTTTTCAGTTCTGTAACGAGAACCTATTGTAAATAGAGTTTATTCATTCTCCTATTTTAAATATGGGATTTATAAACCTCGGGAGGTAAAAAAAATCCGATAAAGAAACGAGTGCTTTGCTTTGCTCGGGAGGTAAAAAAAATCCGATAAAGAAACGAGTGCTTTGCACTCGTTTCTTGATTGGATTTTTTTTACCTCCCTCGGTTTATAAATCCCATATTTAAAATAGGAGAAATGAATAAACTGTATATTACATGCATTTCGCCGCAACAGAGTACACCATTTAAGAGGCTTTTGTGGCAAGTCTAGTCTGCCAGTTTGTTTACACTGTCATTTCTATTTTGGGTCGGCGTAGTAATTAATAATATATTTAGGATAGCTTTGTTTTTATCCTAAATGATATTGACAGCAGGGTCAAAATCTAGGCTGTTCATATGTTACAAAAAAAAAAAGTAGTTCCGGATAAAGAGATTTATTTCCCCGGCTAATAGGAAATATTCCTTCTTAGAAAACAAGGAAAATACCAGTTTTATGTCTGGTAGAAATCATGGTATTTCTTGGTTATGCATGTAATATATAGATCTACACCATTTCTAAAGGTTAGTGTTTTGATATGCAGAGTTGAAGGTGTTAACTCTAAAATGCTAATTCTAATATCTGCCAAAAAATGTCTATGGAAACAAATTCTTTCCTTTAATCCTTATCCTGCTGTTCACGACAACCCCTACCTTTGCAAACAGTGTAGATCCAGATCAGATGGCTTCTGAAGAAGCCATCTGATCAGGATATACACTGTTTGTCATTCAGTTTGTGAATTTGAATGAAAACATTATATGATGTAATTTGGTTGATAGTCAGAAATGGGTGTGGCCAATTAAATTATTCAGCAAGATAAGGGTTAAGAGTACCCATGCCACCCCTGCTACACCCCATTCTTCCTTTAGGAGTAACCGCAATTTTTGAAAGGATTCATGTGTAAAAGGAACTAAATTCTTGCTTGCAAAAGTTGTCTCCTTTGATAATAAAATCAAATTTTCAGAATACATTCTGCTTTGTCATTTTTTAGTTTTATTCAGTTGTAAGAAATGATAATCCTAAGACTACTGTAAAACAAGTATTAGCTTTCAAAACAAAAAGCTTGGTCTCTGCTTAGCATACAATGTATTATTTCTGCACAAAAACATATGCTGTGGGTACATATAGGAAGTGCCTAACCAAGGCATTTCTATTGAGTACCCACAACATATGGTTTTGTGGAGAAGTAAGAAAAATATTAAGTGGGTATGTACCTACTCTTATCTGGAGTTATGATTAACTGTAATAAACTAATACTGTTGCATTCTTTTACTTTAATTTCTTGATCTTACTGTTACACTGTTTGTTCCAGATGAAAAGATAATAAAATTATCTATCTGACATCAAAGTGCAAGATATATTTCCTAGAGTAAAAAAATCAACTTGTTAAGGAGGGATATTTGATGCTAATTCTGAGATCATTTTCTCCAATTTTACATAAAAAAAACATGTTGTAGGTACTCACTAGAAGGGCCTCTGTGAGGAGCTTCTAATGAGTACCCACAATGTTTGTTTGTGTTGAGGTTTTACGGCCCAGTCAATCCATTGCGGTTGTGTTGAGAGCGGCGAGTTTACCTAACTACACTTTTACTGGGCAGGCTTAGTCCTCTAAGCGGTTAATCAGTATTGTGCACAGTCTTTCACATGATACTGACAACTGCCCTTCTTGAATCAGTGGAGGGCAGAGAATGACCGTAGAAAATATCTCATGATCAATCTCCAAGAAAGAATGTTGCCGACCTAGTGGGGTTCAAACCGGTTACGTAACCTCCTGCTCACCAGTCAGACTTGTATACCTATAATGTATGTTGTGAAGAAATCACAGAATTTTCATCAAATATTCCTCCTTGTCCTGCTGAACCCGGATATACCCTGCCTTTGCAAACAGTGTAAATCCAGATCGGTTGGCTTCTGAAGAAGCCAACTGCTCTGGATCTGCACTGTTTGCCATTAAGTATGTGAATTTATAGCAGCAATTCGGATCAAGTTATCTGATTGGCTGAAAATTAGAAGTGGGCGTGGTCTCTTAATTTATTCAGCAGGAAAAGGGTTAACAAGTCCTCTGTTGAAATGGTTCACATATTACACAATTGGTTTGGGGTGTATATCACCAACATAAAAGTTAAATCAAAGCACTGAGACTACTGATTGGGGGCAAACAAGATTTTCATGAATGTTATTCTATCTATGGTAAAGATTATTAAATGTTTCTGTTTGTGTTGAGGTTTTAGGGCCCAGTCAACCCAAAGGGGTCATGTCGAGTGCTGTCAGTTTACCTAATCACACTTTTACTGGGCAGGCTTAGTCATCTAAGCGGTTAACCAGTATGTGCACAGTCTTCTTACCAGAAACTGACAACTGCACTTCTTGAATCAGTGGAAGAGAGAGAATGACCATAGAAAATATTTCATGATCACTCTCCACCAGGACTCTGGAAATTCTGAAATCTGAATCGGTCCAGCCGATGACGATGACATCATCAATGAGCCCATTTCCAAAAAAAAAATATATCACCTGTCACGAAAACTAATGACAATTGGCAGTCCTATAACGCCTTTTAAATAATACACCTCAACTCTGTTATATGATGGAAGTCTGGGTATAATGAATATGATCAAATCTGGCATCATCAATAAATACAGTCAGGTATGTAAAAAGAAAGAAAGATAAAAAAAAAAGAAAAAAAAAAAGGCATGATTTTGTAATTATTTCCACCTCCGCAGGGGTTTCCTAGAAAACTATTTATAAACAACTGATTCCCGTCTTGTTTAAGCGCGAAGAGGGCGGGAAACAGGAGAGAGGGAACGAAACGACTTTCATGGACTTAATTAGGTCTATTAAAAAAAGGCCTGTGCCCAAATCTACCTTGAATTATACTTGTGTGTTACGGCCGTCAACAAAAAAAAAAAAAAAAAAAAAAAAAAAAGAAGCAAACAATAAGACCCAGATCAGACGCCGTTGTATGCGACATCTGATCAGGACGTACACAGTTTGGGAATTAATTTATCAAATCTGGGACCTAAAAACCGTGTTGATCAAAACAAAAAAGAAGAGGAACAAAACGGGTGCGTTCAAGCGGTGCATTCTTTTATCACTCTCAGTTAAAGCGACTTTGATCTTTCGGACACGCCGACTGCACCTGATGTTTTGCAGTCTCAGTGTATTCACACGTGTCACACAAACGGATTAATTATCAGACTACCGTTACTGATGATTCGTGTTAATCGCTTGTTTACCGCACAAAGGACAGTGAAGTGTTGATTTTTTGACAATGTTTGGATAATGACATAATTAATTTGTGCTGCAGCAGGTTGCCATTATTCATCTGTCTCTCCAATATACATGTCAAATGACCGTTTAGAGCCTTTTAACTACCATAATATCGCATTTAAAAGGTGCGCGGACGTTGTCAGTTTGGGAAGACTTGACCCCCGTTTGTGATTTTTTAGACATCATTGATTCCTGAAAATTGGTTGGTTGGAGAAAAAATGGAGTTCAAGGCACAAACCTGTTGGACCGAATTTTTAACGTTTTGGGGTGTTTGAAATCGGTCCAGAATTCTTATTTTCGGTCCAGACCGGCTATTTTTTCAGTTTTCTGGAGCCCTGCTCTCCACTAAAGAATGTTGCGGACCCTGCGGGATCGAACCTGCAACCTCCTGATCACCAGTTGGACACGCATCCAACTGAGCCACCGAGGCCAGCAGGATACTAAATGATCTTGACCTTTAGCATTCGGTAACATTGTAGCTGGCTGCCTCTCCATATCATTGAGTACTGACGCATCATAATAAGAAGGGCATTAAGCTCTAATTGCTTCCACGAGCCCTGAGCACTATAAATGTACCCATTACCATTCATAGACAATGATCGGCTACAAAAGAGCACCCAGAGGTCATTCTCTCTAAACTTGGATAAAATGCCAGCTGGGGTCATCTCTTTGTACTACGTCTTTCAGTACTCATGGAATACACTTCAGCCTCTTTAAAACACGGTTCGTTATAACACGATTTTGGATATTACACCGTTCAAAGATGGATTCCAAAAATGTATAGATTATATTGAAAAATGACCATAAATGGTCATTTTTCAATATAATCTATATATTTTTGTTTGGATATAACACAGGTTGTTTAACACGGTTTATGCTATGGACCCCAACAATAGTGTTATAAAGAAATTGTGGTGTATTTAGATTAGAGGCAAAGTAATAGCTAATGATCTAGCTATCAGAAAGCAGATGCCAATATTAAAGCTGCATTCAAACAGAGCCAGAGACTGTGACAGAAAAAAAGGACTGCAGAGTTATACCATGTAAGATAGAGCAGCATTAAAGGTTTAGTATCTTTTGGTCTGAGTTGGCCTAATAGTACTAAATGAAAATGATTAAGGACATTGGCTGTGCCCAAATACAGTAACAGTTTTGCAGCTTCCCTTGACAAGGCCCTGCCAGTTTTTACACTAATGATGGAACTTGTATCAAACTTCCTGGATTTCATTCTTACTATCTTTGGAGTCACAGAGATGTCACATCCTCACTTCAGTGGACATATCACCTTAGCTAACCCAATGATGCCCCAAAAAGTCACTCCAAAAGCCACTCCACTCCAAGGCTCCACTCCAAAGCTGAGCTCCACTCCATGTTTTAGCATATGTTGTCACAGAAGTGCGGCTATATCACATGACAGCCATCATTTAACTGTCAGATGGGAAGCGAAAGTGAAAGTACAAGGTATAGGAATTCCTAAAACGCTTTTCACATAGTATAAATAAATGTACATCCTAATTCCTGAATTTAAGGGTTAAATATTAATTGAAGAACTGGCATTCAGCTCATTTTCAAGTAAGAAAAACTGACTGACAAGTTTGTGGCTTATAGCTGGCAATCTGGACTTATATTCAATGCTCTTGAATATAGCCCTTTTGAGTTAAATTGGAAATAAGGTCATCCCAAAATGTCTTTGCCTAGGAATTCTTAAAATAATTTCTACAATTATGAATGCCATATGCATTAAATGTGAAACATAATTATGCCTTCAATGAAGTGCTTATACCCAGCTCATACTAAGTATATGACAACTTGACAACAATTGCTTGTGTGTAGAGATGACGTTTTAGATCTATTTTATAACACGCAGAGATACAAGCTTTCTGTGTTAATTTGGAAATATGGTCAGCTAAAATGGTGTAGTACCTCTGGAGATTTCGCCCCCGCAAAAAATAAATTAACACAAACAAACCAGAAGACCATTGTCCTGAAGCTCACCTGAGACTATTTGTTCTGAGCAAGCTTAAATATGGTAACATTTTGAAACAAAGAGGCCCATGGGCCATAATTCGCTCAGCTGAGTAAAACAGCCATTTCACATCTGCAGACACCATGCAACATTCTTCCATTATTGGCACAGTAACTAGGAAAGAAATTTGACAAGACCATTAAAAGGTCAAAGGTCATCCTAGGATCATCATTTCAACAAACTTGGTAGACCATGAGTCCCCAATACAACATACAAAGATTCAGCCTTGAAGCTTTCTTGGTTCTGACAAGGAAGACTTTTAAGGGATTTTACCATATATGGACATGGCAGCCATCTGAATGATGCAGAACCATTTGAACAAATCGACAATACCCCTTTGAAAGAAGGCCTGATGTATCTGGTGAAAATTGGTCAAGCTGTTTCAGAGAAGACATTTAAAGATTACCAGATTTTATACATATATAGCTCAGGGGCAAATCTGACCTTGCCATAAAAAGGTTGAATGTCATCTTTGGGTCATCATTTGAACAAACTTGGTAGACCCTGAGTCCCTAATGCTAAATACCAAGATTCAGCCTTGAAGCTTTCTTAGTTCTTGAGAAGATTTTTAAGAGTTTTATACCTCATATAGGCATGGCGGCCATCCTGTTAAATGATGCAGAACTATTTGAACAAATCGACAATATCCCTTTGAGTCCTTCGACAGAAGGCCTGATGTGAAATCTGGTGAAAATTGGTCAAGTTGATTGAGAGAAGAAGTCATTTAAAGATACCAGATTTTATAAAAGTATATAGCCCAGGGGCAAGGGCAGATAATCCCAAGGAACAAAATTTAGATTGTAGCTAAAAGGGTTTGCTACTTTGATCATATCTTACAAGTTTCATCCATTAGTCTTAATACATTTTGAGAAATTCACTTTCTAATATTTCCCCAAACAAATGCATAGGGATGCAAACCTGACCTTGCCATAAAAAGGTCAAATACTATCCTAGGGTCATCATTTGAACAAACTTGTTAGACCTTGAGTCCCCAATGCTAGATACCAAGATTAAGCCTTGAAGCTTTCTTGGTTATGGAGGCAAAGATTTTTAAGTTGTTTTTTTTTTTTTTTTTTTTTTACCATATATGGGCATGGCTGCCATCTTGTTCAATGATGCAGAACCGTTTGAACAAAGCAACAATTACCAGTACCCCTTCGACAGAAGGCCAAATGTGAAATCTATTGAAAATTGGTCCAGCCGTTTCAGAGAGGAATATGTTTAAAGATTACCAGATTTTATAAATGTATATAGCCCAGAGGCAAGGGCAGATAATCCTGGGGAACAAAATTTTGATTATAATTAAAAGGGTTTAATACTTTGATCATACCTGATAATTTTCAGCCATTAAGTCTTTAATACATTTTGAGAAACCGACTTTTCAATATTTCCCCATACAAATGCATGGGGACGGAAATTTGACCTTAATGTAAAAAAGTCAAATGTCAACCTAAGGTCATCATTTGAATGAATTTGATAGATGTTGAGTCCCCGATGCTATATACAAAGATTCAGCTTTGAAGCTTTTTTGGTTCTAAAGAAGAAGCTTTTTATGTGTTTTTACCATATGTGGGCATGGCTGCCATCTTAATTAACTGACCATGACCATTTGTACAAATTTTCAATCCTACTTTAAGAGAAGGCTCCACATGCACTTTGAAGAAAATTGGCAGATATCATCCAGACAAACATTCTGGTAAAGTTTCATGAAGATTGAAGCGAAACTGTGGCCTCTAGGGGGTTAACACTAGGGGATTAACAAAGTTTTAAAGAAATTTGACATAGTGACCTAGTTTTTGACCTGACATAACCCAAATTCGAATTTGAGGGAGGTACATCACATCAAACATTTTGGTAATGTTTCATGAAGACTGAAGCAAAACTGTAGCTTCTAGAGGATTAATAATATAAAAATTGACAATGCATGACAAACGACGCATGTATACTGAAAGGAAAAAGAAACGCAGGGTAGAGTTTTTTCCTTCTTATTTTAACCATTTTTTACGGTGTTTACTATAGCCATACTCTTTTACAGATTGTCCTGTGAATGTGAACCCCAGGTATATGAGTCTTTGGTTGATGTGCTATCTACCCAGTGTGTGAAATCATTCAACCGTGCACTACACAGTGCATTGCACGGACAATATGGAAAGCCAAAATTTCGTGCAAAACAAGCATGTTTAAACCTTCAGCACAAGATTTCCTCACACCATTTGGTACACTTCAACGATACACAACGCTCTTCGATTCTTTTACCGATTTTTCTTTTCATTTTTACGCTACTTTGAACTTTTTTTCAATCATGGTACGATTGACTGATGTTCAGAGGGGTAGGGCAATTGTGTTGCTGATGCAGGGTCAGAGGCAACAGCAAGTTGCCAATCATTTTGGGGTTAACATCTCAACAATTGAACGTCTTGTTAGACGTTTAAGGGAGACAGGGCATTTAGCAGACTGACCGCGGTCTGGGCGTCCACGTGTGATGTTGCGATGTCAAGACAGGACAATCCGTCTGGCACATTTGCGGAATCGTCATCTCACTGCTACCGAAACTGCCCTTAATACAGTAGGTACGCATAATCGACAAATTTCTCCGAAGACTGTTGGAAGTCGATTGCGTGAGATCGGGCTTCGAGCTTGTGGTCCATACGTTCGTCTGCCTCTGACCCAGGCACGTAGGTTGCGTCATATGCGTGGTTGACAGCGCATGCGCCCAGGCTATTTCCGATGAGGCAGTGGAGACGAGTTCTTTTTACGGACGAGTCTAGGTTCACTCTCTATCGCGCAGATGGTCGACGTCGTGTGTACCGATGTCGCGGAGAACGCTTTGCCGACGCCTGTGTTGTTGAACGGGATCGGTTTGGGGATGGCTCCGTTATGGTCTGGGGAGGCATTGCTCACGGGATAAAATCACAGTTGATTATTGTTGCGGGCAATATGACCGCAGTAAGGTATAGGGATGAGATCTTGCGTCCTGTTGCAGTCCCGCTTATGCAACAACGTAATCTGATTCTGCAGCAGGACAATGCCCAACCACATGTTGCCAGAGTTTGTCAGGATTTCCTGGCAAATAATAACATCGCACCACTAGCATGGCCACCGTACAGTCCAGATTTGACCCTAATAGAGCACATGTAGGATGAGCTGGACAGAAGGGTTAGGAAGCGCCGAAATCCCCCCGCAACTCTCACACAACTAAGGAATGCGTTGATCGATGAATGGAATAACATCCCGATGCGAACTGTCAATGCTTTGGTTAACTCTATCCAAAGGAGAATTAGGGCAGCAACGGCAGCAAGAGGGGGCACACCCGATATTGATTTTCAGTTTGATTTTGATTTCAAGATTTGGGGAGTAGCTACCAATGAACTTCAATAACTCGAGATTTGTTGATCACAAACCAATGAAATTTGGAACTTTTGTTTCATACATGTACCATTTTGTAATCATAGTAAAATATTTAACAAACTTTTTCAAACTTGAATGAAATTTAGGAATAAAATTTACCCTATGTTTCTTTTTCCTTTCAGTATACAAGGGACACAGGGTGATCACAATAGCTCACCTTGAGCACTTTGTGCTCAGGTGCGCTAAAAACTGATAAGAACAAGTTATCTTCTGCAATTTACCATCCACATTTTTGTATTAAAAATGATTACTTCAGAGTCCAATAACAAAGGATTATCTGAAGTCATTTATAAAACATAATAGGAGCTGCAGAAAATTACTTTTTCATAATTTCTCACCACTGCGACAATTTGGCCCAAAGTGGCCCAAGTTTAAAGAAAATGGCACAAAAAAAATCAAATTGGTGAAAAAGGAGGTGAAAGAAAAAAAAATCCAAGTGCAAACCCTGAATGTGATACAAGAATAGGTTTTCCTGGGTGACGTAAGAATAAATATTGATGTGAATATGGGAAATCCTGTATGTTATTAGAAACTAAGGAAGGGAGAAAAAGCACACACTACAATTAGATTAAGCAAAAAGTAGCATTCTTATCTGTTAGCCAAATATTGTGCATAGCAAAAGACACTGCATATCTTATCATATTTAGCTTTAGTATTCATGGTGAGACATGAGAAAATACTGTAGGCCCATCTTAGAACCTAGTCAGAGACAACATTGTTTGCCATTCACATAGCTACAGATAAGACGGGGTATCCACATCATACTTTTCTTATTTCTCAAGGGAAACATATGTTGTGGGTACTCATTAGAAGCACCTCGCCGAGGTGCTTCTAATGAGTACCCACAACATATGTTTTCATTCAGAAATAAGAAAGATATCAGCAGTTTTCGGATGAAAAAAGTGCCTTATCTGTTTCTATGCATTCATCCTGCCATCTTAGGACACATAAAGAGGTAGTAAAAATGGATGTTTGAATTCACAGGAGCTTGTTCAGAACTGCATGCTAAAATGGCTCAAATCGACTACCCTATAAGGCGAGCCAAAGCCTTCGGCTCAGTTAGTTTTGAATAACTGGGCCCTGGTTTCAGTAGAAGAGTTGGCAGAAAAACATGAGCTAAATATAACTTTAATTTGGCTAACAGTTTGAATCTGCTACTTTATGTGAATTCATAAATACAAAACCGTACATCACAATGCTGACTGTTTCATTAGACCACCAACAAGTAGGACATCTGTCTGAAATGTCGACCATTTTCATTACTGTAACTGAATACACCTCATAGGTTTTGCCTCAATTCTGCAAAAGGGGGCACCTGACAGCAGTTGCCTTTTTAGTATTTGAAACCATTCAAAAAATGGGGGCTAACCTTTAAAGGAAAGAATTTACCCTCACTCTAGCTAAGAGGAGTCTATGGTTAAATATTTTCTTATTTTTCCACAAGAATGTATGTTGTGGGTACTTATTAGAAGTGCCTTGCTGAGGTGATTCTAATGAGTATCCACAACAAATTGGCTTATATGGATTTATGATTTACTCCCAAATGGAGTCAATACTTTCCTTTAAGAGAACCCAAAGAGAGACAGTTGACTATTTCTATGTCGGTTATTTTCCTTTGCGGTGTATCCATTCTTATTAATATATTAGTGTCCTACACTGGATAAAATATAAAATTAGCACTAATTATTTTGACCCATTTATGCCTAACATCTCATAAACACATGTTGGACCTTTGAAAACAGTATAGACCCAGATCAGATGCCACTGAATGCAGCATCTGATCAGGGTCGACACTGTTTGCAATTTAAGAACAGTAATTTCTATAAAAGATGGCAATAGTAAAACTAACCAGACATTCCTTCACTTGGAAATGGATCTGTCCAAAGAGTTTAAACAGAAGATTCTACTAGGCATAAATGGGTTAATAAAGTCTGTGTATCTACCCTGTCTGTTAAGGATCTTTACTGTTCCAACAAAAAGAATTCTTAGTGAGCAGTGGACAAGCTAAAAGGGAAGTCACAGCTCTTCACTTGCAGAGGATTTATTAACCCTTGCCCTGCTGAACCTGGATATACCCTGTCTTTGCAAACAGTGTAGATCAACATCAGTTGGCTTCTGAAGAAGCCAACTGATCTGGATCTGCACTGTTTGTCATTCTGTATTTGAATTTATATCAACAACCTGGATCAAGGAATCTGACTGGCTGAAAATTAGAAGTGGGCGGGTATTCACATACATGTACTTAATGGCAAACTGTGCAGATCCAGATCAGTTGGCTTCTTCAGTCCTTTTCAAGAGAGTATTTGATGATATTCTGATATTTTTTTTTCTTATTTCTCCATTGAAACATATGTTGTGGGTTCTCATTACCCTCATTGAGATGCTTGTAATAAGTACACACAGCATAAAATTGAAACATTGTCTCAGAATTATCATCAAATACTCCTCCAAGCTCCAGGTAAGATGGGGTATTTGATAAATATTTTTCTAATTTCTGCAGGAAAACATGTTGCAGGTACTCATAAGAAGGACCTATGCAAAGCACTCATTACGAGTACCCACAACATCTGTTTTCATGAAGAAATAAGAAAAACATCCATACTTTTAGGGATGAAAAACCTTTTATTTGGAGCTAGGTTTTTTTTTGTTTCCCCTGTCTTAGTTGCTGATAGTACATCTGAGATACACAAGTAACTCACAATTCATGTAATGAGAAAAAAAGACCAGTATAAATCTGGGCCCAGTTGTTCAAAGCTAACAATGTCGTTAGTTAACAATTCATTAAAATTTATATAGAGTGATACGCAAATATGCTGAATTTTTATGCTGAAAAAAATGTGAGTAGCTACTCACATTTTTTCAGCAAAAAATATCAGAATATTGTATATTGAATTCGCTACAACAGTTAACGAAATGACCCTTAACGAGCTCGTTAAGCTAACGATGCTTTGAACAACTGGGCCCTGATTATTTAAGAACATCACACAGAACGCGATAAGGGATAAAATGGTATCTACTGAAATATGCAGACAACAAAAGTCAAGGTCAGCCTGCACATCACGAAAACAAACCTATATAATTCTGACCCCCTTAAACCCCACTTTCATTAAGTAAAACTGGGGTTTATCATAGCTACAGATAAGAGGGGGTATCCACATAATATTTTTCTTATTTCTCGACGAATACATATGTTGTGGGTACTCATTAGAAGCACCTCGCCAAGGTGCTTCTAATGAGTACCCTCAACATATGTTTTTATTGAGAAATAAGATAAGAAAGATATCAGCATTTTTCAGATGAAAAAAGCGCCATATCTGTTGCTATGGTTTATACAGGTATACATTATTTTTTCTTATTTGTTTGTTCGTGTTAAGGGTTTATGGCCCAGTCAACCCAATGGGGTCATGTCGAGCGCGGTCTGTTTACCTAACCACACGTTTACTGGGCAGGCTTTGTCCTCTTAGCGGTTAAGCAGTATTGTGCGCATTCTTTCGCCAGAAACTGACAACTGCCCTTCTTAAATCAGCGGAAGGGAGAGAATGACCGTAGAAAATATTTCATGATCAGTCTCCACGAAAGAATGTTGCCGACCTCGGCGGGGGTTGAACCTGCGACCTCCTGTTCTCCAGTCGGACGACGCATCCAACTGAGCCACCAAGGCCGGCTATTTTTTCTTATTTCTGCTCAAAAACATAGATTGTGGGTACTCATTAGAACCGCCTTACCAAGGCGAATCTAACAACACCCACAATCTATGTTTTGAGTAGAAATATGAAAAACATCAGAATTTTTTATCTAAAAACTTTCATTTTTGGTGGTAAAATTTTCTATATATTTGGAAAGTTTTCATGATGAAATCTGTGCAGTCTAATCATTGCCCTCGGTGTCCATTTACCAAATACTGTAGAATACCGTATTTACCATAAGTATTGAGACACCTTGTCTACTTACCATACTCGCACTAAAATTTGAAATAGTCCATTCTACTACCTCTTGCTGTGTCTAAAATATAGCTGTATGTATGGCAAACAGTGTAGACTCTGATCAGACACTGTGTACTGCAGCACATGATCTGGGTCTACACTGACTGCAAATACTTAGGGTTATTACAATACTAAGGACACTATAGAACAAATTGGTGTACAGCTAATACTTTGTGTAGATCTAGATACGTTTTTTCTTTTGTCCATGAAAATGTGGGCACTCATTTGTTGTGCCTTAGTGAGGTGCTTCTCATGAGTACCCACAGTGTTTTTTCGGAAACATATGTTGTGGGTACTCAACAGAAGCACCTTGGTGAAGTGCTTCTAATGAGTACCTGCAACATGTTTTTGTGAAGAAATAAGAAAACCATCAATACTCTTTGTCCTAAAAATGCACATTATGTGGAGTTATGTGTTGTTGTACCTTGCTAGAATCATTTTGCAAAAACTTCCAAAAAAAAAATTCCAATTCTAACAAGACCCCACAATACATTTTTTCATAAAGAAATTAAAAAGCATCTATCTGAATATGCTGTTAACCCTTGTCATGCTGAATAAATTAAGATGCCGTGCCCACTTCTAATTTTCAGCCAATCAGATCACTTGATCCAGATTGTTGATTTAGATTCACATACTTAATGGCAAACAGTGCAGATCCAGATCAGTTGGCTTCTTCAGAAGCCAACTGATCTGGATCTACACTGTTTGCAAAGGCAGGGTATATCCGGGTTCAGCAGGACAAGGGTTAATTTGTAGTTGGACCATTTGAATCTATTTTGCTTACTGCTACAGCGTACATGTATATACAAAGAAGATAATGATCACTTGTTTCAGTAATTCCCAGAATCAATATCTGTCAATCAAGTTTGTACAGTTCCCGAAAATATAACCTTACAAAATTACCATATTTACCAAAAGTATTCAGACACCTGAACTCCTATAAACCATACTTGCCTGAAATTTGAACAAGTCCATTCCTACTACCCATTTATATGTCTGATTGCTGGATGACTGGAAACTGTGTGGTCCCTGATCAGACACCACAGAATGGGTTGTCCGATCTGGGTCTAAAGTTTGCTCAGCACTCCCTGTCCAAAAACTTTTGGTAAATATGGTATTAAAATGTTAGAAAATAAATTATCCAATTCTAGTCATACAAAATATTAGATATACATTATGCATCCAGGATTATTGTAAACACACTAAAAATGTCCATGGCAGAGAATAGCATATTAGCCCTAAGTGTTCAAACACATTTACACCTTACTACACTTCATAGCTCTTGATAAGACGCTCTTTTTCAACCAAAAAGTATCTTTATTTTTCTTATTTCTCGACAAAAACATATGTTGTGGGTACTCATTTGAAGCGCGCTTCTAATGAGTACCACAGCATGTTTTCGTTAAGTAATAGGAAAACTTTTTACCCGATACCCACTCTTACCTACACCTATGAATTACTTGTTCTACTATTTGAACAAATCAGTAAAACAGTAAATGTCCTAAAATTTCACACCAAAGTTTCTGACAAAATGGCATATGTAAACAGTGCAGACTTAGATCAGACTGTTCCTAGCATTCTAATCAAGGTCTACACTGCTTGCCATTCAACTTAGTATTTTAAGAGACAACCGCATAAAAAGAAAACAAAAAAAAAAAATAAGCAAAAAAGTGTGGAACAATATTTCAAATTTTAGGAAATTCACTGTACTACCTGTTGATAAGTCTATATCAGTGCTTATGTCTATATCAGTGCTGGATGATGGCAAACAGTGCAGACCCTGATCTGATACCTTATTCTGTGGCATCTTATCTAGATCTACACTGTTTGTTCAGGCCTGTCTGTCCAAATATTTAGTGTAAACAGTGTAACTGGACTAATCAAAGTACTGACAGCACTGGTGAGTTGACTGTCTCAGTGCAGGCAGGGAAAATGGTCCTGAACAGGGACTTAACCCTTGTCCTGCTGAATAAATTAAGATGCCACACCCACATCTGACAGCCAATCAGATTGCTTAATCCAGATTGTTGCTATAAGTTCACATACTTAATGGCAAACAGTGTAGATCTGGATCAGTTGGCTTCTGAAGAAGCCAACTGATCTGGATCTACACTGTTTGCAAAAGCAGGGTATATCCGGGTTCAGCAGGACAAGGGTTAAGACTGTTTCATTTAATCCTTAGCATCCTGTAATTTAAGCGAACATTGCAGACCCTGATCAGATGCTGCATTCTGCAATGTCTGATCTGGATCTGCACTGTTTTCGAATGTCCCAGTCCAGGTTTTGCAAATAACCCTCTTTGCAGGGCACTCTGACATCAAAGCAACAAGAATAGTGCAACTATAAAATTAATAATAACCCTTACCTGGACTTTGTACAAACTTGCAGTTTGATTTAACTGGTCAATGATAAGCACGTGAAGAACAACCTTAAGGAAATTTTGGTATATGTTTATTATGGCCTGAATTTAAACAATCAACCCAATTATTAACCCTTAAAATGCCATTCAAAATTGTAGCAGGCAACATTCCAAAGTATTTTCTTTTATTTTTTTCTAGTTTCTGCTTTTTTATATGAATCATTATTCTGCCATGCAGGCATTTGCATACTAGACAAAGTGCCCAGTGGGGCACATATACCCCCGACCAGCACTACCGCCACTTTTTAAAGAGCACAAAGTATGTAGCTTTGACTTTGGAGATGGCAGTTGTATGCTATAACATTGAAAAAATTTAATCACACATAATATGAGGCCCTTGACCTCAAAGGCCAGGCACAGGTGCAGGGATTGAGCTAAATAAAACTTTAGCCCTATAACTTACACATATACCAGTGAAATCGGTCTTTATAATATATTAAAGCAAAAATGACATTTGTATGAAACGTCTGTGACCTTGACTTAAAAGCCATGCCCCAGCTTGGTGATGGTGCAGAGAAAAACTTCAGACCTATATATACAATCATGCTTAATATTAATGAAACCAACAAAAGGGTCTTCATAATATAGCTATATAAACTTAGATGCAATTTTTTCTTTTTTTTTTACTTTTATATGAAATTTCTAAGTCTGTGACCTTGACCCCAAAGTCATACCCCAGGATAAGGATGATGCTGAGTAAAACTCTAGACCTATATCTACCAACATGTAAAATATAAATGAAATTCCTCAAAGGGTCTTGATGGTATAGCTATATAAACATAAACACAAAAATTTTCACTTTATTTATGAAAATTCTAAGTCCGTGACCTTGACCCCAACGGTATTCCCCGGGATAGGGTTGGTGCTGATAAAAACTTAAGTCCTATATCTACCATCAGGCCAAAAATGAATTAAATCCATCAAAGTCTCTTCATAATATAAGGTCTTATAAACTTTAACGTAAAAACTTTGACCCTAAGACAAAAATAAAGTATGGACGAATAATGCTTCAACGGATGATGGACAGACAAAAAGATTGCTTGCTGATAGCTATATCTGCTCAACCTTTCAATTAGGGGATAATAAAATTTAACATAAGGTCTTGATGATATGGCTATATAAACTTAAAAGCAAAAACTTTTACTTTTAAATGAAACTTCTAAGTTCGTGACCTTGACCTCGGTCACACCCGGGGTGGGGATCATGCGGAGTAAGACTCTAGGCCGATATATAGCAAGATGTCAAATATAAATGAAATTCCACAATGGTCTTGATGATACAGCTATATAAACTTAAACACAAAAATTTTGACATTTTTATGAAAATTGGAAGTCTGTGACCTTGACCCAAAGGTCACCTCTGGGGTGGGGATGGTGCCAATAAAAACTTTAGAGCTATATCTACCATCATGCCAAATATGAATGAAATCCATCAAAAGGTCTTCAAAATATGAGGTCTTATAAACTTTCAATGTAAAAACTTTGACCCTAAGACAAAAATAAAGTAATAAAGAATAATGCTTCAACTGATGGACGGACAGACCAACAGATTCCTTGCTGATAGCTATATCCACTGGACCTTTCAATTAGGGAATACTGTAATTTAACAAAAGGTCTTGATGATATGGCTATATAAACTTAAACGCAAATTTTTTTAACTTTTATATGAAAATTCTAAGTTTGTGACCTTGACCTCGGTCACACCCTGAGTGGGGATCATGCGGAGTAAGACTCTAGGCTGATATCTAGCAATATGTCAAATATAAATGAAATTCCTAAAGGGTCTTGGTGATATAGCTATATAAACTTAAACACAAAAAACTTTTACTTTTTTATGAAAATTGGAAGTCCGTGACCTTGACCCCAAGGTCATCCCCGGGGTGGGAATGGTGCTGATAAAAACTTTAGATCTATATCCACCATCATGCCAAATATGAATGAAATCCATCAAAGGGTCTTCAAAATATGAGGTGGGAATGGTGCTGATAAAAACTTTAGACCTATATGTACAATCATGCCAAATATGAATGAAATCCATCAAAGGGTCTTCAAAATATGAGGTCTTATAAACTTTAACGCAGAAACTTTGACCCTGACTTTTTTTATGAAAATTCTGTCCGTGACCTTGACCCCAAGGTCACCCCCGGGATGGGGATGGTGCTGATAAAAACTTTAGACCTATATCTACCATCATGCCAAATATGAATGAAATCCATCAAAGGGTCTTCAAAATATGAGGTCTTATAAACTTTAACGCAAAAACTTTGACCCTGTGACGGGAAGATGAACGAACGCACGAACGAACAAACGTACGAATGAACAAACGAATGTACATATGAACAGACGAACAGACGAACGGAAAAGCGAAAACTATATACCCCACATACTTCGTATGTCGGGGTATAAAAATGAAAATAAGGCTTGTCTTTCATGTGAACCATCTGCTAGGCAGACAATTTACATGCTTGAAATTAAAGCCTGACATTTCATGTGAACTGTCTGCTAGGCAGATGACCCACATAAAATATCAAGCCTTCTTTCCTCAGAAAAATAAAATAAAATGTTAAACAGAATGTTGTATGCTACAATTCTGAATACTACCTTAAGAATTAAACAAATTAACTGTAACAGTGCAAGAAGGGAATCAACCAACTCTTCAATGGAGGCCATTTAATTGCATCCCTTTGCAAATTGAATTGTACTCTAATACTCGGCAAATCTGGGCAAATTCGGCAGACAACAACTGAGTATTTTCTCATTTTTTCAAGAAAATTGGATAACACATTTCATGCAACTTGTCTCATTGGATTTGCTATTTCATGCAACTTGGCTCCTCAGGAGACAATTTGCATGAAATGTCAAATACCTTTTAGCAGGAAAAATAAGAAATTTATTCAAAAAAAAAAAAAAAAATAATTAAGTGTTAATAAGCTAAGCAGTGCTTATTACATACCTCCCGCAAGGTAACCAAAGCATAATGGACAGTTTGACAGAAGGAAGGATGGATGGACAACATGCAACCTCTCCCCCCCCCCCCCCCCCCCCCCCACAAACACAGTCTGCAGGGGGTATAAATAATGTATAGTGAAAATTTTACTCAGCATGCAAAGCATTTCCTGAGTCATAGTTCTTAACAGAAGAGATGCTAAGGAGGAATATTTGATGATAATTCTGTAATAGTTTTCTCCTATTCTCCATTTAAACAACTGTTATGGGTACTCATTAGAAGCACCTCGGGAGGTGCTTCTAATGAGTACCCACAACATAATGTTTTTTTATGGGGAAATAAGAAAACTTATTATTCCAAAATTATCATTATACACTCCTCCTCAACAATTCTTCTAGTTCTCATCTTAGTACAATTATGTTTCAAACAGTCACTGCATCTATATCTATAGATCATGCATTTTTTATTTTTTCCAAACAAAAACTAATATTTCCTATTTCTCCACAAAAAAAAAAGAATAAAAAAAATGTGGGTACTTATAAGTTCCTCAATTAGGCACTTCTAATTACAGTAATAACCCTAAGTATTGCGACAGATAGGCCTTTGCAAACAGTATAGACCCAGATCAGATGCCACAGAATATGTCTGATCATAGTCTACACTGTTTGCCATACATACGGCAATATTTTAGAGACATCAAGAGGTAGAAGAATGGACTAAATTGAATTTTAGAACAAGTATGTTAACCCTTAAAGCGCCAAGCAAAATTTGTAGCAGACGGCATTCAAATTTTTTTATTTTTTTTTTCAGAGAAAACAAGTCTTGACATTTCATGTGAATCGTCTGCCAAGCAGACGGGCAGACGATTCACATGAAATATCAAGACTTTGTTTTCTCTGAGAAATAAAAAAAAAATAAAACAAAAAAATTGTCGTCTGCTTCAGTTGTGATTGGCGCTTTAAGGGTTAAGTAGATAAGGTGTCCCAATACTAAGGGTAAGTATGGTAGTACTTATGATTTATTGGATAAACAAGAAAGATATAAACTATCTGCATCACAATAACCACACATGCATAAAAAATTTGTTTTTCAAGCAAGTATTGTTTCTTACTACTCCTTGAAAACATATCCTGTGGGTAATGGATGGATGGATGGATGGACAGATGGACGGATAGATGGATGGATGGACAAATGGATGGATCGACCAACAGATAGATAAGGCAGCTTTTTTTCAACTGAAAAGTTTTTGTGTTGAGGTTTTACGGCCCAGTCAAACTATTTGGGGTCATGTCGAGCATGGTCAGTTTACCTAACCAAACTTTCCTGGGCAGGCTTAGTTCTCTTAGAGGTTAACCAGTACTTTTGCACATTCTTTTGCCAGAAACTGACAACTGCCCTTCTTGAAACAGTGGATGGGAGAAAATGACTGTAGAAAATATTTCATGATCAATCTTCACAAACTAATGTTGCCAGACCTGGCTGGGTTCGAACCCACGACCTCCTGATCTCCAGTCGGACGAACTGAAAAGTACATTGTGTACCGATATTTCTTATTTCTCCACAAAGACATATGTTGTGGTTACTCATCAGAAGCCAACTGATCTCAATCTACACTGTTTGCTAAGACAACAGTCTCATGTTCAGCAAGAGAAGGGTTAATACATTATTTGGAGCCTCTTTATATATGTGACCTTGTTTGTGAGTAAACAATACCTACCAGTATAATACTCCACCACCAACAATGGCTGCATGTAAAAATGACACAAATGTGTTCCTCCATCGCCAGACATCCCCTGTCACCTTCGATGGTGGACCTTTCACTGCGGCCACAACATTGATGATGAAAAATAAGGCTGCACCACATACTACCATAATATAACCATGAGAGAGCTGGACAGCTGTGGAGCCTGTGTAGGTGTAGGGATCAAAGCTGATCGGTTTGTTGTTATCAGGCATCTTGAAGTCGCCCTTGTCTTGTGAACCCTGGAATTAAAAATTAGAACAAAATCCAATCTATAAATGCTTCTCCAGGGGATTGGAAACAACTTCAGGAATGTCAAAATTAAGACTGGCTAATCAGAGCTGAAAAGATAATCGATTATCGGCCATGTCATTGTGATCGATAATTGATTGGTAATCGCTGAAGATTTGGTCATGATTTTACCTGTCTACCTCTTACCATATGTTATACTTTACTGTATATATTTGGTCAGACCTGCCTGAGCAAACAGTGTAGACTAGATGAGATGCTGCAAACATGGCATCTCATCAGGGTCTACACTGTTTGTCACTCATCCAGCTATTTTTTGACAAAACATTTGGTAGTAAATTGTACTTATTCAAATTTTAGAGAAATAGTGGTAAGGAGTTGAGATTTTTTTATTACTAAGGGTTAATATGGTAAAGTAACAGACACAGAAATGAAATGATCCATTATTAGCAAATCTGTAACGATAATCATTTTTGTGGTATTTATAGATCGATTAATCGATTATCCGATTAATTTTAACAGCCTTAGTCAAAATGGTTTTACCTTCCTTTTGAAAAGGGGTCAACTATAAAAAGAAAGAATTTGATCTCCTTGGGGAAGGATGATCAACAAAAGCAAGGCTGTGCAAATGCATGCATGTAACACACCCTCTCTGTCTGTGTGTATCTGGGGTGCCTGGTAGCATTAAAAATCTGCACAACAACAATAAAGGAAAAATCACTGAAATTAAATTCTTTTATCCTTAATTTATCCACCATTATTTTGGTTGGTTGTTTACAATCGAGTTATAGTACACAAACGCCAAAATTTCTCTAAAAGGTAGTTGTCCATGTGATTATCACTGACCAATGTCATCAAACCATGCATTAGATGAAATCCAAGTAACGGTTATTTATAGCCACGCTATTGTTCTCGCTGTGACATCAGAGTGCAGTGTAAAGTTACCTGTAAAACCAGGACTGGAACAATGGCAAACAGTGTAGACGCAGATCGGACACTGCAGATTGGGACATCTGGTCAGGGTCTGCACTGTTTGCTTAAATTATAGGAAGGCAAGGCTAAATACAGTGACCCCTCTTTACAATGACAGCATTTGTTTCCAAAGATATTGCCATTAAAATGAACTTGCTGTTGTAAAGAATTCTTAATGAGCAGAATGATATGCAACAAATGCTACGTTTTATTATTTCTTCATAGAACGTATGTTTTGGATATTTGTTAGAATCGCCTCAGTGAGGCGATTCTAGCAAATATCCAAAACATATGTTGCTTGAAGTAATGAATAATAATGTTCCTGCATAATTTCTACTTCACTGTCACCTCTTGAAAGAGGGTTTCTGTGCAAGTCAAATTGTCAGTATAACAAATTCTGTCGTATCGAGTGTCATTATAATGAGGGTTCACTATTAAACAGTCTTAGATCCCTGTTCAAGACTATTTTCCCAGCATATACTAAAAGACAATCGACCGGCCAGTGCTGTCAGCGCTTTGACTGTCACAGATGTTTCAGATGCAATACACAACTGACAGATGAAAAACCCAATAAATCAACTTTATTAATTTCAAAGACTTGAATGTATTTACTTGTATCTGCAGTATTATCAGAATTCATCAGGTCGAAAAAACAAATTAAAACTATTGTTAGTATCTGGTTTCAGGCCTAGCATCTAAAAATGCAACTAATTAAAGTGATTTATTGTTAAAGTTCTCATCAAGATCATTGATTAATCCATTTTAGACTGAATAAACTCTCTCCACTCTATATATTGGAAGAGTCCAATTTCAAGTTTAGGAATATCAGGTTATGTTATTTAAATATTCCTAGAGAAAAAATGGCTGAACCATTTGCAAACAATGGAGACTCTGATCAGATGCCTAATTCTGATCTGGGTCTGCACTGTTTGCCAATTACCCTTTTAGGGGTCTCCAGAACCCAGACTAAAATGGGTTAAATACTAAAAGGTATTTCGCCAACAAAACTAGTATTTTGCCAGTGCCTGCAAGTCTAGGGTTCTTGGGGATGCAGAATTTCGCATCCTTGGGGAGGCATAAATCAGGACTACATCCACCGGACACATGTTTTATGCTGTGGGATCTCTGGTAATTACATGTATGATTGGACTACCAGGCTTTATAGTTTGAAGTCCGCCAGGTGTTACTTGCACCACTGATAGCATATTAAACAAGAGTAATAATAGGCTATGTGTTATTCACACATGCAACAGTAAAGTTATTTGTTAATTACTTGCTAGACAAACTGTATCTACTTCTCTTCTTATTGTCTTAATTTAGTCTGATTTCTTCTGCTTGGTCTCTTTAGAGATGCAGGCCTATTAGATTCACAAGTATTTGTTGGCAGTTCCATCACAATATTGGGATCTTACAGAGTACTGAAATCTGGTTCTAGTGGTAGTAGCACTCTTTGTTTATTTCTTGAGTTCGGAGGCTCATTCGTCACTGATTGCTCCAAACTCAAATACTGTCTATAATTGGCCACCCAGTGTTAACATTTGCTGCCTGATCGGGGTTCTCACTAGGATTTTAAAAATAGGAGTCCAGGACTCCTCTTTTATAAAAAAAATAGGATTCCTAGCCAAAAAGCAGAAGTTCCACTACCCTAAAATAGGAGTCCCATTTCTTCTTCATGACTCACCTTTTTATTGTTTTTTCAGTTAAATTCGGGTACCCCACTTCATTCCCAAAATACATGTAGATCATTGCTGTCTGTATTAAGTGATCATGAGTGTTTTGGATGCTAAGTGAAACATATTTTAATCAAAACCAATTAAAGCTCTCTTACATGCTATTGCAAACTTATACATGAAATATATCCACACATTCTGATCATGGACACCTCTGTTGAGGTTCCCGCAAAATGCTGTTTCAATGCTTAAATTTGCACCAAGCTGTGATCAATACATGCTACGAAAAAAAAAATGGGACTTGTTTACTTACTGAAATTTCGATCTACTTCTTTGATTCGCAGAAAAAGTATTGGTAATTTACTTCTGTTTTTAATATGTATCTGTTTTAAATGCATTTCTGACAAGAAAATGCTCTTCAATTCAACATGGTAATAGTTGGTTTTTCTCCCAAATTGGTTTCTCGCCACACTGTCCTGTGACGTTACCATTACAAGCATGCACTACCATTACAAGCATATGCTATTTTCATGCTGGAGCTATAGAAAAAAAAAACTTGTACTAGAAGGGCGAACCATCACTATAAGGTACTATTTTTCTTGGGCTGCCTGTCGTCTTTCAACAGAAAATGGTGAGGATGCATCTCTGAAGTCTGTGACGAAAATTCGGCATCTGACAATATTCAAATGGAAAAAAAAAAAAGATTAATCAACAAAAAAAAAAAAAAAAACAGCCTCAGGAGATGAAAGATCATGTCACTTGTGTGTGCATTTTTAAGGAATCAGTCGGTCGATAGAGGTTATACACAATGAGGGAAAGGATGCATAATGGTGTCAGTCACATGCTTTAATTGCTCGACAAGTTAACGATCACTGGAAAGTTAACTGCCAACACTTGTTGAACTACCGCTTGCTTAGCAAGTAGATAACTGTACTGTCGCAGTTGAAAAAAAACGCATGGCGAATTATTCTATTAAGATGCTACCGATGGTACGAGTACACGAGGCAGACCAGTCAAATAATCCGATCATAATTAGTAGTAGTCCCACGGAAAAAAACATGCATCCTGCGGACTCGCCTTGGGAAGTTTTAAGAGTCTGGACTTGGATTTAGGTAGGATGCTAAGTCCCTGAGAACCCTGCTGATGACCTGTGCCTAGTGATGGTGCCAAGTGACTGGTGACCGGTGCCTTGTTGACCAGTGCCCGTGCCTGGTAATTGGCACTCAGTGACTGGTGCCCAGTGCCTCATGTTCACCACTTAATGACCGGTGCCTGGATGACCAGTGACTGGTTGACCAGTGACTGCTGAAGATGAGTGGTGCCTGGTGCTCAGTGACTGGTGGCTGGTGGACTTAGATTATGGATGCTATGCCCATCCGTGAAGATGCCACTAATATGGGGCCTACCCCCAGCTGTACTGCCATGCTGGGGGATGATGCCATCTCTTGTAGAGTTGTCATTGGACAAGTCCGAGTGAACTACTTTCTTCTTTTTGGCCAGTCTTTTCCTAGTCATGGTATATCTTCTTGAACTTTATAATCTGCACTTGTCTGCAAGATCCAATACATCAGATGTCCAGGTCTTACAGACTGAACACATTAATAACCTGGAACAAGAACAAGAAGACATTTCTTGATTGAGTTGGGGCTTAACGACACACCAACCCTTGTGGGTCCTTTTGTGTCGTCTCCCAGAGAAAGGGAGAAAAGAGATAGAAAAGATGAAAGAGAGGGAAAGGGAAGAAAGAGAAACAGGAATGAAAGTGAAGAAACAGAAGAAATAAAAACATTCCCCCTCTACCCTTACCTGCTACAAGGGTAGTAGGCCTTGCCCAACTGTAAGCCAATCTCAGTTGGACACCCCAGTGGCATAAGATACACAACACCTCCGCCACACCTGACCACCTCTGAACAACAAGACAAACAATTAGAATGATTATCCTGTGACGCTTTGATATGACCACAAATGCCTCGAATGGTCTTCATCAAAATACGCGCAAATGTATGAAATGGACTGACGATCAATAACAACAAGAAATTGAAAAACGATTTTTGAAAAGAAAATCATCTGTGAAAGGAATGATAAAGGACCATAAGAATACCAGGAAATAAGAAATATTCCGAAGAAAAGAAAGATAAATTAGATATTTTTCACCCGGTAAATAATCCTTTCTATTTTCTATGTTCCACAGAAAAGAAACCGAACACATGATCAAAAAGGCGGGAAGAGTGACATCACACAGGTAAATGCCTAAGGACCTTCTGGATTAAGACTTGCCATTTTTCTGTGGAAGGTTTAAATACAGAAGAGAATAGCACATTATCTATAGATTAATGTATTATGCAGTTAAAATGAATATTAAATCTCTGTCATATTCAGGATATTGAAATCTAGCAAAAAATCATGCAAGATTTTGAAACTGGGGTGGGGGAAGGGTGGGGGGGAGGCGGTGTGGAAGTTCAGTTTTGCAGCCATTTAGGGTAAACCCTCTACAGACATAGTTACAATGGATTTCATGGTTAATTATTAATGAATTAGAGAAATTTGAATGGATAAATTTAAACATGCTATTTGGATTTGGAGCTACAAACTGCTGTTCTGATTTACTCAAAATAATGCCATATTAACACGAAAATCACGGGACAAAAAGACTCCTCTTGTGTGCCAGGTTGCAGCCATGAATGATCAAAAGGTGTGACTTTTACCTTTATTTATCAATTTATATATTTTTTTTTTCTTTTGTTTTTTTCTTTTGTTTACAAATCATGAGTTAACCTAACCTACAGCCAATTTCCATGCAGGCAGTGAAAAAAGGATCCCAAGTTCAGTAGTGTATGCATTCTCATTATTTATTTCTGTATTTACAAATTTCATTTGTTTTCTTATTTATTTGTTTATTTATTTATATGTTACTCCTTCAAAGTCTCTGAGTTTTGCAATCATAATTAGTTAACCTATAGCCAACTCTGTCACAGTGCAATTATAATCTTCACCTGTCCGTGCATTCTTTGATATTGGTTTAATTGTATCAAAACAAACAGGGTTATTCAAAAAGGATTATTATTTATAAAAGTTAAACATGTTAATGATGAATAGCCTATACAAAAGAATTTTGCAGTTTCAGATTTTGTCAAAGCACATCCCCTGAGTAAGATTCGACAGTATGATGGTAACATAAAGGAGTCTCCATTTTGTATTTACCCAATTTTAAAAACATATTTTAAATGTTAATTTATTGTTAAAAAAGGCTGGAGTTCTCCATTTAAAATAAAATATTTCTATCTTTTGAAAACGAAAATCAAATACAAAAATGTACTACACTACAAATTCCCGTTTCCACAGTGACAGATAATAATTTGCATAGCCATCAAGGCTGGACCCTTTGCCAAAATTAGCGGCAACAAGATCTTCTTGAGTGAATACAATTTCTAATTTTTGTTTGCAAAACAACTACTAATATTATCCTTCAAAAATTGACGTTGAATTTTATGAAATTAACCCTTGTCCAGGTGAACCCGGATATGTCCTGCCTTTGCAAACAGTGTAGATCCAGATCAGTTGGCTTCTGAAGAAGCCAACTGATCTGGATCTGCACTGTTTGCCATTCAGTATTTGAATTTATATCAACAACCTGGATCAAGTAATTTGATTGGCTGAAAATATTAGAATTGGGCGTGGCATCTTAATTTATTCAGCAGGGAATGGGTTAATAATTAAAATGCAAAATATTCAGGATTTATAATGGTTGATTTTCCACAATCGGCAATTTCGTGCTTGCATTACTGGTTATTGGCTTTAAAAGGTATGCCTTATCTGAAAACTGGGAACCTGTGAATTAATGCAGATAAGATCAATGTAGAAATGAAGTGACTTGGTATATGCTTACCAGGATATTTAAGAATAGTCATGAAAAAAAAAAAGGTGGAACTCCTCTTTTTGGCTGGGAGTCCTATTTACATGTATTATAAAAAGGGAGTCCCAGCCTCCTACTTTCAAAATCCCACAGCTACAGATAAGAGGGGGGTATCCACATAATATTTTTCTTATTTATTGATGAAAACATTTGTAGTACTCATTAGAAGCGCCTAATGAGTACCCACAACATATGTTTTTTGTTGAGAAATAAGAAAGATATCAGCATTTTTGGGATGAAAAAAAAGCGCCTTATCTGTTGCTATGAATCCTGGTGAAAACCCTGACTGAGCTGCAGTCCCCTGCACCCATTTCTATCTGATCAGACCTAGTTTTCTCCTAAGTACTTTTTTTCTTGAACACACACCCCAATTAATGTTCTTGTTACTTACTACAAACCAGTGGCTGCAGTCTTCTTGGTGTCCTCTCTGCATAAAAAAAATACCCCACCACCACTGGCTGTTCATCAGCAATACATGTATATATTCATATAATAGTCCAGATCCCCACCCACTCAATAATTTAGACATGGTGGATAACCTTACCTAGACACAGGTTGTTCCTTTGCTGTTTCTTAGTCCTGAAACACTTTTCGCTGAGATGTCACTTTACTGTTTCATAGAACTAATGTCAACTGAAAATATGCCGCTAAGAGGAATCGCGTCACCGGATGTGAGAGAAAATCGACAGTTTCCTTCGTTCACAGTCTGGTGCAGAATCTCGTCTGCCCTGTACAGAAAAACCTAGTTTTGTAAGGTGTTGTTTGGTTGTATTTGAAGTGCAACGGTCTCCCAAAGCTGTAAACAAAGAGAGAAAGACAAAACATCGATAACAGGAAGAAGAAAATCAGATTAAAATAATTGTAAAACTAAAAGCTTTATTGGAACATTTCATGAATTAAACTCTATCTAAAATGGCAAATCCTCACAATATAATCCAATAGTACGGTATAAAATTCATGTGATATTAAGATCCTCCCATATAACAAAGTTTCGTACTAAAGTGTCGTTTACATGCACATTGAAAAAAGGTTCCATTTACCAAACCTCATAATGTTGTTAAAATAGAATGGACAAGCATGAAAATAAAATGCTGGAAAAATAATTGCCATACTTTAATTAAACAGAAAATTTAAAGTCATTTAAGTGGATAAAATGACCCTTACAAGTACTTGTATGTTCTTAACAGAGAGAAATATCCATATCTGTTGGTCTATTCATGGTACCCTTAAGGCCTACATTGCCTGTCCTAACATAACTACATATAAAGCTATATACTACCCTGCAGGGCTCTAGAAATTCTGAAATCTGAATCGGTCCACCTGATGATGATGATGTCATCAATGAGCAAATTTCCAAAGTAAAAATATCATATCACCTGTCACGAAAACTAATGACAATTGGGAGTCCTATAAATCCTTTTAAATAATACACCTCAACTCTGTTATATCACGGAGGTCCGGGTATAACGAGGATGATCAAAGCTGGCATCATCAATAAATACAGTCAGGTATGTAAAAAAAAAAAAAAAAAAAAAAAAACGGACGATTTTGTTATTTCCACCTCCGCAGGGTTTTCCTAGATTACAATTTATAAACTACTGATTCCCGTCTTGTGTTAGCGCAAAGACGGCGGGAAACAGGAGAGATGGAACAAAATGACTTTTATGGATCTAATCAGGTCTAATAAAAAAAGACCTGCACCACGGGCGGTTTTGTAGTTTTCGATGTTTCAAGATCTGACCAGACGGCTTAAATTTTAAGCACTGACCAATCTTTGTCTAGCGCAAGTAGTGCACAATTTATTTTTACTGTGAAATCTACCTTACTCGCGTGTTACGGCCGTCAAAACAAAGAAAAGACAAAATAATAAGACACAGATCAGACTCCGTTGTATGCGACATCTGATCAGGACCTGCACGGTTTGGGAATTAATTTATCAAATCTGGGACCAACAAATCGCGTTGACAAAAACTAAAAAAAAAAAAAAAAAAAAGACGAAGAATACAGGTGTGTTCAAGCAGTGCATTCTTCAATCACTCACAGTTGGGATTAAAGATACCTTTGATCTTTTGGACATGCCGACTGTATCTGGTGTTTTGCAGTCTCAGTGTATTCACACGTGTCACACAAACGGATTCATTATCAGACTACCATCACTGATGATTTCGTGTTAATCGCTTGTTTACCGCAAAAAGCACAGTGAAGTGTTGAATTTTTGACAATGTTTGGATAATGACGTAATTAATTAATGTTGTGGTAGGTTACCGTTATACATCTGACCTCTCCAATATGCATGTCAAATGACTGTTTAGAGCCGTTTAACTGCCATAATATTGCATTTAAAAGGTGCGCGGACGTTATCTGTTTGGGAAGACTTGACTGTTTGTGATTATTTAGACATCATTGATTCATGAAAATTGGTTGGTTGGGGAAAAATGGGGTTCAAGGCACAAACCTGTTGGACCAAATTATTAGCGTTTTTGGGTGTTTGAAACCAGTCCAGGATTCTTATTTTTGTTCCAGACCGGCTATTTTCAGGTTTTCTATAGCCCTGCTACCCTGCCTACGTACACTTAAACAACCAATGAATTAGCATCCATCCACTAAACTAGCCGATGCTCTAACCATATCATCCAAATCAACCAATCCATCGAACACCCAAACAATCAATATAACCAAACAGCAAATGATTCAATAGCAGAAATCAGTAAGCAACCAGTGAGTGGGATTTGTGTTAAAAGTGCCAGGCACTAATCGTCAAAAGTCATCATTTCAAATATAATAACTGATCATCCTGCTCTTAGCAATTAAGTAATTATTGTGTGGTGTTTGTTATCTTTTCTTTGCTCTTTCTTTGAAGTTCACTGCAGGGCTGGGATTTTTTATTGTGGCTTTTTCTGGGTATGAACCAATACAGTTAAAGCACACTTGTTTTTGACCAAAATTATTTCACTTATAGGACCTAGTTCTAAGTACCTAAATAATAAAATGAGGGTAGTGAAGTATTTCAGCTTTGCTTTTCATACTGGGGTGTACAATTTTCAGTGATCCCATGCGCCCCTTATACCTTCAGCAATACGAAGTAGTTGAAGAAGAGAATGCATATATTCAAATCATCAGACTGTTGTGATCCAAACTGACAGAACCCTTTTGGGCATGGGTATTTTGGGTTTGCAGCATTGTTAATTTCGAATACTGAATTGTATTCCTTACCTGTGAAATGTCAAAATACTGCATGCAATAGATACTTTAAGTACAAAGTAATGAATATCTTCTTTCCCTAAATTTCAGGGTGGATACTATATCTTTTAGAAAGAAAGTTTTGCCTGTTCCAGCCTGGCCAGTCAATACAACGTTATGCCCATCTAAAATACTTTCCTCTGCAAAACTTTGCTGCTCATTCAATGTAGCAAATTTTGTTAATTTGTAGATTTCCTACGCTGTCTTATCAGAGAATCATCTTTCTTGTTGTTGACAATCCAAACGTAAAAATTTTCACCAATAAAAAAACACCTTATAAACTGGTGTTCAGTTTGATTATTTTGCAGGGTGGATGAGATTCTGCACCAGTCTGTGAACAAAGGAAACTATCAATTTTCTCTCACATATGGAGGTGACTTGATTCCTCTTACCGGCATATTTTCGTTTGACATTAGTTCTACAAAACAGCAGTGACGTCTCGGTGAAAAGTGTTTCAGGACTAAAAAACAGCAAAGGAACAACCCGTGTCTATAGGTAAGGTTATCCACCATATCTATATTGAGTGAGTGGGTGGGGATCTGGACTATTATATGATATATATTTCTGATCAACAGCCGTGTCCACCACCATCATATTGTAGTGGTGCACAGATATCGGCTGGATAGCAACAACAGCAGATCCGCGTGGGTCCATTGACAGGCGTTGCCGGTAGTTTAATAGCCACTGACGTCACCTGTGCGAACCAATATTTCGGCCTACTTCTACTTAGAGCACCCAACTGTAAGGACGTGTTTGGAAGCTCTGAGGGATCCCGGAGCAGTTCAATACAGGACTTAAAAAGGTAACCTTAGCGGGTTTACTTTAATATTTTGTGGGCGAATCATTTTGTAGATATCTGGTTAAAAAGAAAACAAAAAATGACATGGATACTTAATTTTTTTTTTTAATGGGAAATCACCTTTAAGTCGCATATAAAGTATAGTAAAGAAAGAAACTATTGTAAAACAGTCTGATGTTGTTGTTGTTGTCTTCAGAAATCAGCGTTTTCCAGAAGCTGTCAAAAATTGGTTAGTTCGATTTATTACCACAGGTCAAAACAGTTACATTACTGGCGTCGACGGTGGGTAGTTGTATTTGACGGGACCGCGAGGAAAAGGCGGTACCAACAAAAACCGGATCAAAATTGATCACCTAGGGAAAGCCTTTATCCTTCGTGGAATTGAATGATTTGGTAGCCACATTAGTCATAGAGTCGTCTTCAAAACGCATATCAAGATTTTCAAATATTTCCTATATTAAGGAAACATTGCCAATTGTATAGGTCCATATCGGCAGAAGAAAAGACGGGACCAAATTTATGCGCAAATGACCATGTCCTAAATTTCTGCAGGTATCGCCAAAATAGTAAATGATGGGCTGTATTTATGATATATACTAACCAATGGGCCCTACTAATCACCCCACGGCATCCCGTGTCTTAAACTATCATAAAAACAAATTTTGGTACATAAAAACTAATACCCTGGTGCAATTTCAGCATTTAGTTAATATAAACACAATGAAATAATTTAGTGCCATGGGGTACCGTGAAGTGATTAGTATGTTTAAAGCTACTGTAAACTTTTGCACACCAAGGCATTAAATTTTATGTATATTTGCCATAAAATATGTGTTTTAGATGGACAATGATAGTGTTGTAATACCTGTCTTTATCTTAATAGACAGAGAATTTATATTGATGACTTGTGTTTGATTTAAAATTGTTATTAGCTTTAAACCTATGCACAGAATATGTGGGAATACCTATACTTATTTTACATGCATAAACTTGAATATAAGATGTAATTTTAAGTTGAAACATATTTTTAATAGATTATTAACTTACACCATTGGTCTCTTTGCTATATTTTAGCGTCATTTTGAATCTTGGTGTTTAGGACCCGAGATAAGCGCTTGAAGTTAGGTTAATGTCTTAAACTATCACAGAAACAAATTTTGATACATAAAACTAATGCCCCGGTGCAATTTCAGCATTTACTTGATAAATACAATGAAATAATTTAATGCCGTGGAGTGCCATGAGGTGATTAGTAAGGCCGCTAGCCCAATAATCATTCTTGGGAATTCTTAAACCGCAAAATTTTAAAAATTGTTTGCATCAGTTTTCGAGATAATATTGCCGGGACCAAAATAAATGGAAGACTTCAGTTAAATTAGATGGTATATATTCATATAATGTTTGGCCATTTCTTCGATAATCCAATCAAAATGGTTTACTGGTTACTTGACCACATTTTAAGGGAAATGGGACACTGGTTGTTTCTTTAAGTTAAACAATAGTAATAAAATGTCGTCTGCTACAAATTTCACTTGACGCTTTAAGGGTTAACCATCGAAAGATGCTTTTCAGAATTTAAATGACAGTTGCAAAAACAGGTAAGAGAAAAGTCCAGGGAGTGCCACAATCACAAACCGAAGCCCTTCCCAGATACCAAGAAGAAGAGAAAACAGACAAAACACTGGATTTGAAAATGTTAAAGAATTTCTGTTCATCACGTTGATGAGCCCATGAGACTCTGAGATGTAATTGACGTCATTCGAACGGAGAACTTCCTTTCTCCGGCGAAGTCCATGGTACCGGCGGTCTTGGGGTCAGGCGCCTGCTACAGCTTCTAAGAGAAAGAAATCTGTCAAAGTTCAATGTTTGTTTTGTCCAGATCAGCTAAAATGACATGATCTATCTCAGCAACCATCAGCTGATGTATGCTTTGGTAGACATTATCAGAGAGTTTCAACGACAGGGTATCCAACGTATCATGTTTGGTACCATGTTTCAGCACTTAGATCGCATCAATACAACTAACAGGCTAAAAACTGAACAAGGTCCTGAGAAAACTGCAGAAACACTACCTCTGGGAGCATGGTCCAGGCCTCATCATCAATAATGTCATTGATCTGAAAGACAGGGTTCATCTCAGAAAATCTGCAGAGCGTCTTTTTACGTCCAGATTGCAGACGCACTTTCATAACTTGTCAAGAATTATTTGACAGAGACCGCATGCCTAGTTATCAACCCAATCATTGTTGATGGCTATGCTTCACTCTTTCATTGCACGACGGCGGTTCGGGCCTCAGACTCAATGACGGCCTCTTCGTAAAACTTAAACCAGTGGGTTGAGGCTTGTTGATTTGTCTTTGGCTTGGCCCGCCGTGTTTCAACTATAGGTTTTCATTTACTGTGTCACACAGTAGAATTAGCCATGACTACTCGTCTTTGTTTATTATAGTGATTAATTTGATATTTATGTTTTCCCTTTGATGCATTGACTGAGTTGGGAGCCTTTATGCGAACCGAATTTTTATGTGTTTCTGTATTAAAAGTAGCATCGGGACCCAGGGTGAAGTTAGCTAGCTGTAAAAGTGCTTTTAACCCTCCCCGCCCCCCCCCCCCGCCCGCCCCCACCCCCGGTGTTTTGCTCTACTGACCGTTCTAAGGCGGTGGTCCCGGTGTTAGTCTTACTCTTTGTTGCTTTGTGGTTTATTCTACGAGGCGATTTGTTGTATGTCTTTCCGTGTGTCATTTTGTTCTTGTGTTTTTCAGTCCTTTTAGTACTGCGATTACCTCGCTTGGGGAAGAGAGAGCTAATCTTAGTGCTTTTCGTACGTTTGTTGGATTTGTGCTTGTTTGGATTTGCCGGTTTCCTCTTCCTCTTGGGGTCTGGGATGGGCTGCGTTTTGTGATTGTGGCACTCCCTGGACTTTTCTCTTACCTTTTTTTTTATGCGAACCGAATTTTTACGTATTTCTGTATTAAGAGTTGCATCGGGACCCAGAGTGAAGCTGGCTGGCCGTAAAAGTGCTTTAAATACCCGCGGTGGTTTAATATGGTGGCATATAACTGACATCTAAATATTGAGATACTAAGTTGACTTATTTTCTGCATGTATGTCGACTTTTAGTGTATAACCTGATGCTATAGCGACTTACGTTGATAATGGTTATCGCGACTGCAGCTCGTAATACCTTCCAGAAGTGTCATCCACAACGTCAGCATCATGAAACACTTTTACAACTATATGTCGACAATATAATTATTGACTTCCGGTCATGTTAAGTAGTAGGGTTTGTTGAGAAGATAATGATAGTCAGATAGTGACTATGCCGGTCGAGATACTTAAATTCGGGGCGATGTGACGTATTAAGTTTAGGGCTTAATACACGTATAGTGTTTGGTGGCATATATATGTTATATAATTATCGTTTCTTGTAAACAACTCTGCGATTGCAATAAGACTGGCGCTGTCTGTGTGATTTTGGTCTAAAAATACACATTCACGACCCACGAAAACGTATCTCAACGCTAACTGACAAATCGTGACATGTAAAAGTACCGGAAGTCGAGATAAAAATTAATAGTATTACGAAAACACGCCTATTCAAATACACTGAAAACTTTACCACCAAAGCATGGCAATTTTTCATATAAAAATTCTGATATTTTTCATATTTCTGCTCTAAACATAGATTGTTGGTACTCGTTAGAACCGCCTCATCGAGGCGGTTCAATGAGTACTCACAATCTATGTTTTGAGCAGAAATAACAAAAATTATGTATACCCCTGTAAACCCCAGTTTTACTATATAAAAGTGGGGTTTAAGGGGGTCAAAATTATATAGGTATGTTTTCGTGATGGAAAATAAGTCGCCATACGATGTTGACACGCTTTGTTTTCTTGACGGTAGCTTAGAGCAATATTACGACCTGCAGATGCGATAATCATTATCAACGGAAGTCGATATAGCATCAAGTCATACATTGTAAGTCGACATAAAAGCAGAAGAAGTCGACTTAGTATCTCATTATTTATATGTCAATTATATGCCACCATGGTATGGGCAAATCTTGTGTGATTCCCTGTGAAGATTCCGGAAGGTTACGGAAATTTACAATATAAAGGATCTCCGGCCCGGAATCATACGAGTCGAGCCGAATGAGAAATCCCAATGCCCAATCCGAAAACCGGACGTGTTATTGGATTGCAACAGGCAGCTTGATGAATTCCAACTATCAATGACGGTGGTTAAGCAACTGTCATCAGATACCATTCTTACCCTCACCTAGATCAGATGCAATACCTGCAGGAGGTAAGCCAATGACAAAAAAAAATAGAAAAAAATAATGAAGAGCAGTTTCATTGCAAGTGGAGAAAGAAGGCAATCCCACAGGAATTAAAAGGAAGCATGTATACTTCGCCTCTACAGACACGATGACAATAGGGGCATCTCTTTACTGTCAGTTGTTGGAAATCAACTTACTTGCAAAAGTCTTGTTGAATCAACTGAATGTACGTCTTGTCCAAAATGGACATTCCAGAAAGTCATTGTGGGTTCAGGAAGGATAGAGGAACAATAGACATGAGAACTCCAGGAGAATTCGACTCAGTCAGTCGTGATGGCCTTTTGAGAATTATGGCAAAGTTTGGCTGCCCATTAAATTTCATATCATTGGTACGACAACTCTGTGATGACATACTTGCAAGGGTAAAAATGTTGGAGAGTTCCCTGAACCGTTTCGGTGGCGAATGGAGTAAAGCAAGGCTGTGTGCTGGCTTAAACCCAATTCAGCATGACGTTTTCTTCCGCGCTTTCGGATGCATTTTAGAATTGTGAAGTTGGTATTCCAATCACATACCATTTTGATGGAAGCTATTCAACCAGAGAAGCTTGCAAGCCAAAAGCAAGGTACAACGATGAGTGATGGATGAACATCTCTATGCTGATGACATAGCAACAAATGCCTAGTAGAGCATACTGAACTCTGGAAGTGATCATCAGGAGTTATTATTCTTGATTACAGCGGGAAGTAGTTATGGTCATGGTATCCAAGCCATAATCCAAACTCATAAATCCGTAAACGAATGACGAATCCGAATGTTCAGACCAACAGACGTGGACCCCAGAATAAAGGGTGTAATCAGGCGTCCGCGGATAGTAAGTATTACTTGGTAAGCAAGCTTCGCCCACCATGCACACAGGCCTGAACGAAGGAAATGTAGGTAGAAGCGTATGTCCGGGATTTCGGAAGTCTACTTATGGCTCATCATTGGCAAAAACAACAGAAACAATTCTGAAAACTGCCACACTGTAGGGATTGACCAGATCATGATGTCTCCCATAGAACTTCTTGTGTTGCTACCAGTTTAGTTTTTTGATACCCCTGGCTCAACAACTTTGTAGTGAGCACTTTCCCACGCTCCATGAGGTCCTGATAATTTGAACAGGCTCTGGCATAACGGATTAACTGTGATACGTAAACGTCGTATGCTGGTGCAGTAGGGACATTACAGGAATGGAAGGTTAACAATGGGAAAATTGAAGTCATCCCGTTTGTCGTAAATCCTAGTAGTAATCTTTCCACTGTCAATGTAGAGGTAATAATCCAAGTATGAGGAGGAGGCCGCAGTCTCCGTTGCTTCCTTTATTCAAGTTCACGTGGATAGATGAATTCCAAATACTCTGCAAAGTGTGTGTTTTTAGAGACAATACATCATCTATATATCTGTAGGTGAAATAGAACTGCTGTGCAAGGTATTTCTTGCCTGCTTTGAGGAGACTTTGGTAAACTTTATAGGCAAACTATTGGTATTCCGATGGGAACTAATTGTACTCCTCTTGTTGCAGGTTTGTTTCTTTTTTGTTATGAGAGAGATTTCACGTGAAAATCAGGCTGACATTATTGAGGCTTTCAATTCAATTTCAAGATACCTTGATGATTTATTAAATATTGACAATATTTACTTTGACCAAATGGTGGACAAGATATACCCCACAGAACTCCAATTAAATAGAGCAAATTCTTCCGATACCGAGGCACATTTTTTGGATTTGAATCTATGTATATCTAATGGTACAGTTTCCACCAAAATTTATGATAAACGGGACGATTTTGATTTTGATATAGTCAATTTCCCTTTTCTGGATGGCGATGTCCCCCGGCGTACCTCATATGGGGTATACATATCTCAACTTATTAGATTCGCCAGAGCTTCATCAAATCTTAATGACTTTAACTACCGTAATAAAGCCCTTACTGCCAAACTTCTTAGGCAGGACTTTTTAAACTTCGTAAGGCATTTTCGAAATTTTATCGCAGACACAGTGCCTTGGCAGAAAAATATAGCGTCATTCTGAAAACACTTCTGCAACAAGGTATATCGGAACCAGAATTTTACGGTGACTTAGTGTACAGATTTAGAAAAATTGTAGGTAAATCTAACTTTTCGGAGCAATTCATAAACTTATTAACCTTTATAAAAGAATTGGCTATAGCCTGGATATTATGCGGCAGACTGCATGCCTAGTTGTCAACCCAATCATTGTTGATGGCTATGCTTCACTCTTTAATTGCACGACGGTGGTTCGGGCCTCAGACTCAATGACGGCCCGGTCTCTTCGTAAAACTTTAATCAGTGGGTTGGGGCTTGACGATATGTCTTAGGCTTGGCCCGCCGTGGTTCATCTTTTGGTTTTCATTTACTCTGGCATACAATAGAATTAGCCATGAGTACTTGTCTTTGTTTATTATAGTGATTAATTTGATTTTTATGTTTTCGCTTTGATGCATTGACTGAGCTGGGAGCCTTTATGCGAACCGAATTTTTATGTGTTTCTGTATTAAGAGTAGCATCGGGACCCAGGGTGAAGTTAGTTAGCTGTAAAAGTGCTTTAAACCCCCCTGTGGTTTGCTCTACTGACCGTTCTAAGGCGGTGGTCCCGGTGTTAGTCTTACTCTTTGTTGCTTTATGGTTTATTCTACGCGGCGATTTGTTGTATGTCTTTCCGTGTGTCATTTTGTTCTTGTGTTTTTCAGTCCATTTAGTAATGCGATTACCTCGCTTGGGGAAGAGAGAGCTAATCTTAGTACTTTTCGTACGTTTGTTCGGTTTGTGCTTGTTTGGATTTGTCGGTTTCCTCTTCCTCTTGTGGTCTGGGAAGGGCTGTGGTTTGTGATTGTGGCACTCCCTGGACTTTTCTCTTACCTTTTTTTGTACAAAATGCGCCTCATACAAGTATAAAAACAAGGCGGCAAGCAACGGTGCACAGTTAGTACCAATCGGTACCGAGTGTTTGCTGAAATATCCGTCCGCCGAACTCTACAAAAATATTGTCGATTTGATTGTTTCCCTTCCTGTCTGTCTGTATTTTGTTGACAGATAATCGATTATCGATATGTGTGATACTGCTCTAGACTGTTGTCGATTTGATTGTTTCCCTTCCATTTAATCTCTCTATACTTTGTTGACAGATAATCGATTATCGATATGTGTGATACTGCTCTAGACTATATGGAAGAGGCCAATATACAGATAGCAAAACAAGGGAATTCGCATTAATTCGCTTAAGACGATTTTGTGTCAACTAGTGTGTTTTGATTGTTTTTTTTTGTCATAAAAATGACTCTATAAATCTTTAATTGATGTATACAAAATTAATATCGCTGTAAACAGAAAGAACTAAAATTTTCATTTTTGACTTATAAAAAAATGCATCATTAACACAAATGTTATTTTTATGCATTAAAAAGCATGCACGCTACCTATTCATAATAGATTTACATGGATGTGTACCTTTTCCATTTCATGCAAAATGGCACAATGAAATAAAATGTGATTTTAAAGTTTTTATATTAGTGGAATGATTAAATGTGTAACTTTTTAGTTTTTAACTCATAAAAATATTTAGCATTACTAGAATAGTTTTGATTAACTAATAATGAACTGCTTCATGGATGCCCAGAAAGATTCATGGATGAGTTAGAAGACTTCCACACGGACCGAACGCATACATCACGAAAACATACCTATATAATTTTGACCCCCTTAAACCCCACTTTTATATAGTAAAACTGGGGTTTACAGGGGTATACATTATTTTTCTTATTTCTGCTCAAAAACATAGATTGTGGGTAATCGTTGGAACCGCCTCGCCGAGGCGGTTCTAACGAGTACCCTCAATCTATGTTTTGAGCAAAAATATGAAAAATATCAGAGTTTTTAACTGAAAACTTTCAGTTTTTGGAGGTGAAATTTTGCTATATATTTGAATAGGCGTGTTTTCGTAATGTATGTTTTTACCACTATGGAAGCTGAGGGCGTCGGTTGGGATCCGGTAAAGCTAGCTCAAGCCCCCAAGTATTTCATTACTGATCGTTCCAAGGTGGTACTATCATTGTGATACTGTTTTGATACGTTTTGTTAATTGTTACGTAGTGTTTCACTTTCTAGTGTTTTTCTTTTGAAAATTGTGTAAATTGATTATATATTCAGTTAAGTTTGTGTAACAGAGTTTCCAACTTTTTGGGAAAGAGAGCCATCTGTTCATTTTGTGGCTGCTTCATTGTATTTGATTGTGCATCTGCATGCATATAGAAAGCTGTCATCACAGTGAAAGGATAAAAACTGCAAGTCGTTGACTATTTCACATATTTGAGAAATTTAACACTCTGTCAAGAAAAAAACTGTGTCTATTAATGATGAATAAACAAAAGGACTGCTAAAGCCAGTGCAGCATCTGGCAGACTATGTGGAAATATCTGGTATCGAAGTGGAATAATTAAGGCTGGATACAAAAAAAAAGTAAGAGAAAAGTCCAGGGAATGCCATAATCACAAGCCACAGTCCTTCCCAGACAACAAGAGGAAAAGGAAACAGACAAAACCAAACAAGCGCAAATAGAATAAAACTTTCGAAAAGCACTCAGATCAGCTCTCTCTTCCCCAAGCGAGGTCATCGCAATGCTAAAAGGACCGAAAAACACAAGGACAAAATAACACAAGACAAGACCCAAAACAAATCGCCCTGCAGAATAAACCACAAAGCAACAAAGAGTAAGACTGACACCGGAACCGCCGCCTTAGAATGGTCAGTAGAATAAACAGCCGGGGGGTGTGGGGCGGGGGTTAAAGCCAGCCAACTTCACCATGGGTCCCGATGCTACTCTTAATACAGAAATACATAAAAATTCGGTTTGTTAAAAGGCTTCCAACTCAGTCAATGCTCCAAAGCGAAAACATAAAAATCAAATTAATCCCTATGATAAACAAAGACGAGTACTCATATTTGAGAAATATTTGAGAATCTTATACTCTCTAAAATTCTACAGCTCCGGAACGCATCCCTAGTTACCTGAAGTGAAACACAAGCCGCAGCCCATCCCAGAAACGAAGAGGAAGAGGAAACAGATAAAACCAAACAAGCGCAAATCGAACAGACCTACGAAAAGCACTAAGATTGGCTCTCTCTTCCCCAAGCCAGGTGTTCGCAATGCTAAAAGGCCTGAGAAATACAAGAACAAAATAACACAAGGCAAGACTTAAAACAAATCGCCTCGTAGAATAAACCACAAAGCAACAAAGAGTAAGACTAACACCGGGACCACCGCCTTAGAACGGCCAGTAGAATAAACCACCGGGAGGGTTTAAAGCACTTTTTTACGGCCAGCCAACTTCACCCTGGGTCCTGATGCTACTCTTAATACAGAAATACATAAAGCCTGAAAGTCTATGACGCTGCAGTATTGCCAACATTCTTAATATATACGAACCCTGGACAGTTTACAAGACTGTGTGATGCTAAAAGGCATAACAACTTCCTCACAAGCTGACTGAGGAAACCCCTAAAGATCATATGTTAATATCAGATCCCTGAAAAAAGAAGACTTACAGACGACAGGCCTGCATAGCATACATACTCTTCAGAAGTGAGGCCTTGTCGCCGATTAAAACGAACTGAATCACTGTTTGCTCGGGCCTGTCTGTCCCAGTACCTACTAGGATATTACGTTATTTTGATCGAGTGCTACTCGTGGAATATGGTTTAAATTCTTAAAGGACTTTTAATGGCGTGAGTGAGTTTGCTTTGTCATTATTCTTCATGAACAGAACTCATTTAAACATTTAAATTGAGTCTGTTATTTTCTCTGTGTGTGTGTGTGTGTTTTTTTTTTTGTTTTTTTTTTTATTATTATTTTTTTTCTGCATTTCTAAAGGATAGCGAATTCGGGGTCCTAAATAATAGCCCTAAATAAAATAAAATATAACATACGGACAAGGTGATTAATTATTGTAATACAGTGCAAGATAAAGAGAAATGCATTGTTCTTTTCACTTCAGGTAACTAGGGATGTGATTCGGAGCAGAAGAATTCCAGACAGTATAAGATTCTTAAGGGTACTCTTTAGCTTGGTGGCGCGCTACAAAGATCCGGCCGGTCATTTCAGTCTGAGGTCCTGAATAGAGAGCTTTGTGGATATCAAGTGGACAGAAATAGCATACGTTTTCGAAGTGGTGAGGAAGATATTAGACAGTTTCTTACTCGACTGGCCATCACGTCACATCAAAACCAGGATCTAGGGCCATGGAATTACGAGTATTGTATAGCTTGACAAGCTCCTTAATGTTGGCGCTGCTTACATATTGTTCGATTTAAAAACGGTGTGTCTGCTTGCCAGCGTGTCGTGTTCACTAACCTGTGAAAAATCAACAAAAAACAAAAACAAACTACTTATCTATATTTATGATATATGTCAGGCCATTGTCCAATTACCCAGGTATTGATCAATACAGCTGGGAAAATGCCGCATTACGAAAACTTGCCTATTCAAATATATTGAAAATTTCACCACCAAAAACTGAAAGTTTTCAGATAAAAACTCTGATATTTTTCATATTTCTGCTCAAAACATAGATTGTAAATATTCGTTAGAACCACCTCGGTGAGGCGGTTCTAACGATTACACAAATCTATGTTTTTGAACAGAAATTAGAAAAATAATGTATACCCCTGTAAATCCCAGTTTTACTATATAAAAGTGGGTTTATGGGGGTCTAAATTATATAGCTATGTTTTCGTGATGGTAGACATACACTTGGCATAGTAGAATTTACTTTGTAGTTTTATATCTAAAACGTTCTTTAAAAAGAATACCGCTTTAAAAGCCGATGCTAGGGGTGGGAATGGGGTGCGTGTGCAACCTTGATAAAATTGAGTTTCCGGTTTTTGTCCTTTGGTGTGTTCTTTGTTTCCAAAGGCAATCCGGCCTTTACACTTTCATTTTACTTCACTGCAACTGGTATTAAGTGCGGTGTGAAGGCCGTAAATCGTCTCCCCGTACTTCACCATAGTGCAGGTTATATTTTTCATTTCCTTTGGGATCATTGAGCCCATTCTGATGACTTTGAAAATTGAATACCGCTTAAGCTGGTGTTAGGGTGCATATGCAGCCCCACAAACTACATTGCTGCATATGAAGAGACTTAATAAAACCAACTCTCAGATTTTCGTTCTTTTGTGATTTCTTTGTTTCCAAAAGCAACCTTTTAGATTTTGTTTTAATTTTTCATGCTATATTATTTTTATTTTTATTTTTTTATATTTTTTATTTATTTATTTATTTATTTTTTTTTTTAGCCGCAGATGGGATTTCGACCATCAAATGGCCAACAGTTTATTATATGTACGATGACATAGTTCTTAAATGTATCGGGTTCCCCGAGACCCTCGTCCTACCTCCCAGCCACTCTCTATCCCCAGCATCACTTATGTATTCTTTATTCCAGTCATCCTTCGCGCATACTCGTTCGCCAGCATCACTTGTGTATTCTCTATCCCCATCATCTATCGCCGCATACTTCTGTATAGATTATAGTATTTATAAAGCTTCGTGTGACAATGTGCAATAAACCAAAAACATTTATGCCTGGCTCCCTATAAATGGGACATTGGCAAATAGTCTAGACTCAGATCAGACGCCGCAGAACGATCAGACGCCGCAGAACGCGGCGTCAGATCAGGGACTAGACTGTTTTCATTAAATATATTTCTATAAAACATGGTAATAATAAAAACTAACCAGACACCCCTTCTATTAGAAATGCACCTGTCCAAACACCTCAGAAGAGTTTATTCGGCATAAATGGGTTAATTTACTTGTCATTTAATTTGAACAAGACCATTATATTACCTCTTGAAGTGCCTAAAAGTGCTGGCTGCTCGGCTGACTTAATGGCAAGAGGTACTGAACCGCAACGCGGCGCCTGAATCTAATCTACACTGTTTGCTCATATCCTTTTGCCACAACTCTTAGGATATCCATTTTAATATAACTCCCACCAATCAATACTTTAGACAAAGGTAGAGACCAGACACAGTCTGCGCATTTCGCAATTCTGGTAGGTATACTTGGCAGACATTGAAGATTAAGAGTCAAAAGAGACTACGCCAGTGTCTGGGGGCGTTAAGAGTCAAAAGAGACTACGCCAGTGTCTGGGGGCGTTTATCATGTGTATAATCGTGTGTATCCATCCTGATAAAATATACACAGTAGTTTAGTTCAAGTAGAAAGCGTGTACATGCTATCCTACCGAATTTACGAATATACTGATCGACTTTGACAGTGAGTGGCAGCGCTGTTTATTCACGTCTACCATTTCTTATGCTATAAACTGTAGGCCAAAGTGTCACCACATATGTCCGGACCATTGCGCATTTGCACACACAATGCAATCGAACAAAGCTCCCCCATGGTCCAAACAGAGTTACTTCCCTTAGACTGGTAAACCGTCGATAAATGTTTGAGTGGTGTCCCTTACCCTACCTGTAAAAATAGTTATGGCATGGGTGACGTCCCTTGTATTACCTGTGTTTACGTTTGGTGACAGGTAATTTTACACACCTGTATACAACGTGTTTTACTTGGTGTGAATTAGTGTCAGTTAATTAAATTAAATCTCTTCTGTTTAACTGCATTAATTAAGTCTAAATGTGTGTGATATATTTCTCACCTGGCGATACACAAAATGCTGGACAAAAATCGGAGTGTTTATTCATTGTGTTTTGGAAATATTTTTAGTTTGAAATTATCCTAGGTGATATATGGAATTTTGATTCAAGATGGCCGATATATAATTATACTATAGAATTTTAATTTTAGTGTTTACATCTTGAATAAAAAAAGATTCTTTATTTTTTATTCAGGAAAGGATTTAATAGCCTATATTTTTAGCTTAATGGAGACTTCTTCGAAAAGGAAGGAAAAGGTATGTAATTCTATAAAGTTAAGCTAAGATAACAATTAATGAATAAACAAAACAATAATAATAATAATAAAAAAAATAATAAAAACATATATTGCCAGGCCAATGAAGGATACTTATTAATACTATTTTCTCATATGAGACAGTTTTAACATCTAGCCATACCTATAACAAAATTTCCCATATTACGACCATCATCAGTAGCTCTGGGCCTAGTTGTTCAAAGCATTGTTAGCTTAACAAGCTCATTAAAGAATAATTTGTTGACTTTTATAGCTAAGGTATTTTCAAATACATTGATATTTTTCTGCAAAAATTGTGAATAGCTTTTGGAATGCAAAAGCAACTCACATTTTTTTAGCACATTAACTAACAGCTTTGTTAAGTTTTAAAGAACTGGGCCCAGGACGAGACTGTAGTCTGGTTAACTCCGTAGATGCATTCGCCGCTGGTGTTAGAGCCTTAGAGGTCCCAGGTTCAGCCATTTGGGGCGATACATGTTCATTTTATGGTCTCACTTACTTCATTAGCATCATTGACAGGGCTGATGGACAAACAGCGTCTTTACTAATCCGAGTCTTCTATGATGTTTTAGTGGCTTTTCTTTGTATTGATATTTGCCACTAACATCAGAGTTAACTCCTATTATGAAAATCATCATTACGAAAACATGCCTATTCAAATACATTGAAAATTTTACAACCAAAAAAGGAAAATTTTCAGATAAAAAATCTGATATTTTTCACATTCTTGCTCAAAATTAGATTGTGGGTACTCGTTAGAACCTCCTCGATGAGGTGGTTCTAACAGGTACCCACAATCTATGTTTTTTAGCAAAATAAGAAAAATAATGTGTACCCCTGTAAACCCCAGTTTTACTGTATAAAAGTGAGGTTTAAGGGGTTCAAAATTATATAGGCTTGTTTTCGTGATGTGAATTTTCCTGACCTGTTAAAATGAGGGTTTTCACCAAAATAGAGGCATGGAAGTTAATGTGTAATGTAGATAGCCACTAAGGATCATCAAATTTTATGACTGAAAAAAAAAAATGATAATACTTGAATTTCATAATGAATAATTGACATTTTGGGTAAAATTGGCTTTTACCATGTACAGTCTAGGCAATGAGGGTAGACTTTGACAGGTACAGTGAAAACACTGGTTATGCAAGTTTCCAATGAAATAAATTATATAATTTATTGGAAAATGGTTTCTTTTGTTTATTCTAAAATTTAATGTTGCTATCTGCTAAATGATATTCAGAATTTTCCTTTGAAAGTGCCCAGCCAAGACTGGCTGGGGAAATTCTGCTTTTTTGATAGTTAAGTTGCACTGATGGCATCACGAAAACATGCCTATATAATTTTGACCTCCTTAAACCCCACTTTTATATAGTAAAACTGGGGTTTACAGGGGTATACATGATTTTTCTTATTTTTGTTCAAAACATAGAATGTGTGCTCGTTAGAACCGCCTCAATGAGGCAGTTCTAACAAGTACCCACAATCTATATTTTGAGCAGAAATATGAAAAATGTCAGGATTTTTTTATCTGAAAATTTTCAATCTTTATAGTGGTAAAATTTTCAATATATTTGAATAGGTATGTTTTCGTAATGGTAAGTGATAAATATCAAAATAAAGAAAAGCCACTTAAATGTCAGAGAAGACTCGGACGACATCTTTACCTGGATGGCTTCTGTGCAGGGAGATGCATCTACTTTGCAGGTTAATGATCCCACTATGAAATTGCTTCTTAGTGGTTCATCCTGCTAAACCAGCTCCCTGCAGTTAATGGCCAGTTACCACTGGCTGCAGTAATAATAGAAAGAAGGAAAGAAAAAATGGAGATATTAATATCTCCTTGGTCTGTTTATTACTCTGTTTTTACCTAAAATGTTGGACATAGTTCAACTTAATTTGCTATAAAAAGATAAATTTACATGCGCTGCACTTGTGCAACACTCTTGAATTTTTGTCTCTTACCCATCGCCAGAGGCTGGGGTTAGTATAGCTATAATAATGGAATTTTTTATGACATTGATTGTTTTATCCTGACCCTGAGACAGCGGATGTCTAGAATTGAGGTGTCTTATACTCATCTGTTTGCATTAATGTTAATGTGAGCATGACACTTTTTTGTCTGCATGATATCTCCTACACCAGTTGGCGTAATTTCTCCACAATACTGTATTACAGATAACTCATTCCATCACGAAAACATGCCTATATAATTTTGACCCCCTTAAACCCCACTTTTATATAGTAAAACTGGGGTTTACAGGGGTTTACAGGGGTATACATTATTTTTCTTATTTCTGATCAAAAACATAGATTGTGGCGAGGCGGTTCTAACGAGTACCCACAATCTATGTTTTGAGCAGAAATATGAAAAATATTTGAATTTTTTGTCTGAAAATTTTCAATTTTTCGGTGATTAACTTTTCATATATTTGAATAGGCGTGTTTTCGTAATGACTGGGAAATGCTTAATCCACTAAGCAAGACTGTAGCAGATGACGCTCTCAATTTTTTTCAGTGAAAATAAGGCTTGACATTCCTTGTGAAAATTCTACCTGGCAAAGTCTTCTCTGAAAAATAGGATGTCATCTACAATTTTGCTTAGCACTTGAAGAGTAAAGAGTTGATTTTGTCTTGATCACCTTACCACATTTACAGGGGGAAGGAGTGCATCATTTTTTTTTCCCTAAAATACCAAATTATGTATAAAAAGATTAGATAATGTAGTATAGCCATGTAAAAATTGGGAAACTATTAGTTAGGCGTAAAAAAAAAAAAAAAAAAAAAAAAAAATAGCTGTGTTCAGCTAACATGCTGAAAAAAATTTGGTTGGTAGGTAGGAGAAACTTTTTTTTTTATTTTTCTATTTCTTCTCCAGAAAAGAATGGTCGGGCCTGTAATTTTATGAAAATGCAGGTATTTTGTTGGGGGTCGGTGCTTTTTTTTTTTTATTTTGCATTTTAACTGATAAAAAATAGCAGAGTCGGGTGTTTGAAACAGGGTCTGTCGGGTTAGCGGAAACACAGCTATTTTATTGTTTTTTTGTTTAAGCCTTTAATATGCATGTAGCTGCAGCACAAGTGAGGCAGCCAGGTAACATTTTTGTCTTATTTCTCTGTGAAAGTATTAGTTGTGGGTATCCATAAGAAGACCTGTGGAGAGGTGCTTCTATTGAGTACTAGCAATATTAAATACAATAAGAAAAAATGTCTACTTTTTGGTTGAAAAAAAAAAAAAAAATACTTATCTAGAGCAAGAAAGTTGCAGCAGACAACATTCCAAATTTATTATTTTCAGAGAAAAATAAGACCTGGCATTTCATGTGAATCATCTGCTAGGCAGAAGATTCACATGAAATGTCAAGCCTTATTTTCTTTAAAAAAAAAGAATCAAACTGTTATCCGCTTCAGTTATGATTAGCACTTTAAGGGTTAACCTTACACAATTTGGCAGTATATCCTGGACTCTTTGAAAAGCGAGCAATTTTTGAAGAATTTTTAAAGTCTTCCTAAGTGGTTTTGTCTGGTTATTAACTTTTCGGTTTATATGCTGGAGTTCTATTATCATGTCAGCTTTATTGTCTCTGCGGCAGTTGTTACGATAATTCATCTTGGTAAAGAATGTGATAAAAATCTGGTGACAAGCGTTGTATGTCCGACTAAGGCATTTAAAAGTATTCTCCATTGTTCTCCTTGCAAAAACATAGTCTTCTATGTGACTAGACATTTTTAACTCCAGTTTTCTGTAGCTGCAATTAACACTTAACGTGCTGGGTAAAAAATTCCAGGCTTTCAAGCGGGCCCTACTTTTCCTGCTATTCCTACTTTTCCCTACTTTTATTTTGTGCTCCTACTTTTCCCTACTTTTTCTGAAAATGCCCTGCTATCCCTACTTTTTAGTCCAAAAATATTTGGTGACCAAAAATTGTAATTTGTTTCCTCGCTCACTTGGCTCACTCATAGTAAAAATCAGATCAGCTTAATCTGAGCAGCCATGTTGCAAAAGTTTATAAAATATTTTTACTTCAGTTGTAATTCCTTTTTTGGAACATTTATTTTGGTATTTCCTTTCCATGGTAGTGCAGTGTTATTGTTCAGAGAAAACTTTATTTGCTAATTATATCTTTTTCTAAGTCTGAAAACACTCAGAACATCCATACTTTCCCTACTTTTCATGATAGAAATTCCTACTTTTGCCCTACTTTTTCAAAATTTCGAGCCCTACTTTATCCCTACTTTTTCAGTGGAGGGCACTTGAAAGCCCGAAATTCAGCAGGGAACATTTTGAAATATTTTTTCTTCACTTTTTTTTTTTTTTTTTTTTTTTAAAAATGGGTCACCATGGTGCAAATTATATTTTTACAGTCAAACATCTGGCTCGAACATCTTTGGGACCATGGAAATTTGTTTGAAACATGGGTAGTTCGAGCCACTGAGGGTTAATCATGGCACCAGTTCATGATTCGCAAATAGCGATAATTTAGGGAAATCTTTTCGATTTTCTACATAATGATTGTATGTTGAGTGTACTTATTAGAATTGCCTTGATGAGGCAATTCTAATGAGTACACACAACATATAATTCTATGATAAAATAAGAAAAAAATCCCTTAATATTTGTTTTCTTGAGCTATTGGAAGAATTTTATAGGGACTGAAAAACAAGTTCGAATCATCCACGGTAAACAAGCCATCCGTGTTCGAGCCATTGAGGTTATACAGTATTTCCTCTGAGACCATTCTAATTACTTTGAAAATCAAATACTGCTTAAGCCAGTGCAAGGGGTCATATACAGCCTCGCAAACTACATACCGTATTTGGCCTAATTACGGCACATATCCCTTTAAGCGCACAGTCTAGCAATTCCATGGTCTTCAGATTGCAGCCAGTGTTCTTTTCTGTCAGATTCTTTATAAAGGCATATGTTACGGGTACTCATTTGAATTGCCACACATGTGGCATCTGATCTGGGTCTACACTGTTTGCCATTCATCCAGCAGTTTTAGACACATAAAAGTAGTGAGAGTTGTTAAAATTTTAGGGTGAATACGGTAAATAGTTAATGTGTCCAAATATTTAGGGTAAATACTTACATTATAATTTATCTGTATGCAGGATTCTTGTGCAAACAAACAGGTTCTTAACAAAACATATTGATTGTTTAATTGATTTGTACCATGGACACAATAGCAGGACTCTGAGAGAACTCTGTAATGCTTCAGAAGGTGACAAATGCCAGAAAAAGGTTTTAAAAGGAATGACCCTTTTGGCCTCATCTGTCATTATAAATTTTCAAAATTTCAGAATGGGCTTAATGATCACAAAGGACCTGAAAATATTAACTACGTACACTATAGTGAAGTACGTACACTATAGTGAAGTACGGGGAGACATTTTACGGCTGCCACATGCTGTTAACCCATGTCCTGCTGAACCAGCCTTTGCAAACAGTGTAGATCCAGATCAGTTGGCTTCTGAAGAAGCCAACTGATCTGGATCTGCACTGTTTGCCATTCATTATTCGAATTTGAATAAACAACCTTGATCAAGTAATCTGATTGGCTGAAAATTAGAAGTGGGCATGGCATTTTGACAAGGGTTAAAGTGGAATGCAATATAAGTTGTAAGTATATCTTGGAGTAAAGTGCTTAACAAGCCATTTATTTTGATGCAAGAGTTTTCAAAATTGGCCTAGAAATAAGGAAGTTATGGTGGTTTGAATATACATGTATTTAAAATGGCTGTCATGGATGCCACCATATTGTAGGCTTTGTGATGTCACACAGCCCAAATTAAAAATGCAAACCAAATTGTAAAGGGTTTTTAAGAATAATTCTGCTACAGATTTTTTTATAATCTTTTAATTCTTGTGAAAAGCAATCATTTCCCCCAAAATAAACCAACTTTATGAGAGTGACTACCTTTATGAAACAAATTTCAATTTTTATGAAACCTCATTAAATATTCAAAATGGCGGCACCTATTCCACCAATGTTAAAATATTCAATTGTCTATAACTCAGGGTTCTCACTAGGATTTTCAAAGTAGGAGTCCGGGACTCCTTTTTTGTAAAAAGTAGGAGTCCCAGCCAAAAAGTAGGAGTCCCACTTCCCCAAAATAGGAGTCCCATTTTTTTTTATGACGCTCCTTTGATATTGAGCATGTCCCCGGTAACTTCATTCTCATATGATAGTGAGCATGTCCCCGGTAACTTCATTCTATAAATACCTGATGGAGAATCAGTTTCCTTATTTTCACATACTTTTTTATGGTGCTTTGCATTATGTGTTATTCCAAGCAATGCATGTAACAAACTAGTAGTCATTATCACACATCCTGATGTTGTTAATTCAATGGAGTTGGCCCAGAAATTAGGATGAAGTCATATCTCCCTCATGGTGAATTAGAGACATCTTTGCAGCTCAGGGAGACATGACAATCCTAATCTATTTTACTTGCATGGTAAAGATCGTCGCCCTTAAATTCAATACCCCACCGTTCGTCGCTGTTAAGTGATCTCGAGTGTTCTGAATACTAAGTGAAAAATATTTTAGTCAAAACCAACGAAAGCTCCGTTATATGCTATCGTAAACTTATATATGCAATCTATCCGCACATTCTGATCATGGACATCTCTTTTGAGCTTCCCGCAAAACGTCATTTCAATGTTTACATTTGCACCGTGCTGCGATCAATACACGCTACGAAAAAATGTCCGGGACTTCTTCACTAGCTGAAATTTCGGTCTACTGCTTTGATTTGCCGTAAAAGTCTTGATAATTTAGTTCTGTTTTTAAATATGTGTCTGATTCATATCCAAGAAAATGCTCTACAATGCAACATGGAAATAGTTCGTTTTTCTCCCTAAACGGTTTCCCGCCACGCTGTCAAATGACGTTACCCATACGAGCACGCGCTACCGTAATGAGCACGTGCTTTCATCATGCGGGAGCAATGGAAAATGTAACTTATACTAGAACAATCCCAAATTGTATAGCGTCGTCCGGGGTGCATCTGAGCAGTCCTATCAGACTCTTCACAGGGCTTACGGGATGGATTCGCTGGGACTTTTTTTTTTTTTTTTTTTTTTTTTTTTAGTGACAAGAAGGAATAACTGTTTAGATGCGCAGACTGTTATCTCGCCAAGGGATAAGGTACACTTGTCGGCTTTTAACAGAAAACAGTTAGCCGGCTTTTTTTGATGTTAGTGACGAAAATTCAGCGTCCGAAAATTTTGAAATGGAAAAAAAAATGCCGACCTCAAGCATGACACCTCGATGAATCAGTCGTCGATGCAAGCAATACACAGTGAGGGAAAGGGTCGCATACCGGTGTCAGTTGCATGCTTTAATTACTCGATCGCTGAAGTGTGAACTGCCAACACCTGTTTAACTACCGCTTACTTAGCAAATAACGGTACATGTCACAGGTGTGAAAAGCACGCGGCAGATTACTACTGTTCTTTTAAGATGCTACCGACGGTACGAATAACACGTGGCGGACTTTAGACTTCAGTCAAATAATCCGATCATAACTAGTAGTAGTCCCACGGGAAAAAAACATGCGTCCGGCGGACTCGGCTTTGGGAATTTTTAGGAGTCCGGTCCATGATTTATGCGTCCCGGGACGCAGGATTCTGCGTCCCCGAGAACCCTGTTTAAACTTACTTAATTTTCCACCGATTTTGGTCAAATTTGTGTCAAAATTCATTGTAAAGTTCTTTACTTTAAAGCACCAAACCTTTAAAGGTTTAGTTCCCCTTTAAGATAAATAGATTCTAAAAGGAATGACCACTGAGAGCAATGAACACACTCACAAAACTGAAAACAGCTGAAATGTCAAGTTTTCTGGGCCAGACTATAGCTAGTAACTAAGTTTCAGCCAATTAGCCTCTTTTTATTTGGTTTTCTTTTTTTTTTTTTTTTTGAAAACAGGACTTGGGGTTGTGGCTTGCCTGAGCCAAAGGCTCAGGATGAGCTATATAGTAAACACTTTCAAGCCATCATGCATTCTTGGTCCATCGCCCATCCATTGTTGTCCATATTTTCAAATGACTTTTCCGCTGATGTCACTGGGGCAATTTTTATCAGGTTTCATGTGGAGCCTCCTTGGTTCAGGGAATGAAACACTGCTACAGTGGTGCTGATATCCAAAACCAAGATTTCTTTAGTGTTGAATCCTTGCATATATCATCGGGAATGTGAGAGCTACCAAAATTGCCGAAATCATGAACTCATTGACCTTTGATTTTTTTATGACATGGTCAAATTGGCTTCCCCATACAATTGTTCGGAGAAAATGATGAAAAGTTATTAAAGACTAATGATTTTAACTTACAATGTTGTTTTGAAATAGCAAAACCTTTCCTTTACTGTTAAAATTACAATCATTGTTTGCCACTCGTCCAGTAATATTTTAGACCCATATGCTGGTAGCAAAACAGATTTTTTTTTTCAATTTTTATGACATGTATGGTATTATAGGGCAAATACAGTAATTATGCCCGCGCTTTTCGAAGAAAAAGTGGTGATATTGTGATAACATCTGTGCTTACGTCTGTCTGTAATGTCACACCATTGCTCCTAGACTATTTAAGCTAGAATCTCGAAACTTTCACAGGCGATAGCCCTATGGATGAGAACCGGAGGAACACATTCAGAATTTTGATGTAATCCCCGGGGGCAGGGTCAGAGGGGTGTGGCCCTGGAAGGGTCCAAAATCCATTTTATACAAACAGTCATGTTGCATATCAAATCAAAGGTAATGAAAAGTAGAATACAGTGGTGCAAAAATTTTGTACTGGGGGCATGTCTGGGGGTCACCAGAGGTTAAAAAAGTAGGATTTTGGGTCCTTTTTTTTGATTGTCACACAACTCCTCCTAGGCTTTTTGAGCTAGAACCTTGAAACTGTCACAGGCCCTATGGATGAGGACTGGAGGAATGCATTTGGAATTTTGATGTGGTCAGCGATATGTGATGGCGCTGGCGCGGGGATATGCGATGGCAAACCATTGACTTGCTCTATGTTTATTGGGACTATGAATAAGATGATTTTGTTGCAATCTTATCGATTGGTACTTTACAAGTATGGGCTAGGTGTTAATACAATAATCTCACGTTTTGTGAATTATATCCTATAGACTCATTCTGAAGTTCTTGATATCAAAAATATATCAAATGGTATCCATTAAAATTCCGATAAGGAAATTTATGATACAGTCGGGTATTGTCATATCTCCACAAAATAAGATAACAGAAGGCCACTAGAGATTATCGTACCTGTTGAAAATGGTTGAAATCCTTGAACATACTGCTGTCAGTGGTAAAATATAACTCCAGATAAGGCACTTTTTTTTTTTTATTCAAAAAGTATTGATATTTTTCTTATTTCTCCTTAAAACATAATGTTGTGAATACTCAATAGAAGCACCTCGATGAGGATCTTCTCATGAGTTCCACAACATATGTTTTCATGGAGAAATAAGAAAAATATTTACCTTTATCTGGAGCTATACATTAAAAGGCTGAAGGGTTCTTAACCCTTAAACTGCCAATCACAACAATTGTCATCTGCTTTGCCATCTGCTTGTGATTTTATAAGTCATTTTTGCAAACAGTGTGGACCCAGATCAGACTGCTCCTCTAGGCTAGGAGCAGTCTGATCAGGGTCCACACTATTTTCCTGTATGCAAAAATAGGTTTGAAAAGTTTGGAAGAATATTCAGCAGACAACAAAAACAGACAACATTTTCAGATGCAGGTTTTCTTGGCATTTTAAGGGTTAAGATTGATTTGTTGTCACAATTCATATGAAATGTAGTGCTTGGAGTGATGCTTGAACCAAGGCTTTGGATAAAAGGAATTACTTGGGAGAGAATTTTTGTTTGTTTTGCACTAAATTTTATGTTATGGTGTAAAAACAAAAATTACCTAAGTTAACGTTGTCACCAAAGTTACCATCTTACCATTAATAATATGAAAGCTCCAGATATGGCGGGTTTTTCTTTCATCCAAAAAGTTGTGATATTTTTCTTATTTCTCTACTAAACATATGCTGTGGGTACTCATTAGAAGCACCTCACTGAGGTGCTTCTAATGAGTACCTACAACATATGTTTTGGTCAAGAAGTAAGAAAAATATGTCTTAGTCATACCATGGTTCATGTGCATGTATGATCATGCAATAATCATAATGCATGAGCCTGAGCGAGTTCATTATCACATGTACATGCATGATGTACAGAACCCTGGTTTAATGATTTTTCACATTTTCATGCATATAGATAATCTACTTTGCGAGATATTACATGTTGAGCATAAGTCTAGATAAGGGAGGGTATCCGGTAAATATTTTTCTTATAATTCCACAAAATATATGTTGTGGGTACTCATTAGAAGTGCCTCGGTGAGGCGCTTCTAATGAGTACCCACAACATACGTTTTTGTGGAGAAATAAGAAAAATATCAATACTAATGGATTGAAAAAAGCGCCTTAACTAGTGCTGTGGTTGAATGCGGAGAATTTTGACGATTATGTGATAAATGTGGATACTCCATTGTATCTGGAGCAATGAATATCTATCTGAAGGAGTAGGGAGGGAATAGTTTTTAACATATACTTTAAAGGTTGATACCCGTGTTATTTTTCGATATACCCATATTACTGATTTTATTGTACAGCATATCATAAACTTTAATGTTTATGATATTATTCGTATTTTATTTCATGATTGACAATGAGTGTGCAGAGTCTTAACCCTGGTCCTGCTGAATGCGGATAATGTCCTGCCCCTGCAAGCAGTGTAGATCCAGATCAGTTGGTTTCTGTATAAGCCAACTGATCTGAATCTGCACTGCTTGCCATTCAGTATTTGAATTTGTATCAACAACATGGATCAAGTAATCGGATAGGCTGAAAATTAGAAATGGGCGTGGCATCTTAATTTATTCAGCATGACAAGGGTAAGAACTCTTATTGAGAACATATATATCATGGTTTTGAAACTCTGAGTATTCAGAAAACTTCCTCTATTAAATTAGTTCTATAGAGAATATATAATCAAAACAACAGTCATTTGAATAGCAGTTTATATACCCCCAGAACGTGATATTTGTCACATCCAAAGTGCCGGCCTCGGTGGCTCAGTTGGATGCGCCGTCCGACTGGAGACCAGGAGGTCGTGGGTTCAACCCCTGCTGAGGTCAGCAACATTCTTTTGTGGAGATTGATCATGAAATATTTTCTATGGTCATTCTCTCCCTTCTGCTGATTCAAGAAGGGCAGTTGTCAGTTTCTGGCAAAAGAATGTGCACAATACTGGTTAACCACTTAGAGGACTAAGCCTGTCCAGTAACCTTGTGATTAGGTAAACTGATCATGCTCAACATGACCCCATTGGGTTGACTGGGCTGTAAAACCTCAACACAAACAAACAATCATTCAAAGTAGCTCTGACAGGTATCAATCTTTAAAGTTTAGCACTATGGGCAAATTCAGCAGATGAAAAGTTGATATGTTCTTATTAATGACAGATTCTATCTGTCATTCTTTGTTGCCACGCACGGTTTTAGAGAAAGTGACTTTGACTACTATTCAATTTCGTATTCATCCGCGCACAAAAGTAGACCCACTGTTTCAATGTGTGTATATTAGTACGCCATTGAAGAGCTGTCCATACAAAAGTATGCAACTTGTGCTTTGATCTGTCGCTGAGAAAACCCACCTTAATATATGTGCAAACAACAAAGGTGCAGATCAGCCTGCGCATCCGGGCAGGCTGATCAGCGCCTTTGTTGTTCGCTATAGCTCTTTTTTTTTTTTTTCGATGAAGAAGCGTCTCACAAACCTAAATGGAGAACAGAATGATACCGGGAATTAATTAGTTTCTCATAGAATCTGTCATTTCAGGGCTATTCAGCCCTTTGATTTTTCCCAGAGCTCGGGATCCAAAGAAAATTAAGCAGTGAGTTTCCTGTCGCATCCAGATACTGTTCTGCTATTATGACGAGAAAACTGTTAAACCTGATGTTTATCCCCATGCATACCCCACCCCAGGAGGTCGCGGGTTCAATCCCCGCCGAGGTCGGCAACATTCTTTCGTGGAGATTGATCATGAAATATTTTCTACAGTCATTCTCTCCCTTCCGCTGATTCAAGAAGGGCAGTTGTCAGTTTCTGGCAAAAGAATGTGCACAATACTGGTTAACCGCTTAGAGGACTAAGCCTGCCCAGTAAACATGTGGTTAGGTAAACTGACCGCGCTCGACATGATCCCATTGGGTTGACTGGTCCGTAAAACCTCAACACAAACAAACAAACAAACAACACACACACACCTCTCTGTATATACACATACAGTAGCATCAGATAATTGAAAGTGTGGTAAGAATAAACTGACTGGCTCAACATGACCTAATGGGATGACTGGGCCATAAAACTTCAACTCAGTCTTATTCCTCCATGAAAACATATGTTGTGGGTACACATAATTAGAAGTGTCTCACTGAGGCACTTCTAATGTATACCCTCAATATAAGTTTTCATGGAAAAATAACAAAAATACTTACAATATACTCCCTCTTATTTGGAGCTGGGCATGTACATGTTTAGGTTCTGATTTGGCAGTGATTAGAAAGTTTTAAAGTTGATTAAACTTTCTGATAAAATTAAACTTCCTTAAACGTATTTTGCATATTAAATATCGGAACATAAGTTGTGTTCGTGTTAAATCTTCTCGAATGGATTATTACAATACTTGTAATTCTTTGGTCTGATTTATGCAACAAAAACTTACCTACAGCCAGAATGGTATTAAGTTATTAAAATTGCAAGTTAGAGGTGGCCCCTGGAAGCAAAGTTCAAAGTTAGAAAACTGATCTACCCAGCTATCTGGTTAAATATGAAAATCAGATATTTAATTTTGCACAATAGAGTTTGATTCATATTTCTCCATAAAATGTATGTTGTTGCTACTCACTAATTAGAATTGTCTCACCAGTGGGCTTCCAACTAGTGCATACAACATGGGCTTTCATGGAGAAAATGATTTTTCATTCCTAGTTGTAGAAAAAGAGGGATATCCTTATATTGATTTTTTTTTAATTTCTCCATGAAAACATATGTTTTGGTGCTCATTAGAAATATCTCAGTGAGACATTTCTAATGAGTACAACAATATATGTTTTCTGAAACAATATTTAATTGCTATATACATTACATGTATATTGTACTTGTAAATGTGCTGATTTACATAAACTGTATTCGACCTAATTGCAGCACATGCCCCTATAAGTGCACGGTCAAGCATTTCCATAGTCTTCCGATCACAGCCCACATAGTTGTATCTACTTCTTTATAAAAGCATATGTTGTGGGGCTCATTTGAATTGCCTCGAGGCAATTCAAATGGGTGCCCACAACATATGCTCTTTATAAAGACAATCAGAAACGAATATTGCGTAAGCATCATATATAATCCTCTCATTAAGTCCTTTGCTAATCTGTCTTTAACCCTTGTCCTGCTGAATAAATTAAGATGTCACACCCACTTCTAATTTTAAGCTAATCAGATTACTTGATCTGGATTGTTGCTATAAATTCACATGCTTAATGGCAAACAGTGCAGATCCAGATCAGTTGGCTTCTTCAGAAGCCAACTGATCTGGAGCTGCACTGTTTGCAAAGGCAGGGTATATCCGGGTTCAGCAGGACAAGGGTTAAAGTATGCCCTTATAATTATGCACTATTTTACTAAAAGGTTTTCCCAGTAATTTTAAAAAACCTAAGTGTACTGTGCCGTAATAAGATCAAATACGGTAAGCTATCAACTAGGTCACGTATACTTACATACAGTAAAACCTCGATGGCTGGAACACCGATGGCTCATTTACCTTGGGTGATTCAAACTGGTTTTTTAGACCCTATGAAATTCTTCCCATAGCTCAAGATAACAAATGTTAAAGGAGTTTTTCTTATTTTATCATGAAATTGTATTATCTGTGTACTCATTAGATAATGGTATGTTGAGTGTACTCATTAGAAATGCCTCATCGAGGCAGTTCTAATGAGTACACTCAACATACCATTATTGTATAGGAGATCAAAAAGACTTCCCTTATACCATGGTTCATGCACATTTATTCAGCATGGTAGGATTAAACTGTATTTTATATCCTAAATGTTGGGTCAGAAAGGCCTGAATAAACAGTGTAGATACCAGCTCATCTGCTAGATAATGCAGAACACAGTATCTGGCCAGGGTTCTCACTTAGCAGGTTTAAGACACTTCAAGAATTATCCATAGCTCCATTTAAGGGTCTTTTTGTCAGCTGAAAAGAAATGACATTTTTCTTATTCCTCCACAAAAACACGTTGTGGGTACTCATTAGAAGTGCCTCACAGAGGCTATTCTAATGAGTACTCATATTCTATGTTTTCATGGAGAAATAATATTCCTTCGCGGAGATTGATCATGAAATATTTTCTACAGTCGTTCTCTACGTTCTGCTGATTCAAGGAGGGCAGTTGTCAGTTTCTGGTGAGAGAGTATGCACAATACTGGTTTAACCACTTAGTGGACTAAGCCTGCCCAGTAAAAGTATGGTTAGGTAAACTGACCGCGCTCGACATGACCCCATTGGGTTGACTGGGCTGTAAACTATTATGTGGATACCCCCTGTTTATCTGTGGCTATGATTATCACTTTATCTGGAGCTGTGTTGAAAAATAGAGAAAAAAAAAATTATACAGAGTTTTTTGTCACAATTATAAAACTGGCCTCAGATCAACTACACATTGATATATAATTCTGATAGATATAAGAATTAATCTGTTAAAATAACAGCAAAGTGGCCAAATCCTGTGCTGCAGATATAATACCATTATTTTCCATATTTGGCTCTATATCAAATATTCCGATAAATCAATAGATACAATCCACTTAAGTATTTAACAATAGTTCTACCAGTATGCCATTGTTGCCTAATAAAAACAAATTACAAGCAACAAATATTATTGTATAATTTCAAAATGGTGGAAAAAGTAAAAATCTTGAGCATGTTAATCTCATAAACAGGTTAATACGACAATGACCCTGAAGGATTGTAAGTTTTTTTTCAAGAAAGAAAAGAAGCGTCTGGGTGCGCAAGTGCCTAGCACTTTGTAATTATGGCCACATCACCCACCAATAACTTTGAGGACTTGGGATCACAAGATCCCAAGTTCAAATCCCATTGGAGGCAGGTTCAGCTCATGACTCTACAGTACGTCATTGCACAGAGCTTTTCATTGTTGCATTATGACTTAAAAGAATGCTGAAGAATGTAAAACACTAAACCATCATTATCATCAAAAAGTCAAAAAACAAACAACATATTTATTCAAAATATTGGGACACCTTAACCCCTGACCTGCTGAACCCGGATATATATATATATACATATATATATATATATATATATATATATATATATATATATATATATATACATATATATATATATATATATATATATATATATATACTGCTTTTGCAAACAGTGTAGATCCAGATCAGTTGGCTTCTGAAGAAGCCAACTGATCTGGATCTACACTGTTTGCCATTAAGTATGTGAATCTATATCAACAGTCTGGATCAAGTAATCTGCTTGGCTGAAATTAGAAAAAGATGTGGCATCTTAATTTATTCATCATGACAAGGGTTTACCCCATACCATTCTTGTCCTAGGATTTGAGCAAGTCTATTTTACTGCCTCAGTGGAGGGCTAATGCTCCAGTCATTTGTAATCATGGCCCCACCACCCACCAATAACTTTGAGTGTATTGGCATACAACGTTTCAAAACATTTTCATCTCCATGCTTTTCAGAAAAAAAAAAGGTGGAGACATTAATTCATGGGCTCAAGTTTGAAATTCTGGCTGAAGCAACAGACTGCCACCCAAAACTCAAGTATTGTACTTGAGTACTTTCTCCAGCCCTTGTACTAAGGCAGTACTCAAAGTAGTAAAGCAGTGCTCAAAGTTTAAAATGATCCGTCACAGTTTTCCAATTCCCTATCAATTGATAAAGATGGGGTTAGCCAGAGGACATATGTTAAGGAGGAATAATAAGTTAATGATGATTCTGGGATACTTTTTCTTATTTTTCCATAAAAACATGTTATGGGTACACATTAGAAGTGCCTCATTGAGGCACTTCTAATGAGTACCCATAACATATGTTGTTATGGAGAACTGGAGAAAATTATCCCAGAATTATCACCAAATACTCCTCCTTAAGTCTTCTGCTAAGCCCATAAAAATATTTGTTTTCTTGAATAAGATCACATTATCTCTGTTATGTAAAGACATTTGAGATTTTAATTAATGCTATCTATGATACAACTACAATCTTGCAACCATTACAATGCAAATTTTGGTCTTAACTCAGTTCCAGTTAGCAAACCAATTCAGGTTTGACAACGTATTTCCATAATTAATGCACATTTCATATAGAATGTAACAGTTAATGAATACACATTTTCACATAAAATTTTTTAAATCTTCTTGAAACAAGTCGTAACAGTAGCAGATGACATTCTATTTTGTTTTCTCAAGAAGTTAAGGGGGCATATTGCATTGGCCATGTCTGTCCATCTGTCCATTCATAATGCTTTTGGGTTTGGGTCATAACAAAAGATCTGTGTATGCTTGGGTCTTGAAATTTCATATATCATAGAGACTGGATTGCCCACAACAAAAAAAAAAAAAAAAAAAAAAAAATGAGGAAAGAAAAGCTGATCCGTATTTTTTTTCTTTTCCGTCAAACTTGTGCTTTCAGAGCTATGTCCCTTTTCAAAACATTAACTGCTATCTTGTTGTCATGATTTTGAAAGTTCGGGCTTTCACATTTGGTGTATTGCTTAGGGCTGAGGTGTATATATACTGGTGTGTATATATAATATCTATTTGGTCAGATCTATCAATTTTTGACTCAAGTTGTGCCACTTTTCTAACTGTGCTGTTTTGTGTTGGCATTTTCATGAAATTAACCTTTACCACTATCTGGGCTAATTCAGCAGACAATAAACTGGTGATATTTTTCTTATTTTTCATAGAAAACAGAATTTGACATTTGTAAAAATTGTCTTAAATATTGTATCCTATTTTCTGGGAAAACTAAAAAATATATTTCATTATGTCAGCTGCTGAAAATTTTACCCAAAGTGCTAAGCATCAAACCCTTATCTGTTGCTGCCTTGAAACACAGTGTTCCATGACTGTGGCTGTTCCTTGGTGGCTTCATATTTTTACCTTTTTCTGACCTATCAACATATGTTTACAATTAGATAAGAAAATAGTACTCATGGTTTTCTAACCCTTGTCCTGCTGAATAAATTAAGATGCCACTCCCATTTCTGATTTTCAGCCAATCAGATTACTTGATCCAGATTGTTGATATAAATTCACATACTTAATGGCAAACAGTGCAGATCCAGATCAGTTGGCTTCTTCAGAAGCCAACTGATCTGGATCTACACTGTTTGCAAAGGCAGGGTATATCCGGGTTCAGCAGGACTAGGGTTAACATATGTTTACAAATTAGATAAGAAAATAGTACTCATGGTCTTTTAATGCTTAGAATGTTGGGTAAAAAATTCAGCAAATGACATTTTGAAATGTTTTTTCCAGAGAATAGGCATTGACATTTCAAGCAAATGGACTAGACCATTTGCCTGAAATGTCAATGCCTGTTTTCTTGATAAAAATAAGAAAAATATCATCAATTTGTTATCTGCTGAATTAGCCATACAGTGGTAGTGGATAAAAAAACACACAGGCTTGACTACATTTCAAAAGACACAGAGAAAAAGTATGTTGGTGACTTCAGTGGGGGAAATGGGCAAATCAAAAAAATTATTGTTGTAGAAATATATCTCAGAAGATATTTCTTCTAGGGTTTTGTTATATATCCAATACGGAAAAAATAATCTGCAAACTCCTCATTCATAATTCTGCTGATTTAAATTTTGCATTTGAAACAGCAATGTTTGTGCACAGATAAAAAATCCGTCACTTATTGATAAAATGTAACTTAAATTTATTATTTCGATGCTTTGAATTGGCTGATCCACAAAAATAATTTTTCCAATTTACTGGTTACCCCAAGTGAAAAAGCGGAACAGTGCAAATATTGATTTATAGATTATTATACAAAAGTTTAATACATGCTTATCATTCATCATGTCCTACTGATAATAAAAAGAGAAAGTTGACAGATTGTAAATTCAAGATGTTCTTTTTAATAATATGTTCAAAAATACCACAACACACTGTCTCGCCTGAATGGGAGTGGTTAAGAAGGAGTATTTGATGATAATTTTTGGATAAACTGACATTTTTTTCCATAAAAATACAGTCAAACCTGTGGTAGTGGTCACCTCTATTAAGCAGCCAACCTGTATTAAGCAGCCAGAGGAAAGTTGTCCGAAAATTCAAAGACATATATATTTGAACTGTATTAAGCAGCCACCTGCCTTCAGCAGCCACATTTTAAGCTTCCCATGGGTGGCTGCTTAAGACAGGTTTGACTGTATATATTTCAGGTACACATTGGATTAGGGTTTTGAATAAATGCTTCACCAAGTCTTTATGAAGAAAAGCATCCCAAAATTATCATTGACTACTCATCAACAACTCATTGAGCCAGTCATTGGTAGTAGAAAAAAAGTGGGACTAAAAAGTGCCACAATTTTACTTCAGTGGTGTCCAGACAGTGCCATGGATGCACTGGGCTTTTGATTTCACATCACGAAAACAGGCCTATATGATTTTGACGCCCTTAAACCCCACTTTTATATAGTAAAACTGGGGTTTACAGGGGTATACATTATTTTTCTTATTTCTGCTAAAAACATAGATTGTGGGTACTCGTTAGAACCGCCTCGGCGAGGCGGTTCTAACGAGTACCCACAATCTATGTTTTGAGCAGAAATATGAAAAATATCAACGTTTTTTAACTGAAAATTATCAATTTTTGGAGGTGAAGTTTTCTTTATATTTGAATAGGCATGTTTTCGTAATGATGCCATATACTGGTAGTCCTGATAAAAGTGGTGATTTAACTCTTGTTATGCTGAATAAAGTAAGATGACATGCCCACTTCTAATTGATTCAAGTTATTAATACAAATTGAAATACTTAATGACAAGCAGTGCAGAGCCAGATCTTAGTTGGCTTCTGAAGAAGCCAACTGATCTGGATCTACACTGTTTGCAAAGGCAGGGCATAAGGGGAGCTGGATATACCGTACAGATTTTCTGCCATGTTTGCTTTCTTGCACACCAGGCCCCTTTTGAAAGGGGTTCACTCTAAAATGAAAGAATTTGCTCCGAGTTCGAGCAAATTCTTTCTTTTTAGAGTAAACCCCTATTAGGGCATTCACTATGGAAATAGTCAAAAATGTTTCAAAATTGACACAGTGCAACTACACTGTAACTTAAACTATTTGAATAATTAGTGAAAAAGGCATAATAACTCTTTCTCTGCTTGTGGTGACTTTTGATGTCTGCTGATTATAACTTTTGCAAACAGTTTGGACCCAGATCAGGCCAAACAAAATCAAAATGTTGGGTGTGATCTGGATCCAAACTGTTTGACACTGATGGTATTCCTGAAAGATTTTTTGAAAGATGATAATTTAAAAAAAATCCACAGATGACAAAAAAGCAGGCAAAATTACTCAGCATGCAAAGAGTTAATATAGCAGTTTCTAAGCATGTTAACCCTTGTCGTGCTGAATAAATTAATTTTCAGCCAGTCAGAATACTTGATCCAAGTTGTTCATACAAATTCAAATAGTAAATGACAAACAGTGCAGATCCAGATCAGTTTGCTCCTTCAGAAGTCAACTGATCTGGATCTACACTGTTTGCAAAGGCAGGTTATATCCAGGTTCAGCAGGACAAGGGTTAAGTAAAACTGAGCTTTTGTAAACTCCAGACAGAATGAAAGTTGCACGCTAATTTTTTACAACACAAGAAGGGCTCCCATTATGCATTGTCTATTGTGGTTTTCTACCCTTTAAAAGTACAAAAAGGATGGACTTGAGTTTGTCACTTGTTTCAGGTTGATAAAAGCCCCAGAAATTCATAGGCAATGTCTGAGTATGGCTGTAATACATGTATTATAGAATGGTATGTAAAACCTCCGCTCAACAATAATCAGAGGTTTTGGATGGTAAATGTCCTAGAATTTCGATTTTAGATGCTTGAGAATCATCTGTTTGATTTCACTTTTTCCAAAAAAAAAAAAATTAAAGGGGAACGCAACCTTAAAAAGATGTTGTGCTTTAAAGTAAAGAACTTTACAAACAATGAATTCTGACACAAATTTGATCAAAATCGGTGAAAAATTAAGTAAGTTATAGACAATTGAATATTTTAATATTGGTGGAATGGGTGCCATTTTGAATATTAAATGAGGTTTCATAAAAATTAAAATTCATTTCATAAAGGTACTTATTCTCATAAAGTTGATTTATTTTGGGGGAAATGATTGCTTATAACTAGAATTAAAAGATTATAAAACATTTTTAGCAAAATTATTCTTAAAAACCCTTCATAATTGGTTTTGCATATTTAATTTGGGCTGTGTCAGGTCACAAAGCCTACAGTATGGTGGCATCCATGACACCATTTTAGATATATTCAAACCACCACAACTTCCTTAATTCTAGGCCAATTTTGAAAACTCTTGCATTAAAATAAATGGCTTGTTAAGCACTTTACTCCAAGGTATACTTACTTACAACCTATATTGTGTTCCCCTTTAAAGATACCTATTTCAAACTGCCATCAGCTGATATTTTGACCTAGCATGCAGGCTAAGTGTCAAACTTTCCTTGCATCATGAATCATATAACAGGTCATCTCTAAGATGCATATTGCCTCATATTTGCATGATGGATGTGCACCTGTGTGAATTAATTAATGCAATGTTCAGCAAAATTATTTTCTAATTTTAGTCTAAAATATCAAGTCCTGGCATTTATTTCTATTCCTTAACCCTTCTCTTGCTGAACATGACATGCCCTGTCTTAGCAAACAGTGTAGATCCAGATCAGGGCTTCTGAAGAAGCCAACTGATCTGGATCTGTACTGTTTGTTATTAAATATGTGAATTTCTATCAAAAGCCTGGATCAAGTAATCTGATTGGCTGGAAATTAGAAGTGGGCGTGGCATCTTAATTTATTCAGCATGACAAGGGTTAACACTTAGCATGCAGGGTAAAAAGTCAGCAAGGGACATATACATGAAGTAATATTTTCTTATTTTTCCCTGAAAACGAGTTTTGATATTTCATTGTTACAAATTGTCTCCATACAAGACAGTTTATATGAAATGTCAAAGCCTTGGAAAAATATGAAAATATTACTATATGTTGCATGCAGAATTTGCACACAGTGTCCTAAAAATCAAACCTAAACAGCACCATTCTGAAATATTTCTTTTAAGGCAAGGCAGATAATTTTCACAAAATGTCAAGCCTTATTTTCTTAAAAAATGATGTGTTAAAAAGTCATCAACTACAATTTTGCTTCTGAAAGTGGAATGAGCAAGGGAGCTCATGTAGGGCTGGAAAAAAATCCACTCGTCCACAACCTGTAACAGGTGCTTTGCGCAGGATGAATGGTTTTGATTTTTTTTAAATTTTGTTGACTTTTTCCTTTAAAATTTGTAGAATTATGTTACCTTGGAACCTTGTTATTAGACGAATCTTTGTAACACGGTTTTGAATATAAGGCGGTTTAAAGCTGGACCCCAAAAGTGTTATGCCTAAACAAAAATATATAGATCTATATAGAAAAATGACCGTTAATGGTCATTTTTCTATATAATCTATATATTTTTTTGAATATATAACAAGTTTGTTTAGCTAACATGGTTTTGCTTTGGATCTCAACTATAGTGTTATAATGAGGTTTTGGTGTACTAACTGTATGCAGCTCTGTAAGACAAGTACAATGTACATGTAGAACTTTTACCAGTTTTCAAGAACTGACATATTTTTCTTATTTTTCCAGACAACTGGACTTTAACTGTTTTTCAGATGTTCTCCAAAAGAGGCAATATGAATGAAATGTCAAGTTCTGTTTCTGGAAAAAACGAAAGCCGGCCTCGGTGGCTCAGTTGGATGCGCGTCCGACTGGTGATTAGGAGGTTGCAGGTTCGACCCCCACTGGCTCGGCAACATTCTTTCATGGAGATTTGATCATGAAATATTTTCTACGGTCATTCCCTTCCGCTGATCCAAGAAGGGCAGTTGTCAGTTTCTGGCGAAAGAATGTGCACAAATGCTGGTTAACCGCTTAGAGGACTAAGCCTGCCCAGTAAAAGTATGGTTAGGTAAACTGACCATGCTCAACATGACCCCATTGGTTGACTGGGCCGTAAAACCTCACACAAACAGACAAAAACTATGTTTTGAAAATGTCATCTGTTGCTGACAAATACGTTCAGATTCTGTGACACAGAAGCAGCAGTCAAAAAAAAAAAAAAAAAAAATAATGGACTTAATTTTTTTTTTATAAATTGAATGCCGTATTAGTCCTTAATGTTCAGACAGACAGACAAACACAAACAGTATAAGAACAAATCAGGGAGTACTTTGATCAGGATTAATACTGCTAACTACTCTGTAACAGCATTTGAGATCCATCACATTATGAAAACACGCCTATTCAAGTATATAGAAAATTTTAACTCCAAAAACTGAAAATTTTCAGATAAAAAACTCTGATATTTTTCATATTTCAGCTCAAAACATAGATTGTGGGTACTTGTTAGAACCGCCTTGCTGAGGCAGTTCTAACGAGTACCCACAATCTATGTTTTTGAACAGAAATAAGACAAATAATGTATAGCCCTGTAAACCCCCTTTTTACTGTATAAAAGAGGGGTTTAAGGGAGTCAAAATCATATAGGCGTGTTTTCGTGATGATCAGGTAAAGAAACGGACTTGTTCAAAGTTTAGGATAAGTATGGTAAAAAGTTAATGTTTTCAGAAATTTAGGGCGAATATGCACTTTTTATGCTGATGAGAATGAAATTCAAACCTCTGAGGATAAGTTGAGTAAAATGCAATATCTTTTTTAATGGAATTTAATTATTTGTTGCCTCATTAAATTAAATTTTCCGCTGCAAAAAAAGTAACCCTTGCATTGCTAAATAAAATACGATGCCAAGCCCACTTCTAATTTTCAGCCAATCAGATTACTTGATCCAGGTTGTCAATACAAATTCACATACTTAATAACAACCAGCGAAGATCCAGATCAGTTGGCTTCTTCAGGAGCGAACTGATCTGGATCTACACTGTTTGCAAAGGCAGGGCATATATGGATTCAGCAGGACCAGAGTTAAATTCAATTTAATGAATATATCAGCATTTAAGGGAACTTGATATGTTTGGTAGATTTGTCAATTTTTACAAGAGAAAAAACTTTCATCACTTGTCTGCTTTCCTGCCCACAAAACCCTTTCTGAAAAGGGGTCTACTCTAAGAGTAAGCGGTCAACTCCCATTATCTCAAACCTCCAAGGGACCAGAATATTTGGTTTGAGATAACAGTAGTTTGAGGTCAGAGATAAAATGAGATGAAATTTAACCCTGGTCCTGCTGAACCTGGATATACCCTGCCTTTGCAAACAGTGTAGATCCAGATCAGTTGGCTTCTGTAGAAGCCATCTGATCTGCATCTGCACTATTTGCCATTAAGTATGTGAATTTATAGCAACAATCTGGATCAAGTAATCTGACTGGCTGAAAATTAGAAATGGGCGTGGCATCTTAATTTATTCAGCAGGACAAGGGTTAAGAAACATATAGCTAACTACACTAATATCAGTTATCACCCTGCTTAGTTTAACTTAAGCAGTAGTTTGAGTTACCAGTGTTTGAAAGTCAGTTGTATATGTGTATATGTTCTACAGTTGCCACCAATTCTGTAAACTGACAGATAAGGCCCTCATATCTCCCGGAGGCACATTTTTGCATGACTTGACTCAATTGCAGATGGAGGGAACATGAATATTGAATATAAAGGTTATAGCTGCAAAACATTAATCAGAAATGTTTTAAAATATGATGAATACATCACCAGTTTCATTAAAGCATAGAAATGATAATTTATGTATATGGGAAGATGGATGAAAGATACAGAGGAGTTGTTGAGGAGGAGTATTTGGCGATAATTTCGGAAAATTTTCTCCAGTTCTCCATTAAAACATATATTGTGGGTACTCATTAGAAGCACCTCACAGTGGCGCCTCTAATGAGTACCCACAACATAGGTTTTTATGGAGAAATAAGAAAACTTATCCCATAATTATCATCAAATACTCCTCCTTAACAAATCCTTTGAAATAGACACTAAAACATTGCATTATTTACAAACTGTCATTCTTAACTCTTACCATTCAGGGGTAAAGCATCCCACAGTAGACATTTTTCAAATGCTTTCTTCTCAGGGAATTGGGTTTGACATTTCAGCAAACTGTCTTTTAAGGAGGCAGTTTGCATAAAATGTCAAACCCTATTTTCTGAAGAAAAGGGATAGATGTTTCAAAATATTGTTGGCTGATTTTTTTACCAGCATGCTAAGAGGGTAGATAGTAATGGTAATGTTAAGTGAATTTTTCACTTGAGGCCAACATTTTCTGTCTGTATTTACGAGGTTTTCATTAAAAATTTTGGAGGAAATTAATGTATTTGAATATCAAAGACATTTCACCTAAAAACCCAGTTTCATTGTATCTATTTTATTGATTGTCTGTTTACATTAACCCTTGTCCTGCTGAATCCAGATATATCCTGTTTTGCAAACAGTGTAGATCCAGATCAGTTGCCAAATGATCTGGATCTGCACTGTTTGCCATCAAGTATGCAAATTTATAGCAACAATCTGGATCAAGTAACCTGATTGGCTGAAAATTAGAAGTGGATGTGGCATCTTAATTTATTCAGCAGGACAAGGCTTAAACTATTGTAATAAACCTAATTATTGTGACAGACAGAAGCTGGAATGAGTGTTGAACAGTGAAAACCTGATCAGGAAATACTCTGTTTGAGAGTGTCTGCATAAATTTTTAAAGTAACCTAATATAAGTATTTAGACAAACAGGCCAGGCCATTTTTAACATATTCTTTGTTTTCTGTGCTCCTACCCATCAATTTCAGAATGGGTAGGAAGGTCAACTTTTTTTTTGTATTAAATATAATTTTTCATTAGTGTAGTCGGTAGATACAATTGTTTCTGATCCAAAATGCTGTCCTAAAGATATAATATTTCAAAACATTGTCTGCAACTGAAAGTAAAGTTTAAGATAAAAAGATTATAGTGAATGTAAATCTGTCTGTTGTAGGCTCTTTAAGGAAAAAAAATTCTCCAGAATGGCCAAAAATGTTTTTTGGTAGGGCCAATTTTGTTGAGTGGACAGGAGCACAGCAAACCAAGAATTTTTTAAGGTCGGCCCACAAGCAAGCAGTGTATACCTAGTTCAGATGTTCAAGAATACTAAAAAAATGGAGTTAATGTGTCCAAACATTTAGGATGAATATAGTATTAACATTTTTTGTTATTCTAGACTTGGTCTCACATTGTATAGTGCTTGTATGCTTCAGCTGTCTGTATGCAAAATAGTTGTAAGTTCTCATTTCGCCAATAGCTCCAGTTAAGATGGGATATCCAGATAACACAACTTGTATCTCCATGAAAGATATGCTCTGGGTTCCCACAACATAATTGTTGTCATGGAGAAATAAGAAAAATATTAGTAATTTTCTGTTGATAACAAAATTCCTTATCTGGAGCCTTCTGTGTACTCATGAGATGCCCCTTACAACCCACAAGAATTGCTTTTATGGAGAAATAAGAATAACATTACCATATTCGATCTAATTACTGCACATACCCCTATAAGCGCACAGTCAAGCAGTTCTGTAGTCTTCAGATTACAGCCAGTGTACTTTTTGTCTACTTCTTTATAAAGAAAATCAGAAAACATCGCATAATCATCATCAAATAAGTTTTTTTCCGATCTTTTTTATTGTGTATCCTTAGTAGGTAGATACACATTTTACCACAAAAGAGTGTTCCCAGTAATATTGAGAAACCTAAGCACACAGTGTGGTAATTAGGTTGAATACGGTACATTTTTTTTTCTTGAACTATGGTGCATGCTGTTTGTTGATGGTCCTGATCTCCATGTTCTGATTTTTTTGCATCTTTATTTACAGGCATCTTACAGCCGCCAGACATCTTCAGGCTCCACCTCTTCTAACACTCAAGCCCCACCCACAAACTCTAATGTCTCCGCCCACAGCCAAGCTCTTTTTCTGCAAAAAGTAAGGGAAAGCAATGAGGCGGTAAATTGTGGCGACTTCCGTCGGGCCATCAAGGCATACACAGAAGCCATAACACTTGATCCAACAAATCATGTGCTTTACACAAACAGATCGACAGCATTCGCAAAGATCCAACAGTTTCAGAAGAGTTTGTTGGATGCCAGGAAAGCAAGAGAATTGAATCCAAAATGGGCCAAGGTAGGTGGCAATTTTTAAGTAGAATGGATCACTTTCAGGGGAGGCATTTCTGTTTAGTTTGTTTTGCCTTCCTTCTGAAAAGGAGCCTTCTCTAAAAGGAAAGAATTTGCTCCCAAAAGGGGTCTACTATAAGAGAAAAGAATTTGCTCCCCTTGGGACCAAATTCTTTCCTTTTAGAGTAGACTCTTTTCAGAAGGACTTTGTGTGCTGGAAAGCCAACAGGAAATCACAATTGTTTCCTCCCTTGTAAAAAGTAGTGGAAAAAACAATAGTTATTGTAAATGGTTCCTCAATGTGGGAGAAATCTAGGCTGAAAGTTTTTGTCTCCCTTTAACAAAGGGACAGAGTAGAACATTTTTATGCTTCCCTGATATACTATTGTCATCTCAGTGGGCTACTCTTTAATGAAAGAATTTGCCCCTATGAGCAATCCCCTTTGAGATGGGAGGTTAATACTTTCAAGTCAGAATGATCTCACTTGGATGTTTGTTCAGTCATCTTAATTTTGCTAACAACAAAAGCTCTTCATACCATTTAACCCCCTTTGTCAGAATTAGGAAAAAATAGCAGAAAAAGCAGAAAATGTAGCGTATACGAGACCTTTGGCCATTGCTAAGACTGTTGAAAAATGATAACAATACACTAGAGACTGGGTTGTACTTCAAGCTATTACAATTTGTTATAAAGCCAGAAAGAAAGTTTTCCTCTGATTGGCCAAGACAGCTTCGACAAGTCTCTGTGAACGTACAACTAGATAAAACAAGTCACTCCAGCTTAAAGGCTCCATATTCCTCAAAAATAGACATTTTATCATCCAAGAATGGTTTAATAAATTGATATATGGTATTAATACAATCATAAAATGTGGCACCTGACAGCCTGTAAAATTTCACTTAGTCTCTTGTTCTTGAAATGTAATGATATTTTATCGTATCTCTGAATCAGAGTTGCCAACATTAATTCAGAGTTGATCCAGTTCAAAAACCAGAGACTAACTGAAATTTTACAGGCTGTCAGATACCACATTTTATGTTCGTATTAATACTATATGTATATCAATTTATTAAACCATTCTTGGATAAAAAGTGTCTATTTTTGAGGAACATGAAGCCTTTAATATTAAGGCAAAAAAAAAAAAATTAGTTCCAGAGGTTTATATTTTTGACAATTGTTTTTTATATCAGACTTTCAGAGTGATAAAGTGAAATGATTAACATCCTGTCAAAATGAAATGTACATGATTTTAAGTCAAATGTCAGCCAATCACTGTTAAAGCACATGTTCTCAAAAGCCAGTCAGATTTCATGTTACAAACAACTCCTTGGCAAGTGTCTTCTGCTGGAAAAAAATGGCAGGAAACACAGAAGAGATTTGCTTCACTAAATTCAGAGGATTTAGAGAAAATTCTAACAGGAAAGGACTCTGAAAATACTAAATGGAGCACAGAAACTGCTGTGAAACTCTTCAAAGCATAATCTTAGAGAAAAGGAATTTCCTGAAAAGTTTGAAGCTGTGTCTGCTTCCGGAGTCTGCTTCAACACTAGATGACCAACTCACAAGGTTTTGTTTGCATATAAGAACATGTATTTCAGCTTCAGTCTATAACAAAATTGACTTCATTTTGGTAGATATTATGTTTTCTGCAAAATGATAGGGTGATCCAAAACTGATATCCCAAGGAGTAGCATTGTTTATCACTTCCCTGGAGCTTTAACACTGCCAATCACAACAATTGTCGTCTGCTTTGTCATCTGCTTGTGATTTTAAAAGTCATTTTTGCAAACAGTGTGGACCCAGATCAGACTGCTCCTCTAGGAGCAGTCTGATCAGGGTCCACACTGTTTGCCTGTATGCAAAAATGGGGTTTGAAAAGTGTGCAAGAGTATTCAGCAGACAACATAAACAGACAACATTTTCAGATGCAGGTTTTTGTGGCATTTTAAGAGTTAGGTATCTACAGAGTATAGACCTATTTCACATTTGCTCTTTTATTGCTCTGAACAGTGATTCATCCTTTATGCTTATGATTTTTTTTATCAATAACTAGTCCCTTTATGCTACATTTTTTTTTCTCAAAGAAGATATTTTTCTGTGTATTCTGACTGTTAAAGGTACTTTTTAGGAGCAGCTTTATTTTCATGTATAGTAAATGTTTTTAAAAATTGAACAGAAAAAAACAACAACACAAAAATCACAAAAAAAACAAAAGCCTTGAATGTTTTAGCTCTCCTTACCATTGGTACAAAGGGAAGTAATCAGTTTTAAAAAAGGGAAGTTGCTGCCTCCCCATTGCAAAGCTGGTAGCTTCATGCAGAGTATTCTTCATGTTTTCCTAAAATTAAGGTTTGTCTGTTCATATGTTTAGAGCATTTACTGTATACACCATTACCTTGTACCAAATTTGCTTTCTTTCATAGCCATGGCAGTTTGGTGAAAATATTTGGTAGCACTGGTGAATGGTTGCACTGTCTCTGTGACATCAGTTTAAATTAAAGGAAGATACAAAAAACAATACAATGTAACATCTCTGTAATAGGGACCCTTGGAAACAAATAAATTGTCTGTTGTAGTGAGTTGGCTATTGTAAAGAGGTTAGATATATAAGTAGTATAGGGTGGCACATAGTGCTACCCTATACTACTTATATAGTAAACATTGCACTCTGATATGTCAGAAAACTGTATGTTATAGAGAGGTGGCTGTCGTGTAGAGGTAACTGTTAGTAGAGGTTCCAGTGTATTCACTATTAAGGTTATTTTCTCATTTTCTGAGGGCAATCATGTCTATCGGCTAATTTTTAATTTTACCAAAGATTGATTTTTACATTATATATTTTTGACTACCATGATAAGAACTACCAAGTAACTAGTTGTTGATATTAATTAAATAATCAGTCGACCTTGTAACAAAATAATTGACCACATAATTGGAACGGATCAGCTGTAACTATCTTTACGTGTAACAATACCATAAATGTATCAATATGTATTGAATATTATCGTACCTGCTTTTTCATGCTATTAGTCCGAGATATATCTGTCAATTTGCAGTAAAAACAATATCTAAACACCTGGGAATTTGCTTTTTGTCATGACATTTGTATACCATAGCCAACTGTGGCACGTTTTGATTATTTTTTCTATTTTTCAATGGAAAATAAGACAATGAGACTTGCCATTTCATGTGAATCTCCTATATAGTAGATGATTCACATGAAATGTCAAGCCTTACTCACAAAACTGAAAACAGCTGAAGTGTCAAGTTTTCTGGACCATACTAACTAGTTTCAGACAATAAGGCTTCATCAGTGACCCTAGTTGTTCAAAACTTAACAAAGTTGTTAGCTAATATGATGTTAAAATTTCTATCTTGAAATATGGAAAATTTTTATACATTGATATTTTTTGCTGAAAAATATGTGAGGAGCTTTTGCATGGCAAAAGCTACTCAAAGTTTTGCAGCAAAAATATCACTGTATTTGAAAATACCATAAGTAAACAGTAAACCATTTTGTCATTGACGAGCTTTTTAAGCTAACAATGCTTTGAACAACTGGGCCCCGGAATGATAGCAAAAGACCAGAAAACAAACTTCCATTTGAGTTCATGTTGCTGTCTAACAATTACTGGATGGGTGCCAGACAGTGTAAACCCTAATCAGATGCAACATTCTGTAGAATCTGATCTGGATTTACAATGTTTTCAAGCCTGTCTGTCACAGTGTGTAGGGTTTTTTATGGATACTATTAGAATTACCTAAGTGAGACTCATAGCTCCTTTTTTGCTGGCCTTGATGCTCAGTCAGATGTGCATGAGACTGGTGATCACGAGGTTGTGGTTTCGGCCTCCGCTGGGTCCGCCAATATTCTTTTAGTGGAGATTGATCATGAAATATTTTCTTCAGTCATTCCCTTCTGCTGATTGCTGTGTATCTTACATCACTGGGGCGTCCAACTGATATTGGCTAACAGTTGGGCAAGGCCTGCTATCCTTGTAGTGGGTAAGGGTAGAGGGGGAATGTTTTTATTTCTTCTGTTTCTTCACTTTCATTCCTGTTCCTCTTTCTTCCCTGTCCCTCTCTTTCGTCTCCTCTACTCTCTCTTCTATCTCTTTTCTCCCTTTCTCTGGGAGACGACACAAAATGACCCTCAAGGGTTGACGTGTCGTTAAACCCCAACACAATCAATCAAAAAAACCTTCTGCTGATTCAGTTTCTGGCAAAAGAATGTGCACAAGTACTGGTTAGAGGACTACTTTAGCCTGCTCAGAAAAAGTGTGATTAGGTAAACTGACCATGCTCGACATGCAAATTGGTTGACCGGGCCGTAAAACCTCAATGCAAATTAAGCTATTTTCTCTTATTTCTCTACAAAACCATGTATTGTGGATACTCATTAGAAGTGCCTCAGCAAGGGGCTTCTAATGAGTACCTACAATATATGTTTTCATGGAAAAATAAGTGAAGCCCTTCTAATGAATGTTTTGTGGAAAATCAGAGACATATCAATAATTTTTGGTTGAAGAAGTGCTATTGAGGCAGTTGTGATAAATTTTCACATTTTCATGGATAAGTAAGAAAAGAATTATTTTGGTTTAAACCAATTTATTTCAAAAGCTATTTAACTTTAGATGGGACATTACTAATATTTATTGCGTAAGTGTTAAAATTTCTTTCTCTGGGTTATATAGTACAATAGATTTCTAACTGTTTGCTTAAAAGTCTTTTGAGTAGGTTATGTTACCTGTATAAAGCAATAACACGGATAGATGTCTCGATCAATGGATGTTATCAGTTTTTCAATCAGCGTAATTTGTCTCTTCCAATACCCAATATCGTGACAACTGGGAAAAAATGACTTAGGTCAGTATAAGGACATAAATTTCAGACATCTTGCAGTGTCCTACTGTATTTGCATGCTGGGCTGAAAGTTATCAAGATCAAACTCAGGAAATCGGTTATTTTTAACCACACAAAATCATAGCAACAGATAAGGCACTGTTTTCATCCGAAAAATGCTGATATCTTTCTTATTTCTCCATGAAAAGATACGTTGTGGGTACTCATTAGAAGCGCCTCACTAAGGCACTTCTAATGAGTACCCACAACATATGTTTTCTTGGAGAAATAAGAAAAATATTATGTGGATACCCCCTCTTATCTGTAGCTATGAAAATACAGTAGTAACCCCGACCTGTTAATAGGATACAGGTCTGTGCAAATGGTGTAGACCCAGATCAGATGTTGCAGAATGTGGCATTTGATCAGGGTCCTCACTGCTTGCCACTCATGCAGCAATATTTTAAACATGTCTAAAGATAGTACAATGAACTTATTCAAATTTTAGGACAAGTGGGATAAGTAGTAGCATAAATATGGTAATAGTTGTCTAGGAAAAAATGGTTTCATGCACTCCAGTGCCCATAATTATATTCCTATCTGATCCTAGCTATGTGAGATTTAACAACGTAGGTTCCTGTGGAGAAGCAAGAGATTCTGTAGTTACCCTCAATATTGAGCATAGATTCAACATCTTTATAACACAGTTCGTTATAACACAGTTTTGGATATAACACGGTTCAAAGATGGATCCCAAAAATGTATAGATTATATTGAAAAATGACCATAAATGGTCATTTTTCAATATAATCTATACATTTTTGTTTGGATATAACACGGTTGTTTAACTAGCACGGTTTATGCTATGGACCCCAACAATAGTGTTATAAAGAAGTTGTGGTGTAGCTTCAGATAAGCGGTGATCTCCACAAAAACATCTCTCTTATTTGTCCATAAATATATATATTGTGGGAACTCATTTGAAGCGCTTAGCTGAAGCACTTCTAATGAGTACCCACAGCATATATTTATGTGGAGAGATAGGAGAAGTATCAATAATTTTATGATTGAAAAAAAAAGTGCTGTATCTGGAGCTATGATTAAAGACTGATGTTCCTTAGAAAACAGTGTACTTCACTATTGATGTACTTCACTATTGGACAGTATTGGTATACTTCACTGTTTGCCATTCATTCAATACATTTTTGACATATCTAGTCAAATAAACTTGTTCTGTTTTCAAGAATGGCTATGGTAAAAAAATAGATTGACTGAATACTTATTCACATATACTTTTTTTAACTGGGCTTCATAGCACAGTCGGTAGCACATCTGATCATAAAGTTGCATCTGGTCGTGAGTTTGAACCCCAGCTGGGCCAATAAACTTTTTTTGAGATTGATTATGAAATAATAATTTCTGCAGCTGTTCTCCCTTTTCCACTGAATTAAGAAGGGCAGTTGTCATTTACTTACAATTTAAGTATGTGAACAAGTAATTGCTTAGAGGACTAAGCCTGCCCAAGAACAGTGTGATTAGGTTAACTGACCATGCTCAACATGACCCTAATGGGTTGACAGGGCTGTAAAACATCAACTCAAAAGATGTTTTTTTCTTGTTTATTTTTTGACATATAAAGATCCACAATGGCAGATGAACTCTGCACAATGAAAAACAATGCAAAATGTTTTCTTCTAAGAAGTCTTTAAATAATAAGTAATTTTATCATAATATCATAATCGTTATTAACTGCATGATTATAAGATTACGTAGGGCATGATTTTTCTTTGTGACTCAGAGTTGGAAAATTTGTTCAAACATGATTTTTTAATCTCCAGGGTTTACAATATAGTGGGCAAATTGGATGAAAATAGTACTTGTGTGTTTAGGTCCCACTTATCTTACTAAACTGTATCAAATCAGTACATGATTAAATCCATTTTGTTGGGATCAATAATGCCTATAGAAATACATATTTGATTTGAAATATTTAAATTTTGCTGTAGTTGTACTATTAAATGAAAGCCTTAGGCATAGCGTGGTTAATTATTTCATCCATTGTGATGGAAAACTGTTCGAAATGCACTTCTCTATTTGTACTTAGAAGTTAACACTTTACCGCAAAAAGTGTAATCTTGCGTGAAAGCTCACTGATTTCATTGCATTTTGTTTCAGTCACTCCTTAGTTTGTAGCATGTCAGGTTAAAATATCAACAGATTACTTCTTGAAATATTTTTTTCTTTCTTATTTTTTTTCTGTAAAAACAGGGTTTAATATTCTACTTATGAACTGATGTCAAGCCCTTTGAAATAATCCACCATGAACTTTTTATAACACTATTTCATGATCCAAAGCAAAACAAATTACATTACCTAAACAGTTGTATTTGTAATCAAACAAAAATGTATAGATTATATAGTCGCATTTACAGAGTTTGCCAAGTCATTTTCAGCTGCATTTATGGAGTTTGCTGAGCGGAGATTTCGGTATTTTCCAAAACCATTGTTAAAGAATTTCCGTATTGCAATTTCCAAATGCAGATGCTGGTTTATTATTAACATACTGAATGACTTTCCAATATTGCTTACACTTGCTGATCATGAACTTAGATGCGCATGAGTCCCACGATTATAAACAGCAATATTATCAGACATGCGCAATTTAATCTGCTTTCAATTTCACAACAACCGAGCACTCAGTTATAGTGAAGAGCCAAAATTAGGGAATCTCTTCACATTGTGGCAAGTCGCATTTTCATATGCTGCAGCTAGCCACTACATTTCTTTTTCTTTCTATGGACCAGTAAAAAGTATTACACACACACACAAAAAAAAAAAAGGAAAACAGAAAAATGAATGAATAATAAAGTATCAGTATTTTTATATCAAAAGGAGAGCTGTTGCTTATATTTTTCGTATCTTAAAGCCATCTGGAGCTTGGTCAGCAGGTTAGCTCTTGTCCTGCTGAATAAAATAAGAAGCCAACTGATCTGGATCTACCCTGTTTGCAAGGCAGGGTATATCCGGGTTCAGCAGGACAAGGGTTCATTAACCTGTATTCTGTTAAGTTTAAATATTTGCAGATAGCATTTAGAATATTTATCTTAATTTATTTTCCTCAAGATGTGAGAAGTAATGGTTTTGGATGTTGTGTTTTTGAATGACTAACACACAGTAACATAAGTTAGACAATTATTAGTCATTTGACAGATTACCAGTATGAACCTGGTCATTATTTCAGCCTTTAATCTGCTGAATTTGAATATTTGCAGATTTTGGAAGGGTTTTTTCCAAAAAATCCGTCCTTTAAAATGGATGACTGAGCCTAGTCAGTTATTGCCCCTGAGAAATGTTTAAAATTGTGTTTCATGCGATAACTTCTGTATCTTTTCATCAGATTCAAATGAAATCCATGTGGTGGCTTAATGATGAATAAACAAATGTTCATTTTGAAAACTGTATTAAGTCATTAATTCTTACATGCCTTATGGCCCCTGACAAATATTAAACATTGATAGCCTTGCATTTACCTGTCTTTCTTTCATTCAAATCAGATGAAATTCATACACTTAACTCTTAAAGCGCCAATCACAACTGTTGTCGTCTGCTTGTGATTTTAAAAGTCATTTTTGCAAACAGTGTGGACCCAGATCAGACTGCTCAGGAGCAGTCTGATCAGGGTCCACACTGTTTGCCAATATGCAAAAATAGGTTTGAAAAGTCTGCAAGAATATTCAGCAGAGGACATAAACAGACGACATTTTCAGATGCAGTTTTTCTTGGCACTTTAAGGGTTAAGACAACTTCTCTGCAAAAACAACATTTATGTGGCAATTCTGACATGAGTTATGGTCCCTGATAAAGGTTGAATATCAGTTTCCTTGTGATTATCTGCAGAAGATTCTTATATCCCAACCAAATGGACTCTTCTGGAGTACTGGCTGACTAACAATGAAAGTGAAGTTGCTGTAAGAATCTATAGACTGTAAAAAATATTTTACATTGATTTTAACTTTATATTTTAAAGGTGTTTAATAATGTGTGTCTAAGGTAAATTGACCATGTTTTTAGCTAATGACTGTGTTTGGGACTTCATTGCAATGCAACAGAGCCTTTCATTTTCATCCCTCTATTGTCTCGGTATGACTATCATAACGTTTAAAGAGACATAAAACATCAAATCAAGAAATGAAAACAAATATATGGTTCTTAATTGTGAAATGTATTTTTTTAGTGGAGGATATAGTTTCAACACATAGCAGGGAGAGGGCTAGGAGGCATTCTGCAGTGCTTTGTGATGCTTCAATGAAATGTAAAGCCTAGTTTTCAAGAGCAATCAGAAAAGTACAAAAAATATTAAAACGATATTTGTTGATGTTTTAATTCAGTACATCAAACTAGATTTTCAGTGTGTTTGTGTCATTATTTAACCTGTACCACTCATCAGCCAATAAAATTAAAATGTTATTTTTCTTATTTTTTTCCAAAAAACAATAGGATTTGACAGCTCATGCAAACTGTCTGCTAAGGAGACAATTTACATGACATGCCAGTTCCTGTCTTCTGGGGGAAAAATAAGAAAGATATATCAAAATATCATCAGCTGAAATTTTTAGCTAGCACGCTAAGCGTGAATTATGTCACTATGTAATTAGAATCAGCTCATTCTAAAATTTATTCAGAAAGCACCAAGTGACTTTTTTGTTTGGTCATTTGAAATCTATTTTATCTTGTCTTGACAAAAGATGAGAGTCATCTGAATAAAAAGCAGGAAGAATTTTTAATTACTCCCTTTTAAGCGCAAAGTAAAATTGAAGCAGATGGCATTCTAAAAAATTATTATTGTTTTTCAGAGAATACAAGACTTGACATTTCCTGTGAATCATCTACCCTGCAAGCCTTATTGTTTTTGAAATAATAATAATGATAATAATATCAAAATGCTGTCTGCTGCAGTCAGTATTGGAACATTAACAGTTACCACTCTCTGGACAATTCAGCAGACAACAAATTGATGATATATTTTCCCAGAAAAAGAGAATATTACATTTCATGCCAATGGTCTCCTTTGGAGACAATCTGCATGAAATTTCAAATTTGGTTTTCTGGAAAAATAAGAAAAATGTTTCAATAGCCGTCTGCTGAAAATATTACCCAACATGCTAAGCGTTAAAACTGACATATCAGCTGTCAGATATGGATTTGTGTGGTGAGGATTATTAAAACTGCATAAAGTACAAAGAAAATTGTCTTAAGAAATAATAAAAACATAAGAAACTTTGCTCTGAATTGGATATTTGCTCATTTGTTATAAAGTTGCATAGTCATCTTCAGGACAAGATATAGAGCATTATTTTAATGTTAACCCTTATCCTGCTGTTCACGACAACCCCAACCTTTGCAAACAGTGTAGATCCAGATCAGAAGCCATCTGATCATGATCTACACTGTTATTCAGTTTGTGAATTTGAACGAAAACATTATATGATGTAATCTGATTGGCTGATAGTCAGAAATGGATGTGGCTAATTAAATTATTCAGCAGGATAAGGGTTAACACTTAGCATGCTGGGTAATTTTTCATGCTTTTTTGTTGTCTGTGGATTTTTTTAAAATTAACTTTTTCAAACAAATCTTTTAGGAATACCATCAGAGTGTCAAACAGTATGGATCCAGATCAGACCCGACGTTTTGTTCGGCCTGATCTTGGTCCAAATTGTTTGCAAAAGTTATCAGCAGATGACAAAAGGGGGGGATAGGGGGATAAGGGGGCAGGGGACGGGGGTAAAGAGGGTGGGGGACAGGGATAAAAGGGGCAGGGGATGGGGGAAGAGGGGACAGGGGACGGGGGAAGAGGGGGAGGGGGTACGGAAATTTTGGGGGCGGGTATTATACCAAAATTTGTTGTATTTTACTGATTTTACTCTATTGTTATGTACTTCAATGCAATAACTGGGTATCAGAAGTATCTAATAGATGTATTGAAGTAAATTCAGGTATATTAACAATTTTTGAATCCGGCATTGATTTCACTTCAACGACAAGGAGTGTTCCGCTAAGCGTGGTTTACATTGTCTTCGTTTACGTCCGATTTCGGTTTATATTTTGATTCCCAAAGTTCACAAAATAGCCGTTGTTTCGGTGGCAATCCACACCTTTAGAAATAATTATCCTTCTGCCGTAGACAATCGTTTTATTTGCTCATTGTTGGATATGGACTTTTGCGCTGTTCAAAAAAAAACAAAAAAACTTAAAGATCCAACATGAATTTTGTGATAGGTGTTCCAAACACAGAATATACACGTTGCCCGGTGGGGTGGTTAGGTGAGGCAAAGGTGTCGTGTATCTTACGTCACCGGGCATCCAATGATATTTGCTTACAGTTGGGCAAGGCCTGCTATCCTTGCAGAAGGTAAAGGTAGAGGGGGAATGTTTTTAATTCTTCTGTTTCTTCATTTTTATTCATTTTCTTTTCTCCACTGTCCCTCTCTTTTATCTCCTCTACTGTCTCCTATCTCTCTTCTCCCTTTCTCTGGAAGATGACACAAAATGACCCACAAATGTTGACGTGTCGTTAAACCCCAACTCAATCAAATCAATCACACGTTGCCCGGTGACAAAACAGGGACCATTCATAGACTTACGGACCAATAGAAATTCTGTGTTAGTGGTCATGAATAGTCTGTATTAATTGCAAAATATAGTAACTGCTACATGTAATTGGTCCGTGAGTACAACGTGGTCTGTCAATAGTCCGTAATTGGTGCATCGTACATCGGTCTGTTATAGCAATCAGATCGTCTGTGAAAAGTCCTTGGTCCGTGAATGGTCAGTTATGGTCCGAAAATTGGTCCGTAAATGGTCCGTAGCAGCAATAACATGGTCAGTTAATTGAAAACTACAAAATAACTAAATAATAAATCATAATTTTAATTGATTGTCTCTTATGACCTGTAATTTAAACACTTAATTTTTTTTTTTTTTTTTTTTTTTTTTTTTTGATAATTTGACTTGTCGTACTGAATGTGTGATATTTGTCACCTTGGATGAAACCATTTTTGGCGTTTTGAACATGTGAACATAAAGCCAGAATCCAGCATGCTGCAGATACAAAACAGTGGAATTCCGGTCACTTTAAGCAAAGTGAATAAGTGAACTCAGGAATTGATACTGTCAAATCCACATCTACCCCCCAACACCAAAGGTAAAGACAGACAAATACAATTAAGCAGCCACAAAATGAACAGATGGCAATCAGAGCTGGCAACTTTTTTCCCAAAATGGTGGCAACTGTTATACAAACTTATAAACTGAATTATCTTCTTAAACATACATAATTGTTAAAAGTAAAACATTAGAAAGTGAAACACTACATAACATTTAACAAAAAGTACCACAATGAAAATACCACCTCGGAACGATCAGTAATGAATTACTCGAGGGGGTGTGTGTATGTGCGTATGTGTGTTTGGGAGGGTGGGAGGTTTGGGTGTGTGTGCTTAAGCTATCTTTACAGGATCCCAACCCTCACTCTCCGCTTCCATAGCAGTAAAAATGTAAATATACATATATATATTTGTTCGGTCCATTTGGAGGTTTTCTAACTCATCCATTAATCATTACGGACAATAAACAAATCTTAGATAATGTCTATAATGAAGCACAACCGATAATAAACTTATGTTTTGATTCTCAAATCCTTTGATAAGATCTCTAATATAGGGACAATATATGTTATGCCACTCGAATCAATTCCATTGAGGATTCTGACCATATTTGCAGTGGTGTAAAACCACAGTCATTTATATTAGTTTGTACAGAGCATTTAAAGTGTCTAACAAAGATTTTCAGCATAGGGCTAAACATCTTGTTTGCAGTTGCCATTTCAGCAGCACTTGAAATGTAAGTACCGCCTGCACTATCATACAAGTTGACAACTTCATCGCCGCAGTTAAATTTCGAGAAACAAATCCAGTGCAGACCTACATCATTAGGATGGGTATCAAAAAGTCTGTACAACTGGATTACATCAACGTACATGTAGGTAATATGACAATGTAAAGTCACGTTATCCAGAAGGTCACGTTATTCCGATTTTGATATTACTCCTAGATTTTCATATATCATAAGTGGCGTTCGGAATTTAAATAATGGTCTGTGCTTTGTGAAGTCCGTGAATAATAGGGTCCGTGATTTGTCAAGTCCGTGAATTGTAGGTCAGTATCCGTGAATAATTTGTCCGTATTTTGTTATGCAAACCGTGTATTGTCAATAGGTCGGTAAGTCCACGAGTCTATCCGTAAGTGGTCCGTGTTTTGTCAACCACCACACACGTTCGACATTTAACTCTCAGCTTTTGAGAAAACCACAAAAAAGATGATTGTTCTCACGGACCCCTAAGTGTGGGACCATGCTTATCAACAAATATTAAAAGAAGATGCAGATTTACATCGTATTCTTGAGTTTTGATTTCAGTAATTAATACGGCTGTTTTTGTGCCAATGTGGATCAGTTAAGGCCCGGACCTAGGCCCACCACATTTTGTTCTTGACCAGTTTAGGACCGGATCAAGGCCTACCACCTTGTGATACCTGTTTTCCATATGGCTCATATGCTTACGCAGACTTTTGAAATGAAGGGTGCAAATCTTTACCTATTCTGTAAAGGGGTGCAAATGCTAAGAAAATACCAATTTTGGGGCAAAAATTAGGGGTGTAGTCTGGGTTCAAAATCTGCATGAATGTATATTGCATAGTCATGTTTGAATTTAATTATACTGTTGGGGATATTAGAAATTCTGATTTAGGGGAGGGAATAATTTGCTTGGGGGAGGGAAGTAGGGGTAAGGGGGGAGGGAAGTTGGGGAAAGGGAGAGGGAAGTGGGGGAAAAGGGGGAGGGAAGTGGGGGTAAGGGGGGAGGGAAGTGGGGAATGCCTACCCCCCTGTCCACCCCCTCTGTTTTCATGGATTGCACATACACACGGTGCTTCTTTCACCAAGCACCATCCTGTCCATTTTGTGCTCAGCTCAGGTCATGTTGAGTATGAGCTAAGTGTACTAATGGTCTGAAAATGTTCTTGACCCCACAACCAGCTGCTTGCAAGTCGAGAGTACTAACCGCTTGGCCACCCAGCCACTGGATGTAACAAGCTTTCAAACAAATAGGCAAATCTTTTCTTATTTTTGTCAGTGTGTTATATTTAATTTCTGTGCAGACAAAGTTATTATATTTATTATTTTTCCAGCTGTCAACACTTAGGTCTTATATAGGTAAGGTCAGTTTCCATGACAAGATAGTCAGCAGGCAGGAGACATATATCCATGGAATTTCTTGTTTAAAACCCAGGCATATTGTTTTTATGAAAAAATGTTCTCAGGTTTTAATACGAAACTTCATTATGTAAAACCCGTGCAACACTTACATATTGGTGTCTCTTAATGGGGGGTTGGCAAAGACTTCATTGAGTCTATAAGATTTGAAATTCAACCCTGTTAAATTTTTAACTTCTCACTTAATTCGTGCTTAAATTCAATTGTGACCTTAAAAGGGTAATTTGAGCTATGTAAGATTTGCGTGTGATAAATAGGGAAGAGAATTAAGTTGACAAGTTTTGTTCCCGCTTTTCATCGCATATAACTACTACTTTCAAAATGATTTTTTTGTATATTATTTTTAAGAAAAAAGGAACATTCTGTTGTTTGACTTAAAAGCAAGTTGAAGTCAATAATAGGTGCTATGTTATAGCTCATCATTTTAGTCTAAATATAGTATAGATAAAAAAACTGATCATTTTAATCTTAACTCTTATCTTTCCCTGCTAGTGGCAACTTTTGTTGTCTGCTGATAACCTTTTGCAAACAGTTTGGACTCAGATTAGGCCCAACAAAATGTCAAGCCTGATCTTGATCCAAACTGTTTGACATTCTGATGGTATTCCTGAAAGAGTTTTTTGAAGAAGTTAATTTTAAAACAAATACACAGATGACTAAAAAAACATGCAAAATTACCCAGCAGGCAAAGAGTGAAAGCGCTGAGCAGAATTGCGGCAGATAACATACTATTTTGTTTTGTTATTTTTCAGACTTGGCATTTCATGTGATTTTCTCTGAAAAATACTAAATATCAAAATTGTGTCTGCTACATTTGTGATCAGCCCTTTTAGGGTTTGTATAATAATACATATGAATTATAGAATATCATTTTAGTCTAGTACACAGGTCTGTGTAAGGGTGGGTATCAGGTAAATATTTTTCTTACTTCTCCACAAAAACATATGCTGTGGGTACTCATTAGAAGCACCTCACTGAGGTGCTTCTAATGAGTACCCACAACATATGTTATCATGAAGAAATAAGAAAAAAATCAATACTTTTAGATTGAAAAAAAAAAAACCCATCTTATCAAGAGCTGTGACATTACAATACTGAGAGATTATATTTTGTTACAGTTAGATCAGCTAGGGCAAGGCATAGTCTGCAAAATATTTCAAGGCCCAGATCAAACTACGCATCCATGTCATCTAATAGGGCCTTCCCTGACCAGGTTGAACTTGGAAATGTTAACCCTTAAAGCGCCAAGAAAATCTGCATCTGAAAATGTTGTCTGCTTATGTCGTCTGATGCATCTTCTTGCAAACTTTTCAAACTTACTTTTTGCATATAGGCAAACAGTGTGGACCCAGATCAGACTGCTCCTAAAGGAGCAGTCTGATCTGGGTCCACACTGTTTGCAACAACGACTTTTAAAGTAACCGGCAGAAGACAAAGCAGACGACAATTGTTGTGATTGGTGCTTTAAGGGTTTAATACTTAATGCTTAGCATGCTTTGGAAAAGTTCAACAGATGACATTTTGAAATATTTTTATTTTTTCTCAGAAAATATCAGTAGGCTTGGAAATTAGTGTCTAAGGAGACAGTTTGCATGAAATGTCAAAGTCTATTTTCTTGGAAAAATATCATCAGTTCGTCGTCTGTAGAATCTGCCTAGTGGGGGCCGTTAAATATTAAATGGTATCCTAAAATATACAAAGCACACTCACTGCTCAAGTCAGCCAACTTTTGTTATTCAGATGTGAAATAAGAAAACAACAATAAGGCCAAATAAACAAATTAATTAGATTCTTAGACACCGCTGATTCTGTCCAAATAGTCCAACATACACATTTTTTTTTCAATGGGAAGAAAAACATCTGAGAATCTATTACTGTTTCTTTTTGGCCTAAAAAAAAATACAATTGTCTGCTTACTGTGAAGACCTTGAGCATGAATCTGAGAAGTTGTTTTGATAATACTTAAATTGACATGATATTAAATATTAATTGTTTATGCATGAATTAGGGATTTCTGAAAATCTGAATTTTGTTAGATATGGTGCATTGTGGATTATTTAAATCAGACTGCCAGCTAATATTCTAATGATGCTAACTTGCAGATTTTGTTCGAAGATAAATCCAAGGTTTACCCACCACAGCGTTCCAAACAAAAGTTTTTTTCGTTGTCATCGTAGTGGTGCCTTGCACTTACGAGACTTGAATCTGACACGTTTAGCTAATATGTGCAAGTTGAAGAATCCGTATGCACTGCTCCATGTAAGAAGGGATATCTGCATAATATTTTTTGTATTTCAACTTGAAAATATATGTTGTGGGTACTCATTAGAAGTGCCTTGGCAAGACGCTTCAAATGAGTACCACAATCTATATGGTGAAATAAGAAAAATATCAGTACATGTACATTTTTGTTGAAAAAAGCACCTTCTCTTGGGATATGTGTATGTATAATAGTTTCCTCCCCTGTCAACAGTGAAATAGAAAATGGGCGTTGGGAGTGCACCACAGGCTTCTGCTTGACTGGTGATAGTCAGTATACATATATAAGAAGAGAGGTACCCAAATCTATACTTTGACCCTTGCCTTGCTGAATAAATTAAGATGCCATGCCCACTTCAAATTTCCAGCCAATCAGATTACTTGATCTGGGTTTTTGATAGAAATTCACATATTTAATGACATGCAGTGCAGATCCAGATCAGTTGGCTTCTTCAGAAGCCAACTGATCTGGATCTACACTGTTTACTAAGACAGGGCATGTCGTGTTCATCAAGAGAAGGGTTAAGCTCACCTGACCTATGCTCAGGATGTCAGCTATAATGATCACATTTTGTCCATCATTTGTCTGCCTGTCTGTCCATCCATTAACTCTTTGAAATGACAACTCCTTCAAACCAGCTGGAGTGATTTCTCTCCAATAAGATAGGAATGTTGCTTGGGTAGGGGGATTTGAATTATGGTGGTCTGCCATTTTATTTGGTTGCTATGACAACTGAAATGTCCCATAGACTTACAATGTGAAAATGGTTAAATTGCACTTTCTGCATAAGAGGTGAAGTGATGTGAACCATATTTGGCAGTTATGACCATTTTATTGATTGTCTACCCAGTTTATTTGTTTTATGACCAGTGGCCATTTTGTTTGGTTGCCATGGCAAAATTTTTAAAGTAGGCAGTTTGTAAAGCACCATCAGGGAAAAAAGACTATGTGACTCATCAGCAGGGAAAGAGGACCCTGTGAAGCACCAGCAAGAGAAGAAGACCCTTTTGCACGCCAGCAGGGAATGAAGACCCTGTTGCACACCAGGGAGGCACTTCTTATGAGTACCACAACATGTTTTCATGGAGAAATAAGAAAAATACTTACCTGATACCCACTCTTATCTGAGACCTATGTTTTTTCTTTTCATTGACTTGCGTTCAAAGGATTTACCCTAAATATTCAGACAGCTTAAACTTTACCATTTGTTTGGATACCTTAACTTTTACCAGTTATTGGGACACCTTAACTTTTACCAGTTATTTTGACTAAATTCTTAACTTTTACCAGTTACTGAGACACCTTAACTTATACCAGTTATTTGGACTAAATTCTTAACTTTTACCAATTATTGGGATACCTTAACTTTTACCAGTTATTTGGACTAAATTCTTAACTTTTACCAATTATTGGGACACCTTAACTTTACCAGTTATTTGGACAAAATTCTTAACTTTTACCAGTTATTGGGACACCTTAACTTTAACCAGTTATTTGGACTAAATTCTTAACTTTTACCAATTACTGAGACACCTTAACTTTAACCAGTTATTTGGACTAATTTCTTAACTTTTACCAGTTTTTGAGACATCTTAACTTTTACCAGTTATTCAGACTTCTTAACTTTTACCAATTATTCAGACACCTTAACTTTTACCAGTTATTTGGACTAAATTCTTAACTTTTACCAATTATTGGGACACCTTAACTTTACCAGTTATTTGGACAAAATTCTTAACTTTTACCAGTTATTGGGACACCTTAACTTTAACCAGTTATTTGGACTAAATTCTTAACTTTTACCAATTACTGAGACACCTTAACTTTAACCAGTTATTTGGACTAATTTCTTAACTTTTACCAGTTTTTGAGACATCTTAACTTTTACCAGTTATTCAGACTTCTTAACTTTTACCAATTATTCAGACACCTAAACTTTAACCAGTTATTTGGACTAAATTCTTAACTTTTACCAGTTAGTGGGACACCTTAATTTTTGCCAGTTATTTGGAATAAATTCTGAACTTTTACCAGTTATTGGGACACCTTAATTTTTACCAGTTATTTGGACTAAATTCTTAACTTTTACCAGTTATTGGGAAACCTTACCAGTTATTTGGACTAAATTCTTAACTTTTACCAGTTATTGGGACACCTTAATTTTTATCAGTTATTTGGACTAAATTCCTAACTTTTACCAATTATTCGGACACCTTAACTTTTACCAGTTATTCAGACTTCTTAACTTTTACCAGTTATTGGGACACCTTAACTTTTACCAGTTATTTGGACTAAATTCTTAACTTTTACTAGTTATTGAGACAAAATTCTTAACTTTTACTAAATATTGGGATACCTTATTTTTAACCAGTTATTTGGACTCAATTCTTAACTTTCACTAATTATGGGGACACCTTAACTTTGACCAGTTATTTGGACTAAATTCTTAACTTTTACCAGTTATTGGGAAACCTTACCAGTTATTTGGACTAAATTCTTAACTTTTACCAGTTATTGGGACACCTTAATTTTTATCAGTTATTTGGACTAAATTCCCAACTTTTACCAATTATTCGGACACCTTAACTTTTACCAGTTATTCAGACTTCTTAACTTTTACCAGTTATTGGGACACCTTAACTTTTACCAGTTATTTGGACTAAATTCTTAACTTTTACTAGTTATTGAGACAAAATTCTTAACTTTTACTAAATATTGGGATACCTTATTTTTAACCAGTTATTTGGACTCAATTCTTAACTTTCACTAATTATGGGGACACCTTAACTTTGACCAGTTATTTGGACTAAAGTCTTAACTGTTACCAGTTATTGAGACACTTTAACTTCTACCAGTTATTTGGACTAAATTCATAATTTTTACCAGTTATTGGGACACCTTAACCAGTTATTTGGACTAAATTCTTAACTTTTACCAATTATTCAGACACCTAAACTTTAACCAGTAATTTGACTAAATTCTTAACTTTTACCATTCATTGGGACACCTTAACTTTTACCAGCTATTTGGACTAAATTCTTAATTTTTACCATTTATTGGGACACCTTAACTTTTACCAGTTTTTTGGACTAAATTCTTAACTTTTACCAATTATTCGGACACCTTAACTTTTACCAGTTATTCAGACTTCTTAACTTTTACCAATTATTCAGACACATTTACTTTTACCAGTTATTTGCACTAAATTCTTAACTTTTACCAGTTATTGAGACACCTTAACTTTTACCAGTTTTTTGCACTAAATTCTTAATTTTTACCAATTATTTGAACACCTTAACTTTTACCAGTTATTCAGACTTCTTAACTTTTACCAATTATTCAGACACCTTAACTTTTACCAGTTATTTGGGCTAAATTCTTAACTTTTACCAGTTATTGGGACACCTTAACTTTTACCAGTTATTTGGACTAAATTCTTAACTTTTACCAATTATTCAAACACCTTAACTTTTACCAGTTATTTGGACTTCTTAACTTTTACCAATTATTCAGACACCTTAACTTTTGCCAGTTATTTGGACTAAATTCTTAACTTTTACCAGTTATTGGGACACCTTAACTTTTACCAGTTATTTGGACTTCTTTTTACCAATTATTCAGACGCCTTAACTTTTACCAGTTATTTGGACGTCTTAACTTTTACCAATTATTTGGACACCTTAACTTTTACCAGTTATTTGGACTTCTTAACTTTTACCAATTATTTGGACACCTTAACTTTTACCAGTTATTCAGACTTCTTAACTTTCACTTGTCATAAAATTTGAAGATCTCCAGTTATCTATTTGTAGATGTATCTGAAAACTGCTACTGTGCTTTAGACATCTTTTAGAAAGTCTTTTTTTGCTTGGCGCTTTACACAGAAGAAGTAAATTTGCAAATTTTTGCCATGATTTAATGTAAAACCACTTGTCGTAAATTCCTATGCAAAAAAACAGTTTTATTCTAGTCAATGGTTTTAAAAAATCAAATAATAATGCAAATTATCCAGAAATTTATAGGGTTGGTAACTTTGAGGCAAATTTTCAACAAGTTCTGCTTGTTCATTTTTTCTGAAATTTTCACAACATTCTTGTGAAACATCAATAATTTAAATTCAGCAAAGTAAAGTAAAAATATTTTCTTAGACAAAGATTCCAAAAAATCACTTTACTATAGAAATTGCATAGGTCAAACCAATTTTTGGCGATAAAAATTTTAGGGTGCATATTTGAGAACAAAACACAGAAACAGAAAAGACAAAAGGTTTCTGATAAGATATGGTCTATCAGAACAAAATAGTTTCATTCAAGATAAAACGCCAAGCAAAAAACGTCTTTCCGAGAGCTGTCAAAAGGACAGTAGATGAGTGGCAAACAGTGTAGACCCTCAGGGTTTATCAGACATCATGTTCTGTGGCATATCTGGGTCTACACTGTTTGCACAGGTCTGTCTATCTCAGTAGGGTAAATATAGTAAGTGTGTTTCTACCCAGGAAAATGAAATAAAAAAAAATAGTGTTACTTATACACCACAACCTCTTTATAACACTATTGTTGGAGACCATAACATAAACGGTGTTAGTTAAACAACCGTGTTATATCCAAACAAAAAATGTATAGATTATATTGAAAAATGACCATTTATGGTCATTTTTCAATATAATCTATATATTTTTGGGCTGCATCTTTGAACCATGTTATATCCAAAACCATGTTATAATGAACCGTGTTATAAAGAGGTTGTAGTGTGTACCTCCAAAATACCTGTATTAACATCTTTTCTGGAATTCAGATTTGAGAAAAATTATTTTCATCATCAGGTGTTATTATCGGGACTTGTTCAGTTGACGTTTGGATGTTATCCTGTAATTTACCAATTACAGAAATACTATCCTTAGGTTAAAATTACTTCACCCATTACTACTCCCTGGGCTCATTCAGCAGATGACAAATTGATATTTTTCTTCCTTTTATCAGAAAACAGGTTTAGACATTTCATGCAAATTGTCTCCAATGGAGACAATTTGTATGAAATGTCAAAACCTGTTTTATGGGAAAAACAAGAAAAAATTTCAAAGTGTTCATCTGCTGAATTTTTTACCCAAAGTGCTAAGGGTTTAAGTTGAGAATATGAGCAGCCTATTTTCACTTCATTAACATTTAACATTTTTGGGGTTGCTGTTTTCTTTTATTGAAGTATTCAGTTAATGTCCACCAAGAAATTATATCTGATTTGATCAACTATTAGCACTCTCTAGGCTAAATTCAGCAAATGACAAACTGATTTTCATTAAAAAAAAAAAAAAATCTTCAGAAAATTGGGTTTGACATGTCATGCAAACTGTCTCCTCTTGCATTAAATGTGGGATCTTTTTTTATTTTCTAAGAAAATTAAAGAGAAATATTTAAAAGTGTTTTCTGCTGAACATTTTTCCCGCAGGCTGACCATTAAGAAAGTTTATTTCCCTTGAATACTCGTAATGAGCAGCTACTGTGAGGGTCGCAAGCCAATCTTATGTCTTGCTGAATTAACCATTCACAACAACTGACATTCTTAATTTGTTTTTATTATGTATCAGAGCAAATAAAGCTTGATATTTCTTGTCAGTCATCTACATTTCACAAGAAATATCAAGCTGTATTATTTTTTTTTTTTTCAGAAAAATAAGAAAAAAAAGATGTGGTCAGCTATAATTGTTAGTGGCTATTTATTTGTCACTTAGAGCAGTTTAAGACATGTAGACATTACATGCATGTCACTACAATATCATAACATTCTTGTAAACAGTTGTTAGGGAGAATGTTTTCTGTCATCATTCTCTCCCTTCCACTGATTCAAGAAGGGCAGTTGTGAGTTTCTGGCAAAAGAATGTGCACAATACTGGTTAACCGCTTAGAGGACTAAGTCTGCCCAGTAAATGTGTAGTTAGGTAAACTGATCTTGCTCGACATGACCCCATTGGGTTGATTGGGTGGTAAAACCTCAACACAAACAATTAGGGAGAATATGATATGGATCTGGAAAAATCTAGAGTCTTAATTGATCCTAATTTTCAGATCAAACTCATTACCCAATTCAACCTAATTACTGCGCTGTGTGCTTAAGTTTTTCAGAACTTCTGGAAAAAATGTAGTAATATATCCTTATGGGCACACTTTAAAGGAATATGAGCAGAGGATTTCCTGAGGGGCATATTTTATGATGCTTATGTGATATGTGTTCTTTCTTTATAAAAGCAAATATTGCGGGTACTCAGTTGAATTACCTTGACAAGTTTATAAAAGCATATGCTGTGGTTAACTCATTGGAATTGCCTCAACTTGTCCAGGCAATTCAGAGGCATACCCACAACATATGCTATTATAAAGAAGTAGATGATATTGCAGGGACTGCAATCTAAAGCCTTCGAAATTGCTTGACTGTGTGGTATATGCAGGTATATAGAATTTCAGAGAAAATAAGACTTGGCATTTTATGTGAATCATCTGCATGGCAGATGCTTCACATAAAATGTCAAGCCTAGAAGGCCTCATTGTCTCGGAAAAAAAAAAGTTAAAATGTTGTCTGCTCAGTACTAGTTGTGATAGCTTTTAAGTGTTAACCCTTGTTCTGCTGAATCCGGATGTGCCCTGGCTTTGACAACAGTGCAGATCCAGATCAGTTGGTTTGAAGAAGCCAACTGATCTAGATCTGCACTGTTTGTCACTCAGTATGTGAACTTAAAACAAAAATCTGGATTAAGTGATATCTGATTGCCTGACAATTAGAAATGGGCATGACATCTTAATGTATTCAGCATGACAGGTGCATTATCTCATTGCCCAACATGAGATAGCTGGAATAGTTAAAAATGTTTGACTAAAGGAGGCATGAAACACTCACTTGTTTCTGTGCCATTTTGTACAAGGGAGACAACGATTGTAACTTCCTGTTTACTTTTCTATTCATGATTCTCCTGCTGAAAGGTGGTCTACTCTAAAAGCAAAGAATTAGTTCTGCATAGGCTACTCTAAATGGGAAGTATTTACTCCCTTGGGGAGTCATTTCTTTAGAGTAAACTCCTTTTCAGAAGGGAGGCAAAACAATTTTGGAAGAATCACCTCCTCCCTGAAGGCATATCAGTTCTCTTTAACTCTTTCCCCACTAGTGGCGACTTTGGCGCCTGCTGATAACTTTTGCAAACAGTTTGGACCAGTATCATGCAAGACAAAACATCGGGCCTGATCTGGGTCCAAACTGTTTGACACTCTGATGGTATTCCTGAAAGAGTTTTTTTTGAAAAAGTTAATTTTTTCTAAAAAAAATCCACCGACGATAAAAAGCATGCAAAATTACCCAACATGCAAAGAGTTAAGTTTCGTGTTGATCAAACATCAAATTTTAGTCCTTTGTTGACAGAACGTTCATAAAGTCATTTGCCTGTCAAACCTCAATAAAAGTACATAGAATCCTTGTTCTACAGATAATTTTTTTTTTTCATTTGTGTATTTTTATGTTCTTATTTTGTTTGTGAGGGAGTTGGGGAATGTCAAAAAATCCTGGTATATTGTTAATAGCTTCTGGCCTCCATATAAGGCACATTTTTCAACCAATTTAACTTGAAAAGTATTGATATATTTCCACAAAAACATATGCTGTGAGTACTCATTAGAAGTGCCTTGCTGAGGCACTTCTAATGAGTACCCACGACATATGTTTTTGTGGAGAAATAAGAAAAAAATATTTACCTGATAAACCCCTCTTTTTGTCGTTTCTTTTTAAGAACATAAAAGGAAAACAAGAGAAGAAATTTATGTTCACATAGCTTACCTGGACCTGCATAGCAAATGATTCACAAGAATGTTGAGCCTTATTCTCTCAGAAAAAAGTAAAAAAATGTCATCAGCTGTTGTACTCAGTATCTGAGTGCAAATCTTGTTTGTGCAACTTCTAGAGTTTTGACTGTTCAGTTTGAAACTTAGCAGAGGTTTCGGACATGATCTGAACATGTGCATGTGACTTTGGAACTTTCACTGAATTATTATTTCCACTTTTTCTGGGTTTTCAAATAGCTTTAAAAGGGTAGGGATAAATTTGCTGAATTTGCTTGTATACTTGTGTTCTATAATTTCTTTTGGGTATTTGTCACAGTAAATTAGCGTGATCTTGATTAATTTGTCATTCGGTTATGATTTCGTTCAAGATTTATTGATGTAAACCATTGAAAATATTTTTGAAATTACATTTTTATTGACCAGGTGAAGGACTTGGTGAAAAATAAATCTTTTATCTGAGGTTTTTATGGCGCTTCACCTGCAAAATTGTATAGCCCTTGGAGGTCTGTAATAGTTTGATCAAAGATTTAAGTATGTGTATTCTTAATGATAAAAGTGTCAACATTTGTCCTTTTGTGTCTGACTAATTTCAGGTATATCTGAAAATGCAAGATGGTATCTTCTCTCACATCACACCTTCTCGCACCCAATTTCTCAGGTCCATTTAACCCATAAAGTGCCAAGCAATTTTGAAGCAGATCTCGACAACCTTTATTTTTTAGTTTTTCAAAGAAAACAAGTTTTGATATTTCATGTGAATTGTCTGCCAAGCAGACGATTCACATGAAATATCAAGTCTTGTTTTCTTTGAAAAATTAAAAAAAAAAATTCAAAATGTTGTCTTCTGCAGTTGTGATTAGCGCTTTAAGGGTTAAAATGCATTGACTTGTGATGTCTAGTACAGTGGAGGTTTTAACCACAGATCAAGCTGATTCTAATGTTTTGCATGCTGGGACTAAACGTTTCAGCAGATAACATTTTAAAATGTTTTCCTTATATTTCCCAGAAAATAGGCATTTGCATGAAATGTCAAAACCTATTTTCTGGGGAAAATGGCCTGTATTCTGGGGAAATTAAGGAAAATGTTACCAATTTGTCATCTGCTAAATTAGCCCAGATAGCGGTAAATGTTAAGCCTTGTCCTGCTGAACCCAGATATGTCCTGCCTTTGCAGGGGTTTGGTGTGCAGGACAGCAAACAGGAAGTTGCAAATGTTGTCTCCCTTGTAAAAACAGGAGGAAAGTCTACTGAATGTATTAAGTCCCCATAATGTAATTTTGCCCAGCAGTAAAAATGATATTAACCCTAGTCCTGCTGAACCCGGATATACCCTGCCTTTGCAAACTGTGTAGATCCAGATCAGTTGGCTTCTGATCTGGATCTGCACTGTTTGCCATTAAGTATGTGAATTTATATCAACAAGCTGGATCAAGTAATCTGATTGGCTGAAAATTAGAAATGGGAGTGGCATCTTAATTTATTCAGCAGGACAAGGGTTAATTGACCATACTTGTCCAAAAATTTCAACCATAGTCAACTTCACTGCCTGCTACTGTGTCTACAGATTGCTGGATGCATGGCAAAGAATGTAGAACCTGATTAGATGTCACTTTTTTGCTCGGGGCTGTCTGGCTTAAAGATTCAACTCTTCACAGATGGACAAGGAAAAGAGCAGTTGGTACCATTGTTTTATGTGAGAGTGTCTGTCCATATAATTGTTAGCATTTGTTTTCCACTTTCTACCTTGAGTAGTCTTTTTTAATGAATTTTCTTGGAACTTTGCAAAGGCATTAATATTGGGGAGGAATGGTTTGTGATTTTAAATGGGAAAAGTTCATCAAATTTCAGCAGAGTTATGGCCCTTGGTTGACATCAATAGTTTGTTTCTGTTGAATACCTTGAGAACAAATTGATGGATTTTGATAAATTTTTACACATTGGTATTGACTAACCAGGTTGAGATAGAAAATGGGCCAACATCATCACTTTTCAGTGAAGTTATGACCCTTGAAATACATTAAAATTGTGCCAGCCTCGGTGGCTCGGATGTTCGTCTGACTGGTGATCAGGAGGTTGTTGGGTTTCACCCCCGCAGGATCAGCAACATTCCTTCGTGGAGATTGATCTTGAAATATATTAGAGGGTCATTCTTTCCCTTCTGATCTGCTGTTTCAAGAAGGGCAGTTGTCAGTTTCTGGTGAAAGAATGTGCACAATACTGGTTAACCGCTTAGAGGACTAAGCCTGCCCAGTAAAAGTATGGCTAGGTAAACTGACTTCACTCATCATGTCACAGTTGGATTGACTGGGCTATAAAACCTCAACACAAACAAACAAACAAAAAGACATCAAAATTGTGCTTTTCTTCATATCTTGAGAAAGGTTACATACTTGGTGCCTGCAAAGGAGGTGTTATCAGCAATGTCTGCATTGCTTTTATTTAACCCTTGTCATGCTGAATAAATTAAGAAGCCACACCCACTGCTAAGTTTCAGCCAATCAGATCACTTGATCTTGTCTGTTGAATCAAGTTCACATACCTGATGAAAAACAGTGCAGATCTAGATCAGTTGGCTTCCTCAGAACAATTCATAGGCATAATGTTCATACTGTTCATAATGTATACTATGCAATTCGAGGGTTGAGCGCAAGACTATCGTAAGTCAGATGGTTGTTTTTCCCCAAACCTAATCTCCTCACCATGAAGGCGTTATTAAGATTACAACATTTCTTTCTGTAAACAATGAAAATTTAGGTGCCATTGCTCGTACGAGCAATGGCACCTAAATTTGCATTGTTTACAAAGGGGTCCAAGTTGCCTCTAAACAAGGGTTTCAAAAATATGTTTGAGTTACTATAGTCTTGCGCTCAACCCTCGGTATGTGAGTAGCATAGTGACGTAAGAAAAATAATATTATTTGCAATAAAGAGACACCAACTAACATATTAAAAACATTTTGCCTCTTTACCATAGGAACTGCTCATAAAGAAAAGAATTCTTTGCTTCAACAATAGGGGCTTCAACAACAGAGGGAGCAAATTCTTTTCTTTAAGAGTAGCTCCTATTTTGGAAGTTACTAAAGGAGACTCTTTCAAGATTTTTCCTGGGTGTGCATAAAAATAATTACATTCTGGCTTCACCTAAGCAATTCTAATATCATATTCATATTAATTATGCAATTCTTGATTCAGCGTCAGTACCAACGGAGACCTTGGTACAACACGTCTCTCCTTGTGCTGCATTTCAATAGTGGTGAAAAAGATAAATAATCATTTGTGGTTTATTAAGTCAGCTGCATTATGATAGATGTCATTTCTAAAATTTTTACTTTTGTGTCATTTTTCATAGACTGATCCACAACTAATAAAGATATCTTACGGTCCTTTCTGGGTAAAATTTCAGCAGAAATATTCATTTTGAAATAGTTTACTTATTTTTCCTGAAAATAGGCTTGGTCATTTCATGCAAATTGTCTCGTTTGCATGGAATGTCAAAACCTATTTTCTGGGAAATTTAAGAAAAATATTTCAAATTGTCTGCTGAAATCATTACCAGGCTGGCGGCAGCATGCCAAGTGGTAATATAATTGCTATAGATAAGGTGATAAATGCATAGCTCCACATTAGTGTGTTTTTCAGCTAAATAATTTTCTTATTTCTCCAGGAAAACATATGTTGTGAGTACTCATTAGAAGTGCCTTGGCAAGGCACTTCTAATGAGGACCACAATATATGTTTTCATGGAGAAATCAGAAAAAATATTAACCTGATACCCCTTCTTACCTAGAGTTATGTCTCATAGTGAGGCTCATATATATTTAAATCTGGAACCCGCTGCCTTTTTCTTGATTCATGGGCCATGTAAAATGACTGCAATCAAACATAATATAGCTGTCAACTTTAAAAAATAATCCTTTGAAGTTGTTTTCTGTATGTTCATAGGTATGAGGTTATAACACCAGATGAGATGGGATATGAGATAAATATTTTTTTTTATATGTGCATGAAGGCATATATTGTGGGTACTCATTAGAAGCACCTCAGTGAGGTGCTTCTAATGAGTACCCACAATATATGTTTGTGCAGAAATCAGAAAAATATCAACATTTTTAGGTTGAAAAGAGCATCCTATCTGCAGCTATGTATAATGATGTGTCAATAAAAAGAGAACCTCTTCTGTGACAGCATGATAAGGAAGAGTGCAGATCCAGATCAGCCTTTACTATACTTTTGCCAAAATCTAAACAATAGAGTTGCTCAGCTTTCTGCCATTCTCACAGAATGATGCTTGCTTGAACAATATAAATTCCATTTCAGTATACCTTTTAGTGGATCTGAAAAAGTGATTTTCAATAGAAGTGATTAGTTGGTACAGGTGGACTGTTTAAGGCAGGTTTGACTGTACTGAACCGTAATGTGTGCTGAAAATGCTAATACATGTATCTACATACCATATTCGCTCTAATTACCGCACTGTGCACTTAAGTTTTTCAAAATTACTAGAAAAACTTGTAGTAAAATAGCCTGCTAATACGTGTACACTTAAAGATAGATCAGCAGAGAACTTCATGAGGAGCGTATTTAATGATACTTATGCAATATTTTTCTGATTTTCTTCATAAAAGCATATGTTGTTGGTACTCATTTAAATTGCCATGACTTGTCGAGGCAATTCAAATGAGTTCCCACAACATATGAGTTTATATAGAAGTAGATAAAAGTACACTGTCTGTAATCTAAAGACTGCTAAATTGCTTGACTGTGCACTTATAGGAGCATGTGCGGTAATTAGGTTGATTACGGTATATAGTACCAGGTAAGAGGGGTTTCAGGTAAATATTTTCTTTTTTCTGCATGGAAACATATATTGTAGGTACTCATTAGAAGTGCCTCATCATGGAGGTGTTTTATAATGAGTACTATGATGCACCACATATGTTTTTTTGCAGAAATAAGAAAAATATCAATACTTTTTAACCCTTGTCCTGCTGAATAAATTAAGATGCCACACCCACTTCTTATTTTCAGCCAATCAGATTACTTGATCCATGTTGTTGCTACAAATTCACATATTTAATGGCAAACAGTGCAGATCCAGATCAGTTGGCTTCTTCAGAAGCCAACTGATCTGGATCTACACTGTTTGCAAAGGCAGGGTATATCCGGGTTCAGCAGGACAAGGGTTAATTGAAAACGAAGCATCTTGTCTGAAGCTGTGACAGGTGATACAGGTATATAGTTTGTTCAACACTGAGGTGGCAATTAATCCCTTGTTAAAATTCAACATACACATATTGTTCTTCACAGCCTTGTCTGAGTTCAAACTAATTACCCTGTTTGCTTTATTTGGTTTCTGAATTCCATTTAGAGACCAGATAAGAGATAAAAAAATTTTCTTCTTTCTTCTTGAAAATGTATGTTAATACATATAATTTGAATCACCTCAGCAAGGTTGTTAAAAGTGAATGTCAAAACCATGTTTTTTGGAAGGGGTGGGAATGGGGTGGGGTTGAGGAGAAATAAGAAAAATAGGGGCATAGTTTGGTGCCCAAAAATGTCTTACCTGGGCTTCTGTGAGTTCAAAGCATACATATTAACCCATTGTAGTCGGGAGACCGGTAAAAGGGTAATTGGCAAACAGTGCAGACCCAGATCAATGCTGCAGAATGCGACGTCTGATCAGGATCTTCATTGTTTGCAAATAGCTTAGCCATTTTACTCTAGAATATGTATATCTCATAGCTGGGTGTACCTAAAATTGAAATTGGACTCTTCCAATATATAGTGTAGGAGAGTCTATTCTGTATACAATGGGTTAAGTAAATATTTGCTGAAAGTTTTAGACTGTAAATTCTTTCAGCTAGTACAATGATATGTATTATTGTTGTAATTTACTGAAAATAGAAAGAACACTGTCAAATTTGCAAATTTCAGTACTGTAAATGTCCTAAAATTTCATACGCCAAAGTTACTGACAAAATGGCCTATGCAAACAGTGCAGATCTAGATCAGTCTGATCAGGGTCTACACTGTTTTCCATTCCACTAAGCATTTTAAGAATCAATTAACTGCATAAAAAAAGCAAAATTTAGGTAAAAAAGTATGGATCTAGAATAAAGTTTAAAATGTTGGAACATTTACCATAGTGCTATATAAAAGGGGTATCTTGATAAATATTTCTCTCATTTCTACATTAAAAAAACCCTGATCATTGATGTAGTAATAGGCAATACCTCTGAGTACCAGAATGCATGGTTCATTTTTATGAAGAAAATTGGTGAAAAATACCAGTAGGTAAAATAGGAGTCCAGGACTCCATATTTGCAGTTAACCCTTTTGGCCCTGCAGACCAAAGCAGCTACCTTTGTAAACAGTGTAGATCCAGATGAGATGGCTCATAATGAGCCATCTCATCTGAATCTATGCTGTTTGCCATTCTGTTTTCATTTTGTGACTAGGATCTAAGGACACTTTGACATTCAAAGATGGAAGAGTCCACTTCAGAAACTCAGGGATGAAAGGTTTAATGAGAACTCTGTGTCTTTTCAAAATGCATGAGGAAATGATTTAATTGGATGGCACAGATGAGATTGTATCATCTAATTGTACAAAATCAGATGGGAAACACTTTTTTAACCTGGAAGCTCAATATTTTCAGACATTCCTGCATTTTGGGTCTTCATTCAAATGAGTTTTTCTCTTGTTTCTGTGTCTAGAAATATGATGTGATTAGAATCTCTGCTCTTATTACAATGTAAAAGTATTTGTGGGGATTCCATTGGAATTGTCTGGCAAGATGGTTTTATTGGGGTCATTAGAGAAATATTACATACATAGATCCAGATAAGTGGGGGTATCCACAGAATATTTTACTTATTACTTCACAAAAACATACCTTGTTGGTTCTCAGAGAACCAACAATGTATGTTTTTATTGAGAAATAAGAAAAAGAATAAATAATTTCCAGACAAAAAAAGCACCTTACCTTCAGCTAAAATACATAGCTCTAGATAAGAGAGGTATCCCACCATAACATGTTTTTGTGGATGGTGACTAAATCTCAAGAGAATCCACAATATATGTTTTCATGGAGAAATATACAAAATATTATTACATTAGTACTTTTGGTTGAAACCAGCCATGACCATGAAATATCAATAGTTTTATCTTCAAAATTACAACATTTCTGTACAGGACTAGTTAAAATTTAGGACTATTTGGGATTATTTTGTTTTATTTCTCCATAACCAACCCCACCCACCCCCCTCGAAAAAAAACAACAAAAAAATATAAGTTGTATGTACTCATTAGAATGTTCTCATTATGGTAGTTCTGATTAGTGGTACAACATATATTTTTGTGGAGAATTAGAAAAAAATTCTCGCAATATTATCATCAGAAACTCTGTAACCCTTAACCCTTGTCCTGCTGGCTAAATTTAGATGCCATGCTCATTTCTAATTTTCAGCCAATCAGATTACTTGATCCAGATTGTTGATATAAATTCACAAACTTAATGGCAAACAGTGCAGATCAAGAAACCAACTGATCTGGATCTACACTGTTTGCAAAGGCAGGACATATTCTCGTTCAGCAGGACATTTAAGGGTTAAAGTGCTAAACAGAATTGAATAGTAGCAGAAGACATTTTAATTTTTTTTATTTTTTTTTTTAAATAAGACTTGACATTTCATATAATCATAATTGTCAAGACTTATTTTCTGTGGAAAAAAAAAATAAAAACAATCAAAATGTTATCTCCTGCCATTGTGAATAGTACATTAAGGGTTAGCAGTTAAGCCTTTTTGACTCACAGTGAAGTCCTGTACTAACCTCTCATACTGCTCGTATTGTGGGCAACGTGACCTTTATTCAATGCGCAGTATGTTACGAAAAAACACGATTTAGAGATTTAGGAATGGATTAGCAAAAGTCTTAATTTCCTTTCTGACAAAATTTATTTTATTTGAGTTACTTTATTGACACTCGAAAGGGTGCCGTGAAAGGAGAGGAAGTGTACAGATTTTCGGTATAGAAACTTCAAATTTAACAATGTACTGCTACACCATTACACAAGCACAGTGGTACAACTTCAGTGTATGTAAACACAGCCATTCCTTACTTATGGGTCATTGATTTTAGCCGGTAAAGAGCTATGCAAATTTGCAGCAGACAATTTAACAGTCCAAAATGAATTTTGTTGTTTTTTGTCAGAGAAAATCTGTCTTGACGTAGCAGACATTCCACATTAAAATTCAAGTCTTATTTTCTCTGAAAAAATAAAATAAAATAAAGTGCCGTCTACTTCAGTTGTTATCAGTGCTTTAAGGGTGAAGAATTCAGTACACTCATAATTATGCTGAATCAGAAATCAACAAATTACAGTACTGTTATTTATGTTTGGTTCTTTTTACAAAAAAAAAAGTTTGAGGAGAAATGTCTTTATTTTCTGTGAAAAATATTATCCCCAGTTAGATCTAAAGTAGATCCCAATTTTTAGAAGGGAGACAATGCCACTTTTGACAGTTGCCTCCCCACTAAAAGTGTACCGTAGGTGTTAAGTGTTCATTATATGCAAAAACAAAAATATTTGTAATAAAACAAGATCGTCTAGAAATTAATCCTATTTTCTCAAATGTGGCACAGTTTTCTTGTTTAGAGCTGCTCTTAACTCTTTGCATGCTGGGTACTTTTGCATGCTTTTTTGTCCTCTGTGGATTTTAATATCCTGCCACACGATAGCGGTGGGGTATTATACTATTATGGTTTCACGTTGGTCGTTTGTGTGTCAGTCTGTCATCCATCTGTCTGTCATATGTCCATCCATACATGTGTATTTTCATTTCCGGATGATAACTTGAGTAAATATCAATGGATTTTCACAAAACTTTGTAAGTGCATTGATATTGTGGAGATCTGGTTTGGGAATCGCTAATGGGCAAATTTCGTCAATTTTTGATGGAGTTATCTGCCCAAGACATACCCATATTTTTGTGTCCAAACAATAACTAGAGTAAATGTTGATGAATTTTCACCAAACTGGCGGGGTATTATGCTTGCGGTGCTTTTATTTTTTTTTAAATTAACTTTTCAAAAAGAAAAAAAATCTTTCAGGAATACCATCAGAGTGTCAAACAGTTTGGATCCAGATCAGGCCCGACATTTATCAAGCCTGATATGGGTCCAAACTGTTTGCAGAGGTTATCAGCAGATGACAAAAGCTGCCACTAGTGAGGAAAGAGTTGAATGAAAGAATAAAAAATTTTGAGTCTTTCATTTAAGAGTAGCCTTCATTCTGGAAGCATGAATAGTGAAAAATTTTCAAGATTTTTGCTGAGTGTGCGTAAAAATAATTCCATTATCGCTAGGCCACTTTTATCCATTCCGCTTAAGAGATATTATGTTTTATTACATCTTCTCATAGCACTGTTTGTATGTGTTGAGAATGCCAGTTGGGAGATTCAAACATGGATTCTTGTAGATAAAATGTAAATGATGAACTCAGATATTCATTAACAATAGTATGTTATGTAGATTTCCCGAGCTTAAGGAAGCAACAATGTTAAATGTTGTCTGGATGATCTTGTGCCAGATACGGGCATAATCTAATAAATTCTCCTCTTTCACTCAATGCTAATAGTATTTTAATGATGGTATCCGTGTTTAAAGATGAACTATTTTAGGCAAAAACCTTTTGTACGCTGGAAGTCATTTTATTCAAATAGAAACTAAGTGTATTAAAAGTAGATACCTGAGCTACTTGAAATGTAACAAAATCACAAGGGTTTCGCTTTTGTTTCAAACTTATATTCCCAGACTTCAGATCACAGAGCCCTTCATTGTCAGCCTTACATATTCTTTATATGTCTTAACCCTTATCCTGCCGAATAAATTAAGATGCCACGCCCATTTCCAATTTACAGCCAATCAGATTATTTTATCCAGGTTGTTGATACAAATTCACATACTTAATGGCAAACAGTGCAGATCCAGATCAGTTGGCTTCTTCAGAAGCCAACTGATCTGGATCTACACTGTTTGCAAAGGCAGGGTATATCCGGGTTCAGCAGGACAAGGGTTAAATAATGTTGAAAGGGATGTTAAACCCAAATCCTCATCATCATTGCATTAAATATGTTTGTTTGTGTTGAGATTTCATGGCCCAGTCAACCCAGTGGGGTCGTGTCAAGCACAGTCAGTTTACTTAACCATACCTTTACTGGGCAGGCTTAGTCCTCTAAAGTGGTTAACCAGTATTGTGCAAATTCTTTCACTAGAAACTGACAACTGCCCTTCTTAAATCAGTGGAAGGGAGAGACTGACCATAGAAAATATTTCATGATCAATCTCCAGGAAAGAATGTTGCAGACCCGGCTGGGATGGAACCCACAACCTCCTGATCACCAGTCAGATGGCATCCAACTGAGCCATGAGGCTGGCAAGGGTTAATATGCAGACTGATCTACATCTTTGTTGTTCATATCTATGATAAGGACCCTTCTTTTGTTTTGTGGATCATATAAATTACAAGAAGACATTCCAGCAGACATGCTGTGCCACCAACAACATTAAGGGTATCTTGTTATTATAGAGGCCAAATTCATCCCAAATCACCCAGTAAATGTTGACATTATCACAGGCGATGACAGCGAATTTTCAAACAGATACTAAATATGAAGAGCAGACTTAGCTGCCTGCCCTATCTGATATGCAGCAAATGCAGACTCAAACTAGCTTATAATGCATTATCCAGTAGTCTTGCTAGAATCTTCTGTTGTGTGAAAACTGAAAATCATTGACATAAAGGTAGAAACAATTTTTTAATTCCCAAATTGTCTACAGGTTGTCTAAACTGCAAGTACTAATTTTCACATAATATAATATGCTGATTTTGGAGTCAGTTCCCTTTTCATTTGATACAACCTTAGATATGAAGAGATATAATCGTTGTGTGTACAACACACTTCCTTGGGTACTTAGAAGATTCCTGCGTGTTCAGGTTAAGCCCTTGTCATGCTGAATAAATTAAGATGTCATGCCCACTTCTAGTTTTCAGCCAATCAGATTACTTTATCCAGGTTGTTGATACAAATTCGAATACTGAATGGCAAACAGTGCAGATCCAGATCAGTTGGCTTCTCCAACTGATCTGGATCTACACTGTTTGCAAAGGCAGGATATATCTAGTTCAGCAGGACAAGTGTTAAAACACACCAAATCTTATTATCGGCCAAAACTACTAATTGTAGGTAAATAGTTTGCTTTGAAGATAACGGGAGAAAACTTGAATGGAATTTTTCTGGGGAAAACTAAATGAAATAATAAAATGATTTTAGCTGATATTTTAAGTTCAGTATATTAAGTGGTATTTTCCTGCCATAAGTAGTATAGGGTGCCACTATAGGTACTCCATTGTGGCACCCTAAACTATGGTGTCCTATACTACTGCCATACATGAAAAATGAGTAATATAGTTCACATTTGTCACATGGTTCCATCCAACAACAAGTCTCTGAGGAAAAGAAGGCAAACTGTTATTTATCATTTTCAAAATATGTGGTAAGCTGGTAGATTTTGATGCATATTAATAATTAATTAAGATGCCACAGCCACTTCTAATTTTCAGCCAATCAGATTACTTGATCCAGGTTGTCGATACAAAGTCACATACTCAATGACATACAGTGTAGATCCAGATCAGTTGGCTTCTTTAGAAGCCAACTGATCTGGATCTACACTGTTTGCAAAGGCAGGGCATATCTGGGTTCAGCAGGACAAGGGTTAAGATTGCCTTTTGTATTAACCCTTGTCCTGCTGAACCCAGATGTACCCTGCCTTTGCAAACAGTGTAGATCCAGATCAGTTGGCTTCTGAAGAAGCCAACTGATCTGGATCTGCACTGTTTGACATTAAGTATGTGAATTTATAGCAACAGTCTGGATTAAGCAATCTGATTGGCTGTAAATTAGAAGTAGGCGTGACATCTTAATTTATTCAGCAGGACAAGGGTTAAAACCACAAGACTTGTTTAACCCATAAAAAGCTTATCACAACTGCAGCAGATGACAATTTGATTTTTAGGTATTTTTTTTAGAGAAAATAAGGCTTGAAGTTTCATGTGAGTTATTTGCCTAGCAGATGATTCACATGAAATGCAAAGTCTTATTTTCTTTGAAAAATAATAGTAATAAAATTTTGAATGTCGTCTGCGTCGTCTGGTACAATTTTGCTTAGCGCATTAATTGTTGTTAGTCTGCAACTTTTCTTGTGTCAGGTGTGTTATTCATTGTTCATTGTTCACAAATATTTATCCCTGTTTTCTGGCTGGTTTGAGACAATCCTGTTTAGGTAAAACCTTACCTCAGCTGGCCTCGGTGGCTCAGTTGGATGCGCAGTCTGACTGGAGACCAGGAAGTCGCGGGTTCAACCCCAGTTGAGGTCGGCAACATTCTTTCGTGGAGATTGATCATGAAATATTTTCTACGGTCATTCTCTTCCTTCTGTTGATTCAAGAAGGGCAGTTGTCAGTTTCTGGCAAAAGAATGTGCACAAGACTGGTTAACCACTTAAAGGACTATGCCTGCCCAGTAAACATGTGGTTAGGTAAACTAACCGCACTCGACATGACCCCATTGGGTTGACTGGGCCATAAAACTTCAACACAAACAAAACCTCAGCTGGTATCCCCACACATTTTGAAGAAAATGTTGGGATATTGTAATCATTTCTGCACATCAGTCTATTTGTTTGTTACTCTATCTCCTATACACCTTTATGGAAGGATTAAATTAAATCCACCAAAATTTGCTACTATTGATTTTTGTCCATTTACTCAAATATTAAGTCCTCCTATACCAATACAGGATTTTTAACAAATTTTGCTGTATAGCATCTTCATCGGGTCATGCAACACCACAATGATTTTTGTCCCCAACTTCAATAACAACACCTGCCGGCCTCGGTGGCTCAGTTGGATGCGCCGTCCGACTGGAGACCAGGAGGTCGCGGGTTCAACCCCCGTCGAGGTCGGCAACATTCTTTCGTGGAGATTGATCATGAAATATTTTCTACGGTCATTCTCTCCCTTCCGCTGATTCAAGAAGGGCAGTTGTCAGTTTCTGGCGAAAGAATGTGCACAATACTGGTTAACCGCTTAGAGGACTAAGCCTGCCCAGTAAATGTGTGGTTAGGTAAACTGACCGCGCTCGACATGACACCATTGGGTTGACTGGGCCGTAAAACCTCAACACAAACAAACAAACAGAATCAATAACAACACCACAATGATTCTTGTTCCATTTAATAACAACTCCACAATGATTTTTGTTCCCTGCTTCAATAACAACACCACAGTGATTTTTGTTCCCAGCTTCAATAACACCGCCACAATGATTTTTGTTCCCAACTTCAAATACAACACCTCAATAATTTTTGTCCCCAAGAAAGTTGTCATGCAATTATATGCATCACATTATAATGACCAGCAGTATTAGTTGTAAAATAGACTTGATTAAATTTTTGGCCTAGTATGGTAATGGAGTTGTGGTGTTCCAGTGTTTAGGGTAAATATATGTATTGTAGATTAAGGATAGTTTAGCATTTCCCACTTGCTAATATCATGATTGAGATAGTGATTATAATTTGTTATTTTGTAAAAAAAAAGAAAAAAATGAACAATATCACATTGATATCAAATGCTCTGGACGGACCTTATCAGAAGCACTTAATTTTTAGCACTCCCTGGGCAGACAATGAATTGATGATTTCTGTTTATTTTTTCCAGAAAATAAGGTTTGCCATTTTACATGGATTATCTCATAACGAGAGTTTTAGGAGACAGTTCATATGAAATGCAACTCTTTTTTCTGGGAGAAAAAAGAAAATTATCTTAAAATGTCTTCTGCTGCTGTGTACATCACGAAAACATACCTATATAATTTTGACCTCCTTAAACCCCACTTTTATATAGTAAAACTGGGGTTTACAGGGGTATACATTATTTTTCTTATTTCTGCTCAAAACATAGATTGTGGGTACTCGTTAGAACCGCCTCGGTGAGGCAGTTCTAATGAATACCACAATCTCCTCGGCTTAAAACATAGATTGTGGTATTCATTAGAACTGCCTCACCGAGGCGGTTCTAACGAGTACCCACAATCTATGTTTTGAGCATAAATAAGAAAAAAAATCTGAATTTTTATCTGAAAATTTTCATTTTTTGTTGGTAAAATTTTCAGTATATTTGAATAGGCTTGTTTTCGTAATGAAATCTGGCAGGTTAAAGGTTAATATAGAGAAAATGACATCTATATTATTATAATGTCTACTTTCTGTCCTTGTAACCAGTCATCCGGTAGACTAATTCTCCATATTTATCCTGTGAAAAGTAGCAATTTAGACTGGTACACCTGACTTAATGGCAGTTGTTGACAACAGTAGCTTACCGATTATTGTAATCACATTCCTTGCCTTCAAATTTCCGTGAAATAAACCCCATAATAAAGTGTTTCATGGGGCTTGTTTATCCGAAGACCAAATGATCATACCCTATTTATTATAAATATTCAGATAGACAGGCTTGAGTAAACATAGACCCTGTTCAGATGCCACAGAATGTGGCATCTGATCAAGGTCTGCATTGTTTGCCACTCATCCATTAGTATTAGGTAGTAATATAGACTTGTTGAAATTTTAGGACAAGTATGGTGAGAAGTTAAGGTGTCCGAATACTTGGGGTATATACGGTAGCTCCAGATAAAGGGAATACCTGGACAAATAATTTTCTTATTTCTTCACTAAAACATATGTTGCAAGTACTCATTAGAATTGACACAAAGATGCATTCTAATGTGATTGCATAGATTACATTTTAGGTTGATAAATATAAAGATATCAGTGTATTTAGGTTGAAAAAAGGCATTTTGTCTGGATATCCAAGATCAAATAATCTGTAATCTTTAATCCGTATTTTGTTACATTTTCATAGATTTTTCATGCTGTGATACACATGGTGTGAGAGATTGAAATTTAAAACTATATTAATTGGGGAGATGAACTGAAAAAAAAAAGAGTCTCAGCTAAGAAAACAACAATATTTTTGATTACATTCGTCACTAAAACATACCTATATAATGTTGACCCCCTTAAACCCCACTTTTATATAGTAAAACTGGGGTTTATAGGGGTATACAATATTTTTCTTATTCCTGCTCTAAAACATAAATTGTAGGTATTCATTAGAACTGCCTCACTGAGGCAGTTCTAATGAGTACCTACAATCTATGTTTTAAGCAGAAATATGAAAAATATCAGAATTTTTATCTGAAAACTTTCAGTTTTTGGTGGTGAAATTTTCAATACAGTATTCAACCTAATTACCGCACTGTGCACTTAGGTTTTTCAAACTTTACTGGGAACACTCATTTGCGTTAAAATATGTACCTCCTAAGGGTACACTATAAAAAAAAAGATCAGAAAAGGACTTATTTGATATTGATTATGCAATTTTTCTGGTTTTCTTTATAAACGCATATGTTGTGGGTACTCATTTGAATTGCATCAACAAGTCGATGCAATTCAAATGAGTACCCACAACATGTGCCTTTATAAAGAAGTAGACAAAAAAGTACACTGCCTGTAATCTTAAGACTACGAAATCGCTTGACTGTGCGCTTATAGGAGTATGTGTGGTAATTAGGTCGAATACGGTATATTTGAATAGGCGTGTTTTCGTAATGAATGTATTCATGGTTCCAGACAAGAGGAGTCTCCAGGTAAATATTTTTCTTATTTCTTTACAAAGATATATGTTGTGGGTACTTATTAGCAGTGCCTCACCAAGGCACTCCTAATGCGTACCCACTTTTTCATGGAGAAATAAGAAAAAAACTTAAGTACTTTTCAGATGAAATAAGTGCCTTTAATTTGTGGTATGTATACCTGAGTATTCAGCACATCCTGTAAAATTTTCCATCTCCTGAAATTTACCCAAAATATCCAGACAGACTGGCTTGAACAAACAATGCAGACCCAGATCATATCACCCCTAAAGTACCAGTCTGATTGTGATCAGCACTGTTTGCCACTCAGTCCAGCAGTGTTTAGACACATCATGCACCATCAAACTGACTGTTAGAAATTTGTCTGAACTAAAATTTGAACAAATCCATTTCACTACCTGTTGATGTGTCTAAAATTTCTGAATCAGTAACACACCTTGTAGACCCTGCTCAGACATTGCATTTTGTTTTGTCTGCTCTAGGTCTACTCTGTTTGCTCAGGCCTGTTTGTCCGAATACTTGTGGTGAATATGGTGTGCTAAGTCTATCTGGAAACTTTGATGATTGTGAAGTGTTACCTGCCTCTAGAATAAATACTTCTGGAACTTTTTGCCTATTACAATGAAACCTTTTATAAGATGGTTCATTATAATATGGTTTCTGTTCTGATATAAGACCGTTTGAAGGTGGACTACAAAAATGTTGTATCAAATAATGCTTAGATTATATAGAAAAATGACCAGAAATGGTCATTTTTCTATATAATCTAAGTATTATTTGAAAAATGACCATTTCTGGTCATTTTTCTATATGATCTATACATTTTAGTTGGAAACATAGGGTGTTTTATAGTTAACATGAATTTTGCTTTGGATCCCAGTAATAATGTTATAAAGGTATTGTGGAGTACAATCAAAACATTGTGAATCAATGAAGGTTGTGGGAAAGGTATGAAAATGTCAAATAATTCATTGTATTTTTTATCGAGAACCACCTATTTTTCTGAATCCCTGTGAGAACCACTTATTTTTAATAGGTACATTAGGATCATGAAATGTAATAGAGTTATTTCAATCATTTAGATCTGAATCATAGACTTGCGCTGGAAGACGTACATTTTTACTTGGTATGGACCAAGTGTATTAATCCTTGTTCTGCCTTTGCAAACAGTGTAGTTCCAGATCAGTTGGCTTCTGAAGAAGCCAATTGATCTGGACCTGCACTGTTTGTCATTAAGTATGTGAATTTATTGCAACAATCAAGATCAAGTAATCTGATGGCAGAAAATTAGCATGGCATCTTAATTTATTCAGCAGGACAAGGGTTAATAAAGATATTTATAATTGCATTGCACCACATATGAAGATATGAAGTTAACGATATGTGCACATAAATATTTTTCTTCTTTTAAACATATATGATGTAGTATCTCATTATATGACAGGCAACATAAGAAAAGGTCCAGTGCCAGCATCAGATAAGAGGAGTATTCAAATAAATATTTTTCTTATTTGTCCACAAAAACATATGTTGTGGGTACTCATTAGAAGTGAGGCACTTCTAATGAGTACCCACAACATATGTTTTTTTGGAAAAATTGAAGAAAAAATATCCCAGAATATTATCACCCTATTCTCCTGCTCACAAACAAGTTCTCTGGGTTAATAAATGTATCTTATCTAGAGAAAAATCGGGTGTATAAAAGGGTGTAAATTAGGAGCTGTTGGATAGAAAATTGAGAAATTATATTGTCAGATTGATATACAAATACAGATCAATCATTTTTAGAGGCATGTTGTGAAAATCAACTTTCTCTATTAGCTGACGGCAAACTAAGAAGGAATATTTGATGATAATTTTATGATAATTACCATCAGTTTTCCATAAAAACATATTTTGTGGGTACTCATTAGAAGCACTCACCAAGGTGAGTACCAGTAGTATATGCTTTGATGGAGAAATAAGAAAGTACAAAGAGTGAAACATTTCCAGAATGACTTAACCCTGGTCCTGCTGAACCCAGATATGCCTTGCCTTTGCAAACAGTGTAGATCCAGATCTGTTCAGAAGCCAACTGATCTGGATCGACACTATTTGTCTTTTGAAGTATGCAAATTTGTAACAACTTAGCTAGCTGGATCAAGTATTCTGACTGACTGAAAATTAAAAGTGGGTGTGGCATCTTAATTTATTCAGCATGGCAAGGGTTAAAACATAAATCATATGATATTGCCATTTAAAAATAATCCAGTTCGATTGGTATTCATTTGGATTGTTGTTGTATTAAAATGTATGTTGCAGATACATAGTAGAATTGACTTGGTGAGGCAATTCAGTGGTATAATACCCACAACATACCTTTAGTTACAAAAATAACTAAAAGAACCATAAATTAAGGGCACTTGAAACACTTGGTCAGTTCTCTATTTTTAACAAGGGAGACAATTTTGGTGACTTATTGATGAATCAGTGCACACAGACCATTCTGAAGTGGTCTGCTCTAAAAGGAAAGGAGGAGCAAATGTTTTCCTGTTAAAAGTAGAAAGAAAAGGATTTGTTCCCAAAGAGTAGACCATTGTTCAGAAAGGAGGCAAAAATATTTGATAGTTGCCTCCCCTGAATGTGTATCAATTCCCATAAAACAGTTTTTGGCAGAGTTGCCTCCCCTGAAAGTGTATTCATTCGCCTGAAAAAAAAAGTATCACAAATTATCTTAAAAAGTTTCACCTTAGCCCGAGTTTTAAGTAATTTACGTAAAAACCATTCAGCATTATACACTCTTTTGTCAGTGTAAAGAATTGAAACTTTGAGTGTGCATGCCATCTATTAAAAAACCCTTTCAGTAAGCTTTTTCTTTGCAACCTGTTACACAGCGCCAGATAAGAAGAGTATCCAGGTAAATATTTTCTTTTTTCTGCACGAAAACATATGTTATGGGTACTCATTAGAAGCACCTCACTGAGGCGCTTCTACTGATTACCCACAACATATGTTTTTATGCAGAAATAAGACAAATATTAATAATTTTGTTGCAAAAAAGACCTTATCTCCAGCTCTGTGTTTGTTGCAACACATGTTTGAAGGGTTAAGCTCTTGGGTTTGTTCACAACGAAATGGTTAGACAAGATCTTTATTATGCGTAAAGTGAATAGAATTTCCTCTTAATATTCTCAGTCACTTGAACCGATATTTCATGCAGTTACTCTTCTTAAATGAATCATTGCGTGTCAATCAAGGAATGCTTTTATAAAGTGTTCATACAGCTGTGCATGTGTTTTGCAGCATTTATTTGTGGGGTGTACTATCAAAATATGGGCCCAGTTGTTCAAAGCTAACGACGTCATTAGTTAACGATTCGTTAAAATTTACATCGAGTGATACGCAAATATGCTGAAATTTTTTGCTGAAAAAATGTGAGTAGCTTTTGCAGTGCAAAAGCTACTCACATTTTTTCAGCAAAAAATATCTGAATATTGTGTATTGAATCTGCCAAGACAGTTAACGAAATGACCCTTAACGAGCTCGTTAAGCTAACGACACTTTGAACAACTGGGCCATGATGTTGTAGTGTAGCACAAGGTCCATAATACAGCTTAATACAGATAAGAGCACAGGAGTTCTTTCCCTTAGATAGTGTAAAACTCACTTGTACAAAGAAACTTAATCAGATAAGTACTGTTAGTAAGTCTTGTATAGTTGTTTCCCCTTAATAATGAAATTTTTCTTTAACACTCCATGCTGGTGAAAATTTCAACAGACAACATTTTGAAATATTTTTTGTGTTTTTCCCAGAAAATAGGCTTTGACATTACGTGTGCATTGTATCCTTTGGAGACAATTTGCATGAAATATCAAAGCCTATTTTCTGGCAAAACTATGAAAAATATCATGAATTTGTCATGGTTATAATGTCATCTATTAAATAGAGGTATTCAACACTTATCTAGAATGGTAGAATTTTATTCTGAATTAACTTTAAAAATCTGGCATTGCCAAAACAGCATCATCATCAACAATAACAACAAAACAATGTTAAAATCATAGAATGGGATACTGAAAATGTTTCTTTACTAGTTGGTTACAAGTTGGGTAGGTATCCTCACTCATACAACCCATTCAGCTTCTCAACAAAGAAAGATCATTTGCAAAATACAGATAAAGAAAATTGAGACTATTTACAAATATGGTTGCAATGCATAGTATACTGATATTTTTTTATGCCTCCGCCACGCAGTGGAGGAGGGCATATAGTTTTACCTTCCGTCATACATCTGTCTGTCCGTGTGCCAGTCCATCACACTTTATAGTACTATTTGTGTCTCCGCAACTTCTCCTACAGTTTACAAGGTAATGATTTGAAACTTGCACACTAGTAAGGATATATAGACTGAATATGTGCATAAAGATCACAGAACTGATTGAATTATTATTGTTAGAGTTTCATACCCTTGATTTACTTGAAAATTTGTCTTATACACATGGCATAGTAAGGTTCGTGTCTCTGTAACTTCTCCTACAAGTTTCAAGGTAATGATTTGAAACTTGAAGCAAAGTAAGAGTATAGGCTAGGCATATGCATAAAGCTCTTAGAACTCTTGATCAGATTTTCATTGCTAAATTTACTTGATTTACTTAGAAATATGACCTTGTACACATGGCATAGTAGGGTTAGTGTCTCTGCAATTCCTCCTTCAGTTATTAATATAATGGTTACAAACTTGCAGACACAGAACTCTGATCAAATTTTCATTGCTAGAGTTACATACCCTTGATTTATTTTGAAATATGGCCTTGTACACATGGCATAGTAGGGTTTGTGTCATGTCTCTGCGACTCCTACAGTTTTCAAGATAATGAGCATGTGCTTAAAGGTCACATAACTCTGATCAATTTTTTATTGCTAGGGTGACATACCCTTGATTTACTTAAAAATTTTGCCTTATACACATGGCATAATAGGGCTGTGTCTCAGCAACTGCTACAGTTTTCAAGATAATGGTTTGCAAAGTAAGTATATAGCAGAGCATGCACATGAAAGTCACAGAAGTCTGATAAAATTTTCATTGCTAGAGTTACATACCCTTGATTTACTTAGAAATGTTAATAAAGTCACTCTTCTTTTGCTTTTTGTTCAGCATAATAAATCTACAAAGCTAAACTGGCAGTATTGGGGGCATTCATACCCTTTAGGGATCTTCTAGTCTACCAAAAGTTTTAAATTTTGAATCCCCTTGCTGAGATGATGTAAATGAGTACCACAATACAGTGAAACTTTGATGACTCAAACATCAATGGCTTGTTTACCGTGGCTAATTCAAACTTCTTTTGTGTCCCTAGGAAAATTCGGGATCTTTTCTTATTTTATCATGAAAATGTATGTTGTGTGTACTCATTAAAAAATTGTCTCATTGAGGTAATTCTAATGAGGACACTCAACATGCCGTTATTTTATAGAAGCTGGAAAAGACACCCTAAAATTATCCACATTTGCCTCCTGAGTAGCCCCATGTCTGGAACAAATTTTGGTGGTCCCGAAGATTTTCAAGACATTAGAGTTTGACTGTACATATTCTGGACTTGTCCAACAATAAAAATGGAAAAGTTAGGATAAAATGATTAAACTTTCTGATGGATTCTCCTTATTTACATACCACATTTACATACCATATTTGAACAAACAGACCTGAGGAAACACTGCAGACCCAGATGATCAGATTCCACTTAGTGCAGTTTTTCATCAGGGTCTTCACTGTTTACCACTCATCCAGCAATTTTTAGACATCAGCAGGTAATAAAATGGACGTGTTCAAATTTTAGGACAAGCTTACAATGGAAATTAAACCTTAAAGCACGAAACAAAATTACAGCAAATGTCATTCCTTTTTTTTTTTTTTTTTATGCAGTGGCCAGGCATATAGGTTTACCCTCCGTCATACTTGTTTGTGTGTCCATCCGTCACTTTATAGTACTATTTGTGTCTCCGAAACTCCTACAGTTTTCAATGTAATGGTTTGAAACTTGCACCATAGTAGAGGACACAGACTGACCATTACATAAAGGTCACAGAACTCTGATCAAATTATTATTGGTAGAATTACATGCCCTTGATTCATGTAGAAAATTTGTCTTATACACGACATAGTAGGGTTCATGTCTCCGCATCTTCTACAGTTTTCAATATAATGATTTGAAACTTTCAGCAAAGTAAAAATATAGGCTGAGCATGCGCATAAAGGTTAAACTCTGATCAGTTTTTATTGCTGGAGTTACATACCCTTGATTTACCTAAAATATTTGCCATATTGCACGGCCTGTCATTGTTGGGGGATAAGGCCAATTTTGGTTAGTTCATATTACATTAAATAAGTGGAGAAATCTGCAAAGCCAAATTGGCAAGAGCAGGGCCATTCATCCCCTTTAGGGATCATCTAGTTTGACTGTCTTTTGTAAGGGAGGTAATAACATAATGTTTCAGTTTTGTTAATCAAGGGAGATTGTAATTACCTTTGTAAAAAATCCCTTCTGTAAGGAAGATAATCATGTAGTGCTTGAAATTTATCCAGTAAGGGAGACAGTCTGTTGTAATTTAAAGACTGAGTTAAAATCTAAACAAAACAGCCAGGTATCATAAAATGTCTGTTTTCTAAAAAAAAAAAAAAGCCTCATATCATAAAATAATAATCACACTGTGTCATGCAAAAAGGGGCCTTAAAATCTTTAATGTGTGAAATTCAAAACAAATTCATCTTATCTAATTTCCTATATACTGTCTTTACCCTAAATATTTAGACACCTTTACCCATTGAAAACTGGAGATCCCTGAATGGGTAACTGGCAAACAGTGCAGACCCAGATCAAATGCTGCAGAACGCAGCATCTGATCAGAGTCTCCACTGTTTGTAAATAGATCAACCATTTTTCTATATTTTTCTATAGGAATATCTACATCATATATAGTCTGACATACCTGAAATTGAAAATAGACTCTGCCAGTATATAGTGTGGGAGAGTTTATTCAGTCTTTAATGGGTTAACTCCTCACCAATAAATGATACTTATCCTAAAATTTGAACGCCATTTTACCTCCTGTAGATGTGCCTAAAAACTGCTGGATGAGTGGCAAACAGTGTAGACCAAGATCAGACACCACATTCTGTGGTATCTGATCGGGGTCTACATTGTTTGCGTGGGCTCTTTGGTCTGAATACTAAGTGTAAGTATGGTAATAGTATCGAAGATTTGCAAGAGTTGCTGAACGGACTAGCTGAGCAAGATGGCAGGAAGTAATTAGTTCACATTACATGCCTGAAAGAATAAACTTTTACTCTCTCAGATAGTTCCGAATAGGTTGCTTAATTTAGTGTAAGTCTCAATCTGTTCTCGGATGAAAATCAATGTGACACTAAATTCACTTTCTGCAATTGCCATAATTACCATAAATATTCAGATAGACATGCCTGAACAAACGGCATATACACAGCCTGAATTGCTCCTAAAGGAGAGGTGTGATCAGGATCTCCTGTTTGCCATTCAGCCAACATGTTTCTTAACTCATTGTATACTGAATAAACTCACCCACACTATATATTGGAAGAGTCCAATTTCAATTTTAGGTATGTCCGGCCATTAGATTTAGATTTTACTAGAGAAAAATGGCTAAACTATTTGCAAACAGTGGAGACCTTGATCAGACACCACATTCTGTGGCATCTGATCTGGGTCTGCACGGTTTGTCAAATACCCTTTTAGGGGTCTCCAGACTACAATGGGTTAAAGACCCATTTCCATATAGTTAAATGGACACTGTATTTAGCCAAAATATTTGGACACCTGCTTGTTCTGAACACTTATAGACCTGCACATTGCTGCTGGTGGGAAGTTAATACTTCTTCTGTTTCTGCACTGTCATTTGCTGTTTTCCCTCATCCTCCTCTTTTTCTCCTCTTACTGGCTATTTTGTCCATTTCTCGTTTCCTCTGGGAGATGACACAAAATGTCCCACAAGGATTGATGTGATTAAATTTAATGCGAAATGTAGCAATTTGAGACTCAGATTGGATGGCATGATGCTTTAGGCCCTTGTATGAAGTGGTATGTACATTATGTATTTCATATTTCTCCATGAAAACATATGAACCAGTGCATGACAAAACCTGCAGTAAGACCTGTGTGACCAGCTCAGATAAGCCTGTACATCTACCCAGTAATTGGCAAGGGTCTCGGTTATCCTTCTTTAGATAGCCCGGAGGCTGGAGAAAGCACATGATCAGCAAAGACTCTGATCAGACTGCACAAATGCACAGGCTGAACTGAGTCTTTGCTGGTCACACAAGTCTGTAGGTTTTGCTGTGTGCTGGCTCATATATTAATGGGTACTCATTAGAAGCACCTTTTCAAGGCACTTCTAATGAGTACCTACAACATACTTTTCTGTGGAGAAATAAGAAAAATCTCAGCATGTTTCCTTTGAAAAAAAAAAACCTGATCTAGAGCTATGATGGTGCCATCCTTGTTCACATATCGAAGAACTATTTCTCCTATTACAGCCCATATATGTATATACGCCTGGACAGAACAGCGACTTCGACTTCGGTTCTTTGATCAAATCTGACAGCATGTATTGTATGTGTAAGATGAAGCTAATTAGGAGAGCTCTTAAATCCCTTGCCATCCTGTTTTATCTTCCCATATTTGGTTCCACACTGATTGAATATGGTTTTATCATGACCCTGTCCAGACTGCATTCTTGTCATAATCAATCAAACCCTTCTATTGGGAAAATGAACTCTCACTTGAGAAAATGGGCCTTTGTGAGAAAGACCTATTGCTAGGTTAATGCTTCAAGCACTCTGGATAAAAATCCTGCAGACATTTTGAAATGTTTTTCTTATTTTTCCCAGGAAACAGGATTTGACATTTCTCATTAATTGTCTCCAGTGGAGACAGTTTGCATGAAATGTCATCCTGTTTTCTGGGAAAAATAAAAAAAGATAATCAATTCGTCATCTGCTGAATTTGCCCAGAGAGTGTCCAGTCTCCATAAGGCACTCTAGCCTGAAAAGTTTCAATATTTTTCTTATTTCTCATGAAAGCATGTTATGGGTATTCATTAGAAGCACCTTCATGAGATGCTTCTAATGAGTACCCACAACATATGTTTTGCCAGAGAAATAAGAAATTTCTTCACAGAAACATATGTTGTGGCTACTCATTTGAGAAGTGCTCGGCTTACTGCCCCTCTTATCTATAGCTATGAGAGCATTAACCTTTGTCCTGCTGAATAAATTAAGATGCCAAGCCCACTTCTGATTTTCAGCCACTCAGATTACTTGATTCAGATTATTGATATAAATTTACATACTTAATGGCAAACAGTGCAGATCCAGATCAGTTGGCAGAAGCCAACTGATCTGGATCTACACTGTTTGCAAAGGCAGGACATATCCAGGTTCAGCAGGACCAAAGTTAAATTATTTTGCATTTTGTAGTATCAAGTTATTTTATAAGGGGGCAGCAAAGGCCCTTAAATCAGCCCATGTGGATCTGCAAGTGGATCCAGGTCTTGCTGTCCACATACTTTGAAGGTTCATTTTTCAGTAGTGCCTTTCAATTATGCCTCTATCATATGACACCCTTCAGACTGTATATTTGTTATACCACATCTATCCTAAGTAATTGGACAGACAGACCTGAGCAAATGGTGGACCAAGATAGATGCTGAATTCTGCCTACACTGTTTACCACTTATCCAGCAGGTTTTAGGCACATCTGCATGCAGTAAAACTAGAAAATTCTTATTAATTTTCATATTTGTGAATTATACCTACGATACATCTGAATAATGCTATGAGTCGATTCACCCGTGAATTACCGCTTGAGAAGTAGTAGTCCCGAAAAAACATTTGAGCCACCTCTTAGTACGTACACATAAAGTGACTACGTCACTCGTACACGTATACAAAAAATCAATTTACCGAAAAAATAATAACGATAAAAGAGGGGAGGCGGCGGGAGAAAGATTCAGATGTATCGTAGGTATAATTCACAAATATGAAAATTAATAAGAATTTTCTAGATTTGTCTCATTAAACCTACGATACATCTGAATAATGCTGACTTCAACATTAATGGAGGTGGGGACCACAAACTAATTAAAATTAAGCTTACCGAGGATGGTCAAATGTTATTAACAAGCCGTAAAAACGCACACCAACTAAAGGGTCGAGAGTTCTCACAGCCGTAATACTGTACCACAAAAAAAAGGGGTAATTTGACCATTTTTAGAAAAGAAGTTCGGACATATGCCATTATCATACCATGACCAAGAAATACTAAAACTGGATGATCAACAATAAAAAAGGCCACCAGATCAGTAGTTACCCAACTATATACAATATATATACAGGGACATGACTATATCAATCAGACAGAAGAAATGGTAGAAGGCACAATAACAGACTGTGCCGCTACCATAGGCCCTAGTCTAGCTAAACTTCTAGAAAGAGTAGATATGTCTCTAAGATAAAACCTTATAAAGGAATTTTCAGTAGACCAATAACTGGCTCTGAGAATATCTTCTAGGGCAACTTTGTTAAACCATGCCCATGATGAAGCCAGAGCTCTGACTTCGTGAGCATTAACCTTAGGCAACTCAAGAATAGAACCTTCATAAGCAAACCTTATTGTTTGAACAATCCACCTTGACACAGTGTCAGAAGAAATCTCCTTCTGATAGTTTTCTAAATGAGAGATAAATACCCTCTTGCGATTTTTCCTTCTTGGAAAAACTCTAGTAAGATAAATCCTAAGGGCCCTAACAGGACAGAGCAATGGAGTATCACCTTGACCTTTAAGGGCAGGAATACAAATTGCTGGACTCAGCACTGAAGGCAGCTGATTCTTGGCAAGAAAACCTGGAAAGGTGAACAACGTAACAGACTGATCAGAAAACTGAACGTCTGTTACAGAAAAAGCATGAACTTCACTTCGCCTTCTACCTGATGCAAAAGCAATAAGAAAAACTGTCTTCAAAGTTAATTCCTTGAACCCACAGGATTCCAGTGGTTCATAAGGAGTAGCCAGTAGGGAGGATAGAACTAAGGTTAAATCCCACTTGGGAAAATGAGATCTCAATCTGGGTCGCTCTAGCTCAAAACTTTTAACCTCATCCGACAAGACAGATTCATTAGAAAAATCTATTTTTGAAATTTGCTTAAGTGTAGTGGAAATTGCAGAACGATACCCCTTCACTGTAGCTGGGCAAAAATTCTTATTATGTAGAAAAATTAGGAATTCTGCAAACCCATTTATAGTTGGATTGCAGGGATCCATTTGCCTTCCGATACACCAGTCCACCCAAGATTTCCACCTGTAATCGTACAAATTGTTGGTGGAAGATCTTTTCGAGGAGTAGATTCGTTGGGCAACTGCTCTAGAAATGCCAGACGCTTCCATCTGTTGTTGCATAGCAAATAAGCGTGAAGACGAAAGATGCCTGGCGTGGGATGTAACATCAGAGATACCGGTTGATACAACAGATCTTGATTCAGAGGAAGCTGTAGTGGAGGAGCAACCAGTAATGATAGTAGGAGAGGAAACCAAGGTTGTGCCTCCCAAAGAGGAGCAATTAACCAAACTAAGCACTCCTCTGTCTGTATCTTCCTGAGACATTGTAATATCAGAGGAAATGGAGGAAACGCATATGCTAACATCCCTTTCCAGCTGATCGAAAGAGCATCCACTGCATATGCCTCTGGGTCTGGAACAGGTGACACAAACACTGGAAACTTCTTGTTCAGCCGAGTAGCAAAGAGATCTATTAGAGGAGAGCTCCATAGCTGACAGATCTGATCTACCACTCTCTGGTTCAATGACCACTCTGTCTGAACAACTTTCATTTTCCTTGAAAGGCAGTCTGCCAAGATGTTCAATTTCCCTGGGAGGAACCGTGCCTTCAGGGATACCTTGTGCTCTACACACCACAATGCAACCTGCATTGTCAGATTGCACAGGGTCCTGGAATGAGTCCCCCCGTTTGTTGATGTGAGCTGCTACCGTTTTGTTGTCTGTTGCCAACAAAATGGAACGACTCTGAACATGAACGGTAAATGCCTGAAGAGCCAGGAAGACTGCTTTTAGCTCTAGGACATTGATATGTTGTCCTTTCCATTCTACAGGCCATATGCCCGAGGCCATATGGCTGTCTAGGTGTGCTCCCCACCCATCCAGACTTGAGTCTGTGAACAACTGAAAGTCTGGAGGGGGATGATGGATTGGAGACCAAGACATTAAAAACTCCTTGTCTAGCCATTGTTGCACAGCCCTGGGGAACCAAGGATGTAGCCTGATTTGTTGTTCCCAGAGACAATCTTCCTGGGACCATCTCTCTTTGATTCCCCACTGGAGAGACCTCTTGTGTAACCTCCCCCAGGGAAGAAGATTCGCCATTGATTCCATCTGTCCTACAATGGAATGCAGCTGACGAGCTGAAGCTTGTCTGGCATTCAACAGTAGAGTTAACGCCTGTTGAAAAGTTGATATTCTCTCCAAAGAAGGACCCACCTGACCTTTGATCAAGTTGAACCGGGCTCCTAGAAAACAGAATTTCTGTGTTGGAACCAGTTCTGATTTCTCCCAATTGGGGACAAATCCTAGTTCCAGTATAATGTTCAGAAGTCTTCGGCTGTGTTGCCAAGACTGGACTTCTGAAACAGACAGTTGTAGCCAATCGTCCAGGTAAGCGTGCACTTGAATACCTAGCCGGCGGACATGCCTCAAAACGGCTTTCAGAACACGGGAAAACACATACGGGCTCACTGAGAGCCCAAATGGGAGAGCCCGAAACTGATATATTTTCCCTTTGAAAAAGAATCTGAGATAACGGCGAGACTTCCGATGAATCGGAATATGAAAATAGGCATCTCTCAAATCGAGAGATGTCGCCCAATCGCCTTTCTGTAAAGACATCCTGACTGTGTCCAGAGTCTCCATTTTGAAATGTGGACAAAGGACGAATTTGTTCAGACGAGACAAATCTATGACTGGTCTCCACCCGCCTGACCTCTTCTTCACTAGGAAGATTCGACTGAAAAAGCCCCGTCTTGGGTGACATGTCTTGACTTCTTCTATGGCATGTTTTTGTAATAATGCTGTAACCTCCTCCTTGAGGATCTGCATCTTCGCAGAGTCCTGAGGCATTCGAGTGCACCACTGTGGTGGACTTTGAAATAACTGTGGAAGGACACGTAGTTGAATTCGATACCCACTTCGGACAACAGAGAGAGTCCAAGTGTCCGAGGTGATGTTTTCCCAGGCCTTTTGGAAGAAAGAAATTCTTCCTCCTGTTTGTAAATCTGATCTTGGGATCTGATGTACTACGGAACTGCATGTTCTTAAATGAGGGAAGGCCTGGGAACCGAAGTGGGCACCCCTAAGGGGGAGAGGGTTTCTGGCCCTTTCCCTTTTTAGAGGACTTAAATGAAGCCTGATTATTTACATTTTTTCTAGCATTTCTCGCAGTCCTGTTGGCCTGCGAGAAATTAGAGGTTCTAGAAGAACCTGGTCCCACCGTAACACTCAAGGTGTTAGGCCTGCCTTTGGAATTGTATCCAGAGGGTTTTTTATCTTTATTCTTAAAACCTGATGACTGTTGCTTACTGGCATTAACCACAGCCATCTGTAAGGACTTATGTGCCAAACTTTCTTTATACTGACTAACCACTTCAGGAAACTTATTACCAAAAATAGTAGCAGATTCCATAGGCTGCACACGTAATGACTGTTTACACTCTGTGTCCAAATCTGTTACAGATAAACAGGCATCTCTTCTAGCTAAAAGAGGCCCTGAAGCTAGCCTAGATAATATCTCAACCAAATGCGACTGAGATTGTGCAACTGCCTGTAAATAGCGAGATACTTCTAACATGTCATCCTTTGAGAGGTTTTCATTCTTAATGGTTTTAAGAGTCCCACATAAAAACAGCTCAGAATGTGAAGCTACTTGAATACCGGCCCTAGCCAGCTTCTCCCAGTTCTCTAACGTTGAAAATTGAACGTTATGAGAAGATGGAATAGCTGATCCTTGTTTTATAACATCCTTTAAACCTGGGTTTAAAGAAGGGGGATCTAAACTAATATGTGGATTAATTGCCTCATATGATGACGGTAGAAAAACTCTAGGTTTGCTGTTTAATGCCACAAACGAACCTGGTTTGAACCCCTTGGGATAGATTGGAAGAGGAGACATTGCAATCTCTTCTTCTCCTTTTAAGCGTTTATTCATTTTAACCAAAGATTCCACCACACTATTAGACTGTGGCAGAGCTAAAGATACTGTGGCAGTCTGGTCTGGATCCTTGAAAAATTCCAAGGCTGAAGTACCAGACATCTTGTTAGTAACTTCAGGAGTAGGACAAACCTCCGAACCTAACCTGGATCGAAGCTTAACAATGGCATCTCTGTAGGACAGAGATTCCTTAGGTACTTCTAATTCCCCTTCATTATCATCATCCTCTGAAACCACACCAATGGTTTCATTGGATCCAACACAAAGCTGAATCTGATCTGCACAAGGATCAATATTCTGTTCAGTCCCAGAATCTACTGAAGACAAAGATTTTTCTTTATCAACAGTAGATGAATTCTGTGAAAAAGTGTCCATTCTTTCTGACAATTTTTTCAACATGTCTCCCTGTTGCTTTACTAGCTCAGATAGTAAAGCAACAGAAGGGTCAGTAGAAGTGTTCTTAGGGGACATAACTCTAGGATGTCTAAATCTAGGAGACCTAGATCTAGATCTGTAGCGTTTATAATGTCTAGGTGACCTTGACCTATGTCTTGTCCTAGGAGACCTCGACCTATGTCGTGGCCTAGGAGATTTAGACCGAGGTCGAGACGTGTGTGTATGTTTACGTCTGGGAGGATTCCAAGACAAAACAGACTCCACACTGGACCCTGAATCAAAAGAGGAAGAGCTCCTAGAATGTCGAGCCCTCCTAGTAGGAGGGTTTGACCTAGGTGGTCTACTCTGCGACTGAATATCTGTCCTAGGAGACAAAAACTGTCTAGGAACAGATCTATTTCTCTCAAAGGCTACATCCATGGGAGTCACTGACCTGGATGGAACCTGTCTTGTAATGTTTACATTCGAAACATTAATACCAGGAGCCTGAGTGACAGAATCAGAATCAGACTCATGGTATCTGTTTCTTTCATGTTGTCCAATGTCAGTGGCAGAAACTGTAACACTGACATTAGGAAGAGCTGTATGCTGTGTATTCTCTAGCCCAGGACCATTTTCAGGAACCTGTGATAGAGGTACATTTCTTTTCTTTAAACGGTCTGACCTCTGCAGGCATTTATGGAACTTGCGCCAAAGCTCCTCATCCCACAGAGAGCAGACTTTGCATGTCTGAGAGGGAGAACAGGAATTGTTCCTGCAAGACCGGCAAACCTCATGGTTATCCCAATAAGGCATAATCCTACTACATGGTTTACCTGCCCTACCTGAACATCGTTTGTTCTGAGTCGACATCTTTTATAATAAACTGAATTAAACTGAACTAAGAGAATAATTCGAAATAAACGATAGAACAAACAAAAAATACAGAAAAATGAAGAGAGAAAACGGAAGTCCGAACTTAGGAACAGTCCGAAATTACCTATCGCAAAAGCGAAAGTAATTATCGGAAGAAAAAACAAAGGAAAGAAAAAACTGAAAAAATAATTAATAACTAAAGAAAAATGTAGAAACATGTAAGCAAAACAAAATAAACTCAAGAACGGCTACGGGTGAGACCCTTTACCCACTACCGGCACGGCTTGAAATTTCCTTCAAATATGCACGTGTTATCTCGGTGCCCGCTTGAGGTAAATTGATTTTTTGTATACGTGTACGAGTGACGTAGTCACTTTATGTGTACGTACTAAGCGGTGGCTCAAATGTTTTTTCGGGACTACTACTTCTCAAGCGGTAATTCACGGGTGAATCGACTCATAGCATTATTCAGATGTATCGTAGGTTTAATGAGACAAATCGGACTTGTACAATTTTAACCCTTGTCCTTCTGAATAAATTAAGATACCACACCCACTTCTAATTTTTAGCCAATCAGATCACTTGATCTGGATTGTTGCTATAAATTCACATACTTAATGGCAAACAGTGCAGATCCAGATCAGTTGGCTTCTTCAGAAGCCAACTGATCTGGATCTACACTGTTTGCAAAGACAGGGTATATAGGAGTTCAGCAGGACAAGGGTTAAGAACGAGTATGGTAAGGAGTTAAGGTGTCAGAATGTTTAGCATAGATACAGTAATCTATCAATCTATCAGTTCTTTTGGGAAAGTAGTCTTGTAAACTTTCCTATAGCCTGGAAAATGCCTTTTCAGTATTTCGTCTTCTATTAATGCATATTGATTACAGTACTTGTACTTAATGCTTTGCATGCTGGGTAAAAGTTTCAGCAGACGACAAATTGAAATATTTTTCTTGTTTTTCCCAGAAAACAGGTTTTGACATTTTGTGCAAATTGTCTGCTCCTAAGGAGACAAATTGCATGAAATGTCAAAACCTGTTTTCTTGGAAAAAAATGAAAACAAATATACCACTTTGACATCTGCTGAATCTGCCAAGGATAAAGATTTTTGAATTATGAGTATACATGGCTCTAGACGAAAAATTTAGGTGATAATTTAGGTAACGTTCTGTTATTCTGCACTGAAAAATGTCTTGTGGGTAAAAATAGGTCTCCCGTTTTTCCCAAAAAGGCGAGACAAAAAATGAGTAGATCACTATATAGAATGCAGAAATTGAGATTGGAATTTTGTTTGTTGTCTGAACTTGACCATAGTGATTATTAACCCTTGTCCTGCTGAATAAATTAAGATGCCACACCCACTTCTAATTTTCAGCCAATAAGATTACTTGATCCAGGTTGTTGATACAAATTCACAAAGTTAATGACAAACAGTAAGTAAGTAAGTAAGTAAGTAAGTAAAGACTTTATTTAACGAGGGTGACAACATTTAGCAAACAAACTAATCTTCCATGAGGCCCTCAAATATATGATACAAATATATGTTACAATATTTTACAATTTTTACAGTATAAATGAAGCATAGGACATTGACTGCATAAATATGATTAAAATAATGCACCCACAATGGTCCCAAAAATCCCCTTTTTGACAGCATGCTCACTTGGAAAAAAAAAAAAAAAAAAAAAAAAAAAAACAGATTTGTGGGTGGTTTGGGGCATATATTTCCATTGCACAAACAGTCAATATCCCCTGGAATGAAGACATAAAGAAAAGTAAAAATTTATACCGCAAACTCCTAAAATTTGGGACACCTAGAACAATTGCAGTTTTAATTTCATGTAACAAAAATGTGTCCAAAAATGTACATGGAATGATAAACAGTGAAGACCCCGAACAGACTGCTTCTCTAGGAGCACTATGATCTAGGTCTATACTGTTTGCATATGCCTGTCTGTCCGAAAACATAGGATCATTACGGTAGTATAAGATGACTATTTCACATTTTTACTGTATATATGAAGAAATCGCAGCAAAGAAAAAAAAAAAAAAAAAAAAAGAAGGGTCCATGACAGTTATTCAAACAATTGACAATGAATATTTCAAAGCTAGGAAATTAAGGCAGCATATAAGAACCTTTACTCAATGCCAATAGTTATTAAATGAATAGTTTTCATACTTATATTACAGAAGATTCAAATTATTTATACTACAGTATTTGTAGTGCTGACCTTCATACAGTGAGAAGATGTGAAAAAAATGACATGTTTATATCACATTATCTACAATGAAATAAGACAAAAATATAAATATAAAATAGAAACAAAGTAGAGAAACAGACTGTGTGATCATTTTCTTGTTTCGATTCATCCTTAATGGCTGCGTCACTGAGTTAGCCATTTGATACATCTATTATGGAATGTTTCAGCTGTCTGACTACATTTAACATTATTTGGGAGACAGTTCCAAACCAAACAGCCTGAGTAACGCATGCTTTGTTTGAAGCACTCCTTTTTCGGTAATGGAGGAATAAAACATCCTGAGGCTGATGACCTCAGATTAACTGACATGTCCATTTCATTTCTAAGTGTAAAATTTTCAGAAATATAAGAAGGGGTTAAACCATTATAAACTTTGAACATGAATTTTGCTTTTCTCAGAAATAAACGATCATAAACAGATAAAATCTTTACACACAGTGCAGATCCAGATCAGTTGGCTTCTACAGAAGCCAACTGATCTGGATCTACACTGTTTGCAAAGATAGGGTATATCTGGGTTCAGCAGGACTAGGATTAATTAAGGGATTATCTTCTCTTTGGACTAATAATACTGGTACCCTGAGTCTGAAGACATCAGTCTGTCCAACCTTGGTTGTCTTACATTCGAGCCGAGTCATGGAGAAAGAGCCATTATAGCAGGTGCAAACAGCAAAGATGCAGGCCAGCCTGTGCATCCTTGCACTCACCAAAACCTATGCTGTTCTACCCTAGGTTCTATTACATAAGCGGTAGGCCAGAACTAGACATGTGGCCTTCCTAAGTGGCCAGGCATGCACACTGAAAGATTGATTCAATGGAAAGTCCGAAGATCTTTTTTCTCACATCTCGGCTCATTTGTTAAAGAGAAACAACACAAGCAATAACCTGGAAAACATGTGCAGTTTCTTAATTCTTGTCTATTTTTAGTTCTTTTTAATGGGCTTCAAAAGCACTGTATTTTATTTGTATGTTATATAACACTTGTTTTACATTTACATTTATTTTGATTTAATTAAATAAGGGGCATGTTAGTTGTCTGGACATGAGTGTCGTCTGCTGTTCGAAAAGGCATCATAACCATTAATAATTTTGTGTTAACACTTAGCATGATGCATACATGCCATAAGCTCTTGGCAGAAATCTGTGAGGTCAGGCTAATATTTAGGGGAGATTTGACAAAATTCTGTGAGAGTTTAAAAAAAATCACTTTCAAGCTCACAGAAATGTTAAAAGCCTTTATTTTTATGAATTAAGCATATCAAAAGTATAATGTTGTGTTCTTCATAAAATATCCTTTCAGAGAGTCTGAAAATTCTGTGAGATTTAAAATTCTTATGGGAAAGGGATTGCAAAATAGCCAAATTCTGTGAGATGTTGTCTCACAGTGTGAGGTATGGCATGTATAATGATGGGTATAATTTCAGAAGACAATATATTCTGGAAAATATACTGCACATACCCCTTTAAGCACACAGTCAAGTAATTTCTTAGTCTTTAGATTATAGCCCGTGTACTTTTATCTACGTCTTTATAAAAGCATATATTGTTGGTACTCATTTGAAATGACTTGAGGTAGTTCCAATGAATACCAACTACATATGCTTTTATTGAGGCAAATCAAACGAGTGTCAACAGCACAACATAAGCTTTTATAAAGAGATATAAAAGCATATGTTATTGGTGCATATTTGAATTGCCTAGACTTGTCTAGCGTACCAACAATATATGCATTTATAAAGAAAGTCAGAAAGAGAATCACATAAGCATCACTGACTGGTCCCTCATGAAGTTGCCTGTTAATCTTTCTTGAAATAATGTGCCCTTATTAGGTGGACATTTTGCTACAAGTGTTTTTCAAGTAATTTTGAAAAACCAGCACACAGTGCTGTAATTAGGTTGAATACATTAAGTAAAATACCATATAGATCCTAAGTATTGAGACATATAATATAAGCCTGAATAAACAGATCTATAGGAGCTGCAGAATGAGGCATCTAATTTGTAGGATTGTGATTTAAGAAGTAGATCAGCTCTTGCAGTGATTTGATGAGTAACAAATCACAGTTTGGAGGCCTGTTGAAAGTAGATAAAATTAGGAGCTGTAGCAAAAGTTATTTATCTAATTACAATTGATGAATGGACTGTGATTTATTACCCAACAAATCATACACCAGAGCTTACCCAGTATAATATTATCTATTTCAAACACTAAAATGCAATGAAAATGCTGTTGTTTCCTTCGGATTCTCCCAACCTTCTCCCGCGCATTCATTTACTTGTTATTAAAATGTATCAGATGCGAGAAAATGACATTACATCATCTAACATCAAGAAAACGATGAATGATATCGCAAAACATCATAAAAATGTGTGCTCTTTAGCCCAGTGATTGTTGCAGAATAAGACATGCAGTTCTTTATCATTGCCTGTTCAGGCATGCTGTGTTAGAATGGTGCTTTATGGGTTAATGGAACAAGCCTTTTTTTTTATTTTAAATTTTATGGCATGGTAGCAGCTGTACTTCCTATACATACTGCTTGTTAAGTCCATGAAATGTAAATAAAAAGAATAAATGACATAATGAGTGAAGCAGCTGTTTTGCAGCAAGCTTTTTTATGTCCAAAATACTGCTAATTTCAGGTAATTTGCATCAGTCATTGATTCATAATATTATCAATGACATAAAAGAAAATACCATAATTACCCTAGATATTCAGACACTTTATTAAACGCATTAACCAGTTCATTTGGAAGTTGTGGGACAAATTGGCTACTTGCCCATTTTGAAGCATCTAAATGAGTGTGGTCCCAGCATGGGTGCCAGATCAAACTGCTGCTGGAAGAGCAGTTTGATCTTGGTCTACTCTGTTTGCTAAAAGGCATTGTAAATCTGTCAGAATATTTAACGCCTAGCATGCTAGCAGATGGCATTTTAAAAGATTTTTCTTTTTTTTTCCCAGAAAATGTTATTAAGAGACAATTTGCAGGAAACATCAAAGCCTAGCTATTTTCTTAAAAATATATTTAGAAATGTTGTCAGCTGAAATTTTTACTCAACATGCTAAGCCTTAACCCTTAAACTGCCAATCACAACAGTTGTGGTCTGCTTTGTCATCTGCTTGTGATATTAAAAGTCATTTCTGCAATATTGGCACAATCGCAGCTGCAGCAGATGATATTTTAAAATATGTTTTTCTTTTGTAATTTTTTAGAAAAAAAATAAGGCTTTAGATTTCATGTGAATTGTATGCCTAGCCTAGAAATGTCAACCGTTATTTTCTTTTTGAAAGATAATGAAACAAAATTAGAATGTCATCTACTACAACTTTGATGGCGCTTTAACACTTACCACGCTGTGGGCAGATTCAGCAGGCGACAAATTGGTGATATTTTTCTTATTTTTCCTAGAAAATAGGATCTAACATTTCATGCAAATTGTCCTAGGGAAAATAAGAAAAATAAAAAAAAATATTTCAAAATGTTGTCTGCTGAAATTTTTACCCAGCATGCAAAGTATTTAGGGTTAATGATGGTTAAAAAACTTTATTTTACTTAATCACACGCTTTGGCTTTTTAAATGACATGTCTCGGTTTGTCGTAATTATCTACATGCATCAGAATGCTAGAATATCGTGTGTCAGTCACAATATCAAATAGTCCCTAAGTTTTGTATTCATCCCTGGGAAAAAATAGTCCCTGTAAGGACTGGTTTAGTTTGATACATTGTTGTCGCTATTTTAAGTGATCCGAGATATGGTAGAAACAATGGAGGCATTTGTGGTGAGCAAGACATCGTAGAGATGGTGATCTCATCTTTAGATTCATACTGATATTGAAAAATTGACATTCCTTCTTTGTTGATTTTATGCCACATGTATATGAGTACATGCCCACAGCTAGAATTTAAAAAGAGATATTGGGGTGGGACGAAGGTGGGGTCAGAGTTGGTGGGTGGGTGGGGAAGTTGGGAATATAGTATTAGACCTTATAAAGCACTTCGAAAGGGGCTTGACCTTTTTACTCAGCTTCAGGAGACATTAGGTTGGTAATAATCAGTTGAATGCCAGTATGTAGTGACACACGGTGTCTGTGGTTCTAGACAGGCATTTCCCCATGGAATAACTTTCATGGAGATCAATCATGAAATAAAATTTGCTTAGCTGTCATTCATCCCCTTCCACTGATTCAAGAAGAGCAGTTGTTTGTTACTGTCAAAAGTATGAGCACATATAGTTCTGGTTAACTTAGAGCACTAAGTCTCCCCAGAAAAAAAAAAAAAAAAGTTGTTTAAGTTAATTGACCGGTTTGACATGACCTTGACTGGGCAGTAAATCTCCAAATCAAAATTTCTCTGAAAGGATATATTGAAGAGTCAACTGAAAAAAAAAAAAGGTTACATGAAATACACCTGCATTCAATTAAAATTGCAGTTGTTTGATTGCACAGGAAAACATTTGTACACATGTTAAGCCTTAACCCTTAAAATGCCAAGAAAACCTGCATCTAAAAAAGGTTGTCTGTTTATGTCTATGTCGTCTGCTGAATATTCTTGCAAACTTTTCAAACCTATTTTTGCATACAGGCAAACAGTGTGGACCCTGATCAGACTGCTCCCAGAGGAGCAGTCTGATCTGGGTTCACACTGTTTGCAAAAATGACTTTTAAAATCACAAGCAGATGACAGTTGTTGTGATTGGCAGTTTAAGGGTTAAGATGGGCCTGATGTAATCCTCTTTTTTCACATATGGAAGTCATGTTGATTTGTTCTGAGTAGGAATAATTAACTCTACAATGAGTGACTGTAACCCAGTATTTACCTCTCTGGCGGTCATTGTACCTCATTATATGGCTATATTTGACAAAGTGAGAATGTTACCGTCAGGGGGTGGGGTAGATAATATTGATACCTGCTGCTTGCTGCCATGATAATTACAGGTTTGGCCCATCATATTCAAAAATTTGGTATGTTGAATGGTAAGTTAGCAGGCAATGAATGAATGATGTCTTCCTTGTCTATTCTCAAATTTCACTTAAAAATTTTCTCTTGGAGACAATTTATGTGAAAAGTCAGACCTTTTTTACCAGGCAAAACTAGGAAAATAAGAGTAAAATGTTCTCTGCTAAAACTCAAAATTCAGCATGCTAAAAATTGAGTTAAACATTTGCACATTAAACTTTAACTCTCACTGGGCTGTTTTAGCACATGATAAATTGAGGGTATCTTCATATTTTTCCTTGAAAATTAGTTTTGACATTTGAAATTCCAGTGAAATTTCCATTTCAAATCTTGGATATATTGTAATAGCCCTAACTGATGGGACAAATGGGCCTGAGCAGGTGCTTCAGGGTCTACACATTTTTAACAGATCAACAGGCAGACTCATTTTTAGGACAAATATGGCAATTAAGGAGAGGAGGCGTCCCAATCTTTAGGGTAATATGGCATTAAAAAAATACACTTCAACCTCTTTATAACACAGTTCATTATAACACAGTTTTGGATATAACACAGTTCAAAGATGGATCCCAAAAAAGTGTATAGATTATATTGAAAAATGACCATAAATGGTCATTTTTCAATATAATCTATACATTTTTGTTTGGATATAATACGGTTGTTTAACTAACACAGTTTATGCTATGAACCTCAACAATAGTGTTATAAAGAGGTTGTGGTATTATTTAGCAACTGGATAAACAGCGAAAATTAAAAATAAAAGAAAAAAGTGCTGGAGTAAATACTGTAGGTTAAATTCTTAGAGTAAATATGGTAGGTTTGGATGAGGTCTTGGGATGGGATCAGATACTTACAGTTTATTTAGAGGAAGTATGTTAGGTTTGGAAGAGATCAGATACTTGCAGTTTATCTTGCAAGGCATCTCTAAATGGTGATTGATCCCATTCAGTCTTTCCTGGATAGAAACTGAACACATCCTAATTGCACCAAGATAATTACATATATTTGTTTACCGTTTTAACCCTACATATTCCAACTCTTAACTTCTTACCATACTTGTCTGAACAATTGAACATGTCTGTTTTGATTGTGTCATTTCCCAGAGAAAGGGAGAAAAGAGATAGAAGAGATAGTAGAAGAGATGAAAGAGAGGAACAGGGAAGAAAGAGGAACAGGAATGAAAGTGAAGAAACAGAAGAAATAAAAACATTCCCCCTCTGCCCTTACCAGCTATAAGGATAGCAGGCCTTGCCCAACTGTAAGCCAATATCAGTTGGACGCCCCCGTGACGCAAGATACACGACACCTTCGCACCACGTGACCACACCCAAACATGTCTGTTTTACTAATTAATGAGATGATGTATCTAAAAACTGCTGGCTGAGTGGCCAACAGTGTAGACCATGATCAGAAGGTGTATATTATTCTACGACATCGCTGTAGGTAAGGCACTTATTTCAACTAAAGAGTAATGATATTTTTCTTATTTCTCCATGAAAACATATGTTGTAGGTACTCATTAGAAGTGCCTCCATGAGGCGCTTCTAATGAGTACCCACAACATGGGTTTTTGTGGAGAAATAAGAAAAACACTGTGTGAATACCCAGGCTTATCTGCAATTATACTTAGGGTAAATATGGTAGGTATATTCATTTAATATATAGGCAAGAGGAAAGATTGGGTTGTAATCAAACTTTCTCAATTTAAATGAGAATCCAGCAAAGACAAGTAAATATCTCATCAATTTATATAGATTGATGGTGATTGATGTTATGCAGTTTTTTATACTCAAATCAAGCGTCACTTTATTACCTTAAAGCGCTAAGCAAAATTGCAGATCACATTCTAAATGTTGTTTTTCAGAGAAAATACGACTAATAGCATTACATGTGAATTGTCTGCAGATCAAGAGTGGACAATTCACACATAGCAGACGTTTCACAGGAAATGTCAAGTCTTATTTTCTGAGAAAAGTACTAAAAAAGTCAAAATGTTATCTGTTGCAATTGTGGTTAGGACTTTAAGGTTTAAAGCCTTACCAGGCAAAAATTGGCCTCAGTTTCCCATAATTACACTAACTATTGGGAGACCTTAAATCTTTATCATACTTCTTCTGAAATATTAATGTGAAAAATTCATCTTCCTGATCATGATGGTGCTTTTTAGAAACATTAATCCTTGTCCTGCTGAACCGGATATATCCTGCCTTTGCAAACAGTGTAGAACCAGATCAGTTGGCTTCTGAAAAAGCCAACTGATCTGGATCTACACTGTTTGTCATTAAGTATGTGAATTTGTATAAACAATCTGGAAAAAGTAATCTGATTGGCTGAAAATTAGAAGTCGGTGTGGCATCTTAATTTGTTCAGCATGACAAGGGTTATTAAAATAAGCAAGGAGTAAAAATATAAATGAAGTTACCCAGGAAAGGCCACATGCACAAAGGAGAGCCTTAATTCCTGAAACAAATTCAAAAACAAAGACAGGAGGAACCAAAAATGGCAAGACACAATAACACAGTTGCAATGGCTGACATACATTGTATGAGGTGAGGAGGGGGTTAGGGGATGCTAGTGGGAGGTCCCGGGGGAGAAGGGGTTATACTATCAGCTGAAACGTTGAGATTTGTGAAATAAACTGTGCAAAAATATATACTAGTTTTACTTGATCAAAATTCACCCAGATCTTGAAGTGGCTCTAAACATTCAATCATTTTGTTCAAATTTTAGAAGCAGCATGGTAATTAAAAGAGTTAAGGTGTCTGAATATTAAGAGTAAATATGGTAATTTTTGCTTCAGCAAAATTGTGCTGCTAGGATCCCTTTTTTCCCCCGGCATGGTTCATATCTAGATTTCCTGCTAAACGAGATAAAGCTCAATTTAATTAAAGTGTACATATTGGAATCTGTTACTAAATTTGATTGACATTTGATTTGCTTCACCTACCTCCTTCGATCTTCTTTTCAGTAATTATTACATTTGCAAGCTGTTATCAGGAAGTAAAAGAAATTATTTTGACTTGTGTTTTCGCATGAAATACTAAAAATTGAGTTTTCTGAACTTTCTAGTCTACTTTTGGCAGTCAATATTCAGGTTGCATTTGTAAAAAGAGGCCTTAATGTGGTGTTAATTTACCATATTTGAACTTAAGAAGGTATTGGTACAGGAGATCTCATTCAAAATTGTTTTGCCTCTCCTGAAAATGGGTCTGCTCTAAAAGGAGAATATTTTGCTCCCCTTGTTTCTTCAGGAAAACAATGTTGTGCCAGTCCTCAATCAAATTGCCTCATTGAGGGGATTCAAATGAGTACTAGTACTCACAAACTATGGTGAAACATTTCCACCCTCAAAATACGTTTTTATGAAGAAATAAGAAAAAGATTAAAAAATTTGGGTTCAAAAAAAAGCTTTGCAGAGTATGAACCCACTTTACTAGGCATGGCTAATACATGTACCGTATTCGACCTAATAACCGCACTGTGCGCTCAGGTTTTTCAAAATTACTGAGAACACTCATTTGTGGTAAAATATGTATCTACCTACTAAGGATACACTATAAAAAAAGATCAGAAAAGAACTTATTTGATGATGACTATGCCATTTTTTCTGATTTTCTTTATAAAGGCATATGTTGTGGGTACTCATTTGAATTGCATCGACAAGTCGATGCAATTCAAATGAGTACCCACAACATAAGCCTTTATAAAGAAGTAAACAAAAGGTATACTGACTGCCATCTGAAGACTACGAAATTTCTTGACTGTGTGCTTATAGGGGTATGTGCGGTAATTAAATTGAATACGGTAGCTAGTGACATAGCTCCAGATAAGTAGCTATTTTCAACTGAAAAGTACTGATATATTTCTTCCTAGTAAGCATTCTACATAAATTTATAGCAGGCTGTTATTCGCCGGTCAGGGTAGCTGACGGGACGATAACGGCCCGCTGTAGCTTTATAAAGCATGCTAGCTGGGTTATGTCTCCATGAAAAGATATGTTGTTGGTTCACTGCGGTGCTTCTAATGAGTACCCACAATATATGTTTTCATAAAGAAATAAGAAAAATATCAAAACTTTTGGGGTAAAAAAAATCCTTTGCAGTATGTATACATATGAGCTGACAAACCCTTTTTGCCAATGCAGCTAATTTACTATTGATTTAATCTTAAAGCCCCAGGTTTCTAATATTGCAAACTGTTTGTCAGGACAAATTATAATACCACCACCTGTATTCTCACATAATTGGAGGGCACTTGATCCATAAAAAAGTGATAATTTCCACAATATGGAGACAGCTGGTTAAAGAGTTAATTTGTCCAGAATAACTCTCATTTTAAAACTAACAACAACTTTTTAACCCTTTTTCTTCTAATTTTTCTGAGCCAGTAAGGCCTGACATTTCATGTGATTTGTCTGCCTAGCAGATATGATTAACATAACATGTCAAGCCTGAATTTTTCAGAAAAAAAAAAAAAAATTGTTCAAGAACATGATGTTTTTGGGCAGTCAGTTGTAATTGAAATCTTCTTAGTTCAGTCATCCATCAGCCTTTTGTCGGATAATTATAATTGGATCCAACTAGAACCCTTCACAATCTTTCGTAAAGCTCACCAATTACTGTCCCCACGTGCTCAGGTGTGCGACAATACTGGCGGATTATACAAAAGCAATGAGGTGAGCTTTTGTCCAACTTCACACAGTATTGGACAATGTTCACGTTGAGTTAATTGAGTGACTGTCCAACTTTTCAAGGGCGGCCGGCATATTTAAGGATAAAATAAATGTCACTTGGTGATCTGTACCTCCTTGACCACAGAGTTTCACAAAAATGTGTTCGCTGAAGATAAGATGTTTTTGTAAGCATTTATCACTCTCTGGGCAAATTCAAGAGATGACAAATTGATAGTTTTTCTTATTTTTTCCAGAAAACGAGATTTGACATTTCATGCAAATTGTCTTCAGAAAAGATAGTTTGCATGAAATGTCTAATCCCATTTTCAGTAGAAAATAAGAAAAATATTTCAATATGTTGTCCTCTGAAAATTTTACCCAGCATGCTAAGCATTAGTCTAATTGTAATAAGGTATTCATCTGATTGATGAACCACGTCAGAATTGGTCAAATCATTACGGAATATGAGTCAGACCACATGAAAATGTTTCTTAGCAAATGCACAAATAGAAAGGAGGAAGTCCCAGGCCAGCTAGGCTGCACATTCCAAGGCCATGCAGACGACTCATGGTCTTTGATACTTGTCAGTTCCAGTGTAACCAAAGTAACATAAAATAAGGAATCAAGTCAAAGGTTACGTTTTATGGTAATATTACCATATTCGATCTAATTACCGCACTGTGCGCTTAAGTTTTTCAAAATTACTGGGAACACTCTGTTGTGGTAAAATATGAATCTACCTACTAAGGGTACACTTTCAAAAATCAGAATAGGATTTATTTGATGATGATAATGCAATTTTTTCTAATTTTCTTTATAAAAGCATATGTTGTGAGTACTCATTTGAATTGCATTGACAAGTTGATGCAATTCAAATGAGTACCCACAACATATGCCTTTATAAAGAAGTAAAGAAAAAGTACACTGGCTGTAATCTGAAGACTACGGAATTTCTTCACTGTGCACTTATAGGGGTATGTGCAGTAATTAGATTGAATACGGTATATTTATCCTAAGTATTTAGACAGACAGGCCTGAGCAAATAGTGTAGATTGAAATCAGGTGCTGCAGAATTCTAAAGCTACTCATTAGAAACATCTCAAAATAGAAAAGACAGTCACAGAATGTAGTCTACCAATGACACAAAGAGGAAAAGTAAACAAACTACAACAGACAACACATATGCTACGTTTAACCAATGAAATGCAAAGCAACCAGCTCCTTATTCATCAACAAGGTGATCACAATACCAGACAGAAATCTAGTAGGAGTCCTAAAGGATGGTTCAGTACAAAAATAACAAAAATGATCCAAATACTTAACCCATTGTATACTGAATAGACTCTCCCACACAATATATTGGAAGAGTCCAATTTCAATTTTAGGTACGTCCAGCTATGAGATCTACATATTCCTAGAGAAAAATGGCTAAACTATTTGCAAACAGTGGAGACCCTGATCATACGCCACGTTCTGCAGCGTCTGATTTGGATCTGCACTGTTTGCCAATTACCCTTTTACAGGTCTCCCGATTACAGTGGGTTAAAGTGCCAGACAAAATTGTAGCAGATGACATTTTATTTTTGTTTATTTATCTATTTATTTTTGCAGAGAAAAAAGACTTATTACTCATGTAAATTTTCTGCTATGCAGAAAATGACAAGCAAAATCATACAACAATATACAGGTATACATCTTATTTTGGCTTTATCTTGTGATTATTACCTAATCAAGTGACTAATGAAACATACTACTCCGGTAAGGTAGGTTTGTCTGTGGGACATCACAATTATTGCATCAAAGGAGCTTAATTAGAACCCTGACCATGAACCCCATTTGCATGAATTAGATTATTATAGCTGGACAGTTGACAAACTAGTCAACTCCAGCACTCTAGATAATTTTATAACTGCTTTTTTCAACCAGTCACATCAGCCTGTTGGTTGGTTAGTTCACTGTCCAAGTTTTGTGATGGTTGTACCACTTTTCATAGCATAAAAAAAAGTTATATTCAAATAATAAACAAACAAAATCTTGAAAATCGTATTAGAAGTGGATGACGAAGACAGATAACACCACTCGAACTACCCATATATCTAGAACAAATTTCCATGGTCCCAAAGATGATTGAGCCATTGAGGTTCGACTGTATTTTAAAGTTTGGTTGAAAAAAGTGTTGTATCTGGAGTAATGAGGGTTAATAGTCTAATCCATACCCAACATGGCCAGGGGTATGGCTTGGTGTGTCTTACCATGCTATAGGCTAATTCATTTCATGACAAATTGATGATATTTTTTTCTTATTTATCCGAGAAAGTAGTATCTGACACTTCATGCAAATTGTCTCTTTAGAAGGAGGCAATTTGCATGAGATGTCAAATCCAGTTTTCTAGGAAAAATATTTCAAAATGTTGTCTGCTGAAGAAACTTTTACCCAGCATACTTGGTGAGTCCTTATTATCTGAAGAAATTAAGTAAGGTAGCTATTTATTATGATATTCTTTTCTTTAATATTTTATGCAAACCTAATTCATACAGCAAATATTAGGATTTTGGTAATACCATATCAGCCCTAAGTAATCAGACAGAAATGCCTGAACAAAAAATGCTGTAGGCCCAGGGATTGAGACCCTGAAGAATCAATTTGGTAGGGGGTCTGCACTATTTGCAAAATGTAACTTCCCTTCCTGCTTACTTCCCTTCTGTTCTGGTTCTTTTGAATGGGAACTTTTACTTAAGTACCAAATTTATTTCTTTTGTTTTTCTCTGATTTTATTCAAACTCATACACATGGTGTACAAATAGACAGCCTTACTACTCATGTGACAAACTGATGTTCATTTCAAATACAGTCGAACTTCAATGGCTCGAACATCTTTGGGACCATAAAAATTGTTCCTGACATGGATGGTTCAAGCCATTGAGGGTTAATTATGGTGCCAAGTCAGGAAACAAATGGCGATAATTTAGGGATTTTTTTTTTTTTTCGATTTTCTACACAATAATTGTATGTTGAGTGTACTCATTAGAATTGCCTCAATGAGGCAATTCTAATGAGTACCCACAATATACAATTTTAAGATAAAATAAGAAAATTTCCCTAAATATTTGTTTTCTTGAGCTATCAGAAGAATTACGTAGGGACTCAAAAACGAGTTCGAATTAGCCATGGTAAACGAGGCAGCGGTGTTCGAGCTATTGAGGTTCGACTGTACTTAAAAAATAACTTCAGGAGATTAGTTCGCAACATGAGCATTGCAGGAAGGATTCGAGTAATTGAATTGATTCGTCTGTGAATTTCTGTGCATTTATTGCCAGAAGTGGTTTTATTAGAGTCCATGTGGTTCACACAGAATCCTATCATTTCTGATCAGAGCCTTCGCTGTCTGCACATGGCTTGAAAAAATATTTCCCATGGCATGGCTCATGTAATGGTAGTTAGCTGAATTGCTGCAATAAGATACATGTATTACTAATGAGTACCCACAACATACCGTATTTGACCTAATTACCACACTGTGCGCTAGATTTAATTAGATTTTTCAAACTCACTGAACAAACTTGTAGTAAAATATCCATCTAATAAGGGCACACTTTAAAGAAAGACCAGCAGCAGACTTCATGAGGAGCATATTTTACCCTTGTCCTGCTGAGCCCCGATATACCCTGCATTGGCAAACAGTGCAGATCCCGATCAGTTGGCATCTGAAGAAGCCAACTGATCTGGAGCTGCACTATTTGCCATTAAGTATGTGAATTTATAGCAACAATCTGGATCAAGTAATCTGAAATTAGCAATGGGCATGGCATCTTAATTTATTCAGCAGGACAAGGGTTAATGATGCTTATGCGATATTATTTTCTGATTTTCTGATTTTCTTTATAAAAGCATATGTTATAGGTACTCGCCTCAACTGGTCGAGGCAATTCAAATGAGTTCCCATAACATATGTTTTAACCCTTAGGCTGCTAATCACGACTATTGTTGCGCTGGAGGGGTCTGCCAACTCTAAAGCCTGTCAAACTTACCATATACCACATGCAACCATTCAGAGCAAGTGTTCTCATACAGGAGTGAACCTACTTTCATACAAACACGCCACTTTTCATTAGATAGGCAGGTGCTGGATTTTACCCCCACTAAAAAGACAGAGAATACCAAATATCAAGCTGCCATTAATTTCAGCACTCACTTCAACAGACTGATCACGATTTTCTGGAAAAAAAGCCAATAACACCTGAATCATTTCCAGTGAGGAAGAAGTAGGAATAACAGTAGAACCTATGTATGTCACTTGTTTCATTCGCAATAGTACACAGTAGGCACTGGTCCCTTGTAACATTTTTTTTTTTTTTTTAAGTGTCTTAAATGGTTCCAGGTTTACACGTGACTGTCACGTGACTTTCTAGTCACGTGACCATCCCTTCTCCCGTAAAATGGCCACCTACGATCGGCAAATTGTATGTGAAAATTCCATGTAATTCGAGGCAAAATTAAGGGAGTAATGACTTCTCGAGTAGAGGTACCCCCTCTTACAGGCTTGATTCATTTTTTTCTTAGCAGCCTAAGGGTTAATAAAGAAGTAGATAAAACTACACTGGCTGTAATCTAAAGACATCTAAATTGCTTGACTGTGCACTTATAGGAGCGTGTGCGGTAACTAGGTCGAATACGGTATTATGTTTTCCGGGGAGAAGTAAGAAAAATATTTATCTTGAAATCCCTTTTTATCTGGATTCTTGTGTACAGAAAGGATATTAATTTTGATTATAAGATTATAGTCTAATTCTTTGAGATAATCTGTTAGTTTAAGAATTTACCAGATTAAAGAATTTCTTTTTATTGTAGGCTGCCGTATTTATGCTAAATCTGAATGGTCATCAGAGCTTGCATTAATGGAAGTCTCTAGGTTTCAGAGACTCACAAAAATTGCCCTTGGACTTCCAAATATTGATGCTGGACTGCTATAGCTGATTTAACATGAACTCCTATTTTACTTATCATTTAAAGTTCCTAAAGAAAAATATAAACTATGGCAAAATGTGAGATTTTAAGTTCAGCTGAAATTAAAATTAATGCTAGAATGTCCTGGGACTTCCTGTTTCTGAATGTTAGTGCAAGCACTGGTTCATCCATCCATTTGAATGTACAAATGCACCAACAAACACACATGGCTAGCCCAGTATAACTGAAACACTGTTGAAAGTGTAGCAAACCTTAGAGTACCCCTCCCACCAGATCATCACTTCCACTGCCCTTTTCATAGTTTCTTGGTAGGGCCATGTTTCTTTGTTTTGTAAGCATCTGGGGGGCAATGGCTAGCATTCCCGACTGGATCACAAGGTCGGTTTGAATCTACTCTAGTGAGTCATGTATGATGTATGGTGGATTTCTGTTTGGAGGGTCTTAACCCTTGAACTGCTAATCACAACAATTGTCGTCTGCTTTGTCATCTGCTTGTGATTTTAAAAGTCATTTTTGCAAACAGTGTGGACCCAGATCAGACTGCTCCTCTAGGAGCAGTCTGATCAGGGTCCACACTGTTTGCCTGTATGCAGAAATAGGTTTGAAAAGTCTGAAAGAATATTCAGCAGACGACATAAACAGACAACATTTTCAGATATAGTTTTTCTTGGCATTTTAAGGGTTAATTGCATCACACCTGCAGTAGATGACATTTTTTGTTTTGTATTTTTATAGAAAATAATGCTTGACATTTTATGTGAATCAGATGATTCACATAAAATGCAAAGCCTTATTTTCTCTAGAAAATAATAAAAAAAAAATAGAATATCGTCTGGTACAATTTGCTTAGTGCTTTAAAATTTAATTAAGACTTTGACTCTTTGCACACTGAATTCAGATATTAGCAAACAACATTTTGAAACAAATTTAAAATAGTTTTCTTGTTGTTTTTTTTTCTTTCCAAGAAAACAGAGCTTTACGTTTCATGTGAATCATCTACTGTAATGACAAATTCATTTTTGAAACAAACAAAACCAAAAAAAAAACAAACAAACAAAATGCCCCTCACGTGTCATCTGCTAGATTCACCATCGATGTGCAAAGATTTTGACAAACTGTTTTTACTAGTAGAACAATCAGTTTTAAAGTCAATCAGTCTAAATCAATAATGGGCAAGCTTATGTACTGTATGAGTGGTTTACCATATTTTTGACTCCAAATACCTAGTTTTCTTAACCCTTGTCCTGCTGAACCCGGATATACCCTGCCTTTGCAAATAGTGTAAATCCAGATCAGGTGGCTTCTGAAGAAGCCACCTGATCTGGATCTGCACTGTTTGCCGTTATGTATGTGAATTTATAGCAACAATCCCAATCAAATAATCTGATTGGCTGAAAATTAGAAGTAGGCATGGCATCTTAATTTATTCAGCATGACAAGGGTTAAGAATTAACTATGGTTGAATTCATTATTGAGAAAAGATTTATGTGGCAGACTGTCTCCATTACTTGCTACATTTGTCTTTTCATTCCTTCTATCACTTTTTTTTTAACCTTTGTCTCTTTAATCCCAGTTCATGCATGGTTTTGCTGCTTTTTTTTTTTAACTAAAAGACATAGCTGATTAGAATATTGCATGTTACAACTAGACTGTACATCTTGGAAAGACTCTGAAAAGGGGTCAACTCAGAAAGGAAAGAATTTGTTCCATTTGGAGCAAATTCTTTCTATTTAGAGTAATCCCTTTTGGAAGGGACTTTTTCATACAGGAAAGAAAACAGTACCGGTAAGTCAAAAAAGTTATCTCCCTTGATGGAAGTGGTGAAAAATCTACCAAGTGTATCAAGTCCCCTTGACCCATTGTAGTCTGGAGACCCTTAAAAGGGTAATTGGAAACCGTATTGTGCAGACCCAGAACAGACACCGCAGAATGCAGCGTCTGATCAGGGTCTCCACTGTTTGCAAATAGTTTAGCCATTTTTCTCAAGGAACATGTAAATCTCATAGCTGGAAGTACCTAAAATTGAAATTGGACTCTTCCAATATATAGTGTGGGAGAGTTTATTCAGTATACAATGGGTTAAATGTATTTTAGTAACTATTGTATTTACCCTAAATAATTCTGACATTTATTCCTTACCCATACTTGTCCTAGAATATGAACAAGTCCCATTTCATCACTTAACCCTTGTCATGCTGAATAAATTAAGATGCCATGCCCAGTTCTAATTGTCAGCCAGTCAGATTCCTTGATCCAGATTATTGATATAAATTCACATATTGAATGACAAATAGTACAGGTCCAGATCAGTTGGCTTCTGGAGACTGTTTGCCTTAGCATGTTGTGTTTAGCAGGAGAAGGGTTAACTAGATCACGCAGTTAATGGTACACCACCGCAAAATCCCCACACTCTGTGTTAATGTTGCTGATAGCATGACAGGCAGATAGACTCACTCTCACACACCCATACCATGAGGGGAAGTCATGTAGCAAGTTTAATTGAATTCCATCCAGTGGATTAGGAGATAGTGTGACAAATGGATGGACGGACAGTCTGGAGGTGTTTACAATATATCCATCATTAAAGCCTGGTGATACGATAATGATCTATTGAAAAACTGCTGGATGCATAGCAAACTGTGCAGACTGAGATCAGTTGCCAGTCTTTGGCATCTAATCTGGGTCTACATAGTTTGCCCTGGCCTCTCTTTCTGAATGCAATATTTCCTAGTTCTTAGTGCTATCCCGAGTCAATGTTTTCCCCCATAGGTAGTGTGTTATGTGTGTTAGTGTGTGGGGAGGTGGGGGGGGGGGGCGGGCAGCTTTGTGCGATGCAGTGCGAATGGAATGGCTGGGATACCCTGGAGATTAGACAGCAAAATATCCCTGCCTCAGGAATTTGACAGACCACTGGAAAACATGGGTGGGATTTTAGATAACTGAGCTGGAAATTCTTCAGGAAAATAAGTGAAAAATCTGAAGCCCACCCACAGGATTTTTGACAAAAAGTTAGAACTCCAGGGTAATGAATAAAGAATTAGACATAAAACTATGAAAAATGTCTAATTTCTGGGGCTAATCCTGCCACCCCAACTCAGGGGCAGCAGGTGTATATGTGTTTGTGGATGGGGGGTGGGGTGGGGGCGTGGGAAACATTGATAGGTGCAAAGAAAACAGAAAAAAATGTTGTCTGACTACTCTGTACTTATCTGGAGACTGAGGAAATTTTATTAGCTTCTAGATTTCAGTAAATCATGTCTTTTTTCCCATTTCTCTAGCTATGTTGATTGTGGTGCTATTCTTTGATCCATGACAGAAAAATGTTATAATTCTCATCTAATAACACACACTAAAAAAGTTTTCATTATCTCTAATGAATTTTGCACTTGTGTAGCTAATTCTCTGTCTTTTCACTTGAATGGGGAAGTGCCTCCATGGGAGAGTACTCCAGATAAGATCTTATCTCTTCTTGAAAACATATGTTGTGCATCTCATTGGGACTTGTTTTCACCAGGAAATAATAAATATATCAGTATACCAGTTGATTTTTTTAAATTTTTCTGAGAATAATTCACATGAATTGTCAATCCTTATCTTCTCTAAGAAATAACAATGTCAATTTTTAGAATGTCCTGCAAAACTTAAAGTGTTAAGAAGGGATAGTATGTTAATTTGGGATAATTGTTTCAGTTCTTCATAAAAAAAAATGTTGCAGGTACTCATTAGAAGCACCTAGACCTAGTTGAGATGCTTCTAATGAGTAACACAAGATATATTTTAATGGAGAAATAAGAAAAATATCCAAGACTTATCGCAAACTGTTTTCCTAAAGTCCTGGAAAAAGAAAACAGTTCTGAGCAAAATTATAGCAGATGACTTTCTATTTTTTTTTTTTTAATAATTTTTCAGAGCAAATAAGTCTTGGCATTTCATGTGATTTGTCTGCTAGCTAGGCAGATGATTCACATGAAATGTCAAGCCTTATTTTTTCTGAAAATAAAAAGATGTTGTCTGCTGCAGTTGTGATTAATAGTTTAAGGCTTATATATCGAGAGTCTTGGGGGTAATTATTCTATCCTATTATCTGCATTATCCTAATGCCTAGAATGCTGTTTCATGCAAATTGTCTCCCTTGAGACAATTTGCATGAAACGGCATAGCTGAATGAGAAAAACATTATGAATTTGTCGTCTGCTGAATTTGCCCATGACATGCCTAAAGTTTTAACAGAAATATGAATGCAAAAAGCAGACATTAGTGTTGTTTTATTAATTAATAAATAAAAAAAAAATGTTACTATCTGACTTTGGATTGAAATTTTTAGGATGGCTTAGACTGTATGTAGAGTTGCTAGGAAATGATTAGAGAGAAAAAAAGGACATTGGATTAATACCATACTTACCCTCTGTATTTGGACAGACCAGCTCAAGCAAACAGTTAGTAATAAGACTAAGGTCTGATAGTGTCACATCACGAAAACACGCCTATATAATTTTGACCCCCTTAAACCCCACTTTTATACAGTAAAACTGGGGTTCACAGGGGTATAAATTATTTTTCTTATTTTGCTGAAAACCATAGATTGTGGGTACTCATTAGAACCACCTCACCCAGGGGGTTCTAATGAGTACTCTCAGTCTATGTTTTGAGCAAGAATATGAGAAATATCGGAATTTTTAATCTAAAGAATTTCTTTTTTAGGTTGTAAAATTTTCAGTATATTTGAAAGGCGTGTTTCTACACTGTTAGCCACTCATCCAGCAGTGTCAGGTAGTAAAATGGTTCAGATTTAAGGGTATGTGTGGTAAGGAGTTGAGGTGTCTGAATATGGCACTTTTTCTGAGAACTTTCTCCAATTAGATTTTGCTGAGATGATTCTAATGTTACCTGGATTCCCTTGAGCAATACAGGTTTGATGCAGATATACATGTAACTAAGAAATTATTCTCTAATTCTGATTACCCCATTTATATGGAGTTAGTATGAAGTCAAATCTCTTAATGTTTCCTTGTACAGAGCCTATTTAACCTAAAATTACTAAGATCGTGGTTGACAGGACATTAAAACAATAAAATCGCTTCCAAGCATCTGAAACATATCTGGCAGTTTGAACACCATTTCATGATAATTATATTGAACTACCCTGTACTATGGTTTACCTGTGAAATTTACCTGTACGTTATTAGACTGTCGTAGTTGACTAAACTGTGGAGTTTTTATGCTTTGTGCAGCGAAGTTCGTAATCCATTCATTCAAATCTGATCTCTGATCACCAATTACTAGTCACTTATTACAAGAACACTGGTGCCAGCGTAGTAGAATGTGACTCGTGTCGGAAAGATATTAAACGTGCTTAGTGCAGTGTATTGTAGTTCACGACTTCAAAGAGAAATTAAAAAGTAAAAATTAGCTTGTAGTGTCGTAGATTGAAAAGGAGAGGATTATGTTTCTGACAGTTGCTGCAGTGAGAAAAAAAGTTCCCTATGGTATTTATCCAAAATGTTGGGACACCTTATCTCCTTACCATACTTATCCTAAAATTTGAACAAGTCTATTTTGTTACCTGTTGATGTGTCTGATAGGCAAACAGTGTAGACCGAGATCAGAGCTTGCAGCCTCTGATCTGGGTCTGCACTGTTTGCTCAGGCCTGTCTGTCCCAGTATTTAGGGTAAATACAGTGATCAGATTTTGATTTTTTTTTCTCTTGATTATTAAACCTGTGAAGATTTGGATAAGTGGTTCCGTATTGTTGAAGACTAAATAATTGTCAGCAACCGATGATTTTTGTTGTATAAAGTAATAACACCACATGTGATTTTGAAAATTGCTATGGCCACAACTCCAGATAAGCGGAGGTAGCCACATAATAGCTTTTTTATTTCTCCATGAAAACATGAAGTGGTTCTAATGAGTACCCAAAACATATGTTTTCATAGAGAAAAAAGAAAAATATCAATACATTTCGGATTAAGGAATTTTATTAAGGTGTTCACAGAATTAAGTGAGATTTTCCCGGAATTTATATTGCATTGTGCTATCAGAGAAGTTTTCTTCATAATTTATATATGACATCGAAGACAGATCTGGATTTTATGGAAATATTATCGAGGGATTTTCGGTAGACTTTTTATGATAGGGAAGACAGTTGTAATGGAAATTTATTTATAAAGCTTGGGCGGAAAAATGTTCAGTCTGTTTATTTACATATCCAGGAAACTATTTATGAATCAGTCATTGATTTTAAACCTAACTGAGCTGTGTCGGAACCAGTTATTTTATCTATCCTAACATTAGCGTTTTAGTTTTTGTTTAATGTCTGAGGGAAGCCTTTATTTGAGACATGACCATTGATCAGCCTACTCCAGCAACAGAGAAATGTAACCAGTTACTATTATTATTATTGTTGACACTGCAATTTCACACCAGATCGTTTTAGGTTAAAATCAATGAAACGATTCTTTGGATAAGTGTTTCGGAAGTATTTATTTGAAAGTCTGGTGTATCTGCAGATAAATATGTATTTCTTCTTTTGGAATAACCTACACCATGTCATAATAATTTTTGATAAGATTAAGTTTTATTTAAGGTATTTACCCAATATGTACAATGTATTTGGACACCTTAACCCCTATCTATACTTGTCCTAAAAGAACATGCCCATTTGACTAAACCTGTTGCTATGTCTAAAACTGCTGGATTAGTAGCAAACATTGCAGACTGATCAGATGCTGCATTCTGCAGCATCTGATCTGGGTCTACAATGTTTGCTTAGGTCTGTGCATTATGATAAGGGTAAATATGGTAACTGCTATTTTTTTTTATTGGTATTAAGTTATTAAATATTCAGAAGCTTAACATTCAATAAAGGAATATATTTATTTATTCGGGATGACCTAAAATTACATAAATCAGAATTAAACAAATTTTATAAGGAGTTGGCATAAACAATTTTCAGGACTATTATACTAAGGGCTCTTGCTGTGAATTTTATTGCTGAAAATCTTTTCATCTTGTCCAGTTTAATTGCTTATTTACCTAACATTACCATTGTCAGATTGGAAGCCACTGGCCTTACTTTCCATATATGGACAATAATGTAACAATTGCAAAAATAAAATTGGAAGCTCTTGAAAATAAAAGAGACAACGCATTAAAAGACAATGTAAAAAGGGTGACAGAGGGAACAAATAAGTTTGTTGACAGATCGGATCCGACATTAAAAAATCATTGCTCCTTAGAGTTTAGGTGCTAATGTCGTTTTGATTGGGCAGTTTAGGACATTTTATTCCAATTTGCCTGCAAGATTTTTCTGTCACCGAATGTCATAGACAATGATAGTAATGGGTACAACTGTCATGGAACGGTAGTTAATGATTCTGTTGAAGAGGTTATAACAAGTGTGATTGACAAATTACCTGTGTGTATTGAAGAGAAAGTATAAGCCTTAAGGGGAATTGATAAACTTTCTGGTGAGATAACCCTGTCAAAATTGGTTTTGCTCCCTTCTGAAAAGGGGTCTGCTCTAAAAGGAAAGAATTTGCTCCCCTTGGGAGCAAATTCTTTCCTTTTAGGGTAGATCCCTTTTCAGAAGGAATCTGCTGTCCAGGAGAGCAAACAGGATTTTACAAGAGTCGCTTCCCTTGTAAAATATGGCTGGAAATATTACAAGTGTATCATCCCCTTAAATCCTAGGAAAATATGTTTTACCTTTTGATGTTCTCTTTTTCCTAGCTTGGTGATGAACATTTAGGGGGACAGCAAGTAAAGGATTGAAAAAACAAATTACTGAATGACATTGCTCGAATCTTTAAAGATTCCGAACTTAGGTAAGGGTTATTGACAGATTGCTGCTGTAGTTATTGGAGGCAGCTCCTGCATGTAAGCAGCAGAAAAATGAAATCATCTTTTGGAAAGTTGCCTGTTATTTTGGAATCAAATAGATCACTCATATAATAAGTACAATGTTAATGTTTGGTTGAAGAGAAAAGTTATTGAATTTCATTTGTGGTTGTGAATGACATGTATGTGAAAGAACCTTTGTGAACCTTTTGAGGTTGGAGTTAGCTTTTTAAATAGAATATGGATTGATACACTTTTTAGTAATGTATATGCTGTGAGCAGTGCTGAATGGTATGGAATGTTGTATAAAAAATAAATAAAATAAAATATGCTAACAATGTTAAACAGATAAGTTTATGGTCTAAAGAAGGAATAATTTTACGAAACCTGTCATGGTAAATTAGCTGTGTTGATTTTGATTTTTATCCATGACAAATATATCAGAAAAAATATACATTTTTAGCAGATGACAAGAAGTTTAAAATTGTGTTATTAATAATTTACATGAGATATAAGTACACAAACATTTAGGAACAAAATTCTGTTGCTGGGGTATGGATTAAATAAATGATTGACAGAAATATAGGTAAAAAAAAGAAAGAAACAAAAGATTGAATGACAAAAATTTAGTTGTCTTCATTGAGCTGAAATCAATCAGTCAGTCGTTCAATCACCATTAACCCTTAAAGCGCCAAGAAAAACTGCATCTGAAATGTTGTCTGTTTATGTCGTCTGCTAAATATTCTTTCAGACTTTTCAAACCTATTTTTGCATACCGGCAAACAGTATGGAGGACCCAGATCAGACTGCTCCTCTGGGTCCACACTGTTTGCAAAAATGACTTTAAAATCACAAGCAGAAGACAAAGCAGACGACAATAGTTGTGATTGGCACTTTAAGGGTTAAACTGTCTCTGTTGAGAAACATCATAGGATAACTACAATTAGCGGCATTTACCGCATGGCATGCTGGGTAAAATTTTCAGCAGACAACATATTGAAATATTTTTTCAGATTTAACCCAGAAAATAGGGATTTGACATTTTATACAAATTGTCTCCTGGGGATACAATTTGCCATAAAATTGTTTCCTGGGGATACAATTTGCATGAAATGTCAAAGCCTGTTTTCTGGGAAAACTAAGAAAAATATTTAAAATTGTTGTCTCGCGAAATTTTTACCCAGCATGCTAAGCGTTAGTTAATGGATATATTTGGTTGTATCAGTAGTATTGTTTGTTGTTTACACACCATTGTTCTGTACTCCACAATATTTAATAAAAGAATTGTGAAAAAATCTCAATAAAATGTTCCTGATGGTAGGACTGATACCCTAAACCTTTGATCACAGATTAACGCTTAGCACTCTGGGTAAAATTTTCAGCAGACGACATTTTGAAATATTTTTCTTATTTTTCCCAGAAAACAGGATTTGACATTGCATGCAAATTGTCTCCTCAGGAGACAATTTGCATGAAATGTCAGATCCTGTTTTCTGGGAAAAATAAGAAAAATATCATCAATTTGCCGTCTGCTGAAAATGCCCAGAGAGTGGTAAAGGTTAAAATAGATAACAAATGATTGGAATACACCGAGGATTCAATATTGTGGTAAAAGGATAACACGGGTTACGTTGTATTGAATTTCAATGATCGACTATTTGCATTTGCTGAATACAAAAAAAAAAAAAAAAAAAAAATCATATATTACCTGCATTAATTGTTAAAACTTGTGTTTAAGGAATTTCAGTTTTTGGCTGTTTGCAATAGCTGAATATTTAAAAAAAAAAAAAAAATAAATAATAATAATAATAACCAATCATACATTATCTGTATATAAATAAAAAAATAATAAAAATCATACACTACTAAATGTATAGATTGTTTAAAATCTTTAATGTTTAAGGAATTAATACTGGAAAGAGTTAAAAGGTGTGTGTTTAACAATATGTACTAGACATCAATAAATGGTTGGACAGTAATAAGCAAGCTATTTCAATAGACTTTGTTTGCTGAAGGTATTAATACCTGCTTTAACATTCATTAGGTACATGTTAGCTCTTGAAGTAGTTCATTGTCTTCATGTTTTTGTTGAAAGGTTTGAAAGCACATGTTTGTCATGTTGTAAAGGTGAAGAAATGACAAAGACGAGACAGATTGATATCTGTAGATGTGGTAAAAAAGAACCTATCGAAAGTGCTGAGGTGACAGAGATTTGTATTTTAAGAAAAGTGATTATCGATAGATGAACAAGTTGTCTTGCCACCAAGTACCATAAAATATGGAACAGCTTGTTGAGGAAAGGATCCTTTGTGGAATGTGCATATATTTTAATAATTTTTTACATTGTTTGGATAATCACATTGGATGCAGCTGCTGGGATTTATCTAGTCTTTTTCTTTAAAATTTCTATTTTCTGAATAGAGATTCAATGTTTGGATTAATTTGGTTCAAGTTTGGATTGTTAAGTCCTAGAAAGAGCAGCTAGAATGATGAAATGGTCCTATCGTAAAGAATGTATCTCAGGAGGGAAAAAGGTGAGATGATTTTTCTTGGTTTGTCAGTTTGCTGACTTAAAATTTAAAACCTATAATTAGTACTATAATTTCAGTCATTGTACAGAATATAAAATTCTTTTGGTTAACTGTGAATAGCAACCATTTACATTATAACAGAGGAATGAATTGTTAAGGAGGAGTATTTCATGATAATTCTGGGATAATTTTCTCTAGTTCTCCATGAAAACATATTATGTTGTGGGTATTTGTTAGAAGCACCACACCAAGACACTTCTAGATGTTGTGTATCTTAGGTCACTGGAGGGTCCAACTGATATTGGCTTACAGTTGGGCAAGGCCTACTATCCTTATAGCAGGTAAGGGTAGAGGGGAATGATTTTATTTCTTCTGTTTCTTCACTTTCATTCCTGTTTCTCTTTCTTCCTTGTCCCTCTCTTTCATCTCCACTTCTATCTCTTCTATCTCTTTTCTCCCTTCCTCTGGGAGATGACACAAAGTGACCCACAAGGGTTGACGTGTCATTAAACCCCAACACAATCAGTCAGTCAATCAGTACCCACAACATATGTTGTTCTCCGTAAAAAACATGTTGTGGGTACTGATTAGAAGCACCTCACTCAGGCGCTTCTGATGAGTACCCACAACATGTTTTTTGGAGTACTCATTAGAAGTGCCTCACCAAGGTGCTTCTAATGAGTACCCACAACATATGTTTTTAAGGAGAAATAAGAAAAATTATCCCAGAATTATCACCAAATACTCCTCTTTGACAAGTCCACTGATAATAATATACCATATTTGCCCTAAACATGGGAACATTACCTAACTCCATACCATACTGAGTAGTCTGTATTGTTTGCTCAGGCAGTCTGTCCCAGTATTTGAGGATAAATATGGTATTAAAGCAGTACCATATTAACCCTAAGTATTCAGACACCTCATCTCCTTCCCATACTTGTTCTAAAATTTGAAAAAGTACAAATTACTACCCAATATTGTGTCAAAAAATTGCTGAATGAGTGGCAAACATTGTAGACCATGATGAGATGCTTCATTTTGCAGCTTCTCATCTGGGATTAGACTGTTTGCTCAGGCCTGTCTGTCAGAATACATATGGTAAATAGGGTATGTCCCATTTACCAGTGCACAGACATGACTTTTAACCCATTGTATACTGAATAGACTCTCCTACACTATGTATTGGAAGGGTCCAATTTCAGTTTTAGGTATGTCTGGCTATGAGAGTTACATATTCCTGGAGAAAAATGGCTGAACTATTTGCAAACAGTGGAGACACTGATCAGACACCGCATTCTGCGGTGTCTGATCTGGGTCTGCACTGTTTGCAAATTATCCTTTTAGGGGTTTCCAGACTACAATGGGTTAACACAGCCGAAAAGATTTAGTTACTCTGATAGTTTTGCATTACCTCAATATCCCTATTTATTTGGGACAAACAGGCCTGAGCTAACATTTTAGACCCAGAACAGACATTGCAGATGCACCCTCTGATCAGGGTTTTTAAACATATAAAATGGTCTTGTTCAAATTTTAGGGAAGGTATAGTTAAGAGTTAACCCATTGTAGACTGAATGAACTCACCCACACTATATATTGGAATAGTCTAATTTCAAGTTTTAGGTATGTCAGGCTATGAGATTTAGATATTCCTAGAGAAAAATGGCTAAACTATTTGCAAAAAGTGGAGACACTGATCAGACGCCACATTCTGCGGCATCTGATCTGGGTCTGCACTGTTTGCCAATTACCCTTTAAGGGTCTCCCGACTACAATGGGTTAAGTTGTCCCAATATTTAGGGAAATACAGTGTTTTTGCTGAAAAAATGGCAAACATAGTGCATCCAATTCAAATTGTCTTTTTAGGATCTGTTAAAATTCTGCCCTACCCTGTTTGCTCAGATGCTACTTTCCATATATTTTGGGTGACTATGATATTGTGTCTGTGCTTACTATCTTCCAGGGCCCAGTTGTTCAAAACTAACGATGTCATTATTTAATTATCGTTAAAACTTTGATAATTAAATAGCATATATGCTAATGCTTTTGCTGAAAAAAATGTGAGTAGCTTTTGCATTTGCAAAAGCTACTCACATTTTCTTCAGCAAAAATATCTGTGAATTAGATATTGTACTTACTAGAACAGCTAACAATTTGACCACTAATAAGATTGTTAAGCTAACGATGCTTTGAACAACTGGGCCCAGGTGACCAAGTTGTTAGCATTGTTGACTTGGGACCATGAGTACCCAGGCTCAAATCCCCCTGGAGGCAGAATTCAGCTCATGACTGTAGGGCACTTCATTGCACAGAGCCTTTCATTATCACCCTACCAGTCTCTTCATAAGACTTAAATAATGTTGAAAGGGACATGCAACTCCACATTATGATAATTCTTCCTTTCTCTGGGAGATGGCTGGACATGACTGAAAGATTGTTGACAGGGCCAGTAAACCTAAACTCTAACCCAACTACCTCTTGAATTGTACCATAATTACTGTCAATTGCAACATTTTAGAGTTTCTAGACTACAGCTATTTAATATCCTAGTGTTAAAAGTTATGAAAATTTTTGCCATTGTTGTCCTATAATCATATAATTTTATCATCAGAGGGCAGTAATACAAGTATTTATGATATTTCAGTTGAGACTTCATGAGAAAAATGTCTTTGCTTGTGCGAGCAGCAAAAGTCTTGATCGGCTTATGCACACAAGTCATACAATTTGATTCAGACTTGCAGTCCAGTTACAAGATCAGCCAATATTGTTGGAAACATTGACAAACAGCAAAGGCCCTGATCAGCCTGTGCATTTGCACAGGCTGATCTGGGCCTTCGCTGTTTGCATCTACCCCCTATACCCCTTTTCTCCCTTCACGGCTCAATTGAATTTACTTTCATGTTGTGATAAGATGTACCATTAGGGTGAAATGTTACGTCTAATTGATAATTCATCTATTTGAATTTACTTAACATATTAAAATTGAATTTACATTCGTTTTTGTGGTTGAAAAGTAGATATGGGATACATCAAAATAGTGTAGTGTCTACACTTAGAAAGAATGAAGAAAGCCAAGTGGTAATGCCAATTGAAAAAAAAGTACATTTCACAAATTTTGAAATCTGTAGATGGAATATTGGAATGCTTATTTGCTCTGTATAATTCCTTGTTTGGACTCTTCCCTCAAAGACTCTTCCAAAAGGGAGTTGGTGGGCATAGTCACAAGCAAGGACAATTACTAACACGTGGGTACTTATTCTGATGAGACTGTTTATAACAAGCCATCTCATCTTGGTCTACTCTGTATGCTGCATAGTAGGTGTCTTTGATGGTCTGCAAGGCTGAGAGTTTTAGTACTAAAATAGAAACACAAGTTGAATTTGAGAGCAGACAGTGCATGAGGGGAGGGGAGTTGGGGTCTGGTTTTTATGTCCCTTTCAACAGTTTAACATTAAGAATTGTTAAAAAATTGGAAACTAAGTAAGAACAAACTACTATAATTTTGTATCACAAAGTAACTGACTTCACTAAAAATTTACTAAAAATTGAGGGAAAGGGCTAGGATGCAAACTCAACTCAATCACTAAAACAAACACCCACACTCTTTTATGAAATATAAAAGTATGCTTTGCATGGCATCAGAGCATTATTAAGCAACTGGGATTAGTAATATTGTTTTGTTAAGTGGATTAAATTAATATTTTGCAACAAATTGTAATTTGGACACAACACTTAATTCAAAGACTGTCTACCTTGGATCAATTTTTAAGCTTAATTAAACAGTTTCTATCGAGGTGGAATTGTCAGCTTTTTTAGGCCTATTATTTCCACACATATTCGAGTCTTGTCTTAAGTAAGAGCGTAACACTGGATTAGAGGCAAAAAAAGCAAAACATTATTTTCTTGGCTGTCCAAACAGGGGTAGTCATTTTCAAAAATTAATGTGTTGGTGTATTTGTAGAACTACTTAAATGGGATTAAGTAGTGCCTTAGACATAAAAATACCAGATTAAGAGGATGAGATATAAGAATTTAATGCTTAGCATGCTGGGTAAAAAATTCAGCAGAAGATATTGTGAAATATTTTTCTAATTTTCCCAGAAAAAAGGATTTGACATTTCATGTAAATTGTCTCTTTGGGAGACAATTTGCATGAAATATCAAATCCTGTTTTCTGGGAAAAATAAGAAAAACATCATTGATTTGTCATCTGCTGAATTTGCTAAAGGAGGGATAAGGGTTAACCTATGAATTTATAGATTTGTGAAAGGATGTATTGACCTGATAGTTGTGTTATAAAGTATGATTGTTGAGTGTTAACTTATTGAAACTATGTAATTAAGTGGTTAAAATAGATAAATGGACAGTTGGATGGATCAGAGAGAGAGAGAGAATGAGAGAGAGAGAGAGTGAGAGAGAAAGAAAGAGAGATTGTAACTTGTATGCTCTCCTATGCTAGAGGAAAAACAGAATCTGTATTAATCTATCCATTAAATTGACAGGGTACATTTGATAGGGTTTCCAAGATTTTTATACCCCGCCACTATATTTATACCCCGCCACTAGATAGTGGCGGGATATTATGCTTTAACATTGGATGTTCGTGTGTCTATCCGTCTGTCCAGCCATCCATCCGTCCGTCAGTCCATCCATCTGTTTTTCATTTCCGGATGATAACTTGAGTAAACATCAGTGGATTTTCAGCAAACTTGGTATGTGCATTGATATTGTGGAAATCTGGTTTTGGATTGTTAATGGGTAAATTTCATCAAATTTTGCTTGTTTTAAAAGGGAGAAATTTTATTTTTTATTTTTTTACCACTGCTGACAATTAATTATTCTGATGAGTACCCACAATATATGTTTATATGGAGAAATAATTATCACCAAAAAGTTCTAGGTAAACTGTATGACTTGTTAAAACGTCAAAACATTTCTCTGGTACGACAGTACAGGTCACCGTGCCAATTTAGATATGTTATTATATTCTCTGTTCCTTTATGAATTTCTCATAAATCCAAGCAATATCTTCAAATGTAAATTGAAGGCTCTTTCTCCTAACCAATTATTTAAACAATAGTCACTGTCTGCCAGATCCATTATCTATAATTGGTAAAATAGAAGAGATAAATATTTACATCATAATAACTTGAGCAGACATTTTGGAATTAAGCTTGGACGCCTGGCTCCAGATTGAAAAACGGAGTTTCATTGTTTATTATTGTTATTTATTTATTATTATTACCTTTTTTTTTTTTTTTGAGGGGATGGGGGGATGTGTGTTGATATGTGTGTTAGATTGTTATCTCTAGGTCCATTGCCTTTTCGGTGGTATTATATCAGACTCCTTTTTAGTCTTACATTATGCTTAGCAAGAATGTGTAAGGTTTTATGGCCTAGTCAACCAATAAGGGTTAATTGTCCAGCATGATCAGTTTAACTACTCACACTATTCCTGGGCAGGCTTAGTCCTTTAAGCATTCAACCAGTATTTGTGCACATACTTTTGCCAGTAACTGACAACTGCCCTTCTTGAATCAGCAGAATTAAGAGAGAATGGCCATCAAAATTATTTCTTAATCAGTATCCACAGAAGCTATGTGGCCAAGCTGGGGTTCAAACTCGGGAACCCTGGATCTGCAGTCAGATGCCCTACCAATTGCACTATGAAGCCCAGCAACTTTAAACCTTGTATCCTTGGCTATCTTAACCCTTGTCATGCTGAATACATCAAGATGCCATGCCAACTTCCAATTTTCAGCCAATCAGATTACTTGTTGATGTCAAACTACTGAATGGCAAACAGTGCAGATCCAGATCAGTTGACTTCTGAAGAAGCCAACTGATCTGGATCTACTCTGTTTGTAAAGGCAGGGTATACAGTATCCGGGTTCAGCAGGACCAGGGTTAAGAGCATCCAGCAAAGACTATGTGGATATTGAGCATAGCTCTAGATAAAACCCCTTTTTCAACAAAAAATAATGATATTTTTCTTATTTTTCCACAAAACATATGTTGTGGGTACTCATTAGAAGCACCTCATTGATTAGTACCTACAACATTTTGTTTTCATGGAGAAATAAAAAAAAATATGTGGATATCACCGCATATCTGGAGCTATGGGTTGATCTGAGTTTTTGTTGGGCAACATGTCTGGCGTGGCTTATATAAATTGAGGTTACCGACACTGTGAGAATTATGACTCAGAATTTTTGTTATTGTGAAACTTATGACATTTTTTCAGTGGTCATTTGCACCTGTAGGGAAATTAGAAGTTAATTTTTAAAATAGATACTTTATGTGAGCTGACGCACCTTGTTGACAATATGAATTATTAGATATTGAGTATGTGTCAATACTTCATTAAAGCCGGGGTACTTAAAGGTTTAAGAACCACCTGATCAGTATCAAAAAATGCTTTGATCAATTTAATCTCCTGAATAGGTGCTTGTCACTAATTTAGTCGCACACACTTTCACATCAATAACATGTCCCAAGTCAGAGCTAATTTCCTTTAAGTTAAAATGAATTGATTTGATATACATCTAATTCATAAATGTATACAAATTATGGGAATTTATTCAGCTGCACAATTTGCTTAATGCTGAGCATGCTGGGTAAAAAATTTCAACAAACAACATTTTGAAATATTTTTCAGAGAAAATAGGCTTTGACATTTCATGCAAATTGTCTCCAGTGGAGACAATTTGCATGAAATGTCAAAGCCTATTGTCTGGGAAAAATAAAGAACATACCATCAGTTTGTCATCTGTTGAATTTGTCCAGAACTGGTACTTTTAAGGTTAAATCCTTTGAACTCTAAATCAGGACATCACCAGATGACAAAATTTGTGTTATTTTTCATAGTTTTTGGAGTAAATAAAATTTGACATTTCTTGTCTGTCATTTCCTATGATTTTCCTATTATTTCTGTTATATCAAAAGTAGCTCAGGGAGGAGAAGTATCCATGTGGCCAAGTGCCCTGCGGACACATGATGTCTATACAACGTCGCCTCAACGTCGATGCAACATCATGACGTTGCATCGACGTTGAGGTGACATTGTATAGACGTCATGTGCCCGCTGGGTGGTTTGTGCTCCCAACTCTGGATCATGAGCACCAGGCTAGGGTTCAAATTCCACTCATGGCTGTATGGCACTTCATTGCACAGGGCCTTTCTTTATAATACTTCCATCATCTCAGTATGACTTAGATAATGTTGAATGGGATGTAAAACACCAAATCATCTTCAGCTCAGGTATCAGCTTTCATATATATTCATTTTGGAGGGCAATGTTGATGTTAGGTTGTGTGCAGAAAGTTGAAAAATTCTGCCAAGCTGTAGTTCGGTAACCTACAGGTCCTTCTGACCTGAAGTCAGCAATTCTAATAGCTTATCATCCATAACTGGACAGAGAAGAACTTGAAACTGAAATAAATAGGTAAATCTTTCATACCATTAATTAGCCGGCCTCGGTGGCTCAGTTGGATGCGCCGTCCGACTGGAGACCAGGAGGTCGCGGGTTCAACCCCCGCCGAGGTCGGCAACATTCTTTCGTGGAGATTGATCATGAAATATTTTCTACGGTCATTCTCTCCCTTCCGCTGATTCAAGAAGGGCAGTTGTCAGTTTCTGGCGAAAGAATGTGCACAATACTGGTTAACCGCTTAGAGGACTAAGCCTGCCCAGTAAACGTGTGGTTAGGTAAACTGACCGCGCTCGACATGACCCCATTGGGTTGACTGGGCCGTAAAACCTCAACACAAACATACCATTAATTAAACTGATTTGGTCCAGTCAAATGAGAGTTGTATATGGTGGACTTAATTAATAGAATGGCTAATTGGGAATGACACTATGACAATTATGTCAACAGGAAAATTATTAATGGTGTAAGCTTCTAGGGCAAAAGTGAGGCATCTGCCTCAGATATACAACAACTGTAAGTTGCCTTCCTTATCCATGCGGCTGAGTAGTTAGCACTACTGACTTTGAATCATGAGGTTCTAGGTTCAAATCCTGCAACCAGCAGCCATCAAAGACTCAATTCAGCCTGCACATCTGCACAGTTTGGTCAGAATCTTTGCTGATTGCATGTGCCTTCTTCAGCTTCTAGGCTATCCAAAGACAGATAACTGAAAATCCTTGCCATACTGGATGGCTGCACAGGCTGATCTGAGTCTTTGCTGGTCACACGGGTCTTATTGTAGGTTTTGTCCTGTGCTGACTCATACTATTGTTGGGTATGATAGCAATAAAGCATGTTAACTTAACAACTGTGTTGCATCAAATAAAAATGTATAGATTATGTAAAAAAGATAAATGGTCATTTTTTCTATATAAGCTATACATTTTTGTTTGGATACAACACTTTTTTTGGTCCATATTTAACCCTTAAACTGCCAATCACAACAATTGTCGTCTGCTTTGTCATCTGCTTGTGATTTTAAAAGTCATTTTTGCAAACAGTGTGGACCCAGATCAGACTGCTCCTCTAGGAGCAGTCTGATCAGGGTCCACACTGTTTGCCTGTAAGCATAAATAGGTTTGAAAAGTTTGCAAGAATATTCAGCAGACGACATAAACAGACAACATTTTCAGATGCAGGTTTTCTTGGCATTTTAACGGTTAAATTGCCTTATATTTGAAATCATCTTCAGAGGAATCATTTAGGAGTATTTGGTGATAATTCTGGGATATTTTTTCTTATTTCTGCGTAAAAAAAATTGTTGTGGGTACACATTAGAGGCACCTCAAATGAGTACCCACAACATATGTTTTCATGGAGAACTTGAATGAATGAACCATCCTACCAAGAAGTTCCAGTGTAATATGATTAGAATGCAGGTTCAGAAGCATGTATTTTTCATGGTCTAAATTTTGTCGAAAGGACTGACTGGTACATATTATGTTTCTGTCACCACAGTGGCCAGTAGTTGTCAAATGACCAAGACAATCATTGTCCTCACACCTTGGTACAACTTGTCATACAGTTTCATATGATGATGGATTTATGACAACATTTGATGTCTTTATACAGGTTGTCCTTTCTTTTTCCCAGGCTTACCACAACTCGACCATTAACCTTCAAAATTTAAATATCAGCACATGACATTTTACGGTATCTTTCATGAAAGAAAAGGGTAATGTTGTTGGTCACATTGTGCTTCCAGAAAACTAGGTCACTGTGACTTTCCATCCTTTGACAGATATTATTGTCAGCCAGGTTGAAGAGGAATTGTTATGCTTTAAAGGGAAGCAACTGTCAGAATTATTTTGCTCTTTATTTGGTAAGGATTCTGCTCTAAAAGGAAACAAAATGCACCCATGAGGAGCAAATTCTTTTCTTTTAGAGGAGAACCCTTTTCAGAAGAGGTTTGGGAAACAGGAAAGTAAGCGGGAACAAATTCTATCCTTTTAGAGTAGAACTAATTTCAGAAGGGGTTTGGGGTACAGTAAAGCAAGACTGGCCCAGTTGTTGAAAGCATGGTTAGCTTAACAAGCTTGTCAATGAAAAACTCATCAACTCTAGTAGCTATGGTATTTTCAAATACATTGATATTTTTGCTGCAAAAATGTGAGTAGCTTTTGCAGTGCAAAAGCTGCTCACATTTTTTAGCAAAAAATATCAATTTGCCATCTTTCAAGGTAGAAATTTTAACGTCACATTAGCTAACAACTTTGTTAAGTTTTAAACAGTGTTTCTGGGCCCAGGAAGTCATAAAAGTTGCCTCTGTGTCATAAATGGTGGAAAATCTACAAAGTGTATCCAGTCCACTTTAAATGTCTCTGAAAGCCTACTGTGATTCTCTTTTATGACGTGCCACATTCTTCCTCATTATTTTATGTCTTCTAGGGTTAGAAGACTTCCTTAATTTAGCCATAAAAGCAGACCCCAAGAATTTTATCCCAGACAGACTCCAGATAGGAGATTATATATGTAAGATTATATTATGAACAAAAACAGTCATTAATATTTCTCTATGTTGTGGCTTAAATCTCACAGAAATAATAATAATGAGAAGTCACAAAATGTTTTTTGTGGAAAAATGGCAATATCTGTCTGAATATTCTTTTTATACCCCGCCACACAATAGTGGCGGGGTATTATGGTTTCACATTGGTCGTCCGTGAGTCCGTCCGTCCGTCCGTCCATCCGTCGTCTGTCCGTCCCAGGCATCCTAGTGCAAAGTCACTTTTTCTTTAAACCTCAAAGTATGCTTATAATGAAACAATAGACAACAAAAAAGTAGTAGTTGCTTTTTATTTTCTAAAATATTGGCTTAACATTTCATGCAAATTGTCTCCTTTACATGAAATAATTTATAAGCAAGCTAAATTTTTGGGGTATAGATAAAAAAATATGTTTTAAAATGATGATTTTTTTGATGTTTTGATTCCTTCTACAGAGGATTAATGCCATTAGCAGAGGGTTTGTGTCTCCAACTTTTATACTGAGAATTTAAAGCTATCCCCATCCAGTATATATGATCAGCCACTCTCAATCAAGCCTGAACTTTTATGCAGACTCAGGGCATGGGATTTGCTGTTTGTGGACATATGTTCTGGTTATAATTTACAGTTAGCATACTGGTCATCACAATTATACTGTTTGTTAAGTCTCAGTTATCATGGTATCTGCAGTTTGCAGGCTCAGGTTATGATATAAGCTGTTTGCAGTCTGGTCACCAGGTATTTGCAGCACAGTTTGCAGACTTGTTATGATATTTATTGTTTGCAGACTTGTTTTGGTATTTGCTGTTTGCAGAATGGTCACCAGGTGATTGCTGTTTGCAGACAGTCATTGCATGGTCATGATTTTGGTATTTGCAAAATGGATATGAGATTTGCTGTTTACAGGCTGGGCCCAGTTGTTCAAAGCGTCGTTAGCTTAACGAGCTCCTTAAGGGTCATGTCGTTAACTGTTTTAGTGGAATCAGTATGCAGTATTCTGATATTTTTTGCTGAAAAATGTGAGTAGCTTTTGCACTGCAAAAGCTACTCACATTTTTTCAGCAAAACATTTCAGCATATTTGCGTATCACTCGATGTAAATTTTAACAAATAGTTAACTAACGATGTTGTTAGCTTTGAACAATTGGGCCCTGGTTACTAAGTTACTTTGCTGTTTACACACTGGTCATATTTAATATTTGCAGACTGGCCATGATATTTGCTGTTTGCACACTGGTCATGGTGTTTAAAGTCTGCAGACTGGTCATTGTTTTTTGCTGTTAGCAGACTAGATTGTAGACATGGTCTTTACTGTTTGCAGACTGGTTCAGATTCATGGTACATGTATTTGTCTTTTCAAGACTGGTTGTGTATTTGTAAGTTGATAGTGCAAACTGGTTATGGTATTGTGCTGGTTGCTCCCATCTTCTTGAAAATCCTTGTTTTGCTTAGAGGATTGTGAAAGAACCTGGCAGACACATTGTGATTTGGGTGTTTTTTTTCTAGCATGCCAAAATGCCATTTATTGTGTCCAGACAAATGACTTGCATTTCCGTCATTGTCAGGGATCCAGAAAGCCTTGAGTAGAATTTTTTCCATTGTCTTCAGGAATACATTACCGGTCTGTGTGTGCTCATTAGAAAATTTCTCAGCAAGACAGTTCTAATGAGAATCACAATGTAATATGTCTTTGTGGAAAAAATAAGAAAAAGAAAAAAGTACTGGTATGTAACAGTGGTAAACCCAAAATGGGCAGAGCTATGGCATTAGAGTCTTAAGCACAGCTCTAGATGAGAGTAGTATACAGATAAATATTTTTCTTACGTCTCCATGAAAATATATGAAGTGCTTCTAATGAGTACCCACAATGATATTTTCATGGCAAAATAAAAAAATCTGGTTTTAAAAAAAAATGCATCATCTGGAGCTGTGTAATATATATATATATAAGGTCAGGAAAGGCTTGTATCAGTCTACAAATCTGCATATATTTTTTTCTAACCCTGACAGAATCTCGGACACTGTAGACTAGATTTGGCAGATATCAGCAAATGCTTTGGTCAGACATGCTAATGCACAAGCTGATCTGGGGCTTTGCTGGCATGAGACCCATTGCTTATGAGAAAATATACCTTATGACACATGCACCCTGCAGATCAATCTAACCATATTTGACTTCAGACATTACCGCATATACCCCTATCATAAGTGCACAGTCAAGCAATTCTGTTGTCTTCAAATTACAAACCAGTGTCCTTTTTGTCTGTTTCTTTATAAAGGCATATGTTGTGGATACCCATTTGAACTGCATTGACAAGTGGATGCAATTCAAATGGGTACCCACAACATATGCTTTTATAAAAAAAAAAATCAGAAAATAAATTGCATAAACATAATCAAATAAGTCCTTTGCTGATCTACTTTTAAAGTGTACCCAAATAGTAGGTAGATACATATTTTACAAGTTTTCCCAGTACATGTAATTTTGAAAAACCTTAAGCTCTGAGACCTTAAGCTTACAGTGCGGTAATTAGGTTGAATACTGTATGATATTTAAAGAGTCTCAGTAAAATCAAGATGATGATTTTAATTCTTTTATATGTTCTTTGTTTCAAAGAGCAATCATTATAGATTTTATTTGCTGGACTTTGGCTGGGTAGCCAAGGATACAGGGCTGTTGGCGAGTTTTTGCTGGATGTGCATGTATAAGGTACATTTTCTGATGTCATAGCTCAAATAAAGACTTATTTGGAGCCAATTAACTGACAAAGCTAATAGTTCTTCCACAGTGGTTCAGAACTCCAGATAAGGCACTTTTTCCAGCGAAAAAATACAGATGTTTTTCTTATCTTATTTCTGCACCAAAACATATGTTGTGGGTACTCATTAGAAGTGCCTCAGCGAGACACTTCTAATGAGTACCCACAAAATATGTTTTAGTGCAGAAATAAGAAAATAATTTATCTGGACCTTCAGCTTATCTAGAGCTCTGCCAGGCAAAGCTAAAACCTCTTCTAGCCAGTGGTCATTCAGAGTCGGCAGTCTCGGTTTCAATGATTTTCTTATTTGTCAGTAATTGTTATTCCCTTGAAAAAACACGCCAGTCATTAATTTGGCTAACATTATAGAGACAAACAGCTCTCAAGACTGATTATGTAATCAATTCAGGAAAAACTGGAGATATTTCTTGTTGCCCCATTGTAGGCCAAAATAAAACTATAAACGTAAAATATGGATCGCGAACTGTTCATTAATTCTTAGCATGTTGAATTTAAATATGAGTGCCATGTTTGTGCAGAATATTCAGAGACATGCCAGTCATTATTTATGAAGTAGCGTAAGCATACCAAGTGTGCACATTTCTGAATTTATCTTTGTCAGTGTCATTAACTGCCAAAAGTTGAAATCAGCTGTTGAAGTGCAGCTATTGTCAAGCTACTACGCATCCCCTCCAACCGTCATGCAGAGGATTCACAGGGAATGTCAAGACTCATTTTCTTTGAAAAATGAAATAAATATTAGAATGTCATCTGCTGCAAAGTTTGCTTGGCGCTTTAAGAGTTAACATTAGCTCTGTAGAGCTTTTACAATAACTTGACTATATACACTATATATATGCTCGTTTTTGCTGAAAAATAAATAAAAAAAAAATTAAGAAGTTGTTTGCTACAAATTTTGCTTGGCTCTTTAAGCGTTAATAATTTAGGCTATTAGACTAAGAGCTTCTAATGGTGACTTGACTATATACACTACATACAAGCTACTATTTACTCCCAGTTACACTATATAACTGAGAAATTTGGGATTTTTTTTCTTTAACCCTTAAAGTACTAAGCAAAATTGTAGCATATGACATTTTATTTTTTTTTTTTTTTTATTGTTATATTTCAGAGAAAATAAGATTTGGCGCATGAATTGTCTGCAAAGCAGTAGATTCACTTGAAATGTCAAGCCTTATTTTCTCTGAAAAATGCAAAATAAAATAAAAATTTGACTGTTGCAGTTGTGAGCGGCACTTTAAGAGTTAATGGCCTTCACAGGGTTTTCCTTGTCCCTCAAAAATGCAAGACTTGACCCGTTTTGACTCTGATGTTCCCTGGTAAACCTTCATCTTAGAGACACTGATGTCCCTTAAAATTTGCAATATTTTCTGTAAAAATCAAGCAATCAACCCCTGAAATTACCCCATTGTCCCCTAAAATATGGGTCAAAAGAGATCTATGTCCCCTTAAATAAATTTCTGAGGGAAAACCCTGCCTTCACTGTTTGCTGCCATTTATATAATTAACTAGTACACTTAAACCTCTTTATAACATCATTGCTGGGATCCAAAGTGAAAACCGTGTTTGCTAAACAACTATGTTGTATCCAAACAAAAATGTATAAGATTATATAGAAAAATGACCATTTAGGACATTTACTGTACTTTGTTAAAGACACACCAGCTTTAGTGAGATTGACTTCATATTTCAAGATAAATATGGTAACGAGTTATGGTTTCTGAAAAGTTAGAGCAGTCACAATATCACCCATTTGTAAGCGGCTAAATCTGTTGTCAGCATGTTAAAGGGGATAATATGAGTCAACTCTGTAGAAGTGGCTTTAACCCTTGTCCTGCTGAATAAGTTAAGATGTCACACCCACTTCTAATTTTCAGCCAATCAGATTACTTGATCGGGATTGTTGCTATAAATTTACATACTTAATGGCAAACAGTGCAGATCCAGATCAGTTGGCTTCTTCAGAAGCCAACTGATCTGGATCTACACTGTTTGCAAAAAAGGACATATCCGGGTTCAGCAGGACAAGGGTTAATTAAATTAAATTTAGAATTTCTCAGAAAACAAAATGAAAAATTAACTTTTAAGCAGTTTTTTGGTTTTCGTTTTGTTTTAATCATGATCTGAAAATCAGTCGGTGTAAAGGCTCCAGAAAAGGAGAGATTCAAAAGGTTTGTTTGATTTTATTTATTTATTATTATCATAATATCATAATCAGATTTTAAATTAACGTGCTGGTACAGGGGCAACATCCACACCAGTGGGCCCCCTTCCAGATAGCTGGCTTGCTGCACGCATGGCAGATCTCACACCAGATCTCCAGGTTTGTCTTTCATGAGGGTTGATGGCCGAGAGCTTCCACTCTCTGCAATCCCTCTCTGTCAGCTGTTTCCAAGTCATCTTGGCCTCCCAGGCCCACGCTTTCCATCAACCTGTATGTCAAAGGCTGTCTTGACTACACCATTGGAGCGTTCCACATGTCCATACCATCAGAGTCTTCTCTCCTTCAGAATGATGTCCAGATCCTCAATGCCAAGCCGCACAAGTAGCTCATTGGACCTGGTGGTGACAATGTCATGGGTCTGACATTGCAGATCTGTCTGATCATTGCCCTGTCATTTCGCTGCAGACGCTGGAGGTTTAGCTTTGCCATTGGCCAAGTCTCGCTATTATTATGATTATATTTGCACCAAAACATATTATGGGTATTCTAAGTTGCTATATTAGGACTAGATTGCTTTATTTACCTTTGGTACTTTCTGGGCAAACTGGATGGATGACAGATTCATGGTATTTTTTTTTTTTTTTTTTCAACAAAAAAAGAGTTGGTCTTTTCATACAAATTTTGTCCTTACGAGGCAATATGCATGAAATGACAGATCTGTTGTTTTCTAGGAAAAATAAGAAAATTATTTCAACATGTTGTTTGCTGAATTTTTGCCCATGTGCATAGTGTTAGGTCATACTATGTAATGGTTTATCAAGCTCTCTTTATTGTAAGTCATTTTAGACAACTTTTGCAGACAGGCAGTTCAACTTTTGAAACCTTTCAAAAGTGTTGGCTACTCTTAAAGGAATGAAATTGCTCCATGGGTGTCATGGAAATATTTAGAATCCTTCTCACAGGGTGCTGCTTTTAAAAGAAAGTCTCCCAGAGAAAGGAAGAAAAGAGATAGAAGAGATAGTAGAAGAGATGAAAGAGATGAACAGGGAAGAAAGAGGAACAGGAAGTGAAGAAACAGAAGAAATAAAAATATTCCCCCTCTACCTTTACCTGCTACAAGGATAGCAGTCCTTGCCCAACTGTAAGCCAATATCAGTTGGACGCCCCGGTGACGTTAGATACACCTTCGCACCACCCAACCGCCCCATTTAATTGTCATCCAGACTGAAGTGGGGATAAATAGTCCCCTGGCAGTCCACACCAATGGGACCACTATTTATTTTGCACACTATTACCTGATAATTCCATCATTTTGCGCTTCTGTCTGTCCAAAATGGCAAAGGTAAATTCACTGGTTGGGGTGGTTAGGTGTGGCGAAGCCATCTGATCTGAATCTACACTGTTTGCAAAGGTAGGGGTTGTCATGATCAGCAGGATAAGGGTTAAATACTTGCTTCATCTGGTGATGAGCTATGGTTTGCCTTGCAATGCTTAGCTCACATTTCATTGCTGCAAATAAGAGGGGTATCTATGTAATATTTTTCTTGTTTTTCTATGAAAACATATATTGTGGGCACTCTAAGTATTTCAAAGAGTATGCTGAGACACTTCTAATGAGTACCCACAACATGTGTTTTGGAGGAGAAATAAGAAAAATATCAGTATTTTGTTTGGAAAAAAAAAAAAATGCCTTATCTGGAACTATGAACTTATTTGAAGTCCTGCTGAACCTGGATATACCCTACCTTTGCAAACAGTGTAGATCCAGATCAATTGGCTTCTGCAGAAGCCAACTGATCTGGATCTGCACTGTTCGCCATTAAGTATGTGAATTTATATCAACAATATGGATCAAGTTATCTGATTGGCTGAAAAATAGAAGAGGGCATGGCATCTGAATTTATTCAGCAGGACAAGGGTTAATACAACTGTCATTGTTAATATGTTTCTTTTTGCTTTGAATCGTGTAAAACTTGACAGTTATTATGAAACTGTATGATTGTTTTGACATGATTTTTCTCTCCTTATAATTTATATGTCTTCTTCTCCATTTTGTTGTTTTCTTACACAGCAAATTGATTGTTTTGCTAACCATAGTTTTTTTTTGGACAGATTTTTTTTGGCTATAAATGACAAAATTATTGAAAGAAAACTGTGATAAGGATTGTTTTTGTATAAGTTTGCTGTCAAAAGATGTTATAAGAAAAATTGTGTTAATTTGAAAATTTTTGTTTTATATATATTAATTAACCAAACACTGAACACTATTTTCTTCTTAATCAGTTAAGGAAAAATTGTCTGCACAGGTGCAGAGCCAGAGGAGGGTCAGATGATTCTATCAAACTCCCTCTAGTCTAAAAATTGAATATTCATGCAGAATTATGGAAATTTTTATAATTATTTTTATGAAGTTCCACTAGAAGTGCTTAGATTGAACCTCCTTCAATAAAGTAGGTCAAACTCCTGTAGAATAAATCCTCGATCCATCTTTGCTATGATACATTAACCCTTGCCATGCTGAATAAATTAAGATGTCACACCCACTTCTAAATTTTCAGCCAGTCAGATTACTTGATCCAGGTTGTTGATACAAATTCAAATATTTAATGCCAAACAGTGTAGATCCAGATTAGTTGGCTTAGCAACTGTCTGGATCTATACCTTTTGCAAAGGCAGGGCATATCCGGGTTCAGAGTTAACCCTTAAAGCACCAGTCCAGAAGCAGTAGGTAACATTCTAATTCTTTTTTTTTTTTTTAATTTTTCTGAGAAAACAAGTCTTGAAATTAGATAGGAATCATCTGCTGCAGAAAACCATTTGCCTTTACGAATAGTGATGTGCTACTTAGGAAAGCAAAATCCGTCTTGCTGGCAGAAATGAAGAGCTGCTATCCTAAAGGTGATGGTAGGTCCAACATTCCTGAAGGGACATTTGGCTGATTGATCACTGAACTGTAAAGGTGTGAACATAAGGAACGTAAATTCTATTAAAACCCGCTTAATTTCATTACCCACTGAAGCTTTGATGTGACCATTTTTCTTTAACCGGGTCCTATACAGAAGTCATTATGTCATCAACATTTACTCTGGGAATTAACGAAGCAGAAGCATTACAAAGGTCAACAAATTGTTGTTGTCCCCATTCTCAAGTGTTACTGAATTTTTGAAAGAAAAAAATATTTGATGTACCATGAACTTAGCCTCTGTAACTGTCCAGTTTGAGTTTTAGCATGATGGTTTTAGCCATTTTGACTCCCTGTGCAAATTCAGCAAACAACAGATGATATTTTTGTTTTTATTTTTCCAGGAAATAGGGTTTGATATTTCATGCAGATTGTCTCCTGCCAAACCCTATTTTCTGAAGAAAAAAAACACAATGTCATCAGCATGCAAAACATTAAGCAAAAAGCAAAAAGTAAATGCTTTTTAATATTGTTGACTGGGGAGATCAAAGGCATAGTAGAAATAGCCAGTCTACTCTTAGTCAAGTGGATATAATTAAGTACTCAAGAAGGTGACTTTCATTTATTTGTTGGGAAAGTGAAGCTTCTATGTCACCACTTGGCAACATTGGCCAATAAGGTAGCAAATTATAAGATACGATAGTTTATTGTTGCAACTGCTTTAGCAAGCACAAACGACATAGGGATCACTTACTGGTGTGGTTGTTGGCATCATTGTTGGAATCAAGTCTTTGAGTTTACCTCCATTCAAACACCAGGGCCCAGTTGTTCAAAGCTAAGGACATCGTTAGTTAACGATTCGTTAAAATTTGCATCAAGTGATATGCAAATATGCTGAAATTTTTTGCTGAAAAAATGTGAGTAGCTTTTGCAGTGCAAAAGCTACTCACATTTTTTCAGCAAAATATTTCAGAAAATTGTATATTGAATCTGCTAAAACAGTTAACGAAATGACTCCTAACGAGCTCGTTAAGCTAACGACGCTTTGAACAACTGGGCCCAGGGCATTTAGGCTAATAGAACTACATACACACATCCGCCATGATGCATCCTGCCCACTGCCATTGACCGTTACTGACCTTGATCTTCTTTTCACGCTCAGCTTAACAATGTTTAATTTGTGTTTAGCCTCGTTTCTTGAACACCACCAGCTCCGTTGCTTCACATAGCCATGTTTTAAAGTTTCAGAAGGCTACAAAGCCTGTGAGGATACAATATAAGCATGTATAATGGCAAAAAAACAACAATACAGTAATAACCTAACACAACTAATTCTACAACAATCTTATTATATATGTGGACACACCAACATTTGGTTTGGTAGTTATGCTACTCAACACAAGTCATCTGAATAGCAACAATTTTGTTCATTAAATATTGTATAAGTAGATTCAATTTAATGTTTGTCTAAAAGTTTTGCCATCAGAAAAAAATGTCTAACAGTATAAAAATCGTTACTGGCTGAGTTGCTGACCTGAATGAAAATGTCCTATTAAATTCCATGTTAAAACTTCTGAACAAATGTAAAATCTTTTTCCTGTTGAAAGGCCAAGTCATAGACTACAAAATCTTCACGATGAAAGAATTCCTATTTGAACATCTTCACTGTGGTATATACCATAATCTCATCACATGCATTGGGATCCAAAGCCAAAACCATACCTAAACAACAGTGTTTATTACCCAAGTAAAAATGTATTGATTATATAGAAAAATGACCATGTAATTTATAGATTTTTGGATGGTTTTTAAAAAATCCGTCCTTTAAAATATGTCCGGGTAGGCGGGCATTGGGCAGGCGGGCATCAGGCGTCATCCGAGGTTTACCTTTTGGTTAACCTTTTTTCAAAGTTATAAATTACCTTTATTCTTCAATGGATTACTTTCATATTTGGTAGGGATGAAGAGGAGGACCATTAGCTATTTCACATGCAAGAGAGACAAGTCTTACTCTCTTCATTATTTAAAAAAAAAAACCCGTCCATAATGCCGTTAGCATTTTTCTTGTTTTTTATACAACAGTTTTGGGATGCATCTTTAATTAAACAATATTATATCCAAAACCTGTGTTATAAAGAACTTCCTGTGTATGTGTTACAGCTGTTAAGGCGGACTCCTCATACCTGTATACTACTTTTTTACCAAGCAATGTTGTTGTTTTTTTATTTCTCCATCATTGTAAGTATATACAGTATTTGACTTAATAACCGCACTGTGCGCTTAGGTTTTTCAAAAATACTCAGAAAACTTGAGGTGAAATATGTACCTACCCATACTAACTGGTACACTTTAAAAACAAAGATCAGCGAAGGACTCATCAAATGATGCTTATGAGATGTTTTTGTGTTTTTTTTTCTTCTGATTTTCTTTATAAAAGCATATGTTTTGGGTACTCATTTGAATTGCATCGACAAGTCGATGCAATTCAAATGGGTACCTACGACATATACCTTTATAAAGAAGAAGACAAAAAGTACACTGGCTGTAATCTGAAGACTATGGAATTGCTTGACTGTGCGCTTATAGGGGTATGTGCAGTAATTAGGTTGAATATGGTATGGATCGTTGTAAGAATATAGATCTTAGAGGCTAAATTAGTAAATACCAAGCCAATTATAGAGGACTTAATTTGCTGGATGATTTGTGCTTTGTTTCAGAGGCCAGTGGCCTAGAAAACATTGTTTAGTGCCTTGATTGATGTAATCTTTGAGGAGGGTTTGGTTGATCATGTCTTTCATGGGTGTAATTCAGATGATAATTTTGTTTGCAGTTAAATATAAATTGTGGGTGCTCATTGGAATCAGCACACAGTCAGTTCAATATGAGTACCCACAAGATATTTTTGGTGCTAAAATAGCAAAAATATCCTATATTGTCATTTCTTTTATTGCCTAGTCTAGGATAATGGGATATTACAGCTAGCTAGAGCCAGGCCAAGAATCTTGGGTCTTAATCCTTAAAGTGCTAGCTATACAAAATTATAAGACATCATTTTAATTTCTTTTTATTATTTTTCAGAGATAATAAGACTTGGCTATTCTTTTGAATTGGCTGCTGGAAATGTCAAGCCTTATTTTCTGTGAACCCCTCCCCCCTCCTCACACACACACACAAAAAAGTCTTCTGCTGCAGTTGTGATTAATGCTTTAAGGACTACCAGTAATACAAGTAATGTCTGGTGTACAAATTGTCACTATGGACCCTCCCTGTCAAGGATTCTATTAGTCATATAATAGCCAATGAATACTTTCTAAAACTTGAATAGCATGGTCCATCATTAAAATAGTCGAAATCGATAATTTAATGAATTCTACAAACAGAATTAAGGATGCAATGTACCCAGTTTAAGGTTTATTTCCATATAATTGACACACCTTTGCAGATTTTACTAAAACTCTGCTTAACAATTAATGGAGCCTTTGAGTTGCTTAACCTTTACCATTCTCCGGGCTAATTCAGCAGATGTCAAATTGACATTTTTGTTTCCTTATTTTTCCCAGAAAATAGGCATTGATATTTCATACAAATTGTCTCCTTGGGAGACAGTTTGCCTGAACTGTCAAAATTATTTTCTGGGAAAAGTAAGAAAAATATTTCAAAATGTCGTCTGCTGAAATTTTTACCCAGCAGCTAAGTGTTGAAAGGAAATCACTTTTCCCCAGGTTGGAATAAAATATAAACTTTATTGTAATAGGAAATGATCAGAATAAGGTTGGAATAAAACATATTAATTTTATTGTACTAGGAATTGATCAAAATTATCGTATTCCTATTGAGATGATGGCTCCTAATTTTTTACTTTGTAGAAGACATAATTTTTTGGATATTTTCTGTTTCGGTTTTGCTTATTAGAGTGTCTGACTTTCATTTTCCCTGATTTACCGATGGGGCTTTGCTATAATTTGTTATGGAATTAAGTTATTTTCTTGGGTCAATACACATGCCTGATATTACTAAATATTTGAGCTTCTTTTCCAGTTTCTAGATAAGATAGTTTTATTGCACCAGAAAGTATTGTATTTTCTTATTTCACCACAAAAACATATGTTGTGGGTACTCATTAGAAGTGCCTCGGTGAGGCGCTTCTAATGAGTACCACAACATATGTTTTCGTGGAGAAATAAGAAAAATGATTTTTTAGATACTCCTCTTCTTTAGAGCTATGCTCCATTAGAAAACGGTTCTGACTATTTATGTTAACAATAAATTGGAATCGGCCTGTACAAAAGCACATGTTCAAGCAGGTCGTCTCTGTTTGCTTACAAAATCATTGACCACCACAGAGTCTTACGAAAATCAGAAAACCTTGGTCAGACTGCAGATGTTTAGGCTGATCTGGACCCACACTGTTCACAAATTAAAACCTCCTTTTCTGCATGGCACATCTCATTTGTAGATTCAGACATAAAAGAAGGGATACTTCTTGATATTTGTATAAGTTTCGGAGTGTCAGTCGGCTTTGTGACTCCTGATACAATCTGATAAATAGCGGTTCTTGTGTTTGTATATATTGATTTGATATATCTGTACGGAGATGATTGCCGACCTGTTCTTATCATTGTTTCCTGGGGCAAGGGGGGAATGTAACTAATATTGGCTGCTTTTAGCCGTCAGTTTGCCAAATATTAAAATTAGCAGATAACATTTTAATTTTTTTTTTTTTTTAATTTTCACAGACAATAGGGCATGGCAGTATTTGAGACAGTTTTGCATTAAATGTCTAACCTTAATTTAAAAAAAAAAAAAAAAAAAAAAAAAAAAAATATTTATTTATCATTCGGTGCATTCATACTAAGGGTAATGAGTGAGCTGGGTCTACACTGTTTTGCAATTAATTATCCAGCAGTTTCTGGGTGCATAAACAGGTGCACAGCTCCAGATAAGCAAGTATCAGGTAAATATTTTTCTTACTTTTCCATGAAAACATATGTTGGAGGTACTCATTAGAAGTGCCTCAATGAGGCATTTCTAATGAGTACCCACAACATACATTTTCTTGAAGAAATAAGTAAAATATCAATATTTTTTTGGCTGAAGAAAGCTCCTATTCTGGTGCTATGGGTAGTGGCTAATAGGCTTGTTCAAATTTTAGGACCATTATGGTAAGGAGTTAGCACTAGCCATGCTGAATAAATTAAGATGTCATGCCCACTTCTAATTTTCAGCCCGTCAGATTACTTGATACAGGTTTTTGATACAAATTCACATACCTAATGACAAACAGTGTAGACCCATCAGTTGGCTTCTGAAGAAGCCAACTGATCTGGATCTGCACTATTTGCAAAGGCAGGACATATCCGGGGTCAGCAGGATCAGAGTTTAAGGTGTCTGAATAGCCTAAATATAGTATGTCTCTATTCCTGGCATAGTTAAATCATGTCTGTGGCTGTCACAATGGGAAAATATCAGACAATACTTAACTGCTTTTTGATGATTTGGAATTTTACGACCCTTTCAACATTATTTAGGTCATATCGTTTGTACAGTCTAGTCTGTTCTTCCTTTTACCCTTAAAACACACAGTTCACATGAAATGTCAGAAAAATTAGAATGTCATATCAGATTATTCTGCTATACAATACAGTGCTTGGCACTTTAAGAGTTGAACAATTTACACAACAAACAGTACTCATAGGTCATAGGGCAAATTTTTGATTTTCCAAGAGTCAGCTGAACTGTGAGTTGTGGCTATAAAGCTGAAATTTGTGAGAGCAGACAATTAAAGGAGTGTTATCTTTTCTTATTTTTCCCAGAAAATATGGCTCGACATGTCACTCAAACTGACATGAAAGCGAGCAATCTGAATAAAGTATCAAGTAGCTACTGTATTTACCTTTAGTATTTTGTCAGACAGGCCTAAACAAACTACGTAGACCCTGATCAGATGCTGCAGAATGCAGCATCTGATCAGGGTCTGCACAGTTTGCCACTCATCCTGCATGTTTAACACTCCTAACTTTGGGTTGAATCCAGCTGGAGGCAGAATTCAGCTCATTACTTTATGACCTTTCATTGGACAGAGCCTTTCATTATCACCCTCTCATTGTCTCAATATGACTTGAATTAAGTTGAGAGGAACATAAAACACCAAATCATTATCATCATCATCATCATCACTCTTCCTGCAGTTTTGAGACATATCAATAGGTAGTAAAAGCAATAGAACAGTCAATTAAAGGTGTCTAAATACAGTGGATAAATAAAGGATAAATAAGGGACGATAAATAAGGTACAATCAAGGGAAGAGGCAAGTACCTAAATGCATAGCTCCAGATAAGGCATTGTTTTCAACCAAATAATATCCATATTTCTGTTATTTTTCCATGTAAACATATATGTTGTGGTACTTATTAGAAAGGCATTTCAGATGAGAACCCAAAACATATGTTTTTGAAGAGAAATAAAAAAAAAAGAATTTCTGATATCCCCTCTTATCTGGAGCTATGTGAATACAAAGATGACAAATTTGTCCTCTGAAAAATGAATAAATATATAATGTCTGCTAGGTTTAAATTCAGTCAGATAACAGCTAACCAATTACTTAAGACATTTACAGTGGAACTTGCACTCAGTAATCTGGTTCTGTCAGAATATGACAAGGAAGCAACAAGTTTTCCAGTTTTTTCTTGATAGTCCAGACAATCTGTTCCTTGGGGTTGTTAGTGGCATTGTCAAATACAGGGAATCCAGTACATAACTCCAAATAAGGCATATTTTTCAACCAAAAAGTATTGATATTTTTCTTATTTCTCAGCAAAAACATGTGGGTACTCATTAGAAGTGCCTCCTGGTGGAATAAGAAATTTATTTACCTGATACCCCTCCTATCTCGTGCTATGCCCTATTTATGCGAAATATTCAGGCATATTAACCCTTGTCCTGCTGAACCCAGATATACTGTGCCTTTGCAAACAGTGTAGATCCAGATCAGTTGACTGAAGAATCCAACTGATCTGGATCTGCACTATTTGCCATTAAGTATGTGAATTTATATCAGCAACCTTGATCAAGTAATCTGATTGGCTGAAAATTAGAGATGGGTGTGGCTTCTAAATTTATTCAGCAGGACAAGGGTTAACTTGGCTGAAAATTAGAAATGGGTGTGGCTTCTAAATTTATTCAGCAGGACAAGGGTTAACTTCTTAACATAATTGTTCTAAAATAGAATCATCTCCCCATTACAATATGCTGCTGTGTCTGTAAACTGCTGAATGAGTAACTAATAGTGTAAACCCTGATCAGATGCATCATTTTGCAGCATCTGATCTGGGTCTGAACTGTTTGTTCAGGCCTGTTGATCTAAATACTAGGGATAAATATGGTAATCACAGGCAGAAAGTTAATGGAGGTCATTCCGTAAATCAGAGTCGATCCTAGGGGGATGTTTGGGAGAAACAAATACAATGTATCATACCATATATACCCAAAAATATTTGGAAACCTTAACACTATACCATACTGCTGCTACCATTTTAACAAGTCCTTTTTACTACCTTTTGATATGATTAAAAAATTGCTGGATGCATGGCAAGCTGCCTTCAGACATGGATCAGATGCTGCATTCTTTGGCATCTGATCTGAGTTTACATTGTTTGCACAGGCTTGTCTGGGACCAATAGGGTTAAAAAAATATAGCTACTGCTACCTTAAACTATCTCTTTTGTTCAAGACCTGCGAAATAGCTTATTTACCCTAAATATTCAGACAGCTTAATTCCTCGCCAAAACTGGCTGTAAAACTTGAACAGGTCCATTTTTGCTATCTGCTTAATGTGTCTTAACTCACTCCAGACTGAATAGACTCTCCCACACTATATACTGGAAGACTCCAGTTTCAATTTTAAGTGTGTCTGGCTTGAGATTTACATATTCCTAAAGGAAAATGGCTAAACTATTTGCAAACAGTGGAGACCCTGATCTGCCACCTTCTGCAGCATCTTATCTGGGTCTGCACTGTTTGCCAAGTACCCTTTTACGGGTCACCCAACTACAATGGGTTAACCCTTGTCATGAGGAATAAATTAAGATGCCATGCCCATTTCTATTTGACAGCCAATCAGATTACTTAATCCCAGTTGTTGACAAAAATTCACATACAAAATGACAAACAGTGCAGATCCAGATCAGTTGGCTTCTTCAGAAGCCAACTAATCTGGATCTATGCTGTTTGCAAAGGTAGGGTACATCTGGGATCAGCAAAACAAGGGTTAATATTTCTGATCGAGTGGCAGACAGTGGAGACCCTCATTAGATGCCACATTCTGCAGCTTAGCTCAGGCTTGTCTGTCTGAATACTTAGAGTAAGAATGGTACCCTGAATGTATAACAGATATTACATACCGTATTTGACCTAATTACCATACTGTGCGCTTAGATTTTTCAAAATTACTGAACAAACTTGTAATAAAATATCAACCTAATAAAGGCACTCTTTAAAGAAAGATCAGCAGAGGACTTAATGAGGAGCATATTAAATGATACTTTTGCAATATTATTTTCTGATTTTCTTTATAAAAACATATGATGTGGGTACTCGCTTGAATTGCCTCACCTTGTTGAGGCAATTCAAATGAGTTCCAGCAACATATGTTTTTATAAAGTAGATAAAAGTACACTGACTATAATCTAAAGGCTACTTAATAGCTTTACGGTGCACTTATAGGAGCATGTGCAATAATTAGATCAAATAGGGTATTTGTTAAGACATGGTTTTATGCCCCCGCCAATGGCGGATGGGCATATAGGGTTTACCATGTCCATGCGTGTGTATGTATGTGTGTGTATGTGTTTGCAGATGTTCCTGTGTTACAAAAATTATGTGTCTGGTCCATAACTTATTATTCCTTGATAGATTTTGAAATAACTTCGCAGAAATGTTTTCACATCATGAGACAATGTGTCGCACGCAAGACCCAGGTCCATAGATCCAAGGTCAAGGTCACACTAAGAGGTCAAAGGTAAAAAATAGTACTTATTTTTTATTTCCTGTCCATATTTTTGTCATTCTTTGTTGGATTTAGAAATGACTTTGCAAAAATGATAATCATCATGAGAGGATGTGTTGCACATAAGACCCAGGTCCGTAGCTCCAAGGTCAAGGTCATGCTTAGAGGTCAGAGGTAAAAAATGTTGTATTCATATATTGTCCCACACACAACACACATTTCTGTGTCCCTTGTCATATAGTGAGGGCATCTGTGTCCAATGGACACAATTCTAGTTTTCTGAAAATCTGAACAAGTCCCTTTAATCACCTGCTGATGTGTCTAAAAGTTTCTGGATACATTGCAAAGTGTAACATTAGGGTAAATAAGGTAAAACATACCTTAGTATTGTCTGAATTTGGTCCATTGTAAGTGCCACAGACTTCAGCTTCCCCAGGAATAGAGAGACATACTGTATTTACTCTAAGTATTCAGACACCTTAATACATGTCATGCTGGATAGATTAAGATCCCACAACCACTTCTAATTTTCAGCCAATCAGATGACTTGATCCAGGTTGTTGATACAAATTCACATACTTAATGACAAACAGTGTAGATCCAGATCAGTTGGCTTCTTCAGAAGCCAACTGATCTGGATCTACACTGTTTGTAATGGCAGGTATATCTGGAAGCAGCAGGACAAGAGTAACTCCTTACCATACTAAACTTTGAACAAGCCATAAACCAACTGTTGATGTACCTAGAAACTGCTGGATGGGTGACAAACAATGTGCACCCTGATCAGATGCCACATTTTGTGGTATTCAGTGTTCACTCTTTGCTCAGGCCTGTCTGTCTGAATACTTAGTGTAATTATGTTACTGTAACAATGATATTTACCTTTATCAAAGACCTTTTTTGTTTGCTTTCGTCTGCATTCTGGCTAGGTTTTAAGAAAGCTGTATTAAAAAATCAATGTGTCTTCTTTTACTCTAGCCCCCCTTTGTGGTTGTAGTGCTTCATAGGAGGTAAAATTTAAAGGAACTTAAAAGGTCTTGCATCTGAAATCAATTCTCAGGTAAACATTTGGTACAAAGGATTCTTGCTCCAGGTGTTCTTAGTACCGTATGCTGTCTGAGGCTTTTTTTGCATGATTGGTAAAAGTTTCAGCAGAAGACATTTTGGAATAATTTCCTATTTTTTATACCACGCCACACATATAATAGTGGCAGAGTATTATGGTATCACATTGGTCATCCATGTGTTGCTCCCCCGTCCATCCATCTGATATTACGTGATGTATGGCCTTCTGTCCATCCGTATTTTTGTTTCCGGATGATAACGAGTAAATGTCAGTGGGTTTTCACCAAATTTGGTATGTACATTGATATTGTGGAGATCTGGCTTGGGATTGCTATTGGGCAAATTTTGCTACCTGCCTCCACACGTCCATATTTTCATTTCCAAATAATAACTTGATATTTTTTTTATGTGTATTCTTTGCTTCCAAGGGCAACTTTTATAGATTTTATATATTGACATTTTGTCTGTCTCCTTAGGAGACAATTTGCATGAATGTTTCATTTTTCTGGGTAAAAAAAATAAGAAAATACTGTCAAATTGTCGTCAGCTGATTTGTCCAGAAAGTGCAAAAGGTAGAAAATGATTTACCCAGGACTTTTGATGCTTGGCATGCAGGGTAAAACATTCAACAAAATATTTGTATTTTGCTTACATTCCAGAAAATAGGGTTTGACATTTCATGTGTATTATTTCCCTGGAAAATGACAAGACAAAATTTTGTTGATTATATTTGTTATAATCAGGGCTCTGGAAATTTTGAAATCTGAATCGGTCCAGCCGATGACGGTGACGTCATCAATGAGCCCATTTCCAAAAAAAAATGTATATATCACCTGTCACGAAAACTAATGACAATTGGCAGTCCTATAACTCCTTTTAAATAATACACCTCAACTCCGTTATATGACGGAAGTCCGGGTATAACGAGCATGATCAAAGCTGGCGTCATCAATAAATACAGTCAGGTATGTAAAAAGAAAGAAAGAAAGAAAAAAAACGACGGTTTTGTTGTTATTTCCACCTCCGCAGGGTTTTCCTAAACTATTTATAAACAACTGATTCCCGTCTTGTATAAGCGCGAAGACGGCGGGAAACAGGAGAGACGGAACGAAACGACTTTCATGGACCTAATTTGGTCTAATATAAAAGGCCTGCGCCACGGGCGGTTTTACAGTTTTTAATGTTTCAAGATTTGATCAGACTGTTTAAATTTTAAGCACTGGCCAATCTTGTCTAGCGCAAGTGGTGCATTACTTATTTTTACCGTGAAATCTACCTTGACTTATACTGGCGTGTTACGGCAATCAACAAAAAAAAAAAAAAAAATAAATAAAATAAAAGAACCAATCAATAATACCCGGATCAGACGCCGTTGTATGCGACATCTGATCAGGACGTACTCGGTTTGGGAATTCATTTATCGAATCTGGGACCGACAAACCGTGTTAATCAAAACAAAAAAGAAGAGGAAGAAAACGGGTGCGTTCAAGCGGTGCATTCTTTTATCACTCTCAGTAAAGCGACCTTTGATCTTTTGGACACGCCGACTGCACCTGGATGTTTTGCAGTCTCAGTGTATTTACACGTGTCACGCATACGGATTAATTATCAGACTACCGTTACTGATGATTCGTGTTAATCGCTTGTTTACTGCACAAAGGTCAGTGAAGTGTTGATTTTTTGACAATATTTGGATAATGACGTAATTAATTTGTGCTGCGGTAGGTTGCCGTTATTCAGCTGTCTGTCCAATATACATGTCAAATGACCGTTTAGAGCCTTTTAACTACCATAATATCGCATTTAAAAGGTGCCCGGACGTTGTCAGTTTGGGAAGACTTGACCGTTTGTGATTTTTTAGACATCATTGATTCATGAAAATTGGTTGGTTTGGGAAAAATGGGGTTGAAGGCACAAAACTGTTGGACCGATTTATTAGCGTTTTGGGGTGTTTGAAATCGGTCCAGAATTCTTAATATCGGTCCAGACGGGCTATTTTTCCGGTTTTCCCGAGCCCTGGTTATAATGACAAGTCGACTCTCATGAAACCTTCAGTTAAGAGGTAACAATTAGTCACAAATTTTGCAGGAATATTGTATTTAATATGTACTGTAAAGAAATATATGTTTTGGTTATTTGTTAGAATTGCCTCAGTGAGACTATTCTAACAAATATCCAAAATATATGTTTTCTGAGGAAATAAGAACAAAACATTTAGACCTTGGTTACATATCAGTCTGCTCATTAAGTACATTTTTGTATTCTGTACAACAGCAAATTCATTTTCATTTTAATGGCAACTTCTTTGGGAACAAATGCTGTTGTTGCAACGAGGGTTCACTGTAATTACAAAAGAAAACTATTGGCATGTTTATCCCAGCACGCTTAGGCATTAAAATCATTTGGAAAACAAAATAAGTGTTAGCCTGCATTATCGTAACAACCCTGAGTACTGGAACAGACAGACCTGGGCAAACACTGTAGACCCAGATCAGATGCCACATAATGTGGCATCTGATCAAGGTCTACATGTTTGCCACCCATCTAACAGGTTTTAGAACACATCAGTAGGAAGTCAGATGGACGTTTAAATTCTAAGACAAGCATAGTATGGAGATAAGAATTGTCCTGATCTTTAGGGTAAATACGGTTCCTTTCTATTGACGAGTTTCAACAGAATCGGGGGAAAAAAGCTGTGCAAAACAATCATTTATGTATTTCAACATGTTGAATTTAAGTAGTAGAAAGAAATTTATTATCAAGTAGAAAGTATTTCATTGTTTGACGTAGTTTATTTGGCGTCAACTGCTCACAACAATCCGAGCACGCGACTTTAATCATTGATCTTATTGTTGGTAATTGTTTGGCCTTTGTACAAATAAACTCACTGGTGTGTCAAATTACGTACAATAATTTCTCTTGGCCTAAATTTCTCTGTGATATTTTTTCATGTATATGTTATTTTTTACAACGAATTTTACAATGCAGATTTGAGATGACAGATAATGGGGATCAATGCTTGTTGCATTGTTACTGATGGGTGGATGTGTAACCTTACTCAGATCAGGGAACATTAAACCTTAAAGTATTTAATCACGTCTGCCACTGACAACATTTCAATTTCTTTTCTTTTTCTGTATTTTGCAGAAAATAAGGCTTGACATTTCATGTAAATTGTCTGTTTGGCAGAAAATTCACATGAAATATCAAGGCTTATTTTCTCTTTAAAAAAAAAAAAGAATTATCAGTCATTTTGATATTGATAAATGATGCTTTCTAAGCAACTTTGATAGGACCGACGGAGTCCTGAGAGTTTCTCACCCTAAATGTTTAAAAATCTGTGTCAAAATTGTTGTGGGCTACCAGATTGTTGGCAAAACAAAAAAGTTTCTAAAATGAAAAAGATCAGAATGGTTTATAGTAACTATTTTTATTATGGGTGGTACGTGGTGGTAATAGCATTTGGTAACAACAAATTATAGTTCTGTTTTTTAGTTTCATATGTTCTAAATAGAAATACAAGTAAATTTAAAGAGGAAAATATCTCATTTTCTCTGCAATTTTACTCCCTATTTTGCTTGAGAGGCAATGACGCGGAGTTCTTTTGCTTGGGATCTGCCAAGAAATTTAACCATTAAATGCTCTTTATTTTGCACAAAATTTACCCTGAAAAAAATTTATTTGGCTGAAATTAGCCTTTATAAAAAGCCTTTATTTTTAAGAGAGACTGCTAAGGGGCCTGCGCATGTCTAACTGCAAATCCAGAGTTCGAACCCAAGCTTGGCCACATAACTTTTTGTGACTGTGGAATAACTTCTATGGCCGTTCTCCTCCTTCCGCTGATTCAAGAAGGGTAATTGTCAGTTACTGATGAAAGCTTGTACACAGGTACTGATTAACCCTTGTCCTGCTGAACCCGGATATACCCTGACTTTGCAAACAGTGTAGATCCAGATCAGTTGGCTTCTGAAGAAGCCAACTGATCTGGATCTGCACTGTTTGTCATCAGGCATTTGAATTTGTATGAACAACTTGGATCAAGTAATCTGATTGGCTGAAAATTTGAAGTGGGTGTGGCATCTTAATTTATTCAGCATGACAGGAGTTAATCTCTGAGGACTAAGCCTGTCCAGGAACAGTATGAGTAGGTTAACTGACCGGCACTGTACAACATGGCCCTAATGCATTGACTGGGCCATAAAACCTCATCTCAAACTCAAAATTTGAGCGTATGACAACTGAGTGATAGTTGCCTTAATTTTCCTAGAAAAAAGGGTTTGATATCTCTTGTGGAGACAATTTGCATGAAATGTCAAACCCTATTTTCTGGTAAAAAATTTCAGCAGATGACAGCTGACTGATATTTGGCTGATTTTTTGCTAGCAAATAGGAATTGCTATATCTTGTGCAGACAATTTGCATGAAATGTCAGCCCCCATTTTCTAAAGAAAAATAAAAAAAAAATTTTAGAATTTTTTCTGATGATATTTTTATTTAGGGTACAAATAGTCAACTGTCACCTGTGACAGGCTAAAGGTTAACTACACAGGATGACATCCCCCAACTGTTGCTGCTTATTTATTGTTTAGTTCTGTCATATAAAGCAAATAAATGTCACTGAGGTTTTAGCCTAACTGTAATCAAAATATCAACCTTGAGTTTCAGTAGTGTTTGGAATAAAGAAGACAGTTTTCTTACCCTTTTAGGTTTTACTTCATCAGCTGTTTTTTATGATTAAACCATTTCAGTCTGGAGATCCTCAAAAGAGTAACTGGCAAACAGTGTAGACCCAGATCAGATGCTGCAGAATGCAGCATCTGATCAGGGTCTCCACTGTTTGCAAATAGTTTAGCCATTTTTATCTAAGAATATCTAAATCACATCAAGTGCAAGATTGAAATTCCACTCGTCTGATATATAGTGTAGGGTCCATTCAGTCTAAAAGGGTCAAACCCTTTCACAGAGAAGAATAAAAAATGAATTTAGACGATTGCTATTTTTTCCAGAACTTGACTTTCATGATCATTCCATTTCTAATTATGCACTGGACATACTGGTCATTCTTTCATCCTGTTGGTTTGTCCATCCATTCTTATGTTCCTTCATCTGTCTGTCTGTCTGTCTGTCTGTTTGTTTATCTGTTTGTGTGTCAACATGAGCCTCATTATCTTTTACCTCACATTTTTTAGTTTGTTTGCTTTGTTTATATCTCAAAAATTCTTCACAAAGTCATAACCCATTGAAGACTCGAGACCTCTCAATGGGTAACTGGCAAACAGTGCAGACCAGAATCAGATGCTGCAGAATGTGGCATCTGATCAGGTCTCCACTATTTGCAAATAGTTCAACCATTTTTCTTAGGAATATCTATATCATATAGCCTGACATACCTAAAATTGAAAATGGACTCTTCCAATATATAGTGTGTGAGAGTTTATTCAGTCTTTAATGGGTTAAAGTTACCACTGGATGGATCATGTCAGTTTACATCATCTTGAAGCTGCTTCTGACAAACCATGAATGTCATTCTGCTCACTCAGATCCATATAAGGTTCTGTACTTTTGGTAGTTTACATAGAAGCCTAGACTAATCACTAAGCAGACAGCAAAAGCCCTTCACTTATCAGCCTTTGCTTAGACACCTTTTTTTGTGGTGAAACTCATTTGGAAAAGGAACAGACTTATTTTTTTTCATTTTTATATTTTCAGTTTAACTTGAGCTTTGTCAAAGTCTTCAAAAGATTAAAGAATAATAAGAAAATTAATTTGTATCAACACTTGACTATACACATATTTGCGGACAATATAAGAATTAAACAGCTTTTCTGTTTATTGAGTCATTGTGTTAAAAAATTCCTAATCTATTGGAAGTATGGTGAATAGTTTTGTACCTGACCACCCCAGCTGTTTCTCCCTTCAGTTAACCTTTGTCCTGCTGAATAATTAAGATGCCACACCCTCTTCTAATTTTCAGCCAATCAGATTACTTGATCCAGATTGTTGCTATGAATTCACATACTTAATTGCAAAGAGTGCAGATCCAGATCAGTTGGCCGACTGATCTGGATTTACACTGTTTGCAAAGGCAGGGTATATATGGGTTCAGCAAGAAAAGGGTTAAATGGGCTGTGTCAAGCAAAAAGTGCCTTCGAACATGTGCAAAATAGACAGATTCAGATCATCCTGTGCATGCGCAAATTGTCATGCGGGCCTTTGCTTCTCCATTCATACATTCTGCAGTATCCAATGATTCTGTTCATGGACAGTGATGGCTCTGATCAGACTGTGTGGATGTACAGGCTGATCTGGGCCTTCACTGTCTGTATTATGCCCGAAGACACATTTTTGCATAGCATGGCCCAAATATATATAGTGGCTTATTCATTAATTTTTTTAACTCTTGCCTTGCTGAATCAAAATTAAGATGCCATGCCCACTTCGAATTTCCAGCCAATCAGATTGCTTGATCCTGGTTTTTGATAGAAATTCACATATTTAATGACAAACAGTGCAGATCCAGATCAGTTGGCTTCTTCAGAAGCCAACTGATCTGGAGCTACACTGTTTGCTAAGACAGAGCAGGTCCTGTTAAGCAAGAGAAGGGTATTAATTGTTACCACTCTCTGGGTCAATTCGGCAGATGACCAAATGATGATATTTTTCTTATTTTCCCCAGAAAACTCGCTTTGAGATTTGATGCAAATTCACTTTGCATCAGATCTCAAAGCCTATGTTTTGTGGGAAAAATAAGAAAAATATTTCAGAATGTCGTCTGCTGAAAATTTTACCCAGCATGCCCAGAGTTATTGCTTGAACTTTGTGTGGGATCATATATCAATTTTCTGAACTGATAGTAATATTGGTTTTACCATGTTCTTATCTTGACGGTGGATTTTAGAGGGGGTCTCAGAGTTGTCATGAATCCGTTAATGTGACATTCTCAGATAACTGTCAGATACAGCCACAATGCTTTCACACCTTTAAAAGTCTAGAAACTCAGTATCAGCTTTTGAATAAATGTTTAGTTAACCTCTCCCGATGTCTTCAATTCTTTCTTTCTTTCTTTCTCCAGATACTTCCTTACGCCCTCACAGGCATTCCAGACAGGTGTGTGCTGTTTTGCTGAAAGGAAAAAAAGGGAATGTAGATAATAGTAAGGAAGGGATAGTGAGGAGATAAAAGGTGTTAGGATTAAAAATGTTGAAGTTCCAGAGAGGTTAAAAACTTTGGGGTGGGAGTGGTGCAGTTTGCCAACTTTTTTCTAGAATGCATCAAGGGAAAAAAGGCAAACATACTGTCAACTCCGGGAGTATGTACATTCCACTGGACTATATATAGCCAGTGGAAAAAAAGAATATTTATAAAAGATCCTATGGGTGTGGACTTGACATAAGGTCATTGAGTGGCAGTTGTTGGATGGCCTGGTTTTAGGTTGAATGTAATGGGTATTGCCAGTAGTCCATTTACAATCTGGTGGAAAAGACAGGCAAGAACTACTGTCTTTGTTTGAGGGTTTTCCTGCCTAGATTTCCCAACCTTGCTGTAACACTGGACCTTGCAACATGGTCCATCATGCGGCTCGGTGCTGTATTTTCTCTGTGTGGAGTATTTATGCCCCTAACTTTGAAGAAGTTTGAGGAACCTATTGCTTTTGTGTAGTTTGTCTGTATGTCTATCCATCTGTCCATCAGTCCCTTCAGTCATCATGCTTTTCTGAGTAAGATATCCTGATAACTTGTTGAGCTAGGGCCTTAAACCTTGGTGAGAGTTTACTGAGGCTAGGGAGCAGATCACCTGATTAACTTTTGAAGAAAAAAAAAGGATTAATTTTGTGAGTTATGTCCCTTTTTAACTCATTTTGTATAGGTTTCATATGCCAGTCTTTAACCTTTGTTCTGCTGAACCCAGTTGTACTCTGCCTTTGCAAACAGTGTAGATCCAGATCAGTTGGCTTCTGAAAAAGCCAACTGATCTGGGTCTGCACTGTTTGCCATTCAGTTTATAAATTCATGTGATCAATCTCAGTCAAGGCATCTGATTGCTGATATTTAGAAGTGGGTGAGGCATCTTAATGTATTCAGCATGACAATTGTTAAAAATCTAATTTTACTGAATTTTTTTCATCTGCTATCTGTAGGGTATGCCAAAACTATCCTGAAAAAAAATTAACACCAGAAGCACCTAGTAGTCCCAGCTTTCATAGCAGGATAAGAGCTAAATGTTGTCTCTGTCTTTATAGAAAGACAATGTACATTTGTACTTATTCACTTACAAATATGAACCCGTCCACCCACCCACTCCACAAAACATGATAATGCCAGCTAGACATAATTGAATTTTAAATGTAAAAAAAGGTGTAAAATAAATGTTCATTATATTTTTAATGGTGGCATGTCATTAAATTCATATGATTGTCACTGTCTGTCTTTTTTATGGGAAATTTTACAAGAGGAACAGGGATGTCGTTAGAAGTCACTTCTCACGATAATGAACTGGAAGCTTGATTTCATTTAACTGCGGTTTATTCCAAACTGATTTAATTTTCTGTATCTCACTTACTACAAAATGCGCAGTTCATAGGTTTTGAGATTTATCACAACCTATATCAATCTTTGTATATAGTATTTTCATATTATTTATAAATAATTTGATTCATCTAAACAGCTTCTATACACTTTTAACATTTTATTCCAATTAACCTATTATCACACTTGGGCAAATTCAGCAGATGGAAAATTGATATAATATTGTGTTGTATTTTCTCATGCAATAGGTTTGACATTTCATGCAAATTGTCTTAATTTGCATGAAATTTCAACCCAGTTTTCTGGGAAAATTTATGAACTATATATTTCAAGATGTCCAATGCTGATTTTTTCCCAGCATGCTAAGCATTAAAGATGCTATCTCTGTGCATTTATGAAGGGTTTTGGATTACAGCCAGTATTTTGTGTTTATTAATTTCTACCACAAAAACTATCATCTTTAGAAAAGGCTGTGATTTTATTAAAAAATACAAATAATGCATAAATTAAGGTTGTCCCAAAGCTACTGCTATTAAAGCATCAAAGGACTCAAACCAAATTATTGCGTGACAGCAAATGTTATACCTGCCTTATTGTTGGATGATAAATGAGGGTCAACTCATTTGTGTCTGATAAGTCAGTTAGTGGGGGCACCTGGAGAAGATTGGTCACACTAAATAGTAGCATTAACTGATTGCACTGTCAACAATTTGGCTTGAGGGACAAATTTGCGGTCTTCCACAATTTTCTTGATTTGTTTATTCTTTCGAAATCTAATCTTCAAAAAAGTGTCTGGACATCACTCTAATAATATTCAATCCAGAAAGAGAGACAATTTCTTCCAGCATTTTTCTATAATCCGTCTTATTTTGATTTTAACTAAAATCTGGGAAAAAGGTATTATATTTACCTCAAAGTATAAAGACAGGCTTGATGAAACAATACAAGTCTAGTCCCATATCATAGTCCTATATCAGACACCACAAAATGTGGCCTGTAATGAGGCATCATCAGGCTGTACAGTCGACTGTTTGCCACTCATACAGCAGTTTTCAGAAGTATCAGCAGGTAGCGAAATAGACTTATTCAAATTGTAGGAAAAGTATGGTAAGGAGTGAAGGTCATACATGCCATAAGCTGTAGACTAAAGTCTGTGAGATAAGGCAAAATTTTCAGGGAGATTTGACAAAATTCTGTGAGATTTTCTTAAACATCACTTTGGAGCTCCCCCTAGTCTAAACATAGATGCCATATCTCACACTGTGAGATAAAATCTCAAAGAAATTCGGCCCACCTGGAAGGATATTCCCATAAAAAATTCAAATCTCACAGAATTTTCACACCATTTTCAATAGATTTTATGGAGAAATAAACATAAATCACACAATATTGTGGTTTTTACAAGCTTCTTACATGAAAAAAAAAAAAAGACTTTAAACAATATTAGGGAAGCTCCAAAGAGATATTTAAGAAAATCTTACAGAATTTTGTCAAATCTCCTTTAGAATTTTGCCCAATGTCACAGATTTTAGTCCACAGCTTATGGCATGTATGTCTAAAGTCTTTTTTCATGTAAGAAGCTTGTGAAACTACAGCAGTATGTGATTTATGTTTATTTCTTCATAAAATCTATTGTAAAATGGTCTGAAAAGTCTGTGAGATTTGAATTTTGTATGGGAATTGCCTTCCAGACTGGCCAAATTCTGTGAGATTTTATCTCACAGTGTGAGATATGGCATGTATGGAAGATGTCCAAATATTTGCTGGTTTATATATCTTAGGATGATATGTTTCATGACAAGAGGGTGAGTGAATCGATATAGTAAAGATATCCACAGTTTGGCTGAAAGTTTGTTATGTCTGTGAAAACAATTTATGAAAGGCAACAGTTTTTGATAAAAAGTGAAAACTGACCTATGGCATTCCTTGACAGATATGGTAATTGATGACTAGTCTGGGTACACTTCATACCATATTTACCCTAAGTATTCGGACACCTCAGCTCTTTACCTCACTTGCTCTAAAATTTGAACAAGTACAATTTACTACCCATTGTTATGTCTAAAAATTGCCGGATGGGTGGCAAACAGTGTAGACCCCAATGAGACTCCACAAAACTGAGACTCCATGTTCTATGGTATCTCATCTGGGTCTACACTGTTTGCTAAGGCCCTTCTGTCCAAATACTTACGGGTATATACGGTAACTGCATAGCTACTATGGAGATTGATCATGAAATAATTTCTACAGTCATTCTCCCCTACCTTTTCTGATGAAAGAATGTGCACAATACTGGTTAACCGCTTAGAGGACTAAGCCTGCCCAGTAAACGTGTGGTTAGGTAAACTGACCATGCTCGACATGACCCCGTTGGGTTGACTGGGCCATAAAACCTCAACACAAACAAACATCCTCCCCTACCACTGATTCAGAGCCTGAGTAGGTTAACTGACAGACTCTGTATGACCTTAACAATATTGACATGGCCATAAAACTCCAAATAAAAAAAAAAATAAATATAAACAAATACTACCAGTGCAACATATTCTGTGGGTCGTATCAGAAGGGTGTGCAGATGAATATTTTATTACTCCACAAAAATGTGTGCAGTGAGTACTTAACGTAATAATCCTATGTATTGGGACAGTCAGGCCTGAGTAAACAGTGTAGACCCAGATCAGATGCCACAGAATGTGGCATCTGATCAGGGTCTGCACTGTTTGCCACTCATCCAGCGGTTTTAAGACACATGCATAGTGAGTAAAATTGACTTGTATAAATTTTGGGATAAGTATTGTAGTTTGTTAACCCTTGTCCTGCTGAATAAATTAAGATGCCATGCCCACTTCTTATTTTCAGCCAATCAAATTACTTGAGCTGCTTTGTTGATATAAATTCACAAACTTAATGGCAAACAGTGCAGATCCAAATCAGTTGGCTTCTTCAGAAGCCAACTGATCTGGATCTACACTGTTTGCAAAGGCAGGGTATATCCGGGTTCAGCAGGACATGGGTTAAGATGTCCCTGCAATATTTAGGGTAAATATGGTATTAGAATTCCCTAAACACAGACTATTCTAATGAATACCATGAATTACGTTTTTATGGTGAAATGCTAATATCAGTATTGTATTGTTGAAACCAGTGTCTCATCTTGAAATATAGCTCTAAATAAGAGCAGTATCTGGCTAAACATTTTTCTTATTGCTCAGCTCCACAAAAAACATATGTTGTGGTTACCCATTAGAAATGCCTTATTGATGAGGCACTTCTAATAGGTACCCACAACATATGACTTCATGGAGAATAAGAAAAATATCAAGTTTTTTTGTTTATTGAAAAAGTGTCTTATTTGAGGCATTGCATATTTAGACATAGCTCTTGGGGAACAGTGGCACACTTCACAACAAAATAAAATAAACCTAGCATAATTGTGGCAATAAAAATAAAACATACCTATTACACCAACTTATGACCCAGGGAATTGTAGATTATGTATTTAGTTGGGTAATTTTACCTTGTATTTGTTTTTATTGTATTGTACTCTTTTCAGGTAAAAGTCAACTTCAAACACAAACATGTACTTAAGTTTTCAGACAGACAACAGTGTCTTTGAAAATGGAAAAGTTTTAAAGCTTTAATTATGCCTCCTTTTTTTCTAATTTGAAACAAGAATGCATGTGAAAAGGCATGATCAGACTTGATGGATTTGTCTTGAATGTCTTACTTTTTACTCCAAATATATTGGAAAATTTACCGTACATGTCGTGAAAGTTGATCTGAACAAGTCATTGTTTTCTACAAGCTGATGTGCCTGAAATTGCTGGGTGAATCAGGGCAGATGTGTATACTTTGATCAAGTGCCCCATTCTGCAGTCCCTGATTTAGAGTTAATACAGTAATATTTACCCTAAATTAGGATAAATATGGTACTAGGTTTCTCGCAACATACAGCTCCAGTTCTCGAGGCTAAGTAACAGTACTGAAGAACTGCAAAAGGCCACTTGGATATGTTTTCACCATTCCATCAGAGGCCAAATATTTACAAGTCTTATAGTAGATTTTAAACCTGTATTGCTCACATAATTGCCCTAAACATCTGGAAATTGTAACTCATTACCGTACTTGACCTAAAATCTGAACAAGATGGATTTGCTGTCTGATAATGTATCTGAATACTAGCTGTATGGCAAACAGTGCAGACATTGATCAGATGCTGCATTCTGAGTCTACACTGTTTGCTCAGGCCCGTTTGTCGCAATGCTTAGGGTAAATACATTATAATGCAATTCATAGCTAATGAACTGCTGACACGGCAGCTTACTGAAATATATTTGCAATGAAAATGATTAAAGCTTGAAAATTTATGCTGACTTTTCATTGTTGTGTCTGCCATAAAAAATGAATTGCTTTGGCTTTAATTGAGCTGTTGGAATATTCTTAAAAGTAATTCAGCCATAAATGAAAACTTAAATCCATTCTTGAAATAAAGCCAATATTGAAAATGATATGTAAGTTTCTCTTCATAGTGAAGACATGTAGTCTTGAAAGTTGGCTTCTTTTGATAGTAAGTTAAATTCTTGATACTGTATTTACCCTAAGTATTTGGATAGACAGGCAGAAACAAACAGTGTTGCGGGGCCCGTAGCCTAGTGGATAGGAGAGTTGTCACTCTTAATCCATTAGGTTTCTTACTGCTATGGTTCGAGCATCGCTCGGGTCACATGTGGGAAAGCCAAGTCCTGCTTATGGATGGTCAGGTGGTTTTTTCCCTCGGTTCACAGGTTTTCGCTCACCTTTGATGAATGATAGGCTAGATATAAGTGAAATATTCTTGAAAGGGCTGTAAAACCCAAATAAATAAAACAACAACAAAAAAAACAAAACAGTGTAGACCCATATCAGCTGCTGCATTCTGCAGCCTCTGATCTGGGTCCACTGTTTTCTCAAACCTGTCTGTTCCAAGACATAGGATAAATATTGTAGCTTCTATGGCTAAAATCATATGGGCACAGTGTGTGAGAAAATGTACATTATGAAGTTAATACATTCTCCGAGTCTGATCAGTTCTTTCTCTAGTCATCAACACATACTGCAATAGCCTGTGCATATATAAGCACAAAATGAAGACCCTGGTCAGACTGTGCATATGTTCAGTTTAATCAGGACATTTATTGCTTGCTTGTGAAATAAGACTATTTTCTCTTGTTTGGACCTATGACTGCAAGCGGACTGGAATGGAGAGACTGATGTGTAGGCTATAATTCTAAGCTTTCAGTATCCCCGTGAGTTCCGAAGACCCACATTCTCGTGTCATTGCCCAGGATGTACTACACCTTAGTAACCTTAACCCTAGCCGTGCTGAGCCTGGATATGCCCTGCATATGCAAACAGTGTAGATCCAGATCAGTTGGCTTCTGAAGAAGCCAACTGATCTGGATCTGCACTGTTTGTCAATACATATGTGAATTTGTATCAAACACCTGGATCAAGGAATATGATTAGCTGAAAATTAAGTGTGGGCATGTCATTTTAATTTATTCAGCAGGCCTTGGGCAGTTAAATAATAGCATCCTCAAAATCTAAACTTTTCTTGTCCTGAAATTGGAACAACTTCATTTGAACACTTGCTTTGTGTCTAAATACAGCTGAATGACTGGCAAATAGTGTAGACACTAATCAGATGCTGCATTCTGTGACATCTGATCTGGGTCTGCATAGTTGCTCTAGTCTTTCTCATAGCTGCAGATAAGGCATTTTTTCAACCAAAAGTATTGCTGTTTTTCTTATTTCTTCACAAAAACATACATGTATGTCATGGCTTCCTTAGTACCCATTACATATGTTTTTGTAGAGAAATAAGAAAAATATTATCTAGATATCCTCTCTTATCGGTAATTCAATACTCAGCCTCTATTCAAAGCTCCATATATATGAGATGCTATTTTTTTTCAACCAAAATATGCTGATATTTTTCTAATTACTTGACGAAAAAATGTTATGGGTATTCATTAGAAGTGCCTCTCCAAGGCTCTTCTGATGAGTACCCACAACATATGTTTTTGTGAATAATAAGAAAAATATTATCCGGATACCTTTTCTGAAGCAATATTTAGGGTAAATATGGTGTTTTGTTAAATGAACGAACCACATGAAAAGTCTTTGGTAAATAGTATAACAATAGAATCACATTAACCGTTGTCATGCTGAACCCGGATATACCCTGCCTTTGCAAACAGTGTAGATCCAGATCAGTTGGCTTCTGAAGAAGCCAACTTCTGAAGAAGCCAACTGATCTGGATTTGCACTGTTTGCCATTAAGTATGTGAATTTATAGCAACAATCCTGATCAAGTAATCTGATTGGCTGAAAATTAGAAGTGGGCATGGCATCTTAATTTATTCAGCAGGACAAGGGTTAAAGTGTATGTGGTAATTTTTAAACTTTTAATTTTATTTGAATATGTATTGTAAATATTGACAATGTTTATAAAATCGAGTTGATAATTGATCGGGAGATGACCAAAGATGTGCTCTGAAATAACTGTTAGACGGAAGAAATAAACAAGAAATAAAAAGGTTGACGCCATGTCTGGTGTGGACATTGGGCAGTAAAAAGCTGGGTAAACTTTTGGTTAGCTTATATATATTTGACCTTTTCATTTGTGTAAATGGGCTAAGTGCGTAAGAAACTTATATATGTAGAGGGTTTAGAATTTCGATTGGTCTGAAATTATTATGCCATAAAATTACCACTTTCTTGTGAGAACAGATTAATTTAATACTTAGCATGCTGGGTAGAAATTTCAGCAGAAGACAGTTTAAAATGTTTTTCTTATTTTTCCAAGAAAATAAGATTTAATATTTCATGCAAATTGTCTCCTGAAGAGACAGTTTGCCTGACATGTAAGATTCAGTTTTCTGGGAGAAATTAGAAAAATGTCATCAGTTTGTCATCTGCTGAATTTGCCTGGAAGAGGGTAAAGGTTAAAGTTTCCCTGAATACATGCATATATTCATATTTATTTGTTTACAAATTTTGACTTCATAATTATTGACATTCTTGGTTGCACAAGATCGGCACAGTGGTGCAGTTGGTAAAACATCCACTTCCTGTCTGGGAGGCTATGGGTTTGATCCCAGGATCTTGTCATATTATGTCTAATGTATTTTGCTATGTTTGTTGTGTTCATTGTTCTATATGCCAGAGATGGCCCATAATTGGATTAATAGAAATATTCTATTCTACTCTAGTCTGGTCTAGTCTAGTCTAGTCTGTCTGGAACTATGTCTCTGATGCTGTTGCAGCTACCTGCTACCTTTTCCTGGCAGCTTGTAAAGCTCTAGTTAATTTGATATTGTCACATGACAATAATTTTTGTTAGTTTTACACCTTGTGGAAATAGATAAATGTTTACTGACCATTATGCCATACGAAGAATACTCAATTATTTCAATGTTACTGTGGGAATTCCATGCTACGTCATGGCCAGTAAACATCACTTTATAATGAATATCAGGTAAATATTTTTCTTATTTCTCCACAAAAAGATATGTTGTAGGTATTCATTAGAAGTGCTTGGTGAGGCACTTCTAATGAGTACCCATAACATATGTTTCTATGGAGAAATATGAAAAATATCAATATTTTTCGGTTGTAAAAAATGGTTTTATCTGGGGCTATGACTGAAGAGTGGACAGTATGAAGTCCTGTTCTGGCAACAGGCAACATGTCTGGCTTGTCTGGTCAGCATCATTATTAGTTGTGTGTGTATGGTATAATGTTTTTCACATAGCTCTAGATAAAAGCCTTTTCTTTAACTAAAAATATTGATATTTTTTGTTTTTTATATAATAAAATAATATTTCAAGTATTGGAACACCTTCATGTACAGAAGGTGTTCTCCACTTTTTTTCGGCACAATGCACTCACTAAAAGTCCCGCCAAAAATGTTACCATTGCAGTGCTTTATCAAAGTTTATGGGATATATATTAATCACAATTTCACTTTTAAAGTGGGTTGATGCATTGGTACTGCTAAATGCAATTTATAGCATTCCCGGGGACGGCATGACAAAAATTTTGGTTTGTTTGTATTGAAGTTTTACGGCCCAGTCAAACCAATGGGGTCATGTCGAGCGTGGTCAATTTACTGGGCAGGCTTAGTCTTCTAAGCGGTTAACCAGTATTGTGCACATTCTTTCGCCGGAAACTGACAACTGCCCTTCTTGAATCAGCGGAAGGGAGAGAATGACCGTAGAAAATATTTCATAATCAATCTCCACGCAAGAATGTTGCCGACCTTGGCGGGGGTTGAACCCGTGACCTCCTGGTCTCCAGTCGGACGGCGCATCCAACTGTGCTACCGAGGCCGGCTCAAAAAGTTTGGTATTCTTACAACTACTTATTTTAGTTTTTATAGTAAGCCTTAAAAGAGATGTGAAATTAGCTGTAATTATTTTTAATGTGAGCTAGGATCATTCTCATTTAGACGTGATATCATTTAGGCCTCTCCAATTTGCCCTTAGCATTTTGAAATTTAGTTGATTTAGCCAAGATTTGCATGTAATATAGAACCCAAGACTATTAACCCTTAAAGCGCCAAGAAAACCTGTATCTGAAAATGTCGTCTGCTTATGTCGTCTGCTGCATCTTCTTGCAAACTTTTCAAACTTACATTTTGCATATAGGCAAACAGTGTGGACCCAGATCAGACTGCTCCTAAAGGAGCAGTCTGATCTGGGTCCACACTGTTTGCAACAATGACTTTTAAAGTAACCGGCAGAAGACAGAGCAGACAACAATTGTTACGACTGGCGCTTTAAGGGTTAAAGTGAGCTTTAACATTTATTGTGTGCCAAGTGTAGACCAAGCTTTTTGTGAAAGCTTATCTTGTTTAACAAGAGACTTGGCCCAATGTCTTCCATTGTCAGCAATGATGTAAGCCTTCAAGGATCTGCAGAAAATACTATTAGTGCATTCTGACTCAGAAAGGCCATTATTTTAGACTCAACCATGCTGTGGGCAAAAGCAGCAGACAGCAAATTAATGATATGTTTCTTTTTTCTTTTTTTTTTGCAGAAAACAGGGTTTAATATTTCATATGGATCATCTATCAGTTTGTATGCAATGTCAAACTCGATTTTCTGAGAAAGAAAGGTTAAAAAATAATAATAAATATGTCGTCTTCTGTTGTTTAAATCCAGCAGGTTAAGGGAAGGCATCAGTAAGTAATCATCATTGAACCTCTTTGCACCCTAAGCTTAATTCAGCAGACAACAAGTGTCCAAAAAGAGTGATGCTGTTTTCCTAGAGAAAAAAAAAAAAAAAAAAAGATGTGATATTTCATTTGATTTCTCTTTTAAGGAGGCAATTTACATGAAAGGTGTACCTTATTTTCTGGCAAATATAAGAAAAGTACTTTCAGTTTGCTGTTATAAGGAGACAACTGGGATGAAATCTCAAATCCTATTTTCTGGGAAAATAAGAACAATGTTCCAAAATGTCATCTGTTGAAACTTTTTACCAATATTCTAAGCCTCAAAGAGCTATACATAAACTTGTTACCACTTTTTTTAACCCTTAAAGCACTAGACAAACTGTAGGCAACGATATTCTGTTGTTTTTTTTTATTATTTTTCTGAGAAAATAAGACTTGGAATTTCTTGTGAATCATCTGCTAGGCCTTTATTTTCTCTGAAAAATAGAAGAATCTGGGTGGCCGAGTGGTTTAAGTGCCAGCCTGACTTTGGAGCATAAGGTCCCAGACTCGAATCACGCTTAGGCTGAAATACGACTCATGACTGTACATGCAGCTCTTCATCACACAGAGCTTTATCACCTTCCATCATCTTGCTGTGATTTAAATAATGTTGAATCATCATCATCTCTGAAAAATGAAAAAAAAAATAAAAATGTACTTTAAGTAAGGGTTCATTTAACCCTTGTCATGCTGAATAAATTAAGATGTCATGCCCATTTCTAATTTTCAACCAGTCAGATTACTTGATCCAGATTGTTGATATAAATTCACATAATGGCAAACAGTGCAGATCCAGATCAATTTGAAGCCAACTGATCTGGATCTACACTGTTTGTTAAGGCAGGACATATTAGTGCTCAGCAGAACAAGGGTTAACATGGTAATTTTGTGAAATGAAATTACATTACAACCACACATAAAAACAGAATATTTATTGTTCATTTGTTGACCAAGTTTTGTCCTTATTTCACCAGGTCTTTATGCCAATTACTGGTGACATATTGACAGCTAGTTTCTGATTTTCTCATTAGTCCAAAGGGCTGTCAATATGTTTGATGGTTTAATTGAACCTGTATTGATAGGTGGATAAGTACAAGTTAGTTATTATCCCATGCTAATGAAGAGGTTAGGACCTTGAAATAATAGGTTGAAGGTCAATTTACAGAATGTAGCTTAGAGAACACTGTTAATGCCTAATATAGTGAAAACATTAATGCTAGGAATCCATAAGCAGGATACATGAAATCCCAAAATACAGAGAGAGTGCAAATTCATATATCTGCATTCAGGGCCCAGTTGTTCAAAGCATCATTAGCTTAACATGCTTGTTAGTGGTCTAAATGTTAACTGTTCTAGTAAGTACAATATCTAATTCACCGGTATTTTTGCTGAAAAAATGTGAGTAGCTTTTGCTGCTCACATTTTTTCAGCAAAAATATTAGCATATATGCCATATTTGATGATCAAAGATTTAACAATACTAGTTTCGAACAATTGGGCAGTATATTTGTTTTAACCCAGATAAATAAGAACTTTTCTTATTTCTCTGCAAAATATGTTTTGTGGGTACTCAGTGGAATAGCCTGGTCTAAACTTACTGTCTAATAGTACTACCGTATTCAACCTAATTACCACACATGCTCCTATAAGCGCACAGTCAAGCAATTTAGTAGTTTTAGATTACAGCCAATGTACTTTTATCCACTTCTTTATAAAAATATGTTGTGGGTACTCGTTTGAATTGCCTCGACTAGTCGAGGCAATTCAAATGAATACCCACAACGTATGCTTTTATACAGGAAATAAGATAATCATATCGCATAAGCAGCTCGTTGTCATCTGCTGATCTTTCTTTAAAGTGTGTCCTTATCAAGTGGATGTTTTATTATGTTTTTTTTCAGTAATTTTGAAAATTTTAAACACACAGTGCGATAATTAGGTCGAATACGGTATATTCTAGTCTTAAACTTTGCAGCTGAAAAAACAGGCACATTTAAGTAGGTTAAAAGGAACAACTCATTGCTTCTTCTGAAGTCATTGACATTGAATTTGTCTATTGTCAGTCTTTTTTAGGTATTGTAATTACCCTAAATGTGCAGTCGCCATAATTATATCTGTTGTATATATCCTAAAGTTTGACTGTTCATTTATTTCTTGGAAGTATGTCTAAAAATGCAGACCCTGATCAAACTGCTCCTCATTTTGGTATATACAGTCATAGTACCAGGTAAGAGGGTTATCCAGATAAATGTAATGTTTTCCTTATTTCTCCGATAAAATGTACGTTATTGGTACTCATTAGATCTAATGGGTACCCACAACATATGTTTTTGTAGAGAAATAAGAAAAATATTGAAAGATTTTGGATGAAATTGTTGCCTTATATGGAGCTGTGTATATGCTGTTTGCTCTGGCAATTGCTTGTCCCAGTATTTAGGGCAATTATAGTGTGGTGTCAATTTGTACATAATTCATTTTTACTCTTAAATCATTTTCTGAGTGGTGGTTAGCATTTGAAAGCATTGTTTTGACAATTGATATTCAAGTCCTGTTCCTAGCTCCATATAAGATGCTTTGTTTGCAGCCAAAATATGTTGATATTTTTCTGCAAAAACATATGTTATGGGTCCTCATTAGAAACGCTTTGCCAAGGCACTTCTGATGAGTACCCACAACATTCGTTTTTGCAGAAGAATAAGAAAGACATTACTCCAGATATCAGTCTTATCTTGAACTGTAAACTCTTAGCTAATCACTGTCTTATCTTTGGTCCATCTAGTCTTAGGTTCCCTGTGTGGTTTAGGGTTTCATTTCGGCTTATTTGTCATTTGAAGTAGACTTGAATCCTGTTCATTAGTTTTTGTTCATTAAGACTATAAATTATTCAGTCCATTACAGTATGATGTCTTTGATCATTAGCACATGGATTGTCCATTTGTCTTTTTGTCTGACTGCGTCAGTTCATTCATGTGGAAAAGTATTTCAGACTGTATCATTCATTTGACCTTTCACCCTAAGATTTTAAACTGAACCCTTACCACCTTTAAGTTTGGAAATGTCTGTTATTTCAAAAATTCATACAATGACACTTCATGTCCACATTGGTAACTTGCACCAGTTCCAAACCATGTTCTCAATATTTTTATGCCCATAACTCAGCGGTTTCATAAAGTGTTATTTATATTGTTTCTGGTCCTTTGAGATCAGGGGGTGGTCAGGTGGTGCGAAGGTGTCATGTATCTTACGTCACCGGGGCGTCCAACTGATATTGGCTTACAGTTGGGCAAGGTCTGCAATCCTTGTAGCAGGTAAGGGTAGAGGGGGAATGTTTTTATTTCTTCTGTTTCTTCACTTTTATTCCTGTCCCTCTTTCTTCCCTGTCCCTCTCTCTTCTACTATCTCTTCTATCTCTTTTCTCCCTTTCTCTGGGAGATGACACAAAATGAACCACAAGGGTTGACATGTCGTTAAACCCCAACACAATCAGTCAATTGTAAAAACCTTTGAGATCATCAAGCCCATTCCAGGATTTTTGAAAATTTGTGTGAAGGTCACTGATGAGACCTAAGTGGCAGTAAACTACCGTATTCGACCTAATTACTGCACATACTCCTATAAGGGCACAGTCAAGCAATTCCATAGTCTTCAAATTATAGCCAGTGTACTTTTTGTCTACTTCTTTATAAAGGCATATGTTGTGGGTACCCATTTGAATTGCGTTGACTTGTCGATGCAATTCAAATGAGTACCCACAACATATGTTTTAATAAAGAAAATCAGAAAAAAAAAAAACTTGCATAAACACCAAATAAGGCCTTTGCTGATATTTGTTTTTAATGGTATCCTTAGTAAGTAGAGTCATATTTTGAAAAACCTAAGCGCACTGTGCGGTAATTAGGTTGAATACGGTAAGCTAGTCTCGCCCAGAAAACTGGGACATTTCTGCTTTCATTTAATGTGTGTGCAGTTCCTTGCACTCAAGGATCATTCCTTTTAGAATCTTCTATTACACTAATTAAGCAAAATTTCTTTGGTCAAGAGCTGTAGTTCAAAACATCATTTATACTTTGATAAGTGCATTGAGCAGGGAACTTGGACTATTTTCTGTGTGTAGATTTAAAACAAAAAAACTATTTAACTCCCATTTTCAATATAAATAACATTGACATAATGTTTGCATTATAAGAAAATTTAATTTTTATAGATTTTTGTCAGCGTGCAAATTTCAGCAAATCTCTCATAAACTTATCATAAAACCCTTCAGTTGTGAGTGATTCACCAACATTTACACATCGATAAAGTCCAAAAACAGAAATTATTCCTGTAACAATCCTAAATAAGGGGATAATTAACCCTTGTCCTGCTAATAAATTAAGATGCTGCGCCCACTTCTAATTTTCAGCCGATCAGATTACTTGATCGGGTTTGTTGATATATATTAACCTACTAAGTGGCAAACAGTGCAGATGCAGATCAGTTGGCTTCTGAAGAAGCAAACTGATCTGGATCTACACTGTTTGCAAAGGCAGGGTATATATATCTGGGTTCAGTAGGACAAGGGTTAATTAAGAAGATAATTTAGGATATATATCTATCCTTTTGTTCCTAAACATATCTTGTGGTTACACATTAGCATTGCCTTGTTGAGGTGATTCTAATGAATAGCCCCAAAGAATGCTTTGGATTTAAAATAACAAAATTTATCTTATTATCCCCACGCTTTTTAGAAAAAGTGTCGAGGATATTGTTATCGCCTCCGTCCGTCTGTCCGTCCGTAAGTCTGTCCGTTATGTTATCTCCTCCGAAACCATTGGACAGAATCCAACCAAATTTGGTGAGTGGCTTGCTTTCACAAGTGGGGCGTGCAAGAGCACGTTTATTTTTGGCCCCACCCCCAGGGGCCCTGCGGAGGGGTCAAAAGGTCAAATATTAACAATTTCCAATTTCAAAGTCAATTTTTTGAAGATTTTTATGCGAAAATGTGCACATATACTCAGTAGTGATAGATGTAAAACATATTGAACGGGATTTACTTTGTGACCCCAGGAACACCCTTTGGGGTGGGAATAGGGGGATGGGGCTTAAACTATGCTGTGTGGAACAAGGGCAATTTCTGCCAGAAGCGTGGGGATTTGCGATGGCTTGCCATCGACTGCCCAATCTAGTTGGTTCTTTAACTGCCAATATATATTCTAGGTTATGTGGCAGATGGAAAATAGATATCTTCCTCCTTTTTTCCCATAAAATAGGTTTGACATATGCAATGTGCTGAAGCGTTCAGGTGGCGAATTGGTTAGTGCTCCCAACTTCTGGGCCCAGTTGCTCAAAACTAATGCTGTCTTTAGTTAAGATATCGTTAAAAGTTTGATAATTAAATATTGCATATACACTAATATTTTTGTTGAAAAAAAAAATGTGAGTAGCTACTCAAATTTTTTCAGCAATTTAGTTCCTGTGAATTAGATATTATACTAACTAGACCAGTTAACATTTTGACCACTAATGAGCTAGTTAAGCTAATGATGCTTTGAACAACTGAGCCCAGATTGCTGTAGGTAGAATTCAGTTCATTCGATCATCTTGATATGACTTAAATAAAGTTGAAAGGGACAAAAAACACCAAACCACCATCACCATTCATGCAACATGTATCCTTATGGGACAGTTTGCATGAAGTGTCAAATTCTATATTTTGGGAGAAAAAGAACTGTTTCAGTGCTGTCTGATGCATTTTTTACCCGACATGCTGAGTTTAAGCTCTAAGCTTCCACCAAATCAGCTTTCCTCTGCAGTATCAAATCTTTGTCAATCATTTTTCTGTAATTTCATTTGTTACACACCAGTTACACAGACATTTTTCATGGAATTGAATTTGAAGTTGTTATAAATTAAGACATTTGCATGAAACGTTTTAAAAGGCTTCAAAATTTTATCATGTTACAGAATATTTTTTGACACTTTGTATGAAACTTTGAAATAAATTTGCATGATTTGATATGACTCAAGGGTTAGTTCGACAAAGTCTGGCACACTTTTGAAATATTTTTAAAATGAAGTTTATAATGCACTAACAGAACTCAACACTTAGCACTCTGGGAAAAAATTTTCAGCACACAACATTTTGAGACATTTTTCTTATTTTTCCCATCATCATAATCAGATTTTTGATTAACGTGCAGGAACATGGGCAACATCCACATCAGTGGGCCCCCTTCCAAATAGCTGGCTTGCTGCAGGCATGGCACATCTCACACCAGATCTCCACATATTTCTATCATGAGGGTTGATAGCCGAGAGCTTCCACTATCTGCAATCCCTCTCTGTCAGCTGCTTCCATGTCATCTTGGACCTCCCAGGCCCACGCTCTCCCTCAACCTGTACGTGAAAGGCTGTCTTGACTGCACCATTGGACCGTTCCACATATCCATACCAGCGGAGCCTTCTCTCCTTCCCAGAAAACAGGATTGAGATTTTGTGAAAATTGTCTCCATTAATTTGCATGAACTGTTAAATAAGTAACAAAATAACATAAATATCACCAATTTGTTGTCTGCTGAATTAGTCAAGAGAGTATGTGGTAAAGGTTAAACTATACTAGGATGGTAATTATAAGGAATGTAACAATAGACATTTACTTTTTGATTGTTATACTGTCATTCGAAAATAGTAATGAAAATTAATTTAAATGAAAAAGTGGTGTCTGGAACTTGAATTCTTATTGTAGCAGCCTCAGATCTTTAGAAATACAGTATTCGACCCAATTACTGCACATACCCCTATAACCGCACAGTCAAGCAATTCCGTAGTCTTCAGATTACAGCCAGACTGAGTGTATTTTTGTCTACTTCTTTATAAAAGCATATGTTGTGGGTACTCATTTGTATTGCATCGACAAGTCAATGCAATTCAAATGAGAATTGAATTGCATCAACAAGTCAATGCAATTCAAATAAGAACCCAGAACATATGCTTTTACAAAGACAATCAGAAAAAAAACATACAAAAACATTGCATATGCATTATTTGATAAGTCCTTTGCAGTTTTTTTTTTTCTTTTTAAGTGTACCTTTAGTATACAGGTATGTACATATTTTACCACAAGTTTTCCCAGCATTTTTGAAAAATCTAAGTGCACACAGCAGTAAATTAGGTTGAATATGGTATTTGACTTTTATCATCCTCCTTTTGTGTAGAAGTTAGTGCTACATATAACACACCAAGTGACATATACTGATACACTGGAAACTCTTTATCCTATTGTATATTGAATAGACTCTCCCAAACTATATATTGGAAGAGTCCAATTTCAACTTCAGGTACGTCCGGCTATGAGATTTACATATTCCTAGAGAAAAATGGCTAAACTATTTGCAAACAGTGGAGACCCTGATCAGATGCTGCATTCTGCGGCGTCTGATCTGGTTCTGCACTGTTTGCCAATTACTCTTTTACGGGTCTCCCAAACTGGCACAGTGGCTCGGTCCATGGTAGAGCGTCCGCTTTGTGACCGGGAGGTTGTGGGTTCGATCCCCGGCCGTGTCATACCAAAGACTTTAGAAATGATACTAGCTGCTCTTTCGCTTGGCACTCAGCAATAAGAAAGTAGAGCTAGAACTGGTCAGCTCAGTGTCAGTATAATGTGATTGGATGGAATATTATGTCAAAGTGTCTTGGGCGTGATATTTCAGTGAGGCAGCACTCTAAAAGTGAGCATTGAGCTCCCTGCCACATCCAGACACGGTCGCAATATGACTGAAAGAGGTTGAAAGCGACGTTAAGCCCAAATCAAACAAACAAACGGGTCTCCCGACTACAATGGGTTATAAGACGTTTTATCATAAATGGTTTCTGACATAAAATGGTTTAAATGTTAACCCCTAAAGTGCTGTATCCAAAGGAAGCGGTATAGATTATATAGAAAAATGACCATTTATATAATCTTTTCCTGTTTGTTCGGATACAACACAGTTGTTTATCTGGCACATTTTTTGTTTTGGATCCCAGCAATAGTGTTATAAAGAAGTTGTGGTGTATACAATATGGATATCTGTATATGATATATGCAAAGGTTGGCTTAATCTATCCATGTTCAAGTTCATCAACAGAGTGCAGGGATTATCTTAATAGAAGCACATAAATAAAGAATGGTAAATTTGTCATTTTTTGGCAAAATAAGAGTGTATGGGTAGCTGAGTGGTCAGTGCTTCTGACTTCAGATCACGAGATCTCGGGTTCGAACCCCGCCGGAGACAGAATTTAGCTCATGACTGTATGGCACTTCATTGCACAGAGCTTTTCATTGTCAACCTTCCATCATCCCGATATGACTTAAATTATGTTGAAAAGGACGTAAAACACCAAATCATCGTCATCGGCAAAATAAACCAGAAATTTTTTTATTTAACTGTTACCACTCTTTGGCCAAATTTAGCAACAAATTTTAGTATGAAATGTAAAACCTTATTTTCTAAAAATAAAATTTAGAAATTAGAATGTCACTTGCTGCAGCTGTGATTTAGGGTGACTACAGTGTAATGGCGCGCTGGGCAGGACAAAGCTTTTTTAAGCATGCATAGCTGCAGATAGAGAGGGTATCCACAATATATTTTTCTTATTTGTCCATGAAAACATATGTTGTGGGTACTCATTAGAAGCGCCTTGCCAAGGCACTTCTAATGAGTACCCACAACATATGTTTTCATGGAGAATTGAGAAAAATATCAGTAGTTTTTGTTATGGGTACTCTTTAGAAGCACCTTACCAGGGCATTTCTAATGAGTACCCACTACGTATGTTTTCATTGAGAATTAAGAAAAATATTAGTAGTTTTTGTTGAAAAAAGCGTCTTATTTGGAGCTAAGGACATGAAAATAGTTTGCTGTTGGTCGAGCAAACAGTTACTTAGTAATTATTAAAAATTTGTAATTAACAATTTTAAAATATTTTGTGCACTTATTAATTCTGATAATGAAAAAGTGTGGGTGACTTTGTTATTTGACATGTGATCCGAAACACGACCCCTTTCACCCGTGGTCCAGTTTATCACCACTTGCCATTGTCTTAGGAATGTATGTACCTCAGCAAACATTAGAAAATCCTCACTTTGAAAATAAAAAAGCTTTTAAGATGTTTATCTTAATGTCTACTTGCCCTTTCAAGCTGACTAGACTGGAAAAACAGTAAATGGTTCTTTTAACAGTGCAAATTAAGATACTCTGCAAAGAAAGTAAAGCAAGTCTGTCAGTCAGTCAAATTGGTATAAGTTTGTTTAGCACTTAGCAGAAGATTTCCCATGGCTGTGGTTAGCGCTCGGATCCATACTTGGGATCACCAGGTGATCCCGTCAGGTCCAGAGTTCAAATCCCACTGGAAATGGAATTCAACTCATGACTGTACAATGCTTCATTGCACAGAGCCTTTCATGAAATGTCAAAGCCTGTTTTTTTGGGGAAAAATAAGAAAAATATCATTAATTTGTCATCTGCTGAATTGGCCTAGAAAGTTGAAGCTTAAAAATTTAGTGGCACAGTATTTAAAATTCTTTTTTGCTTTTTAATGAAAATAGCTTGAAGGACAATTATTTTTGTTATGGTTTTCTGTAAAGTTCAATTTGTCAGTAAACTAAATCATCTGGTATTTAGCATTGTCTTCTGAGATGTCTCATCTAAAATGTCAAACCTACTTTTTTGTGGGGTAAAATGATCATACTTGATATTTAATGCTTAGCATGCTGGGGAAAAGTCTCAGCAAATGGCATTTTAACTCTTGTCATGCTGAATAAATTAGGATGCCACACCCGCTTCTAATTTTCAACCACTCAGATTGCTTGATCAGGATTGTTGCTTTAAGTTCACATACTTAATGGCAAACAGTGAAGATCCAGATCAGTTGGCTTCTGCAGAAGCCAACTGATCTGGATCTACACTGCAAAGGCAGCAGGACAAGGGTTCAGCAGGACAAGGGTTAAAATATTTTCTTACTTTCCCCAGAAAATGGAGACAATTTGCCTGAGATGTCAAATCCAGTCGTCTGGGATAAACAAGGAAAATGTCTAAAAAATATTTCAAAATGTCATCTGAAAATTTTACCAAATATGCTTAAGCATTGAGGGAGTAAATTAGTGCTGTATTTACCCTTAGTGTTCAGACACTTCAAGCCCTTACCGTACTTATTCTAAAATTTGAACAAGTATGATTTTCTACCTGATGTTGTGTCTAAAAATCGCTGGCTAAGTGGCAAACAGTGTAGACCCTGATGAGACACCACATTCTGCAGTGTCTCATCTGGGTCTACACTGTTTGATCATGCCTATCTGTCTGAATAGTACAGTAAATATGGTAAATTCCATATTTTTTGTACTCAAAGAAATTTCAAAATGTCATTAACTGTTGAATTTTTACCATGCTTAGTGTTAATACACTTAATTTGTTTTGTTTTTTTTACTCAGTATATTAGTAAACAAATACTTGCGAAGAGTTGAGCCATATTGTATATTGTGCACTCTGAATAGTTATTATTATTGTTTTTTCCTTTGTTGTTGTATGTCAAGATGGTTATCAGCAAGTTTGGAGTTAATTGATTCCCATGTTCTTTGTATTTCTTATATTAGTCATATGTATACTAATTCTTTAGTCTGCTTTCCATAATTTAATCCTTTTCCTGCTGAACCAGGATATACCCTGCCTTTGCAAACATTGTAGATCCAGATCAGTATTGTAGATCGAGATCAGTTGGCTTACTGATCTGGATCTGCACTGTTTGCCATTCAGTATGTGAATTCACATCAGCAATCTAGATCAAGGAATCTGATTAGCTGACATTTAGAAGTGGGCATGGCATCTTAACTTATTCAGCATGACAAGGGTTAAGAATATACAGGAACCTGTTAATACCCAATTTACCCTAAATTTTGGGACACCTTAACTCCTCATTATACTTGACCTAAAATTTAAACAAGTCCATTTGACTGAAACTGATGGCTGAGTAGTTAAGTTTAGTGCCAGATAGGATGCTGTGTTCTATAGCAATCTTGGTCTACATTGTTTGCTTGGGCTTGTCTGTCCCAATACTCATGGTTTTTATGGTAACAAGTTCATTATAGTACAATTTGTGGTATAATTATAGCGTTTTAATGGACTCCAAGTGCTGTACAAAAACAAAAGTGTATAGATTACACAGAAAACTGTTATCATGAAACATTTTCTACGGGCATTCTGTCCCTTCTGCTGATTCTAGAAGGGCAAGAAAATAGTCAGTTTCTGGCTAAAGAATGTGTACAAGTACTGGTTAGTGGCTTGGAGGACTAAGCTTGCCCAGGAAAAAATGTGGTTAGGTATACTGACCTTGCTGGACATGGCCTTATGTGTTGACTAAGCTGTAAAACCCCAATACAAACAAACAAACTGTTCATTGTTCAGTCAGCAAACAGTAAAAGTCCTGAGCAGACTGTTAGGATGCAGAGGCTGAGCTGAGGTTTCGATGTTTGCAGTTCCTTTTTGTTTTGACTTTGGTCATCAGCCTTTAGGGCTTACTGAGCTGTGGTTATAATACTGTATAACCCGACTCCATCTGAGTTACTTAAAGTAACCCAAATGAAGTCGGGTTATACAATACTATCATTTTCAAGGGTCTTACTGGGCGAGAGGTAATATCATAGCAACAGATAAGGCGCTTTTTTCATCCTAAAAATGCTGATATCTTTCTTATTTCTCGACAAAAACATATGTTGTGGTACTATTAGAAGCGCCTCGCTGAGGCGCTTCTAATGAGTACCCACAACATATGTTTTCGTCGAGAAATAAAAAAAATAATATGTGGATACCACCTCTTATCTGTAGCTGTGAATGTCCCATAATTTCAAGCACTTTATTCTTATTTTTTTATGCTTTTGTTCACAAATGTCTTGGATGAATGACAAACAGTGCAGACACTGATCAGACTTCTTTCAGTTTCAGTCTTATCTGTGTTTGTACTGCTTGCATATGCCTAAAAAGGTTTTTAGGAAAGGTTTTACTAAATTTTAGGAAGTTGCCTTAAGTTCCTTTATTTGTCTATTTTCAGGCTTACATTCGTGAAGGGACAGCACTACAACAGTTGGGTCAACATGCTGATGCTCTTGCAGCTTTCGCTTCGGGCCTCGCCAATGACACAAACAATACACATCTCCTTAGTGGACTTACCGAGTCAGTACTCAAGTGTCCGCTTAAAGGTAAGTATCCACATTTATCACTTGAAATGCTAAGCAAAATTGTAGTAGATGACACTTTGTTTTTTATACTCCACCACACGATAGTAGTGCAATATTATGGTTACACCTTGGTCGTCAGTGTATCTGTCCATATGTCTGTCCATCCAGCCATTCATCCGTCTGCCATCGATCCATCTGTATTTTTATTTCAGGATGATATCAATGGATTTTCACCAAAAACATGGTATGTTCATTGATATTGTGGAGATCTGGTTTGGAACTGCTAATGGGCAAATTTCATCAATTTTTGAGAGATATCTGCCCGCCACTATCATATTATTGCTTCACCTTTAGATTTTGTTTTGTTTTTATTAGCTCACTTGAGCAAGAAGTGCTCAAGGTGAGCTATTGTGATGGCCCTGTGTCTGCCTCCATCGTGTGTCGTCCGTCGTCAACAATTTACTTAAATCACATCTCCTCATAAACCGGGGAATGGATTTTGAAATAATTTCACATGAATGTTCTGCACATCAAATCCCATTTAGAAAGGGGTCTACTCTAAAAGGAAAGAATTTGCACCCAAGGGGAGCAAATTCTTTCCTTTTAGGGTAAATTCCCTCTCACAAAGGAGACAGAACAAATTTGACATTTGCCTCACCTGAAAATGTATCCGTTCCCCTTAAAATGTACTTGAGACAAAATACATAATGGTAACTGTGGACCGCAAAGGCTTCGATGAAACCAGTTGGATGCAAGTATTGTCTGAATTTTGAAGTTTGAATATGCTGGCAAAGGCACCATTTTACTGGACTCAGTCTAGGTGATGTTTGCTAATATGAAATGTTGCTTGCAAACTGTTAGCAAGATGGAATTTGAGCTGATTTACATTCAAGACCTACTGGGACTAGATAGTAATTATATAATTACGAAATTTATGTATCAAATATCCTTTTATTACTTACTGCCTTGAACACATAACATTACAAACAAAATATGTACTAAGAAGATTTCAATGCATGTCAGTTTGGGTGGCAGGGTGGTGGTAAGGACCTGCTGTACTTGCAACAGTTTGGGAAGCCAGGTGGCCATATTAGTATTTCTTGATTCACTTTTCCTCTCATCCTTCTCTTTCTCTCTCTTTCCTCTCCTCCACTAGTTAATTCTTCTGTCTGTTTTCTCCCTTTGTCTGGGAGAAGACATAATGACCCTTAACCCTTGCCTTGCTGAATAAATTAAGATGCCACGCCCACTTCTAATTTCCAGCCAATCAGATCACTTGATCAGGGTTTTTGATAGAAATTCACATATTTAATGACAAACAGTGCAGATCCAGATCAATTGGCTTCTTCAGAAGCCAACTGATCTGGATCTACACTGTTTGCCAGGACAGGGCATGTCGTGTTCAACAAGAGAAGGGTTAAGGGTGGATTTGTTGTTTACATGAACTCAGAACACTGTATATGGGACACATTAAGGGAAAAGAAAGTGCAAAATGTATACAGTAAATGTCCTAAAATTTCTTACACTTAACTTTCAAACAAAATAGCATATGCAAACAGTGTAGACCCAGATCAGACTGCTCCTGAAGGAGCAGTCTGATCAGGGTCTACTCTGTTTGCCATTACACAAAATGGTTGAAGAAATAACTGCATTAATAGCAAAATTTAGGCCAAAAAAATATATGGAACAAAGTGTTTGAAATTTTAGGACATTTACGGTATACCATAATAACCCTAAGTATTGTGACAGTCAGGCCTGAGCAAACAGTTTAGACCCTAATCAGATCCTGCTTAATGCAGCGACTGATCAGGGTCCTTACTTTTTGCTGCTCATCTACAAGATATTTAGGCACATCAACAAGTTGTATTTGTTCAAATTTTAAAAATACTCTAAAGAGTTGTCACAAAGTTTGGGGTAAATACTGTATTCAGCTCATTCTGTGCATGTATGCACAATGTCATCAGGATCTTCACCCTTGGTTGATAAATTCTACATTAGTCAATGTAAGCGGACAGCAATAAAGGCCTTGACCTGACTGCATGAATGCACAGGCTGATCTTACTGTCCCTGTCTGCGTATTCCTGCTTGACTTGCCCATTAGACATGCTGGTATTAAAGCACACTGTATCAGGGTATCTATTCTTAACCCTTGTCCTGCTGAACCCGGATATGCCTTGTCGTTGCAAACAGTGTAGATCCAGATCAGTTGGCTTCTGAAGAAGCCAACTGATCTGGATCTGCACTGTTTGCCATTAAGTATGTGAGTTTATATCTACAACTTGGATCAAGTAATCTGATTGGCTGAAAATTAGAAATGGGTGTGGCATCTTAATTTATTCAGCAGGACAAGGGTTAATATTAGAACACTGTATTAACATATTTACCCTAAAATTTGAACAAGACCATTTTACTACACGTTGATGTGCCTAAATATTGCTGGATGAGTGGCAAACATTCTGCAGCATCTGTCTGGGTCTGCTTATTTGGCTCAGCCTGTCAGTCCCAATATTTATGGCTATTATGGTGATTTCATGCAGCTTTGCCTTTTGCATTTGTGTGAATTAAGTTGGCTGGAAACAGAAAGGTTAACAATGACTGGAGAGAATAAAAAGAAACAACATAATTCATTAGCAGTAAAATGTTCTATTTTAGTCAGCAACTACTCCTTTTTGTGATGACTTTATTTGTTTTGCTGAGAAGACCAGACAAATGTGATAAAACTGATGCAACTGACCAAATTAACATTTACATGTCTCCTAGTAAATACAGCAGATGACAAATTGATGATATTTTTTCTTATTTCCCAGAAAACAGGATTTGACATTTCATGCAAATTGCCTCCATTGGAGACAAGTTTCTTGAAATGTCAAAACCTGTTTTCTGGGAAAAATAATAAAAAAAAAAATTCAAAATGTCATTTGCTGAAAATTTTATCCAGAGTGCTAAGCGTAAAGAACAGGCACAGCCAAACAGATCATGCTTTAAACTTATAGTCGAGTAGATAAGAGTTGATAAAACTAAATACGTTAGACCAGTCTGAGATCTGAGATCGGATTGTCACTAGTGTAGCAATAATTCTATTACCTTTTTTGCAGGCTTCTTGTCACTTTAACAGGATGGGTTCAAATGCAATAACTTTGTTTTTCTCAAATATTTCTGCCTTTGTTTTCCAGAAAAATTGGAGCCCATCTTCGCACAGCTTCAGAAGCTAAAATTAGACAAAAGTCCATTTGTTATTATCTCTGTGATTGGACAAGAGCTGCTGCAAGCTGGCCACTACAATGCCTCGATACAGATGCTGGAGTCTGCTCTGAAAATAGGATCATGCAGTTTGAAGCTGAGAGGATCAGTGTTTTCAGCCCTCAGCAGTGCTTACTGGGGCATGGGGAACATCGACAAGGCCATAGCCTACATGCAAAAGGATCTTCAAGTGGCCAAACAACTTGGTAAGAAAAAAAGCCAAAAATAGATTTTGTTACTTGTCAGTTGGCTTTAACCATAGCTCCAGATGAGGCACTTTTTTTCCACCAAAAATTGTTGACATTTTTACTTATTTCTCCACAAAAACATGTGTTGTTGGGTACTCATTAGAGATGCCTCACTGAGGGGCTTCTAATGAGTAATCTAAACATTTGTTTATGTGGAGAAATAAGAAAAATAGTTTACTGATACCCCTTCTTATCTGGTGCTGTGTTTCACCCATTCTGTATGATGCTGCCCAGCTTCACAGATTGAGATAAGATCCTTTTTTTTTTCAACCATTAAGTATACTGGTATGTTATTTTTTTTTTATTTCTATACAAAAACATAATTATGTTATTAGTACCCTTTGGAATTGCCTTGCTGATTAATTAATAGTCAGTTTAGATCCATAGGGAAGTTGGGAAAGGAAGCTAAAGATGAGGTTTTCAATAGCTTCCAAGGGACGTCAAATCTTTATACACAAAAAAATATGTTGGAGCCCTGTCTTGCATATTAAAATCCTTTAAATTTATGAACAAAAGCAGAAAATAAGTCCCAAATCGTACTCATTTTCACTAACAGAACAAGACTGAAATGTGTTTTCCTGCATACCAATGACAGTTTTATAAAAAACATGACAGTTTCATAAAAAATATATTCACAAGACGGCACAATCTTACCAACAAATACATTTCTGTCAGTTCCACAAATCAGGCATGTATGCAGTCAGTTAAATACCTTATTTACCCTAAGTATTCGGGCACCTTAACTCCATACCACACTTGTTCTAAAATTTGAACAAGTACAATTTACTACCCATTGTTGTGTCTGAAAATTGCTGGATTAGTGGCGTCTTATCTGGGTCTGCACTGTTTGCGGGTCCACACTGTTTGCTCAGTCCTGTCTATCCAAATACTTGTAGTATATAAGTTAGACATGTGGTCAGCTTTAATACTGCAACTGTACTTTGTGTGTGTTTGTGGGGGCATTGAGGGATGACTGGAAAAAGACATCCACAAGTTTTGATTTTAGAAAAGTTTACGAATATAAAAAAACAACACTTCATGTCTATATTAATCCTTAAAGCACCAAGCAAAATTTGTAGCAGATGACATTCAAAAAATTTTTTTTTATTTTTCAGAGAAAACAAGTCTTGAAATTTCATGTGAATCGTCTGCCAAGCAGACGATTCACATAAAATATCAAGACTTCTTTTCTCTGAAAAATAAAAAAAAAAATTGTCATCTGCTGCAGTTGTGATTGGCGCTTTAAGGGTTAAGTGTACTTAACCATCCTTTATACCATTAATCCAAAGATTTGTGAATATTTAATTACTTGCCTTTTATGGCAGTCATAAAATGCAGGATCTTATCAGGGCCTACACTGTTTGCTATTCAGTCTAGCATTTTAAAGACTGATAAGTAGGTAGTGAAGTGGACCTGTTCAAACTTTAGGACAAGTATGGTAAGGAGTTAAGGTGTCTCAATATTTAGGATCAGTATGTTACATACATGAGAAAACATTTGTATAATAATAGTGCTAGAATATGATGAACAAACTTTACCATTTCAAAATTTAGTAAAATCCATGCTTGTTTATGAAATTCCAAATTCTTTAGTGTAATAGGACTAGTGCAATTTCAACAGAAATATTATCTGTCATTAATAAACACTTACTTTAACATTGATATAACTCTGGATAAGGTTTTGTTGTTGTTGTTTTTTCCTCTGAAAAGTACTGATATTTGTCTTATTTTTCCACAAAATCATATGCTGTTGGTACTCATTAGAAGTGCCACAGAGGCACTTCTAATGAGTATCCACAACATACATTTTCATCGAGATATAAGAAAAATATACTGTGGATACCCCTTTATAAATCTGGAGCTGTGATCAAGACGTTTAACTTTTATTTCTATTGTTCTCAAGTACATTCTTGATTGAAATATCATAAAAGATAAACATTGAATTTACTTGTTATCATATTTTTATTGAAATATAATTCTACTTATGTACGATTTATCACATTTTTGTTGAAAATAGGCCTTCTAATGACAAAAGTAGGAAATTTAAAACATCTGGTAAAATTTATGATACATTTTGAAATATATTTTCCAATCAATCACATGTAATGAAATAGCCCTTGAAGTACATTAGATGATACTTGATCTAACATTAAAAGTGGGTATCTGGATAGATTATCATTTTCCAGATAAAAATAATAAATAATTGACCTTCAATTGAAATAATATATTGTATTTACTCCTAGTATCACATAGCTCTTGATAAGATGCTTTTTTCAATCAAAAAGTGTTGATATTTTCTTTATTTCTCCACAGAAACATACATTGTGGGTACTCATTAGAAGCACCTCAGTGAGGTGCTTCTAATGAGTACCCACAACATATGTTTTCATTGAGAAATAAGAAAAGTATTTACCAGGTACCCACTCTTATCTGGACCTATGGACTATCAGGCAGGCCTGAGCAAAATTGTAGACTCAGATCAGAATGTCTCAGAAAGCACTGTTTGCCAATTATCCAGCAGTTTTTTACACATATCAACAGGTAGTGCAAGTCATGACTCATACAGAAAAGATACATGATGAGGCAGTTGACACATTATTATATCTATTTCACTGTTAAACCAAATTAATGTGCCATTTTGATGCAAATGACTCATGCACCATTAAAATGAATATACCGTTTTGTTGCAAATGACTCCCACAAGTTGAGGCATCGTTCAACCCTAACTCATCTCCATCATCACTGAGGCAGTTTTAATAAGAAATTCTTGTGGTGTAATACAAACATTACCTCTCAATATCATCTTAACCTCTTTGCAAATTCAGCAGATGACAGTTATATTTTTTTTCCCAAGAAATAGGCTTTGATAGTCCCTGACTTAAAAGCTTTTCATTCAGGTGGTCTGGGATGGAATGTCATTTGTTTCTCAGCCTAATGGGGTTCTGCTGGTGTTTTTTTTTTTTTTTTTTTCTCAAGTGTTCCAGTGGTTTTGTTTGTCACCACCCCAGGGATCTCCAGGTATCTCAACATGTTGTTTCTGTTGAGTTCTCGTCCTTGTTTCATCGTAGAAGTTACCTATGATTTATATGCTGCCCGTAATGAGTCATGGATGAGTTAGAGAGCCTCCAAACAAATAATTGTTGTACCACAATGGAAGTTTAGGACAAGGAATGGGCACCCACAAAGTCGACTAGCCCCCCCCTCCCCCCCTCGCACCCCCCACCCCCCCAATTGTTACTGACCGTCCCAAGGTGGTACATCCATTGTGGTTCTGTTTGTTTTGTTCTGTCATGTACCACTTAAAAACATTTTTCTTTTAACGATTTTGTACATTCAGGATATCTCTTGTGTTAAGTTCAAATGACAGTTACCACCTTTTGGGGGAAAGGGCTGCTGACTCTGTTCACCGTCTGTGTTTCTGTGACTGTTCAATTGTATGTGTCTTCGTATCTTTCCCTTTGATGGTGAGGACTTGATGTGATTCTGATTGCATCAGTTCCTGTTCACTTATTTACTTTGACATTGCTTGCAACAATTTGCATGAAATGTCAAAGCTTATTTTCTAGGAAATGAAGAAAAATATTTCAAAATGATGTCTACTGAAAAATTTACCCAGCATGCTAAGTGTTAACTGGAAAACTGAACTGCATTATTAAGTTCTTTTTTTCTTACTTTCTGGCTTAACCCTTAAAGTGCCAAGCAGAATTTGTAGCAGAAAACATCTTTTTCTTTTTTTTCGGAGAAAATAAAGTCTTGACATTTCATGTGGATCGTCTGCTTGGCAGACGATCTACATAAAATGTCAAGACTTATTTTCTCAGAAAAATTATAAAAAAATCAAAACTTTAGATTGTCAGCTGCTGCAAATTTAGCTTGGCACCTTAAAGGTTAATTATGCAGTTATCTTCTGGAAATCTGAATTGTTTAGAATTCAGTGTAGATATGTTTTAAAGTATTGCATTGACAAAACTTAATTTATCAACAATTTGGTTATTTTTGTCAAAATTGAAGTTATTTAAGTCACTCAAGGCTGTCAGTATAGTGTTATTTTAGAGATAAAAATGTAAAGATAAGTTTCTTATAGTGTTATTTCAGAGATTACTGTACTTGTACAAATTTTTTTGGTGTATTAATGTTACTAATTTTCCTGGTCTCATGGTCACCATATATGTCTGCAAATGTTTTATTTAAGAAATAAATTATTCCAAACCATGCTCAAATGCCTAAGATAAAGCACAGTTGAGTTTGGGTTGTACCCATTTGAGCACGAGCGAGCGCAGCGAGCAAGTGCTCAAATGGATACAACCCAAACTCAACTGCTTTATCTGGGGCATTTGAGCACGGTTCGGAATAATTTATTTCTTTTCTAACACCCCTCATTGAGCGAGTTTTGCATAAATTAATTTTTTTATTGGTTTTCATTATTATTTTTATTACCTGACTTCCCCTTTGATAGTTGACAATACCTCTTAAGTATTACGTCACGCGGTTACGTAGTTTCAAGGTTCGATGACGAATATTCAAAGTGGCGGATAACATGCGAATCAGCTGATGGTGTAAAATATAAATAAACGATGTATTAATATAAAAACTTAAATCCTGTGTTCATGAAAGAATTGCAAAACGTATGAAATTTGAGTGCCGTGATGGACTTTAATAAGGACAGATATAAAACAGCAAATAAGAATGTTAACCGACTTACTTTCGTTTTCGAACGTCAACAAATACACGATGGAAACAAGAAGTAAAACGAATGTGTTTGAATGGTGTAAACTGTAGAGAAACTCATCAGGTAAAAAAAGTCAAAGAACTGCAATATGCTCATAGATCATTTTCTGTCTTAATAAATAAAATAATTTATTATGTATATGAATGCTTCGGCCAATATTGTATGCTAATCTAGCGTCCATAGTTACCAGGGGGCGAAACTTTCGCAAATATGATTGGTTTCCCGTCGATAGCGCGCGACGAAATTCCTGTGCTCAAATACCTTAGATAAAGCACAGCTAGAAATGTAAAGACAAATAAGGAACAACACGTGCAGGGGTGTTAGAATTTATTTTATTTTTATTTTAATGTTTTGTAAAGACAGTTACAGAGCAGAATGCTATGCTAAAATTAATGTTTGTAACATTATAAACATTCTCCTCCCTTGCCCCTAGCAACCCATAACCCCCACCCCTTACCACCCAGACATAATTGAATTATATCATTAACATTTTGCATTTGAAGGTAATGTTTATATATGAAATTCTGAATTGAATTAAACAGCAACAACTAAAAAACACAAATAAAACTTAAATAAATTGAGAAAAATAATTCTTTGTTGCTGTTCAAATTTTAGGTCATTTGTTATATTACAGAAAATTTGCAAGCTGAATAATGTTAAATGGGCAAATTTCATAGTTCAATTGATCCTTCATGGTTGTTTGTGAAGTGTTATAAAGTTATAAACCATTGTAATTTGTCACATTCTTAACCCTTAAAGTGCTAAGCATACTTGAAGCAGACTGACATTCTAAAAAAATATTATTTTCAGAGAAAATAAGATGGCATTTCATGTGAATTGTCTGCTAGGCAGACAATTCACATGAAATGCCAAGTCTTATTTTCTCTAAAAAACACAAAAAGAAAAAGAAAAAAAAATCAAAATGTCATCTGCTGCAGCTATGAGTAGCACTTTAAGGGTTAACATTATTTTGAACCATCATGCCAAATATAAGGCAATATCAAATGATCGATCCAATTCAGTGGGATGACCAGATAAACATTTTTCTTTATTTCTTTTAAAAAAACTTATGTTTTGGGTTCTCATTAGACTATCCCCACCAATGCAATTCTAATAAGGACCTGCAACATGTTTTTTGTTTTGTGGAGAAATAAAACAGAATGTCAAATTTTTAGATTTAAAAAGCATCTTATCTGGGACCGTAGACCACACCATATGAAAATCTTCCATATAACTTATGTGGTAAATACCTGCTGTATTTACCATGAGTATTGGGACAGACAGACCTGATCAGGGTTGGGTGGGGACCTTGGAGAGCAAGGGATGTTGGGAGAGTTTGATGGGTGCAGACCATCTCCCTTTTCAACCAAAATATTTCAGAATCTTACAACGTTTGACTAATGGTTTATTTAATCCCAGTTTTGGCCACAAATTTGAAGTTTCCTTACAAAATGCATCCCACCATATCGAAGCCCCATTCCTGCTCTGAAAGTCTGTATAAAGGCAAATTCAGAATGCTGCATTTGATCAGAATGTGGCAATTGATCAGAATGTGGCAATTGATCAGAATGTGGCTTTTTGTCAGAATGTGGCTTTTGATCAGGACCTACACCATTTATCAATCATCCAGCAGCTTCTGGACACTTCAACAGAAAGTATCAAAGTACTGACAGCACTGGTGGGTTGATTATCTCTGAGTGTAGGCTGGGAAAATGGTCCTGAATGGGGACTTAAGACTGTTTCATTTAATCCTTAACTTTCTGCAATTTAAGCAAACAGTGTAGACCCTGATCAGATGCCACATTCTGTGGCATCTGATCTGGGTCTGCACTGTTGCCTGTGTCCCAAGTGTCCTAGCCTAGGTTCTACAGATAACCCTCTATCAACAGCACTGACATCCCAGCTACAAGAATATCACGGCTGTAAATTACCATGCCCTGGATTTCATCTAATGCCCGGTTCGAATTCCTTGGTCAGTCATAATCACATGGACAACTACCTTAAGGAAATTTCGGCATTTGTATACTATGGCTCGATTGTAAACAACCGACCCAAAAATGGGCTGGTTACAATTCAAGTATGCTAAGGTGTTAGACTGTCCAAATATTTAGATTAAATACAATATATGCAGTTGATTAAATGCATTCTCATGTCAGTAATATACTAAGAGTCCATGGCTCTGGATAAGGCCTTTTTTCAGCCTAAATATTTTGATATTTTTCTTAATTCTCCACAAAAACATATATTGTAGGTATTCATTAGAAGCGCCTCGCCGAGGCGCTTCTAATGATTACCCACAACATATGTTTTTGTGGAGAAATAAGAAAAAATGTATATCTGGTTACTCCTCTAATCTGGAGCTATGAAAGACATGATCAGACTGCCAACATAGGTTCAGGTACGCAGTAGGGTAGGTATTTGTGTGATGCATTTCAAATTGATTGGTTTAGTCAAATGAATCAGCTGTCAAAATATTCACTTTACATTTTAAACCTTAATTTACCTCGTACACATGGTTTAATGCGCCCTTGAATTTTGCTAGCCTGTAATACTCTGTAGCGTAAACCAGGGGAATGAAAAATTACTGGTATTTTGTATATTTTTTCCCAGGAAAAAAAGGTCTTGACATTTCATTCAAATCATCCTTTCTCTGGGAGTGATTTGGACGAAATACCAAGTCCTATTTTCAGGGAAAAATAAGGAAAAAAATATATTTTAAAATGTCGTCAGCAGGTCAAAAGTTAGTGAAAATTGAAATAGCATAGTATTTTTACTGCTGAAGGTCTTATATAGCTCTAGATAAAGTTTAGTTTATTTTTTTTTTTTTTTCAAACAAATGATGATTTTCTTATTTCTCCATGAAAACATATGTTGTGGGTATTCATTAGAAGTGTCTCACTGAGGCACTTCTAATGAGTACACACAACATGTTTTCCTGGGAGAAATAAGAAAAATATCATTCCGGGAACCCAGGGTGTTCTAGAGAAATAGCGAATGCCAATTTTAGAAGGTTAAAATATTTTGTTAAGTCATATAAACTCAGCAAAGTGTTTCTAAAGCAGATTATAGCGTAAGTATGTTAAAAACGGGCCATCATGTCTTTGTTATTCTGAATATAATGAAACTCTAATCCCTTCAATTGATTTTTACTTCCATAAACAGACCATGGTAGGGCTATATGTGTACTTTTAATTTTGATGAGCCGACAATGAATTCATCTATTTATCAATTTTTCAAATTATTGCTTGTTGTACTTTTATATAATTTCCCATCCCTAATTTTTTATAAAATTCCATACAGTTTTCTTAATCTTCTATTAAAACATTAAAGTATTCTTATTAGAATGGTCTCAGTAATAATATTCTAAAGAGTAGCACAACATAAATATTTGTCTTCAGGGTACTTAGTACTAAAGGATTCTAGGTATGCTTGAAAGATTTTCTTCATTTTTTACATTGATGACATCTTTTTTGTAAAACCGACTGATCATTGATTAAAAATCGTTTTTAGCTCGCCTGTACGAAGTACAAGGAGAGCTATTGTAGTCACCCCGGTCGTCCGCGTTTGCGTTTGCGTTTTCGTTTGCGTTTGCGTTCCCGTTCCCGTCACACTGCGTTAAAGTTTTTCAAATGCTTATATCTCAACAGTCACTCCTCACAGAGGCATCAAATTTGGAACTTAGGTACCTTGGAGGGTCTTCTGAGATTCCAAGAGAATAAACCCCTGGGTTCATGCCCCTGGGTGGGGCTAGGGGTCAGAATCTAGGACACCTTTGTAATACTGTGTTAAAGTTTTTCAAATTCTTATATCTTGACTTTCACTCCTCATAGAGCATTCATATTTAGAATTTGGGTACCTGGAGGAGTCTTCTGAGATTCCAAAAGAACATACCCCTGGGTTCATACCTCAGGGTGGGCCTTGGAGTGGGGCTAGGGGTCAAAATCTAGGACACATTTGTAAAATCTTATATGCCTACAGGTTATAGACACAACTGGTTATACATCAGCTAACTATGTGACATCGGTTTAAGTGTAAGAGAGTGAAGGTCATGGTGACCTACATTTTACGGTCCAGGTCACCTAGATTTCACGGTCCAGTGATTTTGCCTTATATCTTGAATACTATTTGTTGGATAAATGTCACACCTGGGATATTACTTCCATGTGACCCAATGAATGACCACTTACTATATCTAGGTCATTGTGACCTATATTTCATGGTTCAGTGATTTTGCCTTATATCTTGAATACTATTTGTTGGATAAATGTCACACCTGGGATATTAGTTCCTTGTGACCCGATTATTGACGTCAAAATATATCTTTGTTGGTGTGACCTATATTTCATGGTTCAGTGATTTTGCCTTATATCTTGAATACTATTTGTTGGATAAATGTCACACCTGGGATATTAGTTCCATGTGACCCAATGAATGACCACTTACTATATCTAGGTCATTGTGACCTATATTTCATGCTTCAGTGATTTTGCCTTTTATTTTTATTACTATTTCATGGAGAATTGTCATACCTGGATTATTATATCTATGTGACAAAATGATTTACATACAAATACATCTAGGTCAGTGTGACCTATATTATATGGTTGAATGATTTCGCCATATAACTTGAAAATTATTTCATAGATTATTTCATTTTGAATTTCTTAATGATAAAAATGTTACAATATAAAATGTACCCAGCAGGCGAGCTACGCTGTCCTACGACAGCTCTTGTTAAGAAAATATATTCACTCTTAATTTAGGACTCTTCCAGGTACTTATTCATTGCTCCAGATCAATAAGAGGGATATCCAGATAATACTTTTTCTTATTTCCCGATGAAAACATATGTTGTGGGTACTCATTGGAAATGCCTCCGTGAAGTGCTTCTAATGAATATCCACAACATATGCTTTCATTGAGAAATAAGAAAATATCAGGACTTTTGGGTTGACTTATTTAAGGCTATTTTATCAATTTTTCTCACATTTATTGACCACAAATCTAGAATGACTCAAATAGACAGCTTTAAATTTCATTTCTTTATAACTTGCCTATAAAAATAAAACATGAGAAAAATATGTTTCTAAAAATAAAATTTTCTGATAAGTAGACTATAAAAAACTCTGATCATCAGTCACAAGAGGCAAAAGTGACTGATGATCAATTATAATCGATCACCAGTGGCAACACTAATTCTGTTTGCTTTGCTGCATACCAGGCCTCTTCTGAAGATGGATCTACTCAAAAAGGAAAAAAATCTCAAGAGTATTAAACCTTGTCCTGCTGAACCCGGATACACCCTGCCTTTGTAAACAGTGTAGATCCAGATCAGTTGGCTTCTGAAGAAGCCAACTGATCTTGATCTGTACTGTTTGACATTAAGTATGTGAATTTATAGCAACAATCAGGATCAAGTAATCTGATTGGCTGTAAATTGGAAGTGGGTGTGGCATCTTAATTTATTCAGCAGGACAAGGGTTAAATTATTTTCTTTAGAGTAGACCCCTTTTCAGAAGGCATTTACTCAAAAAGAAAAAAAATAATCTCAAGGGTAGTAAATTCTTTTCTTTTAGAGTAGACCCATTTTCAGAAGGGAGGCAGAAACAATTTTGAGAGAGTTGTCTTTCTCAGAAAGTGTACCCAGTCACCGTTTTAACTTTCTTCTCTGGATCACTGATAGAAATTACTTTTGCAACATTGTTCTTATAAAAAAACTACATAAAGCACTAAATATAAATGTAAATATAAGTCTGTATGCAACATTAATTTAAAGCAAGTCAGTCAACTCTTATTTCACATACCTTTTTAACGCACTATTTGTGTTCAACTTATTTTCATTAGTTAAGTACTAGGACAAAGTTTGATTCTTAATACAGTTAATGCTTGAAGCGCCAAGCTAAATTTTTAGTGGACAATATTCTTATTTTTGTTATTTTATTTTCTGAGAATTATGTCTTGACATTTCATGTGAATCATCTGCTTGGCAAATGATTCACACAAAGTGTCAAGACTTATTTTCTTTAAAAAATACTTTAAAACAAAATCACAATGTAGTCTGCTGCAGTTGTGATTGGCGCTTTACGGGTTAATATATTATAACTGAGTCATGCCAGAAGAGAATGTCTTTATTACATATGTGGACAGTGCAGACCCTGATCAATCCATACTACCATGCAAACTCATCAGGGCTGTAACTGTTTGATACAGAGAACCCTCTTTATACTGACACTCGATACAACGACAAAACAAAATTCGTTATAATGACAATTTGACTGTCATGAAACCTTTGCTTGTGGGGTAACAGTTAGTCACAAATTATGCAAGAATATTGTATTTAATACTTTAAAGAACCATATGTTTTGGGCATTTGTTAGAATTGCCTCACTGAGACAATTCTGACAAATATCCAAAACATATATGAAGAAATAAGAACAAAACAAGACCTTTCTTACACATCAATCTGCTCATTAAGTATTCTGTACAACAGCAAATTCATTTTAATGGCAATAATTTTGGGAACAAATGCTGTCGTTGTAATGAGGGTTCACTGTACCAGCATTGTTGGGTACTGTAAAGTAAATGAACAAAGACAACCCTGATCAGAGTGCATGGATGCACAGACTAATCTGTGCTTTTGCAGGCCAGTGACTCTTTTCTCATACATGAATGAAAATGTAGATTTGTAAACCTTCTGTATAAGATGATGTTTGAAATTTTTAACTTTAAAAAAAGGGAAATGGATACACATAAATCTGGTTACCTTCCTTCTTATTGGGGTCCACTCTGAAAGTTAAGAACTTGTTCCCCATGGAAGCAAATTCTTTCTTTTAAGAGTAAGCCGCTAGTTATAGGTTTCAGATGCTAGGAAGGCAAAGTCCTATCTGCAAAGCTTGTCACCCTTTGCCAAATAGCTTGTCTCAGTATGACTTAAATAATGTTGAAAGGGATGTAAAACATCAAATCATGATCATTTGTAAAATGGCACAAAAGGTTTCAGATGTATCCATTAATGCTTGTTAATGGTAAAATCAATAACTAACAAGTAGGATTTCTTTTTATTTTCCCAGATGGTAGGGCAGGACATTTAATTAGTTTTTTTTAATGTCGAGCAGTTTTCATGGGAAAAATAAGGAAAAAACATACATTCATTGAACTATTACCCATTGATATTTGATACAGCATGCTTGGGTTAATATTTAGACTTGTTTATTAACAGTAATTTGAAAGTGTATGTATGGAAGTATCAAATCTATGTTTTTCAGAGAGGAGATTCAGTATCGAACCCCCTTTTTTTGCCCTCAGCACCCCTTTCACCCCCAATCCAGCCAATGCCATCTCCACCCCACTCCAGCAGCATTCACTCTACACATTACAAGTCTCTCTGTAGTAAATGAACAATGATTCATTAGATTTGTAAATTTCTCATTTCTTTTCACTACAACTGCAACCATTCCACACCTCCCAAACTATTATACCCTTAGGAGCAAATTCTTTCTTTTCAGAAGTGGGGTTGATGTATGAACTATACAGGAAGTCACAAAAGTTATCTTCTTTGTTAAGAAATGGTGATAACTCTTCCACTCTTCCAGTCCTCTCAAAATGAAATTCTTTCTTTTTAATACTTTCAGGTGATCAGGATGGGGAATGCCGGGCTTATGGAAACCTTGGGTCAGCTTTCTTCTCCAAAGGTCATTACAAGGAAGCACTGTCACATAATCGGTTCCAGCTTGTACTTGCAATGAGACTCAAAGATCGACAGACAGCTACGGTAGCTCTGACGAGCCTTGGTCATGTTTACACGGCTATCGGAGATTATCCCAATGCATTACAAAGTCATAAACAATGTTCATTGCTTCTTAAACAGAGCAATGAAAAGTTAGCTGAAGCTCGAGAGATAGGAAATGTTGGAGCTGTGTATCTGGCAATGGGAAACTTTGAAAGTGCAGTAGAATGTCATTTGGAACACTTGAAAATAGCGAAATCACAAAAGAACAGTGTGGAGGAAGCAAGAGCATACAGTAATCTTGGTAGTGCTTATCATTATAAACGGAACTATGAAAAAGCAATTGTGTATCATAAACAGGTGCTAAAGATAGGTGAACAAAGGGGGGATAAATCTCTGGAAGCAAGAGCTTATGCTGGTTTGGGGCATGCCTCTCGTTGTATACAGGATTATGCTCTTGCCAAAACATACCATGAAAAACAGTTGGATAATGCTTTACAGACTCACGATAAGGTGGCTGAAGGTCGTGCTTGCTCAAATCTTGGAATTATTTATCATCAGTTAGCAGAATTTGAGGCTGCATTGAAACTTCATAAGGTTCATTTGGAGATAGCAAAAGACTTAGGTGATAGAGCTAGTCAAGGAAGATCTTTTGGAAATATTGGAAATGCTTATAGTGCTTTAAATCAGTTTGAACAAGCAATAAAATTTCATAAACAGGAGTTAACAATTTCAACAGAAGTAAATGACAGACATTCCGAAGGATCAACTCATGGAAATTTAGCCGTCGCTTATCAAGCTCTAAAAATGTTTGATAGTGCACATCAGCATTATGTAGCTCATCTGAATATATCTAGAGAATTGAAAGACTCTTCAAGTGAAGCAAGAGCAGTGTGCAATCTTGGAAACTTCCACAGTTCAAGAGGGGAGTATACAAACTCTATTCCATATTATGAGCAATATTTAATGTTATCTCAGGACTTACAGGATTCAGAGGGGGAAGCAAAGGCATGTTTCTGTCTTGGATATGCTCACTTTGCTCTTGGAAATTACCTTGAGTCAGTAAGATACTATGAACAAGACCTTTCGATTGCAAAAGAATTAAAAGATCAGCTTGGTATTGCCCGAGCTTATTGTAACTTAGGACTTGCACATAAAGCTTTAAGTAATTTTAAAGAAGCTTTAGAGTGTCAGAAAAAGTGTTTAAATTTAATGACTCTTCTGAAAAATGTGAAAGGGAAATTTCGATCTTTGGGAAATATTGGTGATATTTTGTTAAAAACCGGTGAAACAACAAAAGCAATAGAATATTATAATCAGCAGTTGCAGTTAGCAAAACAGTGTAACAGTAGGGACCTCTTAGCATCTGCTAACGGAGCACTTGGATCAGCTCATCGGACACTTGGGCAGCATGATAAGGCCCTGGGTTTCCATACTCAGGAGCTGAGTGTAAGGCAGGATATGAATGATGTCAAAGGAGAATGCCGTGCTCATGGAAATCTAGGAAATGTGTACATGGCACTTGGGAAATATATGAATGCATTTAAATGTTACGAGGAACAACTTGAGAAGAGTCGTGAGTTGCAAAATAGTGGATTAGAGGCAAATGCATGTGGTAATCTTGCAATAACCAAAATGAACATGGGGAATTTTGAAGAGGCAATAGGTTTGTTTGAGCAACAGTTAGCAATGTTAGAACAAGTCCATGGCAACACTGCGACCTTTGATAAAGGTAGAGCATTTGGTAACCTAGGTGATTGCTATGAAGCCCTTGGAGATTATGAAGAATCTATCAAATGTCATGAACAATATTTAATCATTGCTCAAAATGCCTCTAACCTGTCTGATCAAGACAAGGCCTACAGGGGCTTGGGGAATGCTCATAGGTCAGTTGGAAACTTGCAGCAAGCCTTGGTCTGTTTCGAAAAGAGGCTTGTAGTTGCTCATGAATTAAACAGCTCAGCAGCAAAAGCATCTGCATATGGTGAATTAGGATGCCTGCACAGTCTTCTGGGTAACTTTGAGCAGGCAATATCTTGTTTACAGCACCAGTTGTCTATTGCTCGAGAGATGGAGGACAGGTTGTGTGAGGGTGAGGCGGCCTGTGGGCTTGGAGGGGTGTATCAGCAAATGGGAGAATATGACAAGGCTCTAGAATATCATGAAATGGACCTGAAGATTGCTGAGACAACACAGAATACAGCTTGTCAGTGTAAGTATTAGTCCTAGTATCTCAGGGAATTGATACACATTCAGGGGTGGTAACTCTGTTCAAATTGTTTTGACCCCTTCTAAAATGGGGTCGACTCTACAAGGAAAGAATTTGCACTCCTTGGGGGCAAATTCTTTCCTTTTAGAGTAGACCCCATTTCAGAAGGGGAAATGGGGTCTACCATAAAAAGAAAGAATTTGTGCCCCTTTGAAGTAAATTCTTTCCTTTTAGAGTAGACCCCATTTCAGAAGGGGCCTCATGTGCAGGAAAGCAAACAGGAAGTCACAAATGTTGCCTCCCTTGGAATAAACGGTAGAAAATCTACCAAGTGTATCAAGTCCCCTTATGTATTCGAGTCCGATTCAGAGGTAAACGACCTAATTGATGATACACACATTGACACCCTTTCTCATCTGGGCAGTCTTGCATGATGCCTATGTATTGTAGAAGCTGTAGGGCAGCCCCCTTTACAGCACTATTGTTTGGACCCATGGAATATCATGGTGTTCTAAAATATAGATACATATGATAATTAGTATTAGTTTTGCATCAAAACTTATCCTGTGGATACTCTTAGTGAAGCAGTTCCATGAAGGCATCAAGTGCCCACAAGATACATTTTTTAAAGAAAAGTAATGAAAATGTCACTGCCTTTGAGTACCCACAACTACTTGGAGAAACATTAAGAAAAATAACAATACTTTTTAGTTGGGAAAAGTGCCTTATCTGGAGCTGTGTATGGAAACCTTCATTTATCTGAATAGGCCACAACCTCTTTATACCACTACTGTTTGGGTCCATAGCATAAACTGTGTTAGTTAAGCAACCATGTTATATCCAAACAAAAATGTATAGATTATATTGAAAAATGACCATTTATGGTCATTTTTCAATATAATCTATTCATTTTTGGGATCCATCTTTGAACCGTGTACTATCCAAAACCGTGTTATAATGAACCATGTTATAAAGAGGTTGTAGTGTACCTTCAAAATCAGGAGCTATGTTTGGAAAGAGAAAATATTCTTATCAGGAGCCTTGCTGTAATTAGAATCGAGAAAATGAAGCAGAGATGTACTTATGCCAGAGGACTCTCCCAGGGGAGGTGGTCTTGCTTAGCTTCATTAATGCATAGCGCTCGGGGTAAAATTTTCAACAGACAACATTTTGAAATATTTTCTTTTTTTTCCCCAAAACAGGTTTGACATTTCATGCAAATTGCCTCCAATGGAGACAATTTGCATGAAATGTCAAATCCTGTTTTCGGGGGAAAGTAAGAAAAATGTAATCGATGTGTCTTTGCTGAATTTGCCCAGAGAGTGATAAAGATTAAAATGGAGATGATATAATACCGATTTAGATTTCTACAGATCAGTGCTGACTATTTACCGCTAAAGGGACCAAAGAGGAATTTCTGACGATAGGCTTATCTTATTCAGACTTGTGCTTATCATGTATTTATTATCTCTGCTTTTTTTGGAAAAAAATCAGGGATACTCCATAGAACCAAGTTCATATACCATTTTGATGCAAATGACCCTTCTGGTTTGACACGTCGTTAAACCTGAACTCATCATCATACTCCATAGCTCTTGATAGGAGGGGGGTAAATATTTTTTTCTGATTTTTCCATGAAAAAATGTGAGTATTCATTAGAAGTGCCTCACCAAGGTAATGATTACCAACAACATGTTTTCCTGGAGAATAAGACAGATATCAATACTTTTTGGTTGTAAAAAACACTTAGATGGAAAAAAAAAATATGGGTGGTACAGAAGGGTCAGGAATGTCCACTTTACTTATTTTTAGAACAGGGTCATGTAGCATATCAATTCAAATGGCATTGACTGGCATGAAATGCTTGCCCTGGGAAGGTTTCAGCACCAACCCAGCTAGCATTCTACGTAAATCTACATCGGGCCGTCATCGGCCCGTCAGCTACCCTGACGGGCCGATGACGGCCCGATATAGATTTACATAGAATGCTGACTGGGAAAGTGCTGAGTACATTAGCTGTACCATCTAGTCCTAGTTACAGTCCAGTCTGTGATTATTATAATATACTGGGGAGGGGGGTGGGTGGTGCGAAGGTGTCGTGTATCTTACGTCACCAGGGCGTCCAACTGATATTGGCTTACAGTTGGACAAGGCCTGCTGTCTTTGTAGCATGTAAGGGTAGAGGGGGAATGTTTTTATTTCTTCTGTTTCTTCTCTTTTATTCCTGTCCCTCTTTCTTCACTGTTCCTCTGTTTCATCTCTTCTACTATCTCTTCTATCTCTTTTCTTCCTTTCTCTGGGAGACAACACAGAATCACCCACAAGGGTTGATGTGTCGTTAAACCCCAACACAATCAATATAATATACCGGTAGTAAAATTCAGAAGTTTTTTTTTGTTTTTTTTATTGGGTCTGAGTTTTATTCACAGGATAAATGGAAACAATTAATTTAAGCAGACAACATTCTATTTTTTATACACCCGTTTGAAAAACAGGACGTATTATGTTACGGGGTATGGCGTCTGTCCGTCCGTCCATCCGTAAACTTTTTCATTTCCGGCTAACTCCTTCTACAGTTTATATCCGATCAAGCTGAAACTTGGTATATAGTTAGACCATGATGTGGCGCAGCGCATATTGTTTCAAGGTTACAGTCCACCAAATGTTTGCAGAGTTATGCCCCTTAGAAAATTTCTGTAAACTTTTCATTTCCGGTTAACTCCTCCTACATTTTACATCCAATCAAGCTGAAACTTCATGTATAGTTAGACCATGATGTGGAGCAGTGCATATTATTTCGAGGTTACAGTCCACCAAATATTAGCAGAGTTATGCCCCTTTGAAAATTTCAGTTGACTTTTCGTTTCCGGCTAACTCCTACAGTTTACATCCTATCAAGCTGAAACTTGATTTTTAGGTAGACCATGATGTGGATTAGTGCATATTATTTCAAGGTTACAGTCCACCAAATATTAGCAGAGTTATATCCCTTTGAAGATTTCTATTAATTTTTCGTTTCTGGCTAAATCCTCCTACAGTTTACATCCAATCAAGCTGAAACTTCATGTACAGTTAGACCATGATGTGGTGCAGCACATAATGTTTCGCGGTTACAGTCCACCAAATATTAGCAGAGATGCCCCTTTGAAAATTTCAGTAAACTTTTCGTTTCCGGCTAAATCCTCCTACAGTTTACATCCTATCAAGCTGAAATTTTATTTGCAGTTAGACCATGATGTGGAGTAGCACATATTGTTTCAAGGGTTACAGTCCACCAAATATTAGCAGAGTTAAACCCCGTTGAAAATTTCTATTAATTTCTATTAATTTTTTGTTTCCGGCTAAATCCTTCTGTAGTTTACATCTGATCAAGCTGAAACTTCATAAAAATAGTTACACAATGATGTGGAGCAGCACATATTATTTTGAGGTTACATTGCACCAAATATTTGCAGATTTATACCCCTTTAAAAGTTTTTGCAAACTTTTTGCAGCATATTGTTTAGAAGTAATAGTGTGCAAATTTTATTTTATAATAGGTATATTTTTTGCAAATAACTAAAGTTTTGGTCATATGGGCAAGATATTAATTTTTTTTTTCTTCTTCTTCTTCTTTTATTAGATTTGCAAGGAAAGGTTGCCATTATTAAATCTTTATGAATACATAATTCTTTTTGGATTTTTTTTTTTTAACACTCTTCTGATTTGGCTCCCTTGAAGAACAAAAATAAAATCAGTATTAAACAAGTTAAAGGTTTACAAAAAAATTTCTTGCAGCATTTTTTTTTTTTTTTTTTTGATTGTTTATTTTTGTTTTGTTATTGTTTGGTCTGATATTGAAGTATAGGAAAAACAAATTGGCCAAAGGCTCATATGAGCTTATAATATAGTCATGTTTCTGTGGTGTGTCCTCCATCAGAAAGCACTTCTCCCTAGAAGCAGCAAACCTCCCTATTTTCCTAGGAGGGAGAAGTCACTTATTCCTTAATTCCTGGGCCACCTTGGTCACTTAGGTTACAGTTCGCCAAATGTCAGTAGAGATATGCCCCAATGAAATTTTTTTAATTTTTTTTTTTTTTTTTGTAATTCCACTTACAGTTTATATCCTGAGCACTGAATTATACAGGAGCCAGTTTTTGCGCTACATCTTTTTACTTTCCACGGGCGTATAATGCCCCGCTTGGCGGAGCTCTTGTTCTTATTATTTTTTCAGAGTGAAATGTGAATGTGAATCATCTGCCTTCATGAAATGTCAAGTCTTATTTTCTCTGTAAACTATTAAAAAAATTAAAATGTCGCTACACTTTTGCTTAACAGCACTTTTGGCTTAATACAAAATAATGTTTAAGAATTGTTTTGTCAGTATTTGTGCAATGAAGTAATTTATCAAAATATAAAGCTCCAAACAAAATTGCAGCAGACAACATTCTAATAGTATTTTTTTTTTATTTTTTTTTTTTTAACTATTTTTCAGATAAAATAGGACTTGCCATTATTCACATGAAATGCCAAGTCTTATTTTCTCTAGAAAATATGAGAGAAAAAAATATCAAAATATCCTCTGCTGCATTTGTGATTTTTGGCACTTTAAGTAGCCATATAATTTATCTTTATTTATGACTTCAGGTCATACCTATGGTAAAAATTTAAAATAACCGTCTGCTACAATTTCGCTTAGCACTCGAAGGGTTAAAACAAAATGATGTATAAAATGTTTTTTATTAGTATTTGAATAAATTACTTAAATACTAGTAAAATAATTTTTATTCATCTAATGAAATAATTTATCTTTATTATGACTTCAGGTCGTGCCTATGGTAATCTCGGTCTATCCCATGAATCTCTGGGAGAATATACAAAAGCCATTCGCTATCAAGAACAGCATCTCAGCATTGCTGCTCAGATGAATGACAGGGTCGCCAAAACCTTGGCGTACAGCAGTCTGGGCAGAGTCCATCATGCCCTCAACAATCACCCGCAGGCAGTGGAGTACCTCAGACAAGGCCTGCAGATTGCCGAGCAACTGGGCCGCATGGAAGATGAGGCCAAGATTCGCCATCGACTTGGTCTAGCCCTCTGGGGCAAGGGCGACTTTGACGAGTGTCAGATGCAATTATACAAGGCTTCTGAACTTTTTGAAAGTATTCGACGAGATGCACAGTTTAACAGCGAGTACAAGCTGTCCTTGTTTGACCTACAGACGGCATGTTACCAGGCTCTGCAGGTAGGAACAATTTTCTGGTTTCAATTAAAGGGACTGAATGCATTTGGTAGATATTTTACCATTGTGTACAAGAAATACAACTTTTGTATCTTCGTTTGCTTCCCTTAACACAAATTCCCTTCTGAAAAGGACCTACCGTTAAAGGAAAAGCTTTCAATCAAATTCTTACCTTGTATAGTAGGCCTCTTTTCAGAAGGGAGATAAATCAATTTTGATAGTTAACTCCTCTGAATGTCTATTAACCTTTACCCTGCTGTAGGCCAAATAAGTAGACAACAAATCACAACAATTATCGTCTGCTTTGTCATCTGCTTGTGAGTTTTAAAAGTCATTTTAGCAAACAGTGTGGACCCAGATCAGACTGCTCCTCTAGGAGCAGTCTGATCAGGGTCCACACTGTTTGTCTGTATGCAAAAATAGGTTTGAAAAGTTTGCAAGAATATTCAGCAGATGGCATAGACATTTTCAGATGCAGGTTTTCTTGGCATTTTAAGGGCTAATTCATTTTCCCATGAAAACAGGGTTTTCATTGTGTCCATGCTGCCAGGCTCTGCTTTTGTAAATGACCACAACAACAACAACAAAAAATAAACAACAAGAAAAAAAACAAGAATATAAGTCTAATGCTAAAAGTGCCAGCCTTGTAAGGGGCAGACAAAATTCTGAAATATTTTCTGAGATGGTAAGGCATGATATTCCATGTGAATCATCTGTTAAGCAGAAACATAGGAGAAAATAAGCGTTGACAATAATTTCCATGTGATTTCATTCACATGAATTATCAGTTCCAAATGCTCTACCCCACACCCCTCCCCCAAGAAAAAAATGGATAAAACAAAATGAAATAAAATGTCACCTGCCAATATTTAAATTTGGTGCTTTATTGGTTAAAAAGTCATCCGCTAAATTGCCTTTAGCAGGGTAAATCTTAAAACACTGAAACTACTATATTACTTGTCAGAAACTTTGCAGTTAAATTGAAAAATGATATAAAGTGCTTTTGTTATAATTTTCTGCATTAATAAAATCCAAATACATCATCCATTTTGCCTTGCCAGCATAGTTTGAAGTTTTTTGCAAACATTAGGCCCATTAGGCTTGCTTAAGGAGAACGGACACATTTTCAGGGGGAACTGAAAAGGGGCTACTCTAAAAGGAAAGAATTTGCTCCATTTGGGAGCAAATTCTTTCCTTTCAGAGTAGACCCTTTTCAGAAGGGCCTTGGTGTGCAGGACAGCAAACAGGAAATTCCAAAAGTTATCTCCCTTGTACAAAATGTTGGAAAATCTACCATGTGTATCTTATCCCCTTAATTCCTTTATATGGCCAGATAAGGCAATACGGTAATGGTGCTTAAATTTCATACACCAGTTTTTCTGAAATCAAAGCACTGATAGCACTGGTGGGTTGATTGTCTCTGAGTGTAGGCAGGAAAAATGGTCCTGAATGGTGACTTAAGACTGTTTCGTTTAACTGATAAATTTCTGTAATTTAAGCAGACAGTGCAGACTAATCAAATGCCACATTCTGTAACATCTGATCTGGGTCTGCACTGTTTGCCAATGTCCCAGTCCAGGTTTTACAGATAACCCTCTTTACACTGCACTCTGATGTCTAAATGACAAGAAAAGAGTGGCTATAAATAGCTGTTACTTGGATTTTGTCTAATGCACAGTTTGATTACATTGGTCATTGGTCAGTTATAATGGCATGGATTTGTGGCATTTGTATGCTATGGCTTGATTGTAAACAATCAGTGCCCCCAAAAAATGGCAGCCTGACCAGGGTCCACTTTTTAAGTTGTTATGGCTCGATTACCATATTTAGACAGACAGACCTGAGCAAACAGTGTAGACTCAGATCTGATGTCACAAAATGTGGCATCTGATCTGGGTCTGCCCTGTTTGCCACTCATCCAGCAGTTTTTAGACACAAGCACATGTAGTAAAAGGACTTGTTTAAACTTTAGGACATGTAGAATGGTATAGAGTGAAGGTGTGGGAATATGTACAGTAAATATTATTTGTTAAAGGATAATCTTTTTCATTCTGGAAGCAAAATTAGCAGGTAGATTTTCCCATAAAATATAACTTTAGAATTCTAGTTTTGTCTCCAACTTCTGTATATAATGGAAATAATAAGTATTTAAACTATTTAACATAGCAACAGATAAGGTGCTTTTTTCATCCGAAAAATGCTGATATCTTTCTTATTTCTCGACGAAAACATATGTTGTGGGTACTCATTAGAAGCGCCTCACCGAGGTGCTTCTAATGAGTACCCACAACATATGTTTTCGTTGAGAAACAAGAGAAATATTATGTGGATACCCCCTCTTATCTGTAGCTATGTTTAAGTGCTACTCACAGCTGCAGGAGACAACATTTTGATTTTTTTTTTCTTTTTATATTTTTCAGAGAAAATATGGCTTGACATTTCATGTTAATCATCTCTCTAGCAGACAATTCACAGGAAATTCCATGTCTCATTTCCTCTGTAAAATAATCTTAAAAAAATTAGAATGTTGTCTTTTACAATTTTACTTAATGCTTTAAGGGTTAAATTGAATTAGCTCACATTGCAATGCATAATAACAATATACATGTAACTCCAGTTCTGATATATCATTTTTCATTTGCTTTTTCAGCGTGTTCTAGTCACCTTGGATCGCCACAATGAGGCTCTTGTAGTTGCTGAGCGAGCCTGCACGAGGGCATTTATTGACCTTCTGATGGAGCGACAGGCAGGAAGTGAGGGATTCTTTGGTAATCATGTGACAGATCCTCCGCCAATAACAACTGACCAGATAACAAGTATGGTCAGTAAACAGAACAGCCTTGTCTTGTGTTTCTCTGTGGCTGCAGGGTTTTTGTATAGCTGGCTTCTCACACCCAGGGATGGTAAGTGTTGTATTAACCCTCAAAAAGATCTTCTTAGTTTTTTCTTTGCTTCCTTTTTTTTTTGAGAATATTAATAACACTATTGCACTAATCCAAGTGAAAATCATATTTACTAAACAATGTTGTTGTATCGGAACAAAAATATTTAAGGTATTGAGAAAAGTGACCATTAATGGTAATTTTTTCTGTATAAACTTTACATTTTTGTTTTGATACAACATTTTCTTTCCATCTTTGAACCAGGTTATATCCTAAGCTTTGCTATAATGAACGCGTCATAAAGAGATTTCCGTGTATTTGGTATGTCAGTCAGTCATGTAGAAGCATCTGGGTGGCCAAGAGGTTAGTGATTCAGACTTGGGATTATGAGGTCCTGGGTTTGAATCCCGCTAGACGTGGAGTTCAGTTCATGACTATATGGCGCTTCATTGTATAAAGCCTTTCTTTATCACCCCTTCATTGTCTTGTTATAACTTAACCCTTATCCTGCTGCACCCCCGGATATACCCTGCCTTTGCAAACAGTGCAGATCCAGATCAGTTGGCTTCTGAAGAAGCCAACTGATCTGGATCTGCACTGTTTGCCATTCAGTATATGAATTTATACCAAAAATCTGGATCAAGGAATCTGATTGGCTGACAATTAGAAGTGTGCATGGCATCTTGATTTATTCAGCATGACAAAGGTTCAATAATGTTAAAGGAGACATATCATCATTATCATTCTGTCATGTAATATAAAGACACAGCATTTTATAGAAAATAAAATTAGGTATAATGAATCCAACAGTAAATAAATGAAAATTCTGAGAATTTTATTTTACAAGGATCAGGTATTTTTTTCTTGGGTATGCTATTATATAGCTTGGAAGTTTATGTATAAGATGCACTGTTGTTTGTATCCAAGATACACTGAAGTTATATTAATATCCTACAATATATGTTTAAGATTGAGAAACATTGTTTTGACAAGTCTCATCAAAATCACTCTATCCAAAGTTAGAAAGAGGAAATCGTAAAAATGTCCCATTGGTTTATGTGTGATATTTTTTAGCAAAATATGATTTTTAATCTTTAATTAAATACATGTAGCTACAACAAAATATTTGTTGACTATGAAATTTCAAAATATTTAACCCTTTGTAGTCTGGAGACCCATTGTCTGTCCACATACTTTGGATAAATATGGTATAATACCCAACTTATTCAATATTTTACTTTCAGGTGTTGTTAAATTCCATGAGACCAGTATGGCAGATGTAGAGAATGAGACAGACACCTGTGATACAGTCAGTTTGAAGTCCACCGTCAGTTTCTCTTCGTGTTCACTTCTTGACAGCTACGTTGGTCATATTAGGGAGTCTATGGGTGTTGAAAGCCATGCTCCTAGTGGGCTCAGGTAACAGGATATATTTCCTCTCAGATTTTTTTGAAGATAAGACTAAAAGCTCAGGAATCTGATCAGAAGCTACAAATTTCTCTTAAACAATGTTCAGAATCTGTATGGAGAATGACAAAGACTTGATAGGTCTGCATAAATGTACATGCAAATTCTTTATTCCATACATTTATTGTCTTTGCCCAAATTTTGTTTTTCATACATTTGTTTGACAAAATACATGTTGGAATATCAAACAAGGTAGACCCTGTTCAGATTTTTTGCAGATGCTATTTTGTCAGGAAAGTTGGATGAAATTTTAAAACAATTATCATATATACAATAAGATATCTCAGTTATAAGGGCTTCCACTGTTTTTGAATTTTATTTGGAAATATGGAAATAAGCCTATTGGTGTTATTTCATGAAGAAAAAAAAAACAAAAAAAACTACAACAATTACAGCAACAAAAAAGTGAACAAAACTGTCTTACTGTAGCACTAATTTTACTCTACGACATGTATAGTAGGGACTGCCAAATTCTTAAATTTTCAGACACATTCTTTCTCAGAGGGAGCAACTTGTTCCCTTTAAAAGTAGCTACCAATGATAAGGGAGGCACATATTCCTTTGTCAGTTATCAGTCTTGGACATGTATCCTTTTCCTTTAAGGCAAATAGATACACTTTTAAAGGAGACAACTCTGTCAGAAATCCTTTTGATCCTTTCTAAAAACTGGGATCTACTCTTAAAGGAAAGAATTTGCTCCTGTTCGGAGCAAATTCTTTCCTTTTAGAGTAGACACCTTTTAGAAGGGAACAGGCTTGCAGAAAGGAAACAGGAAGTCACAAAAAATGTCTCCCTTGGCAAAAATTGCATAAAAATCTACCAAAGGTTTCCAGTCTCCTTATAAACAGGTTTGCTAGTTTTGTCTCCAAAATAGCAGCTGATCTGCCCCTATATATGTTTTCCTCTGTTTTACAGACTTGCATCCAGGTCGATCAGTCTGGACGCTGGTGCCGACAGTGACTCTGAGGATATATGGGAACAGCATCTTGAAGAACTCGGTGATAAATTAAACGCTGAAAATGACAGAACTGGATTCTTAAGAATTGTGAATAGAAATCACTTGTTTAATAGCAGTAACTACAGTTTGAGCAGTCTGTTCAGTGTCTCTGCAAGTCTGAATGGTTGTAGTGCTTCGTTCCCAGGTGCTGGCATTAGTCGGAGAAATAGTATGAAAACTAAGTTAGGGAACAAGTCTGCAGTTTCTGCGTTGTATCATTTATTGATAGAACCTTTTGAAGATGAAATTGAAACAGCAAGTGAAGAGATGGGACAAGGGACCCCTAATTTAATTCTTGTGCTACAGGGAGATTTATTTTTAATTCCGTTTTCTGTGTTACGTAAAGATCAGACAATGGAATATTTATTCGAGAGATTTAATCTCATTGTAGTTCCATCTTTGACATCATTGCAAAGTGTAAATAAACATGACAAACATGGCCGACCTGTGATAGATTCTTCCGGGGCTGTTGTTGTTGGCAACCCTAAATTGACTCCCGCTATTTGTCAGCATTGGCATTTACATGATATTCCAACGGCGGAATATGAAGCAAGGATTGTGGGAGAAATTTTGACAGCAAGGCCTCTGATTGGTCAAGAGGCAACTAAAGGAATGGTTCTCAGTCAAATAGAACAAGTGGAAGTGATACATTTCGCTGCTCATATTTCGTGGAAACTTTCATCAGTGATATTATCCCCTGGGGAGGTACCTCCTCATCCGGCAAGATTTCCAACGATTGACTCAGATGATAGTTCTAGTGATATCAGTTCATTTGATGGACCATCACTGTCAGAGTACTTACTCACTGCAGCTGATATTCTGAATCTCAAACTGCGGACTAAATTAGTTGTTCTCAGTGCTGGTTACACGGATGACCGAGCGGGTCGGATTAATTCTGATGGTGTTGTCGGACTTACAAGATCACTGCTTTCTGCTGGTGCCCAATGTGTTCTATATTGCCTTTGGCCGGTTCCCGATCAAGCATCAAAATTACTCATGAAAACAATGTATGTTTGTCTGCAGGAAGGGAAACCGGTTTCTCAGGCACTGAGCCATGCAATAAAAACTGTCCAGTCAACGAAACAGTTCTCGCATCCATCCAACTGGGGTGGGTGGGTGCTAATGGGACAGGATATCAAGTTGAGCAGTAAGGTGGCTTTAATGGGCCATGCTATCTGTGAGCTTCTTCAACATCCAGTGCAATGTAAGGAGTCCATGCGGGTCCTTCTACATCTGGTAGGTATTCTGCTCAGTACAAGCACCAAATTCGGGTGACATGATTAGCATTAAATTAGGCCAAATCAAAAATAAGCATGTTGAGAGTAACGTGTTAGACATGTCTTAGCAAACATTGCAGACCCAGACCAGACTGTTCCTAAAGAAAGACTTAGCTTGGCAAACAGTGAAGACCTAGATCAAACTGCTCCTAATGGAGCAGTTTGATCTGGGTCTGCACTGTTTGCCATTTAGTGTGCACTAGACACATTTGCGGGTAGTCAAATGGGTTTGTTCAGTTGTTAGGAACTGTAGGGCGCTTCATTCCACAGTCTTTCATTATCATCCCTTCATTGTCTCGATATGATTTACATATTGATGAAAGAGATGTAAAACACTAAATCATCATCATTAAATGTTGGGACAAGTATAGCATAGCACCAGATAAAGTGCTTTTTTACAACAAAAAAGTACTGGGTCCATTTGTTCAAAGCATTGTTAGTTTAATTAACAAGCTCGTTAATGATAAACTATTAACTGTTATAGCTAAGGTATTTTCAGATACATTGATATTTTTACTGCAAAAATGTGAGTAGCTTTTGCAATGTAAAAGCTGGTCACATTTTTTCAGCAAGAAATATCAATATATTTGCTATATTGCAAGATAGACATCTTAACTTCATGTAAGCTAGCAACTTTGTTAAATTTTGAACAAGTGGGCCCTCTTACTTTTCTTATTTCTCAGTAAAAATGTGTTTGTGGTACTCTTTAGAAGCATCTCTGTGAGTCACTTTATTCTCATTGGAAGCATCTTGGTGAGGCTTTCTGATGAGTACCCAAAACATATTTTTTGGGGAGAATTAAGACTATTATTATGTGGTTACCCCGCATAGCTGGAGCTGTAGTATGGTAAGAGTTGAGGTGTCCAAATATTTAGAGTACTTACAATGGCAAGTAGACTGGCTCCAGTCGTTTTTGTTTTATATCTATTTCTCTCTTTCTTTACATTATTTTTTTATCATGATCCTCTTTAATCGAACTTCAAGTTACCTATGGCTGAACAAAAACTTTCTTTCTAGCCAAGGGACTGAAGTAAACAAAAATTCTACAAGCTATACAAGTGTTGTGTCCCCTCAAAAAAAAAGAAGAAAAAGAAAGAAAAGAAAAATAAAGAAGGGTCTGGGGCCAGACTAAATGGCAAGGTGACAGTTAATATTAGTGTCAAGTGTTTAGACATTGATCACATGCCACGAGAAAAAGTAACCATCAGGGCAGTGGTCAGTGGAAAAGGCCCGAATAAGCAAGTATCATAGCTCATATCATAGTTCCAGAAAGGATTTTTTTTTTTTTTTTTTTTTTTCTACAAAATAATTTATGATGTGGGTACTCATTAACCTCTACCACTATCTGGTCTAATTCTACTGATGACAAGCAGGTGATATTTTTCTTATTTTTCCCAGAAAACAGAATTTGACATTTCATGCAAATTGGTCTCAGTTGGAGACAATTTGCATGAAATGTCAGATCCTGTTTTTCTGGGAAAAAATAAGAAAAATATTTCAATATGTCTTCTGCTGAAAATTTTAACCAGGGTGCTAAGCGTTAGAAGTATCAAGATGAAGTGCTTCTAATGAGTATCACAACTAACGTTTTAATGAAGCAATATGAAAATTATCAATAGTTTTTGGTTGAAAAAGGCACCTTGTCTGGAGCTGTGTTGTATATACAATTGATAAAGGCAATTGCACATGAATGATGTATTTGAGGATATCCAATGCAGTGAAAGTACTGATCAGATTGTGCAGATGTTCAAACTGATCTGGGTAATTATCATCAGCATGGGGCTTGAAAGGTCCCTTTTCTCATGTCATTTGATTACTTCCCAGCAGGCACATGACGTTAATACAACGTCATCTCAACGTCGATGCAACGTCATGACGTTGCATCGACGTTAAGGCGACGTTGTATTAACGTCATGTGCCTGCTGGGTTAGTGGTAATTATTCAGTCCCTCCTTCCTACCAAAGCTACAGATAAAGGGAACTATAAACAAGATTTTTTGTTATTTTTCACCAGTGACGACCCACAAGATAATTTTTATTGTAAAAATAACAAAAATTATCCTAATTCTAAATTATCCCCCTTAAATTATCACATCCAGAGCTTAGTGGGTAGTTAAACCCTTGTCCTGCTGAACCCCGATATGTCCTGTTTTTGCAAACAGTGCAGATCCAGATCAGTTGGCTTCTTCAGAAGCCAACTGATCTGGATCTACACTGTTTCTCATTTAGTATGTGAATTTGTATCAGCAACCTGGATCAAGTAATCTGACTGGCTGAAAATTAGAGGTGGGCGAGGCATTTTAATTTATTCAGCATGACAAGGGTTAATTATTTGTCAGATGGTAAATTTTCATGTCAACCAAATATTTGATGGGAAATTCATATTTGGGTGTATGGTCACCATTAATGCTTAGCATGCTGAGTAAAAATTCAGCAGACCTTGAATCAGAAATATTTTGTTGTTATTTTTCTCAGAAAATAGGTTTTGCCTTTTCTTGCAAAGTGTCTCTGAAGGAGACACTTTGCAAGAAATTGCAAGGCCTATTTTCATGGGAAATATGAAAAATGTTTCAAAATGTCATCTGCTGGATTTGCCCAGTAGGATAAAGATTAAATCAATTAGGAAAAAAGATTATCGTAAGTCATTGTTGCCATATCTTAGTAAATATAATTATCCTTTTGTACTGATAGAAAAGTGAATATCATATTTCATATATACTTTTAGAAATGTTTCAGGAAAATGGCTTAATTGAATTTTGGAATGTTTGAAAATGAGCCTCTGATTGTAAATACTGTAGTGGGGAGATATAACCTTTGGCATAGTGCACATAAAACAAATCAGCAGATGACAGGCAAATGAGATTGTACAAACATTTTTTTCCAACAAAATGTTGACATTTTAATTTCAGTTGTCTTTGGGAACAGCCGCCAGCAGATAGTTTGAATAAAATATTTGTTTTTTTTTTCCAAGGTGTTTCTAATGATTGCCCAGTTTTCTAGGGTGCTTCAAATGATGACCCAAATTATGTTTTTGCAGAGAAATAAGAAAAATATTTGTCTGGATATATCTTTATTTTACGTAAGAGCATTAGGGCCACATATACTTCCATTTCTGTTGATAGGTATCTCAAAATTTCGACTTACTATCTCGAAATTTCGAAATAATACGTCAAAATTTCGACTTAACTTGAAATTTCAACTCAAGGTGATTCTTGGTTTGCAATTCCATTCAAGAGATCTTATGTCCAAATTTTGAGATAATAAGTCAAAATTTCAAGATATTAAGTCAAAATTTCAATATATTAAGTGGAAATTTCCAGAGATTAGGTCAAAATTTCGAGTTATTAAGTCGAAATTTTGTGTCATGAAGTCAAAATTTGGACTTATTATGTCGAAATTTCGAGTAATTGAGTTGAAATTTCAAGTTATTGTCGAAATTTTGAGATCTTATGTCGAATTTTCGAATTAATAACTCGAAATTAACTCAAAATTTCGAGTTCTTTAGTCAAAATTTCGAGTTCGTAAGTCAAAATTTTGACATAAGTCAAAATTTCGAGATCTTATGTCAAAATTTTGAAATAATAAGTCAAAATTTCAAGATATTAAGTCAAAATTTTATTAAGTAAACATTTCAGGTTATTAAATCGAAATTTCGACATATTATATGGAAATTTCGAGATAGTAAGTTAGATGAAGTAAAATCAAAATAAACACAGCAGTATTACTGTAACATGTTTCGGATATATTCCTTCTTCAGACAGTATACTCCATGAAAACATAGTTGTGGGTACTCAGTAGAAAGGCTTCACCGGGGCAGTTTTAATTAATATCCACAACATACGTCTTCATGGAGAAATAAATTCTCAATATGTTTTGGTTGGAAAAAAAATACCATATCTAGAGCTATGTTATGCAGTTTTCATTTTTTTTACAGATTGAGAAATCATTACAACGTATCCATCAAGGAATGAAAAACTCCATGTATACCACAGCCCAGTCCATTGAGAACAAGGTTGGAGGGTTGAGTGGTTGGAAGGACCTCCTGCAGGCTGTTGGGTTCCGGTTTGAACCCTCTACTAATGGTCTTCCACCAGCAGTTTTCTTCCCACAGAGTGATCCCGCAGAGAGGCTTACACAAGCAAGTGCCAGTCTTCAAGCTTTATTAGGTATAACAAAAGTTTTCTAGTTTTAAATCATTAGTATGCATATGTGTGCTTGTTTGTTTGTGTATGTGTATCACAACATAATAACACAGATGTCAAACTTTCAAGGTTTAATTTCTGAATATAACATCGGCTTGAAAAACTTCTTCAAAAAAGTCTACTGGAACCCAAGCTTTATGGTGACTAACTTTAGAAACTAATAGGAAACTTACTGTTAGTGTGATTTTACGGAACAATTTACCCATTGTATACTGAATAGAATCTGCCAGCCTTGGTGGCTCAGTTGGATGCCCGTCCGACTGGTGATCAGGAGGTTGCGGGTTTGGCCCCCGCCAGGTCGGCAACATTCTTTCATGGAGATTTGATCATGAAATATTTTCTATGGTCATTCTCTCCCTTCCGCTGATTCAAGAAGGGCAATTGTCAGTTTCTGGCGAAAGAATGTGCACAATACTGGTTAACGGCTTAGAGGACTAAGCCTGCACAGTAAATGTGTGGTTAAGTAAACTGACCACGCTCAACATGACCCCATTAGGTTCAATGGGCTGTAAAACCTCAACACAAACAAACTGAATAGAATCTACCACACTATATATTGGAAGAGTCCAATTTCAATTTTAGGTACGTCCGGCTATGAAATTTACATATTCCTAGAGAAAAATGGCTAAACTATTTGCAAACAGTGAAGACCTCGATCAGACACCGCATTCTGCGGCGTCTGATCTGGGTCTGAACTGTTTGCCAGTTACCCTTTTACAGGTCTCCCAACTACAATGGGTTAAAGCTTACTAATTTATATAGAAGGATAGGATATGTATATGTTTTGCAACAGACTGCATACATATCAATAAACCAGTATGGTTAACAATTTTCACATCCTCTTTCATGGCATGATGGTGTGTCAGGCCATGACAGACTCAGTGATGATTTAATCCTAAATCTTTCCTTGGCAGTTTGTGCCTGTGGTTGGAGCCACCATGGCTAGTTTAAATAGTATTTTATTTGTATAAATCCTTACAGAGAGATACAAAACAGAACATAGCATATATGACATATATACAAAAGGGATCCAGAAGAAAGTCTACTGACTTATTTAATCCATTGAAGACTGGAGACCCTTAAACGGGTAACTGGCAAACATTGCAGACCCAGATCAGATGCTGTAGAAGGTGGCGTCTGATCAGGGTCACCACTGTTTGCAAATAGTTCAACCATTCTTCTTTAGGAATATCTACATCATATAGCCTGACATACCTAAGATCCAAAATAGAGTCTTCCAATATATAGTGTGGGAGAGTTTATTCAGTCTTTAATGGGTTAAATCTATGTCCCAATCTGTGATCATGGGTCTACTGGTGCTTTTGTTTTGCTCTGGCTTTCAATTTATAGTCAAGACCTTATTTGAATTTCATCATAAGGTTGAGTAATTAACTCATTTGATATTCTGTGTTGATCCTCTGATGAATTAGGGAACCCTAAACCCTTAAAGCGCTAAGCAAAATTTGTAGCAGACGACATTCTGGATTTTTTTTTTTATTATTATTATTTTTCAGAGAAAACAAGTCTTGACATTTCATGTGAATTGTCTGCTTGGCTGGCAGACAATTCACATGAAATGTCAAGACTTGTTTTCTCTGAAAAATAAAAAAAAATTGTTGTCTGCTGCAGTTGTGATTGACACTTTAAGGGTTAACAGTACTGTACCAAAAATCAAAATGCTGACAGCACTGTTGGTTCGAATGTGTCTGAGTGTGGGCTGGGAAAACGGTCTTGAACTGGAACTTATGACTGTTTCATTCAACTCTTAACTTCCTGTAATTTAAGCAAACAGTGCAGACCCTGATCAGATGCTGCATTCTGCAGCATCTGATCTGGGTCTGCACTGTTTGCCAGTGTCCCAAATGTCCTGTTTTTACAGATAGCTCTCTATAAACAGCACTCTTACATCGTAGCGACAAGGATAGCGCGGCAATAAATAACCATTTCCTGGATTTCATCTAATGCTTGGTTTGATTATAGTGGTCAGTTATAATCACATGGACAACTACCATAAGAAAATTTTGGCATTTGTATATACTATGGCTTGATTGTAAACAGACAACCTAATAAGAGTGAGATTAGAGGTCAGTTAACAAAGGTTTAAGCCAACCAACAGTCTTACGGTTGACCATTCCAAGGCAGTACTTCCATTGTAGTTCTTTTTATTTGTCTGTTCTGTTCTTACTAGTTTGTTCTGTGTTCGATGTAGTGCTGTTTTGTGGGGTAATTTCATGTTTTTAATTCTTTGTTTAGTGCATCTACTCTTTTTGCCATTCTGCCGAGGTTTTTATGAAACAATCTCATAAAAAGAAAGAAACTTTAGTCAGAAAAGATGCGTTGTAATATGTCCAAAAGTTTATACCCTATTCACCCTAATTACCGCTCTGTGTGCTTAAGTTTTTTTCAAAATTACTGGAAAAATTGTAGTAAAGTATCTTCCTAATAAGGGCACACATTAAAGGAATATCAGCAGAGGACTTCTTGAGGGGCATATTTAATGATGCTTATGTAATGGAGGGGCATATTTAATGACGCTTATGTAATATGTGTTCTGATTTTCTTATAAAAGCATATATTGCAGGTACTCCTTTGAATTACCCCGCAAGTTTATAAAAGCATATGTTGTGGGTGCTCATTTGAATTGCCTCGACTTGTCGAGGCAATTCAAATGAGTACCCACAACATATGCTTTTATAAAAGAATCAGATAAAATTATAGTGGTTGTAACCTGAAGCCTATGAAATTGCCTGACTGTGCGCTTATAGGAGCATGTGCGGTAATTAGGGTGAATATGGTAACATTTAACATAATGACATTTGCTGGGCTGCACAGATGTAGATCCCTTCTGCTGTGAATGATTTATTTCCGTTGTATTTCCAGGTCTACCTCATGGATCATTTACGGCTCTTGCAAAGTTCTTGACAAACTATGAAGCTGGTGAGGCCATGATCAGAGTGGTGAGTAGGTTTCTACTAAATGTGTTATATCTGTGTAGTTTATTAATTAATTAATTAATTAATTAATTTGTTTATTTATTTATTTATTTATTTACTAACAACAACAACAACATCTGATATTACCTTCAGTATGCCACAGCCTAAATTATTATCTCTTTGCCAATGATTTCTCCATAACAATATACATTCTGGGTACTCATTAGAATCTCCTCACTGAGGCAATTCTAATGGGTACCCACAATGTATAATTTAATGGAGAACTGAAGAAAATTATCCCAGAATTATCATCAAATACTCCAAATCTCTGAAGGTGGATTGTCATGATAGAATTAACTGAACTGAATATATTTCAGATGAGAGACATTTTAAGCAAGATGGCTGCCAAGGAGACTAATGTTGATGTGAAGGTCAGCGTAAAGGTCTGGCGTGTCACAGGTTGTCACGAATTTCTAGCAGGACTCAGTAAGTATTGTAAATCTTTTTGTATCCACTATTATACAATTTGTTTGTTTAACCCTTTTCTGCCTGGCATTCTGTGAAAGGAACATTGGCAAACGTGGCATCCAGTCAGGGTCTACACCATTTACATTTTAAAAAATAATTACAAACCAGACTCGCTTAAATAGGACATAGAACTGTCCAAACAGTGAAGTAAGAAAATAGGAATGGGCATTTCTTTGCAGTTTTCCACAAAAGAGGCTGTGTAAAAGAAATGACATCCCAGTTTGAGCAAAAACTAAGAGAAATATCGCTCATTTCTTGTCTGCTGATTTTTCATTTATAGTACTTCATTCTGATTGTTTTTTAGATTGTTTTCTGGGAAGAATAAAAATAATTATTTTTCGTGTTTAGTTCTGTCAAGGAAAATTCACCAGATGGCAGATTGATGTTTTTGTTTTTATTTTTCCTTGAAAATACAGTCAACTCTCATTGTCTCGAATTCCAAGGGACTTTCTGCAATACTTCGAGATATCCGTACCTCGACATATCAGATTTGCAGAATTGAGGAAAAAATAATTCGAACAACCACATTTAACAAATATATATGCTACTGGACTCTTGAAGTTAGAGATATATTGAAAATATTATGGAAAAGAGGAGAAATTGCTCCTAGGAGCAATTTCTCCTCTTTTCCACAATATTTTTTTATCTGTTGTTAGATTTTCATGTTGAGACAGGGACCAGATTTTCACTTCGAGATAAGCGAGGTGGAGATAACAAGAGTCAACTGTATTGTTTGACGATCATGCAAATTACTTCCTTAGAAGACACTTAGCATAAAAAAGAATAATTCAGTATTAATTTAATGTAACTTCCAGCATGGGAGTAAAAATAAACAGATTATATAAGTAAATGACACTTTTCTCATTCACATACATGCCATACATCACACTGTGAGACAAAATCTCACAGAATTTTGGCCCTTCTGGACCCGGTTTCCCATAAGATTTTCAAATCTCACAGAATTTTCATACCATTTAATAAGCTATTTTTTGAAGAACTAGAAATATATCACACATTAGCATGGCTATCCCAAGCTTAATTCATTAAGATAATGGCTTTTAACTTACTTATGTAAGCTTGAAAGTGATTTTCATAAAAATCTCACAGAATTTCATGAAATCTCCCCTTAAAATTTGCAAAATCTCACAGATTTCTGTCAACAGCTAATGGCATGTATGCATTCAGAAAATATGATGTATCATTTCAAGTCCTATTTCCTGAAAACAAGAATTTAAATTCAGCAAGCGAAAGATCAGAGCCGAATTGTTCAGAGTATCGTTAGCGTAATGAGCTTGTTAATGACAAACTCTTTAAATGTTGTAGCTAAGATATTTTCAGATACTTTGATATTTTTGCTGCAAAAATGTGAGCAGCTTTTGCAAAAGCTACTCCCATTTTTATAGCAAAAAATATCAATGTATATGTCATATTTCAAGATAGAAATTTTAACATCACATAGCTTTAACAACTTTGTTTAGTTTTGAACAACTGGGCCCTGAATGTTGTCTCATAGCTCCAGATAAGATGGGGTACCAATGCAATATTTTTTTTATTTCACCACAAAAAAACATGTTGATTCTCATTGAGGTGCTTTTGATGAGTACCCACATGATGTTTGTGGAGAAATAAGAAAAATATCTGTATTTTTCGGTTGAGAAAAATGCCTTATCTGTAGCCATCTCTGAAAGTTTTGCCAGCATTCTTGTATTTAAACACTATAAATTATCTAGTTTAAGGATGGGTGACAAGCAGGTTTGAACTTACTTTACAGGTATGGATCTGGTTGAAGTTGGAAATGATGAAATTACATTACGTCTTGGAAAACAAGCTAACAAGCGCCACCTACAGTTTGCACTGCAGTCACTTGTTTCGGTTTTCAGTAAGTAAATTTTGATCGAGCAAAAGAGTAGTTTGCTAAACCTGCGATTGGTGCAGTTTGGGTGATGTACATGTAAAATACAGTTAACCCTTAAAGCGCTGTTCAAAATTGTAGTGGCTGACATTCTAAAATGTTTATATTTTTCAGAGAAAATAAGGCATGATATTTCATGTGACGTATCTGCCTAGTTCTGACAGGTATAAATCCTAGTTATTCAGATAAGCCTGAGCAAACAGTGTAGATCCAGATCAGATGCTGCAGAATGCAGCATCTGATTAGGGTCTGCACTGTTTGCCACTCATCCAGCGGTATTTTAAGCACATCAACATATCTGTGCAGTCTGATCAGGGAGTTCACTGCCTGTTTACAGAGGAATTGGATATTGTACTTTACGTATAGACACAGGAACCTCTTTTTAACAATGTTCATTATAGCATGGTTTGGGATATACCGGTAATCATTTATGGCTAGTTTTCTGTATACATGTAATCTATACATCTTTGTTTGGATACAACATATTTGTTTAGCTCACTTTTTTTTTTTTTTTTTTAGGCTTACAGCAATACAGTTATAAGGAGGTTGTAATAAATTATCAAACGGCCACTGCCCCATTCAGGTTCAGGGAGAACGGGTACATAATTTATTCTGCTCAAGTTTGCCTCATGAAGATCCATTTTCTTATGGCCATTTTGTATCAGTTGTCTTATGGCCATTTTGTATCCATTTTCTTATGGCCATTTTGTATCCATTTTCTTATGGCCATTTTGTTTTATTCTATTTCAGACACCCAGGAGGCACCAAGATCTCTAGTAATAGACAGTTCCAGCTCTCTAGAAAGTCTGTCCTCTTCTCACAGTGGCTCTACCTCCACCTCCAACTTCTCAAAGGGCAGTTCCCCACCTCTCTCACCTCGGAACAAAAAGAAGTCATTCTTTGATCCTGCAGAGATGGAGAAGATGAGAATTGCCAACAGGATGAACAGAATGAGTCAGGTACTTGTATAAAAAAACATATCTTGAAGGGAGCAGAGACACCTTGTAGATGTTTCACAATTTTTAGCTTTCCTGAGCACAAAGTGATCATGGTGAGCTATTGTAATCACCTGGTATCCAGTTTCCATCCACAATTTTACATAAACATCTTTTCTGCTGACATTGTTGGGCCGATTTTGCTGAAACTTCACAAAAAGCATTCTCTCAACATCCTCTCTTTAATTCCTTCAAACCTTTTGGAAAACTCTGGTTGCCATGGCAATGGAAAGGAAACACTTTGAAAATCTTCTCAGAATCTGCTCAGTGGATTTCAGTGAAATTTTGCAGGGATGTTCTTTGGGTGACTGTCAGATATCTTCATGGGTGGGGCATATTTGCATTATATGGCTATAGTGCAAACTTCGAAAATCCTTTTCTCAGAATCTGTTCAAGTGATTTCAATGAACTTTACAGAGATTGCCTTTGGGTGACTCTCTATCAGATTCCTTGGACGTGTTGATTGATCCAAAAACATGGCCACCACTGGGTGGGGCATATCAGTCATTATTCAGGTGAGCCATATAGGGTTGTCATGACTCTCTTCTTAAAAGAAGACAACTTTTGCTACTTCCTGTTTGCTATCCTGCACACCAAATTCCTTTTATGAAAGGGTCTACTCTAGGGGAGCAAATTCTTTCCTTTTTAAGTAGACCCTTAACAAAGACGAAACAACTTTGGCAGTTTCTTCTTCTGAGAGTATATCCATTCCTCATTAGGCATAAAATTGTCTATATCAGAACTCTGGATAAGATGATAATTCAGATTAAGATTTGTTTTATATACCGAAACATTTCTGTATGAATTTGGGATAAGTTAGTATTTTTATAAAGAAACATATCTTATATGAATTCAGCATGTTTTTTTTTTTTGTGTGTGTTTTTTTTTTATACTGAAACTTACCTTGTATGTACTCATTGCATTCTTCTTGCTGTTAAAGACAATTCCAGTAATTAGGATAAAAATAACTAAAAAGTGCCTGCTGAATAGTCAGGACTTGTGATTTAGATATCATTGTCTAAATAGACACAGCATATTAGCAGACTACAATTTAATGCTTAGCATGGGACTAATGAATTCAGAAAACACAATTTTTTAAATATTTTTATTTTACTTAAAGAAGCAATTCAAGACAACCCATTTTAGTCTGGAGACATACTAAAGGATATTTGGCAAACAGTGCAAACCCAGATCAGATACCACAGAACGTGACATCTGATCAGGGTTTCCACTGTTTGCTAATAGTTAAACCATTTTGCTCTAGAAGTATCTAAGTCACATAGACTGTCAGACATACCTGAAATTGAGATTGGACTGCTCCAGTATACAGTGTGAGGAGAGTTTGTTCAGTCTAAAAAGAGTAAACAAAATTCATTTGACTACTGGACATTCCATATTTACCCTAAGTATTAGGACAGACATTCCTGAGCAAACGCTAAGACCCAGATCTGATGCCACACTGTCCACGCTGTTTGCCACCAACAGTTTTTAGTAACATCATCTGGTAGTGAAATGGACTTGTTCAAATTTTAGCAGATGTGTGGTAGGAAATCTGGGCCCAGTTGTTCAAAGCATCATTAGCTTAACAAGCTTGTTAGTGGTCAAAATGTTAACTGTTCTAGTAAGTACAATATCTAATTCATAGATTTTTTTTGCTGAAAAAAAAGTGAGTAGTTTTGCAAATGCAAAGGCTACTCACAGTTTTTTTCAGCAAATATATTAGTGTATATGCCATATTTAATGATCAAAGTTTTAACGATACATTAACTAATGACATTGTTAGTTTTGAACAACTGGGCCCTGGTGTCCTAATATTTAGGGTTAATATGGTAGGACAGTGGTAAGGGTCTTATGCTTACAGGAGGTGGGGAAAGTGGCAGGGTTTGGGAGTTGGAGGCATGTTATTTTTTCTTCTATTTCTGCTTTTTTGTTTATTTTTCTTTTATTGTCCTTTATTTCTCTTTCCTCTCTTTTACTAGATATATCCTTTTCTCTGGATGACAACACAAAATGACCCACAAGAGTTGATGTGTTGTTAAACAAGAATGCAAACAAACAAATACAATATTTTTATAGTCTTTTGGTTTCTTGCAGGGTGGTCTGTCTGGTAGAAAAGTACAAGGTAAATCAGCAAAGACAAATGTGAACGACCCTGCTGTCTGCCTTTCCTACCAGAACCAGATCAAGAGCATGTATCCACCGGGAACCAGTGGATCACTAGATGGTGCCGATGTTTCTGTGACAGCTCTCAGTGACAGTGATACACCGATGTCAGCAACTGCCAGTCCCGACCCTGGTAGTAGTTCCACTAGTGACAAACTACGCAGTCTGGTCGAAATGGAACATCTTGATTTGAGTAACGAGCAACTTGATCTGAGCACTGAGACAGACACTTCAAGTAAAAGTCGTGATAATAGGAGAGGACTAGAAGATGTAGTGTCAAGAACCTCTTTCAATAAAAATGAGAAAAGCATAGGAAATACTAGTGAGGATCAAAATCATAAGAGAAATGAGTTTAAAGAAATTGAAATGATGTGTGATAATAATGTACAAAAAGATAGTGAAATTGTCTTTGAACGAAATGGATTAAACAGAAATTCAGACATGTCAGATGCAAGTAGTGTAAGCCAGGGCAAGTTTGATCGGGATTCTGGAATTAGACATTCAGATATGTCAGATTTGAGTATGGATGGCGATGGCCGACTGACACCCAAGAATCAGCGTGATTTAGAAATGTACTTACAGCAGATTGATGAGACAAGTGTTCACCAGTTATCAGGCGAGTCTGGAATTGTGTCTGAATCAGCATCATCCAATCATAGTGAAGGATCCCAGCAGAGTGATCAGAGTGACTTCAGATTTGATCCTTCAGAAATTGCTCGTAAGGTGATGAGTGAAGTTTCTGCTCACAAAAATGCTCTTGATAATTTGCAGAAAAGGAGCATGGTGCAATCCCAGATGGAGTCAAACAATTTAAGAAATGAGTTCAAAAATCAGACTCAACCTTCCATAATGTCTCAGGCAACATCTCTTGAACATTCTGCACATTTACCAGACTCAAAGTTAAGCGCGAGTGCAACTGAGATCAGCTTGAAACCAGAAACTTCTGTGCAATCAAAAATATCTGTGACAAGTCCTACAAACTCTGCTTTTACTAGCCCAACACATAAACCTCGTGTTCCTCCACCAGTGGCAGCCAAACCTGCCTACACATTTCAGTCAAATCCTGCTGCATTTCGTAATCTATCAACAAATGTCTCAAACCTTGCTCTGTCTTCTGTTTCTGAGAGTGCAGAGAATCTTGTTGAAGACTCTGATAAAACACAACCACCATTGCAAGTTCAATCCACAAAAAGTGATATTGCCACAACTACTGCTATTACGTTGAATAAAAAGGACAGTTTCTCCTCAGCATCAAGTGTAAACACCAGTATGTCATTCAGTTCTTTTCGACCATCTAACAAAATGAACTTCGCCGAAGGTGGAAATCAAGGCCGTGGATCCTTGTATCGCCCAGACAGTGCAACAAGTACCAGTAGCTATTGTTCAACTCCATCAAGTGTGCAATCTGTAATTTATAAACCAATTATCAAAGAAAGTGAATCCCCAAATATTACTGCTTATGACTCATCAAGTGATCAAACATCAGGTTCAGGATCCACAAGTACCGTTACTCCAACAATTAATTTATCTGATATTCAAAATAATTCAAGTCAGAAACGTGATGCCTCACCAGCTCTGAGTACTGGTTCTAGTGCTTCAAGTAAAAGTGGGAAACCAAAGAAAAAGGTTAGTTTCTCGGACTCAGAACCAAGTGATACGCCATCTCCTCTCAACTTGAGCTCAAATCAAATTTCTTATTTCGATATTAACAGAGGAGCTGCTCAGTATACACATAACTTACCAACTTGGTCATATGGAGTTGATAGTGGATCAAAACATCAGACAAGTCATCTTAGTGGTTTGAAACAAGTTTTAGGTCTGAAAGACTCGCAGCAGAAGTCTAGAAACAAAGGTCCAAGCCCACCAGTGAAATATTCTCAAGAGAATGTGCCAAAATCACCGAGAGACTATTTACCAAAAACTGTTCCTCCAGTGACTAGTACAAATATGCAGATTAATGACAGTAATTCTTCAAGAGAAAGTACGAGTGTGTCATCACTGAGCAGCCCAAGAGAGAGCATATCCTCCATAAATAGTGCCAGTGTATCATCACTTAGTAGCCCTGTGTCCCCTGGTTCCTTATCATCTTTGAACAGCCCATTATTACCTGGCTCTGACCATAGACCAGTAGCTCCACCCCAGCAGCAGAATCAAAGAGCCCCACACAATCAACCTCCACCATATGGTCAACCCCCTCCTTCTTACAGGCAAGCCATTCAGAAAATTAATCCTCCAAATAATCTACCTCTCTCATCCCCAAAACACCAAGTTTCTCCATCTCGTACATTGCCATTTACATCTTCTTCACAAGAATCAAAAGTCACACTGCCAAATTACTTCCCACCTCCTCCGGCTGGCTTTGGAGGATCTAGTGTCAATGTTAGCAGAGCTCCTTTAAGAACATTCCAAGAGCAAAGTCAAAATTTCCATGGCGACAATAGACATTTCCAAGGTCAGTCTAATAAACCTCAAAGTGATCATTTGCAAGGTCACAGTTCCCAAGGTCAGCCTAATAGACCTCAGGGCAATTCCTCGCAAGGTCATAGTTCCCAAGTTCAGCCAAGCACATCTCAAGGGAACCATTACCAAGGTCAGCCAGCACTGCCCCCATATCAAAATCAGAATGATGCTTTCAGAGGTCAGCCACTAGGGCCAGGTCAAGGTCACATCTCCCCTCAGCAGCAGTATAGCTTGCAAACTAATATCCCCCAATTTTCACCAAGCAGGAAAGTACCAAATTATGTTGACCAGTTGAACTATAACCCATCTCAGCAAGACCTAAGTAGCAGATACACTGTTTATCCAGCTGTAAATGGTCCTAATGAGCAAATAGAAATGAAAAATTTTCAGACAGATCTTGTAAATCGGCCACCAAATTATAACTCACCCAATTACAATACAGGTCCCCAGCGAAGACCCCCAGTTCCCCCAGCAAGAATAGATAGCTGGGAAAACATGGACAGAAAGTTAAACCAGCCCCTTTCTCCAGATCAGCCATTGTCCAAGAGTTATCCTCTTCTTGCCAGTCAACATACCTCCCCTAAACATAATCTGCTTGTCAATCAACCCTTGTCCCAAAGCTATCATAGAGTTCCACAAAGCCCTGGGGGAAGACCAGAAATGGGGCCAAATAAAACTTTTAGCCAAGACCCATTGTCACTCAGTGCCGGTTCTGATAGTCAAATATTTACAGGTCCAGTAGGGGACACAAGGGTCAATACCAGTTATCATAACAATCTGATCCCTACCCAGGCTAAAATTCCAAATGGCAATGCCAATTATAATCAGTTTCCTAATGGTAACATTCCAAACAATCAGAATTTTCCAAGAAATACTCAGGTGTATCCAGCCAATAATAATGTTTTGAACAATAGTCAGTTGCCAAACGGTGGACAACTTCGTAGGGTCACTCTTGGCAATGACAAGAAGAGTTTTACTAGATCAAATGTGTTACACTCATCCAAATGTTAACCCATAAAGCCCTAATCACAACTACAGCAGACAACACATTGAAATGTTTTTATTATTATTTCTTTTTTTTAAATTTTTAAGAGAAAATAAGACTTGACATTTCATAAGAATCAAAAAATATCATAATCAATTTTAGAATGCCATGTGCTAAAAATTTTCTTAGTGCTTTTAGGGTTAATGATAGGATCCTGAAATTGTAGCTCTGTAATAAAGAGTGTATTCAAATATTTTCTTTTTCTCTACAAAAAAAAAAACAAAAAAACTTGTAGTACTGTTCAGAATTATTGTTCAGAATTACCTTATGTTGTTGTTTTTTTGTGGAGACGTAAGAAAAATAAACATTTTGGTTGAAAAAAAAAATCTTGATCCATAATAAAGCTATGGCTACTTCAGCTGTACCATACACACATGAGGGCCAATATACATTTTATTATTTAACCTGGCATTAAATCAGCATCCTTTGAGAAAAAAATAATAATCAAAATTAATCCAGAATCTCATGTTTGTCTTGTTAGCTATTCATAACCATTGCTTGCATATGTACAGATTTTTACCTCATTTAATGCGATTTTCAATTCATCTGTCAAGTATATGTCAGCTCAACTGATATGTAGAAATTCAATATTTTCCTATATGCACACATTCTGCATCATGCATAGCTCAAGATAAGGCACTTTTTTCGACCTAATATGGGTGATATTTTTCTTACTTCTCTATGAAAACATATGTTGTGGATACTCATTTGAAATGCCTTGCTGAGGTGCTTCAAATGAGTATTCTCCACAACATATGTTTTCATGGAGAAATAAGAAAAATATTTTCCTGATACCCTTTCTTATCTGGAGCTACATCCATGCTGTATTTACGGTAAATGTGCTAAAATTTCAAACACCAAAGTGTCTGAGAAAATAATAAATGCAAACAGTGCAGACCCTGATCAGACTGCTCTTAAAGGAGCTGTCTGATCAGGGTCTACACTGTTTGCCATTCCACTAAGTATTTTCAGAAACAGCTGCATAAAAAGCAAAATTTTGGCCAAAATAGTATGGAATAAAGTGTTCGAAATTGTAGGACATTTACCATACCCAAAGTATTCTCACAAATAGTGTAGTCTGATCAAACTGTTCCTATTGGAGGTCTGATCAAGGTTTACATTGTTTGCAATTCATCCTGCATGTTTTAATTTAGACCCATCACTGGGTAATCAAAAGGGCTTCAGTTTTTAGCACAAGTACTTATTTGCCCTTTATATTCATTCTCCTTCTCCTGACTGCATTTCTCCTAAAATTTGAACAGTTTCATTGTAGACCTGGTGATGTATCTATAAACATGGCTGTTGTAGTATCTGGTCAGGGTCTACATTTTTTACTGAGGTGTCCTAATACTTTGGATAACTGCAGATCTTTTGTCAAGTTATACATTATCTTTAACCATTAGCATGCTGTAGGCTCCTGTTTAATATAGTGCTTAGCATCTCATTAAAACTGTCTTCTTTGGTGGAATGAAGGGGAAGTCAGTAGATTACAAAGGAGTGATTTTTCTCAGAAAATAAGATTTGGGTTCTAACATGAAATATACAATCCTTTTTTTTTCACGTAAAATGTCAAGCCCCATTTTCTGGAGAAAATATTTTTTCCCAAGAACAGACTGTTCACATTTTGTGTGGATTGTCTCCTAGGGATACAAATCACCTGAAATGTCAACTGCCATTTTCTGGAGAAAATGAGAAAAAAAAAATTAGATATATTGCAAAATGTTGTTTGTCATACCTTTATTCAGACAGCAGTCAGAATTTAATACTATCAAGTCTTACATATTCAAACATTTTCTTATATTTCCTTGAAAATAATATTTTGACATATTCCTTTGTATCATAATTTCTTTTTGGATCTTACTCAGAGCAATTTCAATAGGGATTACCAAGAATAATATACATTATTTGCTACCTGCTAATATCATCTATGATTTGATCACAGTCAGTTATACATAGCTCCAGATGAGGTGAATTTCTGTCTCAAAAGAAAACTGTTGATATTTTTCTTATTTCTCCATGAAAACATATGTTGGTGGTACTCATTAAAGCGTCTTGGTGAAGCGCTTCTAATGAGTACCTATAATATACAGTCGACTCATGTTATCTCGACTTCACTTATCTCGAATAACCGCTTATCTTGAAGTGAAAATCTGACCCCTGTTAAAACATGAAAATCTAACAACAGGTAACAAAATATTGTGGAAAAGAGGAGAAATTGCTCCATAGGATAGGAGCAATTTCTCCTCTTTTCCAAAATATTATCAATATGTCTAACTTCAGGAGTCACATTACATATTTTGACATTTGTGAAATGTGGTTGTTCGATTTATTTTTTCCTCAATTCTGCATATCTGATACGGTAGAACCTCGATAATTCAAACTTCAATAATTCAAAACAAAACTCAATAATTCAAAATCATTTTGAAGTCCCAACTTAAATATATGTATGCATTTTAACCCTCAATTATTCAAAGTCTCAATAATTCAGACAAAACTGTTTGGTCCCTTGGACTTTGAATTATTGAGGTTATACGGATATCTCGAAGTATTTCGAGAGCCCCTTGGACTTCGAGATAACGAGTCGACTATGTTTTTTTGGAGAAATAAGAAAAAATATTTTCTTGATACTCCAATTTATCCAAAGCTATGTCAGTAGAAATTGAACTGTGCATGCAAGTAATACAGTCAATCCAACAAAAATTCTTTGCAGTAATTATGAAGATCTACAGAGTCTTTTTTAGCTCACCTGAGCTATGCACAGGATGAGCTATAGTGATCACTTTTTGTCCGCCGTCCGTCCATTAACATTTTCCAATGACTTCTCTGAAGCCGCTGAGCTAATGTTGCTCAAATTTCCCTGCTGGTGCTTCACAGGGTCTTCTTTCCCTGCTTGCACATCACAGGGTCATCTTTCCCTGCTTGTGCATCACAGGGTCTTCTTTCCCTGCTTGCGCATCACAGGGTCTTCTTTCCTTGCTTGCACATCACAGGGTCTTCTTTTCCTGCTGGTGCTTCACATGGTCTTCTTTCCCTACCATTGTTTCACAAATTTTCTACTTTTAAAGTTTTGCAATAACACCCAAACAAAATGGTCACCTTTAAATGACACATATCAAGCCATGACACCATCACTTCCACAAGCTACCTTTTTTAGTTATGCCCCTTTGCAAAAAATTGCAATGAAATCTTGTAAGCAAGATATTAAAAAAAACAAAACAAAAAAAAAAAACAACTATTAATTGAGCTGTGTATTGAAACAATGTGCTGATAGGGTATGATAAGAAGATGATCCACTTAACTTTTGAAAAAATCTAAATTTTTTATTTTTGGCTTATTGCCCTTTGAAAATTTCAGCATTTTACCTTGTAAGCAAGAAACCCGTTTAAGCCATTGCCTTCAAACTTGACAGGCTGATAGGGAATGATGAGTAAGAGTAAATGACCTGATTAACTTGCAGCAGTTAACTCAGGTGAGCGTTTTAGCCCATGGGCCTCTTTTTTTTTTTTTTCTTTTTGTATCATTTTAGCAAATAACCCTTAGAGAAATGGTAGCTTTATTAACATTCAAAAAACATATAAGTCCACTTTTGGTATTCACGAACGAAAGACTTAAAACAGTTTTTAACTGAGGCAAAAGTCTCAAGATTTTACTTATTTGTATCATTTTGTCAAATAACCTTAATTGAAATGGTAGCTGTATCAAAAGATTAAAGTCTTTCATTCATGAATACTGAAACTGTACTTAAGTCCAGTTTCAGTATTCATGAATGGAAGACTTTAATTAACCCTTGTCATGCTGAATAAAATAAGATGCCATGCCCACTTCTTACTGTCCACCAAGCAGATTACTTGATCCAGGTTGTTAATACCAGTTCATAGACTGAATGACAACCAGTGCAGATCCAGACCAATTGGCTTCTGAAGAAGCCAACTGATCTGGATCTGCACTGTTTGCAAAGACAGGATATCTTCAGGTTCAGCAGGACCAGGGTTAAAACTGGTTTTAACAGAGACCAAAGTCTCAGGATTTTTCTTGTTTTTATTACATACCCCTTAGTGAAATGGTAGCTTTGTTCAGATCCGTAGACCATCAAGTCCAGTTTGCATATGCAAGATTGAAAGACTTAAACTGATTTTAACAAAAAGAGAAAAGTCTCAAGATTTTCTTAATTTTATCATTTTATTAAATAACTCTTAAAGAAGTGGTAGCTTTGTTCAGATTCAAAGACTGTAAAGTCCCGTTTTGGTATTCATTGAGTGAGAGACTTAAACTAGTTTTCCTAGAGACCAGAGTCAAGATTTTTTTTAATTTTTATTATTTTATCCTTCAAAAATGAGTGAAAGACTTGAAACTGGTTTTCCAGGGGACCAAAGTCTCAAGATTTTTTTTTTTTTTTAGCTGTGTTCAGTTTCAAAGACTGTAAAGTCAAGTTTGGATATTCAAGAGTGAAAGACTTAAAACTGGTTTTGGAGGAGACCAAAGTCTCAAGATTTTTCCATATATGTGTCATGTTGTTTTATCAGATGCATTTAACTCATAGCACCATTTTTGTAAATAAATTTACAAATATTTACTATGGAGGCTTGTCTTGTTCTGGTTAGTGTGTATTCGAAATAGAACAGTTTTTAGCGGGTATTTAATCTCATCAACCTTCAGAAGATCTTTTTTTTCTGTTATGTACATAAAAATCCATTGCTTATATGTTGTTGATATGTAAATAGCAAATTTATATAAAATTGAGGTCCAGCATGAAAGTTTGTAGTGCATATCGAGGGTTGAGCGCAAGACTGTAGTAACTCAAACATAATTTTGAAACCCTTGTTTAGGGGCAGCTTTGACCCCTTTGTAAACAATGCAAATTTAGGTGCCATTGCCCATACGAGCAATGACACCTAAATTTCCATTGTTTACAGAAAGACATGTTGTAATCTTCATAACGCCTTCATGATGAGGAGATTAAGTATTGGGAAAAACAACCATCTGACTTGATACTGTCTTGCGATCAACCCTCGATATGCAGTCAGAAATGAGGTCCAGCATGAAAGTTTGTAGTGCATATGAAGTCAGAAAAAGCCTGTATCAGCCTGCACATCTGGATTGTGATCAGGGCCTTTGCTTTGGGCCAGTAGAATAAAGCTTTTGATAAGCAAGATATCCAGATGTATTTTTCTAATTTCACTACAAAAACATAGTGTGGGTACTCATTAAAAGTGCCTCTGTGAGATGCTTCTACTGAGTACCAATAATGTATTTTTATTGAGAAATAAGAAAGAAACATTTTGTTTGTTTGAAAAAGCACCCTAACTGGAGCCATTTAATAGAAGTGTCAGGACTTCTTGGAGAATAACATTGTCCCTGACCAGTCTGTGCAGATCACAGACTGATTAAGATCTTTGCTGTTTGCATATTCACTACTTGTTGTTGTGCGACTTGCTCGTTTTTCTTTTTGTAAATAGGGAACATTGCCCTTCCTGTAAATAGCATATTTATATGTATATTGTGTATGTACGTATATATATTTTGGCCAGAGAGAACAGCTGATTTTACAGTATTTATTTCATGTAAGTGTATATCTGGTTGTTCTTGTATATGAATATATATAAACTCTTAAGAATTATTTGAAAGTCATGATTTTATATCTAACAAATTTCTACTAATGTAGAAAAATAAAATGATCTAATATGAAACTTCTCCTTTTCTTTATATTCCACTGGGCTGAAAACCAATATAAATGAGTTCAGCATCAGCCATTATGTTTTTGATTTTGCCCTACATTTTCCCGTATTCTATTGGTCAGTAAAAGCATGTTTGTGATAGTAACCTATATAAAATACGATTCATCAGTCAAATGGTACAGCAAATCAAAACCTATATTTTTAAATCCTCTTACAAAGCTTACTGTAAAAACTGTGTATAAATAATCAATACCTTACCTTTAAAAATTATCTACATTTTCGTGCCTACCAAACAAGTGAATGCTTAACCATCGGTTATGAACGTGAAACAATTACACCGACATCGGTTAGGCATTTGATGACTCAAAAAAGGTAAACAAACTTTGCATTTTCTGTGTTTCATGAGCGATATAAATGTTTTGAAGAAATTATTTGAAAAACGGGAACTACATTCCACCGCTCATTGATATTGGCATCTGTGGAGTAAATGTCAGACCACCTACTTCACGCATATTGGCTGAATCATTTTTCGCGTGCTGAAGGTGTACCGAATGCCATAGTAAACACATGGAAATTCGTGGTGTTTATTGTCCTTTACTTAATTTTGTGCTTTGCTAGAAGTTCAGCATATCATCATGCACACATGATAGACACATATGATCATTTGTGTTAGGGATACTTAGCTTGTCAATGCAGCATTGTTGAGAAATCTCCAGTAAGGGTAAAAAATGAGTGGTTACGCATAGAGCTGTAAGTTTTGTTTTTATTTATTTAGGTCTGATGCTTAGGTGTCGTTACCTTGCGTCACTGGAGCATCCAGCTGATACTGGCTTACAATTTGGCAAGGTCTGCTATCCTTGTAGCAGGTAAGGGTAGAGGAGGAATGTTTTTATTTCTATTATTTCTTCACTTTTGGTCATTTTCCTCTTTCTTCCCTGTCCCTCTCCTTCATCTCCTCTACTATCTTTTCTCCCTTTTTCTGGGAGATTATACAAAATGACCCACAAGGCGTGTCATTAAACCCAAACACAATCAATCAGTAAGTTTTGCAATGTTACTTCATCTACACTTGTTGCGCGGCTGATGGCGTTCTAAAGTAAATATTTCTTCCTGGGAATTATAAAATATATTTTCCAAAGAAACTGCTAAAAATAGCTTCAGATATGTAATGTATATGGGTAATACATGCAGGTACTTTTAGCTAATGTTATCATGTTGTCATCTTTGGACTATAAATAAAATTTGTTTTTTTGTACTAAATATTTCAAGAAACTTGTCTTAATCCTTGTCCTGCAGAATAAATTTGTATGCAGTGCCCATTTCTAACTGTTAGCCAATCAGATTACTTAATGTGGATATAAATTCACATACTGAATGACAAACTGCAGATCCAGATCAGTTGTCTGTTTGCAAAGACAGGATATATCCGGGTTCAGCAGGACAAGGGTTAATGTACTCTAACAACACCTCATATGGGCCCAGAAGAAAAAGAAACTTATTAATAATCGATATTTCATTTATTTATGTACAAGTAGACAAAATACAAAATCAGACCAGAGTTCCACTCAAAAAAGGGTCCTAAGCTGAGATCCAGAAAGGCCTAAACATTTGCACAATCTGATCAAGGCTTTCACATGACACCAATCAGTTTCCTTATTCACCCTAAGTATTTGCACAGAAAGGGCCTGACCAAACAGTGTAGACCTAGATCAGATGCTGCATTCTGCAGTATCTGATAGGGTCCACACTGTTTGTCACTTATCCAGCTTTTGTTTCTTTGTGTCGAGGTTTTACGGCCCAGTCAACCCAATGGGGTCATGTCGAGCACGGTCAGTTTACCTAACCACACGTCTACTGAGCAGGCTTAGTCCTCTAAGCGGTTAACCAGTATTGTGCACATTCTTTTGCCAGAAATATCCAGCTTTTATTAGACATATCAACAGATAGTAATAATTGACTTGTTCAACACTCTTAAGTATTCAGATACCTTAACTCCTTACCATACTTGACCTAAGAACAGGTATGGTAAAAAGTTAACCCTTAAAACACCAAGAAAACCTGCATCGGAAAATGTCATCTGTTTATGTTGTCTGCTGAATATTCCTGCAAACTTTTCAAGCCTATTTTTGCATACAGGCAAACAGTGTGGACCCAGATCAGACTGCTCCTAAAGGAGCAGTCTGATCTGGGTCCACACTGTTTGCAAAAATGACTTTTAAAATCACAAGCAGATGACAAAGCAGATGACAATTGTTGTGATTGGCAGTTTAAAGATTAAGGTGTCCCAATACTCAAGAGTAAATGCAGCATACAGTATCAAGGCATCCTCCAGGCTCAAAACCATGCCTGACATCCAATTTCTGCGAAGAGAAGTAAGAAATTTCATTTGTCCTTGGACAAGGACTTCATAGCTCTAGCTAAGAGTATCCAGATAACGAGATATATACTGAAAGGAAAAAGAAACGCAGGGTAAATTTTATTCCTAAATTTCATTCAAGTTTGAAAAAGTTTGTTAAATATTTTACTATGATTACAAAACGGTACATGTATGGAACAAAAGTTCCAAATTTCATTGGTTTGTGATCAACAAGTCTCGAGTTATTGAAGTTCATTGGTAGCTACCCCCCAAATCTTGAAATCAAAATCAAACTGAAAATCAATATCGGGTGTGCCCCCCTCTTGCTGCCGTTGCTGCCCTAATTCTCCTTTGGATAGAGTTAACCAAAGCTAGGTTCACTCTCTATCGCACAGATGGTCGACGTACCGACGTCACGGAGAACGCTTTGCCGACGCCTGTGTTGTCGAACGGGATTGGTTTGGGGGTGGCTCCGTTATGGTCTGGGGAGGCATTGCTCACGGGATAAAATCACAGTTGATTATTGTTGCGGGCAATATGACCGCAGTAAGGTATAGGGATGAGATCTTGCGTCCTGTTGTAGTCCAGCTTGTGCAACAACGTAATCTGATTCTGCAGCAGGAAAATGCCCGACCACATGTTGCCCGAGTTTGTCAGGATTTCCTGGCAAACAATAACATCGCACCACTAGCATAGCCACCGTACAGTCCAGATTTGACCCCAATAGAGCACGTGTGATGAGCTAGACAGAAGGGTAAGGAAGCACCGAAATCCCCCCGCAACTCTCGCACAACTAAGGAATGCGTTGATCGATGAATGGAATAACATCCCGATGTGAACTGTCAATGCTTTGGTTAACTCTATCCAAAGGAGAATTAGGGCAGCAACGGCAGCAAAAGGGGGGGGGGGGGGGGGGGGGGGGGCACACCCGATATTGCTTTTCAGTTTAATTTTGATTTTGATTTCAAGATTTGGGGGGTAGCTACCAATGAACTTCAATAACTCGAGACTTGTTGATCACAAACCAATGAAATTTGGAACTTTTGTTCCATACATGTACCGTTTTGTAATCATAGTAAAATATTAAACTTTTTCAAACTTGAATAAAATTTAGGAATAAAATTTACCCTGCGTTTCTTTTTCCTTTCAGTATATATTATTTCTTATTTCTCAAAAAAAACATGTGGGTACTCATTAGAAGTGCCTCACCAAAGTGCTTCTAATTAGTACTACAACATATGTTTGCTTCATAAAATAAGAAAAATGTCAATTTTCAGGCAAGTAAATCTTGGTTGGACAAGTGGACTTGACCATTTACTTGTCTGTGGACAAGTAATAAAATTTGATAATTCCACAGCCCTAGCAAAAGCCCTGCATACAGACAAGGTCCTGATCTTGGTCTGGGTTGTTTGCATTATGATATTTACCTAAATATTTAGACACACTTAATGAGAACAGTGGGATGTCTCAACTCTTTGCTAGCTGGAGATGAACTTAGCAAATGAAGAAAGCATATTTTTCATTTTTTTTCCCCTTGTAAACAGGGCTAGACAATTCATATGAATTATCTCTTTAGGAGACAATTCATATCAAATGTCATGTCCTATTTTATGGGAGAAATAAGAATAGATTCTAAAAGGAATGATCCATGTGAACAACACACACTCTCACAAAAAAAAAATAAAAATGCTGCCCTTGGTGGCTCATTGATAGAGTTGGGGTTTAACAACATGCCAACCCTTGTTGGTCATTTTGTCATCTCCCAGAGAAAGAGAAAAGAAAGAAGAGATAGTAGAGGAGATGAAAGAGAGGGACAGGAGAGAAGGGAAAATGAAAGACAGTGATGAAACAGAAAAAATAAAAACATTCTCCCTCTACCCTTACCTGCGGCAAACACAGCCCGCCTTGCCCAACTGTAAGCCACTATCAGTTGGACGCCCAGGTGACGTAAGATACATGACACCTTTGCCTCACCCAACCATCCCAAATGGTGGCTTACTTGGATGTGCCTCCAACTGGTGATCAGGAGGTTGCGGGTTTGACTCCCGATGGGTCGGCAACATTCTTTTGTGGAGATTCGATCATGAAATATTTTCTATGGTCATTCTCTCCCTTCCGCTGATTCAAGAAGGGCAGTTGTCAGTTTCTGGCCAAAGACTGTGCATAATACTGGTTAACCAGCTCAGTAAAAGTGTAATTAGGTAAACTGACCCCACTCGACATGACCCCATTGGGTTGACTGGGTCGTAAAACCTCAACACAAACAAAATCACAAAAGAAGTTAAAAAAAAAAAAGCTGAAATGTTGGATTAATTTTTATTTTGTATAAAAGATAACTAATAAAATTTCAAACAATGAATACACTGACAAAAAAATAAAATAGCTAATTTTCTTACAAATCATAGTTAGTCATTTTATCATATATATATTTAAACATGTTCGTATATAAGTGAAACCGTAACAAAAAATGTTTATTTGTAAAGCATAATTGCACCAAGGTCAATTGTGCATGATAATTCATAGCTCCAGATAGAGGACGAATGGCATGGGATATTTTTCTTATATCTCCACAAAAACATAATTATGTTGTGGGTATTCATTAGAAGTGCCTCAGTGAGGCACTTCTAATGAGTACCCTCAACATATTTGGTGGCGAAATAACAAAAATATAAATTCTTGACAGATGAAAAAGAGAACTTTATCTGGAGCTATGATAATTTCATAATTTTTGAGACATTTTCCTTCACATTTGATTTTATATGACAAGCAGAGGCTAATGAGAGTTAGCTGTCACTAATCACTGCAGGAACACAATGCCTTCTAACAGACACACACACACACACACACAAAAAAAAAAAAAAAAAAAAAAAAAAAAAAAGAGCTGTCGCAGGTCAGTGGAGCTCTCCTGAATCGCTTTTTGCCTCATAAAACTTTACCAAAAAACTTAAACAGAATTGTTTTTCTAAGTCCCTGACCTTGTTCTCAAGGTCACTCATGTGGGTTGGGATGGTACAGCATAAAACCAGACCAGTATCTAACATCAGGGCAAGTACGAACTACTTCCAGGAAGATACAGACTTTTAAAAGCTTTAACCATGCCGATGCGATCGCTATAGCTCTACCTGTACTCTCGTACAGGTGAGCTATAAATTGTTTTGAGATGAAGAACTTACAATCAGACAAAAAAAAGACTCATGATTTCATATGGAAGATGAAGGTTATTAACAGCCAGCTGTTACAAGTGTTACAAGTCACTGCAGGAATAGATAATGGCTACTAACAAAATAGCATTTGAAAAGCTTACAAACAGTACAAATAAAGAAAACAAACAAAAGTCAGCAATAAAGATGCATTGCAAAACCAAGAAAATTTAACATAGAGCGAACTGTAAAATCAGACTTTCCAAAAAGAAACAAAAAACTTCATGAACAATTCAGGGGTAGATACAGGATGATTGATAAGGGGTTCGATTTGATAAAATTAGCGCACTTACTCTATGTATTCGGACAGACCTTAGCAAACAGTGTAGACCCAGATCAGATGCTGCAAAATGTGGGGTCTGATCAGGGTCTACACTGTTTGCCACTCATTCAGCAGTTTCACACACACTCACAGGCAGTAAAATGGACTTGCTGAAGAGAAGTATACGGTAAAGAGCATGGATGTGAATATTTAGGGTAAACAAGGTGAAATATAGTGATGAGAGCTGCAACATGAAAAACTACCTTCTAAAATGCTCTCAATGAAGACTAAAATCAGCCTGCTCATCTGTGCAGTCTGATCAGTTTATGTTGTCTGCATGGAGAAACTGCATCCGTCGCTATTCAAAATGCGCCCAGTGCAGAATATGATCAGACTGCCCCAATGTGCAGGTTGATCTGAATCTTTACTAGGTGCACATGTCCGAAGATATGTTTTCTGATGCAGCTAAATTGTTCCTTTGGTACCTACCATTTACTATGTTTGTGTCAGAAAATAAGTTGACAAATAAGCTATATATATATATATATAAACCCTGTTTTCCAGGGGGAAAAAAAAAAAAAAAAAAAAAAATTTTCCCCTGGAAAACAGGGTTTGACATTTCCTATGTATCATCTCCGGAGTTAATTCAAATGAAATGATAAGCCCTATTTTATGAGGAAAGAACATAAGACAAATATTTTAACCTTAACTTCTAATCACAATTACAGCAGGTGACACTTTGAAATAAATGTTTTTATTTTTCAGAGAAAACAAGATTTGAGATTTCATGTGAATCATCTGCCAAGCATATGATGCACAGACAATTCACATAAAATGTTGTCTTATGTTTTAAGAAAAACAACAAAATCAATTTTAGAATGTCTGTCTGCTACAAATTTGCAAAGCACTTTAAAGGTTTACACCCCTGGGCGCAGTTGTTCAAAGCATCGTTAGCTTAACAAGCTCATTAAGGGTCATTTCATTAACTGTTTTTGCGGATTCAATACACAATATTCTGATATTTTTTGCTGAAAAAATGTGAGTAGCTTTTGCACCGCAAAAGCTACTCACATTTTTTCAGCAAAAAATTTCAGCATATTTGTGTATCACTCGACGTAAATTTTAACGAATCGTTAACTAACGACGTCGTTAGCTTTGAACAACTGGGCCCAGATATTTAGACTTATTTCTCAATAGTGTAGAGCCAGATCAAACTACTAAAGGAGCAGTTTGATCAGGGTCTACACTGTTTGCCATTCAACCAGAGTATTTTAGATACATCACTGGGTATGGTAATTGTCCTAAAATTTGTACACCAACCTTTGTGACAAAATGATAATGTGCAAACAGTGCAGAGAGTGCAGACCCAGACCTGAAGGACAGTCTGATCTGGGTCTGTATTATTTGCCATCTGACACAGAATTTGTGAAATAAATGCATGAAAAACAAAATTTGAGCAAAATATATGGAATAAAGCATTTGAAATTTCAGGATATTTACCGTAATCAAATGCGTCTATTCATATTTTAAGACAAATATGGAAAGAGAATATCAGAATACTTAGGGTATTTATGGTATTAAAACATATACAATTCTGACGTTTATCAAATATCTTTTTTAACATCTGAAAACTAGGACAGCATTTCTCTATATAAGAATGGTATATAGTTGTTTTTTTTTTTCTTATTTCTCTGCAAAAACCTCTGTCAGAGGCACTTCTAACGAGTATCCAAATGTTTTTATTTAGAAATAAGAAAAAAACGGAGACTTTTAAGATGAAAAAAACATCTTATCTAGAGCTATGGGATATGGTACCTGAATGAAATAGGAAACTCTACCTGCAGAAAAAAGGAAAATATAACTATTAATCTTGCCTGCAAAACACATTTTGGCACAATCTGACTGTACAGAGTAAGACCCTGAATCACAAGAAATTATGCAGGCCATAAAAGGAAAATCTGAGAGACAGAAAATTTACTACCTACGTTTTTATTTGAAGGAAAGTTGCAAATGGATAGGATAAAAGAAGCCACAAATTAAATACTAAGCCCTATTTATGAGAGAAAAATAAGAAGAAGAAAAAATTAAACTAATGTCTGCTAACCCATTGATGCCCTATGGACTCTTCTACATCACGTTTTGGGTAGGTCCATTCCAGTTCAAGGGGTATCAGGTTTGTTTTTATAATTTATAGAAAATCCTGTATTTAAATATGCAAACAGTGTAGAACCTGTTCAGCTGCTGCATTATGCCAAGGTCAGATTTTGGAAACCCTGGGTATAAATGAGTTAACCCTTAAGCTGCCAATCACATCAATTGCCGTCTGCTTTATCATCTGCTTGTGATTTTAAGTCATTTTTGCAAACAGTGTGGGCCCAGATCAGACCGCTCCTATAGGAGCAGTCTGATCTCTGATCAGTGTCCACACTGTTTGCCTGTATGCAAAAATAGGTTTGAAAAGTTTGCAAGAAAATATTCAGCAGACGACATAAACAGACGTCCTTTTCAGATGCAGGTTTTCTTGGCACTTTAAGGGTTAAGTTTAACAGCCTACAATTTAATCAAGGTGATCTGGATCTACACTGTTAAGGCTGGATTTTTGGAATACCTAGGCACAAATGGTTTAGTTTTACAAAGAGCAACAATAAGTTTGATCAATCTAGAATAATCTCTGTTAAGTAATTAACATCTAGGCAATCTCCGTCCTCCATATCTAAAACATCAGGAGTGTCCATTTGTGATATAATTTCTCCGTCAAACCAGAACTGAAGAGATGATGTAGTTGTCCTAGCTCTCCGTGAATACTCTTCCATAAGAACTTGCAAGGGCTGTCGCTGCGGAAATACAAAATAATGTATTAACCTTAAATTCTGTGATATTTTACCTCCTTACCATTATCATCCTAAAAATTGTACATTTAATTAACTGTTGATGTGTCTAAAAACTGACGGATGAGTGGTAAACAGTGTAGATCCTGATACGTTGCCACATTCTGCAGCATCTGATCCGAGTCTACACTGCTCAGGCATGTCTGCCATGCACGATCTGCCAAATTAACATTATCCCCAAATTTTCTTCAAAAAAAAAAAAAAACATACAGAAAAAAAGACAAAAATACAGTGGACTCTCATTATCTCGACTTCACTTATCTCAAATAACTGCTTATCTCAAAGTGAAAATCTGGTCCCTTTTAACATGGAAATCTAACAACAGGTCACAAAATATTCTGGAAAAGAGGAGGAGCAATTTCTCCTCTTTTTCATAGTATTTTCAATACATCTCTAACTTCAGGAGTCAAATTTCATATTCATTTGTGAAAATTTTGTTATTCGATATATTTTTTCCTCAATTCTGCAAATCTGATATGTCGAGGTACGGATATCTTGAAGTATTTCAGAGAGTCCTTTGGATTTCTAGATAACTAGAGTTGACTGTATTGCAATTTGTTGTCTAATGATTTTGTGATAAGCATACTATAGGTTATAGGTTAAGGTCACTGCCCAAATCCAAAAGACTTGACATAGCTCCAAATAAGGCACTTTTCTCAACCCAAAAATAGATATGTTTTCATATATCTTAATTAACCCTTGTCCTGCTGAGCTCGGATATACCCTGCCTTTGCAAACAGTGTAGATCCAGATCAGTTGGCTTCTGAAGAAGCCAAGTGATCTGGATCTGCACTGTTTGCCATTAAGTATGTGAATTTATAGCAACAATCCGGATCAAGTAATCTGATTGGCTGAAATGAGAAGTGGGCATCTTAATTTATTCAACAGGACAAGGGTTAACAAAAAGTATGTGATGGGTACTCCCTAAAAGCACTCAATAGGGCTCTTCTCATGAGTACCTACAACGTATGTTTTTGAAGAGAAATCAGCCAGCACACGTCAAAACTACAATAAGACTTGTGCAACCAGCTAAGAATCAAATCAGCCTGGGGATCCGCACAGTCTGATCCATTACAAAACACGCCTATTCAAATATATTGAAAATTTTACAACCAAAAAAGGGAAAATTTTCAGATAAAAAAATTCTGCTATTTTTCATATTTCTGCTCAAAACATAGATTGTGGGTACTCATTAGAACTGCCTCGGTGAGGCAGTTCTAAGAAGTACCTACAATTTATTTTTTTGAGCAGAAATAAGAAAGATAATGTATACCCCTGTAAACCCCAGTTTTACTTTATAAAAGTGGGGTTTAAGGGGGTCAACATTATATAGGCGTGTTTTCGTGATGCAGAGTCTTCACTGATTGCATGTGTCTTCTATAGCCTCCGAGTTATCTAAAGAGGGATAAATGAAAACCCTTGACATAATGGATGCATGTACAGGCTGAACTGAGTCTTTGCTGGTCACACAGGTCTTTTTGTAGGTTTTATCGTGTGCTGGATTAAATAAGAAAGATATTGTGGATACACCTTTTATCTTGGAGCTATGCAGAGAACCAACCATTTCCATTAACAATCTTGTACAACTTGTCATGGTTAGAAAGTAAATTAAAGGCGTACTTACCGGATGAATTTTGATAATTTCTCTACGCCTTGAAGTTTTTGACTGAACACACAATTCTATCAAGTTAGGATCGTCTACTTCAGGTGTATTATTTAAACTGCTATTAAGGTTCTCATTTATGTGACACACTGTAAAGATAGACATTAAAACGTACGGCTTTGCATGCTGGGAAAAAAATTTCAGCAGATGACATTTTGAAATATTCTTCTTATTTTATCCAGAAAATAGGACTTAATATTTCATGCAAATTGTCTTCTTGCTTGAAATGTCAAATCCTACTTTGTTGGAAAAATAAGAAAAATAACCAATTTATCATCTGCTGAATTTGCCCATAGTGAAACAATTTTGACCTTAAAGTAGTTCTCATTTCTCAAACTTGGACTATGTCAAAAGGAAAGAATTTGCTCTTAAAGCTAGAGTACTCCTAAAGGAAAAATTTGCTCGAGGATGAGGTGGAGGGGGGTGGGGAGAGCAAATTCTTAATTCTTTCCTTTAAGAATAGCCCCATAGTCATGTCGAGCCAGTCACCTAACCTACTCTTACTTTTTTCTGTTCAGACTTAAGTCTTCTAAGTGATTATGCAACCAGTATTTGTGCATATACTTTTGCCAGTAATGACCAATGCTCTTTTTTAAATCAGCAGAAGTAAGAGAATGATCTTTGAAATGATTTCATGGTCAATCACCACTAATGTTATGTGGCACCTGGATATTCAGTCAGAACATGCTACAAACTGAGTTAATGAGCTTGACTGCATAAGTCCACTTAAGCTTGTGAAACTTGGCACGGGTAATCAAACTCTGTTCCTCTAGAAGTGGTCTCTCTTTGAGAAGGAAAACAACTATTGTGCCCTCTCTTTAAAGTATAGGTTCAACATTGTATTTAAAGCATATTCACCTCTCCGCAAATCAACATTTATCAAAAGGATGGCAAACTTTTACTATGAATATACAGATAAGATGTCTGTTACAACAGAAAAGTATTGACAGCTTTCTTACTTGTAAGTAGTCATTACATTTGCCAAATTAACATACCCTATATGCCCTAATTACCGCACTGTGTGCTTTAGCCTTTTTTAAAACATCACTAGAAAAATTTAAAATAGCTCCTAATACGGGTACACTTTAAAGAAAGATCAGCAGAGAACTTCATAAGGAGCATGTCTAATGATACTTACGCAATATTTTTCTGACTTTCTTTATAAAAACATATGCTGTTGGTATTCATTTGAACTGCCTGAACTTGTTGAGGCAATTTAAATGAGTACCAACAACATATGCTTTTATAAAGAAGAAGATACATGGGCTGTAATCTGAAGACTACTAAACTGCTTGTCTGTGTGCTTATTGGGGTATGTGCAGAAATTGGATCTGATACAGTAATTCTATGGGTATCATGGAGAATAAGAAAACTATTTTTGAACACCTCACTTACAGTCGACTCTCATTATCTCGAATTCCAAGGGACTCACTGAAACACTTTGAAATATCCGTACTTCGACAAATCAGAGTTGAGAGAGTGAGGAAAACAATAAATTGAACAACCACATTTAACAAATGAATATGTAATTTGACTCCTGAAGTTAGAAATATATATATAAAATAATGTGGAAAAGAGGAGAAATTTCTCCTCTTTTCCACATTATTTTGTTACCTGTTGTCATAGTTTCATGTTAAAATAGGGACCAGATTTTCACTTCGAGATAAGCGGTAATTCGAAATAAGCGAGTTCGAGATAACGAGGTTTGACTGTATTTGTAGAGAGCTATGTACAAATATCCCATTTTATATATATAAAAAAAAATTTGCAAAATGTGCAAATCCTGATTATACCACAAGGAAGGTTAGAGACCTTAATTTTGTTTGTTTCATATGATGTATACACATTATTCTATAGTAATGTGATCTGATGCTCTCTATACAATGTGAACAGAATGCTCCTAGATCATAGGACACACCAGATGCTTGCTTCGTGTGTGATCTCTAGATATATGGGAATATCCACAAGATAAGAGATACACCATCAGATACTGTTACTATAGAGCACTACAATGTTATTGTTTTCATTCGGGCTACTGACTGCTTGATTACGATGTTATGCCACATGCCATGTAACCAATAATTATAGTTGGCACAAACACTTCTGGTTCCATCAATATCAATTGATTCAAGCCAAACTATACCTGGACAATTCCTTTTGGCTACTATTCACTCTTAAATTTTATCGTGTTTAAAAATACAGCTGTAAGAAGCAAACTGACTGCTTTTCCTAAGATAAATACAACTGTTTCAATGACATTTTTCCAATATCAGCAGACACGCATGCAACCATAATATTGGCTTTATGGTGACCATTTTAACGCCTAGTTTTAGCTAGCTGATAGATAAAATATGTGTTAATATTTGTTGTTATGACATTTAAATGATTAGTCAATGAGAATCTCTTCTGAAAATAAACTTTCAACTGAAAAAAAAATTGCTTTATTTTTCTGAAAAAAAAAAAAAAAAAAAAAAGAAATTGGCCATTTTAATGTCTGATAAATGTAAACAACAACAATCTACAAACCATATCAGAACAAGTCTAGAACCTACTCTCCGTTAAAGACCGAGAGGTTTCAAATGATTTTATTGTGTGACTTAGTGTGTAAAGTGGTCTATACAAAATATGTGTTATTATATGCACTGAAGTGACATTCACAACAATAATAGACAAGAGTCTAAATTATTTTTTGTTATTTTTCCAACAAAATAAGGCTTGACATTTCATGCAAATCATCTGTATAATAGATAATTCACATGAAATGTCAAGCCTTATTTTCTCAGAAAAATAATAATAATAAAAAAAAAAAGACTGTTCCAATTTTGAATGGCATTTAAAGGGCAAACTAATCTTATTTTGTCAAAACTGATCAATTTAATCATTTTAATTTGCCATTATCAACCATTTGATACAGTTTTAGATGTAGGAATGTTAGGTGTATGGCAGGTCAATTTCATGACGTCAGCATTCACAAGCCTCCTTTGAGAGAGTGATATAGATCTGGACAAATTGTGACACTCAAATGGTCCATTTCTTTTTTTATCAGACTGTTAGCAATTCAAATGTTTGAAAGTATCAATGCTAGGTATATAATAAATATACTCACTAATGATGTCTGCTGTATGAAGATCAATGGAGGTAGGTGTGTCTGCCGGCTGTAGAATTTTGTCCTTGTGAACCAACATCACATGACTGAACGCCACTTCTTCTGTACGAGCCAATTCTTCCATTATCACAGAAAATGGCTGGTCCTAAAAATATAAACCCAGTCAGAGATCCAGATAGGAAGGGGTATATGGAATGTATTTTTCTTATTTCTGCATGAAAACATATGTGACCTGGGTCCACAATGTTTGCAAAGTTCTATCTGTCCCGATACTTGGTGCTGTTACTGTAGGTTTACTTGGGGTTGTTATGGTTGGGTGTGCTGACTGCTTGCCATGCAGATGCTTTATCTTGCAGAAGATATACAGTCGACTCTCGTTATCTCAAATTCCAAGGGACTTACTGAAACACTGCGAGATATCTGTACCTCGACATATCAGAGTTGAGAGAGTGAGGAAAACAATGAATTGAACAACCACTTTTAACAAATTAATATGTAATTTGACTCCTGAAGTTAGAAATATATATATAAAATAATGTGGAAAAGAGGAGAAGCAATTTCTCTTCTTTTCCACATTATTTTGTTACCTGCTGTCATAGTTTCATGTTAAAACAGGGACCAGATTTTCACTTCGTGATAAGCGGTAATTCGAAATGGTTGGTTTGCAGTTTAACGGCTAGTCAACACCATTATGGTCATGTCGAGCTGGTCAGTTTACCTAACCACACTTTTCCTGAGCAGGTGCAGTTAACCAGTACTTGTGCATATTCTTTTGCCAGAAACTGAAAACTGCACTTCATGAATCAGCAGAAGGAAAACAATGACCAAAGAAAAAAGTTCATAATTAATTTCTCAAAAGAATGTTGCCAGACCAAGACTTAATAGGAATTTGTTTGTGTTGAGGTTTTACTGTCCAGTGAACCTATTAGGGTCATGTCCAGCGCGGTCAGTTTACCTAACGACATGTTTTTCTGGGCAGACTTAGTCCTCTAAGCAGAAACTTACAAGTGCTCTTCTTGCATCAGAAATGCCAAGAAAATGTTGTCTGTTTATGCGGTCTGCTGAATATTCTTTCAAACTTTTCAAACCTATTCTTGCATACAGGCAAACAGTGTGGACCCTGATCAGACTGCTCCTAGAGAAGCAGTCTGATCTGGGTCCAAACTGTTTGCAAAAAATGACTTTTAAAATCACAAGCAGATGACAAAGCAAACAACAATTGTTGTGATTGGCAGTTTATGGGTTAATACGAATGAATACACTTTCAGAGAAGGCCATTCCGTCATTTTTTTTAATCTCTTCTGAAAAGATTTTACTCTATAAGATAAGAATCAGCAGGAATGCAAACTGGAAGTCACAAAAGTTTTCTCCCTTGTGAAAATGGCAGAATATTGCTTCCCTTCTGAAAAGGATCAACTCTAAAAGGGAAGAAATTGCTCTTTCCTTTTAGGGTAGATACCTTTTCAGAATAGACTTGATGTGCAGGAAAGCAATCAGGGCCCAGTTGTTCTAAGCACTGTTAGCTTAACGAGCTTGTTAGTGGTTAAAATGTTAACTGTTCTAGTAAGTAAAGTATCTAAATCACAGGTACTTTTGCAGAGAAAATGTGAGTAGCTTTTGCAGATGCAAAAGCTACTCACATTTTTTCAGCAAAAATATTAGGGTATATGCCATATTTAATGATCAAAGTTTCAACAATACGTTAACAAACAACATGGTTAGTTTTGAACAACTGGGCCCAGGTCACAAAAGTTGTCTTCCTTGTAAAAAACGTCAGGAAAATCTATTAAGTGTGTCTAGTCTCCTGAAAAAAAGTATACTGCCAAACTGGAGATTTGACAGGTACACCTTTCTGGCAAAAGAATGTGCGCAAAACTGGTTAACCGCTTATGTGACTAAACCTGTCTAGTAATTGTGTGTTTAGGTAAACCGACCGCTCTACATGACCCCATTGGATTGACTGGGCCGTAAAACTTCAACACAAACAAACAAATTGACAGGCACACCAGACATTTTTTTGGCCATTAAAGCACCAATCACAACTTATAGCAGAGAACACTGATATGTTTCGTTTTTTGTTGTTGTTTTTTTTTTTCAGAGAGAAAATAAGGCTTGACATTAGATGTGAATCGTCTGTCTAAGCATATGGTGCAGTAATTACATTTTTGTAGGTCAAATACAGTATGTGAGTCTGAAAATCGGTAGGAAACAAGTAAAGTAATTGGTTTGCTTAGCAGATGATTCGCATAAAATGTCAAGTCTTATTTTCTCTCAAACAACAGTAAATCTGTTTTAGAATGTCATTTCCTACAAATTTACTAAGGATTTTAAGGGTTAACTTACAGTATTTATGGCAAATCTTCTTATCTCCCCTTGAAACTGTATTCTCACTGTTACTTCATCGTCTGGATCAATCACACATGTATCGCCGTCAGGACTAGCAAATGAGGTCTGTACTGTATTTTCGGTGAGATATCGTCTAGCACTACATATATCTTTTGTCAAATTGCTGAAATCATAAAAGATTTATAGTTTCTGTTAACCCTTATCTTGCTGCATTTGTTCTAATCGGGGTCTACAGAAGGGGTATCATTACCCGAGCACCCATTACTTTCCTTGTTTCCTACCGATTTTCAGACTTACAGACCGTATTTGACCTAATTACTGCACAGTGTACTTAGGTTTCTCAAAAAATTACTGGGAAAACATGTGGTAAAATATATATCCACCTATACTAAGAGTACATTTAAACAAAGATCAGTGAAGGACTCAAATGATGCTTATTTGAAGTTTTTGTGTTTTCTTTTTCTTCTTTATAAAAGCGTATGTTGTGGGTACTCATCTAAATTGCATTGACAAGTTGATGCAATTCAAATGGGTACCCACAAGATATGCTTTTATAAAGAAGTAGACAAAGGCCATAATGTGAAGACTACTGAATTGCTTGACTGTGTGCTTATAGGGGTATGTGCGGTAATTAGGTGGAATATGGTATATGATGTACTAATAGACATGCTTACTATTAGCGGATCAGTTATGATCATGTCATTATCACCTGAAGGCAAGTCATGTGATAAACCATTGTCCAACATATTTAAAGGAAAGAAAAAAAACAACTTCAAGTGTCTTGCTGGTGCCAAGTGTGGGTACTGCAGGAGGATTTTGATCAGCTGCTATTGATTCATCTACTATTTGTGTACATTTATCATCCAAATTTGTCTAGGCAGAGTTTGTGTGGTTGGCACAGGATCCTTTTGATGAAAGAAGGGTGAGACAAACAAAAAAAATAAATAAATAAACAGTAAACAGTGTCAGGAAGTGGTGAAATCTACTTGCTATTTTGGAGAATTATTCACTGAATGGCATTATAATATGCAGACAAAGGAAGGTTTGTGTTAAAGCTCATCCTCTACTCTATCAGAAAACCTAGAACTAAGGGATGAGCTTTAATTCTGGAGGTCCTCATATGCACTCAAGTAGGCCTATCTACTGAAAACATAAATAGTCATAAACAGTAGGATAAGGGTTAACTCTTATCATGCTCAATGTATTAAGATGCCACACCTACTTCAAATTTTCAGCCAATCAGATTACTTGATTCAGACTGTTGATACTAATTCACATACTGAATGGCAAACATTGTAGATCCAGATTAGTTGGCTTCATAGAAGCCAACTGATCTGGATCTACACTGTTTGCAAAGGCAGGGAATATCCGGTTTCAGCAGGACCAGGGTTTAGATTTTGTTTTCAACCAAATACACTTCAACCTCTTTATAACACTGTTCGTTATAAGACGGTTTTGGATTTAACACGGTTCAAAGATGGATCCCAAAAATGTATAGATTATATTGAAAAATGACCATAAATGGTCATTTTTCAATATTATCTATACATTTTTGTTTGGATATAACACAGTTGTTTAACTAACACGGTTTATGCTATGGACCCCAACAATAGTGTCATAAAGCGGTTGTGGTGTAGTGTGCAATAGTGAAAGACCAGCTATGTATGGGTTATGGAGATAAATATTTTTCTCATTTTTCCACAAAAACATTTATGGATACTCAAAAGAAGTGCCTCTGAAAATCGGAGTAGGCCTTTCACTGGATTTATTTTAGATACAATCAGCCTGGATGGGTAGATTCCTTGCTTGCCAGTGAATAAAGAAGAGTGGGCACGATTTCAGTGGAGGCAACTGTCGAAATTGTTTGCTTCCCTTCTCAAAAGTGAACATACTTATGCTATATACTGGGACAGACAGGTCTTCAATCAAAACGTGTAGACCCTGACCATAGGCCTAAGAATGCGAGGTCTGGTCAGGGTCTACACTGTTTGCCATTCATCCAAGCAGTTTTTAAAACAAGACCTGTTGCCAGACAGGATAGCTTGCCTGAACTTGCGCTTATCAATCAAACAAAAAAATAAGACAAGGACCTTAAACCTGATCATAGTTAAGTGTTTTGTGTGTGAGTGTGTGTGTGTGTTGTGGGAGGGGGGGGGGGGGGGGGGGGGGGCAGTGGGGGAATAGAGGGAGGAAGGAAGAGGAAGGAAGACATGGTACAGGATATTATTTTGGATGAACGTCTTCCATAGCTGCTATCTTTATACCAAATATAAATAGCATGATTTGAAAAGTAGCTGAGTACATAAAAGATCTTAAGAACTTTGAAGTAAAACTTAAACATAAAATTACTAAGTCTGTGACCTTGACCTGTAGTTATAGGGCAGGGATAGTGCTGAATAAAGTTTTGGAGCAATACATGTATCAATAATCATGCCAAATATAAAGTAACTCTATGCAAGGATTTAGAAATTAAGAGATCTTAAAAACTTAGACGCAAAACTTTAACATAAATTTCTAAGTCTGTGACCTTGACCTCTAGGTCATAAGCAGAGGTGGGAATGGTGCCGAATACATTTTGGATCAGTATCTATAATCATGTCAAATGTAAAGTAACTCCATGCAAGGACTTAGAAATTAAGAGATCTTAAAAACTTTGACACAAAACTTTAACATAAATTTCTAAATCTGTGACCTTGAACTCTAGGTCATAAGCAGGGGTGGGAATGGTGCTGCATAAAATTTTGGATCAACTTCTATAATCATGCCAAATATAAAGTAACTCCATGCAAGGATTTAGAAATTAAGAGCTCTTAAAAACTTTGATGCAAAACTTTAACATAAATTTCTAAGTCTGTGACCTTGACCTCTAGGTCATAAGCAGGGGTGGGAATGGTGCCCAATAAATTTTGGATCACTATCCAAATCATGCCAAATATAAGGTAACTCCATGCAAGGATTTGGAAATCAAGAGATCTTAAAAACTTTGATGCCAAACTTTAACATAAATTTCTAAATATGTGACCTTGAACTCTAGGTCATAAGCAGAGATGGGAATGGTGCTGAATAAAATTTTGAATCAACATTTATAATCATGCCAAAGATAAAGTAACTCCATCCAAGGATTTAGAAATTAAGAGATCTTAAAAACTTGATGCAAAACTTTAACATTAATTTCTAAGTCCGTGACTTTGACCTCCAGGTCATAAGCAGGGGTGGGGATAGTGCCAAATAAAATTTTGGATCAATATCTATAATCATAGCAAATATAAAGTAAATCCATACAAGTATTTAGAAATTAAAAGATCTTAAAAACTTTAACGAAAGCTTTAACATAAATTTCTAAGTCTGTGACCTTGACTTTTAGGTCATAAGCAGGGGTGGGGGTAGTGCCAAATAAAATTTTGGACCAATATCTATTATTATACCAAATATACAGTAAAACCATACAAGGATTTAGAAATGAAATCTTAAAAACTTTGACGCAAAACTTTAACATAAAATTTCTAAGTCCGTGACCTTGACCTATAGGTAATAAGCAGGGGTATGGCTAGGGCTCAATAAAATTTTGGACCAATATCTATAATTATACCAAATATAAACTACATCCATCAAAGAATTTAGAAAATATGAGATCAAAAACTTTGATGTAAAACTTTAACATTTTTGTTAACGCCGCAGCCGCTGCCGACGTCAATGCTGATGCCAACGTTGGGGGTAGTGCAACAGCTCTTCCTGTACTTTCATAAAGGCGAGCTAAAAAAGCCAATGTTCAGGTAATTCAATTTTAATGACAAGTACAGTCAACTCTTGTTATCTCGACTTCGCTTATCTTGAATATCTGCTTATCTCGAAGTAAACACTGGTCCCTGTTCAAACATGAAAATCTAACAACAGGTAACAAAATATTGTGGAAAAGAGGAGAAACTGCTCCTCTTTTCCACAATATTTTCAATATATCTCTTACTTCAGGAGTCAAATTACATATTCATTTGTGAAATATGGTTATTTGACTTATTTTTTCCTCTATTCTACAAATCTGATATGTCAAAGTATGGATATCTCGAAGTATTTGAGAGATAATTTGGACTTTGAGATAATGAGAGTCAACTGTATAGGGAAATAAGCAAAATTCTAGATATACGGGGTATCAGGAAATTTTTTTCTTGCATCTCCACAAAAACATGTCGTGGGTACTCGTTAAAAGTGCCTCAGTGAGGCGCTTCTTATGAATATCCACAAAATTAAAAAAAAAAAAAATCATCAACATTTTTTTGGTTGAAAAAAAAAGCACCTTATCTGGCGGTGTGGTTAAGGTGTCCCAATAGTTAGGGCAAAGATGGTATATTACCTGACAGATTTCAGCAATTTCCTTTTGCCCTTTATTGCTCTGTTATTACGCCTCCTTCCACCTCTTCTTGATTTCCCAGCACTACCGGTACTTGGTGGTGAAGGGGGAGGGGGTGGGGATGGAGACAGTGCATCACCAGCTGCTGTTGGCTTTGATGGTGTCTTCCTATAATAAATACAGAGGAACCTATTTATACATGTAACATGGTTCATTATAAGGCAGTCTCAGATAGAAAAACAATCCTCAAATCACAATTCCAGACAAGAGCAAATCGGATAAGCAAACAATCTTTATTAAATATTTAAGATTAAATGCAGAACTTACTTATATGACAGAGTATCGCCTGACTTTGATGTCTGAAGAATGTCAAAACTGAGGGATGGGATATATGTCATTGAAATATCTCCCCTTAGGTTGGTGTGGACAAAATATGAAAGCTGTATCTTACATGCTGAATCCCTTAGGTTGGTGTGGACTAAATATGAAAACTATATATTACAAACTTCAACAGTCATGTACTTTTCAAAACTTTAACACAGCTGTTAATGACAAAGTATGACTTGACCATGATCTAGGCAAAAGGTCAAACTGAGGAAGGGGTGTGTACTACTGAAAGGCCTTACCCTAATGTAGATGTCAGCCAAATATTAAAGTGGTATCTTGAATACTTCAGCAGTTACGAACACTTTTCAAAACTTAAATGCAGAGCTCAAACATGGTTTTAAATGACAAAGTATGACCTGACCTTGACCTAGGCAGAAGGTCAAACTGAGGAAGGGGTGTATGGTATTGAAAGGTCTAACCCTAATGTTGGTGTGGGCCAAATACATGTATTATTAAAGTGTATCTTGAACACTTCATCAGTTACGAACACTTTTCAAAACTTAAACAGAACTCGAACATGGGTTTAAATGACAAACTATGACCTGCCCTTGACCTAGGCAGAAGGTCAAACTGAGGACGGGGTGTGTGCTATTGAAAGGTCTTACCCTAAGGTAGTTGTGGGTCAAATGTTAAAGCGGTACCTTGAATACTTCAGCAGTTACAAACACTTATCATAACTTAAAAGCAGAACTCCCAATGGGTTTAAATGACAAAGTATGACCTGACCTTGACCCAGGCAGAAGGTCAAACTGAGGAAGGAGTGTATGCTATTAAAAGGTCACCCTTATGTTGGTGTGGGTCAAATATTAAAGGGGTATCTTGAATACTTCAGCAGTTACAAACACTTTTCAAAACTTAAAACACAGAACTCCAACATGGGTTTAAATGACAAAGTATGACCTGACCTTGACCTAGGCAGAAGGTCAAACTGAAAAAGGAGTGTGTGCTATTGAAAGGTCTAACCCTAAGGCTGGTGTGGGCCAAATATTGAAGCTCTATCTTGAATACTTCAGCAGTTACAAACACTTTTCGAAACTTAAACGCAAAACTTAAACATGGGTGTAAATGAGTAAGTAAGAACTGACCTTGACCTACATAAATGGTCTAACTTGGGAACGGGGGTATATGCTATTGAAAGGTCCTGCCCTAAGGTAGGTGTAGGCTAAATATGAAAGCAGTACCTTAAATAATTAAAAAACTTTTGAAAACTTAAACATTGTGCTAACGCGGATGCCGACGCCCATGCCAACGACTGGGTTACAACATAAGCTCTCCAGCGACATAGTCCCGGCGAGCTAATAAGAATGAGTACCCACGTACTTTTTCCATACAAGAGGCCCATGGGCCATGATTTACTCACCTGCGTAAAACAGCCATTTCATATCTGCAGATGACATGCAACATACTTCTAAGAAGCACTGCCACAGCAATTTAGACCTAGGCATCCTAGGATCAATGTTTGAACAAACTTGGTAGCCCTTATGGCCCCAGTGCTAGTTACAAAGATTCAGCCATAAAGCCTTCTTGGTTCTGGAGAATATTTTGAAGAGATTTTACTATATATGGGCATGGTGGCCATCTTGTTCAGTGGTGCAGAACCATAATTTGGTCAAACTGATCAATAACCCTTCGACACTTGTAAATGGCCCCATGTGAAATCTGGTGAAAATTGGTCAAGCAGTTTCAGAGAGGAAGAAATTTAAAGACTACTCAATTTTATACATGTAAACAGCGCAGAGGTAAGGGTAAATAACCCCAGGTGGACAAAATTTTGATTGTAACTAAAAAAGTTTTACTACTTTAATCATACATTGTAAGTTTCAGCAATAAATCTTTACTACATTTCAGAAAATGGTTTTCCAACATTTTTCCCATATAAATGTATGGGGACCTAGCTTGACCTTGTCGTAAAAAGGTCAAAGGTTAACTTACAATCATCATTTTTTGAACAAGCTTTGTAGAACTTGAGTCCCAAACGCTAACCCAGATTCAGCTTTAAGGCTTTCTTAGTTCTAGAAAAGAAGACTTTTAAATGTTTTTACCATATATGGGCATGGCCGCCATGTTAATTAACCATCCCTGACCATCTGGTTAAATTTTCAACCCCACTTTAACAAAAGGCTCTATATGAAATTTGCAGAAAATTGGCCCAAGGGTTTCCAACGAGAAGTCATTCAAAGGTGCGGACAGACAGTGACCCAAGCAAAAGTGTATTTATGGAGAAAACACCATTCATGGTACATGTAACTTTCCTAGACATATAATTCTAAACATTATAAAGGTATCAAGCCATGGTAGCCAAATCCTTATTTCCCTATGATGCAATGTTCCAACGTTACATTACAATAAGCAATTCTTTACTTGTGTATCAAAATTGTTAAATTGCATGTCAGAAATGCTTGAAGTTTAACCCAGGTTCTGCTGAACCCAGATATGCCCTGCCTTCACAAACAGTGTAGATCCAGATCAGCTGACTTCTTCAGAAGCCAACTGATCTGGATCTGTACTGTTTGTCATTATGTGAATTTGTATCAACAACCTGAATCAAGTAGTCTGATCGGCTGACAATTAAAAGTGGGTGTGGCATCTTAATTTATTCAGCATGACAAGGGTTAACACTGCTGCCACTCAGTCCAGCAGTTTTAGACACAAGATGTAGAAATATTGACTAGTTATATTTTTTGGACAAGTATGCTTAAGAGTTAAGATGTCCAAATATTTAGGTTTAAACATAAAATTCTGGGAGGTGACCTGGAGTGGCGATTTACATTAAAAGTTTTACATAAGAAGTTTTATGTAACAAGGGCCTATGGAAATTTAGATATGGGCCGCTCCATGCAAAAACATGTCTTCCAGCATATGTGGACAGTGAAGGCCCAGATCAGTCTGGACATTTGTGAAGTCTGATCAGGGCCTTCACTGTCCACTTATAGAATCATTGGGTAGTATTGAACATAATGAAGTATAGCAAAGTTTCTGATCAGACTAAATATCTCCACAGGCTGATCTGAATCTTTACTGTTTGCATTTATCCCGATGACACGGTTTCTCATGTTGCAGCTCATATATGAAGCTGACAATGAAATATTAAACAGTACCATAAGTAACTGTGTTTTCAGACAAAACATGTCCCCGAATCGTGAATTTTCAGTTTTTCTACTGCTGTGACCTTGAAAATTATGGGCATCAAAACTGGGTCTAAAGTTTGCACAGGCCAGTTTGTTCAAATACTTAGGGTAAATTTTACACAATAGCAGGCCACAGCACCAGTAATCTAGTTTCATGGGAGCAGAGGATCTGATGTCTTGCGGAACATGCACTTAAAAACTTTAAATAACCATAGCTTCAGATTAGAGGGGTATCCATATAATATATTTCTTATTTCTTGATGAAAACATGTTGCGGTACTCATTAGAAGCATCTCACTGAGGTTCTTCTAATGCGAACTTCTATGTTTTTGCCTAGAAATAAAAAAAAAACCGATACAATACTTTCTTTGTAAGAAGTGCCTAATCCGGAGCTATGATTAAATGTAGCATTATGCGGCCGATCCAATAAATTTTTCCTGGTGTCTTTTATTTGATCTGGGCCCATTTGTTCAACGCATCTTTAGCTTAACAAGCTCATTAGTGGTCAAAATGTTAAATGTTCTAGTAAGTACAATATCTAATTCACAGGTATTTTTGCTGAAAAATGTGAGTAGCTTTTGCGAGCTACTCACATTTTTTCAGCAAAAATATTAGCATATAATTATGCTATATTAAATGATCAAGGTTTTAATGATACGTTAACTAACAATATTGTTAGTTTTGAACAACTGGGCCCTGGAGTTTTACAGTTCAGTCAGCACTGTTAAGGTCATATTGAGTGGGTCAGTTAACCTTCTCACTTTTTCCTGAACAGGCTAATTAGTCTTAGCTGTTAACCAATACTTTGAGCACCAACATTTGCCAGTAATTGACAACTGTCCTTCTTGAATCAGTGGAAGTGTGAGAAAGACTGTAGAAATTATTTCATGATCAATCTTCATGAAAGTTATGTGGCTGAGCTGTGATTCAAATTTTTGACCCCTGGCTTTGCAGACAGATGCCCTACCAATTGCGCTATGGGGCGTCAGTTTTCACCAGGTTTTCACAAAGTAAGTCACAGCCAGTAGTTTTGAAGTTTGGGGTGCATACAATTTTGATGCTGATAAGGTCATGAAGCAGCATCCAGAAATTTAACCTTTTTAATTTTTGAAAAAGTAGGTCACAGTGACCTAGTTTCAAGGAAGCTGACCTCAAGTGGTGGGATGACTGTATAAATGAACTCTGATGAGACTCTGGCCCAGGATTCCAGGAACTTCACTGGGTATTAAATTTGGAAAAAGTGTAGTCAGTGACCTAATTTTGAGGAAGCTGACTGGAGTGGTGGGCCTAGGGAATCTGAGACATGAAGCTATACCCAATAATTTAACTTGGGATTTTACTTTAGCACCAGATAAGAGAGGGGTGTTTTGATTGATAGTGTTGGTGTTTAACGACACGTCAACCCTTGTGGGTCATTTTGTGTCGTCTCCCAGAGAAAGGGAGAAGAGAGATAGAAAAGATGAAAGAGAAGGACAGGGAAAAAAGAGGAACAAGAATGAAAGTGAAGAAACAGAAGAAATAAAAACCTCCCCCCTCTACCGTTACCTGCAACAAGGATAGCAGGCCTTGCCCAAATGTAAGCCAATATCAGTTGGACGCCCCGGTGACGTAAGATACATGATAGTGACGACACCTTGGTACCACCCGACGAGCCCCAAGAGAGGGGTGTACACATTATATTTTTTCTTACTTCTCACCAAAAACAAATGTTATGGGTACCCACTACATACATTATCATTGAGAAATAAGAAAAATATCAGAAATAAAGCACCTCATCTGGACCTATGATCTTACTGTGAATTTATTGTGTTTAATTGATCATCCTCATCATCGGAGAGTGTGAGAATATCTGATGGTAATGGCGCAGGCCGTACTACAGTACTGTGACAAGAGGTCAGCAGATCGTCCTCCACATCTGAAAGAAAAGGTAACAAATTAATGGGTGTACAGTGCTCTAGATAAGATTGAGGTATTCTCTGCTTTAAAGCTTAATGCTGACATGCCCATTCGCAATGCTTAACTTAAAGCACCTAGCAATGCATATCACAGATATGCCCTGCAAGGACCAAAATGTAAAGGATGGATGGACATTGTGAAAACAGTATATGTCCTCCTAGTTGATGGGGGAGAGGGTGTTGTAATTACAGCATACAATATATTTTTTTTTTTCAGAGAAAACAAGGCTTGGCATTTCATATGAACTGTCTGCCTAACAGACAATTCACATAAAATGCCAAGCCTTGTTTTTCTCAGAAAAAAAAAATCAGACTGTAGTCTGCTGCTTTTGTCACTGACACTTTAAGGGTTAAACCCTTTCTGATCTAGTGTACTGGTACTGCTGATATTTGAGGAAAATTGCTTTAACCCTTAAAGCGCCAAGAAAACCTGTATCTGAAAATGTCATCTGCTTATGTCGTCTGCAGCATCTTCTTGCAAACTTTCTAAACATACTCTTTGCATTTAACTTGAGGAGCAGTCTGATCTGGGTCAACACTGTTTGCAACAATGACTTTAAAAGTATTCAGCAGAAGACAAAGGAGATGACAATTGTTGTGTTGGCGTCTTAAGGGTTAAAAGATGGGTCCAGGTGGTACAAAAATGCAAGTTCTGATGCTAATAAGAGTTGCTGCCCACTTCAATAGTTTATAGCAGTAATGTACTACTTTGACCGATTTCTGCTTACCAATTTTAGGTGTAAATTCATCAGTATGTGCAGTAATTGTTACTTTTACCACTGGTTTCTTGATATTGATCATTTCCTGTATTATAATGCATATATGCTGGGAAACAGCACTTTTTTCTTGCGAAATAAAAAAAAAATTCTGCTCAGATTGGAGAAAAAGCAAATCCATTACCAATTTCAACAACAGCAAGAATATTTGTTTAGTGTGTCAGATGAGAGTGTAGCTGAACTGCAGAAAATGGAAAAATACATGTCTAGGTCAATAAAAATTGAAGAGAGCAAATGAAGACTGAGTAGGACCAGGGTATGACTTTGTGGTAAAAATTGCACAAAGGCCTTGCTTTTTTTTGTCATAAAAACGCTAGCTCAAACTATTGATTGCCCCTACTGAAAAATTCAGTGCAACACTGCCCCACAATCATAATTAAACCAAGGTTTTGGTTCCCTTTTTCAGAGAACACTTCAACTGAATCCTGTGCCTTAAACATTAGTGTACAATTTTGTTTGACATTTTAACCCTGGTCCTGCCTTTGCAAACAGTGTAGATCCAGATCAGTTGGCTTCTGAAGAAGCCAACTGATCTGGATCTGCACTGTTTGTCATTAAAAATGTAAATTTGTATCAACAACCTGGATCATGCAATCTGATTGGCTGACAATTAGAAGTGGGCATGGCATCTTAATGTATTCAGCTTGACAATGGTTATTAATCATATTGGGTAAGGCTGGCACGATTAATCCGATAATCGATTAATTGAGTGATAAATACCGCAAAAAAATGATTATCATTACAGATTTGCTAATAATCGATCATTTTATTTGCCTGTTACTTTACCGTATTTACCCTTAGTATTCAGACACCTCACCATATTAATCTAAAATATAAACAAGGACAATTTACTACCCACTTTAGTGTCTTAAATAGCTGGATGACGCTGCATTTGCGGCGTCTCATCTGGGTCTACACTGTTTGCTCACGCCTGTCTGGCCAAATGCATACAGTAAAATATGACATATGGTAAAAGTCATGCTCAGTCAGATAGGCAAAATTATTATCAAATCTTCAGTGATTACTAATCGATTATCAATCACAATGGCAGCACTGATAATCGATTATGTTTTAGCTCCGATTAGCCAGTTTTAATATTGGGACCATCATCGAAGACTTACCCGATTGAATTGTCTCCTGTTCTGCCTGCTGCAACTCTTCATCATAATCATGAGCATTCATATGCCCAAAGCAGCGTGAAACTTTTGATGAGTAAACATGTGAATTAGATGCTAATGGTATCTCGATACTACTATCCGTGGAGGTACTCTTCTTTTTAAGTCCCCTACATCCCCTAACACCTCTAGGTTTCTTTGACTTGAGGTAGTCATCATCACTGTCCGAGTCACTCTAGGGAAATAAAACAGAAAAATATAGGAAGGTGGTCCTGGGGTCTTTATCAGACTATTTATTGTCAACCCTTTCACTCCTGAGTTTCTGAAGTGGACTCTTTGGTCCTTGACTTTGGACATGTCCATTGAGAGGGGTGATTTCTCATAAGGAGGGTTTGAGGGATCTCCCCCAAGAAAATTTTTGAATTATCGACGCCTGTACGTGCGTTTTAATGCATTTTGGAAGCTTTTGGGGGCCCAGAATTTCAGTAATTCAAAGTCAAAAAGTTTTATACACGACTAGCCGTCCAACATGTTCTTTGATTCAGAATAATTAGAAAAATAGATTAAGGGGATTTAAACTTTCTTCTAAGGCGCTCTTTAATACATTCTGGATCAAAGCTCAACGAGTTTATCATGTCATTGATATACCATCTATTGATATTAATCCTTTAAAGATAATGAATTAAATCAAACAGGTGTCATCATAATGATTGCAGTGTTTGGCAAGACGTGTGACTGTTTTGTTTTCACACCTTGACAGGCTTACAGGTGAAACGAGCCACCAGCATTATTGATAACTTCATAACAAAACAGGCATTAAAGGCACTTTTGATAATGTGATTAAACAATTTTACAGATAAGCACAACAGAAAAGGCTGAAAAAAAAAAAAAAAAAAAAAAAGTGGTAGGCCGAAAGCATGCTCGGCCAAAAAAGTGCATGGTCCGGTGCTCGCCGGACCTGCCGGACCGCCAACGATGGCCTTGGTGAACTGTTGCAAGTCAGACGATTTCCCTATAATACTAATGAATCATCAAACTAACCATAAGCAGACTGCATGTATGCAAGCTCCAGGTAACCAGTCTAGACAGGGTATACGAAAGCTAAACAAAACCAGTCGACTGGTTACCTTCCTGATCGCAGAACTTTAAATTGATAAAAATGCAAATTGTACCTGAGAACCAAGCTGTGAGCTCAATATTGAGTTACTGAGTGAGAGTGTGGGGGTGGGGGCAAAGGTGTCATGTATCATATCACTGGGGCATCCAGCTGAGATTGGCTTACAGTTGGGTGGGGGCTGCTGTCCTTGCAGCAGGTAAGGGTAGATGGGGAATGTTTTCATTTCTTCACTTTCATTCATTTTCCTCTTTCTTTCCTGTCCATCTCTTTCATCTCCTTTATTATCTCTTCTCCTTCTCTTCTTTCTTTCTCTGGGAGACTACACAAAATGACCCGCAAGGGCTGACGTATCACTAAACCCTAACATAATCAATCAATCAATCAATATTGAGTACTAGAAATTGTGTTAGCTCGAAATTACCGTTTTGATGAAGTCCTTTGCACAATCTGGAAATAGCATTAACTGCATTGTGAGGACAGATGTATACCTGATTGACAAAGATAGGTAAGATGTAGTTGTGTTCTTTATTCCTTTATTTTTGTGCATGCTTCATTGTTTTCTGCATCAACCATGTCCCCCTACTTTCATTTTGGAAAGAGTGTATTAAAAAAAAAAAAAATTTTACTTTAATATTTGTACCTTGATGATGCATATTTTTAAACTTGTCTATAAGTATCTAACATTTTAAGTCAATCAGTAGTGTTCGGAATGTTGTAAAATGCAATAAAAAAAAAAGGAAAAAAAGTTGAACAATCAATGCAATATATACCAGTTTGGGCCAGGATCGTTAAGGTTTGATCAGCATCCTGGGCCCAGTTGTTCAAAACTAACGATTTCGTTAGTTAACGATTCGTTAAAAATTTAATCGAGTGATACGCAAATATGCTGAAATTTTTTGCTGAAAAAATGTGAGAAGCTTTTGCAGTGCAAAAGCTACTCACATTTTTTCAGCAAAAAATATCAGAATATTGTATATTGAATCCACTAAAGCAGTTAACGAAATGACCCTTAACGAGCTCGTTAAGCTAACGACGCTTTGAACAACTGGGCCCAGGATGCTCATCAAACCTTAAGTATGTGTCATAACCTACATTAGACAGCCTTTGATTCCCTACCAGAAGGCAGGTACTTATTCCTTGAAACATGGTAGACTAAGAACATATTCTTTTTCAATTTTTATTATTTTTAGGGGCTTTAGTGCAATGAGTTTTCGCGATAAATCTCGTTTCAAACCAAATCAAATGTTCAGTTGCTAATCAAATAAGTTTGATTACTGAATGTCTTTACAACTGATCTTTTGACAAGTATAACATGATTCAATCATGTCTTTAAATTTTTAATTTACCATCTCTTATTTTGATTTTTCCGCCCGAAGAATTTTGTTTTCGACATGAAGAAGCGTTTACATAATCCTGACCAAGAAAACTAATAAATATACCGTCAGACCAAGGGTTGTATAAATTTCAAGAAAAACGCTGAAATTTTTAAGCAATTAGTATTGATGTTGTTATTATTATTATTATTATTATTATTCATGTATTGTTGTTATCTATCTATCTAACTATCTTGTGTCTCGCCAAAGCCTGCAAGTTCGATCTTTGCATTCTCTCTATTTGATGAGACTTTCATTGATGTGTGGAAAGGGGATGCCAAGTCTCCAATTGGGGAACACAAAACTATTTATTTCGTATGCCACGGACATTTTTTTTTTTTTTTTTTTTTTTTTTTTCATTTGAGCCTGGGTTGAAAATTTGGTGAGTATTACTCTTTTCCCAGCAGTGCATTTTCGTTACCATAAGGTAACACAGGTAACAAGGGTAACTGTACGTTGTACTTAAAGGCCGTCTATTCCCCCAGGGTAAACACGTGCCCCTTCCACCCCCTCCCTCTTTTTACGAAAACCTTGGTAGGTGCATTCAAATAAGTGTATCCAGAAAATGAGGCCCGGAGAAGGCGTGCAGTCAGCGCAATATACATTGTAGTTGAAAAGGCCTTAAACCGCATGCTTGGTAAATTTTTCAACAGACGAAATAAATATTGAAACATTTTTTTTCTTTTTATACCCCACCACACAATAGTGGCGGGGTATTATGGTTTCACGTTGGTCGCCCGTGAGTCCGTCCGTCGTACGTCCGTCCGTCTGTTTTTCGTTTCCGGGTGATAACTTGAGTAAACATCAATGGATTTTCACCAAACTTGGTATGTGCATTGATATTGTGGAGATCTGGTTTGGGATTGCTAATGGACAAATTTTGTCTATTTTTCACAGTTATCTGCCCGAGACACGCCTATATTTTCGTTTCCGGATGATAACTTGAGTAAACATTAATGGATTTTCATCAAACTTGCTATGTGCATTGATATTGTGGAGATCTGGTTTGGGATTGCTAATGGGCTAATTTCGTCAATTTTTGACGGAGTTATCTGCCCGAGACACGCCCATATTTTCGTTTCCGGACTATAACTCGAGTAAATAACAAGGGGTTTTCACCAAACTTGCTATATGCATTGACATTAGGGAGATCTGGTTTCGGATTGCTAATGGGCAAATTTCGTCAATTTTTTACGGAGTTATCTGCCCAAGACACGCCCATATTTTCGTTTCCGCCAAGACACGCCCATAGTTTCGTTTCCGGATGATAACTTGAGTAAACAACAAGGGATTTTCATCAAACTTGCTATATGCATTGACATTAATTAAGGACATCTGGTTTCGGATTGCTAATGGGCAAATTTCGTAAAATGTTTACGGAGACCTGCCCGAGACACGCCCATATTTTCGTTTCCGGATGATAACTTTAGTAAATAACAAGGGATTTTAACCAAACTTGCTATATGTATTGACAGAAAGGAGATCTGGGTTGGAATTGCTTCGTAAAAGTTTTACGGAGTTATCTGGCCGAGACACGTCCATATTTTCATTTCTGGGTAATAATCTGAGTAAATAACATGGCCTTTTAACAAAACTTGCTATATGCATTGATATTACTAAGATCTGCTTTAGGATTGTTATCTGTCCATTGATATTATCAAGATCTGGTTTAGGATTGTTATCTGTCCCTCCGTCATTTTCTTTCCCGACATTTTCGCAACGATAACTTTAATACATAAACAAATAATTGCTATGGCGGGGTATTATGCTTGCGGTGCTTTTATTTATTTTTCTCTAAAACAAGGATTTGACATGGAAACAATTTGCATGAAATGTCAAGTAATAGTAAGGATGTCCAGGAACCGAGACAATTACAGACCATAGTCTACCAACGACACCAAAAGGAAGAGCAAACAAACCGAGAATGACAGACAACACAAAAGCCACAGACCAAAGAAAAGCAAAGCAACCCGGTCCCGAGGTTATAAAACCTTTTTTCATGCTCAACTCAGCTGAGCATGGAATTTTCTCTGCTAATAAATATAAAAATGCCAACAATATTGGCATTTTCATATTTATTAGTAGAGAAATTTTCACGCTCAGCTATGTTCAGCAAGAAAGAATTAGCACTTGATGGTAATTTGAGACTTAATAGCATGACGTTTCCATGCTCAGCTGAGTTGAGCATGAAAAGTTTCATAACCTCGGGGCCAGCTCTCTCTCCCCCAACAAGATGATCACAGTGCTAGACAGGACCCAGGAAACACAACAATAAGACAACGAACAGGAGAAAAAAAAAAAAAAAAAAAAAAAAAAAAAAAACACACACACAAAAAAAAAAAAAAAAAAAAAAAAAAAACAACGAAAAAACTCGCAGCAAGCGGCCACAAGGCCACACAAAGAAGACCCAACAGAACACAATACGGAAACATGCCTATTCAAATATATTGAAAATTTTACAACAGAAAAAAAAAAGGAAAATTTTTAAATAAAAAATTCTGATATTTTTCATATTTCTGCTCAAAACATAGATTGTGGGTACTCGTTCGAACCGCCTCGGCGAGCAAAATAAGAAAAATAATGTATACCCAAGTTTTACTATATAAAAGTGGGATTTAAGGGGGTCAAATTTATATATGCGTGTTTTCGTGATGCACCGCCATAGAATCATTAGCAGACATTAAAAAAAGACCCCATAGGTTTTACGGTAAACTCACTGGCAACCAGCTATCAGCGCATTTACCGTTTTTTTTTTTTTTTTTTTTTTTTTTTTTTTTTGTTTTTTTTTTTACGGGCACCTGTAGAACTTTTACAGGAGCTATCTCGTAGAATGGGGTATGGCTGGTAGGCTTCACGGATACGGTGCGGTACTTCACACCCCTACTCTGCCAAACGTTACGTATCTTACCCTAGTATGCACTGCCTAGCGAAGGAATTCCTGTCAATAATCTACGGGCGCCCGGGCAGAAACGGTAAATGCGCTGGCAACCAGTTGCCAATTATTTTACCGTAAAATCTAGGGGATTTTTTTTTTTTTTTTTTTTTACAGTAGGTTATATAGTAAACCTCTTGATTATGGTGGTTGGGTTTGGAGGTGGGGATGGGAGCTAAACTGATTTTACTGGTACCAAATCGTCACCCTAGGTTCAAATATTGTAACATTACGAAAACATGTTTACATAATTTTGACCCCCTCAAGTCAAACCCCATTTTTATATAGTAATCAAGATCTGGTTTTGGATTGTTATCTGTCCCTCCGTCATTTTCTTTCCCGACATTTTCGCAACGATAACTTTAATACATAAACAAATAATTGCTATGGCGGGGTATTATGCTTGCGGTGCTTTTATTTATTTTTCTCTAAAAAAAGGATTTGACATGGAAACAATTTGCATGAAATGTCAAGTAATAGTATGGATGTCCAGGAACCGAAACAATTACAGACCATAGTCTACCAACGACACCAAAAGGAAGAGCAAACAAACCGAGAATGACAGACAACACAAAAGCCACAGACCAAAGAAAAGCAAAGCAACCCGGTCCCGAGGTTATAAAACCTTTTTTCATGCTCAACTCAGCTGAGCATGAAATTTTCTCTGCTAATAAATATAAAAATGCCAACAATATTGGCATTTTCATATTTATTAGTAGAGAAATTTTCACGCTCAGCTATGTTCAGCAAGAAAGAATTAGCACTTGATGGTAATTTGAGACTTAATAGCATGACGTTTCCATGCTCAGCTGAGTTGAGCATGAAAAGTTTCATAACCTCGGGGCCAGCTCTCTCTCCCCCAACAAGATGATCACAGTGCTAGACAGGATCCACGAAACACAACAATAAGACAACGAACAGGAGAAAAAAAAAAAACAAAAAAAAAAAAAACAAAAAAAAAAACAACGAAAAAACTCGCAGCAAGCGGCCACAAGGCCACACAAAGAAGACCCAACAGAACACATTACGGAAACATATTCAAATATATTGAAAATTTTACAACAAAAAAAAAAAGGAAAATTTTTAAATAAAAAATTCTGATATTTTTCATATTTCTGCTCAAAACATAGATTGTGGGTACTCGTTCGAACCGCCTCGGCGAGCAAAATAAGAAAAATCATGTATACCCAAGTTTTACTATATAAAAGTGGGATTTAAGGGGGTCAAATTTATATATGCGTGTTTTCGTGATGCACCGCCATAGAATCATTAGCAGACATTAAAAAAAGACCCCATAGGTTTTACGGTAAACTCACTGGCAACCGGCTATCAGCGCATTTATCGTTTTTTTTTTTTTTTGTTTTTTTTTTTTTTTGTTTTTTTTTTTATTTATTTATTTATTTATTTTTTACGGGCACCTGTAGAACTTTTACAGGAGCCCGGGCAGAAACGGTAAATGCGCTGGCAACCAGTTGCCAATTATTTTACCGTAAAATCTAGGGGATTTTTTTTTTTTTTTTTTTACAGTAGGTTATATAGTAAACCTCTTGATTATGGTGGTTGGGTTTGGAGGTGGGGATGGGAGCTAAACTGATTTTACTGGTACCAAATCGTCACCCTAGGTTCAAATATTGTAACATTACGAAAACATGTTTACATAATTTTGACCCCCTCAAGTCAAACCCCATTTTTATATAGTAAAACTGGGGTTTGCAGGGGTATACATTATTTTTCTTATTTCTGCTCCAAACATAGATTGTGAGTACTCGTTAGGACCGCCTCGGCGAGGCGGTCCTAACGAGTACCCACAATCTATGTTTGGAGCAGAAATATGAAAAAATATCAGTTTTTTTTTTTCCCGAAAATTTTCAGTTTTTGGAGCGAAATTTTTCTATATATTTGAATAGGCGTATTTTCGTAATGAAAAATACAAAAAAAAAAAAAAAAAAAAAAAAAAATACAAATTAATTTACAAAACCAGTTTTCTGTGAAAAACAAAAATAGAAAAAAAAGCACCGCCTTGTCGTTTGCTGAAATAGCCCAGATAATGATAAAGGTAATGAGCATGCAATGAGCAACCCATGTTTCTCTATAATATATAAACAGAACCAGGATAAGCAGGGTATACAGTGTATTTTTCGCAATTTGTTTCTAAGCCTAATGCAATTTTAATTCATTACGAAAACATTCCTATTCAAATATTTAGAAAAGTTCACCTCCAAAAAACTGAAAAAAAAAAAACAACAAACAAACAAACAAAAAAAAAAAAAACAGATAAAAAGTCTGATATTTTTCATATATCTGCTCAAAACAGATTGTGCGTACTCGTTAGAACCGCCTCGGCGATTCTAACGAGTACCCACAATCTATGTTTTGAGCAGAAATAAGAAAAATAATATGTATATCCCTGTAAATCTCAGTTTTACTGTATAAAAATGGGGTTTAAGGGGATCATATTATTTTCGTGATGTGTCAGACATTTCTATCAGCATTTTCTTAGGCATATATCTATACATACGTATAAATGGAATTACATGTGCTCGTACATGTGATTACCATTTTATTTCTTCACTTATACCATTTTTACGGAAAGGAAAAGTCAAGAACTGGAATGGTAATTTTATGTAGGTGTTAACACAACGCTTACGGAAAAATTCTGTGCCATATATATTGTTTGAATAGCTCATAATTTTGTTGGATGACAATGATAACAGAAAACCTAAAGGTATAGAGCTAATGACGCTTTTTAAAAAGAATAAGAGCATAAAATAAAATTCTGAAAAGTTGCCTTTGGAGACAAAGAACACACAATATAACGATAATCGGAGACTCGGTTTTATTAAAGGAAACAACAAATCTAATAATAAGCATGTTGAAAAATAAAGAGCACGATGAGCTGAGCAGTCTGGTGAAAAATAAAAATAAATAAAATAATACGAAAATCGGTTGAAAAAAAGAAAGAAAGCTATTGGATTTTAGAATAAAATACATGTACAAGAAGATGCTGACATGGAAGCCGCCATTTCTGTAAGTTAGTGACGTCATAAGCACCTAATTAAATATGCAAAAAATTGAATAAATCACATCTGAAACAATATTTTGTTGTTGTTTAACTTTAAATCTGTTCATTTGCATATAAACTGTCAGCAAATTCACATAAGCAGCACATTCCTGTCAACAGGCGACTTTTATTTGTGTGTGTGTGTGTGTGTGTGTGTGTGTGTGTGTGTGTGTGTGTGTTCAATGAATATATTTAATTAATTATTCAAAGTGGCGGCGCCCATGCTCACAGTTATATAAAAGATAAAACACAACATATTTCTTATCCGATTTTGATCAAATTTGCGCCAAAATGCTTGTTTACTAAAGCTGGATACTTCAAGACATTGCCTTTAGTGGGCCTTTCCCTTTAAGTCTTCATATGCAGCAATGTAGTTTGCGAAGATGCATACGCCCCTAGTACTGGCTTAAGCGTTGTTTATTATTATAATTATTTTCACAGTAACCAGAATAGGCTCAATGATCCCAAAGGAAACTGAAGTACAATCTGCACTATGGTGAAGTACGGAGAGACTTCCACAATCAAACGGCACTTAACACAAGCTGCAGTGACGTAAAATAAAAAAAATCTAAAAGGCTGCCTTTGGAAACAAAGAACACAAAGAACGAAAAACAAGGGTTGAAGGTCTAGAGCCATGCTTTCGCAGTTTTTGGCCAAGGTTTAGACTCGGGCACTGAAAATTCCATTACCTTGATCTTGTCGGTATCAATCTGTGTGCGACAGTCTACCAGTTCAAAAATTCTTGTCATTTTCGCTAACTAACCACGGATGGATGGACGGACGGCTCGCAAGTCCGGCACACTCCGAAATCAGCCTCACGGTTGGTCGAATTTAGTTGGGGTAGTCACCATATAAGGGAAGGTAATGATTTTGTTTGTTTAAGTTGAGGTTTTACAGCCCAGTCAACCCAATGGGGTCATGTCAAGCGCGGTCAGTTTACCTAACCACACGTTTACTGGGCAGGCTTAGTCCTCTAAGCGATTAACCAGTATTGTGCACATTCTTTCGCCAGAAACTGACAACTGCCCTTCTTGAATCAGCGGAAGGGAGAGAATGACCGTAGAAAATATTTCATGATCAATCTCCACGAAAGAATGTTGCCAACCTCGGCGGGGGTTGAACCCGTGACCTCCTGGTCTCCAGTCGGACGGCGCATCCAACTGAGCCACCGAGGCCGGCGGAAGCTAATGATATATTCAAAGAACATTGATTCTTAATTGATGACTTCCCTTAAAGACAACTACGCTATGGGGCACGAATGCATGTCATACACATGCGGACAGTGGGGACCTAGACAAGCGACAAAAGCGTACCGCTCAGTACGCACATTACGCATGACTTGTGCGTAACAAAAAGTCAGTAAAAATAATAATAATAACCTGTTTTTTACGTAAATTATTATTTTGCTTCTTTAACATAGGGGCTGCTCTTAAAGGAATTTGCAAACTCTTTCCTTTAGGGGTAGCCCATATTTTGTCAAGATTTTCCTGAGTGTGCGTAAAATAATAATTCCGTTCTGGTTACGCCACTGAGCGACTCCATCTGCGAGTGCCAACGAGGCTGTTCGCCGTTAGCTACTCTGGCCCTGGGCAAAGTCAGCAGGTGACAAACTCATAATTTATTTGCATTTTGCTTATTTTGCCTTGATAATAGTCCCTTACATATCATGCAAATTGGCCCCTGAATTGTTTCCTTGGGAGACGATTTGCAAGAAATGTTAAATTCCGTTTTCTGAGAGAGAGAGAGAGAGAGAGAGAGAGAGAGAGAGAGAGAGAGAGAGAGAGAGAGGAAAATAAAATATTTTGAAATGACAACGGCTGAAATTTTTACCCGCATGCTGAGCGCTAAACAAAACCCGGCGATTATCATCACGAAAACATACCTATATAATTTTGACCTCCTCAAACCCCACTTTTATATAGCAAAACTGGGGTTTACAGGGATATACATTATTTTCTTATTTTTGCTCAAAAACATAGTTTGTGGGTACTCGTTAGAACCGCCTCGCCGAGCCGGTTCTAACGAGTATCCACAATCTATGTTTTGAGCAGAAATAAGAAGCAATATCAGAATTTTAACCTGAAAACTATCAGTTTTTGGTGGTGAAATTTTTCGATATATTTGAATAGGCGTGCTTTCGTATTGATCCACACTATGCAGATAATCAAGGCATCTCCTCAGCGTCACCAGTTATACCGTATTTATCCTAAGTATCTGGACACCTTAATATCCACACTATGCAGATAATAAGGCACCTCCGCAGCGTCAGCAGTTATACCGTATTTACCCTAAGTATTTTGGCACCTTAATATCCACACTATGCAGATAATAAAGCATCTCCGCAGCGTCAGCAGTTATACCGTATTTACCTTAAGTATGTGGACATCTTAATATCTACACTATGCAGATAATCAAGGCACCTCCGCAGGGTCAGCAGTTATACCGTATCTACCCTAAGTATTTGGACACCTTAATATCCACACTATGCAGATAATAAGGTACCTCCGCAGCGTCAGCATTTATACCGTATTTACCCTAAGTATCTGGACACCTTAATATCCACACTATGCAGATAATCAAGACACCTCCGCAGCGTCACGAGTTATACCGTATTTACCCTAAGTATTTGGACACCTTAATATCCACAATATGCAGATAATCGAGGCACCTCCGCAGCGTCAGCAGTTATACCGTATACACCCTAAGTATTTGGACACCTTAATATCAACACTATGCAGATAATAAGGCACCTCCGCAGCGTCAGCAGTTATACCATATTTACCCTAAGTATTTGGATACCTTAATATCCACAATATGCAGATAATAAGGCACCTCCGCAGCGTCAGCAGTTATACCATATTTACCCTAAGTATTTGGATACCTTAATATCCACACTATGCAGATAATAAGGCACCTCCGCAGCGTCAGCAGTCATACCGTATTTACCCTAAGTATTTGGACACCTTAATAGCCACACTATGCAGATAATAAGGCACCTCCACAGCGTCAGCAGTTACACCATATTTACCCTAAATATTTGGACACCTTAATATCCACACTATGCAGATAATAAGGCAACTCCGCAGCGTCACCAGTTATACCGTATTTACCCTAAGTATTTGGACACCTTAATATCCACACTATGCAGATAATAAGGCACCTCCGCAGCGTCAGCAGTCATACCGTATTTACCCTAAGTATTTGGACACCTTAATAGCCACACTATGCAGATAATAAGGCACCTCCACAGCGTCAGCAGTTACACCATATTTACCCTAAATATTTGGACACCTTAATATCCACACTATGCAGATAATAAGGCAACTCCGCAGCGTCACCAGTTATACCGTATTTACCCTAAGTATTTGGACACCTTAATATCCACACTATGCAGATAATAAGGCACCTCCGCAGCGCCAGCAGTTATACCATATTTACCCTAAATATTTGGACACCTTAATATCCACACTATGCAGATAATAAGGCACCTCCGCAGCGTCACCAGTTATACCGTATTTACCCTAAGTATTTGGACACCTTAATATCCACACTATGCAGATAAGGCACCTCCGCAGCGTCAGCAGTCATACCGTATTTATCTTAAGTATTTGGACACCTTAATATCCACACTATGCAGATAATAAGGCACCTCCGCAGCGTCAGCAGTTATACAGTATTTACCCTAAGTATTTGGACACCTTCACTCCTTACTGTTCTTGTCCTAAAGTTTGAAGAAGTCCATTAAACTACATATGTGTCTAAAATACTGACTGATGAATGGAAAAGAGTGTAGACATTGATCAGGTGCCGTGTTCTGTGGCGACTGACGTGGGTCCTTGTCCTAAACTTTGAAGAAGTCCATTTAACTACATACATGTCTAAAATACTGACTGATGAATGGAAATCAGTGTAGACATTGATCAGGCGCCGTGTTCTGTGGCGACTGACATGGGTCCTTGTCCTAAACTTTGAAGAAGTCCATTTAACTACATACGTGTCTAAAATACTGACTGATGAATGGAAAACAGTGTAGACATTGATCAGGCGCTGCGTTCTGTGGCGACTGACGTGGGTCTTTACTGTTTGCACAGGCCTGTCTGACTTTCCGAAATTCTAGGGCATATAATTATAGTAATCTCTATAACCGTCTAGAAGGACGGACGTGCTACTCCGAGCTCAGTCTACAAACTCACATGCAGACAACGAAGACCCAGACCCATCTGCTTTCATAGTTGCTCTTGACTCTACTTTCTTCTTCATAAGCCCGCCCCAATCACGACAATCACTGACTAGCCGAGCAACGACGATTCACACTGCACTACGTAAATGGGCAGGACGGTTCGGAAACTCGGTCTTCTCCCACATACGAGATTGTAAAGTCGACTTCCGTTATCTCGACTTCGCTTATCTCGAAAGTCAAATTACATATTCATCTGTGAAATGTGATTGTTTGATTTATTTTTTCCCCACTTTGTGCAAATCCGATATGTCAGTCGAAGAACGGATATCACGAAGTATTTCAGAGCGTCCATTGGACTTCGAGATAACGAGAGTCGACTGTATATTTATCATGCGGTATGAGTGAAAACCGTGTGGAAATACCTGTATTCTCTCAGAAAAATGATCTGGTACTTGCTGAGCTGCTACAAGAAAAGTTTGATTTGAATCGACATATCATCGACATATCAACTCACATGGTAAAAAAGCGCAGACTCTGACCGGAAAGCACATCCAGCCAGCATTCTACATGAATCTACTGCGGGCTGCTATCGGCGGCCCTCTGTAGATTTATGTAGAATACTAACCGGGCATCAGCAGAAACTCATGAGAGTGATCGCTTTTTTTTTTTTTTTTTTTTTTTTTTTTTTTTTTTTTTGCTGTCCGAGCAGCGACAATCTAGGCAGCACTACGCATGTGCTAGGACACTTGCTGGTCACACACAGCACGAGAACAATCTGTCTCAGCGAAAAATACAGACGAACTTAAGTGGATCGAACATCTTTGGGATCATGGAAATTTGTTCTAGACATGGGTAGTTCGAGCCATCGAGGGTTAATCATAGCGCAAGATCAGAAGGCAAATGGGGATAATTTAGGGATGTCTTTTCGATTTTCGATACTACAATGGTATGTTGTGTGTACTCATTAGAACCGCCCCGATAAGGCGACTCTAATGTGTACACACAACATGCAGTTTCATGATAAAATAAGCAAACTTCTCCAGAATACCCTCAAACATTCGTTTTCTTGAGATACAGGGAGAATTTCCTAAGGACTCAAAAGCCACTGTCTTAAAAGAGCCATTACACGTAATAGCCTGCGTACTGAGACACCTTCAAAATTACAAAACCTGCCTTACAGACCCCCTCCCCGCCCCCCTCCACACATACACGCGTGCGCGCACACATGCACAGAAGCACACAAACTGCTTCACGTCCAAACATGTCTAATATAATTGTTTGTGTACAAAAACACTAAGTAGGAGTTACCTGCATCAAGACCATTCCCTTAAAAAAATGGAGTCGTGGCCGTTGTACAAATGTTTTAGTCATGAACGAATGTAGCATTTCGGAAAACATTCTAAAGCAGATCGTAATCCCAGGTGGCCAGATTGCTCTCTAGGATTGCCCTGTTGTAGTAGGGTATAAATTTTGCTGCCTGGGGTGTCTTATTCTGGCCCTTGTCAATAGATGTGTGAATGATAGGTTCCTCTCGAGAGGCTATTGTCGGCTGCTGAAATCATTATACTGTCTAGTATAAAATTTATCACTTAGAAAGCAGTCAAAGGAGTATGAGGCGAATTCGGGGCATATTTAAATGCCTTTCCATAATGGAAACTGTTGTTTGAAAATACCTTAGTTAAACTTGATCCTGTGTGATTCTTGTTGTTCTTAATGTTGATAATATGTAAGAAAATCCTTGTTAAGTTGTCTGACAGAGCCTCTGCAGACTGTGCAGGTTTTGTCTACAATGGATTATATGTTCATCTTACTTTTGTCTGGAATGGGTCACAATCGTGTCTGGAAAGGTGTAGGGGTCCCGGGCTTCTGGTAGCACACCCCAACCATTTTGATAGTAAAGCCCGCCCCTCCCCCGGAGAGAGAGAGAGAGAGAGAGAGAGAGAGAGAGAGAGAGAGAGAGAGTCGGTTTACTGTACCCTTAACCTAAATTGTTTGCCAGCCTGGTTATATATCAAGATAGTACCGTGTTAAATGGCAGCATATACTGCAGACTTGAGGCAGTTTGATCTGATCTACACGGTCTTTGCTGACATGCCCATCAAGATATTTAGGTTAAAACACAGTTCTCTTTGGTCCGCCTGAAACGAAGTGAACTTTTTGATCAGCCCATTAATCTCTTGTTGATCTACCTTTTCTCTAGATAAATCACCTTTTTCACAAAAACGGCGTTTATGTTTTTCTTAATATTACCTCCAAAAAACATGTTTGAGTATAATATTTAGATGCATCCCGCTTTGATGCTTCTGTTCAGGGCATACAATGTCAAAATGTATGTTTTCGTGGAGAAACAAGAGAAATATTTATCTGTGTACTCCTCTTATCTGGGGCTCTGCGCTCAGTGGCTACCTGACAAAGCTGAATGACAAAGCGTGCATATCGTGAGTTGTTTTTGAACAGTGTAAAAACCATTGTTCATTGGGACGAAGTGAACACATGTACACTAATATTCAGTTGAGGTTGTATGCGCATGAAGAGATAGATGTAAGTTAATTTTTATATATAAGTAATAATATTTCCAGTACATAATTGTAATTTTCGTGTACCTTGAAAGTATTTTTGTTGTTGTTGAGTACTTTGACTCCAAACATATAAATGTAGTTACCCAGTAAAGACCGAAGCATCGAAAGAAGAACGATAGATGTGGAACAAAGAACCAATTAAAGGACTTGTTAGGAGGAGTTTTGGGCGATACTGAATTTTGGGATAATGTTCTCTAATTCTCCATAAAAAACATATATGATGTAGATACTCATAAGAAGCGCCTCGCCGAGGCGCTCCTAATGAGTATCCACGGCACGTTTTTATGGAGAAATAAGAAAAAAAATATCCCATGATTATCATCAAATCAGGGCTGGACCCAGGTCTGAAGACGGAGGGGGGGGGTGCATTGACTGCCGAAGGCATGTATCGAGCGGTGTAAGCCGCGAGAGGGGGAGAGTATAAGAAGGTGGGGTCCCTCATAAGGGGGGTCCGGGGGACCTCCCCCGGAAAATTTTTAAAATTGGATTGCCTGAGAGTGCATTTCCATGCTATTTTTAAGTCATTTTCATTAATCTTGCAGGCTGATTTTTTTTTCTTTTCTGGCAATTTTACGAAAGCTGCTGGGGCAACATACATTTGTGGGGTCATTCTCTCCCGCCCACTGATTCAAGAGGGGCCTTTGTCAGTTTCTTGCGAAAGAATGTGCACTGTACTGGTTAATCACTTATGTATAACTAAGCCTACCCAGGAAATGCGGTTATGTAAATTGACCGGCTCAAAAATAACCCAAATAGTGTTGACTGGGCCGTAAAACTCCAAAACAAACAAATAAAACCTTCAGCTTTATACAGGTTATTTCAAAGCTGCAAAAATAATTCTGGCTAGTTTGATAATCATCCGTGCTAGATATGCAGAGTCCTGGATAACCTGCCTGTCCCTTCAGCCACCATACCCGTACAAATATATATGGATTGGTATGGGTGAAAAGTGTGGGGGTGCAAATTCCCATGCTTCCCCCCCCCCTCCCACACACACACACACACACACACACACACACACACACACACAACCAACCCACGGAACGTCAAAAAAAAAAAAAGAAAAGAACATTCACTCAAATCCTGTTTAGAGGGCAAAATAAGACAAATGTCACCAATTTGTCGACTGCTGAATTAGCAGAGAGAGTGGTTAGGATTAAAATCTCCTCGAAAACAAATTAACACTTCGAACAGCAAAATAAAACCGTTTCTACTCATACATGTACATTATCTAGATGTATGAGTAGAAACGGTTTTATTTTGCTGTTCGAAGTGTTCTATTAATTCTTATAAATACATGATTTTACACCTTACATCTTTTTATGTACATTATCTAAATAAAAAGATGTAAGGTGTGAAATCATGTATTTATAAGACAGAAGCCTGTGTAACTGACCATATGCTACCTATCAGCAGGGAAATATTAACAAGTTATTGACAAATCACAGCATGCCATTTAGTAATGGCTTTCATTATCATTTATGAACTCCCTGTTTCTGGAAATCACAGGTATCTGGATAGCTTATGCATAAGAGTGTAATTCGAAAAATACTGGGGGGCAAGGTATGACTAACGGTCACTTCGTGGGGGGGGGGGGGGGGGGCATGTGCCCCTTTTGCCCACCCCTGGATCCGGGCCTGCAAATACTCCTCCTTACAAGGCCTCTGAAGAACCCACAAGAAAACAAGAGCACAGTTGCAGTGAGGTGCCCTTTTTTTCGTATTTCGTCATTGCCGAGTCAAAACCTCTTTGATGAGTCAAAACCTCGTAACTCTGTTTTTTTTTTTTTTTTTGCCAAAACAACTTTTTGGCACCGCGGTAATACCTGCCATTCAGGTTATTATTATTATTACATATATATAAAAATGAACTTAATCTATCTCAAATTCTCGTACCACTAGACCAATTACAACCCACCTTAGAGTCTTGAGTTGTGAGCATTTAAACAATATTTTCATATAGTTTGTAACTTTGTATACCGAGATACGACGTCAAGTCGAGAGAAAAATGTACCAAAATGTCGTAACTCTAGCGATTTAGTCAAGAGATGGTATGAATTCTCAACTATAAGATTAGAATAGCTATAGCAGTGAATTTGGATGTCACTAAATACAAAACTATCTGAATTTCGTAACTGTTGGTCACATCTAGCAAAAACTATAAACTTTTTTCATTCTCCTGAAAAGTTTAGAAGTCTGAAATACGACTATTTGACTCTGCAACAACTATTTAAATATCCCTGATCCAATTAGTGAAACCATAATATTGGTTGGTGACAACACAAAACTGATTGTGGTAACAAAAAAATGTGTATAATTCTTTGATGTCACTAAATCCAAATTAGATCTTTTGGTATAATACATTTGATTAAGCCAAAAGAAAAAAAAAATGTGTGTGCTTAGGGAACCTCACCCTGCTTTGGGTAAGATTACCCTATTGGCAAAAAGACAAAAATGTGTGTGCTTAGGGAACCTTACCCTGCTTTGGGTAAGTTTTCCCTATCCAATTTCCTGGTGAAACCTTGCATTTTTTATGTTCCCTTTCTCCCTGGGGGTGGTTGGTTGAGGCAAAGGTGTCGTGTATCTTACAACACCAGGGCATTCAACTGATATTGGCTTACAGTTGGGCAAGACCTGCTATTAGTGCCACAAGTAAAAAGTCAAACAGGTCATTATTTTATTAAAATGCTTTTTTGTCAGTTTGAATGATAAAAGAAATCATTTCACATTATTTACATGGTTCATTTATGATTGCCTGTTCTAATCCAGGGGTGGGTCAATATATTATGGTGTTATAATTGTCTGAATATATTAATGCATAATATTTTGACCCCTTGACCCCCCTCACCCCCCCCCCCTGACTCCTTGACCCCCCTCATCAAAGAGTCAAAGGGGATGTCATTCCATGAAAATGCATTTTCCAGGTCTTCATGATAAAAGTAACCATTTTACATTGGTACAGCGATCATTTATGATTGCCTGTTCAAATCCAGGGGCAGGTCAATATATTATGGTACAGTATTTTGACCCCCACCCCACTCCCCCTTCCTACCCCTCAGAAAGTCAAATAGGACGTCATCTTATTAAAATATTTTTTATTTAGGTATTCATGTTAAAATGAACCATTTCACATTATTTCGCAATCTATTATGATTGCCTGGTCAAAGTCAGGGGTGGGTCAATATATTATGGTATAATATTTTGCCCCCCCCCCCCCTCCCCCCCCCCCACTCCTTCATTCACCAGCCCACCCCACATCAAAAAGTTAGAGGGGACATCATTCTATGAAAATACATTTTTCAGGTTTTCATAATAAATGAACTATTTAAACCTTTTTACAGCGATCATTTATGATTGCCTGTTCAAATCCAGGGGTGGGATTACCAAGTGTGGAATTACAAACAAAGAATCACCTTGAAATATCTTATGTTGAAATTTCGAGATGATAAATTGAAATTTCAAGATATTAAGTCAAAATTTCAAGTTATTAACTCGAAATTTCTAGTTAATTAGACGAAATTTTGACATAATAAGTCGAAAATTCAAGATCTTATGTCAAAATTTCGAGATTTCAAGATATTAAGTCGAAACTTTGAGTAACAAGGGTGAGTCAATAAGTAACCAGCCTAACTTATTTCCGATTGAGGTCCACCTCTTCTTTTTCGATGTAATTGCCCTCATGTGTGATGCACTTAGACCAACGGTGTTCAAGTGCCATCAGCCCAGAACTGAAAAAGTCAGGGTCCTTTCCATTGACCCACTCCTCAACTGCCGTCACGACTTCTTCATCAGATCGGAAATGAAGTCCACAGATATCCTTTTTCAAGTTTGGGAATAGGAAGAAGTCGCTAGGAGCTAGGTCAGGCGAATAGGCAGGATGTGGTATTAATTCTTACCCGTTTCCCTCTACTGCATCCATTGCAACTTTGCAAGTGTGGACTCGCGCGTTGTCCTGTTGCAGCAAAACACCTTTAGAGAGTTTACCTTGGCGTTTTTCACGGATGCCGGTTCTCAGCTGGTCTAACAAGTTTGCATTGTACACTCCAGTTATTGTACTTCTCTTGGGTAAAAAGTCCATAATAACCCCTTTTGCATCCCAAAATACTGTGGCCATCACCTTGCCAGCAGATGGTTGCGTCTTGAACTTCTTTAGCCTCAGGGACCCAGGCTCTACCCACTGATGATTCTGAGCTTTATTCTCTGGCTCATAATAATGAACCTAAGTCTCATCTGCAGTCACAAGACACAAAAGAAAATCATCTTTTGACCTAAAATGCTTCAACAAGGCGCTGCATACTGATGCTTTGGTTGCCATTTGCTCATCGCTAAGGGATTTGGGAACCCAACGGGTTGTTAGCTTGTGCATACCTAAAGGATCATGTAAGATTGTTGAAACGCTACCATGTGAAATACCTAATGCCTGCGCTATTTCTTCCACCTGAATTTGCCTATCATAGTATACCAGATCCCGAACTTTCTTACACATTTCTTCGTTGGTGGCATCCAGTGGGCGTCCAGACCTGGCTTCATCTTCTAAAGATGTTCTATCGCGTTTGAATTCCCCTACCCAGAGTTTAACCTGAGCATAAGATGGTGCAGAGGACCCATAAACATCGGCTAACTCGCCATGTATTTCCTTGCCTGTTTTACCTTTTAAATACAAGTACCAAATTACAGCACAGTACTCAACTTCAGATGAAAAGCATGCCCTTGCATCACTAGCCTTGTTTGACATTCAATATCTTATTAAAGAATGACTCGATACATATGCAAATTTGTACCTATGTATAAAACATATATTGAAGCAAAGCATGAAAATTGTGACTGTCTCGGTCCATAGGACATGGGATAGGCTGGTTATTTATTGACACGCCCTCGTATTAAGTCGAAATTTCAAGTTATTAAGTCGAAATTTTGACTTATTATGTCAAAGTTTCAAGATAGCAAGTTGAAACTTCGAGATACCTCTCAGCAGAAATAAAAGTATATGTGGCCCTTATGCTCTTTTGTAAATAAAAGTTAAGAAAAATTTACCAGACCTATTTGGTAATTTTGTTTTTGTCTGTATACTTTAGAACTGGTGTTTGCTTGATATAAAAAAAAGCTTTTTTTTATGATTTATCTATTTTTTTGCCTACTCTGGTACCAGATTTTCCCTGGAATTTGGACAATGATTTATTCCTAAAATAATTTATAACATCATTAGAGGAATTTCATTTTGAAAAATATTTGCATTTGTATGCATAAAATGCTGTGTTAGTTGTTTGGGAATAAACATTTTTTATGAAAGTAATACCTTTTAGACCATGGTTGAATAGGAATTGCTGAAAAAAGATTGTATGAAAATACCTTGTTCATTAAATTCAGAAAAAATCATTAACACAAAAGAAAGAAAAGATTAACAAAATAGAAAATTTTAGGACGGTTACTTTAAATTGGGCTGTTGCACACAGCCATACAGGAATAGTAAACAACAGTCTAGATAAGAGTGGGTAAATACCGATAATCAGGTAAATATTTTTTCTTATTTCTCCAGGAAAACGTATGTTGTGGATACTAATAAGAAGCATCTCAGTGAGGCACTTCGAATGAGTACCCACAACATACATTTTCATGGAGAAAAAAGAAAAATATCAATACTTTGGGATTATCAGGAGCTATGAGTAAAGGACCACACCAGTCTGTGCATTTCACAGTCTCATCAGGGCTTTCAACAATCTGGATCAAGCAATTTGATTGGCTGACAATTAGAAGTAGGTGTGTCATCTTAATTTATTCAGCAGCTGGGAGGCATGTGCAAATTACATTGTTGTCCTATGAAAAGTCTTGAGTAAAAAAAATGAGACTTCGATCTTCATTCTTTTAAGTGTTCTTTATTTCCAAGGATAACCCTCATACAGAAGTTATTCATATATAAGCCCCTTCTTTAATAAATGCCCCTCCTTCTTTTCTTGAAGAAAAGCATCAATAAACACCTGCAGTATTGAGTTTAGTCAAAATATTTTATTTGGACTCAACACTGTCATTTAGCAGCAATGAATTGCAATGCCCTTGGGACGAATATTAGAATAAATGTGATAGATTGTCTTTATCATTTCAGATGCCAATTTTGAACTGAACTTTATATTTTCAGATGCCATTTGAAATTTTTTGAAGGCTGCAGGACCAAGGAGGGCCACAATAGCAGTTTATGTTACTCAAGCAAGTTATCCGAGTGATTTGGTAAGTTTGTTTTTGTTTCATTTAGTCTTTGTTTCTTTTTGCCATTTAGTAGTGTGGCATTTTCTTTTTTTGGTCAGTATATTTTAGACTACGATATATAATACAATAATTTACCTAAAATGTTTAGAGTTCTTGTGAAAAATGGCATATGCATAACTCTGCAGACCAAAACCAGAATGCTCCCTAGCATTTTGATCAGGGTCTGTACTGTTTCCCATTCTACTAAGTATATTATGAAACACATAAAAAATTTAAAAAATGGAATGAAGTGTTCAAAATTTTAAGACACACTGTACATTATATTTAACAGAGTGCCAAGCAAAATTTGCAGTAGACCACATTCTATTTTTTTTTTTTTTTAGAGAAAATTTAAGTGATTTACATGAAATGTCAGGACTCATTTTCTCTGAAAAATATATATATATAAAAAAAATCCAAATTGTCATCCGCTGCAGTTGTGATTGGCTCTTTAAGGGTTAATTGAACTGTTGCATAGTGCCTTATATAGAAGGAGTAAAGGCCCTTACCCGCCTGTGAATTTGCATACTATATTCAACCTAATTACTGCACTGTGCACTTCAGTTTTTCAAAATTGCTGGGAAAAACTTCAGTGAAATATGGACCCACCTATACTGAGGGTACACTTTGACACTTAGCACTCAGGGTAAAATTTTCAGCGATGACATATTGAAATATTTTTCTTATTTTTCCAAGAAAACAGGATTTGATATTTCATGCAAATGTTCTCCAATGGAGACCATTTGCATGACATGTCAAATCCTGTGTTCTGGGAAAAAATAAGAAAAATACCACCGATTCATCCTGCTTAATGCTGAGAGATGGAAAAGGTTAAAAACAGAAACAGATTGTCTTGGAGACAATTATGCATGAAACATCAAATCCAGTTTTCTTGGAAAAATATTTTTAAATGTCTGCTGAGTTTTGACCCAGCATGCAAAGCATTAAATCCTTGATTGATGTGAAATAGTTGTCTTATTTCTCCATATAAACATACAGTCGACTCTGGTTATCTCGAAGTCCAAGGGACTATCTGAAATAGTGGTCTTATTTCTCCATATAAACATACAGTTGACTCTCGTTATCTCGAAGTCCAAGGGACTATCTGAAATACTTCAAGATATCCATACCTCGACATATCAGAATTGTAGAATTGAGGAAAAAATCAATCGAACGAGCACATTTCACAAATGAATATGTAATTTGACTCCTGAAATTAAGACATATTCAAAATATTGCAGAAAAGAGGTTCTCCTCTTTTTCACAATATTTTGTTACCTGTTGTTAGATTTCAATGTTAAAACAGGGACCAGATTTTGAATTCGAGATAAGCGGTTATTTGAGATAAGCAAGGTTGAGATAACGAGAGTCAAATGTATATATTGTGGGTACTTAGAGAAGTACCTCATGGATGTACTTCAGAAAATAACCATCAGGACAATTAAAAAAAATAGCCATCAGAAAAGTATAGTCCTCAGAAAAAATGGCAAGTCCTGCAACCGAATCACCACTCCTAAATTTGGTGTATATTTCAATAAGATATATCATAGAAATATTGAAACAGTCCGAAGTAAAAAGAGACAAAGATTGTATGAAATGTGCCAAAATAATAAATGAAAACAATAACAGCTAGGTATACTGTAAATCATATATCATCATCATAATCAGAGTTCTGATTAACGTGCTGGTACAGAGGCAACATCCACATCAGTGGGCCCCCTTCCAGAGCGCTGGCTTGCTGCACACATGGCAGATCTCACCCCAGATCTCCAGGTATGTCTATCATGAGGGTTATTAGCCAAGAGCTTCCACTCTCTGCAATCCCTGTCTGTAAGCTGCTTTCATGTCGTCTTGGGTCTCCCAGGACCACACTTTTCTCAACCTGTATGTGAAAGGCTGTCTTGACTGCACCATTGGAGCATTCCACATATCCATACCAGAGGAGCCTTCTCTCCTTCAGAATGAGGTCCAGATCCTCAATGCCAAATCGTGCAAGTAGCTCATTGGACCTGGTGGTGACAGTCTTGCAGCCTGACATTGCAGATCTGTCTGATCATTGCCCTGTCATTCCGCTGCAGATGCTGGAGGTTTGGCTTTGTCAATGGCCAAGTCTCACTGGCATGAAGCATTGCACTCCACACACAAGAGCTGTAAACATGGCCACCTCTTCCAGGCAGTTTTCACATGTGTTGTGGTTGAAAGTTCATAGCCACCTGCTGCTGAGAGCATGTCTCCTAGGTAGCAAAAGGAAGCTACCACCTCTAGCTTGTCAGGTCCGACCTGGACTTCCTTCTGTTGTCTGCCTTTCAAGGAACATGCAGTGCCCTGGCACCGTGTACATCTGTAGTCAGGGTCCTTTGTCAAGCGCTTGAGCCCACTGCATTTCTTGAGCACCCAGTGCTTGCAGCTGTTGCAAAAAATCTTGTTGCCGCCCACTCCAGTGTGACAGACGGTGCATGGAAACTTGCCTGAACTCTGCAGGAGGTCCAGGCCCGTACCACAGATCATGATCTTCATCTTTCCTGCATTTACTCTCAGTCCTTTCTTTTCCGTTGCTTCTTAGTCAAGAGCCTCCTGACACATTCTTTCAGCGATGATAACAAGGTCATCTGCATAGAGGTCCTTCCAGGGGTCCCCAGAGCGGAACTCTCATGCTTCAAGCATGATGAAGAGCAGCGGGCTGAGTACTGAGCCTTGATGAACATTGACCTTCACTTTGAACTCTTCACTGTACCTCTCACCAATACAGACATGGCTCTGCGCATTTGCATACATCCCCTGCACCAGTCACACAATCCACTCCTCCACACCAAGTTTTCTCGGCGCCCACTAGATGGCCTTCCGAGGTACTGGATCAAATGCCTTCTCCAGGTCTACAAAAGCCATGTAGAGTCTCTTGCTGGCAGCTAGATAAAATAAATGGTTTTATTTTTGCATGTTCTTTTATTTTTATTTATTTTCCTTTTTTTTAATTTTTTTAATTTTATTTATTTTTTTTTTTTTTGTTAAAAATCAGGGCCCGGTTGTTCAAAGCGTCGTTAGCTTAACGAGCTCGTTAAGGGTCATTTCGTTAACTGTTTTAGCAGATTCAATATACAATATTCTGATATTTTTTGCTGCCTTCTTCAGGGAACCCCTTTTTAATGACAGAACCAATCACCTTACATAGTATTTGGGTGATCTTCTTTGGATTTTTCTTTGTTCACCTGCTCTAGCAATGATCAATCAAAGGTACTTAGCTTTCCAGTACTGAAGTCTTGTCACTGACTTTTAAACCCATGTGTTGCGAGCTACTTCCACTTCCGACACTATTTACATAGATCGGTCACATTCGCAGATGCGATTCTGTATGCATTCATTGCATGCATTGCTGATTTCATCAGCTATGTTGCACACTAAATAAAGACAGTGAATCATTTGACAATGACTGGCTAAAAATGCCCCATTAATTTTTGATTCAGTTTTGCAATCTCTTTCCTCATTTGTCGTTTTCTGAAGGCCATGTTTCTGCAATCTTGGAAATCCCCAATGCAGAATGGTTACCTGGGATTCTTTGTCATTAACACTTAACTAGACAATGGCACAGAAAACCAGTAGCTCTTTTCCGCAGAAATTATGCACAGATGTTTAGCCAGGAAATAGTCACACTGTGTACCAGAGTGAAATTTTTGAGGTTGGGAATTATAGTTTTGCATACAACTAGACTTTTTTTCATTTTGATATGCTACAAACTGATTTTAAGTGTATTCTTAATTAAATGTATTTGGGTATTTAGGGAAAATACATTTCTTATCTAAGGCACTGAACCGCTTCCACTCGTGCTAGGTACTCTAAAAACAGACAGGACATTGCACTCTTATGGGCTACCTGAAAAGCTGCATGGTATAGCTAAAAATGCATCCGTATTAGGGACTGGCTATTTTTCAAATTGATCTGTATTTGGTGCAAAAGAATCTGTAATTTCTGGCTGTATGGATGCTATCTGTAGCACTGATGTCTGATTTTGTTACCGCAGGAGAAGTGATCTGCAAACACTGCAGCCATGTTATGTTGCAATATTTTCAAAGTGATGAAGTTTTCCCAGTTTCTTATGTGTTTTGTGTATGGAAACAGTCAGTTTCAAGTACCGATAATCCTGATAAACATCTACCTAATATGTATATTTCATAGTAATTGATAGAAGACATTTACAATTCAAGTACATAGCATATTTCAGAGATACACAGTACCTGTCGCCTGACAGGGTAGCTTGCCTGACTTACGCTTGGCCTGTCATATAAAAAGACATGCTGTTTTAATGATGCTGATAAAAAAGTGTCTGTATTCTTTCAGCCAGCTGTTTTATTTGGTATTTGATAATACCAAAAATGAGTAAGGAACACATTGGTTTTTAAATGAAGCCATAGAAATGTAAACCACAATGCAGAGACATTTTCTTTGGTTTATTGTAGATGCATTGAAGGTGCCATGGATAAATGGTAACCAGAAATAGAGTTTGAACATAAAGAGCAGATTTCTCCCCAATTTCTGAATGATAGGGCATGAAACATTCATTCAAGCTTTTTTAATGAATCTATTTAATTAATAGATGAATAAGTTTTCAACTGGAATCTGATTAAAGGGAAATAACACCAAAATCAAGAAGGTGATAGTTGTCATTTTCTTGTATATGACACGCCTACTCAACCTGACAACATCTCTACCAGGTATTATCAAAACATCTCAAAGGGCACTTAAGTGATGGAGTGCACAAGACCTCAAGAATAAGTTTTAGGGGAGATAACCAACAGAGAAAGTAAGCAAGAGTTGTTATTCATGCATGCAATGCATCTACTCAACATGACCTATATCCCTATCAAATATTATTATATCCCTGTGAGTTCCAAAGACAATGCCACACAATATATTTTCTCTTTCACTTATATAAGGGACTGTTTTGAGGGTAGATGACTTCATAAGGAAAACAATGAGAATTGTTATTATTGCATGCAACATGCCTCCTGAGCATGATAAACATACCAAATATATTATCCAAATAATTCAATGTATACAAGTTACACTGGCATAAGCAGTACCTGTAGAATCCGGTTAACGGGAAATAACTCCAAAATCAATGTGATAATTGTCTTTCTTGTATGCAACATACCTACTCAACCTGACTAATATCTCTACCATGTCTTATCAAAATATCTCAAAGGGAATTAAAGTTATGGAGCACACAAGAATATATCTACATATGGATGTACGCTGTGCTGGTCGCACTATATCCCTGAACCTATTCATTCAGGACAGAAAAAGAAAAAGTACAAAGTAGTGTTGGGAATCGGAGAGGAAAATCACTATCTATTATCGGAAAACTGAAACCGATTGATTATCAATAGTATAATCGAAATCTGTTAGCTCAAGACAAACAATATATGTGATAGCAGATGGGTTTTTAGTGTCTCCATTTGCTTATGTCTCTGAAATTTCTTATGTAATTCTTGTATAGTTTGCTTAATTCTTGGCATCAGAGCCATATGTACCACCCAGTTATTCTAGGCATAATACTCAGCAATGTGACCTATGAGGGTGACACAGTATCTATCTGTACTAAAGGTAGATAAGACTAAGAGAGAGAGAGAGAGAGAGAGATGGATTCAAATCACTCTAGTATAAGAATAAAAATGCCCTTTACCTCGGGGCCATAAATCTAGATGTTTTCAGTAACTAAAATTGTTTTCATAAACACTTTCAACCTGTTGTTCCTTTTCTGTCAAGTTCTCACTTTTACATTCCAGTTATAGTCAGCGATTGTTCAATGTTGGGTAAAATTTCACTTTCGATTTCGCTAAAAAAAATAATGTGGGTGGGGAATGCAAATATACTACCTTTATTTGCGTACATCTTTTTGCATAATTTGCAAACAACAGTCGACATATCTGTTGGATTTATTGGCTGGTCCTTCCCTGACCTTTCTGAATCTGAAGAAATCCCATAGACAGGATTTAGTTTTCCCGGGGAAGGGAAAGACTTCCTCATCGTGGTCAGCAATACTTTCCGACGCCATGACAGTTCAACAGGTTATTTTGATTGGCTGAGTGTAGTCCGATTCCAGTTATTTCCCTTCGAATCCCTTCGAATGAAACTATGTGAATTGACCGAAAAGAACCGAAACTCTCCATACATTTACCTGATGTTTTTGACGTAACTGCATGTTTTACAATCAATAGTGACAAAATACATATCGATTGTCGCCGACTTTGGTCTGAATGATTAGTTTTCGATGTTCAGCGACAATCGGCACAACACTAGTACAAAGTCTTTGTCTTTGAAATTAATTGTGGAGACATAATTAGAAAACAAACATAGCAAGAGTTGTCATTCTTGCACACAACCTGACCTGATATGCCTCTACGAAATCTATTCAAAATACATAAAACCTTATGGGAGTTACACAAGATTTCAACTGCAGGAGAGATAACTGTAAAAATAAAGAGTTGTCATTCTTGCACGTGAAACACCTACAGATCCTCATCTATGTCTCTACCACATATGATCAACATATTTCAAACCATAAAGAAGTTATGGCACCCAAAAGATTTTGACTTTGAAATTCATTCAGAGGAGATAAACAAGAAAATGAGCATAGCAAGAATTGTCTCTCTTGCACACAAAACTCCTGCTTGACCTGATATACTTATGTTCCTACTTAAATTATTATCAAACATTATTGAGTTATGGCCTGCACAAGATTTTGATTTTGGTGGAGGTAGCCAGAACATCAGTAGAAAAAAATGTTGTCATTCTTGCATGTGACACTCCTATTTGATCTAATACATGTCCCTACCAAAACTTATCAAGTTATCTCAAACAGTATGGGAGTTATGACCTGCACAAGATTTTGGTTTCAGGGTAGATAAGTACATAAAAGAGAAAATGAGAGCACTCTTGCAGGCAAGGTGCCTACTGGTCCTGATCTATTCCTCAAGCAAATATTATCAAAATATTTTAAACCCTTAAGAAGTTATGGAGTGCACAAGAATTTGGCCTAGAAATTTGTTCAGGGGAGATAACTAGAAAAAGAACAAAGCAGTTGTCTTTCTTACATGTGGCACTTTTCTACATGACCTGATCAATGTCTCTACCCAATACAAATGTATTTGCAAATTCTCTCAAACAGTATGGGAGTTATGGCCTGCACAAGATTTCACTTCAGAGGACATAAGTGTATAACGAAGAAAGTGAGAGTTGTCCCTCTTGCATGCAACATGCCTACATGTCCTTATCACAAGAATTTGGCTTTGAAGTTTGTTCAGGGGAAATAACTAGAAGAAAACCAAAGCAAGAGTTGTCTTTATTGTATCTGATACTCCTACTTGACCTGATATATGTCTCAACCAAAGAATATTAGATTAATTCAAACAATATAGGTATTATGGCCTGCACAATATTTCAGCTTCATTGGACATAAGCACGTAATGAAGAAGGGAAGAGTTGTCTCTCTTGCACACAACATGCCTACTGGAGCTCATCTATGGCTTTAGCAAATATTATCAAAATATTTCAAATCATTAAGAAGTTATAGTGCACATAAGAATTTGTCTGAGAAATTTATTCAGAGGTGGTACTAGAAAATTACCAGCGAGTGTCATCTTTCTTGCATGGGACACTCTTGCTTGACCTAATATATGTCCCTACCAAATATTATCAAACTGTCTCAAACAATGTGGGAGTTATGGCCTGCACAAGAAATTGGCTTCAGAGGACGTAAGTACATAATGAAGAAAGTGAGTTGTCTCTCTTGCAGGCAGCATGCCTACTGGTCCTCCTTTTCATCCCTACCAAATATTATTAAAATATCTCTAAGGGTATCAAAGTATTGATTGAGCACGAGCTCACAAGGATATGTCTACGGAAGGTGCCAGTCTGATCACTATATCCCTCAAACTTATTCATTCTGGAGATAATGAGTACACACAGCTTAAGATCTTGTTGAGAAATAGGAAAAAAAATATTTGGATACCCTTTTATCTGAAGTACTAATTGAATGTCACAAAGCACAAAATTTGGAAATTCAGAATAGTACTGGTTTATCATAACCTCAGACATGGTTCATTACAGAAATTAACAAATGACTTTTAATAGATTCAAGACATAGTTAGGTTATTCAGAAAGGACATTTATTTTAACTATGTCTTCCAGAATTTAATTCAATAAATTTAGTACCGTTTCAAATAGTAGTTAGCCTTCCCAGTGAGAACATTTATACATGTATTAACCTGTACTTCCAGAATTCAACAAGCAATTATAGAGAATTTATGTCCCCTGCATTTTAAAAATCCTTCAAAGATACCTACAATGTTTTCAGTTTATCTGATAATGTTGGAGCTTGAAAAATGACTATATAATTAAAAACAAAAGTGACAAAAGTGAGAAAAAAAAAAAAAAAAATAATAATAATAATCAACTTTATTTATAGAGGGTAACACATTTAGTAATCTAGTACTAATCTTCCATGTGGCCCTCTTTTTCCTGGGTAGAAACCAGTACTAAGCAATGTGGATAAAGTCTCTTGCTCAAGGAAACAACACTTGCTGTCAGTGGGGATCGAACCCGGTACCTCTCGATCTCGAGTCCGACGCTTTACCACTGCACCACTGCGCTCAAATGATTAAGCTCAAAAAGCGAAAAAAAAAAATGATAAAATTTATTCTCAGGATTTTATCCAAATCACATGCATGTCTTCAGACTAGGATAAAAACACCTGTACAGTTTCAAAAAACTCCACTTAAAACTGTAGGAGGAGTTGCGGACACAAGGTATCCACTTCCTATACACTTTAATAGTATATGAGCTTGAAAAATGATTAACTTGAAAATGCAGAAAAAGTGATACAAATTAATCAGAGGATTATTATGAAAATCAAATGCACGTCTTCAGACCATGGTGAATACACTTGTATTGTCTCAAAATGATCAGTGTAAAACTGTTGGAGGAGTTATGAACACTAGGTACATGCTGTCAAAGGGTGTGGAACCTCTTTACCACGCACCTTAAACCATGGAAATCTGAATACCATATGTCCCCTCGCTAAAGTTTCTTCAAAAGATGGGTTGGGGAGAGGGGGTGGACAACAGATCTCTTTTAACAGAGATAAAGACGGTTTAATAGGTTACCCAGAAAGGATGTTTGTTTTAACTATGTCCAGAATTTTAAAATTTTTTAGAATTTTAACCATTTTAACCACTTTTAGAATTTTAATCACTTTTAGAATTTTAACAAGAGGTTTCAGTATAGTTTTGAATTTTTGGCAGATAGAAATTTTATCCAATAATTTTAGTACAATTTTTAATAGTACATTGTAGTTAGATTACCCATTGAGAACATTTATCTTAATGCTAAAGTTTTTACAGGATTTAGCAAATGTCTTTTAATAGAGATCAAGACAGTTAGGTTACCCGGAAAAGACATTTGTTTTTAACCAGAAATTTTAGTACAGTTTTAAGCAGTATTAGGTAGAATTTTAACCCAGTAATTTTAGTTCATTTGTTTTTAAATAGTAGGTAGGTTATCCTCTGAGAACACTATTGTTCCATGCCTTTTTTGAAGAAAAGAAGGGACATGGTATTAAGCTTTCCATGGTTCATGGTGCATGGTATTTGGTGCCTCGTTCCATACCCTCTGACAGTATGTATCTTGTGTCTGTAACTCTTTCTACAGTTTGATGCCAATGGTTTTGAAACTGTACAGATGTTTTTATCATGGTATGAAGATGTGCATGTGATTTGGATATAATCCTCAGATTAATTTTATCACTCTCTCAGTGTTTTGAACTTAGTTATTTTTTCAGGGTCAGATATCAGAGTGTATAGGTAGTGGGTACTTTGTGTTTGCAACTCCTCCTACAGTTTTATACTGATCTTTTTTTTCAAAATTGTGCAGGTGTTTTGTCAGGGTCTGAGGATGTGCACGTGATTTGGATATAATTCACAGATTAATTATCACTTTTTTCCACCTTTTGAACTTAAATCATTTTTTTCATTTCTGCATTTTTACTTACTTGGCAGTAATTTTTCAAGCTCCAGTACTATCAAACTGTATATATTGGAGAACCTTTAAGAGGCAGGGAACATGAATTCTGTGAATTTGCTTGTTTTATTTGCTAAACTTCTTACAGAAATTTAGCAATTCCTTGTATCTCCTTCAGCCGGCATCAGTGGCTCGGTCTGATGGGAGTCCCACTGGTGATCAATGCCGTGATCATCAGCCAAACACTTAGCAACATAAACTTCCACTTATGGATGTTTTGGACTAAATTTGCTCCATTAATATATATTGGAAACAGTTAAAATAACATATATTTGCTCAAAAAGTGGCATTACTTTTGCCAATAAATCCACCCTTACCAAACATGAAAAAAACCTCAAAAAAACCTACACAAAAGAAAAGCATTTTAGATATATGATCTGTGGTAACATGATACATCTACACTAGATGAGATGTTTTATGAAGACAAATCAAGCAGATCCACAAGAGAGAAATGACAGAAGACTATGGACTGATAACAGTCACAATCCCAAAAAATAGAAAAAACTGAAACAATAGATACCACAACCAGAGGCTAAATCAAGAATTAGGACAAAGAACAATATTACATCTGAACCCTCTTACATTCTCATCACTCGAGATATGGAATTACTAATCCTGCTAAAGAAATTTCACTTGCCAAAAGTCTGACTAACAGGCCATGCAGCACTAAAATAGTTTGGAATTCATCCAGCAATCTTACACTTCAGGAACCTATGGAAGACCATCCCTCACCATCAGCCAAGTAGTACACTATGCTTTGATGAAAATATTGAACATCAGATTAACCATTTTATTGATACTCAGTGTATGGAATATTCAACAAACACCAAACAGCATAGCATTTTATATTATACGTCCTTATACTCATGTTGAACAGTTTACTGTTCTTCAACTGTCTACCTGAACACTATTTCCTATTTTCACTTCTTTATTTTCAGCAGGTTAGCAACAACTTCCACTACCAAATAAAGAACAATTACGTTACATGACAAACCTAGTCTGCTAAATGTCTCCAGTTTGAACAAACAGTATGTTTTTTTGTTTTTTTTTTGTCATTTAAAAGGTCAGTATTTGACCAAAGTGCATCAGTCATAATAAAATGTTAACAAGATCTGCTGTTAGTAGTTAATTCTGGTTCTGGTTCATAACATGGCAGACACATAGGGATTATGTTGTCTGTTCACGTCGGCAGCAGTGGTGTCAGTGTCGTCATCACACTTTTTGTTTCTGTTCAGTAGCTTTTGAAGGGATTATGGATTTCATTCAAATTTTTTTAGAAATTTATATCACTATAAAATACAGGTCAAGTTCCATATTGGTAATCATCTGCCAAATTTTGGCTGAGTTATGGCCCTTTTTCGACTAAGTTTTTGTTGTTGGCTTTCGCTTATTAACTTTTGAAAGGATGCATTAATTTCATTCACACATAGCAGAGTGTCATATTAAAGTAAAATACAGGTCAAGTTCAATATTGGTAGTCATCTGCCAAATTTTGGCTGAGTTATGGCCCTTTTCCACTTAGTTTTTGTTGGTGTGTTGATATTGGTTTCCGATCAATAACTTTTGCAGGGATGCATTGATTTCATTGGAAGTTTTCAGAAGGATATATCATTGTAAAATACAGGTCAAGTTGGATATTAGTAATTATCTGCAAAATTTTGGCCAAGTTATGACCCTTTTCGACTTAGTTTTTGTTGGTGTGTTAATATTGGTTACTGCTCTATAACTTTTGCAGGGATGCATTGATTTTATTGAAAGTTTGGAAAAGGATATATCATTGTAAAATACAGGTCAAGTTTGATATTATAGTCATTTGCAAACTTTTGGCTGAGTTATGGCCCTTTTTCGGCTTAATTTTTGTTGGTGTGTTGATATTGGTTTCCACTCAATACCTTTTGCAGGGATGTATTGATTTTATTGAAAGTTTGCAGAAAGATATATCTTTGTAAAATACAGGTCAAGTTCAATATTAGTAATCATTTTATATTCCAATCGATATTGGAAGCAAAATTTTTGTCGTTATGGCCCTTTTTGGACTTAGTTTTTGTTGTTGGGGTAAAATACAAGGTAAAGATATTGTTTTCACTTTTGTAGGGATGCATTGATTTCATTCAAAGTTTGTAGTGAGGGGTTGCCTTTCGGGATAGGAGTGATTATAAAGACCAGTGTTTATTTTTTCGTTTTTCATATCAAATGGTTGGCTCAATAAGCAGGTGACACATCCGATTCTCGGAATTCTAGTTTTAGAGGATAAATATATACTGAAAGACTAATCTCTCTTGAAACTCTATCCATACTTTACCAATAATTCTGGATTTGCTAGAAAAGTGTTCTGTACCTTGGGCTTGGGATATAATCTGTTACTTATGTGCAGACCAGTTAATATGTAACTTCATTTACAGGAGAATCAAATCAAATACTTTATACTTTTTACTAATTAGATAAACCCCCTTTTGAAAACATGCCAGCCCCCCCACCCCCCCCAAAAACACACACACACACACACACACACACACGCACAAATCCACAACAATTACATCCCTTAGAACATTTTAAGTTGTATCAATACTACTTTGACAGGCAGGTCCAGATCAGATAGCAAAGTACTTCATTTGATCAGGACCTACACAGTTAGAACAAAATGTAAGCATTTCTGACAACAAAGAAGAAATAAATCAGACACCAAAAAATAACAATTGAACCGCCACAGTCTGTAAGGTAGAGTATTCTGTTATGCATTTTTGGGTTAACACAGTTACATCAAGTGGACTAAGGAGGGCAGTTGTCAGTTTCTCGCGAAAGAATGTGCACAATACTGGTTAACTGCTTAGAGGACTAAGCCTGCCCAGTAAACATGTGGTTAGATAAACTGACCATGCTCAACATGACCCCACTGGGTTGACTGGTCCATAAAACCTCAACACAAACACAAAACATCAAGTGGACTCTTCTACCACAACTCTTTCTGTTTCCAAAAGCAGGGTGTCCAGTTAATTTTTATTTATACTATGTCTGTATAGAAATTCTTATCTTTAATTCAAACAATGTAGACCCTGATCAGATGATGCATTCTATGGCATCTGATCTGGGTCTGTACTGTTTGCCAGTTACCCTGTTGGGGGTTCCAGACTAAAATGGGTTAAGCTATTTTGGTTGATGGATGAAAGTCAATATTATTTCATTGCACCTGCAAAAAATGTGACTGCAACCATGTCAACCAGGTGGTGCATTCATTTTTAATATAATAATTGTGTACTGAGCCTTTTTGACAAAAAATAGGCAGTATCTTTTGTTGGCCTGCCATTTCAAGCCATTGTTCACTAAATAGATATGTAAAAATGTTTCACTAGATGTTTTCATCATTGAACTTAACATTTGCAGTAATGTTTTTAATAAGGACCAGTGTTTACAGAGGGAACTTGCAGGCCACAGCTCTCCACACAAGAGCTCCGCCAAGCGGGGCATTATACGCCCGTGGCAAGTAAAAAGATGTAGCACAAAAACTGGCTCCTGTATAATTCAGTGCTCTGGATATAAACTGTAAGTGGAATTACAAAAAAAAAAAAAAAAAATAAAAAAATTTCATTGGAGCATATCTCTGCTGATATTTGGTGAACTGTAACCTAAGCAACCAAGCTGGCCCAGGAATTAAGAAAGAAGTGACTTCTCCGTCCTGGGAAAATAGGAAGAAGTTTGCTGCTTCTAGGGAGAAGTGCTTTCTGAGAGGACACACTACAGAAGCATGACTATATTATAAGCTTATATGAGCCTTTGGCTGATTTGTTTTTCCTATACTTCAATATTGGACCAAACAATAACAAAACAAAAATAAACAACAAAAAAAAAAAAAAAAAAAAAAAAAAAAATGCTGCAAGAAATTTTCTTGTAAACTTTTAACTTGATTAATACTGATTTTATTTTTGTTCTTTAAGGGAGCCAAATCAGAAGAGTACAAAAAAAAAATCCAAAAAGAATTATGTATTCATAAAGATTTAATAATGGCAACCTTTCCTTGCAAATCTAATAAAAGAAAAAAAAAATCAATATCTTTCCCATATGACCAAAACTTTAGTTATTTGCAAAAAATATACCTATTATAAAATAAAATTTGCACACTATTACCTCTAAAAATATGCTGCGAAAAGTTTACAAAAACTTTCCCAATCAACACATCAGGTGATAACTGAGTCGGCTCTGTTTTCTTCTGGCTAATATTAACATTCAACGTGTATCAAACAAGGTAGTCAAACAAGTCAGCAAAAGCCCATGTTTCGACCGCTATTTTTGCTCCATGCCAGATTTTCATGACCTCGGGTCCTTTGCGGACTCGTATTACAAGTTACATGACTCATTGTTTGATAAACACTGGTCGAAAAAACAAAAAAAAGTAGAAAAAAAATTCTATGTGACTGACTCCTTTCACAAAAATGAAAATGAAAGTAGGACTTCAAAATTGAAGAGCTTTGAGCGGGTCTTAATAAATACCGCAAGGTAACTACGTTCCGGTATCACATCGCGTTTCTGGCAGACAGCAAAAACTTACAAAAGGACAATTTTTTGACAACGCATTTTTTTTCCCCGACAAATAAAAAACGATGGGGGCGGGGGCTTTCTGATAGGTGCGGGCAGGGATGAGCATCTAGTAATTAAGTTTCTCTGGCCTAATATTAAGTTTATATAGGCTGCTTTTCATTACAAACATCACTTTTGTAAGGTTGCGGGTAAAACTAGTTTTGAATAGGATGGTTTTCATCATTAAATTTCACTTTAAAGGTACTTTTTCAAGGAGATAATTTCATGTCTGCATAGGAGACTCAGACCTTAGGTCTAAAGAACTTTTTGGTCATATCCTGTTAAGACACTTCACATCCACGTAGGCAAGTAGTATTTACTGACCAATAGTGGTAGTACAGATGAGCCTTCTGAATCAGGTTGTGTTTATCATGGCCTTCATTGTTGGCATCCAGTTAACATTTTGCTGTGGAACTTGTGATGTGTTTACTTTGGTTGGGATGATCAGGCATAATATATACATTATTTAAATGTTAGGGAGTATAAAAGATTGTTAGGTAATATCAGTTTAAAACAGGTTTCTTTTCATTGTTAATCATTACTTTCAAAAGGTTGCAAGGTAAAACTAGTTTTGATCTGGATGACTTTCCTTGTTAAATTTCACTTTAAAGGTACTTTTTCAAGGAGATAATTTCATGTCTGCATAGGAAACTCTCAGACCTTAGGTCTAAAGAACTTTTGGTCATATCCTGTTAAGACACTTCACATCCACGTAGGCAAGTAGTATTTACTGACCAACAGTGGTGGTACAGATGAGCCTTCTGAATCAGGTTGTGTTTATCATGGCCTTCACTGTTGGCATCCAGTTAACATTTTGCTGTGGAACTTGTGATGTGTCCACTTTGGTTGGGATGACCCGGCATAATATATACTTTATCAAAATGTTAGTGTATAACAGATTGTAAGGTAAAATTTTTAAATAGGTCATTTTTTCATTAATTTTACATTAATACTGTAAGGTTGCAGTGTAATAACTAGTTTCAAATAGGATGATTTTTCATCATTAAATATCACTTTAAAAGTATGTTTGAAAAGGTAAAATATCATATTTGCTTAGGAAACTATGAGACCACAGGTCTAAAGAACTTTGTGTCATATCCTGTTAAGACACGTACTTCACATCCAAATAGGCAAGTAGTATTTACTAACCAACAGTGGTGGTACTGATAAGTCTTCTGAATCAGGTTGTGTTTATCATGGCCTTCACTGTTGGCATTCAGTTTACATTTTGCTGTGGAACTTGTGATGTGTCCACTTTGGTTGGGATGACCAGGCATAATATATGCATTATTAAAATGTTAGAGTATAACAGGTTGCAAGGTAATATTTTAAACAGATTGTTTTTAATTACTTTTGTAATATTGCAATGTAATATTAGTTATGAATAGAATGATTTTCACCATGAAATATCACTTTTAAGGTATTTTGAAATGGATACATTTCATGTTTGCTTAGGAAACTCAGACCACAGGTCTAAAGCATTTTTGGTCATATCCTGTGAAGACACATTACATCCACTAGAGCAATAATCATTTAATGACAACAGTCGTGTTACAGATGAGTTTTCAGAATGACAAGTTATACTTATCTGGGCCATCACTGTTGGCATCCCTTTAACATTTTGCTGTGGAACTTGTGATGTGTTTACTTTGGTTGGGATGACCCGGCATAATATATACTTTATCAGAATGTTAGTGTATAACAGATTGTAAGGTAAAATATTTAAATAGGTCATTTTTTCATTAATTTTACATTAATACTGTAAGGTTGCAGTGTAATAACTAGTTTCAAATAGGATGATTTTTCATCATTAAATATCACTTTAAAAGTTTGTTTGAAAAGGTAAAATATCATATTTGCTTAGGAAACTATGAGACCACAGGTCTAAAGAACTTTGTGTCATATCCTGTTAAGACACTTCACATCCACATAGGCCACTAGTATTTACTAACCAACAGTGGTGGTACTGATAAGTCTTCTGAATCAGGTTGTGTTTATCATGGCCTTCACTGTTGGCATTCAGTTTACATTTTGCTGTGGAACTTGTGATGTGTCCACTTTGGTTGGGATGACCAGGCATAATATAAGCATTATTTAAATGTTAGAGTATAACAGGTTGCAAGGTAATATTTTAAACAGATAGTTTTTAATTACTTTTGTAATGTTGCAATGTAATATTAGTTATGAATAGAATGATTTTCACCATGAAATATCACTTTTAAGGTATTTTGAAATGGATACATTTCATGTTTGCTTAGGAAAACTCAGACCACAGGTCTAAAGCATTTTTGGTCATATCCTGTGAAGACACATTACATCCACTAGAGCAATAATCATTTAATGACCAACAGTCGTGTTACAGATGAGTTTTCAGAATGACAAGTTATACTTATCTGGGCCATCACTGTTGGCATCCTTTTAACATTTTGCTGTGGAACTTGTGATGTGTTTACTTTGGTTGGGATAACCAGGCATAATATATACATTATTTAAATGTTAGGGAGTATAAAAGATTGTTAGGTAATATCAGTTTGAAACCGGCTTCTTTTCATTGTTAATCATTACTTTCAAAAGGTTGCAAGGTAAAACTAGTTTTGATCTGGATGACTTTCGTCATTAAATTTCACTTTAAAGGTACTTTTTAAAGGAGATAATTTCATGTCTGCATAGGAAACTCTCGTATCTTAGGTCTAAAGAACTTTTGATCATATCCTGTGAAGACACTGCACAGCCACTTAGGCAAGTAGTATTTACTGGCCAACAGTGGTGGTACAGATGAGCCTTCTGAATCAGGTTGTGCTTATCATGGCCTTCACTATCGGCATCCAGTTAACATTTTGCTGTGGAAGTTGTGATGTGTCCACTTTGGTTGGGATGACCATGCATATTATATATATCTTTTCAAGGTTAGAGTATATTTTTGCAAGGTAAAGTTGTAAATAGGTTGTTTTTCCATTATTTTCACAATACTTCTGTAAGATTACAAGGTAATAACTAGTGTTTAATAGGATGTTTTTCATCATTAAATAACACTTTGAAGGTTTTTTGAAAAAGGAAAATATAATGTTTTCTTAGGAAACTCTCAGACCTTAGGTCTGAAGAACTTTTGGTCATATCCTGTTAAGACACTTCACATCCACATAGGCAAGTAGTATTTACTAACCAACAGTGGTGGTACTGATAAGTCTTCTGAATCAGGTTGTCTTTAGTATGGCCTTCACTGTTGGCGTTCAGTTTATATTTTGCTGTGGAACTTGTGATGTGCCCACTTTGGTTGGGATGACCAGGCATAATATATATAATATTATAATGTTAGAGTATAACAGGTTTCAAGGTAATATTTTAAACAGATTGTTTTTAATTACTTTTGTAATGTTGCAATGTAATATTAGTTATGAATAGAATGATTTTCACCATGAAATATCACTTTAAGGGTATTTTGAAATGGATACATTTCATGTTTGCTTAGGAAACTCAGACCACAGGTCTAAAGCATTTTTGGTCATATCCTGTGAAGACACATTACATCCACTAGAGCAATAATCATTTAATGACCAACAGTCATGTTACAGATGAGTTTTCAGAATGACAAGTTATACTTATCTGGGCCATCACTGTTGGCATCCTTTTAACCTTTTGCTGTGGAACTTGTGATGTGTTTACTTTGGTTGGGATGACCAGGCATAATATATACATTATTTAAATGTTAGGGAGTATAAAAGATTGTTAGGTAATATCAGTTTAAAACAGGTTTCTTTTCATTGTTAATCATAACTTTCAAAAGGTTGCAAGGTAAAACTAGTTTTGATCTGGATGACTTTCCTCATTAAATTTCACTTTAAAGGTACTTTTTAAAGGCGATAACTTCATGTCTACATAGGAAACTCTCAGACCTTAGGTCTAAAGAATTTTTGGTCATATCCTGTTAAGACACTTCACATCCACGCAGGCAAGTAGTATTTACTGACCAACAGTGGTGGTACAGATGAGCCTTCTGAATCAGGTTGTGTTTATCATGGCCTTCACTGTTGGCATCCAGTTAACATTTTGCTGTTGAACTTGTGATGTGTCCAGTTTGGTTGGGATGACCCGGCATAATATATACTTTATCAAAATGTTAGTGTATAACAGATTGTAAGGTAAAATTTTTAAATAGGTCATTTTTTCATTAATTTTACATTAATACTGTAAGGTTGCAGTGTAATAACTAGTTTCAAATAGGATGATTTTTCATCATTAAATATCACTTTAAAAGTTTGTTTGGAAAGGTAAAATATCATATTTGCTTAGGAAACTATGAGACCACAGGTCTAAAGAACTTTGTGTCATATCCTGTTAAAACACTTCACATCCACATAGGCAAGTAGTATTTACTAATCAACAGTGGTGGTACTGATAAGTCTTCTGAATCAGGTTGTGTTTATCATGGCCTTCACTGTTGGCATTCAGTTTACATTTTGCTGTGGAACTCGTGATGTGTCCACTTTGGTTGGGATGGCCAGGCATAATATATGCATTATTAAAATGTTAGAGTATAACAGGTTGCAAGGTAATATTTTAAACAGATTGTTTTTAATTACTTTTGTAATGTTGCAATGTAATATTAGTTATGAATAGAATGATTTTCACCATGAAATACCACTTTTAAGGTATTTTGAAATGGATACATTTCATGTTTGCTTAGGAAACTCAGACCACAGGTCTAAAGCATTTTTGGTCATATCCTGTGAAGACACATTACATCCACTAGAGCAATAATCATTTAATGACCAACAGTCATGTTACAGATGAGTTTTCAGAATGACAAGTTATATTTATCTGGGCCATCACTGTTGGCATCCTTTTAACATTTTGCTGTGGAACTTGTGATGTGTTTACTTTGGTTGGGATGACCAGGCATAATATATACATTATTTAAATGTTAGAGAGTATAAAAGATTGTTAGGTAATATCAATTTAAAACAGGCTTCTTTTCATTGTTAATCATTACTTTCAAAAGGTTGCAAGGTAAAACTAGTTTTGATCTGGATGACTTTCGTCATTAAATTTCACTTTAAAGGTACTTTTTAAAGGAGATAATTTCATGTCTGCATAGGAAACTCTCAGACCTTAGGTCTAAAGAACTTTTGGTCATATCCTGTTAAGACACTTCACATCCACGTAGGCAAGTAGTATTTACTGACCAACAGTGGTGGTACAGATGAGCCTTCTGGATCAGGTTGTGTTTATCATGGCCTTCACTGTTGGCATCCAGTTAACATTTTGCTGTGGAACTTGTGATGTGTCCACTTTGGTTGGGATGACCCGGCATAATATATACTTTATCAAAATGTTAGTGTATAACAGATTGTAAGGTAAAATATTTAAATAGGTCATATTTTCATTAATTTTACATTAATACTGTAAGGTTGCAGTGTAATAACTAGTTTCAAATAGGATGATTTTTCATCATTAAATATCACTTTAAAAGTATGTTTGAAAAGGTAAAATATCATATTTGCTTAGGAAACTATGAGACCACAGGTCTAAAGAACTTTGTGTCATATCCTGTTAAGACACTTCACATCCACATAGGCAAGTAGTATTTACTAACCAACAGTGGTGGTACTGATAAGTCTTCTGAATCAGGTTGTGTTTATCATGGCCTTCACTGTTGGCATTCAGTTTACATTTTGCTGTGGAACTTGTGATGTGTCCACTTTGGTTGGGATGACCATGCATATTATATATATCTTTTCAAGGTTACAGTATATTTTTGCAAGGTAAAGTTGTATATAGGTTGTTTTTCCATTATTTTCACAATACTTCTGTAAGATTACAAGGTAATAACTAGTGCTTAATAGGATGTTTTTCATCATTAAATAACACTTTGAAGGTTTTTTGAAAAAGGAAAATATAATGTTTTCTTAGGAAACTCTCAGACCTTAGGTCTGAAGAACTTTTGGTCATATCCTGTTAAGACACTTCACATCCACATAGGCAAGTAGTATTTACTAACCAACAGTGGTGGTACTGATAAGTCTTCTGAATCAGGTTGTGTTTATCATGGCCTTCACTGTTGGCATTCAGTTTACATTTTGCTGTGGAACTTGTGATGTATCCACTTTGGTTGGGATGACCAGGCATAATATATGCATTATTAAAATGTTAGAGTATAACAGGTTGCAAGGTAATATTTTAAACAGATTTTTTTAAATTACTTTTGTAATGTTGCAATGTAATATTAGTTATGAATAGAATGATTTTCACCATGAAATATCACTTTTAAGGTATTTTGAAATGGATACATTTCATGTTTGCTTAGGAAACTCAGACCACAGGTCTAAAGCATTTTTGGTCATATCCTGTGAAGACACATTACATCCACTAGAGCAATAATCATTTAATGACCTACAGTCATGTTACAGATGAGTTTTCAGAATGACAAGTTATACTTATCTGGGCCATCACTGTTTGTATCCTTTTAACATTTTGCCGTGGAACTTGTGATGTGTTTACTTTGGTTGGGATGACCAGGCATAATATATACATTATTTAAATGTTAGAGAGTATAAAAGATTGTTAGGTAATATCAATTTAAAACAGGCTTCTTTTCATTGTTAATCATTACTTTCAAAAGGTTGCAAGGTAAAACTAGTTTTGATCTGGATGACTTTCGTCGTTAAATTTCACTTTAAAGGTACTTTTTAAAGGAGATAATTTCATGTCTGCATAGGAAACTCTCAGACCTTAGGTCTAAAGAACTTTTGGTCATATCCTGTTAAGACACTTCACATCCACGTAGGCAAGTAGTATTTACTGACCAACAGTGGTGTTACAGATGAGCCTTCTGAATCAGGTTGTGTTTATCATGGCCTTCACTGTTGGCATCCAGTTAACATTTTGCTGTGGAACTTGTGATGTGTCCACTTTGGTTGGGATGACCCGGCATAATATATACTTTATCAGAATGTTAGTGTATAACAGATTGTAAGGTAAAATATTTAAATAGGTCTTTTTTTCATTAATTTTACATTAATACTGTAAGGTTGCAGTGTAATAACTAGTTTCAAATAGGATGATTTTTCATCATTAAATATCACTTTAAAAGTATGTTTGAAAAGGTAAAATATCATATTTGCTTAGGAAACTATGAGACCACAGGGCTAAAGAACTTTGTGTCATATCCTGTTAAGACACGTCACATCCACATAGGCAAGTAGTATTTACTAACCAACAGTGGTGGTACTGATAATTCTTCTGAATCAGGTTGTGTTTATCATGGCCTTCACTGTTGGCATTCAGTTTACATTTTGCTGTGGAACTTGTGATGTGTCCACTTTGGTTGGGATGACCATGCATATTATATATATCTTTTCAAGGTTACAGTATATTTTTGCAAGGTAAAGTTGTATATAGGTTGTTTTTCCATTATTTTCACAATACTTCTGTAAGATTACAAGGTAATAACTAGTGCTTAATAGGATGTTTTTCATCATTAAATAACACTTTGAAGGTTTTTTGAAAAAGGAAAATATAATGTTTTCTTAGGAAACTCTCAGACCTTAGGTCTGAAGAACTTTTGGTCATATCCTGTTAAGACACTTCACATCCACATAGGCAAGTAGTATTTACTAACCAACAGTGGTGGTACTGATAAGTCTTCTGAATCAGGTTGTGTTTATCATGGCCTTCACTGTTGGCATTCAGTTTACATTTTGCTGTGGAACTTGTGATGTGTCCACTTTGGTTGGGATGACCATGCATATTATATATATCTTTTCAAGGTTACAGTATATTTTTGCAAGGTAAAGTTGTATATAGGTTGTTTTTCCATTATTTTCACAATACTTCTGTAAGATTACAAGGTAATAACTAGTGCTTAATAGGATGTTTTTCATTATTAAATAACACTTTGAAGGTTTTTTGAAAAAGGAAAATATAATGTTTTCTTAGGAAACTCTCAGACCTTAGGTCTGAAGAACTTTTGGTCATATCCTGTTAAGACACTTCACATCCACATAGGCAAGTAGTATTTACTAACCAACAGTGGTGGTACTGATAAGTCTTCTGAATCAGGTTGTGTTTATCATGGCCTTCACTGTTGGCATTCAGTTTACATTTTGCTGTGGAACTTGTGATGTGTCCACTTTGGTTGGGATGACCAGGCATAATATATGCATTATTAAAATGTTAGAGTATAACAGATTGCAAGGTAATATTTTAAACAGATTGTTTTTAATTACTTTTGTAATGTTGCAATGTAATATTAGTTATGAATAGAATGATTTTCACCATGAAATATCACTTTTAAGGTATTTTGAAATGGATACATTTCATGTTTGCTTAGGAAACTCAGACCACAGGTCTAAAGCATTTTTGGTCATATCCTGTGAAGACACATTACATCCACTAGAGCAATAATCATTTAATGACCAACAGTCATGTTACAGATGAGTTTTCAGAATGACAAGTTATACTTATCTGGGCCATCACTGTTGGCATCCTTTTAACCTTTTGCTGTGGAACTTGTGATGTGTTTACTTTGGTTGGGATGACCAGGCATAATATATACATTATTTAAATGTTAGAGAGTATAAAAGATTGTTAGGTAATATCAATTTAAAACAGTCTTCTTTTCATTGTTAATCATTACTTTGAAAAGTTTGCAAGGTAAAACTAGTTTTGATCTGGATGACTTTTGTCGTTAAATTTCACTTTAAAGGTACTTTTTAAAGAAGATAATTTCATGTCTGCATAGGAAACTCTCAGACCTTAGGTCTAAAGAACTTTTGGTCATATCCTGTTAAGACACTTCACATCCACGTAGGCAAGTAGTATTTACTGACCAACAGTGGTGGTACAGATGAGCCTTCTGAATCAGGTTGTGTTTATCATGGCCTTCACTGTTGGCATCCAGTTAACATTTTGCTGTGGAACTTGTGATGTGTCCACTTTGGTTGGGATGACCCGGCATAATATATACTTTATCAGAATGTTAGTGTATAACAGATTGTAAGGTAAAATATTTAAATAGGTCATTTTTTCATTAATTTTACATTAATACTGTAAGGTTGCAGTGTAATAACTAGTTTCAAATAGGATGATTTTTCATCATTAAATATCACTTTAAAAGTATGTTTGAAAAGGTAAAATATCATATTTGCTTAGGAAACTATGAGACCACAGGTCTAAAGAACTTTGTGTCATATCCTGTTAAGACACTTCACATCCACATAGGCAAGTAGTATTTACTAACCAACAGTGGTGGTACTGATAAGTCTTCTGAATCAGGCTGTGTTTATCATGGCCTTCACTGTTGGCATTCAGTTTACATTTTGCTGTGGAATTTGTGATGTGTCCACTTTGGTTGGGATGACCATGCATATTATATATATCTTTTCAAGGTTACAGTATATTTTTGCAAGGTAAAGTTGTATATAGGTTGTTTTTCCATTATTTTCACAATACTTCTGTAAGATTACAAGGTAATAACTAGTGTTTAATAGGATGGTTTTTATCATTAAATAACACTTTGAAGGTTTTTTGAAAAAGGAAAATATAATGTTTTCTTAGGAAACTCTCAGACCTTAGGTCTGAAGAACTTTTGGTCATATCCTGTTAAGACACTTCACATCCACATAGGCAAGTAGTATTTACTAACCAACAGTGGTGGTACTGATAAGTCTTCTGAATCAGGTTGTGCTTATCATGGCCTTCACTGTTGGCATTCAGTTTACATTTTGCTGTGGAACTTGTGATGTATCCACTTTGGTTGGGATGACCAGGCATAATATATGCATTATTAAAATGTTAGAGTATAACAGGTTGCAAGGTAATATTTTAAACAGATTGTTTTAAATTACTTTTGTAATGTTGCAATGTAATATTAGTTATGAATAGAATGATTTTCACCATGAAATATCACTTTTAAGGTATTTTGAAATGGATACATTTCATGTTTGCTTAGGAAACTCAGACCACAGGTCTAAAGCATTTTTGGTCATATCCTGTGAAGACACATTACATCCACTAGAGCAATAATCATTTAATGACCAACAGTCATGTTACAGATGAGTTTTCAGAATGACAAGTTATACTTATCTGGGCCATCACTGTTGGCATCCTTTTAACATTTTGCTGTGGAACTTGTGATGTGTTTACTTTGGTTGGGATGACCAGGCATAATATATACATTATTTAAATGTTAGAGAGTATAAAAGATTGTTAGGTAATATCAATTTAAAACAGGCTTCTTTTCATTGTTAATCATTACTTTCAAAAGGTTGCAAGGTAAAACTAGTTTTGATCTGGTTGACTTTTGTCATTAAATTTCACTTTAAAGGTACTTTTTAAAGAAGATAATTTCATGTCTGCATAGGAAACTCTCAGACCTTAGGTCTAAAGAACTTTTGGTCATATCCTGTTAAGACACTTCACATCCACGTAGGCAAGTAGTATTTACTGACCAACAGTGGTGGTACAGATGAGCCTTCTGAATCAGGTTGTGTTTATCATGGCCTTCACTGTTGGCATCCAGTTAACATTTTGCTGTGGAACTTGTGATGTGTCCACTTTGGTTGGGATGACCCGGCATAATATATACTTTATCAGAATGTTAGTGTATAACAGATTGTAAGGTAAAATATTTAAAAAGGTCATTTTTTCATTAATTTTACATTAATACTGTAAGGTTGCAGTGTAATAACTAGTTTCAAATAGGATGATTTTTCATCATTAAATATCACTTTAAAAGTATGTTTGAAAAGGTAAAATATCATATTTGCTTAGGAAACTATGAGACCACAGGTCTAAAGAACTTTTTGTCATATCCTGTTAAGACACTTCACATCCACATAGGCAATTAGTATTTACTAACCAACAGTGGTGGTACTGATAAGTCTTCTGAATCAGGCTGTGTTTATCATGGCCTTCACTGTTGGCATTCAGTTTACATTTTGCTGTGGAACTTGTGATGTGTCCACTTTGGTTGGGATGACCAGGCATAATATATGCATTATTAAAATGTTAAGAGTATAACAGGTTGCAAGGTAATATTTTAAACAGATTGTTTTTAATTACTTTTGTAATGTTGCAATGTAATATTAGTTATGAATAGAATGATTTTCACCATGAAATATCACTTTTAAGGTATTTTGAAATGGATACATTTCATGTTTGCTTAGGAAACTCAGACCACAGGTCTAAAACATTTTTGGTCATATCCTGTGAAGACACATTACATCCACTAGAGCAATAATCATTTAATGACCAACAGTCGTGTTACAGATGAGTTTTCAGAATGACAAGTTATACTTATCTGGGCCATCACTGTTGGCATCCCTTTAACATTTTGCTGTGGAACGTGATGTGTTTACTTTGGTTGGGATGACCAGGCATAATATATACATTATTTAAATGTTAGAGAATATAAAAGATTGTTAGGTAATATCAATTTAAAACAGGCTTCTTTTCATTGTTAATCATTACTTTCAAAAGGTTGCAAGGTAAAACTAGTTTTGATCTGGATGACTTTCATCGTTAAATTTCACTTTAAAGGTACTTTTTAAAGGAGATAATTTCATATCTGCATAGGAAACTCTCATACCTTAGGTCTAAAGAACATTTGGTCATATCCTGTTATGACACTTCACATCCACATAGGCAAGTAGTATTTACTGACCAAAAGTGGTGGTACAGATGAGCCTTCTGAATCAGGTTGTGTTTATGATGGCCTTCACTATCGTCATCCAGTTAACATTGTGCTGTGGAACTTGTGATTTGTCCACTTTGGTTAGGATGACCATGCATATTATATAAATCATTTCAATGTTAGAGTTTAAATGTTGCAAGGTAAAATTATAAATATGTTGTCTTTCCATTATTTCTTGACATACTTATGTAAGGTTGCAAGGAAATAAGTAGTTTTGAATAGGATGCTTTTCATCCTTAAATATCACTTTTAAGGTATTTTTGAAAAGGGAAAATATTACGTCTTCTTAGGAAACTCTCAGACCTTAGTTTTAAAGAACATTTGGTCATATCCTGTTAAGAAACATTACGTCCATTAAGGTAAAAATTATTTAATGACCAACAGTCATGTTACAGATGAGTTTTCTGAATGACAAATTATACTTATCTGGGCTATCACTGTTGGCATCCTTTTAACATTTTGCTGTGGAACTTGTGATTTGTTTATTTTGGTTGAGATGACCGGGCATATATACATTATTTAAATGTTAAGGTATAAAAGGTTGCACGGTAATATTAAGTTTTTATAGGCTGCTTTTCATTACTAAATATCACTTTCGTAAGGTTGCAAGGTAAAACTAGTTTTCAATAGGATGATTTTTCAGCATTAAATTTCACTTTAAAGGTACTTTTTAAAGGAGATAATTTCATGTCTGCATAGGAAACTCTCAGACCTTAGGTCTCAAGAACTTTTGGTCATATCCAGTTAAGACACTTCACATCCACCTAGGCAAGAAGTATTTACTGACCAACAGTGGTGGTACAGGTGAGCCTTCTGAATCAGGTTGTGTTTATCATGGCCTTCACTGTTGGTATCCAGTTAACATTTTGCTGTAGAACTTGTGACGTGTCCACTTTGGTTGGGATGACCAGGCATAATATATACATTATTCAAATGTTAGGATATAAAAGGTTGCACGGTAATATTAAGTTTTTATAGGCTGCTTTTCATTACTAAACATTACTTTTGTAAGGTTGGAAGGTAAAACTAGTTTTGAATAGGATGACTTTTCATTGTTTAATTTCACTTTAAAGGTACTTTTTAAAGGAGATAATTTCATGTCTGCATAGGAAACTCTCAGACCTTAGGTCTAAAGAATTTTTGGTCATATCCTGTTAAGACACTTCACATCCACGTAGGCAAGTAGTATTATGACCAACAGTGGTGGTACAGGTGAGCCTTCTGAATCAGGTTGTGTTTATCATGGCCTTCACTGTTGGAATCCAGTTAACCCTTGTCCTGCTGAACCCGGAAATACCCTGACTTTGCAAACAGTGAAGATCCAGATCAGTTGGCATTCAGTATGTGAATTTATATCGTGAGCCTGGATAAAGTAATCTGATTGGCTGAAAATTAGAAATGGGTGTGGCATCTTAATTTATTCAGCATGACAAGGGTTAACATTTGCTGTGGAACTTCTGATGTGTCCACTTTGGTTGGGATGACCAGGCATAATATATACAGTATCAAAATGTTAGTGTATAACAGATTGTAAGGTAAAACTTTAAATAGGTCATTTTTCATTATTTTTACATTCATTCTGTAAGGTTGCAAGGTAATATCTAGTTTTGAATAGGATGTTTTTCATCATTAAATATCATGCCCCATGCTGGTGCCGGGCTTAGAATAGGCCAGATGTACCCTCTACGTGACGTACAAGCCGTCTAAAAGGGGCTGTCCATGACCACCCGGGCCCTCGAAATAGGTGGCTGCCTTCCGCTTCTGTGGCAGTTGGGTAAAACTCCTAACATACAGAGCAACCGTCCGTTCAACCGGTATAATTCCTGACTATAAAATTAAATTTATTGAAATGCATCTTAAATTGGAAAAAGCAAATTTCGCGAAATCTATCCTTTTAAACCTTTCCTATCTCATGTTACTAACATGCTTCATTTGTTTGTGTATCATCCTGTGCCAGTGGGTCGCACATGGGACGAAGATTATAACCTCATCTGTATTTAACATATGTGTTTGTCTTGTGTTTGTGTCATTTTTCCGAACTCTAGCATTCTCCACATTAAAAAGTAAGATGCATTTAATATTGTTAGATAAGAAACTAACCGTTTTCCAAGGTATGAAAGCTACATATCATTTGAAAGCTACATATCATCTAACACAGCTTGTTTGTTTGACTCTCTTAAAAAATTAATCCAAAATGAATCCTTCTTTCTTTAATAAACTGTTTATTTTAAATATGGATCTCCTAATGTTGAAAATAACCTTTCAATTTCCCAGATGTTTTCGGCCTCCCTTGTCTGTAGGGAATAAAATCTACAGATCACTTTCCTTCTGTAGTGGATAGGGTGTAATCCCCTATTAAAACAGGAACCACCTGTTTGCCGTGGGTGGCGTCTCGTATACTGGGAGAGGGGAACCTGATGATTGAGGAAAGCCCAGGGATCTCCAGCTTTTCAACACATCATTTTGGCCCTTATTTCAGACAGAAGAGCGGTCTGGGTTAGATCCGGCCTGGATCAATCGGCTCAGTCATGCCAAGCTCTAGAAGTGTACAACTTGTTCTTAGCTTCTTTCTCTCTTTCATACGTATCTTTATGGTACCAACCGGGCTTATTTTTCTCTTGTTCCTCTAACTTTAAGTGAGTTTCAATGGGCGACGGCTGAAGGGTCAATTAGTGGGCTTATATTGGGGCTTTGGTGGAAACCTCTGTGAGTGGCGGTTGTGGTTAGTGGGGTATGAACCCAACTGTTCATAAATTTTTCATTGGAAATTTAGATGAATAGGTGGGGAGTCATATAAACATTAGGTCGAGCTGAAGACTCTGATCTTGACACCGAGTATAATAGCAATGTAGCCTTGACGTTAGAAATAGGAGCTCCATTTCTGTTAAATGTCCCCTTGTAGGGCTCCATGGAGGGTGGGGCGCATAGCTATTGAATCAAAAACTTCATCACCATGGCATCTCGAAAACGATTTCTAGTGTTTGACTCTTCGGAGGCCGAAACGCAACCGACAACGTTTACCTTCAAAGCGAATGAGAACTTTCCAAAATTTTTAGTGATTTCTAGTAAAGAGGAAAAACAAGTCACATCGTTATCACCTTTTATAATAGAAAAACAAATTGAATCTTTAATAGGTACACCAAAAAATGCAAAAAAATTAAAAAATGGAACCCTTTTAGTCGAAACGAATAGAAAAACCCAATCAGAAAACCTTCTAAAAAACACAAAATTCTTTAATTTAAATGTCACTGTCACAGAACATAAAACGCTCAATAGTTGTAAAGGTATTATCCGTGACAGAATGCTCAAAAATGAAACAGACGAAAACATCACGGAATATCTCAAACAGCAAGGAGTAACAGCTTGCAAACGTTTCACAATTAAAAAAGACGGAAACCTGATAGAAACAAATACATTATTATTAACATTTAATTCCACCTCTTTACCCAAATCACTAAAAATTTTCTATCGAATTATACCGGTTGAAGTGTACATTCCAAATACTCTGTGGTGTTTCAACTGTCAGAGGTTTGGACATCATGAAAACGGCTGTCCTGAATTACCTGGATCAGTATGTGAAAAATGTGGTATGGGTGACTTTGACCACCATACAAATGCTTGTAAAAATGAAGCCAAGTGTGTGAACTGTCACAAAAATCATCTATCAAAATTGAATCACTGTGAAATTTGGAAAAAAGAGAAAGAAATTATGAAAATTAAAGTTACACAAAATATCACTTATTTGGACGCTAAAAAAATTCAAGAAAACCAACCTGAAATTACCTTTGCAAAAGTTGTTCAATCCCTTAACACTAAACCTGAAACAAAAGAAACTTCTTCCCAGTTTAACGAAAAAGATTCTGTCATTAAAGCAAATTCAAAAGTCATTACTCCTACTCCAAAACCTAAATCTAAACCCGCATCTACTCATCAGTCCAGACCACCAACAAAATCTCAAAACAGTTCACAAACACAGCCAAATAAAGCAAGTGGATCCCAAAGATCCAGATCCAGGAACAGGACAGCTGATCAAAAAGGAAAAAATGGAAAAGAAACAGATAAAGAACCAAATCCATACAGTAAAGGGGGATCGGCCGATCCGATCAAGTTGATCAATCGGTTCGATTCCCTCGACAGCATGGAGTTAGAGTCGCAGTCCCAGTCCCGGAGAAAACAAAAGGATTAAGTTCCTTATTTTAAAATCATCTCTCCATTCATCATGGATAAAAAATCAATTATTCAGTGGAACTGTCGAGGACTCGAGGCAAATTATAACGAAATTTTAATTTTAACAACACTACTTTCTCCGACTGTCTTTTGTCTCCAGGAAACCTTTTTAAAAACTACAGATAATATTAATTTTAAAAATTATAGTTTATATAATCATATCGCAACTGAAAATCAGAAAGCATCAGGAGGTTCATCGATCCTTGTAAAATCAAATGTTCCTCATAGACAGATAGATATAAATAGTAATTTACAAGCTGTTGCAGTAAATGTCACTCTGTCTAAATCCATAAAAAATTGTTCTCTATATCTTCCCCCACACTGTAAATTTTCTAAACACGATTTAGAAAATCTTATAAACCAGTTACCTTGTTCTTATTTATTATTAGGTGACTTTAATAGTCACAGCAAACTATGGGGTTGTCTGGATACAAATGACAAAGGAGAAATAATAGAAAATTTTATTGCAGAAAATGATTTATGTTTATTTAACGATAAACAACCAACATATCTTCATTCTCCTACAAGAAATTATTTTGCTTTAGATTTGTCTATATGCTCTCCAGATATTTACTTAGATTTTGATTGGTCAGTTCTAGATGACCTTCATTGGAGCGATCATTTTCCAATCAAAATTGAAGAAATTGAATCGACAAATGAAGACCATCATTCCCGATGGAATTTGAATAAAGCAAACTGGGAGAATTTTATGGAGCTATGTAATGAAAAATTAAAACCTGAAATGTTTAAAACAGCAGATGATATACAAGCTTTTACTGATACATTAATTCATATAGCCGAAAAATGTATTCCAAAGTCCTCGACACGTTCAAAAAGAAATAGATCTTGGTTTAATAATGATGTTAAAAATTCAATAAATAAAAGAAAATCTGCCTTACGAAAGTTCAATAGGCAGCCAACAAAAGAAAATCTAATCAATGCCAAACATATGCGAGCGAAAGACAATTAAAACGGCTAAAAGACCATCTTGGCAGCAATACGTCTCCAAACTTAACTCTAGAACTCCAGCAAAGAAAATATGGGACATGATTCGAAAAATTACTGGCAAGAATAAAAATAACAAGCATGTCCATATTAAATCAAATGGAAATATATGCTCAACAACTAAAGATATTTCTAATGCCCTAGGAGAGAATTTTCAGAAAAACTCTTCTAGTGCAAATTATTCCGAAAACTTTCACAACATAAAACAAGAACGAGAGAAAGAGCATTTAAATTTTATGTCAATAAATCATGAAAAATATAATGTACCATTCACAGCTTCAGAATTATTAGATGCCCTTCATAAATCTCATGATACAGCTGCTGGTCCTGATGATATTCATTATCAAGTTCTTAAACATTTACCCGATAACGCTTTAGAAACATTATTAAATATTTTAAATGATATTTGGATCACTGGAAAATTTCCAAAAGACTGGAGTAAAGCAACGATTATACCTATACCAAAACCAAATAAAGATCATACTGAAGCTACTAACTATAGACCTATTGCTTTGACAAGTTGTTTATGTAAAACAATGGAGAGAATGATTAATGATAGGCTGGTTTGGTTCTTGGAATCAAACCAGCTTATAACAAAATATCAAGCTGGATTCAGAAAAATTACTGTATAAACGATATTTGATTCGTTTGGAATCATTTATTCGTGATGCCTTTGTTAAAAAAGAACATGTCGTAGCTGTATTTTTTGATCTTGAAAAAGCTTATGATACTACTTGGAAATATGGCATCATGAAAGATTTACACAAATTAGGCCTTATAGGCTGAAGACCACTTTTTATTCAAAATTTTTTATTGGATTGAACATTTAATGTTTGAATAGGTAATACATTATCGGACATATTTAAACAAGAACAGGGTGTACCACAGGGAAGCATTTTATCACCTACCTTGTTTGGCATTAAAATTAACGAAATTGTTAAATGTCTGAAAGACCTTGATTGTTCTCTCTTTATTGACGATTTTGGAATATTTATTAGGTCGAAAAATATGGAAACTATTGAATTCAAACTACAACAATGTTTAAACAATATAGAAGATTGGGCAACAGAAAATGGTTTCAAATTTTCAAAAACAAAAACTCAATGCGTTCATTTTTGTCAAATACGTCAGCTACATTTAGATCCTCATCTTACCATATACGGTAGTCCCATTCCAGTCGTCAGTGAAGCAAAATTCCTGGGTCTTTTGTTAGATAACAAATTATCTTTTATCCCACACATCAAAGCTTTAAAAGCTAAATGTTTAAAAGCACTTGATATTCTTAAAGTTCTCTCCAGTTCCGACTGGGGAGGAGATATTACTGTTCTTTTAAATCTTTATAGATCTTTAATTCGATCTAAACTGGATTGTGGATCCATAGTTTATGGATCCACTAGAAAATCTTATTTGAAATCTTTGGATACTATTCATCACCAAGGTTTACATCTGGCTCTAGGGGCTTTTCGTACTTCCCCCATTGAAAGTTTATACGCTGAATCAAATGAACCATCACTGTATATAAGAAGGGAAAAATTATCTCTTCAATATGTTACTAAATTAGCCGCCAATCCACGAAATTCAGCTTATGATTGTGTTTATAATCCTAAATACGAAAGATTTTACAACAATAAACCAACGGCTATTAACATCCATCCATCCATTAAATATCACTTAAATGGTATGTTTGAAAAGGGAAAATATCATGTTTGCTTAGGAAGCTCTCAGACTATGAAGTTATACTTATCTGGGCCATCATTGTTGGCATCCTTTTAACATTTTGCTGTGGAACTTGTGATGTGTTTTCTTTGGTTGGGATAATCAGGCATGATATATACATTATTTAAATGTTAGAGAGTATAAAATATTGCAAGGCAATATCAATTTTAAACAGGCTTCTTTTCATTGTTAAACATTACTTTCAAAAGGTTGCAAGGTAATACTAGCTTTGAATAGGATGCTTTTCACTTTTAAATATTACTTGTAAGGTATTATTGAAAAAAGTAAAGATCATGCAGGCTATGGTAAGTCTCAGACCACAGGTCAAAATAAGTTTTGGTCATATCCTGTTAAGACACTTCACATCCACTAGGGCAAGTATTATTTACAAACCGACAGTGTTGGTACAGGTGAGTCTTCTGAATCAGATGTTACGTTTATCTGGGCCTTCACTGTTGGCTACCAGTTAACATTTTGCTGTGGAACTTGTGATATGTCCACTTTGGTTGGAATGACCAGGCATAATATATAAATCATTTCAATGTTAATATATGTTGTAAAGTAAAATAGTAAATAGGTTGTTTTTCCATAATTTTTACAATACTTCTGTAAGGTTGCAAGGTAAGGTAATAACTAGTTTTGAATAGGATGCTTTTCATCCTAAAATATCACTTTGAAGGTATTTTTGAAAAGGGAAAATATTATGTTTTCTTAGGAAACTCTCAGATCTTAGGTCTAAAGAACATTTGGTCATATCCTGTTAAGACACTTCACATCCACTTAGGCAAGTAGCATTTAATGACCAACAGTGGTGGTACAGGTGAGCCTTCTGAATTATGTTGTGTTTATCATGGCCTTTACTGTTGGCTTCGAGTTAACATTTTGCTGTGGAACTTGTGATGTATCCACTTTGGTTGGAATGACCATGCATATTAAATAAGTCATTTCAATGTTAGAGTTAAAATGTTGCAAGGTAAAATTGTAAATAGGTTTTTTTTTTTATTATTATTTTTTGAAATACTTCTATAAGGTTGCAAGGTAATAACTAGTTTTGAATAGGATGCTTTTCATTCTTAAATATTGCTTTGAAGGTATTTTTGAAAGGGGAAACAATTATTTCTTCTTTAGAAACTCTCAGACCTTAGGTCTAAAGAACCTTTGGTCATATCCTGTTAAGATACATTATGTTCATTAGGGTAAAAATTATTAAATGACCAACAGTCATGTTACAGATGAGTTTTCTGAATGCCAAGTTATACTTATCTGGGCCTTACTGTTGGCATCCTTTTAACGTTTTGCTGTGGAACTTGTGATGTGTTTGCTTTGGTTGGGATGACCAGGCATAATATATACATTATTTAAATGTTAGGATATAAAAGGTTGCAAGGTAATATTAAGTTTATATAGGCTGCTTTTCATTACTAAACATCACTTTTGTAAGGTTGCAAGGTAAAAGTTTTGAATAGGATGATTTTTCATCGTTACATTTCATTTTAAAAGTACTTTTTAAAGGAGATAACTTCATGTCTGCATAGGAAACTCTCAGACATTAGGTCTGAAGAACTTTTGGTCATATCCTGTTATGACACTTCACATCCACGTAGGCAAGTAGTATTTACTGACCAACAGTGGTGGTACAGATGAGCCTTCTGAATCAGGTTGTGTTTATCATGGCCTTCACTGTTGGCATCCAGTTAACATTTTGCAGTGGAACTTGTGACGTGTCCACTTTGGTTGGGATGACCGGGCATAATATATACATTATCAAAATGTTAGTGTATAACAGATTGTAAGGTAAAACTTTAATTTTTTTCATTATTTTTTCATTACTTCTGTAAGGTTGCAAGGTAATAACTAGTTTCGAATAGGATGTTTTTCATCATTAAATATCACTTTGAGGGGAAATATCATGTTTGCTTAGTCTTCTGAATCAGGTTGTGTTTATCATGGCCTTCACTGTTGGCATCCAGTTAACATTTTGCTGTGGAACTTGCGATGTGTCCACTATGGTTGGGATGACCAGGCATAATATATGCATTATTAAAATGTTAGAGTATAACAGGTTGCAAGGTAATATTTAAGCAGATTGTTTTTAATTACTTAACATTATTTTTGTAATGTTGCAATGTAATATTAGTTATGAATAGAATGATTTTCACCATGAAATATCACTTTTAAGGTATTTTTGAAATGGTTAAATTTCATGTTTGCTGAGGAAACTCTCAGACCACAGGTCTAAAGAATTTTTGAATAGGATGATTTTTTATTATTAAATATCACTTTTAAGATATTTAAGATATTACAATGAACTAAATAGGTGTTCTATCACTGTCAAAATTGCTCAGTCTGTTCATAAATAAAAGATATGGTTAGGCAGTATTTCCCTGACTTTGACACCTTCACTGTTGTTCTGTTTTGAAATGAAATCTGAAAATTAATGATAATGCCTGGTACATGTAGTTACTTTTATATGCCTTTGTCGCAGGTGCAACGAAATGACTCTGACATTCATGCATTGTTTACCATCACTGTGTTGCTTAACCCACTTTCTCTCAATAGAATGTTCCTTACAGACTGAGCAAGTTCACTTCTGATTTTAGGAATGTTTGTAGTTAATTTCTTCTCTTTTTGATAGAGCACTTCATAGCACAAAGCCTCTTCTTAACATGCTTCCATGGTTGCAGTATGGCTTAAATAAGGTCGAAAAGGATGTACGTATTTTTTTTGGTTTTGTTTTGTTTAGTTGCTATTCAAAAGGGGGTCTGCCCAGATTGTAGAGAACTTTTTTCCCTATGAATAAATTTGTTGAATAACCACTGCTCTGCATAAACCTAATTATATTCTGGAGTACAACAGACCTCACACAGTTCACAGTTCTTAAGAACATTTGGTCATTATTCTGTAGTGACACTTCACAAGCACTGAGGCAAGTACAATGTACTGACCAACAGTAATGGTGCAGATGTGGCTTCTAGCTAACTGGCATTTTATGCTTGTTTGTACCTTAACTGTTAATATTATCAATTATTTCAGTAGGATGCATAAGTTATTAAATTTGACCTTTTTATACGCCCGTTTAAAAAACGGGACATATTATGTTACGGGGTATGGTGTCCATAAACTTTTTCGTTTCCGGCTAACTCCTCCTACAGTTTACATCCGATCAAGCTGAAACTTGGTTTATAGTTAGACCATGATGTGGAGCAGCGCATATTGTTGCGGGGTTACAGTTCACCAAATGTTTGCAGGGTTATGTCCTTTGAAAATTACTGTAAACTGTTCATTTCTGGTTAACTCCTCCTATATTTTACATCCAATCAAGCTGAAACTTCATTTATAGTTAGACCATGATGTGGAGCAGTGCATATTTTTTCGAGGTTACAGTCCAATAAATATTAGCAGAGTTATGCCCCTTTAAAAATTTCTGTAAACTTTTCATTTCTGGCTAACTCCTCCTACAGCTTACATCTGATCAAGCTGAAACTTGATTTGTAAGACAATGATGTGGAGCAGCGCATATTGTTTCAAGGTTACAGTCCACCAAATATTAGCAGAGTTATACCCCTTTGAAAAGTTCTATTAATTTTTCTTTTCTGGCTAAATCCTCCTATAGTTTACATCCGATCAAACTGAAACTTCATAAATAGTTACACTATGATTTGGAGCAGCGCATGTTATTTCAAGGTTACAGTGCACCAAATATTGGCAGAGTTATGCCCCTTTGAAAGTTTTTGTAAACTTTTTGTTTCTGGCTAACTCCTCCTACAGTTTACATCCGATCAAGCTGAAACTTGCTTTGTAGTTAGACCATGATGTGGAGCAGTGCATAGTATATCAAGGTTACAGTCCACCAAATGTTAGCAGTGATAAACCCCTTTGAAAATTTCTATTAATTTGTTTTTCTGGCTAAATTCTCCTACAGTTTACATTCGATCAAGCTGAAACATCATAAATAGTTACACGATGATGTGGAGCAGTGCATATTATTTCGAGGTTACAGTGCACTAAATATTGGCAGAGTTACATCCCTTTGAAAGTTTTTGTAAACTTTTTGCAGCATATTGTTTAGAAGTAATAGTGTGCAAATTTTACCTTATAATAAGTATATTTTTTGCAAATAACTAAAGTTATGGCCATATGGGCAAGTTATTTATTTTTTTAAACATCTTCTTTTATTAGATTTGCAAGGAAATGTTGCCATTATTAAATCTTTATAAATACATTTATTAAATGGTACAGAATTAAGAAGCTTGACTAATATCAAAACTTATAAACATATTTTTTTTTTTTTTTTTTTTAATACTCTTCTGATTTGGCTTCCTTGAAGAACAAAAATAAAATCAGTATAAAACAAGTTAAAGGTTTACAAAAAAATTTCTTGCAGCATTTTTTTTTTTTGGTTGTTTATTTTTGTATTGTTATTGTTTGGTCCGATATTGAAGTATAGGAAAAACAAATCAGCCAAAGGCTCATATGAGCTTATAATACAGCCATGCTTCTGTCGTGTATCCTTCATCCTAAAGCACTTCTCCCTAGATGCAGCAAACTTCTCCCTATTTTCCCAGGAGGGGAGAAGTCACTTCTCCCTTAATTTCTGGGCCAGCTTGGACCCTTAGGTTACAGTTCACCAAATATCAGCAGAGCTATGCCTCAATGAAAATTTTTAATTTTTTTTTTTGTAATTCCACTTACAGTTTATATCCAGAACACTGAATTATACAGGTGCCAGTTTATGTGCTACAGCTTATTACTTGCTACGGGCGTATAATGCCACACTTGGCGGAGCTCTTGTTAGTATTTTTAAAGGGACAAATGACTTGATCACACAGGAAACTCACATCAAAGTTCTTGAAAAAAAAATGGTCAGTATCCTATAATGATACTTCACATGCACTGAGGCAAGTCAAATCTGCTGATCACCAGAGATGGTGCAGATGAGGTTTCTGGATTGTGTGTTACGTTCACTATGGCCTTCACTGGTGACATGCAATTTACAGTTTTGCTATGGAACTTGTGTGATGTCCTATTTGGTTAAATGATCAGGTTTCATATTTGCAATGGTTAGGTTCCATTGAAAGAAAAACCCTCAACATAGTGCATGTATTTACCTCCTTATATGGGTAGGTTTTGGTTAAAGTTTTAACATCACAGTTTATGGATTTTTGATAGGGCAAAACTCCTGTTTACAAAGCAAAGCCTTCCATTCATAGTAGTGGTGGTCGGGTGGTGCGAAGGTGTCGTGTAGCTTACGTCACCGGGGTGACCAGCTGATATTGGCTTACAGTTGGGAAAGGCCTGCTATCCTTGTAGCAGGTTAGGATAGAGGGGGAATGTTTTTATTTCTTCTGTTTCTTTACTTTCATTCCTGTTCTTCTTTCTTCCCTGTCCCTCTTTTTAATCTCCTCTACTATCTCTTCTATCTTTTTTCTCCTTTTCACTGGGAGACGACACAAAATGATCCACAAGGGTTGTCATGTCATTAAACCCCAACACAACCAAATCCATCCATAGTTCTGGAGAACATTTTGTCAATAATCTTCAAAACTAAGTGTACTATGGGCAAATTCAATATGCCTCTCATAAAATTCCAGGCCCAGTTGTTCAAAGCGTCGTTAGCTTAACGAGCTCGTTAAGGGTCATTTCGTTAACTGTTTTAGCGAATTCAATATACAATATTCTGATATTTTTTGCTGAAAAAATGTGAGTAGCTTTTGCAATGCATAAGCTACTCACATTTTTTCAACAAAACATTTCAGCATATTTGCGTATCACTCGATGTAAATTTTAACGAATCGTTAACTAACGACATCGTTAGCTTTGAACAACTGGGCCCTGAATTGATGATTTAATGTTAAGATATGGAATAGACAGTCAGTTATTGGATACTCATAAGATATTGTCCTTGCTTCAAAGAACCACATGTTACCCATTTACTGTTTCTACAAGATTTCCAAAAAATTAGATTGGACTGCATACTTTTGGCATAAATTTCAGGACAGTATTAAACCCATGACAGCTACATCACTAAGCACAGAATGAGACATTTTTATGCCCCTGCATCGGATGATGCCGGGGGCATACAGTTTTTAGGTTTTCTGTATGTACATACCTGTTAGACTCTGGTTAAGGCATTTGTACCAGGTAGAATTTTGCAGTTTTATAGTCAGTACCCCACAGTGGTGGCATCCGTGTACTGTGGACACATTTCTAGTTTTATTCGTGATTAAAAATGATAAATTTGGTCTGAATTTTGCAAAGTAAAATGCATCTGAAAATTCCAAAGGTTAACCAGTATGCAATGATAGGCTGAAACTCTATGAAAATAGGGAGTTTTTCCTAGAATTCAAAGTCTGACTACCCTTCTGAACAAAACAGGTGATATTCAACATCAGAGTAATGGTTTGGGACCTCACAGTAAAAGGCATTCTCCTCACTGTAGTCAATCTCATCATAAGTTGTCATCATCTTTTACAAGAACTGGGTGTCTGGGCTTCACGTACTCTTCCCATATTATGTCAATCTCTGTGCTGCCCATCTTATTAGAAATCAGCATTTTTTGAGTGCCTTGACAATGATAGCTAGGTGTAACACAGCCCATGTCTCAATGATCAGTTTGCAGATATCTAGCAGTTCTGGTGTTTTCATCCTTCCAGTAGCCTTGAAGGAGTGACTGTCACTAGTGTACCAGTTATTCCACTTCTGCTGTAGCAGTACTTCCATGGGCTTGTTCATTGAGACATCTAGAGGCTGTGATACAAATGTCATTCCACCCAGGATGATAGCCAGTCTGGTTTAGTGGTTATCACATAGTAGCTCCTTAACTTTGTTAGATTTGTAGCATTGGAAACTGTCTGGAACTAGCAGATTTTTCTCTCATAGGTCTGACCACTCAGTCTTTTTTTTATGCCCCCGTCATTTTCAATGGGGTGCATATAGTATCACTGCTGTCCATACGTACATCCGTCCCGTCCGTCCAATTCAACCAGTACGTAACACAAATGGTTTCCGTGCAATATCTTTTGAAAAGGTTGTTATTTTGGATTTAAATTTTATACACATGTATATAATCATAACATATAGGTCAAGTTCGATTTAGGGTAAAATCCACCAATTATTTTTGGAGTTATGGCCCTTTTTCAACTTAGAAAAATTTTCAACTTTGAAAAATGATTTCTGTTCAATATCTTTTGAAAAGATTAGTGTATTGGATTCAAACTTTATACACAGGTATATAATCTTAAAATGTAGATCAGGTTTGATTTAGGGAAGAAAGCACCAATTATTTTGGGAGTTATGGCCCTTTTCAACTTTGAAAAATGGTTTCTGTTGCATAACTTTTGAAAAGATCAGTGTATAGGATTCATATTTGATTTAGGGTAAAATCCACCAATTATTTTTAAAGTTACGGCCCTTTTTCAATGAAAAAAAAATAGTTGAAAAATGGTTTCCGTTGGATATCTTTTAAAAAGATCAGTGTATTGGATTCAAATTTTGTACACAGGTATATAATCATAAAATGTAGGTCAAGTTCGATTTAGGGTAAAATCCACCAATTGTTTTGTGAGTTATGGCCCTTTCTCAACTTTGAAAAATGGTTTCCATTCCATAACTTTTAAAAAGAATAGTGAATTGGATTCATATTTTATACACAAGCATATAATTATAAAATATAGGCCAAGTTCGATTTAGGGTAAAATCCACTGATTATTTTTGGAGTTACGACCCTTTTTCAACATTGAAAATAGTTTCCGTTTGATATCTTTTGAAAACATTAGTGTATTGGATTCATATTTAATACACAGGTATATAATCATAAAATAGAGGTCAAGTTCGATTTAGGATAAAATCCACCCATTATTATGGGAGTTATGGCCCTTTTCACCTTCAAAAAATGTTTTTCCTTTCGATATTTTTTTAAAAAAGATTTGTGTATTGGATTCATATTTTATACACAGGTATATAATCATAAAATATAGGTCAAGTTTGATTTAGGGTAAAATCTGCCAATTATTATGAGAGTTATGGCCCTTTTTTCAACTCTATTTTTTTGCAAAATGCCTGTGTGTGGGTGAGGATGGCCGTGGGCAGGGGGCATCTGTGTCATAATGACACATTTCTAGTCTCATACTAATTTGATTCTGTCTTTCATTAAGGTAATCTCTTCCTTCATGAGACATTTTGCTGCTGACTATTATGCCCTTCAGAGATGCAGCCACTTGAGTGATCAGTTCCAGCACAGAACCAGCCAACATATACAAAGTGACAAGCACATCACTACAAAAAGCTTTGAAATGAGAAAAAATCTTTACTTGGACAAAGAATCCATCTTACTGTTAGAACACAAAGAAAATGATGCATACAAGTTACTGCATTACTCAGATACATGATGAAATCTAAATATGTACAGACTACTATGTATTTTAAACTAGGTTCAGTAACAAATCCAGTGCTTAAATTATGAAATATAATAACTATTTCCTTGAAATATGCCTTCAGCATTGTGTTACATTCTAATGCTACAAGCTATCGGTTCCCTCTGATAAAGTTCAATCCCAAGTTCACATTACGAAAACACGCCTATTCAAATATATAGAAAATTTCACCTCGAAAAACTGAAAATTTTAAGATGAAAATCTCTAATATTTTTCATATTTCTGCTCAAAACATAGATTGTGGGTACTCGTTAGAACCACCTTGGTGAGGCAGTTCTAACAAGTACCACAATCTATGTTTTTGAGCAGAAATAAGAAAAATGATGTATACCCCTGTAAACCCCAGTTTTACTATATAAAAGTGGGGTTTAGGGGGTCAATATTATATAGGCGTGTTTTCGTAATGAGCATTATCTTTTGACTGGTCACCTCTCAGAACTATATCTTGCTATCAGGGCCCAGTTGTTCAAAGCGTCGTTAGCTTAACGAGCTCGTTAAGAGTCATTTCGTTAACTGTTTTAGCGGATTCAATACACAATATTCTGATATTTTTTGCTGAAAAAAAAAAAAGCTACTCACATTTTTTCAGCAAAAAATTTCAGCATATTCGCGTATCACTCCATGTAAATTTTAACAAATCATTAACTAACGACATCGTTAGCTTTGAACAACTGGGCCCAGATTATCTCACAAGCGTCAACTTAGGGAATCCACTGGTGGCTGAAACCTGGTCACCCCTGTCTGTTTGTCTGTTTAGGAATCAATTCTATAAGACAGTTTTACCAAATTCTCACCCAACATAAATTCCTATCCTCATAATACAACACTCTGTTTTGAAGGTCAGCTTTTTTGCTCTTCTCTATCAATATTCAGCTCTAATATCCAAAATTGTCTTCTATCAGGGTAATATAAGGCCATCTCTGTATTCAGCTGCTGAGTCAGCCGACTGTGTCTCTTTGCTCATGTTGTAATGCACTAGTCATTTGTAACCATTGCCCTCCCACTTACGGGGACTAGCGGGGCCAATGACTTTTTGTCTATCACAGTCCTGCTAAAAGTCCTGCTCTGGAGGGACATATTGAAATCATTCCTCTGCCCTTGTTCCCGCTCTTTTGAAAAGTATAATTCCATGGAGGTGTATTTTGCATAATATGCCACAAGCCTAACACTTACTCTGCACTCCAGGAAATCTCAAAGTATCACTGCACTGCACATCAGCTCTCAGGCCATCCCCAAACCATCCCCAACCCATCCGTATAGATGGGGTAACAGTGGCACAAATACCTGGTGCATAAGCTCATCTGTATATTTGGTTCCTGAGAGTTCCAGCCCTGTTGACCACGGTCAACAACCCAAACTCTTATACCAAGCTACTAAATGCATGCCTTCTCTATAAAGCTAGCATTACAAGAGAGCCTGGAAATTAAGTTTGTTGGTACATGTATCTCTCTTGGGCAATTATCGATCAGTACTGTTTCGGGGTGGTCAGGTGGTGCGAAGGTGTCGTGTAGCTTACTGTTGGGCAAGACCTGCTGCCCTTGTAGCAGGTAAGGGTAGAGGGGGAATGTTTTTATTTCTTCTGTTTCTTCACTTGCATTTCTGTTCCTCTTTCTTCCCTGTCCCTCTCTTCCTTCTCCTCTACTATCTATTCTATCTCTTTTCTCCGTTTTTCTGGGAGACAACACAAAACGACTCACAAGGGTTGACGTGTTGTTAAACCCCAACTCAATCAATGATCAGTACTGTTCACATGCTCTGTAGATTTCTTTGATATTTATTCTCCCATAGCTCCTTCACAACTGACCAAGTTCCAGTAGGAAGTCTGCTTTAATCATAGCCTTTTCTATTTTCTCGATAACATATTAATTTCCCTACATAAACAGTATACAGTGCTCCAGATAGCCTCTGTCCAGCCATAAATAATGGATTCTTTTGCACCATATGAAACTTAGCTAGTCCCAAATACAGACGCATTCTACAGAATATGTTGCAGCTTTTCAGGTAACCCATAAGAGTGCAACATCGTGTCTGGTTTTAGATAAATTAGCCTGAATCAGAAGAGGTTCAGTGCCATATATATCAGTGTGTTTTCCGTAAATACCCCAAAATATTTAACCCTTTCTCTGCCAAATATATAGTGAAAAGTACTCCTCAGTGCCAAATATTTTTTAATAACTCTCTTAGAGCAGAGTACTACTAGTAAATTCTTTATATCTTAGGAACTCATAAAGGGATCAAACATGGTTTTTCATGCATTAAGATTTGCCAGGTCCCGTGGAAGGTGTTGAAAACCAAGGCCAAAGGCCGCGGTTTTCAACACCTCTCAAGGGACCTGGCGAATGTTAGTGCATTGAAAAACCATGTTTGATTGCTATTATTGCATAAAAACTGAAAACATTTGCTACATTTCACGTTATTTCTTGCACTATTTTGTTTCACTTTTCACCAATGTCTCGTGAATGAAATTTCCATGGACTATGCTCGTTCTAGGGCTGGGCAGAACATATCTCCGGACGGCAGCAATTCTATGGCCCTGGTACAGGCATATTGAAAGTTGCGTAGCCATGCATTAACAGCGCATGAATTGCCTTGTTAATACACAGCTTTTCACCAGTTAATGCACGGCTGTTAATAACGTGCGGCACTGCTTTTTATGCAATAATAAAGGTACCATGATCAAATTTTGACTATGGCTTTATTAGCTCACCTGAGCACAAAGTGCTCATGGTGAGCTATTGTGGTCAGTCAATGTCCGTTGTCCATCGTCTGTCGTCCGTAGTGCGTCATGCATCGTGCGGCGTCAACAATTGCTTTAAAAGCCTACTCCTCCTACACCTCTGGGCCAATTGACTCGATACTTGTAGGAAGCATCGGGGTGACTTATAGATCAAAAATAGCTAAAATCGTGCCGAACGGAAATCCAAGATGGCCGCAATGGCCGCCATCTTGAAAATCTATTTTTCGCTTCTTCTCCTGAACCGAAAGGCCAATTGACTCCAAACTTGCTAGGAAGCATTGGGGTGACGTAGATCAAAAATAGCTAAAATCGTGCCGATTGGAAATCCAAGATGGCCGCCATCTTGAAAATCTACTTTTCGCTTCTTCTCCTGAACCGAAAGGCCAATTGACTCCAAACTTGCTAGGAAGCAGCGGGGTGACTTGTAGATCAAAAATAACTAAAATCGTGCCGATCGGAAATCCAAGATGGCCGCAATGGCCGCCATCTTGAAAATCTATTTTTCGCTTCTCCTGAACCGAAAGGCCAGTTGACTCCAAACTTGCTAGGAAGCATCGGGGTGACTTGTAGATCAAAAATAGCTAAAATCATGCCAATCGGAAATCCAAGATGGCCGCCATGGAAGCCATCTTGAAAATATATTTTTCGCTTCTTCTCCTGAACCGAAAGGCCAATTGACTCCAAACTTGCTAGGAAGCAGCGGTGTGACTTGTAGATCAAAAATAGCTAAAATCGGAAATCCAAGAGGGCCGCCATGGCAGCCATCTTGAAAATCTGTTTTTCGCTTCTTCTCCTGAACCAAAAGGCCATTTGACTCCAAACATGGTAGGATGCATTGGGATGACTTGTAGATCAAAAATGGCTAAAATCGTGCCGATCGTAAATCCAAGATGGCTGCCATGGCAGCCATCTTGAAAATCTATTTTTCGCTTCTTCTCCTGAACCGAAAGGCCAATTGACTCCAAACTTGCTAGGAAGCAGCGGGGTGACTTGTAGATCAAAAATAGCTAAAATCATGCCGATCGGAAATGCAAGATGGCTGCCATCTTGAAAATCTGTTTTTCACTTCTTCTCCTGAACCGAAGGGCCAATTGACTCCAAACTTGCTAGGAAGCATCGGGGTGACTTGTAGATCAAAAATAGCTAAAATCATGCTGATTGGAAATCCAAGATGGCCGCCATGGCAGCCATCTTGAAAATCTATTTTTCGCTTCTTCTCCTAAACTCAAAAGCCAGTTGACTCCAAACATGGTAGGAAGCATCGGGGTGACTTGTAGATCAAAAATGGCTAAAATCGTGCTGATCATAAATCCAAGATGGCCGCCATGGCGGCCATCTTGAAAATCTATTTTTTGCTTCTTCTCCTAACCCCAAATGCCAATTGACTCGAAACTTGGAAGGAAGCATCGGGGTGACTTATAGATCAAAAGTCGCTAAAATCATTCCAATGGGAAATCCAAGATGGCCGCCATGGCCACCATCTTGAAAATCTATTTTTCGATTCTTCTTCTGAGCCGAAAGGCCAACCGACTCCAAACTTGGTAGGAAGCATCGGGATGACTTGTAGATCAAAAATAGCTAAAACCATGCTGATCCGAAATCCAAGATGGCCGCCCTGATGGCCATCTTGAAAATATTTGTTTAGCTTCTTCTCCTAAACCCAAAAGCCAATTGATTTGAAACTTGGTAGGAAGCATCGGGGTGACTAATAGATTAAAAAATGGCTAAAATCGTTCTGATTGGAAATCCAAGATGGCTGCCATGGTGGCAATTTTGAAAATCTATTTTTCATTTCTTCTGATCTGAAAGGCTTATTGGCTTTAAACTAGGTAGGAAGCATCAGGGTGACCTGTAGATCAAAAATATATAAAATCATCCATATCAGAAATCCAATATGGCCGCTATGGCGGCCATCTTTAAAATCTATTTTTCGCTCCTTCTGCTGAACTGAAAGGCCATTTGACTCGAAACTTGGTAGGAAGCATTCGGGTGACTTGTAGATCTAAAATAGCTTAAATTGTTTGGATCGGAAATCCAAGATGGCTGTCGTGGTGGCCATCTTGAAACTCTTTTTTTTTTACTTTTTTTCCTGAACCAAAGGGCCAGTTGATTTGAAAATTGGTAGGAAGCATCCGGATGACTTGTTGATATAAAAATAGCTAAAATCATTCCGATTGGAAATCTAAGATGGCGGCCATCTTGAAAATATATTTTTCTTTACTTCTTCTGAACTGAAAGGCCAATTGACTCGAAACTTGATAGGAAGCATCAGGGTGACTTGTAGATCTAAAATAGCTCAGATGGTTGCGATAGGAAATCTCAAATTGCGGCTATGATGACCATCTTGAAAATCTGTTTTGAACTTTTTCCCCTGAACCGAAAGGGCAATTGACTTAAAGTTCATTGGAAGTATCAAGGTGACTTGTAGATCAACAGTAGCTAAAATAATTCTGATTGGAAATCCAAGATGGCTACCGTCTTGTTTATGTTTATTATATTTCCCTGCCACTGTGCTGTTTACATGTATAAAATCATGATTCTTCAGAAACCACTTAGGCAATTGCAACCAAATTTCACATTGATCTTCTGTTGAAATGTGATTGAGAGTTTGTTCAAATGATCACGCTCCATTGACTGTCATGCCATATATAATATTCTTCTTCAAAATTAAGAACTGCTTAAAGGATGATCTTTTCATTAGTTGCGATGACAGGATTGGAAAAATGTTACATAACATCTGCATATCTGCACTCGCAATGCTACTCAGGTGAGCTACCCGTGGCCCTCGGGCCTCTTGTTATTTGATTCATTGTCTTTCTTTAGTGTGCAACATAACTGATGAAATCATCAAAGCATCAGATGAATGCATACAGAATCATGTCTGCAGTCATGACCGATCTGTGTAAACAGCCTCAGAAGTGAAAGTAGCTTGCAGTGTGTGGGTTTAAAATTCATTGATAAGACCAGTACTGGAAAGCTAAGTACCTTTGATTGATCATAGCTAGAGCAGATGAACAAAGAAAAAAAACCCAAAGGTCACCCGAATTCTACTTAAGGTAATTCATATCATCATAATCATGATAATCGGATTTTTGATTATTGTGCAGACACAGGGGCAACATCCACATCAGTGGGCCCCCTTCCAGATAGCTGGCTTGCTGCATGCATGGCATATCTCACACCAGATCTCCAGGTATATCTATCATGAGGGTTGATAGCAGAGAGCTTCCACTCTCTGCAATCCCTCTGTCAGCTGCTTCCATGTCATCTTGGGCCTCCCAGGCCCACGCTTTCCATCAACCTGTATGTCAAAGGCTGTCTTGACTGCACCATTGGAGTGTTCCACATATCCATACCATCGGAGTCTTCTCTCCTTAAGAATGAGGTCCAGATCCTCAATGCCAAGCTGTGCAAGTAGCTCATTGGACCTGGTGGTGACAATGTCTTGCGGCCTGACATTGCAGATCTGTCTGATCATTGCCCTGTCATTTCCCTGCAGACACTGGAGGTTTGGCTTTGTCAATGGCCAGGTCTCGCTGGCGGGGAGTATTGCACTCCACACGCAAGAGCTGTACACACGGCCACGTGTTTTGAAAGAGAGATGGCATGAAGAGAGAACTGGTAGCAGATCCTTGAACTTCTTCCAGGCAGTTTTCACACGTGTTGTGGTTGAAAGTTCACAGCCTGCTGCTGAGAGCATGTCTCCTATGTAGCAAAAGGAAGCTACCACGTCAAGCTTGTCAGGTCTGACCTGGACTTCCTTCTGTGGTCTGCCATCCAAGGGGCATGCAGTTTGCTGGCACCTTGTACATCTGTAGTCAGGGTCTTTTGTCAAGCGCTTGAGCCCACTCCATTTCTTGTGCACCCAGTGCTTGCAGCCATTGCAGAAGATGCTGTTGCTGCCCACTCCAGTGTGACAGATAGTGCATGGAAACTCACCTGAACTCTGCAGAAGGTCCAGTCCAGTACTGCAGACCATGATCTTTGTTTTTCCTGCATTACTGTCAGTCCTTTCTTCTCCATTGCTTCTTTCCAAGTCAAGAGCCTCCTGACACATACCTCAAGTGATTCAGCGATGATAACAAGATCATTGGCATAGAAGTCCTCCCAGGGTTCAAGCACAATGATGAAGAGCAGTGGGCTGAGTACTGATCCTTGGTGAACACCTACCTTCACTTCAAACTCTTCACTGTACCCCTCACCAACATGGCTATGGCTCCACGCATTTGTGTACCAGTTGCACAATCCACTCCTCCTCACTAAGTTTTCTCAGCGCCCACCAGATGACCTTCCGAGGTACTCGATCAAACGCCTTCTCCAGGTCTATGAAAGCCATGTAGAGTCTCTTGTTGGCAGCTAGATACTTCTCTTGCAGTTGCCTGACAACAAAGATTGCGTCTGTAGTGACTCTGCCTGGGAGGACGCCAAACTAGGAATCGTCAGTTGACACCAACTGTCTGATGTGGCCGTCCACAATCCTCTCCAGGATTTTCATAACCTGTTCTGTCAGCTTGAGACTGCGGTAGTTGCCCCTTTCCAGTGCGTCCCTATTTCCCTTGTAGAGGCAGACAATGAAACTCTACCACCAGTCTTAGCATACCTTGCCGTCACGAATGATTGCAGCTGCAAAGTCAGGGATCATGGAGGCGCCCATGTCACCGGCTGCTCGTATCATCTCCACCACTATGTGTGATGGGCCCTGTGCTTTGCCAGCCTTCATCTGTGATAGCCTTCTCAATCATATCAATGGTGATTGGGATGGGTGGGCCTTCCACTGGTGGTTAATAAGACAGGTGGTCTGGGCCCCAGCCAAACTCAATGTTGCTAAACAAGGATGACATTTCTTACTCTCTAGCAGGTGCAATTAAGTTCTTTTTTTTATTTTATTGGCCTTGGTGGCTCAGTTAGATGCAGGTCTGACTGGTGCAGGCTCAACCCTTGCTGGGTAGCCAACATTCTTTCATGGAGACTTGATTATGAAATACTTTCTATGTCTATTTTCTTCCTGTCCATTTTCTCCCTTCTGCTGATTCAAGAAGGGCATTTGTCAGTTTCTGGCAAAAGAATGTGCACAATACTGGTTAACCTCTTAGAGGACTAAGCCTGTCAAGTGAAAGTGTGGTTAGAGAAACTGACTGCATTCAAAATGACCCTGTAGGGTTGCCTGGGCTGTAAAACAACAACACAATCAAATAATATTACCGTAACTTAATTCCTTTTGCTGCAGAATCATTTTACATTGCTGGACAGGGTTCCAGGTTTGAACATTATACAAGCAATTCTCATATCCTAGTTCTTAAGAATTTTAACTGCACAATACAGTAACCTATAGATAATGTGCTATATTTATACCCCTGACATACAAAGTATGTGGGTGTATATAGTTTTCGCTTTTCCGTTCATCCGTTCATTCGTACATACATTTGTTCATTTGTCTTTCCATCACAGGGTCAAAAGTTTTTGCATTAAAGTATATAAGACCTCATATTTTGAAGACCCTTTGATGGATTTCATTCATATTTGGCATGAAGGTAGATAATAGGTCTAAAGTTTTTATCAGCACCATCCCTACTCTGGGGGTGACCTTCGGGTTAAGGTCACAGACTTAGAATTTTCATAAAAAAGTCAAAAGTTTTTTGTGTTTAAGTTTATATAGCTATATCATCAAGACCCTTGAGGAATTTCATTTATATTTGAATTTTTGGTAGATATTGGCCTAGAGTCTTACTCAGCATGATCACCACCCCGGATGTGACTGAGGTCAAGGTCACAAACTTAGAATTTTTATATAAAAGTAAAAGATTTTGCGTTTAAGTCTATATAGCCATATCATCAAGACCTTTTGTTAAATTTCATTATCTACTAATTGAAAGGTTGAGCGGATATAGCTATCAGCAAGGAATCTGTTCCTCTGTCCGTCTGTCAGTTGAAGCATTATTCCTTCATACTTTATTTTTGTCTTAGGGTCAAAGTTTTTACTTTAAAGTTTATAAGACTTTATATTATGAAGACCCTTTGAGAGATTTCATTCATATTTGGCCTGATGGTAGATATAGGGCTTAAGTTTTTATCAGCACCAACCCTACCCCAGGGGATAACCTTGGGGTCAAGGTCACAGACTTAGAATTTTCATAAAAGTCAAAAATTTTTGTGTTTATGTTTATATAGCTATACCATCAAGACCCTTTGAGGAATTTCATTTATATTTTACATGTTGGTAGATATAGGTCTAGATTTTTACTCAGCATGATCCCCATCCTGGGGTATGACCTTGAGGTCAAGGTCACAGACTTAGAAATTTCATATAAAAGTAAAAAAAAAAATTGCATCTAAGTTTATATAGCTATACCATCAAGACCTTTTGATGAATTTCGTTATCCTCCTACTGATAGGTTCTGGGGATATAGCTATCAGTGTGGAATCCATCTGTCTAGCCATCCATCGGTCTGTCCATAAACGCATAATTGTGCACCCCATAACTCCTAAGTACCCTTTGAGCTATTTTCATGAAACTGTCAGGTTGTAAAGGACATTTAGTAGGGGTGTTGGGTAGAAGAAAGACAACTCTAACTGACTTGGTCCATGAGTTATATCCCCTTTCCAAAATTGTAAAAATATTGTGTGAACCATAACTTTAAAACATATTAAGATATTTTCATGATACTTCACCAGTATGTAGAGAACATTGAGTAGGCATATCACATTCAAGAATGACACTCTAACTGACTCCATTCTGCAGTTTTTGGCCTTGGTTAATTTAAATCTTGTGTGGGCAATAACTCTAAAAATTCCATAAGATATTTTTGTGATACTTCACCGATATGTAGAGGACATTAAGAAGTCAGGTCACGTTATAATTTTCATTAAAATTTATATAGCTGTATTATGAAGACCCTTTCATTGGTTTCATTAATATCAAGCATGATGGACTATATAGGTCTAAAGTTTTTCTCAGCACCATCCCGGCCTTGGTGGCTCAGTTGGATGCGCCGTCCGACTGGAGACCAGGAGGTCGCGGGTTCAACCCCCGCCGAGGTCGGCAACATTCTTTCATGGAGATTGATCATGAAATATTTTCTACGGTCATTTTCTCCCTTCGGCTGATTCAAGAAGGGCAGTTGTCAGTTTCTGGCGAAAGAATGTGCACAATACTGGTTAACCGCTTGGAGGACTAAGCCTGCCCAGTAAACGTGTGGTTAGGTAAACTGACCGCGCTCGACATGACCCCATTGGGTTGACTGGGTCGTAAAACCTCAACACAAACAAACATCAGCACCATCCCCAAGCTGGGGTATGGCTTTTAAGTCAAGGTAACAGACTTTTCATACAAATGTCATTTTTGCTTATATTATAAAGACTGATTGATCACACTGGTCTATGGTGATAGTTATAGGGCTAGTTTTAATTAGCTCAATCCCTGCACCTGTTCCTGACCTTTGAGGTCAAGGGCTTCACATTATGTGTGATTGAATTCTTTCAGTGTTATAACATAAAGCATACAACTGCCATCTCCAGAGTCAAAGCTACATACTTTGTGCTCTTTAAAAAGTGGCGGTAGCTCTGTTCAGGGGTATACATGCCCCACTGGGCACTTTGTCTAGTCTATTCTGTTCATACCTTCCACAGAAAAAAACGACTGTACAGTCGTCCCATACAGTCTTAATCCAGAAGGCCCCTTAGGCAGTCACCTGTGTGACGTCATTCCTCCCGCTCTTTTGATCAAGTGTCAGTTTCTTTTCTGTTGACGAGAAAGTAAACAGGATTTTTTTCTATGGGTGAAAGAAACCTTTGTTTTCTTCCTTTTTCTCCAGTTGAAATTATAATCTTTGTTCTTTCTTATATTCCTTTATCATGCCTTTCACTGTTCATACTTCCTTTTGTTATAAATAATTTTTCAATTTCTTGTAATTATCCATTGCTCGTTCGTTGTAATGAGTTTTCACGACTTTCATGACTATTCTTCTTGGTGAATGTGGTCATATAAAATCATGTTGGGATAATCATAACAGGTGCATAAAATGCTCTTCTTGTTCCAGGGAATCAACCTGCTCTACATGTAGCTCCTGGTCAGATAAAACCTGGAAACTTGTCGAAGAAAGAAGAACTTAAGCTTCTAGAAAGTGGGTCATGGCTAAGAAGAAGAAGAGATCGCAGAAAGCCATGTCTGAGTCATCAGACAAAGAAAATTGGATGGGATCACCACCCCACATGGCCCTGCTGCCTGGGGGAGGATCCATCCAGGTGGCAACTCCAAGGGTACTTGTACCCGGAGGAATGTAAGCACCGGCCACCAGCCATTCGCCCAATGGACAAGAAAACATCACTGAGCGGCCACCAGTCACTGGTCACTGGTCAAATGGGCATTGCACAAGAATTTTCAAGTCAGTCAATCACCGTTCACTGGCCATCCAGCCACTGGTCATTGGACTTAGAAAATATTAACACAGAGGAAAGTCAATATTCACCGGCCACTGATCACCGGTCGTCAGACTTTATATCAAACTACATTTAGTGAGACTCATGCCATGGGCATGGAGTTCACTAATAATAACTCAAAAAGAGTTTTATTACTCCCTGGAACCGGACTTAGTAATATGTCTGATCCCAGTGTTGTTAGGGGTGGGTTGAAGTTTTCTTGAAATTCAATGATAAGTTGAAAATAACAGATGAAGAATCTGTCATAAAAAGCCCAATATTTCATAACAAACATATCCAGATTGATGGCAACACAATATTTTATGATAGTTGGTACAGAAATGGAGTGAGATTTGTAAATGACTTATTAAAGGAGAATGGGGAATTTTACAATATTCAAGAATTTTCAGAAATATATGGGATCAAAATGAACTATCTACAATACTGGGGAACACTGAATGCAATTAAAACCTACCTAAGAAAAGAGAAGATAGCATTAACTAAAAAAAGTCCGAATCCATTTATACCTAGCCATATATTGCCTATAAAACAAAACAAGCAGGGAGCTAGGAAAATGTATGACATCTTAAATACAAATGATGAAATACCAACTGGAAAACAGTCATGGAATAAAAAATATAACTTTGAAGAGAAAGACTGGAAAACCATATATATGTTTCCCTTCAAAACAACAACATACTCTCTTTTGCGTTGGTTCCAGGTAAGTCTAAATCATAACATATTAGTTACGAATAAATTGCTACACTATATGAAAATTAAAGAAGACTCTATTTGTACCTTTTGTACACAAGAAGAAGAAACAATTACTCACCTATTATGGCAATGTAATGTAACTAAAGTGTTTTTGAATTTTGTCACAACTTGGTTGCAGAGTTTTAACATTTATATTGAATTGTCTGAAGAACTGTTTCTATTTGGCTTAGAAAAAGAACAAAGATTAACAAGTATCATGAAGTTTTTGTTACTATATACCAAATACTACATTTATTGCTGTAGATGTAATAAACAGCCACCAATTGTTACCGTATATAAAAAAAGATTACATTTTATGTACAAAATTCATTTGCAAATAGCGCGTGAAAATAATAACTTGGAAACTTTCCTAGAGGAATGGAATCCATACCAACTGCTATTGAACGACATTAATAGTATTTCAGTAAACTGAAAATAAATGTATGATATTATATTAGAGCCAATCCATGCTACTTGAATAAATGTGTATTTCAATTATTATTGTTTTTTTTTTTTTCTGTGCTGGGCAGGACCCCCCTCCTCCACCCCCCCCTCCTGCCCCCCTCACACACACTCCCCACCCCTTCCCTTTTGTTGCCAGGTTTAACAAAAAAGCCAGTGCATATCTTATATCTCATTATAAACATATATATTAAGAAGGATGGGAGATAGTATGAGAGATGTTGATATTTGTTATTTAACTGTATGTTTTTGATTGTATTGATATGTATTGGAAAAAAAAAAAAAAAAGAAAATTGGATGGGATCACCACCCCACATGGCCCTGCTGCCTGGGGGAGGATCCATCCAGGTGGCAACTCCAAGGGTACTTGTACCCGGAGGAATGTAAGCACCGGCCACCAGCCATTCGCCCAATGGACAAGAAAACATCACTGAGCGGCCACCAGTCACTGGTCACTGGTCAAATGGGCATTGCACAAGAATTTTCAAGTCAGTCAATCACCGTTCACTGGCCATCCAGCCACTGGTCATTGGACTTAGAAAATATTAACACAGAGGAAAGTCAATATTCACCGGCCACTGATCACCGGTCGTCAGACTTTATATCAAACTACATTTAGTGAGACTCATGCCATGGGCATGGAGTTCACTAATAATAACTCAAAAAGAGTTTTATTACTCCCTGGAACCGGACTTAGTAATATGTCTGATCCCAGTGTTGTTATCAAACCGCCTGGCAACAACTGGAGATCGTACAATAGACAAACTTTACACACTTCCCTCTCTGGACGTATTTCCAGGAGGGATCAAACTAGAAGTAAACATAAATCCAAGAAGAGGAGGAGACTTAGATTATCCTCTACATCCTCCTCTTCTAGGTCTGCATCTTCAGACTCTCACAAAAGAAGCAGAGTCAAAAAGATCCAAACTTTCTCACAAGAAAAGGAGAAGAAGATATATGTCTTCTTCATTATCTGATAATCAGTCCCATGATTATGGCAGATACAAAAGAAGTAGATATAGTCCACAGGCTGCACAGAATCTGAGTATGCTATAGCCTGCTGAAATAACCAATGTCCAGCTAATACCACAACCTCAACACACTTTACAATGCTCTACAAAGGACTCAGGTTCAGACTCTGAAATTGAAACCTGGTCCTTTGATAGGGCAGTCAATGAAGTTTTCAGGCTCTTACCCTTGGAGTTATGCCCTAGACCAACTGAGGAGCATGCTCCGGCAAAGCCTTCATCTGGCATTGAACACCTAATGGAGTCGCATAGCGACTCATTACTACTATTGCCACAATCCAAGCTAGTTGAAAATACTGCCAGATTTCTCCAAAGCAAAACTGACACAGAGAAATGTGGCAGAGATTGGCTATGCTCCCAAAATTTAGTATCTTCCCTGACACAAACTAAATTTTATAAGCGGCGGAGTCAATATTTCCATACAGATAACATTCTTCAGTTAGAATCGGAAGCTTCCCTACTGGATTTATCCAGGAAGGGAAAATGCTCCATTTCAATGAAAAATATTGAATTATGGGAAAAAGAGCCCTCAAACTTATAGCCATAAACCCGCATGCGGATCTATTTTCTTCTGCTGCTTACTTATGTATGCAGCAGCAAGCAATGTCAGTGCCAGCTCTTTAGAGACTGCCTGAAGTCATAGCTAAGTCTATAAAGCATGCTATGGCTATGTTTACAATCTTAGCTACGGAGATTTTCCAAGCTAGACGTGATGCGTGCTGGCCATGGTTAAGATTTTACTGCACAATTCCAACCACGAATTGTGAAACAATCCAATAAATTCTAAAGCCGTATTTGGTAAAAAAATAAAGGAAGTTGCCAAGGGCAATTTTGAGGCCCAGCAACAAAGGTTCTTGGCAACTTCCTTTGTTGCTACTACCTTACAACAACAAAAAGTGACTTATATGGCTCCTCCAGTCTTTAAGAGACCGAAGCAGCCAACTAAACCTTCTAGGCCTCAACAAACGCAGCCGTACAAGCCTAAAAGTCAGACACAGTTATACTCATCAAGTAGAAAGGAATATGCTTAGAGAAGTGGAAATAAAAAAAAAAAAAAAACAGTTCCCCTCCTCTAAGTAAGCCTCATCCTCCACAAAATTCTGAAGTCCAACCCTTTCCACTGCCAGTCCTACCATGTCCAGACATTCCAGTGAGAGGAAGGTTGGCCCATTTTGTGGAACAATGGGAAGAATTGACAGACAACAAGTGGGTCCTCACTATCGCCCGAAATGGGTTCAAGATATCATTCAAGTCAGCTCCTCCCCAATCGGTTGTTCTGATATATCTGAGTCAATCTTCCTCCCTGTTATTGCAAGAAGAGATTGCACAACTTCTCAAGAAACAGGCAGTGGAAAGGGTAATCTGGGAACTCCCGGTTTTTATTCTCAGCTATTCCTAGTGCAAAAAAGAACGGAAAGTTACGCCCAGTAATAGATCTTTCTTTACTAAATCGGTATATAAACAAACAGCATTTCAAGATGGAGACAGTCACATCAGTAAGACAGTCGATAATGACCAACGACTGGGCTGTCTCCATAGATCTGACAGATACAGATCTTCATGTTCCGATATATCTGAGATCCAGAAAATACCTTCGGTTTGTCTACAAACATCAGGTCTTTCAGTTCACGGCCTTACCATTTGGAATGTCCCTAAGTCTATGGATTTTCACAAAATTAATGAATGTAATAGCAGCACACTTACCATGTGCTGTATCTCTCTTCCCATGCCTAGACGATTGGCTAATAAGAGATCTGATTCACAATTGACTTATCTTTCACACAAAATACAAATGGTACATAATCTGGGTTTCATGCCAAATCTGAAGAAGTCAGATTTGATACCAACACAAGAATTCACCTTTATAGGTATGGAATTTCTAACTCAACAGAAAATAGTCAGAGTACCAGCGAACCAAGTAAAAGCTCTTATTCTGACCATCAAAACAATTCTTTCTCAGACTCAGGTTTCAGCACGAACTTTCCTTTCTCTTTTGGGCAAACTCAGTGCAGCAGCAAACTTAATTCTTCTAGGCAGACTGCATTTATGACCTCTGCAAATGTGCCTATTATCGGTCTGGAAACCTCACATTCTTCCCTTAGATCATCAGGTTACGATCAACAGTATGATCAAATTTCATTTGAACTCTTGGACGGACACCAATCAATTAATTCAAGGAATGCCCATTCACCCTCCAGATCCCAAAACATTCCTTTATACGGATGCCAATCATAACAGATGGGAGCTCATCTGGAACCGATGAGTATATCCTTTTATGGTAGCTGGTCGGAAGACCAATCCTAGCTCCATATCAACATGTTCGAAATAATGGCCATTCGTTTGCACTGATAAAAGCCTTAAAATATATTCACCATTCTTGTGTCATGATTTCTACCAGCAATACAACAGTGGTCTCATATATCAACAAGCAAGGAGGAACACATTCTCCCAACCTATGCGTAGAGATATGGAAAATCTCCAATGGTGCCTAAAACATCATATTGCCATCAGGATTTGTCATATCCCAGGCAAATTCAAGGCAGACAGGTTATCGAGAATTGACAAAATAGTCAATAACAGAGTGGGCATTGGATCAACTGATAGCAAATTTAATTTTCCAAATGTTCAACTACCCCAATCTGGATCTGTTTCTGACACGTTTCAATCACAAACTTCCACTTTATGTGTCCCCAGTTCTGGACAATCAAGCCTTTGCAATAGATGCATTTTCCCTGTACAAAGATCTCTTACTCCTAAATGGGATTTATCTTCGGTCTTAGTCTTTCTACAGAAAGCCCCGTATGAACCTTTACATAAGGCTTCTAAACTCCATGTAACAGTAAAGACAGCCTTTCTTTTAGCTCTTGCCACTGCCAAAAGATGTAGCAAGATTCATGCCCTGGCAATGGATTCAAATCATTTAAGATTTAGTTAGTCTGATGGATCAGTACCTTTGACAGTTCAAACTGGGTTTCTGGCTAAGAATCAGCTTCCATCAATTTGCCCAGATCCTATTCTTATCCCTAATTTAGCTGGTATATGCAAAAGGAACATCTGCCTCTTGGCAATGGATTCAAATCATTTAAGATTCAGTTAGTCTGATGGATCAGTATCTTTGACAGTTCAAACTGGGTTTCTGGCTAAGAATCAGCTTCAATCAATTTGCCCAGATCCTATTCTTATCCCTAATTTAGCTGGTATATGCAAAAGGAACATCTGCCTCTTGGTTTGGTTGCCATGGCAACAGAAATCTCCCATAGACTTATGAGGGGAAATGGTTAAATTGCATTTTATCCATAACCATTGAAGTGATGTGAACCATATTTGTCAGTTCTGATCATTGGATGACTGTCTACCCAGTTTATATGTTTTATGACCAATGGCCATTTTGTTTAGTTGCCATGGCAACATTAAATTTAAAAAACAACATTTTTTTAAATGACATCTCCTCCAAAACCACTGAAGCAGTATGACTCTAATTTTGTACAAATGTTGCTTGGGAAGGACAATTCAAAATAGTTAAAATTATGGTGATCTGCCTCTTGGTTTGGTTGCCATGGCTACAGAAATTTATAATAGGAAAATAGTTAAATTGCATTTTCTCCAATACCAGTGAAGTGATATGAACCACATTTGGCAGTTATGGTCATTGGATGATTGTCTACGGAGTTTTATGTGTTTAATGACCAGTGGCCAGTTTGTTTGGTTGCCATGGCAACATTAAATTCTGAAAAAAAGGAACTTTTAAGTGATATCTCCTCTAAACCCACTGAAGCAGTTTGACTCTAATTTTGTACAAATGTTGCTTAGGTAAGGGCAACTAAAAATAGCTAAAATTATGGTGCTCTGCCTCTTGGCTTGGTTGCCATGACAACAGAAAGCTCCATAGTCTTTTAATGGGAAAATGGTTAAATTGTATTTTCTCCATAACAATTGAAGTGATTTAAATCATATTTGGCAGTTACGATTATTTGATGATGGTCTACCCAGTTTATGTTTTGTCACCAATGGCCATTTTGTTTGTTGCCATGGCAACAATGAATTTTTAAAAATGTATTTTTTAAATGACATCTCCTCCAAAACCACTGAAGCAGTATGACTAATTTTGTACAAATGTTGCTTGGATAAGGCCAGTCCAAAAAAGCTAAAATTATGGTGATCTGCCTCTTGGTTTGGTTGCCATGGCAACAGAAAGCTCCCATAGACTTCTAATGGAAAAGCGGGCCCCCGTAGCCTAGTGGATAAGGGAGTTGACTCTTAATCCATTAGGTTTCTCACCGCTGTGGTTCGAGCCTCGCTCGGGTCACATGTGGGAAAGCCAAGTTCTGCTTACGGATGGTCAGGTGGTTTTTCTCCGGGTTTCCCGGTTTTCGCCCACATTTGATGAACGATCGGCTCGATATAAGTGAAATATTCTAGAAAAGGGCCGTAAAACCCAAATAAAAAAAAAAAAAAAATAAAAAAATCTAATGGAAAAATGGTTAAATTACATTTTCTTCATAACCAGTGAAGTAATGTAAACAATATTTGTTAGTTATGATCATTTGATGATTGTCTACCCAGTTTAATTGTGCATTTCATGACCAGTGGCCATTTTGTTTGGTTTCCATGGCAACATTAAAATTAAAAAGATTTTTTTTTAATGGCTACTCCAAAACCACTGAGGCAGTGGGCTCTCTAATTTGGTACAAATATTAAATGGATAAGGGCAATTGAAAATAGCTAAAAGTCTGCTAATCTGCCTCTTGGTTTGGTTGCCATGGCAACTGAAAACTCCCATAGATTAATGATGAGAAAATGCAAAAGATTGCATTTTCTCCATAACCAGTGAAGTGATGTGAACCATATTTGGCAGTTATGATCATTGGATGATTGTCTACCCAGTTTATGTATTTTATGACCAGTGACCATATTGTTAGGTTGCCATGGCAATGTTAAATTTTAAAATATGAATTTTTTAAATGACAGCTCCTCCATAACTACGGTAAGGAATGTTGCAAACTTCATTACTGCTTATGAAGAGTCAATAAAACTGAGACTCCCATTTTCTAATACTTAGTGAGACTCCCATTTTCTAATAGTGAGTTCTTTGATTTGAAAGGTAATCTTTTTTATATTTATTATATTTCCCTGCCCCTGTGCTGTTTACATGTATAAAATCATGATATTTTTAAACAACTCTTTAGAAACCACTTAACAAATTTCCACCAAATTTCAGATTGATCCTACTGTTGAAATGTGATTGGTACAAAACCACTGATACAAAAAGAGGAAAATCTGATGAGGTTCTGCTAGTCCCAACTACAATTTTAGTTACAATAAAATGCCTTAAATATTTTTCATTCAAACCAATGCATAAAGAGAATAGTAAAAACAGTTAATTGAGTTAGTTGTCTTTTAGTGTTTAGTAAATAAAGCTTTTGAACTCCGTCCAGCAGTCTGCCCAGAAACAGTTATGCATCAGAAGATGTCTTGCTAACAGCAAACCAAGTTATTATTTTTATTTATTTATTTATTTTTTTTTTTTAAATAGTTTGGTAATGAAAAGCTTTTAAATGAGACAGAATCATTCCATAGATGAAGTATTTAATTGTGAAAACAGTGAAAAATAGAAAGGTACCAAATAAGAACGAGTTTACTGCCACTTTAATATGTGACATACTGTTACAGTGTTAGCAAAGTTTCATTTAAGTAAACTATTTTTAATATCTGTGCATATTGAAAAAAATGATTTTTTACACTATTTTTAGTGTCTGTGCACAATATGTCACGTACCTCTGGCGTGGCCTAACAGCCCGTAAGTCAAGACATGGCAGGTGCAGACACTAAAAATAGCTTCTGTGCAGATTGAAAAAAAATGATTTTTTACACTATTTTTACTGTCTGTGCTGAATATGTCACGTACCTCTGGCGCGGCCTAACAGCCCGTAAGTCAAGACATGGCAAGTGCAGCCACTAAAAATAGCTTCTGTGCAGATTGAAAAAAATGATTTTTTACACTATTTTTACTGTCTGTGCTTAATATGTCACGTACCTCTGGCGCGGCCTAACAGCCCGTAAGTCAAGACATGGCAAGTGCAGACACTAAAAATAGCTTCTGTGCAGATTGAAAAAAATGATTTTTTACACTATTTTTACTGTCTGTGCTGAATATGTCACGTACCTCTGGCGCGGCCTAACAGCCCGTAAGTCAAGACATGGCAAGTGCAGACAGAAAAAACAACAACTCTTTTTAAACTATTTTTAGTATCTGTACAGACTGAAAAAATGATTTTTTACACTATTTTTACTGTCTGTGCTTAATATGTCACGTACCTCTGGCGCGGCCTAACAGCTCGTAAGTCAAGACATGGCAAGCGCAGACAGAAAAAAAAACAACTCTTTTTAAACTATTTTTAGTGTCTGTGCAGACTGAAAAAAATGATTTTTTACACTATTTTTACTGTCTGTGCTGAATATGTCACGTACCTCTGGCGCGGCCTAAAAGCCCGTAAGTCAAGACATGGCAAGTGCAGACACTAAAAATAGCTTCTGTGCAGATTGAAAAAAATGATTTTTTACACTATTTTTACTGTCTGTGCTGAATATGTCACGTACCTCTGGCGTGGCCTAACAGCCCGTAAGTCAAGACATGGCAAGTGCAGACAGAAAAAACAACAACTCTTTTTAAACTATTTTTAGTATCTGTACAGACTGAAAAAATGATTTTTTACACTATTTTTACTGTCTGTGCTTAATATGTCACGTACCTCTGGCGCGGCCTAACAGCCCGTAAGTCAAGACATGGTAAGTGCAGACCGAAAAAAAAAAAAAAACTGCTTTTTAAACTATTTTTAGTATCTGTGCAGACTGCACATTTCTTATGACAAAAGTTAGTTCTAACTAATATCATTAGGGGAATAGTAAAAACAGTGAAGTGGGTTGGTTGTCTTTTGGTGGTTGATAAAGAAGGCTTTAGAGCTCTTTCCAGCAGTCTACCCAGAAAATTGCATCTTGAAACTGAGCTTAAGTGTATTTTTTTATATAATAGTTTGGTAAAAAAAAGCTTGTAAATGAGACAACATTATTCCTTAAGTAAAGCATTCAATTGTGAAAACTGAGAAAAAAAGGTACCAAATAAGAGGAACTTAACTGGCATTTTAATGTGACTTACTGCTAGTGTTGCAAAGTTTCATTTAAATATCTGCATTGATTCAGAGAATGGCAAAGTTAACATAATTTTATACATTAAACATTTTGGCCTTAGTGTCCTAGTGGATAGTGGTCTCAACCTGTAAGCCAGGTGTCGTGGGCTTGAACCTTGTTTGGGTAGGAAAAGTTTCTCATCATTAGTACACCAAGCTGATACTCAACATGTCCTGGATTGAGTATAAATTGGATGGGGAAATGCTTCATCATAAGACAGCAGGAAAAGCATGCATGGACAAGACTGTACCAATGCAAGCATTAACACACATCATGGCTCAATGCATCATGAAAACATGCCTATATAATTTTGACCCCTTTAAACCCCACTTTTGTATAGTAAAACTGGGGTTTACAAGGGTATACATTATTTTCCTTATTTCTGTTCAAAAACATAGATTGTGGGTACTCGTTAGAACCGCCTCGCTGAGGCGGTTCTAACAAGTATCTTCAATCTATGTTTTGAGAAGTAATATGAAAAAAATGTCAGACTTTTTATCTGAAAACTTCCAGTGGTGGTGAAATTTTCAATATATTTGAATAGGCGTGTTTTCGCAATGGTATCTCAAATACCACACAAAGGACTACAAAGTTCCAGAAGACCACCACAAACATTTAAATTGTTGTGTTCTGTCGTTAGCTCACCTGAGCCAAAGGCTCAAGGTGAGCTTTTGTGACCGGTCTTCGTCTGTCATGTGTTGTTCGTTGTGCGTCTTCCGTCGTGCGTCATCCATTGTCCGTCGTCCGTCTGTCAACTTTTTACTTAAAAGAAGTCTCCTCCTATACCAGTGAACGGATTTTGAAATAACTTTACAGGAATGTTCCTTGGGTGACCCTCTACCAAAATTGCCTAAATGGTTCTGCTCCACTAAACAAAATGGCCACCAGAGCTAAAAAATAGAAAAACCTTTAAATGACATCTACTCCCAAGCCAATGGCTCTGTTTCAAAATAATTTTACAGAAATTTTTCTCTCATGCCCTTTACCAAAATTGCTTAGGCCAATGGCCTGCTTTCAATAAACTTTTACAGAAATGTTCCTCTCATGCCCCTTTACCAAAAATGCCTAAATGGTTCTGCTCCGCTAAACAAAATCGCCACCAGAGCTAAAAATAGAAAAACCTTTAAACGACATCTTCTCCCAGGCCAGTGGCTCAATTTTTTAATCATTTCATGGAAATGTTCCTTTCATACCCCTTTACCAAACTTGGTAAAATGGTTCTGCTTAGCAGAAAAAATTGGCCACCAGAGCTAAAAATAGAAAAAACATTTTAAACAACAATTCATCTTCTTCTGGGCCAAGGGCCGGATTTCAAAATAATTTCACTGAAATATTTCTCTAATGTCCCTTTACCAAAATTGCTAAAATGGTTCTGCTCAGCTGAACAAAATGGCCACCAGAGCTAAATATAGAAAAAGGGCGTAGACTGTCATGCATCTGTCAACAATTTACTTAAGAGACATATTCTCCTAAACCATTTAATGGATTTTGAAATAAGTTTACAGGAATGTCCCTTGAGTGACCCTCTACCAAAATTGCGAAAATGGTTCCACTCATTTGAACAAAGTTCAGTTGGCCACCAGAGTAAAAAATAGAAAAACCTTTTAACGACATATCTTCCCATGCCAAAATAATTTCACAGAAGTGTTCCTCTAATGCCCCTTTACCAAAATTGCTAAAATGGTTCCACTCTGCTAAACAAAATGGCCATCAGAGCTAAAAGTAGAAAACCTTTAAACGACGTCTCCTCATAGGCCTATGACTGGATTTCAAAATAATTTCACAGAAATGTTCTTCTTATGACCCTATTCCAAAATTGTTAAAATGGTACTGTCTTGAAGAGCAAAATGGCCACCAGAGCTTAATAAAAAAGAAGAAGGGTGTAGACTGTCATGCATCTATCAACAACTTACTTAAGAGACATCTCCTTCTAAATGGGTTAATGGATTTTGAAATAATTTTACAGGATTTGGTTTGTGTTGGGGTTTAACGGCCCAGTTAACCAGATGGGATCATGTCAAGTGCGGTCAGTTTACCTAACCACATGTTTACTGGGCAGGCTTAGTCCTCTAAGCAGTTAACCAGTATTGTGCACATTCTTTCACCAGAAAAATTTTACAGGAATGTTCTTTGAATGACCCTTTTACCAAAATTACTAAAATGGTCCTGCTCTGCAGAACAAAATGGGCACCAGAGCTAAAAATAGAAAAAAAAAAACTTTTAAAGGACATATCCTCCCAGGCTAATGGCCTGATTTCAAAATAACTTCAAAGACATGTTCCTCTCATGCCCCTTTACCAAAATTGCCTAAATGGTTCTGCTCCACTAAACAAAAGGGCTGCCAGAGCTAAAAATAGAAAAAACCTTTAAACAACATCTCCTTCCATGCCAATGGCCTGATTTCAAAATTATTTCACAGAAATATTCTTCACATGCCTCTTTACCAAAATTGCCTAAATGGTTTTGCTACATTAAACAAAGTGGCCGTCAGAGCTAAAAATATAAAAGCCTTTAAATGACATCCCCCAGGCCAATGGCCCGCTTTCAATAAACTTTCACAGAAATGTTCCTCTAATGCCCCTTCACCAAAATTGCTAAAATGGTTCTGCTCCGCTGAACAAAATGCCACCATAGCTAAAATAGAAAAACCTTTAAACATCTCCTCATAGGCCTATCTCTGGATTTCAAAATAATTTCACAGAAATGTTCCTCTTATGTCCCTTGACCAAAATTGCTAAAATGATTCCCTTTGGCTTAACAAAATGGCCAACAGAGCTAAAAATAGAAAAAGGGCATAGACTGTCATGCATCTGACAACAATTTATTAAAAGAAATCTCCAGAGGTGGTCGGGTGGTGCGAAGGTGTCATGTATCTTATTTCACCGGGGCGTCCAGCTGATATTGGCTTACAGTTGGGCAAGGCCTGCTATCCTTGTAGCAGGTAAGGGTAGGGAGGTGATGTTTTTATTTCTTCTGTTTCTTCACTTTCAATTCTGTTCCTCTTTCTTCCCTGTCCCTCTCTTTCATCTCTTCTGCTATCTCTTCTGTCTCTTTTCTCCCTTTTTCTGGGAGACGACACAAAATGACCCATAAGGGTTGACGTGTCGTTAAACCCCAACACAATCAATAAAAGAAATCTCCTCCTAAACCAGTTAATGGATTTTGAAATAATTTTACAGGAATGTTCCTTGAGTGACCCTCTACCAAAATGCTAAAATGATGTCATGCCACTAAACAAAATGGCATCCAGAGCAAAAAAAAAAAAAAAGGAAAATCTTCAAACAACATCTCCTCCTAGGCCAAGGGCTGGATTGCAAAATAATTTCACAGAAATGTTCCTTTAATACCCCTATACCAAAATTGCTAAAATGGTTCTGCTCTGCTGATCAAAATGACCACCAGAGCTAAAAATAGAAAAACCTTTAAACAACATCTGCTAGGCCTATGGCCCGATTTCAAAATAATTTCACAGAAATGTTCCTCTGTTTAAGTCACATTCTCCTTGAGTGCTATGATACTCAGGTGAGCAATATAGGGCCATGATGGCCCTCTTGTATATGTATAGGACAACTAGACACAATTCACACATAGGTTGTGTTTCACAAAACAGCCTATGTCAGGACAGATAACTCTTTCTTTGTCCTTTTTTTTTTTTTTTTTTTTGAGGTGGTCGGGTGGTGCGAAGGTGTCATGTATCTTATGTCACTGGGGCGTCCAACTGATATTGGCTTACAGTTGGGCAAGGCCTGTTATCCTTGTAGCAGGTAAGGGTAGGGGGAATGTTTTTATTTCTTCTGTTTCTTCACTTTCATTCCTGTTCTGCTTTCTTCCTTGTTCCTCTCTTTCATCTCTTCTACTATCTCTTCTATCTCTTTTCTCCCTTTCTCTGGGAGACAAAAAAAATGACCCGCAAGGTTGAAGTGTTGTTAAATCCCATCACAGGAGGTCCCAGGTTCAATCCCCGCCGAGGTCGGCAACATTTTTTCGTGGAGATTGATCATGAAATATTTTCTACGGTCATCTCTCCCTTCTGCTGATTCTAGAAGGGCAGTTGTCAGTTTCTGGCCAAAGAATGTGCACAGTACTTGTTAACTGCTTAGAGGACTAAGCCTGCCCAATCAGTGCATCTGTCCATACATTTACATTTTCAAATGACTTCTCCTCTGACGCTGCTGAGCAAATTTTGCTCAAATTTCATATGGAGCTCTCTCAGGTTAGGGAAACAAAAGATTGCTAAAATGGTTGCGGTCCTTTGACCAAGATGGCTGCCATGCCCATATATGGTAAAATCTTCTACAGAAACGAGGATTCCTTGGGGCTGAATCTTTGCACAAATCATCAGGGACGAGAGGTCTACCAAAGTTGCTAAAATAACTGTTGTACATTGACATTTGACCTTTCTACGGCGAGGTCAAGTTTGCTTCCTTGTGCTTTGTATGGGCACCATACATTTGTATAGGAAACATGCTGAGAATTTGAAACAACTTCTCCTCTGAAGCCTCTGGGCCAGTATTGCTCACATTTCATGGGGAGCCTCCTCAGGTTGGGGGAAGATTGCTAAAATGATCATGGTCTGTTGACCAAGGTGGCCGCCATGCCCATATATGGTAAAAAGCTTTAAAATGTTTCTTCTCCAGAACAGAGGATGCCTTGGGCCTGAATCTTTGCACAAATCATCAGGGACGAGAGGTCTACCAAAGTTGCTAAAATGATGGTCATATATTGACCATTGACCTTTTTATGGCGAGGTCAAGTTTGCTTCCCTGTGCATCTGTATGGGCACCATACATTTGTATGGGAAAAATGTTGAGAATTTCAAACGACTTCTCCTCTGAAGCCTCTAGGCCAATGTTGCTCAAATTTTATGTGGAGCCTCCATAGGATGGAGGAACAAAATATTGCTTAAATGGTTGCGGTCCATTGACCAAGATGGCTGCCATGTCCATATATGGTAAAAACCTTTAAAAATCTTCTTCTCCAGAACCTAATAAGCCCTGAGGCCTTATCATTGCACAAATCCTTGGGGTCAGGAGATCTACCAAAATTGCTAAAATGATAGTCCTACATTGACGTTTGACCTTTTTAAGGCAAGGTCAAATTTGCTTCCCCCATGCATTTGTATGGTTCCTATACATTTATATGGGAAAAATGTTGAGAATTCATATTTTGGACATCTTCCCTATAATCTAGTTGAATCGAAACTTGATGATGAGCATTAGGCGCTTATGGGACATAAAATAGCTAAATGAGCCAATAGAAAATCCAAGATGGCCACCACAGCCACCATCTTGAAAATCAATTTTCGACATCTCTTCTCAAATCTTGGATCACTTTGAGCTGAATGTTGCTCTTTAGCAACAGGATGACTTCCGGATCGAAACAAGCTAAAATAGTGTTGATCAAAAATCAAAGATGGGTGCAATGTTTCTGCTCCATTGAACAAGATGAATAAAATGGTCACCAGAGCTAAAATAGAAAACTTTTAAATGACATCTCCATGGCCAGTGGCAAGATTTCAATATAATTTCACATTAATGTTCCTCTGATGCCCCTTTGCCAGAGCTAAAAAATAGAAAATTTTCAAATGACATCTCGTCCTTGGCCAATGGTCTGATTGCAAAATATTTGCACAGAAGTGTTCCACCAATGGCCTTCAACCAAAATTACTAAAATGGCATTGCTTGGCTGAACAAAATGTTGACCAAAGCTAAAAATAGAAAAAACCTTTAAAAGACATCTTTTTCACAGTAATTTCACAGAAGTGTTCCTCTTATGGCCCTTTAACTAAATTGCTAAAAAAAAGTTTTGCTCAGCTGAACAAAATGGCTGCCAGAGCTAAAAATAAAAAAACCCAAAAAACCTTTAAACATCTCTACCTTGGCCAATGACCTGATTTCAAAATAATTACACAGAAATGCTCCTCTTATCCCCCTTTACCAAAATTGCAAAAATGGTTCTGCTCTGCTGAACAAAATGGTCACCAGAGCTAAAACTAGAAAACCTTTAAATGACATCTCCATGGCCAGTGGCAAAATTTCAGTATAATTTCACATTAATGTTCCTCTTATGCCCCTTTGCCAAAATTGCTAAAATGGTTTTGCTCTGCTGAACAAAATGGTTGCCAGAGCTAAAAATAGAAAAAAAAGCTTTAAAGGACAAGATAAGTAGATGAATGAAATGACTTCTGAAAAATATCTGAACTTTTTGTCACTTATGGCTTTTTGAAAATTTCAGCATTTTAACCTTGTAAGCAAGATATCCCAAAAACTGTTTAAGCCATTGCCTTGTCATAAGTTTCAATATTTGACAGTATTGGAAAAATGTTGCATGCCATCTGCGTATCTGCAGTGGCAGTGAGCCAGTTGTGGCCCATGGTCCTCTTGCCTATAGGTTAATGTATTGTGCAGTTAAAATGAAGTTTTTAAAAATAAAACATATTTTAACAAGCAATACTTAATCTATAGATAAGATAATCCCACCTCCCTATCCCTGCTTAGCTCTACCCTTTAGGGCTTTACAGTCAAAGAAACTGGCAAGTGATCAAAAGAGTGGGAGGAATGATGTCACAGAGGTGACTGCCTAAGGGGCCTTCTGGATTACGACTGTATGAGACAACTCTTCAGTCGTTTTTTGTGTGGAAGGTATGAACAGAATAGAATATAGCACATTATCTAAAGGTTAAGTATTGCTTGTTAAAATATGTTTTATTTTTAAAAAAAAACTTCATATTTGGTCTATATGCTGAAATGACACTTCAAGTATGCTGAGGCAAGTGGATATTACATAGCTACAGATAAGAGGGGGTATCCACATAATATTTTTCTTATTTCTCCACAAAAACATATGTTATGGGTACTCATTAGAAGTGCCTTGCCGAGGCGCTTCTAATGAGTACCCACAACATATGTTTTCGTGAAGAAATAAGAAAGATAACCACACTTTTCAGATGACAAAAAGTGCCTTATCTGTTGCTATGTATTACTGCCCAACAGTAATGATTCAGATGAGGCTTTCTTGTTGGTATTTTTTTTTCCAGGCCTTCACTGTTGGCATCCAGTTAATCCTTTTGCTGTGGAACTTGTTTGTGTCCACATTTGGTTGGATGACAAGGAAAAAAACATATTGGTGATATTTTTCTTATTTTTCCCAGAAAACAGTATATGACATTTCATGCAAATTGCCTCCATCCATTGGAGACAATCTGTATGAAATGTCAAAACCTCTTTTCAGGGATAAGTTAGAAAAATATTTCAATATGTCCTCTGCTGAAAATTTTTACCCAGAGTGCTAAGCATTAAAATCAAAGGAACCAGTTTACCAACACAAATAGTTTTTACAACAGTCTAATTTTGGATTTTCACTTTTAAAGTATCTAAGGTATCTAAGGCCCCAAAACCACAAAAAGCAGTCAAACTTTAACCCTTGTAGTGCTGAATAAATTAAGATGCCATACCCATTTCTAATTTTCAGCTAACCAGATTACTTGATCTAGATTGCTGATATAAAGTCACATACTTAATGGCAAACAGTGTAGATCCAGATCAGTTGGCTTCTTCAGAAGCCTGCTGATCTAGATCTACACTGTTTGCAAAGGTAGGGCATATCCTGGTTCAGCAGGACTAGGGTTAAAACTAACCTGGAGCAATGGGCCAGTTCCACAGATGACAGATATTTTTCTTATTTTTCCTAGACATTGGGGTCTGACAAATCATGAAAATTGTCTCTAAACTGTTGAATCCTATTTTGGGGGAAAAGTAAGAAAAAATATTTCAAATTGTCATCTGCTGTAATTTTTACCCAGCATGAAAAAAGTTAATTTTAGTAAAAGTTTATAGTTTAACAAGAAGGTTCAGTGGATATTGGAGACATTTTGTGATATTGGAGCCAGATGTAGTTCTTTCATATACACTGCTAATAATTGAATAAGTACAATGCTAATTGAACTGAGATTAGCGTTGTCAATAACGAGCATGTAGCTAGGTGGTCCAGTGCAAATTGAAGGACAAGTCTTAGTCAAAATTTTGCACATTACCTTTACTCAAAGTAATGGCCCACAGAAATTTTAGAGATTTTTCAGTTGCAACATGCAAAATGTGTTTCATGGGCTAAATCACAAAAATCACTGATATCATGACAGTCTTCAGTAATCAGTAATGCATATAAAAGCTTTGCAAAACAAAGCCATGACATTGCTTAGCAAAATGCCATACAGAAAAGAAACAACAGCAAAAATGGGTGAACCCATGTGAATGAATGAGGCAATTTTTAGGCATGATAGAAGGATACGTGTATAGCCCCAGATAAGAAGGGGTATCCACATCATCTTTTTTTCTTATTTCTCCATGAAAATATATTTGAGGGTTGATCTCAAGACTGGAGTAACTCAAACACATTTTTGAAACCCTTGTTTAGGGGCAACTTTGACCCCTTTATAAACAATGCAAATTTAGGTGCCATTGCTCATATGAGCAATGGCACCTAAATTTTCATTGTTTACAGAAAGGAATGTGGTAATCTTCATAATGCCTTCCTGATGAGGAGATTAAGTTTGGGAAAAAACAACCATCTGACTTACTTCAGTCTTGTGTTCAACCCTCGATATAATGTTGTGGGTACTCTTTTGAAGTAACTCAACGAGGCCATTCTGGTGAGTACCATGACATACGTTTCATGGAGAAATAAGAAAAATATCAGAATTTTTTTTTTTTTTTTTTGAAAAACACACCTCATCTCGAGCTTTGACGGACTTGTCTGGTGGGAGAACGCAAGGCACTTCATAAGACAGTAATGAGGCTAGATCAGTGCAAAAATGCTACAGGGTACATAGATGGTAGAGTATAACATATTTCAGCATGCATACATTACAGCACGAGAGAAGCAAGATAGACATGCCCCAAGAATAAGCTGGCCAACAGTTAGGTGACATTTATGTGAAATGGAGCTGACAGTCAGATGCCCATGCCAGATTGTACTGGTGTTACATGGTGCCAACATCTGCAGTGGATGCAAAATCAGTGGAGGGCAATCTTGTTCACCCATAAGTCTTGATTTTCTTAAACAGGGTGGCCAGGCTCCATTGCACAATCAATAGCTCATCTGACTGCAGATCCAAGGATCACAAGTTTAAATCCCAGCTCAGCCACATAAGTTAATAAATTCATTTCTGTGATCAGTGTTCCACTTCCACTGATTTAAGAAGAGCAGTTGTTAGTAACTGCTGAAAGTGTATGCACAAAGTACTGATGAACCACTTAGAGGACAAAGCTTGCTAGGAAAGTATAAATAGGTTAATCAAATCAAAATTAAAAAAAGATAGGATGGATGGATGAATATGTATGAGCCTGGCATCTGATGGGAGAATCCCATGCAGTAGGAAATGTCTTGTCAAATGGATTATTAGGGCAGGGGTGGTGTTATGGCATGGGCTGATATCATATGACACTGCAGAATTACTCTGCTAATGATTGATGGCAGTCTGATGACAGATATACATTGAGGAAGTAGTCAAACCTCTAAATCTTTTTTTTTTCTGTGCCAGCACCCAAACCAATCTTTTCCAGCAGGATAATGCATATCCATCCTCAGGCAGGATAATCTAGTAAAGTAGGTGTGTGACAAATTTACTGGTAGGTCACTACAACCTTTATACTGATCCCTGACCTACATTACAGAAAAAATATATCCATACATGCCAAGTCTCACGCCGTGAGGAAAAACCTCACGTAATTCTGACGTTTCTCACGGGCTCACGCCGTGAGCGGTAAAACTCACGGAATCGAAAAACCCCATCGAAAAAAAATCTTAAGGCACCTTTTTTGTAGACAGTCACTGTAGTATTGGTTTCCGGATCAATAGAAGTGTATTCTATTACGTTGAATCGAAAGCCGATAACAAGTGTCAAAATAAGTGCAAAGGTATCCGCATGACCTGTGATGGTGGACGGTGTTGATTCCGCAATAAACATGATAAACAATAGTAATTAAATGATTAAGAAGGTGTTAAATGACAGATTGGTCAATCGGACACGCTTTCTGAGTCTAGTTAACTAAAGATGATCAGTTACGCTAGTGGACGAGATAATGGCATGCGCCAATGATCTGGCTTGAAGAAAAATGGGGTTGGCGTATTGTGTCTGGTCTTAGGGTAAGTATTTGTGATAATTAGCGGCCCCTTTTATGTTGTATATTTTTTTGTTTTGTTTGCAATAATTGTCACATAAAGAATAGAATTAGGGTTGCTCAAGCAGATGTTGATATCTTTATATAAAATGCAGATAATTTTATAAATCATTCTTAAATTTGAAGTACTGCCAGTATCATGCCCAAGCGCCCTGCTTCTCCTGATGCAAAAGCATCTCCAGCATCCAAGAAAAAGGCCTATTCTGTCCATTTCAACCCTGCATGGTCTGAAGAATTTCCATGGGTGAAGAAGAGCTCAAAGATATTTATTTTGATTTTAAAGACATGAATGCTGCAAGAGGGATAAAGTTTGCTGGCCCTCATTATTTAAACACTTTAAAGACTCCTGCAGAAGTCATGCCTTTCAAATAAATAAGCTTTAAATTTCGAAAATTACTTCGTATGACAAAATACAGCGCCGAGAAAAAATCTCACAGAATTTTTTGAAATCTCACTTAAATTTTTCTCAGATCTCACAGATTGACCAACTGAGGTTATGGCATGTATGTATATCTAAGGTAGATTTCTTGTGGTATATGGTTTATGAGTACAGATAATTGGTTTAGATTGTACTATGTCCATGTCCAGTAGTAGGTCGCAGCAGTTTATGTGTTAACCCTGATCTTGTGTCTGCCTGAGACCTAAGTGTCTGGGACATCTCTCCGGTACTCTTTGGCCCATGTTGACCCAATTTGGAGTATGGATATTTTCAGTAAAGATCATTTGTCAAATAGAGAGTTGATCAGTATATGACTACAGACCTGTATTATAGAAAATATTAGTACTTTTCCTGAACAGGTTAAACTGCATTGTGCAAAATGGTCCCCACTTACTGCGGCTTCCAAAATGGGCTGTTTCATGCCTGTATAGCAGTTGCTAGTAACCTTATGCAGAAAATGAGTTTGTGAGGTTGGATAAAAGTCTCACAGATTCTGAGGCAGTGTCTGTGGGAGATGGCTCAGCAGGACAGTTGACAAGACCATTTAACTTGACTTAAACAAGTTTTAAATTTTAGGTGTTGGGATCCACAGAGCAGCCCATAGCATGCCTGTTTATAAGTTTAAATCCCAGCTTGGCCACACAGCTTTCTTGGCAGTTGATCATAAAATAATTTCTGTAGTCATTTTCCCCTTCTGCTGGTTCAGCAGGTCTCCATAGCAGTCAGTAATACTTCTGACAGCAGATCCTGGGGTCATAAGGTAGAATTTCAGCTCAGCCACATAACTTGTGGAGATTGATCAGAAAATCATTTCTACAGTACGTCTCCCCTTCCACTGATTTAAGAAGAACAGAACAGTTGTCAGTTACTGGCCAAAGTATGTGCACAAGTACTGGTTTAAACCACTTAGAGGAATAAGCCTGCCAAGGAAAAGTATGAGTAGGTTAACTGGCCAGCTTTATTTGATCTGAACTGAGTTGACTGGACAGTATAGCTCCAATTCCAACTCAAACTCCGCTGATTCAAGAAGGTCAGTTGTCAATTACTGGCATAAGTATGTGCACAAAGTATTGTTTAACTGCTTAGATGACTACTCATGCCCACTGAAAGTGAGTAGATGGACTGACTGGCTAGACATACATGATTTTTAAAATTGATTGTTGACTGGACTGTAAAAATTCAATCAAAGTCAAAAGTTTAGATATCAGAGTGCAGTTCTTCAGACTTAGTCTTCCAGTTTTAGAGAAAAAAATTCTTGGATCTTTCATTTCACTTTGACAGGTATGAAGATGTTGGAAGATTTCTTCAGGTCCCATCTTCTTGGTAAGAGGGTTGAATACAAGGTTTAGGTGTCAGCATGTTGTTGACACCTAATTCTGAGGAGTTGTCATTCAGTTTTTATCAAAGGAGTTTCATGGATTGTTTCACATTTTCAGGAGTTTAGGTATCAGTAGGTATTTTCAGGCTCTGTTGTTTTGTTTGTCAGAGGTTTCAAGGTATCAGAGGGTTGTTTTTAGCTCACCTGAGCTATGCTCAGGATGAGTTATTGTGATCACTTTTCGTCCGTGCGTCCATCCGTCCATTAACATTTTCAAACCACTTCTCCTCTGAAGCCTCTGGGCCAATGTTGCTCTAATTTTGTGTGGCGCTTCCTTAGGCTGGTGGAACAAAAGATTGCTAAAATGGTTGCAGTCCATTGACCAAAATGGCCGCCATGCCCATATATGGTAAAAACCTTTAAAAACCTTCCCCAGAACAGAGGATGCCTTGGGGCTGAATCTTTGCACAAATCATCAGGGATGGGAGGTCTACCAAGATTGCAAAAATGATGGTTGTACATTGATGTTTGACCTATTTACGGCGAGGTCAAGTTTGCTTCCCTATGCATTTGTACGGGCACCATACATTAGTATGGGAAAAATGTTGAGAATTACAAACGACTTCTCCTCTGAAGCCTCTGGGCCAATGTTGCTCAAATTTCATGTGGAGCTTCCTTAGATTGAGCTTCCTTAGATTGGGGGAACGAGAGATTGCTAAAATGGTTGCAGTCCATTGTCACCAAGATAGCTGCCATGCCCATACATGCTTTTGTATGGGCCCTATACATTACATGGGAAAAATGTTGAGAATTCATATTTTGAACATATCTATAATCCAGTTGAATGGAAACTTGATGATGAGCATTAGGGTGCTTATGAGACACAAAATAGCCAAATGAGTGGATAGAAAATCCAAGATGGCCATCACAGTCACCATCTTGAAAACCAATTTTTGACATCTCTTCTCAGACTATAGATTGCTTTGAGCTGAAACTTGCTCTTTAGCAACAGGATGACTTCTGGGTCAAAACAAGCTAAAATTATGTCAATTGAAAATCGAAGATGGTCGCTGTGGTTCTGCTTCATTGAACAAGATGGCCACCAGAACTAAAAAATGAAAAAAAAACTTCAAATGACATCTCATCCTTAGCCAATGGCCTGATTTCAAAATATTTGCACAGAAGTGTTCCACCAATGGCCCTCAACCAAAAATACTAAAATGGCTCCACTTGGCTGAATAAAATGTTGGCCAGAGCTAAAAATAGAAAATCCTTTAAAAGAAATCTTTGCAGCCAGTGTCCTGAATTCAAAGTAATTTCACAGAAGCATTCCTCTTATAGCCCTTTACCAAAATTGCTAAAAAAGTTCTGCTTGGCTGAAGAAAACGGCAGCAAGAGCTAAAAATAGAAAGAAACCTGTAAACATCTCCTTGGCCAGTGGCCTGATTTCAAAATGATTTCACAGATGTGTTTCTCTTATCCCCCTTTACTAAAATTGCCCAAATGGTTCTGCTCTGCTGAGCAAAATGGTCACCAGAGCGAAAAATAGAAAAACCTTTAAAAGACCCTAGGTTTCATCAAAGAAACATCCGCACCAAAGACCCTCGTATCAGAGAGGTAGCATATAAAACCCTAGTGTGACCCGTCTTTGAATACTCTTCTTCCGTCTGGAGCCCCGACACCCAAACACTAACTCACAAAAATGAAATGGTTCAAAGGCGGACTGCTCGTTGGACACTTAGTCGCTATTCAACCTATGACAGTATTACTAGCATGCTCGGAGAGCTTGGATGGAGGTCTCTTGAGGACAGGCGTACAGATGCATGGTTATATCTATTTTACAAAATATTGCATGGGAAAAATGTTGAGAATTCATATTTTGGACATTACAATTTATCTTTGCACTTTGTCTTGATCAGACTTTTTAACATTTTAACCTATCATCTTTATTTCAACCTCACTATATTTCACCTCTTTGTCTTATTTTTAACTTTCACTGCACTGACGAACGGTCTGAAGCACACCAGACACCTGCACATAATCCCCGTGAGGGGGTGATGCAGTATCAGTAGATAGTCTATATAGATAGATAGATGACATCTCAGTGGCCAGTGGCAAGATTTCAAAATAATTTCACATCAATGTTCCTCTTATGCCCATTTTCCAAAATCGCTAAAATGGTTGTGCTCTGCTGAAGAAAATGGTTGCCAGAGCTAAAAGTAGAAAAAACAACAACAAAAAAACAACTTGAAAGGACAGGATAAGTAGATGAACCAAAATAGGGCCCTATACGTTTATATGGGAAAAATGTTGAGAATTCATATTTTGGACATCTCCTCTATAATCAAAAACAACATAACTTTTAAAGGACAGGATAAGTAGGTGAACCAAATGACTTCTGAAAAATATCTGAACTTTTTTTTTACTTATGGCGCTTTGAAAATTTCAGCACCTTGTTAGCAAGATATCTAAAAAACTGTTTTAGCCATTGCCTTGTCATAAGTTTCTATATTTGACAGTCCTGGAAAAATGTTGCATGCCATCTGCATATCTGCAGTGGCGGTTTCGCTCAGGTGAGCGAGTTGTGGTCCTAGTGCCTCTTGTATTATTTAGGGTGCTGTCTCCATTTTTTATCAAGGGAGTTTCTAGATATTTTGGTTAACAATATCAGGAGTTAAGGTATCAGAATTTGTCAAGGTTTTATTGTCAGAGGTTTTCAAACTGTCAGTCTGTTTGTCAAAGATGTTGAAGTGTTTCTTCAGGTCCCATGTACTTTGTGTGTCAGAGGGTTTTATGGTCTAGGTATTGGAAGGTTTCTTCATGTACAGTCTGTTTGTTGGAGGTTTTGGTATCAAAGGTTTCTTCAGATCCTTTTTGTTGTTGGTGTTGTTTTGTGGGTTTACAGTTTGTCAGATGTTTCTTCAGGTTCTCTATGTTTGTCAAAGTTTTGGGTGTCAGAACATTGCTTCGTGTTCTTTGGTTTGGTGTGTCAGAGGTTTCAAGGTTTAAATGTCGGAGGGTTTCTTCGGGTTTGGTTTTTCAGTTTGAGAGGTTTGGGTATCAAATGATTTTAAGGTTTAGCTGACAGAGGGTTGTTTTTCTGGGCAAGTATTTCAGGTTGTCAGAGGTTTAGATGTCAGTTTCTTCAGGTCCAGTCATTGTCAGAGAGGTAAAGTAGAGTCTTTGTGGCTTATTTCAGTTTTATTTCATAGGTTGGTAAGTAAGTGTTGTTGGGTATGTAGTGTTTCATAAGTAGGTTTAGGCATCAAAAGATTTCTTGAGGTCCCGTTTTCCAGTGGTATCATGGATATTGTATCTCAGTTTGTCAAGTTTTATGGTGTTGGAGTGTTCCATCAGGTATATCTTCATGTACGGTCTGTTTATTGGAGGTTTTGGTATCAAAGGTTTCTTCAGATCCTTTTTTGTTGTTGTTGTTTTGTGGGTTTACAGTTTATCAGGTGGTTTCTTCAGATTCTCTATGTTTGTCAAAGTTTTGGGTGTTAGAACATTGCTTTGGGTTCTTTGGTTTGGTGTGTCAGAGGTTTCAAGGTTTAAATGTCGGAGGGTTTCTTCGGGTTTGGGTTTTCAGTTTGAGAGGTTTGGATATCAAATGATTTTAAGGTTTAGCTGACAGAGGGTTGTTTTTCTGGGCAAGTATTTCAGGTTGTCAGAGGTTTAGATGTCAGTTTCTTCAGGGTCCAGTCTTTGTCAGAGAGGTAAAGTAGAGTCTTTGTGGCTTATTTCAGTTTTATTTCATAGGTTGGTAAGTAAGTGTTGTTGGGTATGTAGTGTTTCATAAGTAGGTTTAGGCATCAAAAGGTTTCTTGTGGTCCAGTTTTTCAGAAACTCCCTTGATAAAAATGGAGACAGCACCCTAAATAATACAAGAGGCACACGGGCCACAACTCACTCACCTGAGTGAAACCACCACTGCAGATATGCAGATGGCATGCAACATTTTTTCAGGACTGTCAAATATTGAAACTTATGACAAGGCAATGGCTTAAACAGTTTTTGAGATATTTTGCTTACAAGGTTAAAATGCTGAAATTTTCAAAGCGCCATAAGTAAAAAAAAAAGTTCAGATGTTTTTCAGAAGTCATTTGGTTCACCTACCTATCCTGTCCTATAAAAGTTGTTGTTTTTGATTATAGAGGAGATGTCCAAAATACGAATTCTCAACATTTTTCCGGTATAAACGTATAGGGCCCTATTTTGGTTCATCTACTTATCCTGTCCTTTCAAGTTTTTTTTTTTTTTTTTTTTTTTTTTTTTCTACTTTTAGCTCTGGCAACCATTTTCTTCAGCAGAGCACAACCATTTTTAGCAATTTTGGCAAATGGGCATAAGAGGAACATTGATGTGAAATTATTTTGAAATCTTGCCACTGGCCACTGAGATGTCATCTATCTATCTATCTATCTACTGATACTGCATCACCCCCTTGTGGGGATTATGTGCAGGTGTCTGGTGTGCTTCAGACCGTGCATAAGTGCAATGAAAGTTAAAAATAAGACAAAGAGGTGAAATATAGTGAGGTTGAAATAAAGATGATAGGTTAAAATGTTAAAAAGTCTGATCAAGACAAAGTGCAAAGATAAATTGTAAAAAACAATGCTTCGGGTCTAAGGCATGGAGTAGGTCAGACTGCTGATTGCCAGTCTGAAGGATTCAAGGTCTGGCAGCAATGCCATGTTCGGAGGCAGCCTGTTCCATTGAACAATGGTGAGGGGGAAAAATGAGTACTTGTAATAGTCCGCAGATGTGTGGATTTGTATAAATGCCAGTGGGTGTGACTTTGAATGTCATGTAAAAACTCGGGGGTGCACAACATATGGTGGCATTGGTACTGCTACAAGCCCATGCAATATATACTGTATCTCAATTTGTCAAGTTTTAAGGTGTTGGGGTGTTCCATCAGGTCCTGTTCCTTTGGTTTATCAGATGTTCAGGTACCAACAAGTTTGAAAGTTTGAAAATTGGAGGATTTCACGAGGTAAAGTTTTTGTTATCCTTCAGCCTTTGACTGAATTCAAACCTTGGGACATCTGACAACATCAGATCATGGCGCTCTATTATTATTGATCCTCGATCTGTATGAAAAGAACAGTGGGGATATTATGATCCCCTCTGTCAATCTATCCATTCTTCTGTCTGTCTATAATGGTATATCTTCCTGCACTGTTGCATGGTTTCAACCAACTTTGCTGCATTCCTTTCCCATTTGATAGGCTCTTGCAGTGCCCTATTGATTTCTGGCCCTGAGCAAGGGATCAAAAGGTTAAATACTTTGATGTTTGTTACTGTTTTCTCTTAAACAATTGGGTGCAGGATTTGAAGGTACTTTTGCTGTTTACCTTCTTGTATGCTAAAGTCATGAAATAGGTAATGAATTTTTTTCTCTGATTCCTAGGGTCTCCTGTCCTCTGTCTATTTAACCCTCTGTCTTCACTGATGGTTTGGAACACAGGAAATAGAAATGTAAGTTAGATCCTAGCTGGTCTACCCCTATGGCTTAGTTGGATGGTGATCAGGAGATCCCGGGTTTGATCTCCGCCAGGTCCAGCAACATTTTTCCTTGAAGATTGATCATGAAATAGTTTCTACAGTCATTTTCTCTCTTCTGCTTATTCGAGAATGGCAGATGTCAGTTTCTGGTGACAGAATGTGCACAAGTACTGGAAAATCATTTAGAATGTTAAGCCTGTCTAGGAAAAGTGTGGTTAGGTAAACTGACCAGCTCATCATGACCTTAGTAGGTTGACTAGGCCATTATAAAACCTACACTGAAAAAAACACATCCTAGCTCTAGGCATTTCTAATGAGTCCCACAACACATGCTTTTGTGGGGAAATAAGAAAACTGTTGATAGTTAGATGGCGGCAGGCCCAGTGCAAATTTTAGGTCAAGTTTAGTTATGGTTGAAAAATGTGCCTTATCATGAGCTATGGCAGATATAGTGTGCTGTGGTCATGCATTACTTCATGAGTTATTAGTGCTGTGGTGGGTAACATCTAATTCATGAAGGTGGGATTGCCACTGACAAATATCCATAGGTTGAATATATGCTGATATCTCCCACACAGGTGGTTGCACAGGATGGAAGTGGTCTTGCTGCATTGTTACAGGCTCACTCCCTGCCGAGCATGTTGATATAGGTTTCCTGTAGCATTTCAGTGTTGATCTAGCCTCATTATTGTCGCATAAGCACAACTGAAACATACTATCTCCTGATAGGGCATCCCTACCTGTATCAAACCTACATTATAGTTGTTTCTCTGCAATGTAGCAATTTGCTAAGCAATGTCATGGCATCCTTTTGCAAGTGGCTTCGTTGTGCAAGAGGTGCATTACTGATAACACAAGACACAATAGCCACGATTTTCATGATTTAGCTCATGGAATACATTTTACTTATTGTGACAAAAGACAAAAAAAAAGAGAAAATCTTGGCATTGCTTTAAGTAAAAGTAGTGTGAAAATTTTTGAAAAATAAAGAAAAAAAAAAAAGGAAAGGAAATCTTGAAAATTTTATGTATACATTTAGCATCAGTTTATTCTGTGACGCAAAATGCATTGATGGTCAGTATAAATTTCAGCAGATAATTTATTATCTTGCCTAAACAAAGTTGACCCTTTTTTGGCTTAGCACAAAATTGTTTAGTTTTGTGCTTACAAAACTGTTTTTTTTTTTTTTTTTCAGAGAAAAGAAGACTTCACATTTCATGTGACTTATCTGCTAGGCAGACATTTCACATGAAATGTCAAACATTTCACATGAAATGTCAAACATTTCACATGAAATGTCAAGCTCTATTTTCTCTGAAAAATGAAAAAAAAATTGTCTGCTGTAGTTAATTATTATCAGCACTAAGGGTACTGATAGAGATGTTATTGTCATCCTAATGTCAGCATTAGTATGTGAGTCATGTTTGTTAACCCATTTATGTTAAGTGAACTCTTCTGTAGCAACACTTTAGGCCAGTCTATTTCCAACAGCAGGTATCTGGTTAGTGTTTATGATCACTATGTTTTATAAAAGTTCCTGTAATTAATGCAAACAGTGTATACCCTGATCAGACACTGCATTTTGCAGCAATTGATCTGGGTCAACACTGGTTACCAATTACCCTTTTTGGGGGTTCCTGACTAACATCAGTTAAAGTTCTACATTAAAGACTTTTAGCCTTTACCACTCTATGGGCAAATTTATCCGCTGACTAGTTGATATTTTTCTTATTTTTCCCAGAAAACAGGATTTGTTGACATTTCATGCAAACTTTCTTCTTTTCCAAGAAAACAGATTTTACATTCATGCAAAGTTTCCATGAAATGTTCAAATTTAATTTATCATCTGCTGAACTCTTTACCCAGCATGCTTGGCAGTAAAATACACAACAAAAAGGCCCACAAAAGTAACAGGCATTAGAGGACATGTTTGTCTGGCTGTAGCAATATCTGATATACTGTTTGTAAAATGAATTTGTTGAATAGACATTTCTGCTGCAAAATCCTTTTTCTAAATGGCAAATAGTACTGAACCTGACCAGAATGCTCCTTTAGGAGCAGCCTGATCTGGATCTACAGTTTGTTTTTTTTCTGACTTTTTTGGAAGTGTCCAGTTATCCAAGTGGTTTGTGCTCCTGACTTTAGATCAAAGGTTCCAGGTTTGGAGGCAGAATTCAGCTCATGACTGTACTGTGCTTCATTGCACCAAGCCTATCATTATCACCTTTCCTTTATCTGGATATGTTTGTTTGTTTGTTTGATTTGGGCTTAACGTCGCTTTCAACAATCTTTCAGTCATATCGCGACGGTGTCTGGATGTGACAGGGAGCTCAATGCTCACTTTTAGAGTGCTGCCTCACTGAAATATCATGCCCCAGACACTTTGACATGATATTCCACCCAGTCACATTATACTGACACTGAGCTGACCAGTTCCGATTCCTAGCTCTACTTTCTTAATGCTGAGGGCCAAGCGAAAGAGCAGCTAGTACCATTTTTAAAGTCTTTGGTATGACCCGGCCGGGGATCGAACCCGCAACCTCCCGGTCACAAAGCGGATGCTCTACCACTGAGCCACTGTGCCGGTAAAAGGGTAGAGCATCCGCTTTGTGACCAGGAATATTGATAGGGATGTAAAACACCAAACCTTCATCATCATCTGACTATTAGGTATCTGCATTTTTAGTTTAAATATGGAATGCTCTATACTACTACCTCTAATAATTTCAAAATTTACTTTCAGTATGATCTTTAAACCTTTCCTAGCTGAATAAATTAAGAGGACACGCCCACTTATAATTTCCAGCCTATCAGATTACTTGATCTGGGTTTTTGATAGAAATTCATAGTTCATAACAAACAGTGCAGATCCGGATCAGTTGGCTTCTTCAGAAGCCAACTGATCTGGATCTACATTGTTAGTTAAGACAGGGCATGTTGTGTTCAGCAAGAGAAGGGTAAAATTGACCTTTGACCATATATTTCTATATTCCTTTGTATTAAAACAGCATGAAATGGGCAAATTCAGCAGAAAATAAATAGATGATGTTTTTTTTCTTATTTTTCTTATTTCTGCATAAAAACATATGTTGTGGGTACTCATTAGAAGTGCTTTGGTGAGGTGCTTCTTATGAGTACAACGTGTTTGTTCAGAATTCAGAAAAAAATCAGTAATTTGCAGTTGAAAAAGTGCCTCACCTGGAGCTATGTTTCAGAGTTCATAAAATATTTAGTACAAATTTAACTTCTCTATAACAGTCACCTCTCTGCAATGGTAGCTGTGCCTCCCCAGGTGTGGCTATTGTAGGGAAGCTATATTCCGTATCTGTTAACCCATTTATGCCGAGTGAACTGTTCTATCACAGCTCTTTGGACTTGTCTGTTTCTAATAACAGGGTGTCTGGATAGTTAATTTTTATCATTACTATGTTTTATAGAAATTTCTGTAGTTAATGCAAACAGTGTAAAGTCTGATCAGATGCTGCATTCTGTGGCATCTGATCTGGGTCTACACTGTTTTCCAATGTCCCCTTTATGGGTCACTGGGCATAAATGAGTTAGTTATTTAAGAATTGTATCCCTTGCATGCCTATAGTCTTTTAAATCAATGCTTGGATTGTTTGTGTGTAAGGCCAAAAGATTCCTTTGATGTGAGCATCAACCAGTTCTGTTACCCTGAGTCAGTCACAGACAAAGAAAATTCACTGTCGCACCTGCTTTTAGCATGGTGTGATATAAGGGTCTATTTTTCTGTCCATTCATCAAACCATCATCATTTACATCTACCCTAACTATGACCCTAATTTTTAATTTCATTTCCCAAGAACTGTAATGGCTATAGTAATGGTAATTGGTGTAAACAGGGATGACAACTCAGCAGTAGCCATGTTTGACCTTGACCTATATTTCATGGTTCACAGACTGTGTAAATTTGTGTGGCATAACATAGCCTTTGGCGGAATTCTTGTTTCATAAATTTTATATTCAAGTTTTTATAACATCTCCTGACTAAATGGATGTAGTTCATACTTGGATTAAAGTTAGAAACTGACCCGAAGATTTCAGTGCAAAGTCCTAATCAGTGGCCATGAGGTCATTTCACTTGCCTTAGGTCTAAATAAGAGTTTGTGTCAGGTGAATATTTTTCTTATTTCTCCCCAAAAACATATATTGTGGGTACTCACTAGAAGTACCTCACCAAGGACTTCTAATGAGTACCCACAACATTAATTTTCATGGAGAAATAAGAAAAATATCAAAACTTGGATTTAAAAACAAAAATAACGTCTAATCAAGAGCTATGACTGGCCTTTTTTACCCTGCCACACAATAGTGGCAGGGTATTATGGTTTCACGATGGTCGTCCGTGAGTCCGTTCGTCCGCCCGTCCATCCGTCTTACGTCTGTCCGTCTGTTTTTCGTTTCCGGACGATACTTGAGTAAACATCAATGGATTTTCACCAAACTTGGTATATGCATTGATATGGTGGCGATCTGGTCTGGGATTGTTAATGGGTAAATTTCGTTAATTTTTTATGGAGTTATCTGCCGAGACACACCCATATTTTCGTTTCTGGACTATAACTTGAGTAAATAAAAAGGGATTTTTGCCAAACTTGCTATATGCATTGACATTAAGGAGATCTGGTTTGGTATTGCCAAAAGGCAAATTTCGTCAAATTTTTACGGAGTTACCTGCCCGAGACACGCCCATATTTTTGTGTCCGGATGATAACTTTAGTAAATAACAGGGATTTTAACCAAACTTGCTATATGTATTGACAGTAAGGAGATCAGGTTTAGAATTCCTAATGGGCAAATTTTGTCAAATTTTTACGGAGTTACCTGCCAGAGACACGTCCATATTTTCATTTCTGATTGATAACTTGAGTAAATAGCACAACATTTTAACCAAACTTGCTATATGTATTGATATTATCAAGATCTGCTTTAGGATTGTTATCTGTCCATTGATATTATCAAGAGCTGGTTTAGGATTTTTAATCTGTCCCTCCGTCATTTTCTTTCCAGACATTTTCGCAACGATAACTTTAATACATAAACAAATAATTGCTATGGCGGTGTATTATGCTTGCGGTGCTTTTGTTTTTTTCATTTGATGGACACTGCACATTTTCTGTCTGGTGACAAGTCAATTATAGTTGCATCTTCTCAGCATAATGAACCCATTTATGCCGTGTGGACTTTTCTACCTTAACTGTTTGGGTGGGTCCATTTCCAGTAGAAGGGATGTCTGGTTAGTTTTTATTCTTACCATGTTTTATAGAAATACCTGTATACATTGCATAGTGTGTAGATACTGATCAGATGTGGTTGTGGCATCAGATCTGGGTCTGAACTGTTTGCCAATATCCCTTTTAAAGGATGCTAGGCATAAATGAGTTAACATGATTCCCTCTGACAAAGAAGAATCAGTAGCTTACTCTTGTTTGGTGGAAGACTTGAGTAAATAAGATCTGATGGTGCTTGTCAATGTCCATTAACCTTTGTCCTGCTGAACTTAGATATACACTGCATTTGCAAACAGTGAAGATCCAGATCAGTCAGCTTCTGAAGAAGCCAACTGATCTGGATCTGCAATGTCAGTAAATATGTGAATCTATAGCAACAATCTGAATCAAGTAATCTGATTGGCTAAAAATTAGTAGTGAGCGTGGCATCTTAATTTATTCAGCAGGACAAGGGTTAGCCATAGTTGCATCTTCACTTACATTAACAGCATTCAGTCTGACAAGAATTATCAGTAGTTTACTCCTGTATGGTGGAAGACTTGAGTAAATATGATGTGATGATGCTTGTCAGGGATCATTAACACATGCAGCAAACATAATGGTTGTAGGGTTTTAACAAGATCTAATCATAGCTGCATCTTCACAACTTACATTAACATCATTCAATCTGACAAGAATCATCAGAAGTTTACTCCTGTATGGTGGAAGACTTGAGTAAATATGATGTGATGATGCTTGTCAGGGATCATTAACACATGCATCTAACATAATGGTGGGGGTTTAACAAGATCAAATCATAGTTGCATCTTCACAACTTACATTAAAGGGGAACACAAACTTGAAGCACATTTCTCCACAAAACATGTTGTGGGTACTCATTAGAAGCACTTCTCGAAGGCACTTTAATGAGTACCCAGAACATTAATTTTCATTGAGAAATAAGAAAAAAATCAATACTTTTGGATTGAAAAAAAAAAAAAAAAACTTATCAAGAGCTATGAATGGCTTTTTTTTTTTTCTTCTCTTTTTTTTTTTTTCATTTGATGGGCACTGTGCATTTTCTGTCTGGTGACAAGTCAATTATAGTTGCATCTTCTCAGCATATGAACCTGTTTATGCTGTATGGACTCTTCTACCTTAACTGTTTGGACTGGTCTATTTCCAGTAGAAGGGATGTCTGGTTAGTTTTCATTCTTACCATGTTTTATAGAAATACTTTTTTTCTATGCAAAGAGTGTAGATCCTGATTGGCTGTGGCATCTGATCTGGGTCTGAACTGTTTGCCAATATCCCTTTTAAAGGATGCTAGGCATAAATGGAGTTAACAACATTCCCTCTGACAAAGAACAATCAGTAGTTTACTCTTGTTTGGTGGAAGACTTGAGTAAATAAGATCTGATGGTGCTTGTCAGTGTCCATTAATTAACTGAACAATCAGTAGTTTACTCTTGTTTGGTGGAAGACTTGAGTAAATAAGATCTGATGGTGCTTGTCAGTGTCCATTAATTAACCCTTGTCCTGCTGAACCCAAAATACCCTGAATTTGCACAGTGTAGATTTGGGTCATTTTGGCTTCTTAGAGAGCCAACTGATCTGCATCTGCACTGTTTGCCAGTAAGTATGAGAATTTGTAGCAACAATCTGAATCAAGTAATCTGATTGGCTAAAAATTAGCAGTGGGCGTGGCATCTTAATTTATTCAGCAGGACAAGGGTTAAAACCATAGTTGCATCTTCACTTACATTAACAGCATTCAGTCTGACAAGAATTATCAGTAGTTTACTCCTGTATGGTGGAAGACTTGAGTAAAATATGATCTGATGGTGCTTGTTAGGCATCATTAACACATGCATCTAACATAATGGAGGTGGGTTCATAGCTGGTTCTTCACAACTTACATTAACATCATTCACTCTGACAAGAATTATCAGTAGTTTACTCCTGTATGGTGGAAGACTTGAGTAAATATGATCTGATGGTGCTTGTCAGGCATCATTAACACATGCATCTAACATAATGGTGGTGAGTTCATAGTTGGTTCTTCACAACATTAACATCATTCACTCTGACAAGAATTATCAGTAGTTTACTCCTGTATGGTGGAAGACTTGAGTAAATATGATCTGATGGTGCTTGTCAGGCATCATTAACACATGCATCTAACATAATGGTGGTGGGTTCATAGTTGGTTCTTCACAACATTAACATCATTCACTCTGACAAGAATTATCAGTAGTTTACTCCTGTATGGTGGAAAACTCGAGTAAATATGATGTGATGATGCTTGTCAGGGATTAGTAAGGCATGCATCTAACATAATGGTGGTGGGTTTAACAAGATCAAATCATAGTTGCATCTTCACAACTTACATTAAAGGGGAACATAACCTTAAAGCACATTGTACTGCAAAGTAAAGAGCTTTACAAACCATGAATTTTGCTACAAATTTTACCAAAATAGATCAAGAATTAAGGAGGTTATGGACAATGGAATATTTCAACATTGGAGGTATGGGCACTGCCATTTTGACCTTTTAACCCTTGTCCTGCTGAACCTGGATGTATCCTACCTTTGCAAACAGAATAGATCCAGATCAGTTGGCTTCTGATCTGGATCAGCATTGTTTGTCATTAAGTATGTGATTTTGTATCAGCAAGCTGGATCAAGTAATCTGATTAGGTGAAAATTCAAAGTAGGCATGCCATCTTAATTTATTCAACATGACAAGGGTTAATGGGGTTCCACAAAAGTTTAAGATTTGATTTTAAAAGTTGTTCTTCTTGAAAATTTGGATTACTTTTGTGAGAAATGATTGCCTGCCACCAAAATAAAGCACATAATCAACACTGTAGCAAGATATTCTTGAAGACCCATTATAATTAGGTTTTTGTATATTTATTTTAGGCTGTCACAATAAAGCCTAACCATTCAGCCATTTTGAAAATTTCAAACCATTGTAACTTTCTTATTTCTCGACTGATTTTGATAAAACTTGCATCAAAGTAAATGGTTTGCTATTTTAGCTCTTTTCTCCAGGATACACTTACAACTTACTTTGCCTTTCCCTTTAACATCATTCACCTTGACAAGAATTATGAGTAATCTACTCTTGTATGGTAGGAGACTTGAGTAAATATGATCTGATGGTGCTTGTCTGGGATCATCAGCAATCATGCATCTAATAAAATAGTGGCGGGTTTAACAAGATCTAAGCACAGGTGCATCTTCACAACTTACATTAATTTCATTATACCCTCTGCAAATTTTTTATACTGTTTTCAGTAGCATACCCTCCATCTGTTCATGTGTCCATCTGTGTGTCTGTCCTCGACACTGTTGGAGTTATTGCCCTTTGTAAATTTTTTTCTTAATCCAGTAAAAGTTTGTGTGCACACTATCTCTTTAACCGATGGCTGGAATTTGATCAAACTAGCACAGATACATCATCAGGATAGAGAAAAAAGGTGATTAGAATTTGGTAACCTTGATCTCATTTTCAAGGTCACTACATTATAAATACTAAAAAAGTTAACCTTTTTGTGTAGACTCTATCTCATGAATCAATAAATGGAATTTGACCAAACTATCACAGATACATCATTGGGACTGGAGAAAGAAGTGATTAGATTTTGGTGACATTTATCTCCTTTTCAAGGTCACACTGGCACTTTGAAACTAAAATTTTGGTAGAAGAAAAGCTTATGTGAACATTATATCTTGAACCAATGGCTGGAATTTGAACAAATTAGCACAGATACATCATTAGGACATGGGAAAGAAGTGATTAGATTTTTGTGACCTTGACCTCATTTTCAAGATCACTACATTATAAAGACTCTAAAAATGAGCATTGTGTGCATCCTCTCTCATGAATCAATAGATGTAATCAGTTCAGACTAGCACAGATACTTCAATGGAATGGGAGAAAGAAGTGATTACATTTTGGTGACCTGGACCTCATTTTCAAGGTCCCACTGACACTTTGAAACTAAAACTTTGATAGAAAAAAGCTGATGTGCACACTATCTCTGGAACAAATGGTTGGAATTTGACCAAAGTAGCACAGATGCCAATTGGGGGCGGGGGTGGGAAGGGAGGTGGGTAGGGGAAGGAGCAGACAGGTTTGAAGAAGTGATTAGATTTTACTTTTACCTCATTTTCAAGGTCACTACATTATAAAGAGTCTAAAAATGAGTCTTGTGTGCTACCAATTTCATGAATCAATTGATGGAATTTGACAAACTTACGCGGCTTTATCAATCAGATATGCTTCAGCTACGAAAAGCGATACCAAACACTAAAAAAATAGGGTCATTCATATACTTTCAGAGCAGAAAATAGGGGGCTATTTGGGCTACACTGCCATATTACACCTTATATTGGAAGTTGCCCCCTTGAGGTGCAGGGAGTATCAAATAAGCATTGCTTATTGACACTTTTTTCATTCACTCTGACAAGAGCTATTAGCAGTTTACTCTTGTATGGTGGGAGACTTGAGTAAATATGATCTGATGGTGCTTGTCAGGGATCATCAACAGTCATGCATCAGACATAATGGTGGTGGGTTTAACAAGATCTAATCAAAGTTGCATCTTCACAACTTACATTAACCCTTGTCCTGCTGAACTTGGATACACCCTGTCTTAGGAAACAGTGTAGATCCTGATCATTTGGCTTCTGAAGAAGCCAACTGATCTGGATCTGCACTGTTTGCCATTATGTGACCTTGTATCAACAAACTGGATCAAGTAATCTGATTAGCTGAATATTTGAAGTAGGTGTAGCATCTTAATTTATTCACCAGGGTCCAGTTGTTCAAAGCATCGTTAGCTTAACGAGCTCGTTAAGGGTCATTTTGTTAACTGTTTTAGCAGATTCAATATACAATATTCTGATATTTTTTGCTGAAAAAATGTGAGTAGCTTTTGCACTGCAAAAGCTACTCACATTTTTTCAGCAAAAAATTTCAGCATATTTGTGTATCACTCGATTAAAATTTTAACGAATCGTTAACTAACGATGTCGTTAGCTTCGAACAACTGGGCCCAGGACAAGGGTTAACAACATTCACTCTGACAAGAATTATCAGCAGTTTACTCGTGTATGGTTGGAGACTTGAGTAACTAAGATCTGATGATGCTTTTCAGTGTCTAGTTGCATTTGTAAGAAAAACAAATGCTGTATGATCAATCAAGACCTATCACTTGACAAGATAGCTCACCAGAAATTGCACAGGTTCATCATATGAAAAATTTGTCATTTGTGACTTGATCTCTGGGTCACCGCTGGGTGAGAGAGAGAGTCTTGCTCTTTGGATGAGTATCTAGCACCAACCCAAATATCAATGACATGCCTCCAGACACTCAGGAGATATACATATCTTAAAAACTTTAAAATAAAAACTTAAGTATGAAAATTCTTAGCCTCAAACTGAACTTAACTTTGGACCAGTGTTTAATATCACTACTTATCCCCATGCTTTAGTGATAGGGATATTATGAGTGCCTCCTTCTGTTTGGCACACTGTCTCCTCCTAAACCACTGTGTGGAATTTGAACCAAACTTGTTACATGATTTCCCTGTATGGTAGGTGTGCAAGAGCAACATTATTTTTCTGTCCATCAATCCATCTGTCTGTCTGTCCATCCATCTTCCATCATGCAATCTCCTATTAACCACTGGGCAGAACTTAACCAAACTTGCTTCATGACTTCCTCTCATTGTAAAGGTGTGCATAGTAAGATTGAATTTCCATCCATCCATCAGTCTGTCCATCAGTCTATCATGCTATTAGTAATATCAGCACAGAGAGTGGGGATTTTGCAGTGGCGTACCATCAGCTGTGCAATATAGTTATCCATTTAAGTTAATTCAGGGGATCTTGAGCTTTAAAATCTTTTTATATAAAAACATTAACATGGATATTCTAAATAGATTACTTTGAGGGTTGATCTTGCTTAACAAAACTTTCGACCAGTATCTAACATCAATATCAAGTTTCACCTAAATCCATTAAAACATAGAGCTTTAAACACTTTTGACATACCAGTGTAACATGAAAATCCTGTGACTTTGACCAGGGATTAGGTGGTATGGAATGAAACTACCGACCAATATCTATACCAGTAGACAGACAATGAGCTTAATCCCATAAGGGCTTTGGCTATTATGATTTCTTAACACTTAAGCTAGTATCTCACTGGGATGCGACAACTGGCGACTATTTTGGGACACACAATGCGACAGAAAACGTGACATTGCGACCATTTTTACATTCCGGTCACACTGAATGGGTGATTATGACATATTTGCGACAGTCGCACGAATGTCATACGATTATCGCACGAATCATTGGCGAACTCGAGCTCGAGTTCGCCATGAGTTCGCACACATGTTGCAGGACATTAGCGCGACAGTCGCGTGATATTCGCGAGACACTCGCACGATGTTTGCACAGTGAACTTGCGAACATTTATCACCAACGACCCTCGCACAATGTTCTTGCGAACGTCATGCAACTGTCGCTTGAAGGTCGTACAATAGTCGCACGATGGTTCTGCGAGAAAATGATTAACCAAGAAAAAATAAACATTCTAGCAATCATTTAACCTTGAGACTTCAAGAAGGATGGACCTGGATGAGGACCAGACAGATATGATAAGGGCTGCAGCATGCTTGCTCGCTGCAGCTGCAATCAAGAAGTCTAAAGCAAGAAAATGCAGGATGAGGTGGAGGAAGAGTATGAGGACCAGGGAATGGTTATTAAAGAGACACAAGTAGGGAATGTATGAAAAGCTTATGAAACATCTCAGAGAAGGCGATGTCAATTCCTTCAGAAACTTTGTAAGAATGGACACAGGGATGTTCAACAAGATGGTGGAGACCTAACCCCTAGGCTTCAGAAGAAAACTACCAAATGTAGAAAGACATACTATTATATATACCCGGGTCACATGGAACAACATACAAACCATTCACGAAACAACTGCGAGTGATTTAAGACATTTGCACGATAATCGTGGAACATTTGTGTGATTGTCTCATGACGTTCCCCCCAAACGTCGCTCAGTTTTATTTACTCGCAATTTAGTCATGAAGTGTTTTATTTATGTTGCAATTGGTTCGCAATTTAGTCTTATTTAATTCGCAAATCTTTTGTTTTCCAAGCCATTACGACTGCCGGAAACTAAATTGCAAAGGGTCCACGGCAAATTCGCGATGGGTTCGAGACACCCGCGATGACTTTGTGACTATTTGGCAAGGAATTTTGTCGCATAAAATTTTTGCACATGTTCAAAATTTTCGCGAACCGTTTGCGACTCTTTGCGACACAAGCGAGGAAATTGCGAACCACTGTGACTGTTTCAAGGCTGCTTTGAGACTCACTCATGAATGTAAGTCCCAAGCTGTAGCAAACAGTCTCATCCCAGTGAGATAGGGGCTTTAGCACTCAAGGCCCGGTTGTTCAAAGCGTCGTTAGCTTAACCGGCTTGTTAAGGGTCATTTTGTTAACTGTTTTAGCGGATTCAATACACAATATTATGATATTTTTTGCTGAAAAAATGTGGGTAGCTTTTGCACTGCAAATTTCAGCATATTTGCATATCACTCAATGTAAATTTTAATGAATCGTTAACTAAAGATGTCGTTAGCTTTGAACAACTGGGCCCTGGGTAATATTTTCAGCAGATGAAATATTGAAATTTTTCAAGAAAGCAGGTTTTGACATCTGATGCAAATTGTCTCCAATTTGCATGAAATGTCAAATCCTGTTTTCTTGGAAAAATAAAAAAAATATCATCAATGTGTTGCCTGCTGAGTTAGCCCAGAGAGTGGTAAAGGTTAATGCTTAGCATGCTGGGCAAACAATTCAGCAGACAATGTTTTCAAATATTTTTCTTAATTTTCCTACAAAATAAGTTTTGACATTTGATGCCTATTGTCTTTTTTGACATTTCATGCAAATTGTCTCCAATGGAGAAAAATATTTCAAAGTGTCATCTGCTGAATTTACCTGGAGTGATAAAGGTTAATTTACATTTATGTAACAAGACCTGCATTCTGCAATGTCTAATCTGTGTCCACACTGTTTACTCAGGTCTGTCTGTTTGAATACTTAGATCAGAAGACTTATGAAGGAGGAGTATTTGATGATAATTTTAAGAAAATTTCTCCATAAAACCTAAGTAGTGGGTACCCATTAGAAGTGCCTTGGTTTATGGATAAATAAGAAAAAATATCCCAGTATTATCACCAAATAATACCCCTTAAAAAGTCCCCTGTTAGGGTAGTTAATGTAACCTGCAACACAGTTTTATTGTCAAATTACTTGTACTGGCATTTTGATTAAAAGAAGGAGAAAAGCTATTTAATTAAAAGAATGGTGAACAGTGTTTATTTGATAAAAAAAATCTGTCACTCAGGAGTATGGATACTTTGGTATTTCAGAAGTCATTTTTACTGAATTATCATGCTCCTTCATGACAGATTTTTTTATATCAGGTAATCACTGTTTTATTGTCTGTATATTTGTAGGTTCTCATCAGTGGTGTCCTGACTGTGAATAGATGGCAGAAAAAAAAACTGACCAAGGAAGGTATGATTATGGAAAAATTGCTTTTATTTTGACCATTTTCATAGCCCCAGACATTCATGAGGGTGTATCACATAAATATTTTTTCTTATTTCCCCTCAAAAAATGTACATTGTGGGTACTCATTAGAAGCACCTCAGCAAGGATGGATGCATCAGACTTAGATGGATGCAATAGCTGATGGATGCATCAGACTTAGATGAATGCAATAGCTGATGGATGCATTAGACTTAGATGGATGCAATAGCTGATGGATGGATCAGACTTACGAGGGTGAGTCAATAAGTAACCAGCCTAACTTATTTCCGGTTGAGATCCACCTCTTCTTTTTCAATGTAATTGCCCTCTAGTGTGATGCACTTAGACCAATGGTGTTCAAGTGCCATCAGCCCAGAACTGAAAAAGTCAGGGTCCTTTCCATTGACACACTCCTCAACTGCCGTCACGACTTCTTCATCAGACCGGAAATGAAGTCAACATATATCCTATTTCAAGTTTGGGAATAGGAAGAAATCGCTAGGAGCTAGGTCAGGCGAATAAGCAGGATGTGGTATTAATTTATACCTGTTTTGCTCTACAGCTGTACAGCATCCATTGCAACTTTGCAAGTGTGGACTCCCGCATTGTCCTGTTGCAGCAAAACACCTTTAGAGAGTTTACCTCGGCATTTTTCATGGATGGCGGTTCTCAGCTGGTCTAACAAGTTTGCATAGTACACTCCAGATATTGTACTTCTCTTGGGTAAAAAGTCCAACATAATAACGCCTTTTGCTTCCCAAAATACTGTGGCCATCACCTTGCCAGCAGATGGTTGCGTCTTGGAACTTCTTTGGCCTACTGATGCTCTGGTTGCCATTTGCGTATCACTAAGGGATTTGGGGACCCAATGGGCTGTTAGCTTGCGCATACCTAAACGATCATGTAAGATTGTTGAACACTACCATGTGAAATGCCTAATGCCTGCACTATTTCTTCCACTTGAATTCGCCTATCAGAGTATACCAGATCCCAAACTTTCTTACACATTTCTTCTTTGGTGGCATCCAGTGGCGTCCAGACCTGGCTTCATCTTCTAAAGATGATCTACCGCATTTGAATTCCCCTACCCAGAATTTAACCTAAGCATAAGAGGGTGCAGAAGACCCATAAACATCGGCTAACTCGCCGTGTATTTCCTTGCCTGTTTTACCTTTTAAATACGAGTACCGAATTACAGTACGGTACTCAACTTTAGATGAAAAGCATGCCTTTGCATCACTAGCCATGTTTGACATTCAATATCTTATTAAAGAATGACTCGATACTTTTGGTCGATACTACTGGTTAATTTTGTACCCATGTATAAAACATATATTGAATCAAAGCATGAAAATAGTGACCATCTCGGTCCATTGGAAATGGGATAGGCTGGTTTATTGACATGCCCTCGTAGATGGATGCAATAGCTGATGGATGCATCAGGCTTAGATGGATGCAGTAGCTAATGAATGCATTAGACTTGGATGGATGCAGTACCTGATGGATGCATCAGATGGATGCAATAGACAGGTAATGCAAAGCATTTTCTATAAGGTATTGTCTGTCCATTGCTGATTGCTGATAGAATGGACTTAGACAATGCCTTACAGAAAATGATAAGCACGTCTCGGAATGATTAATAAAAAGGATGTAATGGACTCCCTAACTATTACTACTCATAATTGTGTACATTTCTCATCATCCTTCATGCTGCATTGTCCAAAAGTCACCAAGCAACTTTAGCATCAAACATGGTTCAATTGATCCCTAAATAAATTAAGTAGAACTGCAACACTTATTTTTAAGAATCCTAGGTTCTGGGAACAAGTAAAGATGAAATTTATTACATGTATCATGTTTGACCTTGTAAAGTAGGTTGAAAATCCAGATTCCACTGGAAGGTCCCGTGCTGGTCCCGGGCTTAGAATAGGCCAGACGTACCCTCTGCGTGACGTACGAGCCGGCTAAAAGAGGCCGCCCGTGACCACCCGGGCCCTCGAAATAGGTGGCTGCCTTCCGCTTCTGTGGCAGTTGGGTAAAACCCCTAACATAACAGAGCAACCGTCCGTTCAACCGGTATAATTCCAGAATATAAAATTCATTTATTGAAATGCATCTTAAATTGGAAAAAACAAATTTCGCGAGATCTATCCTTTTAAACCTTTCCTATCTCATGTTACTAACATGCTTCATTTGTTTGTGTATCATTATGTGCCCGTGGGTCGCACATGGGACGAAGATTATAACCTCATCTGTATTTAACATATGTGTTTGTCTTGTGTTTGTGTCATTTTTCCGAACTCTAGCATTCTCCACATTAAAAACTAAGATGCATTTATTATTGTTAGATAAAAAACTAAACGTTTTTCAAGGTATGAAAGCTACATATCATTTGAAAGCTACATATCATCTAACACGGCTTGTTTATTTGACTCCCTTAAAAAATGAATACTTCTTTCTAAAATAAACTGTTTATTTTAAATATGGATCTCCTAATTTGTTAAAAATAACCTTTCAATTTCCCAGACGTTTTCGGCCTCCCTTGTCTGTAGGGAATAAAATCTACAGATCACTTTCCTTCTGTAGTGGATAGGGTGTAATCCCCTATTAAAACAGGAACCACCTGTTTGCCGTGGGTGGCGTCTCGTATGCTGGGAGAGGGGAACCTGATGATTGAGGAAAGCCCAGGGATCTCCAGCTTTTCAACACATCATTTTGGCCCTTATTTCAGATAGAAGAGCGGTCTGGGTTAGATCCAGCCTGGATCAATCGGCTCAGTCGTGCCAAGCTCTAGAAGCGCACAACTTGTTCTTAGCTTCTTTCTCTCTTTCATACGTATCTTTATGGTACCAAACCGGGCTTATTTTTCTCATGTTCCTCTAACTTTAAGTGAGTTTCAATGGGCGGCGGCTGAAGGGTCAATTGGTGGGCTTGTATTGGGGCTTTGGCGGAAACCTCTGTGAGTGGAGGCTGTGGATAGGGGGATGAACTCAACTGTTCATAAATTTTTCTATGGAAATTTAGATGAATAGGTGGGAAATCATCTAAGCATGAGGCCGAGCTGAAGACTCTGATCTTGACACCGAGTATAATAGCAATGTAGCCTTGACGTTAGAAATAGGAGATCCATTTCTGTTAAACGTCCCCTTGTAGGGCTCCATGGAGGGTGGGGCGCATAGCTATCGAATCAAAAATTTCATCACCATGGCATCTCGAAAACGATTTCTGGCGTTCGACTCTTCGGAGGACGACACGCAACCGACTACATTTACATTCAAAGCTAATGAGAACTTCGCTAAATTTTTAGTGATTTCGAGTAAAGAGGACAAACCTATTACTTCACTGTCACCTTTCATTATAGAAAAACAAATAGAATCAATTATAGGCACTCCAAAAAATGTAAAAAAATTAAAAAATGGAACTCTTTTGGTCGAAACTAACAGAAAATCTCAAACAGATAATCTCTTGAAAATTACAAAATTCTTTAACATTAATTTCTCTGTCACGGAACATAAAACTCTAAACAGTTGCAAAGGTATTATCCGTGACAGAATGCTAAAACATGAAACTGAAGAAAATATCACAGAATATCTTAACACACAAGGAGTAACAGCATGCAAACGTTTTAAAATTAAAAAAGATGGAAACTTTATAGAAACAAATACACTTTTACTAACTTTCAACACCACAACTTTACCGAAATCACTAAAAATCTTTTACCGAATTATACCGGTTGAAGTCTACATTCCAAATCCTCTGCGGTGTTTCAACTGTCAGAGGTTTGGACATCATGAAAACGGCTGTCCGGAAGCACCTGGATCAGTATGTAAAAAATGTGGTATGGGTGAATTTGATCACCCTACAAATGCTTGTAAAAAAAAGAAGCCAAGTGTGTGAACTGTCACAAAAACCATCAATCAAAATCAAATCAGTGTGAAATTTGGAAAAAAGAGAAAGAAATCATGAAAATTAAAGTTACACAAAAAATCACTTATTTGGAAGCCAAAAAGATTCAAGAAAATCAACCTGAAATCACCTTTGCAAAAGTTGTTCAATCCCTAAACACTAAACCTGAAACCAAAGAAAGTTCTACCCAGTTTAACGAAAAAGATTCTGTCATCAAAGCAAATTCAAAAGTTATTACTCCTACTGTAAAACCTAAACCTAAACCCACATCTACTCATCAGTCTAGACCACCAACAAAATCTCAAAACAGTTCACAAACACAGCCGACTAAAACAAGTGGATCACAACAGAGATCCAGGTCCAGGACAGCTGACCAGAAAGAAAAAAATGGAAAAGAAAAAGATAAAGATAAAGCACCAAATCCATATAGTAAAGGGGCGTCGGCCGATCCGATCAAGTTGGTCAATCGGTTCGATTCCCTTGAGAACATGGAGTTAGAGACTGACTCCTCCATGTTCTTGCAGTCTCAGAGAAAACAAAAGGATTAAGTTCCTTATTTTCAAATCATCTCTCCATTCATCATGGATAAAAAATCAATTATTCAGTGGAACTGTCGAGGACTAAAAGCAAATTATAACGAAATTTTAATTTTAACAACACTACTTTCTCCGACTGTCTTTTGTCTCCAGGAAACCTTTTTAAAGAATACAGATAATATTAATTTTAAAAATTATAGTTTATATAATCATATCGCAACTGAAAATCAGAAAGCCTCAGGAGGCTCATCTATCCTTGTAAAATCAAATGTTCCTCATAGACAGATACATATAAATAGTAATTTACAAGCTGTTGCTGTAAATGTCACTCTGTCTAAATCCATAACAATTTGTTCTCTATATCTCCCTCCACACTGTAAATTTTCTAAACACGATTTAGAAAATCTTATAAACCAGTTACCTCGTCCTTATTTATTATTAGGTGACTTTAATAGTCACAGCAAACTATGGGGTTGTCTGGATACAAATGACAAAGGAGAAATAATAGAAAATTTTATTGCAGAAAATGATCTATGTTTATTTAACGATAAACAACCAACTTATCTTCATTCTCCTACAAGAAATTATTTTGCTTTAGATTTGTCTATATGCTCTCCAAATATTTACTTAGATTTTGATTGGTCAGTTTTAGATGACCTTCATGGGAGCGATCATTTTCCAATTAAAATTGAAGAAATTGAATCGACAAATGAAGACCATCATTCCCGATGGAATTTGAATAAAGCAAACTGGGAGAATTTTATGGAGCTATGTAATGAAAAATTAAATCCTGAAATGTTTAAAACAGCAGATGATATACAAGCTTTTACTGATACATTAATTCATGTAGCCGAAAAATGTATTCCAAAGTCCTCGACACGTTCAAAAAGAAATAGACCTTGGTTTAATAAAGATGTTAAAAATTCAATAAATAAAAGAAAATCTGCCTTACGAAAGTTCAATAGGCAGCCAACAAAAGAAAATCTAATCCATGCCAAACAAATGCGAGCTAAAGCTCGCAAGACAATAAAAACGGCTAAAAGAACATCTTGGCAGCAATACGTCTCCAAACTTAATTCTAGAACTCCAGCAAAGAAAATATGGGACATGATTCGAAAAATTACTGGCAAAAATAAAAATAACAAACATGTCCATATTAAATCAAATGGAAATATATGCTCAACGACTAAAGATATTTCCAATGCACTAGGAGAGAATTTTCAGAAAAACTCTTCTAGTGCAAACTATTCTGAAACCTTTCAAAACATAAAACAGGAACGAGAGAAAGAGCATCTAAATTTTACATCACTAAATCATGAAAAATATAATGTACCATTCACAGCTTCAGAATTATTAGATGCTCTTCATAAATCTCACGATACAGCTGCTGGTCCTGATGACATTCATTATCAAATTCTTAAACATTTACCCGATAACGCTTTAAAAACTTTATTAAATATTTTAAATGATATTTGGATCACTGGAAAATTTCCAAAAGACTGGAGTAAAGCAACGATTATACCTATACCAAAACCAAATAAAGATCATACTGAAGCTACTAACTACAGACCTATTGCTTTGACAAGTTGTTTATGTAAAACAATGGAGAGAATGATTAATGATAGGCTGGTTTGGTTTTTGGAATCAAACCAGCTTATAACAAAATATCAAGCTGGATTCAGAAAAAATAACTGTACAAACAATCATTTGATTCGTTTGGAATCCTTTATTCGTGATGCCTTTATTAAAAAAGAACATGTCGTAGCTGTATTTTTTGATCTTGAAAAAGCTTACGATACTACATGGAAACATGGCATCATGAAAGATTTACATAAATTAGGCCTTAAAGGCCGATTACCACTTTTTATTCAAAATTTTTTATCAGATCGAACATTTAATGTTCGAATAGGTAATACGTTATCGGACATATTTAAACAAGAACAAGGTGTACCACAGGGAAGCATTTTATCACCTACCTTGTTTGGCATTAAAATTAACGATATTGTTAAATGTGTGAAAGACCTTGATTGTTCACTTTTTGTTGACGATTTTGGAATATTTATTAGATCGAAAAATATGGAAACCATTGAATTCAAACTACAACGATGTTTAAACAATATAGAAGATTGGGCAACAGAAAATGGTTTCAAATTTTCAAAAACAAAAACTCAATGCGTTCATTTTTGTCAGATACGTCAGCTACATTTAGATCCTCATCTCACCATATACGGTAGTCCAATTCCAGTCGTCAGTGAAGCAAAATTCCTGGGTCTTTTGTTCGATAACAAATTATCTTTTATACCACACATCAAAGCTTTAAAAGCTAAATGTTTAAAAGCTCTTGATATTCTTAAAGTTCTATCCAGTTCCGACTGGGGAGGAGATCGTACTGTTCTTTTAAATCTCTATAGATCTTTAATTAGATCTAAATTGGATTATGGATCCATAGTTTATGGATCCGCAAGAAAATCTTATTTGAAATCTTTGGATACTATTCATCACCAAGGTTTACGTCTGGCTCTAGGGGCTTTTCGTACTTCCCCCGTCGAAAGTTTATACGCTGAATCAAATGAACCATCATTGTATATAAGAAGAGAGAAATTGTCTCTTCAATATGTTACTAAATTAGCCGCCAATCCACGTAATTCAGCCTATGATTGTGTTTTTAATCCTAAATATGAAAGATTTTACAACAACAAACCAACAGCTATTAAACCCCTAGGCCTGAGAATACAACCGTTACTTGAAGAGGCCAATATCAATATTAAAAATGTTCAGCATTTTTCTTTTCCATCAAAAGAGCCATGGACGTTAAACCCTCCAAAGATTATTTTAGACCTTCATAAAAATAAAAAAACAGAAGTCGAGTCGCATATTTTTAAGAATGAATTTTTAGAAATCAAATCAAATTATAAACATTACCTGTCAATTTATACAGATGGTTCGAAACAAGATGAGAAAGTTGCTTGTTCTGTTATTAGTCCAAATTTTACTGACAGTATCAGATTACCTGATAATAGCTCCATTTTTACCGCCGAAGCCAAGGCAATTGATATTGCACTTTACCATATCAGAGATCAGTCTGAAAAACAGTTTATCATTTATTCAGATTCTCTTTCTGTATTAAAATCTCTTAAAGATTTACACCATAGAAACCCATTAATTCAGCAAATTCTTAAAAAATATTATTATCTTTCCGCTTCAAAAGAAATTGTATTTTGTTGGCTTCCCAGCCACGTTAATATTCGTGGAAATGAATTAGCAGATTCAGAAGCCAAATCTGCATTATCCTTAGTAATAACCAATTTCAAAATTCCTCACTCCGACTTTAAATCAAACGTCTGTCAATACATCAACAACAAATGTCAGTCTGTTTGGGAAACACAAACTTATAATAAATTAAATGAAATCAAACCAAATTTTAACAGCAAATGCACATTTTCTAATCTCAGCAGAAAAGAACAAACAAAAATCACGAGATGTAGACTTGGACACACTAGAATTACTCATTCTTATATTTTAAACAATGAACAAGCTCCATTCTGCATTCCTTGTAATGAACCTTTCACAGTCAAACATTTTCTTATCACTTGTGCTGAATTTAATCACATTCGCACAAAGTATTTTAATATAAAAACTATAAAGGAACTTTTTGATATGCCAACTCAGAAAATACTCGACTTTCTTAAAGAGATCGGACTTTTTAATAAAATATGATCAGTATTTTTAATCACTTAAAATCATTGATACTTTATCTCTTTAAAATAAATACATCAATCCTAGATATTTTTAAATTTCTCATTAAATAAAATCATCATATAACATAAAACTTATTAGACGCTATATGCCCTTTTAGGGTTGAGCGTCTATAAACAAAATATCCATCCATCCATCCACTGGAAGAAAAGTCATAGTTTCTGCTAATACTGGATGATAGTGGTGTGTGTGTGTGTTTTTTTGTTTTTTTTTTGGTGGGAGGTGGGGGGTTGTGGGTGGCATGGCAGTGCCCACTAGGGATTATTGTAGTTGTAGGCAGATGGAGGTATCTGCTTGATGAAAATGAATGTTTCATTACATGGAAATATGAAACCAGTGGTCATTTTGTTGTATGTCAACAGCAAAAACCTGGCTCATCCTGTGACATCTTACCAAGGTCTCAGCTGTCAACCAGTATGTTCCATAATTTCCATGTAATATACCATTCAATTTAACTATGCCAAATCCTCCATCCAGTCACCATCACAATATGAAATAGCAAGGACTGTTTTTAACCCCCAACTCAGACCCTGACACACACACACACATAACCAAAATTCACCACTAGTACTATCAATAGTTATGAAAAAGAATGGCATAACGTATGGATTTTATGGAATTAAACAGATGGTAAAAGACCTCAATATTTTTGCTTGGAACCTGGGATTATGAATAGGTGCTATAATTCCCACTATTATTTGGGGGTCAGCTGCACCCTATGTTTGCTACTGAAGTATCAGCTAATCTGTTATTGTCAGATGCTGCAACATGTGTAGACTATGATAATGCGTCAGTGTTTATAATTATGAATGGTAAAGGAATCCATTGAATCCTCTGAAGCCTGACCTGTATTTTTCTGCAAAATGTTATCTAAGTCTGTTCCATCCTTAACCTTAGTCCTGTGGAACCCAGATATGTCCTACCTTTGCAAACAGTGTAGATCTAGATCAGTTGGCTTCTGAATGTGGATCTGCACTGTTTGCCATTAAGTATGTTAATATATATCAACAATCTGGATCAAGTAATCTAATTGGCTGAAAATTAGAAATGGGAGTGGCATCTTAATTTATTCAGTAGGACAAGGGTTAAAAGCTGTGCACTCAAGTCCATTGCATCTTTGAGATGTTATACCATGTGTATTTGACCTGTATTGCTCTCTGGGCAAGAAGTGTCCTGGTTGCCTTGTGGTTACCCCTCCTGACTGGATCATGGGGTCCCCCGGTTCAAATTCCACTGGAGGCAGAATGCAGCTCATAACTGTAGGGCACTTCATTGCACAGAGCCTTTCATTATCATCCTTCCATCATCTCAATATATTTTAACCTTTGTCATGCTGAATAAATTAAGATCCCATGCCCACTTCCAATTTTCAGCCAGTCAGATTACTTGAGCCAGGTTGGTGCTATAAATGCACATATTGAATGACAAACAGTGCAGATTCAGATCAGTTGGCTTCTTCAGAAGCCAACTGATCTGGATCTACACTTTGCAGAGTACATCCAGGTTCAGCAGGACAAGGGTTAATTAAATAGGATTGAAAGGGACGTAAAACACCAAATCATGAGTATCATCACTGGGCTAATTCAATAGATTACTAACTGATGATATTTTTTGTTATTTTTCCTAGAAAATAGGCTTTGATATTTCATACAAACTGTCTCCTAAGGAGAAAGAAATGACTGTAGCATTGACTGAATACTCAAAGCCAGGTTTCCTGGTAAAATAAGAAAGAAGTCTGCTGAAGTAGCCCAGAAAGTGGTAATGTTTAAAGGTCAAAATCTCTACTACTGCATTCTAAATAGTTTTATGGCCTAGCCCATTAGTGTTTCTTGTTTTGGTTCAGCTTTAATTGCTTTTTTTAAGTGAATAAGGTAGAGAAAAAAAAAAAGATGGCTCTATATATTAGGATAAGCCAGGTTCAATTCATTGTGCTGTGGGTAGCACATCTAACTGCAGATCCTGGGTCGCAAGTTTGAATCCCAGTTTGGCAACATACATGTAACTTTCCCCCTTTCTGCTGATTTAAGAAAGATAGGTTTTCAGTTACAGGCAAAAGTATGTACACAAGTACTGCTATAATGCCCAAGAAAAGTGCAAGTAGGTTAACTGATTGGCTTGACATGACACTAACAGTGTTGACTAGCCATACATAGTGTGAGGAATCCACATGACCAAATGTTCTTGAGAGTCAGACCAGATTGCAGAACAGCACTTACACCACCAGAAAGAGCTTGATTTTCCACATACTCTGCCCTTTATTTGAATAGATTCCATCTGGTATAAGTCGAGATATTCTAAAAAATCCTACCCTATGTTGAGCTAAAAATAGTAACAAACTCCGTGCACTTAGTCATTTGGTCACGTGGATTCCCCACACTGATACAACTCCAACTCGAACAAATTTTAGGGTCATTGATTTTGTCTGCCAGATATGGAAAATTTTGGGATGTATAAAGCCCTGGTGGAGAGAACAAAATTAATAGAAGGGCATTACCAAATTTACCCTAAATATTCAGATATCTCAACTCATTACCATACTAGTACTGACATTTGAACAAGTCCAGTTTACTCCCTGTTGATTGAATGAGTCAGTTTACTCCCTGTTGATTGAACAAGTCAGTTTACTCCCTGTTGACTGAACAAGTCCAGTTTACTCCCTGTTGATTGAACGAGTCAGTTTACTCCCTCTTGATGTGTCTAAAATTGATGGATGGGTAGCAAACAGTGTAGAACCTGATCAAAGGGCTGTATTCTGATCTGGGTCTACACTGATTGCTTTCGCTTGTATGTCTCAGTGCTTAGATCTCCAGAGAAAGCATGTGCACAAGTACTGGTTTTCTGCTTAGAGAACTAAGCCTACCTAGGTAAAGTGTAGTTAGGTAAACTGACAAGCTCAGCATGACCTTAAGTGGCGCAGTTGGATGGGCGTCCAACTGGAGACCAGGAGGTTGGGAGTTCGACTCTCTCTAGGGTCGGCAACATTCTTTCTTGGAGATTGATCATGAAACATTTTCTAAGGTCATTCTCTCCCTTCTGCTGATTCAAGAAGCGTAGTTGTCAGTTTCTGGCGAAAGAATGTGCACAATACTGATTAGCCACTTGGAGAACTAAGCCTACCCAGTAAACATCTGGTTAGGTAAATTGACTGCACTTGACATGACCCCCTTGGGTTGACTGCATGGGCCATAAAACCTCAACACAAACAAACAACATGACCTTAATAGTGTTGATTGGGCAGTTAAATTCCAAACCAGCCAATCAACCCGATGTTTAGTTGTAATGGTAACCTTGCCCTTTTTATATTTGCAGGTTCTGAACATTCCAAATGTAATTCAAGAAAATACAGGTGGGATCTATAACACAAGGTAGGTGGAATATTTAGGTAAATATTTTTATGCCCCCAACAAACAGGGACATATCACTGCTGTCCGTACAAACAACCATACAGCCCGTCCTTACATACATCCTGTCGATGTACGAAAAATAGTTTCCATTAGATAGCTTTTGAAAAGATAAGTGTATTTGATTCATATCTTATGCAGCAGTATATAATAATAAAATATTCATTAAGTTCAATTTGTAAAATCCTCCAATTGTTATGGGAGTTGTGGCTCTTTTTCAACTTCATTGTCCTGTCAGTATGTACGAAAAATGGTTTCCATTTCTTCTGAAAAGATTAGTGTATTTGATTCATATTTTATACATAAGTCTATAATAATAAAATAGGTAAAGTTTGGTTTAGGGTAAAATCCACCAATTACTATGGGAGTTATAGCCCTTTTTCGATTTCATTTTTTAGCAAAATGCATGTTTTCATTAACCTTTACCACTCTCTGGGCAGATTCAACTGACAACAAATTATTTTTTCTCAGAAAATAGACTTTAACATTTCATGCAAGTTGTCTCCTCAGGAGATAATTTACATGAAATGTCAAAATCTATTTTCTAAGAGAAATATTTTAAAATGTTGTCTGCAGAATTATTTACACAATAGTTAAAACATGGACAGCTTCCTTGGACAGATTCAGCAGTCAACAAACTGATGATATTTTTCTTTGAAAAAAAAAAGGCTTTGACATGTCAGTCTATTTTCTGGAAAAAATAAGAAAATATTTCAAAATGTTGTCTGGATAAGGCAAATATGAGTAGATATGATGAATATTATATCCATGATCAGTGAATCCAGTCTCAATACCTTCTTATATGGTGATGAAAATTTGGACAGCCATGCTAACGAGGTCATCTTCTTGACAGTTCAGCAGTTTATCTCTCAAACAAAGCGGTTTAGCACTCAGTAGGAGGACATTCTCTCTCTCTCTCTCTTTCTCTCTCTGGCTCTTTCTCTTTCTCTCTGTTGCATTCATTATCTTATGAAACAATAGTATATTTAGTATAATAATATGTATTTGTCAATTTTAAAAAAATAACCTAGATAAAGACTAACGGCTGATTAATACCTATCATTCAACGCACTGTACTAGAAGCCACTTAGTTTATGGGAAACAGATTTAAATAAATCTTACCGCTTTTATCCAAATCCCGGTTTGTATTCTATGATGTAGCTATTGTATTGTTGTGTATTTCCTGTGTATAAGTTTATACAAATAAAATATGTTTAAATCAACCCTCAACCCATATTAGCCTTCGGCCCACAAGCTGATATAGTTGTCTCCAGTTGATACGGGGTGTGATATGAAATTGCCATATAATAATCTCTATTTATTGTTTGCAATATTTAGGTTGCTAGGCAACCTAAATATTGCAAACAATAAATAGAGATTATCATTGAAGTTTGTTGAAAAAGGCCTAGTGGCTGAAATGGTGGAGGTAATGTTATCATACCAATTTTGTCGTTACAGTAAAAATCCTAAAATTTCAAACACCAAAATGTTCAACAAATGACATATGCAAACAGTGCATACCCAGATCAGACTGCTCCTCAGGGTTTACACTATTTGCCTTTCCACTTAGCATTTTAAGAAATAGCTACATAAAAAGCAAATTTCAAGCAAAAATAATATGGAATGAAGTGTTCCAACTAGGACATATACCATATTATTATTATTATTATTTTTATTGGTGAGGAGGGACATTGATCAATGGCCATACACTTGTTGATGTCTGAGTACATTCTACAACTCCAGATTACTGTAAAATCATGAATGTTTCAAGCAGTTTCAGCTTCACTATTTTTATGGTTTAATCTTTGCAACTCTGTGGGTAAATTAGGCTAATGACAAATCGGTAATATATTTTCTGTTATTATTATTTCCAGAAAATAAGGTTTGATGCTTAATGCAAATTGCTCCTTGAGAGAGTTTGCATGAAATGTCAAACCTGATTTTCTCCAAATGAGTTTTACATAGTTGTCTCCTCTGAAAGCTTATCCCCTTTTCCATACTATTGAATTATGATTCCAGGAAGCTAATGTTAACTTTTGACAGCATCACAAATTTTGAAGCACAGCTCTTAAAAGCAATACCATATTTACCCTAAGTTTGTGGACACCGTAACTCCTTACCATACTTGTCCTTTAATTGGAAATGGTTTCTTCCACTACCTGTTGTGTTTAAAAATTACTGAGCAAGTGGCTAACAGTGTAGACCCTGATCAGACACTGCATTCTGCAGTGTCTAGAATGCAGTGTCTGATCTGGGCCTACACTGTTTGCTTAGGCCTGTTTGTCCTAGTACTTAGGGTTAAGTATCAGGACAAAGATGCCTGAGCAAGCAGTGTACACTGGTTGCTTAGGCTTTTTGTCCTTGAATACTTAGGGTTAAGTATCAGGACAAACATGCCTGAGCAAACAGTGTAGATCCAGATCAGTTGCTACAGAATATGGCATCTGATCAGGGTCTACACTGTTTGCCACTCATCCAGTAGTTCTTTAGACACATCATAAGATATTAACCTATTAATGCCTAGCGTCCCATAAGAGGCAAATGAGCCTCATGGGTTGTTTCGCCATTCGCCTAGGGTCCCACAAAAGGGACATTTGGCAGACAGGTGTAGACCCTAATCACATGCCACAAAATGCAGCATCTGATCAGGGTCTTCACTGTGTACATGAAATGCAGGAATTTGTATGAAACATGGTATCAATGAAAATTAACCAGACATATGGAAATGGACAGGTCCAAAGATTGAAGGTGGAAGTGTCCACTTGGCATAAATGGGTTAAAATGGACTTGTTCAAATTTTAAGACAAGTAAGATAAGGAGTTTGGGTGTTTGGGTGTCCCAGTATTTAGTTAATACAGTATATCAGTCCGAAATCACTCAGAATGTCACTTGTGTATACCCCTAAAGAGGACTTAAGAAGGAATAGAAGGAGTATTTGGTGATAATTCTGGGGTAGTTTTCTCCAGTTCTTCATAAAAACATGTTATGGGTACTTATTTTAAGCAAGGCACTTCAAATGAGTATCCACAACAAATGTTTTTATGGAGAAATAAGAAAACTTATCCTAAAATTATCAGCAAATTTCCTCCTTAACAATTCTGCTTCCACCAAATGAAAATATGAAATTATTTGGCTTCCACCAAACAAACTATATGAAGTTATTTTGCTTCCTTTAAACACAAATATGAAATTATTCTGCTTCCTCCAAACACAAATATGAAATTATTCTGCTTCCTCCAAACACAAAAAATGAAATCATTCTGCTCCCACCAAACAAAAGTATGAAATTCAGTTTTTAGCTCGCCTGTACGAAGTACAAGGAGAGCTATTGTAGTCACCCCGGTCGTCCACGTTTGCGTTTGCGTTTGCGTTTGCGTTCCCGTTCCCGTCACACTGTGTTAAAGTTTTTCAAATGCTTATATCTCAACAGTCACTCCTCACAGAGGCATCAAATTTGGAACTTGGGTACCTTGGAGGGTCTTCTGAGATTCCAAGAGAATAAACCCCTGGGTTCATGCCCCTGGGTCGGGCTAGGGGTCAGAATCTAGGACACCTTTGTAATACTGTGTTAAAGTTTTTCAAATTCTTATATCTTGACTTTCACTCCTCATAGAGCATTCATATTTAGAATTTGGGTACCTGGACGAGTCTTCTGAGATTCCAAAAGAACATACCCCTGGGTTCATACCTCAGGGTGGGCCTTGGGGTGGGGCTAGGGGTCAAAATCTAGGACACATTTGTAAAATCTTATATGCCTACAGGTTATAGACACAACTGGTTATACATCAGCTAACTATGTGACATCAGTTTAAGTGTAAGAGAGTGAAGGTCATGGTGACCTACATTTTACGGTCAAGGTCACCTAGATTTCACGGTCCAGTGATTTTGCCTTATATCTTGAATACTATTTGTTGGATAAATGTCACACCTGGGATATTACTTCCATGTGACCCAATGAATGACCACTTACTATATCTAGGTCATTGTGACCTATATTTCATGGTTCAGTGATTTTGCCTTATATCTTGAATACTTTTTGTTGGTTAAATGTCACACCTGGGATATTACTTCCATGTGACCCAATGAATGACCACTTACTATATCTAGGTCATTGTGACCTATATTTCATGGTTCAGTGATTTTGCCTTATATCTTGAATACTATTTGTTGGATAAATGTCACACCTAGGATATTAGTTCCATGTGACCCAATGAATGACCACTTACTATATCTAGGTCATTGTGACCTATATTTCATGGTTCAGTGATTTTGCCTTATATCTTGAATACTATTTGTTGGATAAATGTCACACCTGGGATATTAGTTCCATGTGACCCAATGAATGACCACTTACTATATCTAGGTCATTGTGACCTATATTTCATGGTTCAGTGATTTTGCCTTATATCTTGAATACTATTTGTTGGATAAATGTCACACCTAGGATATTAGTTCCATGTGACCCAATGAATGACCACTTACTATATCTAGGTCATTGTGACCTATATTTCATGGTTCAGTGATTTTGCCTTATATCTTGAATACTATTTGTTGGATAAATGTCACACCTGGGATATTACTTCCATGTGACCCAATGAATGACCGCTTACTATATCTAGGTCATTGTGACCTATATTTCATGGTTCAGTGATTTTGCCTTATATCTTGAATACTATTTGTTGGATAAATGTCACACCTAGGATATTAGTTCCATGTGACCCAATGAATGACCACTTACTATATCTAGGTCATTGTGACCTATATTTCATGGTTCAGTGATTTTGCCTTATAGCTTGAATACTATTTGTTGGATAAATGTCACACCTGGGATATTAGTTCCTTGTGACCCGATTATTGACGTCAAAATATATCTGTTGGTGTGACCTATATTTCATGGTTCAGTGATTTTGCCTTATATCTTGAATACTATTTGTTGGATAAATGTCACACCTGGGATATTACTTCCATGTGACCCAATGAATGACCACTTACTATATCTAGGTCATTGTGACCTCTATTTCATGGTTCAGTAATTTTGCCTTATATCTTGAATACTATTTGTTGGATAAATGTCACACCTGGGATATTAGTTCCTTGTGACCCGATTATTGACGTCAAAATATATCTCTGTTGGTGTGACCTATATTTCATGGTTCAGTGATTTTGCCTTATATCTTGAATATTTGTTGGATAAATGTCACACCTGGGATATTAGTTCCATGTGACCCAATGAATGACCACTTACTATATCTAGATCATTGTGACCTATATTTCATGCTTCAGTGATTTTGCCTTTTATTTTTATTACTATTTCATGGAGAATTGTCATACCTGGATTATTATATCTAAGTGACAAAATGATTTACATACACAAATACATCTAGGTCAGTGTGACCTATATTATATGGCTTAATGATAAAAATGTTACAATATAAAATGTACCCAGCAGGCGAGCTCGCTGTCCTCCGACAGCTCTTGTTTCTAAACCTCCAGATATAAAGTACTACCATAAAAATCATCAAATGCAATTTTTATACCCCCGACATACGAAGTATGTGGGGTATATAGTTTTCGCTTTTCCGTTCGTCCGTTCGTCCGTTCGTATGTATGTACGTTCGTTCGTTCGTTCGTACGTTCGTTCGTTCGTTCGTTCGTTCATTCGTTCGTCTTTCCGTCACAGGGTCAAAGTTTTTGCATTAAAGTTTATAAGACCTCATATTTTGAAGACCCTTTGATGGATTTTATTCATATATGGCATGATGGTAGATATAGGTCTAAAGTTTTTATCAGCACCATCCCCACCCCGGGGTGACCTTGGGAACAAGGTCACGGACTTTGAATTTTTGTAAAAAAGTCACAGGGTCAAAGTTTTTGTGTTAAAGTTTATAAGACCTCATATTTTAAAGACCCTTAGATGGATTTCATTCATATATGGCATGTTGGTAGATATAGGTCTAAAGTTTTTATCAGCACCATTCCCACCCCGGGGGTGACCTTGGGAACAAGGTCACGGACTTAGAATTTTAGTAAAAAAAGTCGAAGTTTTTTGTGTTTAAGTTTATATAGCTATATCATCAAGACCCTTCAGGAATTTCATTTATATTTGACATGTTGGTAGATGTCGGCCTAGCATCTTACTCCGCATGATCCCCACCCTGGATGTGACCGAGGTCAAGGTCACGAACTTAGAATTTTCATATAAAAGTAAAAATATTTGCGTTTAAGTCTATATTGCCATATCATCAAGACCTTTTATTAAATTTCATTATCCCCTAACTGAAAGGTTGAGCTGATATAGCTATCAGCAAGGAATCTGTTCGTCTGTCCGTCAGTCCGTTGAAGTATTATTCGTTCATACTTTTTTTTTTGTCTTAGGGTCAAAGTTTTTGCGTTAAATGTTATAAGAACTCATATTTTGAAGACCCTTTGATGGTTTTCATTCATATTTGGCATGATGGTATATATAGGTCTTAGGTTTTTATCAGCACCATCCCCTCCCTGAGGGTGACCTTAGGGTCAAGGTCACAGACTTAGAATTTTCATAAAAAAGTCAAAGTTTTTTGTGTTTAAGTTTATATAGCTGTATCATCAAGACCTTGAGGAATTTCATTTATATTTTACATGTTGGTAGATATCGGCCTAGCGTCTTACTCCGCATGATCCCCACTCCGGGTGTGACCGAGTTCAAGGTCACGAACTTAGAATTTTCATATAAAAGTAAAAATTTTTGCGTTTAAGTTTATATAGCCATATCATCAAGATCTTTTATTAAATTTCATTATCCCTTAACTGAAAGGTTGAGCGGATATAGCTATCAGAAAGAAATCTTTTTGTCTGTCCGTCCGTCCTTTGAAACATTATTTGTTCATACTTTGTTCATATTTTGAAGACCTTTTGATGGAATTCATTCATATTTGGCATGATGGTAGATATAGGTCTAAAGTTTTTATTAGCATCATCCCCACCCCAGGGGTGACCTTGGGGTCAAGGTCATAGACTTAGAATTTTCATAAAAAAGTCAAAGTTTTTTGTGTTTAAGTTTATATAGCTATACCATCAAGAACCTTTGAGGAATTTCATTTATATTTGACATGTTGGTAGATATAGGGTATGACCTTCAGGTCAAGGTCACAGACTTAGAAATTTCATATAAAAGTAAAAAAAAATTGCATCTAAGTTTATATAGCTATACCATCAAGACCTTTTGTTGAATTTTATTATCCTCCTACAGAGAGGTTTAGGGGATATAGCTATCAGCATGGAATTCATCCATCCTACCATCTCCAGAGTCAAAGCTACATATTTTGTGCTCGTTAAAAACTGGCGGTAGCGCTCTTCGGGGGTATACGTGCCCCACTGGGCACTTTGTCTAGTCTTTAACAATTTAACTTCAGACAGAAATATGGATGTCAATTGATTTCACCACCTCTGAATATGAAATGGTAAAAAAATAAAGCAACAATAAACAAATTTTGCTTTTAGACAAATTGTACAATTTGGCAGTACCATATATTGGACAAAGTCATAATTGAAACCCTTTTAAAACAAACACAATAATTAAATACAGGCTTTGTTTTTAGTAGTTTGGATTTATCATTTTTTGCTATTGACAGACATATTTTTGTTTTTATTTTGTTTGGAGGAAATTGTTATTTTCATGCATGCTGTTTCAAAAAGAAAATATAATTTTATCTGTCTCTGTATCAGAAATTCTCAAAATGATATTGTCATTTACACTTACCATGTCATGGATAATTTCAGCAGATGACAAACTGATGATGTTTTTCTTATTTTTCCTAGAAAATAGGACCTGACATTTCATGCAAAGTGTCTCCTAAGGAGACAATTTGCATGAAGTATCATATCATGTTTTCTAGTTGAAATAAGAAAAATATTTCAAATTGTTGTCTGCTGAAATTTTTACCCAGCATGCAAAGTGTAAATCAATCAGCTTCCTGATAACATAATTCAGTTTAACCCCAAAAATGCCAAGCAGAATTTGAAACAGATGACATACATTTTTTTTTCAGAGAAAACAAGTATTGACATGACAGATGATTCAGAGAAAATATCAAGACTTATTTTCTTTGAAAAATAAAAAAAAAAATAAAATAAAAAAAAATAAAAATAAAAATGTTGTGCTGCAGTTTTGATTGGCTCTTTAAGGATTAAAATTGGCAAAGCATCATTTATTTGTTTTTGTTTTTTTTTTTCAGAGAAATTAAGTCTTGATATTTGTTTTGAATCCTCTATCTAACAGACAATTCACATGAAATATTAAATCTTACTTGCTTTGAATAATAAAAATCTTCAGAATGTTGTCTGCTGCAGTTATCACTTGTGTTTTAACCTTTAAACTGCCAATCATGTCTGCTTTGTCATCTGCTTGTGATTTAAGAAGTCATTTTTGCAAACAGTGTGGACCCAGATCAGACTGCTCCTCTAGCAGTCTGATCAGCGCCCACACAGTTTCATGTATGCAAAAATAGGTTTGAAAAGTTTTCAAGAATATTTAGCAGATGACCTAAACAGATAACATTTTGAGATGCAGGTTTTTCTGGCATTTTAAGGGTTAACCCTTACCACTTTTGGGCAGATTCAGCAGATGACAAATTGATAGTTTTTTCTTATTTTTCCCATACACTAGATTTTGAGATTCATGCAGATTGTCTCCTTAGGAAACAGCAGAGCCTATTTTCTGAGAAAAATAAGAAAAAAAAAATTTTAAAATGTTGTCTGCTGAAAGTTTTCCTCAAAAGGCTAAATAAGCAATAAAACATTAAAATAAACAAAAATGATAACTTCTACCTGAAGATGTCCTGAGTTTAGACTTATGCTTGGGATTTGCATTAGTTGAAAATAGTTTTGTTACCTCTCCACAGTAGACTTGTTAAAAAGGAGTAATTCATAATAATTATTTGACATTTTCATCATTTCTCAATAAAAACATATTGTTGTTTGTATACTCATTTATTAGACATGCCTCTAATAAATACCTGTAACATGTTTTCCTCCACAACATGTTTTCACCTTTTTCTAATGAGTATACCCTCAATATATGTTTTATGGAGAATTTTTTTTTTTTTTTTTTTTTTTTTTTTTCAGAATTGTCATCAAACCTTACCACAAGTCCATGCTCTCTAAATAGGTAGTTCCAATATTTCTGGGGTTTGCAGCAGATGAAAACTAAGACGTATTATGAATTGTTATATTTCTTGCTTTAAAGGCTCTATATTCCTCAAAAATGGTCATTTTATTTTCCAAAAAAAGGTTTAATATACTGATATATGGTATTAACACAATCATAAAATGTGGCATTGGACATTTCAGTTAGTCTCTTGCTCTTGAAATGAAATGACTTTTTATCATATCTCTCAATTAATGTTGCCAACATTAATTCAGAGATGGGTAAAAAATCTTATCATTTTTGATCCAGTTCAAAAACGAGAGACTAACTGAAATTTTACAAGCTGTCAGATACCACATTTTATGATCATATTAATACTATATATCAATTTATTAAACCTTTCTTGGTTAAGAATGTCTAGTTTTGAGGAACATGAAGCCTTTAGCCTACAACAGAGGACAATTATTGATACTTTCCTTATACTTTCCTAGAAAATATTACTTGCAGTTCATTTAACCCTTAAAGCGCCAGTCACAACTATCGTCGTCTGCTTTGTCTTCTGCCGGTTACTTTAGAAGTCATTTCTGCAAACAGTGTGAACCCAGATCAGACTGCTCCACTTCAGGGTCCACACTGTTTGCCTATATGCAAAAATAGGTTGGAAAAGTCTGCAAGAATATTCAGCAGACGACATAAACAGACAACATTTTCAGATGCAGTTTTTCTTGGCGCTTTAAGGGTTAAATTATTTCTAAAGGAAAAATAAGGCTTGACATCTCATCAAAATTGTCTCCAGAGGAGACAGTTTGAATGAAATTTCAAACCTTATTTCCTGTGAAAAATAAGAAAAATATCTGTAATTTGTTGTCTGCTGATTTAGCCAATAAAGTAAAGATTAATCAGGAAAGCAAAAAATACATTGAGATGATCTGATTTTAAGAACATGAAAAATTATTTCTCTCCTTGAAAACATAATGATTTCACAGTATCTCCTTTGTAGAGGTGGAAAGGGAATGGTCTGAGATCAGTGTCTGAGTGAAGTCTGAGCACCTTCTACCACTCCAGCTCATCATTTGTCATTCGTAGAAGTCCAGTAAAGTGTTTAGTTGTTCTGCTTATTGTTTGCTTCTTTGTAAGTGTACAGACTACTCTCTCTACATGTCACCAACCAGTGACTTACAACATCTACCAAATTTGCCCTAAATACAGACAGCTTAACACTTTGCTTGCAGGGTAAAAGTTTCAGCAGACATTTTGAAATAGTTTTATTATTTTTCCTAGAAAATAGGGATTGACTCTTCATGCAAACTGTCTTCTAAGGAGGCAGTTAATTTGCATGAAGTGTCGGATCCTACTTTCAAGGAAAAATAAGATAAAATGTCATCAGTTTGTCATCTGCTGGATTTGCCCATAGCATGGTAAATGTTAACTCTTTACCATACTTATCTTAAAATTTGACTACCAGGTGATCTCATGCTGAAATTTGTGATGGAATGGCAAAAAGTGTAGACCCTGATCAAACTGCTCCTTTAGAAGCAGTTTGATTGAAGTCCTCACTGTTTCCTCAAGCCTGTTTTTCTACCTTATTTGACCTAATTACCACACATACTCCTATAAAAAAAAAATATAAGCACACAGTCAAGCAATTCCATAGTCTTCAGATTACAGCCAGACGTGTAGTTTTTGTCTACTTCTTTATAAAGGCATATGTTGTGGGTACCCATTTGAATTGCATCGACTTATCGATGCAAGTCAAATGAATACCCGCAACATATGCATTTATAAAAAAGTCGATGCAAGTCAAATGAGTACCAGCAACATATGCATTTATAAAGAAAATCAGAAAAAAAAAGAAAACACAATAACATCACTTAAGCTTTGTTTAAGTGTATCCTCAGTATAGGTGGATACATATTGTACCACAAGTTTCCCAGTAATTTTGAAAAACCTAAGCGCATGGTGTGGTAATAAAGTATTTAGAGTAAATACAGTACTCATTCAAAATACTCATTTCTACTGACCTTCCTTATGAAACGTCAAGCCTTATTTTCCCTAAAAATCAAACAAAAATAAAAAATGTCTGCTGAAGTTTTTATTAGCACTTTAACCCATTTATGCCTTGTGTCCTATAAAAGGGACATAAGCAAACAGTGCAGACCCAGATCAGATGCTGCAGAATGGGACATCTGATCAGGGTCCACACTGTTTGCATTTAATACAGGAATTTCTTAAAAAAACATGGTAATAATAAAACCACATGGTAATAATAAAACCAATCAGAAACCCCTTCTATTTGAAAAGAGCTTGTCCAAAGTGTTGAGGTAGAAGAGTCCATTTGGCATAAATGGATTAAGGGGTAAACCTATTTTTCTTCTATTGGTCCTCTGTAACTTAAAAGGCTGGAGACCAAGCATCAGGTCTGGGCGAGCTGTCAAAGTCATGAATTATGACTAAGCATAGTTTCAAGCTATGGAATCCAGTAAAAATTGAATATATGAAAACCTGCGGTGAGTACTCATTAGAATTGCTTAGTGAGGCAGTTCTAATGAGTACATGTTTCTGCAATAACATAAGTCATGTCGTTGTTTTCTGTTTGGAGTTGTCAGACTTTATCAGACTAGGTATTATGGCCCCGCCCAATGGGGCCCACGAAGTAGATGGCTGCCTTGTGCCTCTGTGGCAGAGCTGCTAGTAACTTCATGCAGGACTTGAGTTCATTATTAGCCCAGGTCGGGTAAAAGTCCCACAGATTCAGGTGATATCTTGACATGACAACATGACTGAAATACGGTTGACTGGGATGTTAAAACTTGAATAAGTATCATGCCCCACCCATTTTTAATGCAGGAGTATGTCTTTTGACCAGGTTGGGTAAAAGTCCCACAGATTCAGAGGCAATATCTTGACATGGTGACATGACAAGTACTGTTGACTGGATTAGGTATGAGTTTAGATAGGTTAGATTATATTTGATTGATACTGTGTTAGACAGGAATAGATAGTAGTAGTAGATCAGACTAAGAAGTTGGTCCGCATCAAACAAAAAATGGTGTCTTCACATCACAAAAACATGCCTATATAATTTTGACCCCTTAAACCCATTTTTATAAAGTAAAACTGGGGTTTATTGGGGTATACATTTTTTTTCTTATTTCTGCTAAAAACATAGATTGTGAGTACTCGTTAGAACTGCCCTGCTGATGTGGTTCTAAGGAGTACCCACATTTGTTTTGAGCAGAAATATGAACAATGTCAGTTTCTTATTTGAAAATTTTCAGTTTTTAGAGGTGAAATTTTGTATACAGTTGATTAGGCGTGTTTTCGTAATGAAGCATCCGCAGAATGCACAGATTCAGATACCTCTTTAGCATGCACACAGTCTCATTTGGGCCTTTGATCTCCATTGATACACTCTGTAGTACCAGTGACTCTGGCAGTGTACAGTGAAGACCCTGATCAGACTGCACATTTGCGCCAAAGGCACAGTTTTGCTTGGCATGGCTCAGTTCAGTATGTATGATTGTGATAATTTATTGAAAGTTTTCTGATTGACTGCTTTGAAAGTGACTGCATATATGGATGAGTGTTCCTGTGTGCCTTACGCTTGCGGTTTCATCTCAGTACAGCAATGTACTATTCACAACATTTTCAACACGTTTGTGATTCACGTTTGCGGATTTACGTTTGCGATTTAAATTCATAATTCAAGTTGGCAATTTACGCTAGCGATTTATGTAATTCATGTGCCTCAATACTTAGCATGCTTGGTAAAAATTTTAGCAGATTTCATTTTGAAATATTTTTTTCTTATTTTCATAGAAAATAGGATCTGACACTTCATGCAAGGAGACAATTTGCATGGAGTGTAAGATCCTATTTACCAGGGAAACAAGAAAAAATATGAGTCTGACATCTGCTGAATTTGCCAATTGCATGTTAAGTGTTAATCATGTTTTTTCTGTTTGTAACTCATGTATATATTTTGCTTTTTCTCTTGAGTTGGATTTCGTATGTTTGTATTTTGTTTACCACTCTATGGGCAAACTCAGCAGATGACAAATTGATGATATTTTTTCATTCATGCCATAAGCTGTGGATTAAAATCTGTGAGATAAGGCAAAATACTAAGGGAGATTTGACAAAATTCTGTGGGATTTTCTTAAACATCACTTTGGTGTTCCCACAATATAGTCTTATCTTCTTTTTTCATGTGAGAAGCTTGTGAAAACCACAACAGTGTGTGATTTATGTTTATTTCTTCATAAAATCTGTTGTAAAATGGTCTGAAAATTCTGTGAGATTAGAATTTTTTATGGGAATTGCTTTCCAGATGGGCCAAATTCTGTGAGATTTTATCTCACAGTGTGAGATATGGCATGTATGTTTTTTCATAATTTTTCCAGAAAATAGACATTGATTGATATTTCATGCAGATTATCTCCTGGGGAGATAAAGTTCCTATTTTCTAGGGAAAACAAGAAAAAATATGAGTTTGACATCTGCTGAATTTGCCCATTGCATGGTAAGTGTTAATCAGGTTTTTTTCTGTTTGTAACTCATGTATATATTTTCTCTTGAGTTGTATTTTATATGTTTGTATTTTGTATACCACTCTATGTGCAAATTCAGCAGATGACAAGTTGTTTTTTTTCTTCTTATTTTTTTCCAGAAAATGGGCATTGACATTTTATCCACTAACTGCAAATGTTGTTTCCTTGAGCAAGAGACTTTATCCACATTGCTTATAGTACTGGTTTCTACCCAGGAAAAAAGAGGGCCACATGGAAGATTAGTACTAGATTACTAAATGTGTTACCCTCTATAATTAAAGTCAATTATTATTATTATTATTATTATTATTGTCTCCTAGGAAGATGATTTGCATCAAATGACAACACCTATTTTCTGGGGAAACAAGAAAAGTATTTCAAAATCTGCTGATTTTTTTCCCAAGGTGCTGAGTGTTAATTTTTTTGTTGTTGTATGTAATTCATTTGCTGTAAAGCTCCATTTTCTTCAAAAATAGACATTTGTATGCCGCAGAATCGGATGATGCCTGGGAATATAGTTTTTAGGTTTTCCGTAGGTACGTACATACGTTGAGGAATATGGAGCCTTTAATCATGCTATGTCTCTGTTTGTAATTAATGTCTGAATTCTTTTTGTAATTTGTTTCATCTGAATTATGTTTATTTATTCTCATATGTGTTTATAGTTTATATGCCTTAATTATGCTTCTTTTCCAGCATTTGTTATTTATATGCCTTAATTAGCTTCTATTCCAGCATTTGTTATTTATATGCCTTAATTGTGCTTCTTTTCCAATAGGTTACCTTACATCAGCTAGCATTGGCTTTCTCAACTCTACCATTCATGACGAGGGTCCAGAGATTTAATGCCCGCAAGGATTATTTGGTGTGTATCATAGGGTTTATAACCAGTGGCCACTATGATCTGGGAAGAGATTCTGAAAGCAAAGTTTATTACTATTACTTTTATATTCAGCAGTTTTGCCTTTGTCTCTTATCTGCTTGACTGCATATCAACACTGATGTTGATGATGATGACTGCCATTATGATTGTAATTTGTTGATGTCTCTGTTTGTAATTAATGTCTGAATTCTTTTTGTAATTTGTTTCATCTGAATTATGTTTATTTACTCTCATATGTGTTTATAGTTTATATGTCTTAATTATGCTTCTTTTCCAGCATTTGTTATTTATGTGTCTTAATTAGCTTCTTTTCCAGCATTTGTTATTTATATGCCTTAATTAGCTTCTTTTCCAGCATTTGTTATTTATATGCCTTAATTGTGCTTCTTTTCCAATAGGTTACTTTACATCAGCTAGCATTGGCTTTCTCAACTCTACCATTCATGACGAGGGTCTGGAGACTTAATGCCCACTGATGATGATGATAATGTAGTAGTTGTGATAATGGTATTGATATTTAAGTCATCAGTTTATATGATATAATTGTAATGTTACTGAGACTAATGATGATTGATGTGTTAATGATGAAGATGGTATCTTTGTTATGTTTCTTTTCTCTCCGTATTTTATATGCCTTAATTTTGCTTCTTTTCTTACAGCATACCTTTCTGCTAGCATTTGCTTTCTCAACTCTACCACTCATGACAAGGGTCCAGAGATTTAATGCCCGCAAGGATTATTTGGTGTGTATCATAGGGTTTATAACCAGTGGCCACTATGATCTGGGAAAAGATTCTGAAAGCAAAGTTTATTACTATTACTTTTATATTCAGCAGTTTTGCCTTTGTCTCTTATCTGCTTGACTGCATATCAACACTGATGTTGATGATGATGGCTGCCATTATGATTGTTATTTGTTGATGTCTCTGTTTGTAATTAATGTCTGAATTCTTTTTGTTATTTGTTTCATCTGAATTATGTTTATTTATTCTCATATGTGTTTATAGTTTATATGTCTTAATTATGCTTCTTTTCCAGCATTTGTTATTTATGTGTCTTAATTAGCTTCTTTTCCAGCATTTGTTATTTATATGTCTTAATTATGCTTCTTTTCCAGCATTTGTTATTTATATGTCTTAATTATGCTTCTTTTCCAGCATTTGTTATTTATATGTCTTAATTAGCTTCTTTTCCAGCATTTGTTATTTATATGCCTTAATTAGCTTCTTTTCCAGCATTTGTTATTTATATGCCTTAATTATGCTTCTTTTCCAACATTTGTTATTTACATGTCTTAATTGTGCTTCTTTTCCAGCATTTGTTATTTATATGCCTTAATTAGCTTCTTTTCCAGCATTTGTTATTTATAAGCCTTAATTGTGCTTCTTTTCCAATTGGTTACCTTACATCAGCTAGCATTGGCTTTCTCAACTCTACCATTCATGACGAGGGTCTGGAGACTTAATACCCGCTGATGATGATAATGTAGTAGTGGTGATAATGGTATTGATATTTGTCATCAGTTTATATGATATAATTGTAATGTTACTGAGACTAATGATGATTGATGTGTTAATGATGAGGATGGTATCTTTGTTATGTTTCTTTTCTCTCTGTATTTTATATGCCTTAATTTTGCTTTTTTTCTTACAGCATACCTTTCTGCTAGCATTTGCTTTCTCAACTCTACCACTCATGACAAGGGTCCAGAGATTTAATGCCCGCAAGGATTATTTGGTGTGTATCATAGGGTTTATAACCAGTGGCCACTATGATCTTGGAAAAGATACTGAAAGCAAAGTTTATTACTATTACTTTTATATTCAGCAGTTTTGCCTTTGTCTTACCTGCTTGACTGCATATCAACACTGATGTTGATGATGATGACTGCCATTATGATTGTAATTTGTTGATGATGGTAATTCTACTGCAGCTGCTGCTGAGTTTAATTGTCTTCAGTCCTTTGCTAGGATTATGATGCTGATTGCAGTGCTGACATAAAGTAGATGACAATAATGAGATTGGTAATAAAATGTTAAAGGTTTGACAATACTGTTGATGAATCATATACTTGTTGATTGTGTTGACTAAAGGTAGACATTCTAAATATTGTATGTTTAATGATGATGATGTGTTGAATTATGGTTAACTATGGTGAGATTGCTTATTTACATATGATTTTAGTATATACATATAACAATAACCTTGTTTAGTGACCTGTGATGTCTGGTTTCAGTTTCTTATTTAACATAATACAGCTGGGAACTGGAAGCCTCATATTAGTGGACAAGGTTATATTTTCCTAAGGTGTAACATGTACTTGACTGATAGAAATAGTACTGTAAGAGATGATGATGATGATGATGATATGGTAATAATGGTGTTGATGTTTATGGCATCAGTTTATTTGACATAATTGCAATGTTACTGAGAGTGATGATGATAAAAATGTTAATGATGTGGATGATGTCTTTGTTATGCTCCTTTTCTCTCTCTATGTGCTGGAATTTTGATTCTTGTTTTACAGCATACCCTTCTGCTGGTATCTACCACTCATGACAAGAATTTGGAGATTTAATGCCGCTAGGATTGTTTGGTATGTATCTTAGGGGTTATAGTGGGTGGCCACTATGTTCAGGGAAGAGATTCTGAATACAAAGCTTTTTATTACTACTTTTATATTCGTCAGTTTTGCTTATGTCTCTGATCTGTCTGACTGCACATCAACACTGATGTTGATAATGATGACTGCCATTATGATTGCGACTTGTTGATTTTGGTAATTCTACTGCAGCTGTTACTGAGGAGTCTTCAGTCCTTTGCCAGGATTATGATGATGATTGCAGTGCTAACCTAATGTAGACGACAATAATGAGATTGGTAATGTTAATGGTTGGTTTGACAAACAGTTGATGAATCATATACTTGTTGATTATGTTGACTAAAGGTAGATACTCTAAATATTTTATGTTAAATGATGATAATGATGATGATGATGTATTGAATTAAGGTTTACCACACCTGATTACTTTTATAATGTTGGTGCAGATGTTGATGTAGATTATGATGAGGATGGGAGAGTTGATGATTCAAATGCTTTAATTATGCTTCTTTGCCATCTGTTAGTACTTATATGCAATAAGAATTTACTATCTTTTACATCTTTTACACATTTCTTTCAGCAATCATTGACTTTCTCAACTCTACAGTCTTGATGTGGCTCTGCCAATCTAATGGTGAGATTGCTTATTTATATATGATTTTACTATATACATATAACAATAACCTTGTTTATGACCTGTGACTTTGCTTACAGCTGCTGAGTTTGTTAGTGTCTTCAGTCCCTTGTTAGGATTATGATGATGATTGCAGTGGTAACCTAGAGTAGATGACCATAATGAGATTGGTAATAATGTTTAAGGTTTGTCAAAACTGTTGATGAATCATGTACTTGTTATGTTGATTAAAGGTAGACATTCTAAATATTGTATGTTTAATGATGATGTTGTGTTGAATTAAGGTTTACTACATCTGATTACTTTTATAAAGTTGGTGCAGATGATGATGTAGATTATGATGAGGATGGGAAAGATGATGTTGATGACAATTTAAATGCTTTAATTATGCTTCTTTGCCATCTGTTAGTACTTCATGTGCCATAAGAATTGACTATATTTTACATATTAATCTTTCAGTGATCATTGGCTTTCTCAACTCTACAGTCCTGATGTTGCTCTGCTAATCTAATGGTGAGATTGCTTATTTACGTATGATTTTAGTACATACATATAACAATAACCTTGTTTAGTGACCTGTGGCTTCTGGTTTCAGTTTCTTATTTAACATAATACAGCTGGGAACCAGAAGCCTCGTGTCAGCTGACAAGGTTATATTTTCCTAAGGTGTTACATGTACTTGACTTTGATAGTAGTATGATGATGATGGTGATGATGTAGTTGTGGTTATAATGGTATTGATGTTTAAGGCATCAGTTTATTTGATATAATTGTGGTATCTTTGTTATGCTTCTTTTCTCTCTGTATTTTATATGCCTGAATTTTGCTTCTTTTTTACAGCTTAGCCTTCTGGTAGCAATTGCTTTCTGAACTCTACCACTCATGATGAGGGTCCGGAGATGTAATGCCTGCAAGGATTGTTTGGTAGGTATCATAGGGCTTATAGTGGGTGGCCACTATGATCAGGGAAGAGATTCTGAATACAAAGCTTTTTATTGTTAGTTTTATATTCAGCAGTTTTGCCCATGTCTCTGATCTGCTTGACTGCACGTCAGTACTGATGTTGATAATGATAACTGCCATTATGATAGCAGTTTGTTGATGATGGTTATTCTATTGGGCTGTTGCTGAGTTTGTTAGGAGTCTTCAGTCCTTTGCTAGGATTATGATGATGATTGCAGTGGTAACCTAATGTAGATGACAATAATGAGATAGGTAATGTTAATGGTTTGACAAAACTGTTGATGAATCATATACTTGTTGATTATGTTGACTAAAGGTAGATGTTCTAAATATTTTATGTTAAATGATGATAGCGATGATGATAGCGATGATGATGATGATGATGTATTGAATTAAGATTTACTATACCTGATTACTTTTATAATGTTGGTGCAGATTATGATGTAGATTATGATGAGGATGGGAGAGATGATGTTGATGACGATTTAAATGCTTCAATTATGCTTCTTTGCCATCTGTTAGTACTTATATGCCATAAGAATTGACTATCTTTTACACATTTCTTTCAGCAATCATTGACTTTCTCAACTCTACAGTCTTGAGTGGCTCTGCCAATCTAATGGTGAGATTGCTTATTTATATATGATTTTACTATATACATATAACAATAACCTTGTTTAGTGACCTGTGACTTTGGCTATAGCTGCTGAGTTTGTTAAGTGTCTTCAGTCCTTTGTTAGGATTATGATGATGATTGCCTTGGTAACCTAGAGTAGATGACAATAATGAGATTGGTAATAATGTTAAAGTGCAGATGATGATGTAGATTATGATGACTATGGGAAAAATGATGTTGATGATGATTTAAATACTTTAATTATGCTTCTTTGCCATCTGGTAGTACTTTATATGCCTTCTAATACTTCTAAAAATTGACTATCTTTTACACATTTCTTTCAGTGATCATTGGCTTTCTCAGCTCTACAGTCCTGATGTTGCTCTGCCAATCTAATGGTGACATTGCTTATTTATGTATGATTTTAGTACATACATATAACAATAACCTTGTTTAGTGACCTGTGGATTCTGATTTCAGTTTCTTATTTAACATAATACAGCTGGGAACTAGAAGCTTTGTGTCAGCTGACAAGGTTATTTTTTCCTAAGGTGTTACATGTACATGTACTTGACATTGATAGTAGTATGATGAAGATGATGATGATGTAGTTGTGGTTATAATGGGATTGATGTGTAAGGCATCAGTTTATTTGATATAATTGTGATATCTTTGTTATGCTTCTTTTCTATCTGTATTTGATATGCCTGAATTTTGCTTCTTTTATAATTACAGCATTTGCTTTGTCAACTCTACCACACATGATGAGGATCCGGAGACATAATACCCTCAAGAATTGTTTGGTATGTATCATAGGGGTTATAGCGGGTGGCCACTATGATCAGGGAAAAGATTCTGAATACAAAGCTTTTTATTATTAGTTTTATATTCAGTAGTTTTGCCTATGACTCTGATCTGCTTGACTGCACATCAGTACTGATGTTGATAATGATAACTGCCATTATGATAGCAATTTGTTGATGATGGTAATTCTACTGCTGTTGTTACTGAGTTTGTCAGTTCTTTGCTAGGACTATGATGATGATTGCAGTGGTAACCTAATGTAGATGACAATAATGAGATAGGTAATGTTAATGGTTTGACAAAACTGTTGAATTATGTTGACTAAAGGTAGATGTTCTAAAAAAATTGTTAAATGATGATGACGATGATGATGTGTTGAATTAAGGTTTACTACACCTGATTACTTTTATCATGTTGGTGCAGATGATGATGTAGATTATGATGAGGATGGGAGAGATGATGATGATGATGATTTAAATGCTTTAATTATGCTTCTTTGCCATCTGTTAGTACTTATATGCCATAAGAATATACTATCTTTTACACATTTCTTTCAGCAGTCATTGGCTTTTTCAACTCTACAGTTTTGATGTGGCTCTGCCAATCTAATGGTGAGATTGCTTATTTATATATGATTTTACTATATACATATAACAGTAACCTTGTTTAGTGACCTGTGACTTTGGTTATAGCTGCTGAGTTTGTTAAGTGTCTTCAATCCTTTGCTAGGACTATGATGATGATTGCAATGCTAACCAGATGTACATGACAATAAAGATTTTGGAAATATTATTGGTTTGACCTTTCTGTTGGCATTTGCTTTCTCAAATTTACTTCTCATGATGAGGGTCTGGAGATTTAATGCGTGCAAAGATTTTTTGGTGTCTAATATAGGGGTTATAGCTGGTGGCCACTATGATCAGGGAAAAGATTCTGAATGCAAAGCTTATTACTATTACTTTTATATTCAGCAGTTTTGCCTGGGTATTTGATCTGCCTGACTGCACATCAACACTGATGTTGGCAATGATGAATACCATTATGATTGTGATTTGTTGATGATGGTGATGCTACTGCAGCTGCTGCTGCTGCTGAGTTTGTTTAGTGTCTTCAGTTCTTTTCTAGGATAATGATGAAAATTGCAGTGCTAACCAAATGTAGACAACAGTCAATGAGATTATTTATGTTTATGGTTTGACAATACTATTGATGAATTGTATACCTGTTGATCATGTATAATTAAGGTAGACATTGTTCTTATTATTGCAAAAGATGATGATGATGATGATGTGGTGAATTGTGAAATTACTACACCCGATTACTTTCATAATGTTGGTGCAGATGATAATGATGATGGGGTATTGATAATGATTTATATGCTTTAATTACGCTTCTTTGCCATCAGTTGGTACTTTATTTGACATAAGGACTTACTACCTTTACAATGTTTCTTTCAGGTATCACTGGCTGACTCAACTCCACAGTTTATGATAAGACTCTGCCAACATTATGGTGAGATTGCTTATATTAATGATTTAATAATTATAAATACACCCTTGTCTGGTATCCTGTGACTTCTGGTTCGGTTTCTTATTTGACAAAATACTGCTGGGATCCAGAGGACTCCGGTCATGGGACAAGGCATATTCTTTCCTACTGTAAGAAATGATGATTGTGATGATGATGTAGTTGTGGTTATAATAGTATTGATGTTTAAAGCATCAGTTTATTCAATATAATTGCAATTGTAGTGTCACTGAGACTGATGATGATAGATATGTTACTTAACTATGAAATTGACTGTAAGTGATGATGATGATAATGATTACCACCTCAGTATCGATGATGATGATAATTATGATGATGGTGATTAAATGATTATCACTTTATTATCCTTGATGATAGTGTTGATGGCATTGCTGACCAGGTATTCAATATAATAGACATGTTTTGTAATGTTCATAGTTTAACAATAGTGACAATGCAACCACTTTGTACTTATACACTATTGATTATGATAATAATGGCATTGTTATTGCTGATGGTGATGTTGATGGTAATGATGTTACAGAAAGTGATGATAGTTATGATTATTACATCAGTACCAGTGATGATGATGATGACAATGCTGATTATGATGAAATATTGACTGTGGAGTGTGATAATTCTGTAAAAATTAATTCCAATGATAAATGGTTAAAAACATGGTTTTGATATTATGATATTTGTTGAGCAGTAATTGATATTTCTTAATAATTCTGCAGTTAATTACAGATGTCAGTACCTTTAAGATAATGATCATGATGCTGATGCTGCTGATGATTATGATGAAGACCTCAGTTGTGACCATGTTGCCATAACCGTTGACATCTGAAAATTTAACTATTATTGGTAAGACGAACTTGATTATTATAATATGTTTAACAATATTGTTGATGGAACTTGTACTGTACTGACTGGTAACAAGAATGAAGATATTTTTGTTGAACTTCATGATAATCTTTGATGATAGTGGTACACTGTTGAACTCTATGGTAACTCTTTTCTGGTTATAATGCATAGAATAGATCATTATATCACTGTAAATGGTTCAATACAACTGGCTTCACTTGGTAGCATGTCTGTCTTAATGATTAAGAGGTTGTGAGTATGATCCTAAACTGGGTCATAAGGAGGATTTTTCTAAAATTAGTTAAACATTTAGTTTGGTACTCAGGGTTAAGAGGAAGTGCTAGGGTTAGTCACACCACTGTCTGTATAATATGATTGCTGGTAGTATCATTTATCATTACAATGTCTGCATTATGATACAGCAGTGGGGGAGCACTGTAAAAGGGCATCAGTTCCCACCTTTAAATTCAGACACCATCACAATATGACTGAAAGATTGTTGACAGTAATGTTATAAACTCAAACACAAAACTTGATGAACAGGAGAGTACTCTATGTATAGTTGAAACTCAGTGGCTCGAACAGCCTTAGGACCATGAAAATTTGTTCAAGATATGATTTATTCATACCACTGAGGGTTAATCATAGTGCCAGGTCAGGAAGCAAATGGCAACAGTTTATGGAAATCTTTTCCATCTTCTGATCAATGATAGTATGTTTAGTGTACTCATTAGAATTGCCTCACACAACATACAATACCATGATAAAGCAAAAACCTTTCCCAAAATGTTTGTTTTCTCATGCAATCAGAAGAATTTCGTGGTGACTTAAAAAGGAGTTTGAATTAGCCAAGGTGAATGAGCCATCAGAGTTAGATCTATTGTAGTTTGACCGCAGTATGCTTTTGTTTCTCCGTGTCAAGGGGACACCACACCTGCAGAAAAGAGTTTTCCTCACTGGATATGAATTGCTTCTTAAATGGGGTTGTGACTGCTGTTAAAAGAAAGCAGCCAGCCTGGGTGGCTCATTTGGATGCACATCCTACTGGTAATCAGGATGTTGCGGGTTCAACCCCCACGGGGTCAGCAGCATTCTTCCATGGAGATTGGTCATGAAATACTTTCTATGGTCATGCTCTCCCTTCTGCTGAGTCAAGAAGGGCAGTTATCAGTTTCTGGCTAAAGAATGTACACAAATACTGGTTAACTGCTAGGAGGACTAAGCCTGTCCAGTAAATGTGTGGTTAGGTAAACTGACCACGCTTGACATAACCCCATTGGGTTGACTGGGCCATAAAACCTTCACACAAACAAACAAAAGAAAGCATTTGGTTTTTGAGGGAGCAAATGCTTTCATTCGAGAGAAGAAAGAACCCAATGAAAAGCATAAGTCTAGATAAGAGGTGGTATCAGGTAAACCCACAAAAACATACGCTGTGGGTACCATTACAAGTGCCTCTCTGAGGTGCTTCTAATGAGTACCCACAGCATGTGTTTTCGTAAAGAAATAAAAAAAATATCAATACGTCGTCTAAGTTTCTTATCAAGAGCTGTTGAAAATGGAAACAAATACGTTTTGGGGTGAATGATCTCCCTTGGAGGTATATCCATACATCTTAATGCATAGCATGCTGGATAAAAATTCAGCAGTCAACAACATGGAATGGAGGCGCCAAGGCTAATGCAACTTCATACACACATCCACTGGCAACATTTATAGAGACTGATCAGATTTTGTACTGTCATTGCCTCCCTTGCTGATTTACGAATGGTAGTTGTCAGTTCCTGCCAAAGGAAAGTGCACAAATACCGGTTAACCACATAGAGGACTAAGCCTACCCAGGAAAAAGTGGGGTCAGGTACACTGACCATGCTCGACATGATCCTAAATGATTGACTAGGCCATAAAACTTCAATACAAACAAGCAAACTGTCATCACGATTACTGACCTTGACCTACTTTTTACACTTTGCTGAACAGTGTTTAATCTGTGCTTTTGACTCCAATGTTAAGTCTTTGCTTTTAGCGCCATTTCTCAAACACCAGTGTATCTAGGCTAATGAAACTTCATACACACATCCACTATGATGCACCCTGCCTGCTGCCATAAACCATTACAGATGTTGATCTACATTTTGTTTGTAGATTTAGGTCCATTTCTGGAACATGAGGCATCTAGGCTAATGAAACTTCATACACACGTCTGCCATGATTTACCCTTACACTATCCACTGCTATCAGCCATTGTATACTGACCTTGACCTACATTTCAGGCTTTGCTGAACGTGTTTAATCTGTGCATTTAGCTCTGATTCCTTAAAACCAAGACTGCTACACTAACGTGACTTCATAATTACATCCACCATGATGTAGCCTACCCACTGCCATTGACTATTTCTTATCTTGACCTACTTTTCACACTTGGCTGAAAAAATGTTTATGTATTTAGCTCCATTTTGTAAACACTCAGGCCTATAGGGTAATAAAACTTACAATACACACATCCACCATCATGCATCCTGCCCATTGATGTAAATTATTGACCTTAACCTCTTTTTCATGCTTGGTTCAACAAAGTTTAATCTGTGCATTTAGCTTCGTTCTTTGAACACCATTATTAGTTGTGACATAGCTGTTTGGCAAATTTTATGTTCTGTTTTACAGATTGGGTTCCTGTTTATAATTACAGATGATGCAGTAACTTTTTTAACCCCAAAGTACTGATATTTTTCTTTTTTTTATCCACAAAAACATCATTACCAAAACACACCTATTCAAATACAGTCAAACCTGTGTTTGTGGTCACCTCTATTAAGCAGCCAACCTGTATTAAGCAGCCAGAGGAAAGTTGCCCCAAAATTCATATACCTATATATTTGAACTGTATTAAGCAGCCACCTGCCTTCAGCAGCCACATTTTAAGCTTCCCATGGGTGACTGCTTAAGACAGGTTTGACTGTACATGTATATTGAAAATTTCACCACCTAATACTGAAAGTTTTTGGATAAAAAATTTGATATTTTTCATATTTCTGCTCAAAATATAGATTGTGGGTACTCATTAGAGCTGCCTCATTGAGTCTGATTGAGTCTCATTGAGTCGAGACTCTAACGAGTACTGTGGGTGGTTGGGTGGTGTGACAGTGTCATGTATCTTTTGTCACTGGGGCATCCAGCTTATAGTTGGGCAAGGCCTGCTATCCTTGTAGCAGGTAAGGGTAGGGAGGTGATGTTTCTATTTCTTCTGTTTCTTCACTTTCATTCCTGTTCCTCTTTCTTCCCTGTCCCTCTCTTTCATCTCTTCTGCTGTCTCTTCTGTCTCTTTTCTCCCTTTCTCTGGGAGACGACACAAAATGACACACAAGGGTTGATGTGTCGTTAAACCCCAACTCAATCAAAATCTAACGAGTACCCACAATCTATGTTTTTGAGCAGAAATAAGAAAAATAATGTATACCCATGTAAACCCCAGATTTACAATATAAAAGTGGAGTTTAAGGGAGTCAAAATTATATAGGTATGTTTTTGTAATGATGTGTTATGGGTACTCAGCAGAAGCCCCTCACTGAGGTACTTCTAATGAGTACCCACAACATATGTTGTCATGAAGAAATAAGAAAAAAATTATGTGGATATGCCCTCCTATCTGAAGCTATATATAAAACTATATGTAAAACTAAAGATGCTTTGAACAGCTGGTCCTACACAACATTGAAACAGCATTGATTGAATGTTGATTCTTCATCTGACATTAAATAATTTTCAACTTTATGTGCCTGCTGGGTTCGTTTATAGTTTTTGACTGTACTATATTATTTCAGTCCAGTTCTACTACTTTCTACATTGTTTTGGATGGAGTTCAAGGATATCAGCCTCTTCACATAAATCCAGCTCAGATATGATACAAGATGAAAGTCATTGTTTATGGATGTTAATGCTTAGAACTCTGGGTAAAAAATTCCAGCAGACAACCTTTTAAAATCTTTTACTTTTTTCCAAAGAGATAGGATTTGACAGTTTATGCAGATGGTCTCCAATAGAGACAAATTGGTTGAAATGTCAAATTTTGTTTTCTGGGAAAAAATAATAGAAATCTCATCAATTTGTAGTCTGCTGAATTAGCCCAGAGAGTGATGAAGGTTAAATTGAATGCTGTGACTTGTCTCTTGATGTAAAACTTTAACTGATAAAATCACGAATACATGTCTATATAATGTTGACCTCCTTAAACCCCTCTTTTATACAGTAAAACTGGGGTTTACAGAGGTATACATCATTTTTCTCATTTCTGCTCAAAAACATAGATTGTGGGTGCTTGTTAGAACTGCCTCACCAAGGCAGTTCTATTGAGTACCCACAATCTATGTTTTGAGCTGAAATATGAAAAATAACAGAATTTTTATTTGAAAATTTTCATTTTCTTGGGGGTAAAACTTCAATTATATTAGAATAGGCACGTTTTCGTAATGCAGATAAGGAGTGTACCATAAGAACCTTAAGTTTTTGAACAGTCAGACCAGAACAAACAGAAAAGACCCAGATCAGACTCCATAGTGCTGTGTCTTATCAGGGCCTTCGCTATTTGCCACTCATCCACCAGTTTTTAGACACATCAATAGCAGTACGTAGTGTAAAACTTAACATGCTGGGAATTTTTTCAGCAGATGATGTTTTGAAATATTTATCTTGTTGTTTTTTTTTTTTTTTGTCTTTGTTTTTTCTCTTTTTTTTTTCTCAAAAAAAAATAAGGTTTATGATTTCGTGCAGATTTGCTTTGAATATCCAACTCTTATACTTTCTGAGAAAAATAAGAAAAATTATCAATTTGTTGTCTGCTGAATTTGCCCAGAGAGTGTTAAAGGTTAATGATATCACTGTACATGTATATCTTATGGTATTTAACACTTAATATGCTGGATAAAAATTTTCTGCAGACCACATTTTGAAATACTTTTCTTACTTTTTGCAAACACGAGGCTTTAACACTTCATGCAAACTGTCTCCTGAGACAGTTTATATGAAATGTCAAAATCTATTTTCTGGGAAAAATAAGAAAATGTAAATTGTCGTCTACTGAATTTGTTCAGAGAGTGGCAAAGGTTAAAAGTTTTTAAAATATGGTAAATGTCTTAAAACTTGATACTTAATCCCATATTTTTTTCCTAAGTGTTTATGCATTTACTACACAAAATACTTAGCAGACTGGCAAACAGTATTATCTAGGTGCTGTCTGAACAGGGTCTGCACTGTTTACATATATCATTTTGTCAGAACGATTGCTCATGTTCTCCCTTTCTCTGGGAGATGACACAAAATGACCTACAAGGTTTGACTCATCCTTTAACAAGAGAGAAAAAACTTCCATATAATATGGACCAGAAGATTACATACATAGCTTGAGATAAGATTGGGTATCCGGATCTGGGATCTAGATAATAGTTTTTCTATTTCTCCGAGAAAACATGGGTACCGCATTAGAGCATCTTAGTGAAGGGCTCGTAATGATAACCATAATGTATGTTTTTGTGGAGAAACAGGAAAAATATCTACTTTTCAGTTAAAAAATGTTTCACCCTGAGCTTTGTACCTATGCATATATGCATGGGAAAACTACACACACATACAAACAGACACACACACACACACACACACAAGAACTGAATGATAAGGCACATATACTTTCACAGATTACCCAAAAACAGAATATTTGAAGCTACGAATTTAAGTTCTTTCATCTGTACATAACTGTAATTTAACATTGATCATCTGTGGTTTCCAACAAAACAGACAATTTCAGCTATTGTAGAGTCATTCTCTACCACAATCACAAAGGCTGAACACTCATGCAAATAGGTCAAGGAGGACCTGATGGTACCATTAGGGGAGGATACCCCTTCATATAAAGCATGGTGAAAAGGTGGGCTGCTGAGTTGAACTGTGGCAGGGAGACTCTGGAAGCTGTCTGGGAAGGACAGTCCCCGTTACCATACAAGAGGCCATTGCCAAGATAGCTTTTGCAATGTAAAGGCTACTCACATTTTTCAGCAAAAAATTGTCAGTGTATTTGCAATAGTCACGTTAACTAAAACTTCCTAAAGTTTTGAACAACTGGGCCGAGATTAATACATGTTGTAACTCCAAAATAGCAGACATGATTTTATTCAGCCTGGTCATGAACAGTGATGTAAAATGCAACCCTGCTTATGCCCTCTTATAAAATGTAATGTACATTGTGCATTTGTGCATTTATTTATACATACCATTTCATAATTAAGATTCTTTTTTTTTTCTGATTCTACATGTATAATAATAAATTTGGCATATTTGAGACACCTAGTTTTTCTGAGGATTTTCTGTATATGTTAAGGAAATGGGGAGAAATCCCCATAGTGTGAACTGAAATCATTGATGATCATGATGCTGTCCATGCATGATTTCATGTCTGATCATTGAGTCAATTGTTGAAAGTTTGTAACTACCAACAGGAGTTGTGTTTTCCTCTTAAATGATTAATCCTTAAAATGCTGTAGCAGACAACAGAGAAAGCTAGGCATGGCATTTCATGTGAATCATCTGCCTAAAAGATTCACACAAAATGTCAAACCTTATTTTCTCTGAAAAATCATGTTTTTTAAAGATCAAACAGTTGACTATTGCAATTGTGACTGGGGCTTTAAAGGTTAATCATTGTGCCTCAGTGCTTTCCAATAAAATGGACGACATGGGCCATCATAAAGTCATCCACTAGCTTGGTCACAAGGGGTCAACATTCAAGGAGATCTAGGAACACATGGTGGTCCCACCGTGACATAATGAAGAAATGTACTGTTGAGTTTAGCAGGGAGAATCTGGAAGACAACCCCCACCCATGAGTACCAGTCACCATCACCACACTGGAGACTATTGTCATCATCACTGCAGACAGGTGAGTAACATAGTCACTTGAGTAATACATTGCCAGAGCCAGACATTCCATGCAATCATCTACAAGGTACATGTCAGTTCACTGGGTCCCAAACTCCTTGGACCTGATCAGAAACCGACTCAACAGAACAAAGGAAAATGTTGCCATTTTGGCAGATCCCAACAGTTTCTTCTGGAGATTTGTAAGCATATTTGAGATCAGCTTCAACACTTCCCATCAGCAATGATGCACCAATCAAAAAAAAGCCATGGAAACATCAAGGTTTTCTGCCTCCTAAGAAAGCTAAGACAGTTTAGGATGCAAAAGGAGTGCTGCTGTTGGACTACCTAAAAGGGTCAAACTATCACCAGGACCTCCATTGACAAGAAGTGTGCTCTTCAACTCGAACAATGCTTTGGCACACACATCCACAAGTGTCCAAGCTTGGCTACTAGGTGAATAATAGCTTGTTAAACAATACTCCTGATGAAGTTTTAAATGCTATTCACAACTTCCTGAGGGCCAAAGATGGTGCCCTCTGCACAGATGGTATGCATCTGCTCTGTGACCTCTGAACTAAATGTGTTAATGAAGGTGTGGGGGACTATGTTTTCCTGTGGAACATGATTGTTTGATTTTCTAAAACGACTCCAACTTGCTCTCAGAAGAGTAAATCAGCTATTTAATACACCATTACAGCAACTAATTTCGGGACAGATATTTAGTAGGTTTAATTAAAAAAAACAAAAATAATAAAAAAAAAAAAAAAAAAAAAAAACAGAAAAAAAATCCTAAAAATACTGTAAAAACACTTTGTAATAGGACAGACAGGCTGATCAGGGTCTACACCTTCTTCCACTCATCCAGCAGTATTTAGACACATTTAGAGGTATTAAAATAGATTTGTTGAAATTTTAGGACAATTATAAAAAGAAAGTCAAATATTAATGACCAATACAGTATTTGAATCTTGGAGAAGAAATTTTTCCACTAATTACAAAAAAAATCAATTTTACCCTGGTTACTTGTTTTTCCGCTAATTGATTTTGAGTGAGTAACTTCTATGACAAATTTAGGGTTCTTGAAGTAAACATTAAGCTTAATTTGCATCCTCATTTTTTTTTTATTATACAGAATTTGGACAACAATATATCATGTATACCTGTCATGGCATGGGAATAGGCATTGCTTTTTTTTTGTCCTTACTGGAAAATACACATAGAACAAAAGAATATTTTCATGCAAATATATTATTCCCACTAGATTAGTTTCTTTTAAGCAAGTTTTTATATATTTTTATGATCTTGTCATATTGATTTCCGTGTAAAATAGGTATAATAGATTGCCTACCATATTGATACTGGTGTGAATCTAGTTAAGTTTTTTTTAAGATTTTACTATGAATACAATAAGATTGTTACCATACATTCTTGAAAAAAAAAATGTTTCATTCTTAAAACCTTTGTAAATGCTACAGAAATTCTCATTGCTATTCATTTTTTGAAATTGCAAGTATGGCATCTGGTTAACTTTTCATCCATTTAATAGAAATTTCTATAGTTAAAAGCTATGACTGATTGAATTAAAGGTATCTCCATTTTTAGTTAGAGATATCTTTAATTCAATAGGGTATATTTAAATGTTCTGTAAGTTTAATAAAGATACCTTTAATTCAATAAAGGTATCTTTATTTAAGCATAAATAGATCTCTCTATTGTAAATAAAAGTCTACAATAAAGATGTCTGTAATTGGTTTATTTTAATAATGATATAATTAATTGAATTAGAAATGTCGGCTTCAATTAAAGATATCTATTTTCATTACATATATCTTTAACTGTATTAGAGATAGCTCTGCTTAATTTTTAATATGGAAATCTTTAATTTGGTTAGAGATATTGAATTAAAGATGTTTCTATAAAATGGGTAAAAACCAAACAGAATGCCACATGTTGCTCTTTAGCCTCCTGAAATTGATAATTATATGGTTTCATCCAGAATCTGCTTATTGCCTAATAATCACTGTATTAACAGCTTGATACCTAATTGCACAATAATTGATAATTCTGTAATATTAATGTTAATACTTATTCACTCTTCTAGGCAGTTGCTGGATGAAAAGACAGCAAAATTTAATATATAAATACTTTTATGACAGTTTACTTTAACTTGTCTATGTCCTACAGACATGAGGCTTGTATAGGGAGATACCAGTTTCTCATAAAATAGATCCCTCAAATTATGTCATAAATCAGAATTGGATTTTGCAATATCCTTAAACTGGGATATCTATTCCAAAAGTTGTGATTGATGCTTTAAGGACTAATAAAGCAACAATTCTGTAACCTGAAAACCCCAAACAAGCCTCAGAAATGTCTACTCTGTGTATGCATACTTAGGCAAAGACCAGCTAGATTCACCCTGGGGTGGTTTGCAGTTCTATTTATACAGATTGCCTCTTTTGTTTATTTGTTTATTTATTTATTAAGGGCATCAGTATGGCTAATATACAGCTGCTGTATCAAAATTGCATCTTAAAACCATTACTTCATAGTAAACAGACATTTAAGTCCAGGATAAATGCAAAATTGCACAATAAATGGAATATCACTCGCTCAGTCTAAATTAAGTATATCTTACTTCCTTACCAAACATAAGTATCTTTCCTGAATCAAATGGCTGTAATGGTGTACCAAAAGATTTAATATTTATTCTAAAAGCATACTGCATGAGCATTTTTCAAGTTCTAATAGTTTCCAAATTTTAGGACAAAACTACTTAAAATGCAGCAGGTTTACGATGGTTTGATAGATAAGTTTGCGGCCGAAAATAACAGTCAGTTTAAAAAAATCAAACAGTTGGTTTTCAGCATAGTCCCCTCCTAGATAAAAAACGCCTAATTTATTTAGTCAGCAGTCATGGAGCAGATGACTCCCTCCTGTGTAGAAGGTTCCATCTTTGACTCTTAGGAAGTAGTCCACAGCATTCATAACATCATCATCTGAGCCAAAATGACAGCCACCAAGCTACTTTTTGCATAATCAGGAAGAAAAAGTAGTCAGAGGTGCTGTTAATTGAATTGAGTGGGTGTTCAACAAGTTTGAATCCACATTTCTAGATAGCATCCATGTGGATGTATGTGCCAGAGCATTGTCCTAGTGGAGAGCATTCTTCTTGTCTCTTGGAGATAGGGTCCATGTAGTTGGCTCCAGCTCTGGTGATAGTGTGACTCATTTTTTAGGTTACTTGAGCAAGCCATCATCTTGCCTGCAGACATCATTGTCTTAGCTTTCTTAGGAGGCAGAAAATCTTGATGTTTCCATGTCTTTGATTGGTGCATCTTTGTTGATGGGAAGTGTTGAAGCTGATCTCATATATGCTTACAAATCTCCAGAAGAAACTGTTGGGATCTGCCAAAATGGCAACATTTTCCTTTGTTCTGTTGAGTCTGTTTCTGATCAGGTCCAAGGAGCTTTGGGACCCAATGAACTGACATGTACCTTGTAGATGATTGCATGGAATGTCTGGCTCTGGCAGTGTAATACTCAAGTGACTATGTTACTCACCAGTCAGCAATGATGATGGCAATGGTCTCCAGTGTGCTGATGGAGACTGGTACTCATGGATGGGGGTTGTCTTCCAGATTCTCCCTGCTAAACCCAACAGTACATTTCTTCACTATGTCACAGTGGGACCATCATGTGTTCCTAGATCTCTTTGAATGTTGACACCTTGTGACCAAAGTAGTGGATGACTTTATGATGGCCCATGTTGTCCATTTTATTGGAAACCACTGATGCACAATGATTAATCCTTAAAGCCCCAGTCACAACTGCAACAGTCAACATTTTGATCTTTCAAAAACAGGATTTTTCAGAGAAAATAAGGCTTGACATTTCGAGTTAATCTTCTGGCAGATGATTCACATGAAATGTCATGCCTTACTTTCTCTATTGTCTACTACAGCATTTTAAGGATTAAACATTTAAGAGGAAAACACAACACCGGTTGGTAGTTACAAACATGCAACAATGATCTCAATGATCAGACATAAAATCATGCATGGATGGCATCAAGATCATCAATGATCTTTAGTCCACACTTTGGGGATTCCTCCCCATTTCCTTAATACATACAGGAAAATAAACAGAAAAACCAGGTGTCTCAAACATGCCAAATTTATTATTATACATGTAGAATCAGAAAAATAGAATCTTAATTTGAAATGGCATGTATAAATAATTTCACAATGTACATTACATTTTATTAGAGGGTATAAGTATTTTACATCACTGTTCACTGACAAGGCTGAATAAAATCAAATCTGCTATTTTGGAGTTACGACATGTATTGATTTGGGCCCAGTTGTTCAAAACTAAACAAAGTTTTTAGCTAACACGACATCAAAATTTCTGTCTTGAAATATGACCAATACATTGTTATCTTTGCTGAAAATATGTGAGTAGTCTTTGCATTGCAAAAGCACCTCAAATTTTGGCAGCGAAAAGATCAATGTATTTGAAAATACCTTAGCTACAACAGTTAACTAGTTTGTCATTAACCAGCTTGTTAAGCTAACAATGCTTTGAACAACTGGACCCTGTTCTAAATTTTCTAGCCGGCCTCAGTGGCTCAGTTGGATGCGCCCTCCGACTGGAGACCAGGAGGTCATGGGTTAAACCCCTGCCGAGGTCGGCAACATTCTTTCCTGGAGATTGATCATGAAATATTTTCTACGGTCATTCTGTCCCTTCCGCTGATTCAAGAAGGGCAGAATGTGCACAATACTGGTTAACCGCTTAGAGGGCTAAGCCTGCCCAGTAAACGTGTGGTAAGGTAAACTGACCGCGCGTGACATGACCCCATTGGGTTGACTGGGCCCTAAAACCTCAACACAAGTCTAAATTTTCTAAAGGATCTAGCCAAATATCCAGATAAGTGGGATTTCCAGATAGTATTTTTCTTATTTCTCCACAAAAACATATGTTGTGGGTACTCATTAGAAGTGCCTCAGTGAGGCACTTCTGATGAGTACCCACAAAATGTGTTTTAGCGCAGAAATCAGAAAATATCACTCCTTTAATTTGCTTTAAAAAAGTGCCTTATCTGGAGCTATGAGCTAGCTTGCATAACATATTACTACTCTTTATGTTTTTGGATCTCTGATATTGAATAAGTAAATAAAGTATTTAGTCCTAAATTTATTTATGTCCTAAAATATTGAACACTTTATTTCTTACTATATTTGGCCTTTTATGCAGTTGTTTCTTACTTACTGGAATGACATACAGTGTAGAACCTGATCAGACTGCTCCTGAAGTCTTGATCTGGGTCTGAACTGTTGCATATGCCATTTTGTCAGACACGTTTGTGTACAAAATTTTAGGACATTTACCTCCCTAGTCTGGCAAATAAAAGAAAGGAAACATGGCGCAGTTTCTGTAATGAAATAGTGTTACACTTTCAGGGCAAGCAATTCTTGTCAAATCATTTTTGTGTCCTTTCTGGAAAAGAGTCTACTCGGAAAGGAGAAGACACCTTTTTTCAGTAAGGTTTGAAGATACAAAAGTTGTCTCCTTTGTAAAAATGGTGGAATGTCAACCATTTGTATAGCTTCTCCTTCATCATATATGAACAATATTTTGATCAGTGGTGTGCAGTCTCACAACTTTTTGTACCCCACCTTTTCAAAGAAAAGCGGAGGGACACTGTTTTTGGCTTTCTGTGGTGCGTGGTGCGTGGTTCTGAATTTTTAGTAGGTACCTTGTCCCCTTAACTCCTCCCACAGTTTTTGTCGGATCTTTTTGAAAATTAATAGGGGCTTTTAAGATGGTCTGAAGATATACATGTGATTTTTTCAGAATCCTGAAATTATTTTTGTCACTTTTTACACATTTTGAACTTGGACATTTTTTGAGTTCGTATATTACAGAAGTCTATAGGGAGTAGGTACCTTGTCCCCGTAACTCCTACCACAGTTTTTGGCCGATCCTTTTGAAACTTTACATGGGCTTTTAGGATGGACTGAAGATATGCATGTGTTTTTTTCAGAATCCTGAAATAATTTTTTTATCACTTTTTCCACATTTTTAACTTAGACATTTTTTGAGTTCTAACATTACAGAAGTGTATAGGGAGTAGGTACCTTGTCCCCTTAGCTCCTCCCACAGTTTTTGGCTGATCCTTTTGAAACTTTACATGGGCTTTTAGGATGGACTGAAAATATGCATGTGTTTTTTTCAGAATCCTGAAATAATTTTTTATTACTTCTTCCGCATTTTTAACTTAGAGACATAATAATAAGTAATTAGTTTCTTTTTATCTGCTAGAGATAATACCCCTCAAAATAAAATTCAAAGGCGGGGGGACAAAAATTCACTGAATTTGCTTGTTGTCATATGTTTTTGTGGTCTTAAATATTTCAGATATTTATGATTAAAGTATTTATTAAAAAAAAATTAATTAAATAAGTGATTACAGTACAGTGTTGTTGCTTTCCTCTTTCAGGATTCTGTAACTTAAAGTCCAGTGTATGTTAACCTTTAAAGTGCCAATCACAACTGCAGTAGATGACAATTCATAGCTATAGATAAGGATACATAAAAAGGATAATGAAGGAATAATTTTCCATATTTTTCAGAAGAACCATACATTGTGGGTACTCATTAGAATTGCCTTAATCAGGCAATTCTAATGAGTACACACATTGTATGTTTTTATTGAGAAATCAAAATAATTATCCCTCAATTATTCCTTCATCTTGAGCTTTGGGTATTTTGAAAAATGTTATTATTTTTAGAGAAAATAAGGCTTGACCTGACACAGGAAATGTTGAGCCTTATTGTCTCTTAAAAATGGTATAAAAAGAATAGATTGTTATCTGCTACAGTAATCCTTACCACTGTAAGGGTAAACTAAATAGACAGTTATTAAATGGCACTGATATGTAGACTGGTTTATGTTTTCAGTGTTTGCTTATGGCTTTGCAGATTTTTCCATATCACAACCCAGTACTTTCTGGCATGCTTAACCCTTAAAGCGTCAATCACAACTGCAGCAGATGACATTTTGATTTTTTTTTTTTTTTAAAATAAGGCATTTCATGTGAATGATAATTTTTTCTGACAAAATAAGACATTTCATTTGAATTGTTAGCTAGGCAGACAATTCACATAAAATGTTTTTTTATTTTCTCTGAAAAGTAACCAGAAAAGGTTCAAAATATTATCTACTGTAGCTGTGGCTGTGCGTTAGGGATTAAAATATTTTACAGTTTTGGCAGTAAATGATTGTTAGAAAATGTATTTTTAAATGTTATTTTTTAATATATATTGTTTTGAAATAAATTTCAAACATGTATTTATTGTTCTTTTTACTAATATGATATAGCCCATATTTGTATGCAAATTAAGGGGAGGTGCGTGTAAATTTTAATTTTAAATGTTTATTATGAATATAAATTGTTTTGAAATTAAGTTCACCTGCGATTTTGTTGTCCTTTTCATTAGCTCATCTGAGCAAGGCTCAGCATAAAATATTGTGATCACTTGCATTCCGTCCATCTTCTGTCTGTCCTCTGTCCACACCTTTGAATATCTTCTCGTCTGTAACCACTGGGCCGATTTTCTTCAAACTTCATGCGCCTCCTTCTGTTAAAGGGGAATTGAAAATTTATACAAATGGTCTTTGTCTGATAAATCAAGATGGCCACCATGCCCAATAATGTTAAAAACACTGAAAAATCTTCTTCTCCAGAACCAAGAAAGCCTCAAGGCTGAATCTTGGTCTATAACTTTATGAACTCAATATTTGAACCCCCTATTAGCAATAAAGGCTATGTCCAAATTCGGAGATGGAAGTGTCTATTTCAGAAGCACAAGGGTGAAAGGGTTAAACAAAATGCAATTCTTCTGTTATGAAGACAATATCACAAACTTGTCATCTGCTTAAATTTAGCAACTGCAGCAGACGAAAGTCTGAATTTCATTTTTGTTTTTACAGAGGAAATAAGACATTGAACATGAATCATTTGAAATGGCAAGCATTATTTTTTCTGAAATATAAAAACAATAGGATGTCAGAAAAACAATATACCCTGAAAGGAGAGAATTTCCTCTCCTTGTGAGCAAAGCATTTTTCCTTATTGAGTAGAAGCCCTTTGCAAAAGACGCTAAATGTGAAATTAGGAAATAGGAAGTCACAAAAGTAGTATACTCTGTGAAAAACAAAAAGGCAGAGAATCTGCCAGTGGTGAAATGCATTAGGCTAGCGCTTTTGTGTAGTGCTTTGTAGCGACTTGGCCATCTTGCGCAACAATCCATTTCAAGAAATTACATTACTAAATGGCCATTTATTATTTTTTTTGTGTGTTTTGTTTTTTTTGATCCCCGTGTTTCAAAACTGTTAGCATTTTGGTGTGTCACTGCTATGAAATGGTCGGTTCAAAAGCGCTTTATGTGAGGCCAAGAAATGCGTTAGGCTAGCGCTTTTGTATAGTGCTTTGTAGAGACTTTGCCATCTTGTGCAACAATCCATTTCAAGAAATTGCATTACTAAAAGGCCATTTTTTTTTTTTTTTTTTTTTTTTGTGTGTTTTGTTTTTTTATCCCCATGTGTCAAATTTGTTAGCATTTTGGTGTGTCTCACTGCTATGCAATGGTCAGTTCAAAAGCGCTTTAAGTGAGGTCACTCCAAATACACCATGTAGCATCAGAAAGCGTTTTATAAAAACACAACATTGCACAGCCATTTGCCATAAAGCTGTCTTATACAACTCCAAAGTGTGCTAGCCTTTTGCAACTCTCTTGGGAAGTGACTTGGTCATCTTTGCACTGATCCATTATAAGGAAGAGCTTTACAAAATTTCCATTATCTCAGTTCCTAAATTTCAATAATTATAAATTTTAGGTTTTCCAGTGTGTTCCATTTATTTTGTATAATTACAGTATGTATTTGAACCAATTCAAGAATAATAACTAGCATTGGGCAAAAGACTGTATAAAGCACAATATATATAATTTAAAATATTTTATTTTATCCCATTCAGCTTGATTTGCTTCAAAACCAAACGCAACAATAAAGTAATACAGTATTGACCCTAACTACTTGGACAGACCTGCCTTAGCAAACAGTGGAGTCCCAGAGGTTAAACTGTTGGCCACTCATACAGCAGATTTTTTTCCTAACATACTTTTCCTGGGCAGGCTTATAGTCCTCTAAGCAGTTAACCATATTTGTGCTCATTCTTTCACCAGAAACTGGCAATTGCCCTTCTTGAATCAGTGTAAGGGAGACAATGACCATATGATCAATCTCTACGAAAGAATGTTGCCGAACCCGGCACAGCGGATTTTTAGACACATCAACACAGAAGAAAAAAAAAAAAAAGAAAAAAAATTACTACATGTAGTTGATTAGTGTTAGAATTGACAAAGCTCACAAACCCCAAAAATATGGTAAAACATAATAATAGTAATAGTAAAAATAAAAAAAATAAAAAAAGAAGTAATTAAATAAGTTATTATGATAATTATGATAATCAAAATGACAATGATAATAGTTGTACTACTACTTCTACAATTAATATTGTTAATATTGATAAAGATAAGAGTTTAATCCTATACTACTACTGGCTATAACAACAGCACTAATTATAGTAAGAATTATGTATGTATCAATTTTAAAAAGTATTATGATCATTGTTATTATCATTATCAGTAATGTCATCATTATCCATTTTACCAGTTACTTTTTTCAATGAATAGGCAGTTTTTGGCAGTTTTTGGATCGATTGTTTACAACCAGGCCATAGTATATAAATGCAAAATTTTCCTTAGGCAGTTGTCCACGTGATTATCATTGACCAATGTAATTATTTGGGACATTGGCAAGCAGTGCAGACTCAGATCAGACATGGCGTCTGATCAGTATCTGCACTGTTTGCTGAAATTATAGGTAGTTAAGGGTTGAGGACCATTTTCTGAACTTACACTCCGAGACAATCTCCCCACGTGCTGTCAGTGCTTTGATTGTTGTAAGTGCTCTAAGTTGTCCTAATATTTATGACAAATATGGTTCACTACAAAGCAGGAGTAAAAGAGAGAAGAAATGAGATCTGCTCTAAGTTGTCCTAATATTTATGATAAATATGGTTCACTACAAAGCAGGAGTAAAAGAGAGAAGAAATGAGGTCTGCTCTTAGTTGTCCTAATATTTATGATAAATATGGTTCACTACAAAGCAGGAGTAAAAGAGAGAAGAAATGAGATCTGCTCTAAGTTGTCCTAATATTTATGATAAATATGGTTCACTACAAAGCAAGAGTAAAAGAGAGAAGAAATGAGATCTGCTCTAAGTTGTCCTAATATTTATGATAAATATGGTTCACTACAAAGCAAGAGTAAAAGAGAGAAGAAATGAGATCTGCTCTAAGTTGTCCTAATATTTATGATAAATATGGTTCACTACAAAGCAAGAGTAAAAGAGAGAAGAAATGAGATCTGCTCTAAGTTGTCCTAATATTTATGATAAATATGGTTCACTACAAAGCAAGAGTAAAAGAGAGAAGAAATGAGATCTGCTCTAAGTTGTCCTAATGTTTATGATAAATATGGTTCACTACAAAGCAGGAGTAAAAGAGAGAAGAAATGAGATCTGCTCTTAGTTGTCCTAATATTTATGATAAATATGGTTCACTACAAAGCAAGAGTAAAAGAGAGAAGAAATGAGATCTGCTCTAAGTTGTCCTAATATTTATGATAAATATGGTTCACTACAAAGCAGGAGTAAAAGAGAGAAGAAATGAGATCTGCTATGGGAAGACCAATACAGTAAAATTCTGCTATTAAATTCCTTAGCAAACAGTGGAGACCCAGATCAGATGCCACGATATGTGGCATCTGATCAGGGTCTAAACTGTTGGCCACACATACAGCAGATTTTGTTTTATTATTTCATTGATTGAGTTGAGGATTTAAAACCCAGTTGACCCACTGAAAACCACCTTTGGTACTACCTAAAAGTGGTCTTATTAGTGGGATGGTCTTAATATTGAATGTAGAACTTAGCTCCAGATAAGGTGTTTTTCCAGCCAAAAAGTACCAATATTTTTCTTATTTCTTCACAAAATATGTTGTGGGTACTCATAGAGGGTACGGTCCTTGAAAATATGAATTCATTTAATACCTAAGAGTAACAATCGCACATGACTTGCTGGAATACACATATCAGCAACATGTGTATGAAGGCAAATGAAACTCTTGGTTTCCTGAGATGACATCTTTATCAATGTCCTCAGGATGTTCAAGAGGCAGCATGTAGGGGACATGTTCACTCCATTCTGAAATATGGCAGCTGTATTTGGAATCCCCTAGGCGTGGTTCTTCAACAAGAAATTGAAAAAGTTCAGAATAGGGCTGCTAGGTTTGTTACTTGCAATTGCTGCTTTGAAACTTAGCGTATGACTGGAATACGGAAAAAAACAAAACAAAAAAAAAAACTAAAATGGGAGTCTCTCAAGAGGGGAGGAGAGACAGTAGACTGATTCTTTTGTACAAAGGTCTAAAGGGTGCTGCCAGCATTCCAACAGATGATCTTATTCTCCCCCTACCCCCGTCATCACTCATTTACTTTTCAGACCTCTGCAACAAGAACTGATATTTACAAGGGTTCGTTCTTCCCTCAAAATCAGAGATTGGAATGCCCTTCCAGATTCGATTATTACCTCTTCTGAAGGTGCAGAAGATAGTGGCTTGGTTTACCTCTCTGGTGAGAGCTAGGGACTAACTTTCCAGACTATCACCAGAAAAAATTCTGATTCTGATAATGAAGAAATGCTTCAGCGAGGCTCTGCTAATGAGTACTCACATTAGTTTTGTTGTGAAATAAGTAAAAATATTATCCCTTTTATCTGGAGCTATGTATAACAAAGAAAGAAACCCCGTTTGGGCTGGCAAAACTGGTCTTAACCCTTGTCCTGCTGAACTCGGATATACCCTGTTTTGCAAACAGTGTAGATCCAGATCAGTTGGCTTCTTCAGAAGCCAACTGATCTGGATCTGCACTGTTTGCCATCAAGTATGCGAATTTATAGCAATATTCTGGATCAAGTAATCTGACTGGCTGAAAATTAGAAGTGGGCATGGCATCTTGATTCATTCAGCAGGACAAGGATTAAAAAGAGTAGTGGTCTAATTTCCGAGTGGTCTTAATGGCGGAATTCTACTGTACTATTCATATGGAAACAAGCAAGATTCAGATCAGCTTGCACATTTACACACTCAGACCATAGTCTCTGCACTAATTCATTGATCTTTAGCATTCTCTGGGCAACAACCCATTCTTATTTAACTAGAAAATAGGGTTGACATTTCATGCAAATTGTCATCGTAGGATACAATCTTTATGAAATATCAATACTTAGTTTATGGAAAAAGTAAGACAATTATTTCAAATTGTTGCCTGCTGTTTAGCCGGCATGCAAGTGTTAACTCTTGGGTGAACCAGATGACATTCTGTTTGTTTAGAGAGAGAGAGAGAGAGAGAGTAAAGCTTGACAATATTTATTTTTTGATCATAACCCTTTTATCTTTGAGTTTCTGAAGTGGACACTTCCTTCCTCGGACATGTCCACTGATGCAAATAGGGGTTTCAGTCTAAAATCAAACACAGAATGGCAAACATCCTTCCTCTTTGAAATGTGGCTTTACCGTGGACTGTATAGTATACCATAACTGTGTGCATGCTGAAATCTATCCAAATGTTATCTGGTCTAATGTCGTTGTGCAGAACGCCTATACTATGCATATCCTGAAGGCTGATGGCAAGGTTTAAACACATGCTCAGCCAATGTCTTTTAAACAGGGTAAGTTTTCCATCTAGGCATGCATTAATAACATCGTAAAGGGTGTTACCAATATGGCAACACAGACCTGTAAAAGGTAAACTATTCTAGGGACAATATTTAAGGGAACCCTTTGACTTCTCGGAGTATGTAAAAATTTTAAACTGTTTTGAAACCGCATACTCCCTAGCATGGCCAGACGGTGTCATGCATGCATCAATGCTCATGGGGCATGGACCAGATACTGATTCCCTATGCGTATAAATATTTCTTCTGCTACTGAAGTTTGCTTCTTTCTACACCCACGCACCCCCCGTCCCCTAGTATATGTCTGAAAATGTACTGTGACCAGTTGCATTATATGTACAGTCTGATCAGAAATGCACTGTGCAAATTTTGGATAGCCAAGTCTGCAAATGTTCTGTACAGTGAAACCTGAGTAAGAGAGCCACCTTTGAGACTGACTTTAAATAGTCATGGCATGTACCTTTATAAGACAACCACCTTTTTACATCAACCACTAAAGTCATTCTCAAAGGTGGCTTTCTTACACAGGTTTCACTACGCGGATAACTTATAATGCTGATCGGACTGCACAGCTGATTTGAGCAGTACGTTTTTCTCACGTTGGGACTCAAATGAGCCTCAACTAAAATAAAGGACTCGCATTAGATATGTAGACAACGATGGTTCAGACCCAACTTTACATTATCAAAGTCTGAACAGGGTCTCTTGATGTCTGCCTACAGAATAATTCATTATTTAAACACACCTACTGTATTCGAAGTCAAGCAATTTCTTAGTTTTCAGATTACAGCCCCTGTGCTTTAATCTACTTCTTTCTAAAAGTGTATGTTGCTGAACACTCATTTGAATTGCCTATGCTTGTCTTGTAGAGCCAATTCAAATGAGTACCAACATCACATGATTTTAGAAATTAGAAAAAAAAATACCTCATTAGCATCTTTAATATTCCTCTCATGAAATATTCTGCTGATTTGTTATCGCACCTGCTTGTAGCAGGGTGCGATATAGGCGTCCGATTTTCTGTCCATCCGTCCGTCTGTCAACATTTATGTCAACGTTCGACATTTATGTCAGAGTTAGTATTCTAATCAACTACAAGACTAAACAACCATCAAACCTTGCATGAAACATCTCCCTGACCTCCTGACTTTGCAACATAGGCGTCCGCTTTTCCGTATGTCTGTCCATTCGTCCGTCCGTCTGTCAACATTTATGTTGAAGTTCGACATTTATGTCAAAGTTAGTATTTTAATCAACTACAAGACTAAACAACCATCAAACCTTGCATGAAACATCTCGCTGACCTCCTGACTTTGCGACATAGGTGCCAACTTTTCCATTCATCTGTCTGTTTGTCTGTCCGTCTGTCCGTCTCTTAACAGTTCTGTTATGTCGAAATTCAACATTTATGTCAAAGTTAGTATTCTAATCAACTACAAGACTAAACAACCATCAAACCTTGTATGAAATATCTCCCTGACCTCCTGACTTTGCGACATAGGTGCCTGCTTTTCCATTCGTCTGTCCGTTCGTCCGTCCGTCTCTTAACAGTTCTGTTATGTCGAAGTTCGACATTTACGTCAAAGTTAGTATTCTAATCAACTACAATTCTACAACAACCATCATACCTTGCATGACACATCTCCCTGACCTCCTGACTTGGCAGATATGTTGACCCAGTGACCTTGACCTATATTTTGCGCTCCATTGACTTTGACACAATTTACGTTGACGTTCCAGATCTTCTCAACTATAAGGTGTACAACTACCAAACCTTGCATAGTGCTTCTCCTAGATGTACAGACTTGGCAGGTACCTTGACCCGGTGACCTTGACCCGGTGACCTTGACCTATATTTTGCACTCCAGTGACTTTGGCATATTTTGCGTCGATGTTCGATATCTCCTCAACTATAAGGCCTACAACCATCAAACCTTGCGAAGTGTGTCTCCTCAATGTACTGACTTAGCAGATACCTTGACCTGGTGACCTTGACCTATATTTTGGCTGCAGTGACTTTGACATAATTTACATCAACATTCCAGATCTCCTCAAGTGTAAGATCTCTAGCCACCAAACCTTGCATAGTGCTTCTCCTATATGTACTGACTTGGCAGGTATCTTGACCCAATGACCTTGACCTATATTTTGCGCTCCAGTGCCTTTTATACATTTTACGTCAACGTTCAATATCTCCTCAACTATAAGGCCTACAACCATCAAACCTTGCATAGTGCTTCTCCTCAATGTACGGACTCTGCAGGTACCTTGACTGGGTGACCTTGACCTATACTTCAAGCTCCATTGACTTTTACACCTATTATGTCACCCTTCCATATGTCCTCAACTGTAAGGCCTTCAACCACCAAACCTTATATAGCACTTCTTCTCGATGTACTGACTCGGCAGGTACCTTGACCTGGTGACCTTGACCTATATTGTGCACTCCAGTGACTTTGACACATTTTATATTGATGTTCGGTATCTCCTCAAATATAAGACCTACAACCACTAAACCTTGCATAGTGCTTCACCTCATTGCACTGGCTTGGCAGGTACCTTGACCCAGTGACCTTGACCTATATTTGACACATTTTACGTTGATGTTTGATAACTCCTCAACTATAAGGCCTATAACCACCCTACCTTGCATTGTGCTTCTCCTTGATGTACTGAATTAGCAGGTACCTTGACCCGTGACCTTGACCTATATTTCATGCTCCAGTGACTTTTACACATTTTACGTCAACGTTCCATTATCATTGGGCTGTATGATACGAAAAGTCAATGCTGAAGATATAGCCATTAGAGGGAATGGGACTGGCCTGGAATATATGTGCCCCACTAGGCACTTTGTCTACATTTTTTTCAACCCAGTTTTCCAAGTAAGCACTGCTAAGAATTAAATAAACTTATTTAATAACCACATTCTGATTGTGGCTCCTGTGACTTTTGCGCCAGCATGGGGTGGTCGGGTGGTGCGAAGGTGCTGTGTATCTTACATCACTGGGGCGTCCAACTGATATTGGCTTACAGTTGGGCAAGGCCTGCTATCCTTGTAGTGGGTAAGGGTAGAGGGGGAATGTTTTTATTTCTTCTGTTTCTTCACTTTCATTCCTGTTCCTCTTTCTTCCCTGTCCCTCTCTTTCATCTCCTCTACTCTCTCTTCTATCTCTTTTCTCCCTTTCTCTGGGAGACGACACAAAATGACCCTCAAGGGTTGACGTGTCGTTAAACCCCAACACAATAAACAATTTGCGCCAGCAGGTGCGGTGACGCCTTCCGCGGAATTCTTGTTTTTCTTTAATGCTTGCCTTATTAGGTGGTTATTTTACTAAATGTCTTGTCAATAATTTTAAAAAAACTAAGTGAACAGTGCAGTAATTAGATCAAATACGGTATGTAGAGTTATGTTTCTCAGTCATAGCTTTTGATAAGCCAATCTTTTAAACAAAAATTATATTTTTCTCCTATCTCCATAAAATAGCATACAGAGGACTCCCGTTCTCTCAAACACTGATAATTCAAACTACTGCTTAAGTCTAAGGTAATTTTTCATAAGACTGGGTTAGTTTTGCTTTATGTTCTTTATACTTAAATTCCTATTATCTCAAACTACTGATATCTCAAACTGAAAATTCTGGGCTCTTGGAGTTTGAGATAATGAGAGTCCACTGTATGTTGTATGTACCCATTAGAAGTGCTTTGCAGAGTCACTTTTGATGAGAATCCACAACTTATCATTTTATAGAGAAACAAAAGAAACATTTGAACCCGCGCCATGCGGAAATGTGTCTTCGGGCATATGTGGACAGTGAAGTCTGATCTGGGCCTTCGCTGTCTGCTAACAGAATCATTGGACAATATAGATTATATCAATCTATATATCTTATTTAATTCTACATTTAAGATATTTACCAAATAAGTCATTTTACTATTTATTATACATTCTATCAAGCCATTTTACTATTTGTTATACATTATATCAGATATCTTATATAGGATATAAGATATCTAATATAAAATATAATATATCTGAATAAGTATTTTAGATATCTTATATCCTATATAAGATATCATATCCTAAATAAGATATCTGAATTAGTATTTCAGATATCTTATATCCTATATAAGATATCTTATATCCTAAATAAGATATCTGATATATCATATTACATATTTAATTCCACATATAAGATATCTTATTTACCATATAAGATGTCTTATTTGTTAAATAAGATATCTAATATATAAATATAGATATCTGATATACTAAATAAGATAGCTGATATACTAAATGAAATATCTTATTTGATTGAATAAATGAGATATCTTCTTTAGTAAATAAGATATCTTATATCCTATATAAGATACTGTATATAGCATATCAGATATCTTATATGACAGTTAAGATATCTTATATAGCATATCAGATATCTTTAAAGCATAAAAGATATCTTAATTGACATATAAGATATCTTATTTATAAAGATATCTGATATAATATATCAGATATCTTATATATTATAAAAGATATCTGATATATTAAATCAGATATCTGATTTATAGAATAAATAGTAAAACGGCTTTCCATATATAAGACATATAGGATATATGATATATAGGATATAAGATATCTGATATATCTGATTATATAAAATAAATATCTTATATGTCAATTAAGATATCTAATATGCTATATAAGATATCTGAATTGACATATAAGATATTTAATATACTACATAAGATATCTGATATGCTATACACGATATAAGATATCTTACTTACTAATGAAGATATCTCATTTATTCAATCAAATAAAATATCTCATTCAGTATATCAAATATCTATATTAGATATATATATATATTAATATATAACACATCTTATTAAACAAATAAGATATCTTATATGGTAAATTAGATATCTTATATGTGAGAGTAGAATTGCCTTCTTGTAGCCGTTGTTTATGTGGTTTTTCCACCTCCAACATTTTTCCAAACAACTTGGAGACATTTTTAACGCTACAAAGTCGTAACACTTCAAAGTTTAAAAAAAAAAAACTCAGGTGAGGTACATAATAAAGTGAAATAGAAGGTTTTCGAGCTTCCAATTTGTTAATATATGACTTTAGTGTTGGCCAAATTATGTCTGTCTATTATAATTTTGCCTACCTTGTGCTACCTTGCGGTACATAGTGCTACCTTCTACTACCTTGCGGTACTTTGCGGTACCTTGCGGTATTTAGCATGACCCTGACCGGCTCAGTACGTAACAGTTGAAAGGGGGGGAAATAGTAGAAAGAAAGATGACAAAATTGATCACCTCAGACCAGTGACTAGGGTTGCCACTCATTTTCTATTTCAAAATTCCCTGACCTTTCCCTGGTTGTTCCCTGACTTTTCACCATTTTCCAGACTTTTTTGACAGCCTCCCAACTCCATTTACAGCCGTCCTCAGCTACCACATCTTCCAAGACAGCACTTTTCTTTCGTAAATTACTGAAGCCTTTAATTTTTATTTGTTTTATCTTTTATCTAACTTATGAAAGTTTGTTTGTTTGTTTGATTTGGGCTTAACGTCACTTTCAACAATCTTTCAGTCATATCACGACGGTTTCTGGATGTGGCAGGGAGCTCAATGCTCACTTTTAGAGTGCTGTCTCACGGAAATATCACCCGCAGACACTTTGACATTCAGCCCACTCACACTATACTGACACTGAGTTGGCTAGTTCTAGCTCTACTTTCTTAATGTTGAGCGCCAAGCGAAAGAGCAGCTAGTACCATTTATAAAGTCTTTGGTATGACCCGGCCGGGGGTCGACCCCGCAACCTCCCGATTACAAAGTGGACGCTCTACCACTGAGCCACTGTGCCAGTTACTTATGTAAGCAAGGCTTGATAAGGTTAAAGCTTCGCCTACACATTTTGCCTCCTTGGATAAAAGAACTGAGTAAATATTCAATAACGGTCATTGTCTTAAAATTTGCATGTAAACTGGAGTGAATGAATAAATGCCATCTCAAATAAAAAAAAAAAAAAAAAAAAAAAGTCTGAATCAAAGAACTGACGATCTAGCAAAGCTTTAACATTTTTAAGTTTTTTTTTTTTTTTTTTTTGTTTTTTTTTTTTTTTTTTGTAAACTAGCAACTACAGGAAACTTGTCAAAAATCTAGCTAATGAAGGATTCCCACTTCAAGAACATCATCAAACGGCACTTATACTCAGGGATGGGTTCCTTCCATGAATAAGGAAGCACATGTGTAGAGAACTTTGAGCAAATAAAATATAGAAAACTTAACAGCAAAAACATTAACAAAAATATTAAGAATTTGTGCTGAAAACCAGGTGGCCAAAAGATGATGGAAACATAGATGTATTTCAATACTCTAGCAAAATGAGATTTCTTAATGCAGATCATCTTTTTTTTCACAAATACACAATTTATTGTTGTTAACACTGCAGATCTGAAAACTAATGCAAAATTAAGATGGCATACTTTCACCTAATGCTGGTAACACTAGTTCCAGAAACCTGGCCTCAACATATTCTGGGAGAGCCCCAAAAGACTTTTTCACATATGGCATGCCAATACTAGTTAACGCTTAGCACTCTGGGTAAAATTTTCAGCAGACGACATTTTGAAATATTTTTCTTATTTTTCCCAGAACACAGGATTTGACGTTTCATGCAAATTGTCTCCTCAGGAGACAATTTGCATGAAATGTCAAGTCCTGTTTTCTGGAAAAAATAAGAAAAATATCATCAATTTGTCGTCTGCTGAAAATGCCTAGAGAGTGGTAAAGGTTAATACCCAAACAGTCATATACGTATTTAGATCAGAGCCAAAACATTTACTCAAAAAGCAAGCAAGAGTGCTTCTGGTGAAGCAAATTTTGATCATTGTGACAACTTGCAACACATTCAGCAAATAAGAAGAGCACACAAATAATTACATGCAAAATTGAAGTAAATCTCCAAATACATTTGTAAATAACATAAGTATATACTGGGCCAAGCTCTGGAGGCAAGGGATGCCACATCCTCCAGTCTTCTCTTCAAACACAGCTTGAAATTTAAAGTATAACATTCTTGTCAAACAATCTGGGACCCAAAGAAATTCTGAGAATTTAAAAATCATTTAACAAAAGAATGAAGACAATTTTGTAAATTTATTAGTTTCTGAAAATTAAGAAGACTGCCATAGCCATCTCAATTTTGAGAAAATTTTGAAATTCCCTGACCGTTCCCTGACTTTTTCAATTTTTGCCGATTTTCCCTGACTCAAACAAAACTTACCTGACTTTTCCCTGACCTGCAAACTTTTCATTTTTCAGACATTTTCCCTGACCGTGGCAACCCTGAGTGACTGTATAAAAAAGTTTTTAGAAAATTATTATACACCGGTAGGCAGTTCGGTAAATAATTCTGACGTTTCTGAAGCTGGAGACCTATTTCGTGACAAACTTTTGGTACACTCAGGGTCAAACAGATGCTTGTTATTGTGAGTTGTAATGTTTTTATGTGTTCATAAAAGTTTACATACTTTTTTGTTTATTTCAAGCGTGAGACGTTAATAAAATAAAACGGACTTTAAATTAGTTAAATACGTTCAATTAAGTAATTTACACAGGCTGCCATGTACGATGTAATGTTTGTTTTACTAAGTTTAATTCTTTGTAATGTGTTTTCGCGAGATATTGACCTACCGGTTCGGTCCCAGTTACTATTTCCAGATCGGCTAAATCGGAAAATTTATGGTATCTACCAATATTTTAAGAATTGTACTATCTACTTACATCGGAGAGGTGCCTTAACACTTAACCAAGTGGTTAAGTGTTTGACTGGTGCTGGTTGTGGGTTCCAGCCCAGCTCAGAGTCGGAGCATCCACTGAAAAAAAAGCATTGAATGGCATATACTAAAACATGGAGTGAAGTGACCTTTTGGAGTGGGAGTGGAGTAAACAGTCAAACCCAACTCAAGGTTAAGACCTGCATGAGGTCAGGACCATCAAAATGCTAGCTAATGTTCATCAACAAACACACTAACTACAGCTGACCAGTCATGAACTTTAGCATTGTTTCAACAGAAAGTCCCTTGGGATAGGGTGTCAAGAAGTCTTGTGTTACTGCCACATACTCCACTGAAAGTAGAGTCTTGCAGTTGATCAGGAATGATGTTATCATGCTCTAACAATATAGCCCATCAATGGTATTTCTGATATTTTGGGACTATCAGGGTTCTCAGGGACGCAGAATCCTGCATCCCGGGACGCATAAATCATGGTCCGGACTCCTAAAAATTCCCAAAGCCGAGTCCGCCGGACGCATGTTTTTTTCCCGTGGGACTACTACTAATTATGATCAGATTATTTGACTGAAGTCTTAAGTCCGCCACGTGTTATTCGTAACGTCGGTAGCATCTTAAAAGAACAGTAGTAATCCGCCGCGTGCTTTTCACACCTGCGACAAGTACCGTTATTTGCTAAGTAAGCGGTAGTTAAACAGGTGTTGGCAGTTCACACTTCAGCGATCGAGTAATTAAAGCATGCAGTTGACACCGGTATGCGACTCTTTCCCTCACTGTGTATTGCTTGCACCGACGACTGATCCATCGAAAACGCACACGCAGGTGTCATGCTTGAGGCTGGCTTTTTTTTTTTTTTTTTTTGTTATTAATATTTTATTTCCGTTTCAAAATTTTCGGACGCTGAATTTTCGTCACTAACATCAAAAAAGCCCGCTTACTGTTTTCTGTTAAAAGCTTACAAGTGTACCTTATCCCTTTGCGAGATAACAGTCTGCGCATCTAAACAGTTATTCCTGCTTGTCACTAAAAAAAAAAAAAAAAAGTTTCTAAGTCCCAGCGAATCTATCCCGTAAGCCCTGTGAAGAGTCTGATAGGACTGCTCATATGCACCCCGGACGACGCTATACAGTTTGGGACTGTTCTAGTATAAGTTACATTTTCATTGCTCACACATGATGAAAGCGCGTGCTCGTTACGGTAGCGCGTGCTCGTAAGGGTAACGTCATTTGACAGGGTGGCGGGAAACCGTTTAGGGAGAAAAACGAACTATTTCCATGTTGCATTGTAGAGCATTTTCTTGGATATGAATCAGACACTTATTTAAAAACAGAACTAAATTATCAAGACTTTTACGGCAAATCAAAGCAGTAGATCGAAATTTCAGCTAGTGAAGAAGTCCCGGACATTTTTTTCGTAGCGTGTATTGATCGCAGCACGGTGCAAATGTAAACATTGCAATGACGTTTTGCAGGAAGCTCAAAAGAGGTGTCCATGATCAGAATGTGCGGATAGATTGCATATATAAGTTTACGATAGCATATAACGGAGCTTTCGTTGGTTTTGATTAAAATATTTTTCACTTAGTATTCAGAACACTCGAGATCACTTAACAGACAGCGACGAATGGTGGGGTATTGGATTTAAGTGCGACGATCTTTACCATGCAAGTAAAATAGATTAGGATTGTCATGTCTCCCTGATCTGCAAAGATGTCTCTAGTTTTCCATGAGGGAGATATGAAGTCATCCTAATTTCTGGGCCAACTCCATTAAATTAACAACATCAGGATGTGTGATAATGACTACCAGTTGGTTACATGCATTGCTCGGAATAACACATAATGCAAAGCACCATAAAAAGTATGTGAAAATAAGGAAAGTTACCGGGGACATGCTCAATATCAAAGGAGAGTCATAAAAAAAAAATGGGACTCCTATTCTGGGGGAGTGGGACTCCTACGTTTTGGCTGGGACTCCTACTTTTTACAAAAAGGGAGTCCCGGACTCCTACTTTTAAAATCCTAGTGAGAACCCTGACTATGATAAAATGCTAAAATCATAAAGATTTTGTTCAGATTAACACTGTATGTACACAGGAGTTCCAGCTCAAAGGAGTTTAAATCCCTTCACCAACCGTGCAACCACAACTTTGCCAAGTAGACTCCGATATCTCAACTATGTGGGTAGATCCTTTTTGAACAGAAGGGGTGTTCAGTTAGTTTATATTATTACTTTGTTTTTTTTTTAGAAATACCTGTATTTAATGCTAACCACGTAGACCCTGATCAGATGTCCCATTCAACGTCTGTTCTGGGTCTAACAGTTTGCCAATGTCCATTTTATGTGAGGCTAGACATAAATGGGTTAAGGCTAGTGTGAACATAATTCTCAGGTAGGTAATAAGCCTATAACCCATGTCCTCTGTCACGATTCCAAATCTAATAGAGTAATAATACAAAATTATTATAAGCTTTCACAAAAAGCTTGGTTCATGCTCCACGTACAATGACCGGCCACAACAGGGTAGCCAGAGGTCATTCATGCTCAACTTGGATAAACTGCCAGGTGGGGTCATCTCTCTGTAGTAAGTCTTTCAGCACTAATGGGATATTTACATTAGAGACAATTGCAATACTAGGCTAGCTACTAGTCTGATCACTTTTTTTTCATTAAAAAATAGTCTTCTCAATGATGGCAAGTGTATTTGGTAGCGTCTCCAATGCGCAGACTGGCTAAGTATTATAGACTAGCTACTAGTCTGATAATAAGAATCTGATCACAGTTTTTTTTATAAAAAGATAGTCTTTTTAATGATGGCAATTTACTTTGTAGAGTCTCCAGTACACATACTTGCTAAATACTATAGACTAGCTACTTGTCTGATAATGAAAGTCTGATCATTTTTTTATTAATTAATAAATAATCTTCTTAATAATGGCAAGTCTATCTGGTAGACACTCCAATGCACATACTGGCTTAATATTAAAGACTAACTGCTTAGTCTGATAATAAGAGTCAGAGCCCAGTTGCTCAAAGCGTCTTTAGCTTAACAAGCTTGTTAAGCGTCATTTTGTTAACTGTTTTAGTGGATTCAATATACAATATACTGCAAAAGCTACACATTTTTTCAGCAAAAAATTTCAGCATATTTGTGTATCACTCGATGTAAATTTTAACGAATCATTAACTAACAACATTGTAAGCTTTGAACAACTGGGCCCTGATCTTTTTTTTTTTTTTTTTTATTAAAAGATAGGTTTCTTATTGATGGCAAGTCTATTTGGTAGAGTAGTTAAACAAATAAATGCGGTGACTTATTGCACATATAAAGGGTACCTTATAGTAACAGTGAGCCAAAATTATAAATTAAAGTTCATTGCAATGTCTGAAAGACCTGACCTCTGAATTTCATCCTAGAGGAGCAGTCTGATCTGGGTCCACACTGTTAGCAAAAATGACTTTTAAAGTCACAAGCAGATGACAAAGCAGACAACAATAGTTGTGTTTGGCAGTTTAAGGGTTAACACATATATGTAAAATGTAAACGTCTTAGCCATATCTCTAGATACCGGTAGGCTGTATTATTAATCAAATGATTTATATTTTTCTTATCTCCCCAGGAAAATATTGCTATAGGTACTAATTAGAAGCTTCTAGTGTGCCTCACAGAGGCAATTCTAATGAGTAACCATATGTTTTCATGGAGAAATAAGACAAAAATTTTGTTTTGATTCAAGAAGAGCAGGTGTCAGTTTCTGGCAAAAGACTGTGCACAAGTACTGGTTAATTGCTTAACCATTACTTGTGCAGCTTTGAGGACTAAGCTTGCCCAAGAAAAGCTTGGTTAGGTAAACTGACCAGCATGGAATGACCATATTGGCTTAGTAGTGTTGACTAGGCCATTAAACTCCAAACCAGCCAACCATCTTTTTGAACTTACAGGTAGCTTGATACTTGAAAGCAACATGAAGGGTAAGCTGACTAAAGTAATGGTTCTGTGGTTTCTCCTGATCTGTCTCTTAGACACTGGTTTATCTACACTTTCCAAGAGTGACAGAGGAAAAAAGAAAAAGAAGGATGAGGTATATTGTCTAAATTAACCATACATGTAGCTCCAGATAAAACACTTGTTTTAACCTCAGATCATGAGGGCCCATGTTCAAATCCTGCTGGAGATGGAATTCAGGGCCCAGTTGTTCAAAGCTAAGGATGTCATTAGTTAACGATTCGTTAAAATTTACATCAAGTGATACTAGATATGCTAAAATTTTTTGCTGAAAAAATGTGAGTAGCTTTTGCAGTGCAAAAGCTACTCAAATTTTTTTAGCAAAAAATATCACAGTATTGTGTATTGAATCCATTAAAACAGTTAACAAAATGACCCTTAACAAGCTTGTTAAGCTAACGACGCTTTGAACAACTGGGTCCAGCTCAGTACTGTATTGCGCTTCATTGCACAGAGCCTTTCATTATCATTATCACCCATCTGTCATCTTGATATAACTTAAAAAATGTGAAAGGGATGAAAAACATCAAATCATCATTTTCAGCGCATGAGATAAGGGAAGTACCAGAGTAAAGTACCCATATGTTTTGAGCAAACAATTATTTTCAAAAACTTGGGTATTGATACTCAATTGATTTGACAGAGTACCCAATTATTTCCAAATTCAAGGGTGAAAATTAAAATTTCAAGGCTAGAAAAGCACACAATTACTATTTTATATTATGATTACTGCACAAAATATGTGTTTTCATTCTTCATATGACAAATATAATCTTAAAATTAATAGGGTATAATGAAATACCATGTTTTAAATACCTAAACAGGGTTTTTGTGCTCTTCCCTTCAGTTTTATAAGTTTTACCTAATTAATTTTCATATTGGAGGCATCTTTACTCAAACCAAAAAATGAAAATACGATTTTACCCAATTGATTAAATTTTAATGGGGTTAAATTTTTACTACTCAAATGCCCCCCAAATTATCTGTTGCTCTGATTTTGTTTTCAACCAGTAAGTTTGTATTGATATATATTGTATATACATATGTTGTAGGTACTCATTAGAAGTGCCTTGCCTTGTGAATACACTTCTGAAGAGTACTCATAACATATGTTTTCATGGAGAAATAAGAAAAAACATTAACCCTTGTCCTGCTAAACCCGGATATACCCTGCCTTTGCAAACAGTGTAGATCCAGATCGTTTGGCTTCTAAAGAAGCCAACTGATCTGGATCTGCACTGTTTGTCATTAAGTATGTGAATATATAGCAACAATCTAGATCTAGTAATCTGATTGGCTGAAAATTAGAAGTGGGTGTGGCATCTTACTTTATTCAGCAGGACAAGGGTTAACCTGATACACCCTTTTATCTGGAGCTCTGATTACCATGACCTTTTTCCATATAGCTTCAGATAAAGCCCTTTTTTCAACTCATCATGAAAACATACCTATATAATTTTGACCGCCTTAAACCCCACTTTTATATAGTAAAACTGGGGTTTACAGGGGTATACATTATTTTTCTTATTTCTGCTCAAAAGCATAGATTGTGGGTATTCGTTAGAACTGCCTCGGCGAAGCAGTTCTAACAAGTACCCACAATCTATGTTTTGAGCAGAAATAAGAGAAAATATCAAATTTTTTTTATCTAAAAACTTTCAGTTGTTTGGTGGTGAAAATTTCAAAATATTTGAATAGGCGTGTTTTCGTAATGTGAAAAGTACGACATGTATTCTTTTTCTTATTCTCCACAAAAACGTGGTACTCATTAGAAGCGCCTCACCTCCCACAACATATGTTTTCATGGAGAAGTAAGAAAAATAATACGCGGATACCTCCTATTATCTGGAGCTATTCCTTTTTACTTTTTTTTTTTTTCTGTTTGAATTTTAACATTTTCAGTATCCTGAATTTTCACCAATTTTACAAACAAAATGAGTATCAAATTACAATCAAAGCGCTGACAGTCTCTGATGGGTGAATTGTCTCTGAGTGTAGACTGGGAAAGTGGTCCTGAATAGGAACTTAAGACTGTTTCATTTAACCCTTAACTTCCTGTTGACTGTTTCATTTAACTCTTAACTTCCTGTTATTTAAGCAAACAGGGCAGACCATGATCAGACGCCGCATTACACGGTGTCTGATCTGGGTCTGCACTGTTTGCCAATGTCACAAATGTCCCAGTCCAAGTTTTACAGAATACTCAGATAACCCTCTATCAACAGCACTCTGACATCACAGTAACAAGAATAGCAAGGCTGTGAATAACCTTTACCTGGATTTTGTCTAACGCACGGTTTGATTACATTGGTCAGTGATAGTCAGGTGGACAACTACCAAGTCATAAGGAAATTTTGGCATTGATATACTATGGTTAATATGTAAACCCCCAAAAAAAGGTTTACCTGCAGACATGTATGGCACAAAATGACCCACAAGAGTTGACATGTAGTTAAACCCCAGCGTAATCAAGGGGGGTGGTCGGGTGGTGCGAAGGTGCTGTGTATCTTACATCACCGGGGCGTCCAACTGATATTGGCTTACAGTTGGGCAAGGCCTGCTATCCTTGTAGTGGGTAAGGGTAGAGGGGGAATGTTTTTATTTCTTCTGTTTCTTCACTTTCATTCCTGTTCCTCTTTCTTCCCTGTCCCTCTCTTTCATCTCCTCTACTCTCTCTTAGTTTAAACATATTTTATTTCCAATTTAGTGCATGTACAAAACATACAATGTCATAACACAACTCTCTCTTCTATCTCTTTTCTCCCTTTCTCTGGGAGACGACACAAAATGACCCTCAAGGGTTGACGTGTCGTTAAACCTCAACACAATCAAAACCAGCGTAATCAAAACCTGCAGACATGCTCTGATTTAAAGTTATTTATTTCTGTTAGGGTATACCTACCTTGGAAAATGTGGTGGATAGAGGCCTAGTACAGAAGGACATGAAAGCCAAAGATATAATCAAGCAACATTCAATCTACTGTCAGAAAGAGAAAGACACCAAGAATTTTGCTGGTGAAACATTAGGCTATGTAACTCCTGTAAGTTACACATTCCTCTCATCACAAAAGCATGCCTGTATAATTTTGACCCCCTTAAACCCCACTTTTATATATACATGTAGTAAATCTGGCATTTATAGGGTTATACATAATTTTTCTTGTTTCTGTTCAAAAACATATGTTGTGGGTACTCATGAGAACCGTCTCATTGAGGTGGTGCTCATGAGTACCCACAATCTATGTTTTGAGCAGAAATATGAAAAATATTAGAATTTTTTTATCTGAAAATTCTCATTTTTTGTGGTAAAATTTTCAGTATATTTGCATAGGTGTGTTTTCGTAATGTTGGAAAGTGCTTTCTTCGCCCAGAAAGTATTCATATTTCATATGTTTTTGAAGAAAACATATATTTTTCAAAGCACCTTGGGAGACTGTTGTAATGAGTACCCTCAACCTATGTTTTAGTGAAGAAAAAAGTAAAATGCTTGTCTGATACCTTGGTGGCTCATCTAGATGCACATCCCACTTGTGGTCAAGAGATCACAAGTTCAGTCCCCGCCAGGTCTGACAATATTCTTTCATGGAGACTGATCTTGAAATATATTCTTCAGTCATTCTCTTCCTTCCACTGATTCAAAAAGTGCTGCTGTCAGTTTCTGGTGAAAGAATATGTTTAAGTACTGGCTAACCGCTACTAAGCCTGCCCAGGAAAAGTGTGGTTAGCTAAACTGACCGGCTCGGCATGACCTTTGTAGTGTTGAGTGGGCTGTTAAATTCCAAACCAAACTATCCAAAAAATATTACATTTCTTATTTTTTGACTAAATCATATGTTGTGGGTACTGATTAGAAGTCTGTCAGAGAGGCACTTCGTATGAGTACCCACAACATATGTTTTTGTTGAGAAATAAGAAAAATGTTTTCCTATACTCCCTCGTATCGTGAACTTTGGATGATTTATAGACAGTTATGTGCATAGTATGCATTCTGGTACTTATTAACCCTTGTCATGCTGAATAGATTAAGATGCCACACCCACTTCTAATTTTCAGCCAATCAGATTACTTGATCCAGGTTGTTGATACAAATTCATGTTCTAAATGACAAACAGTGCAGATCCAGATCAGTTGGCTTCTTCAGAAGGCAAAGGCAGGGTATATCTGGGTTCAGCTGGATTAGGGTTAATGATAAGGAGAAACTCAAATGATGTGTGCAAAATTAATGCATGTGATGGATAGAAGGGTTATAGTAAGGGCCTATTCTTCTTGCAGTAGGTGGAGATATGAGACATGTTAGCATTTCTTCTGTTTCTCCTTTGATTTTCTGTTCTACTAACTGTAGGTAAAGAAAGTGGGACATGTTAGTATTTCTTCTATTTGTGCACTTTTGTTTGATTTTCTATTCTGCTTGCAGAAAGTGGGGAAGTGGGACATGTTAGTATTTCTTCTATCTCTGCAAGTCTCATTTGATTTTCTATTCTACTTGCAGTAGTTGGGGAAGTGGGACATGTTAGTATTTCTTTGATTTCTCCACTCTCGTTGGATTTTTTGTTCTACTTGCAGTAGGTGAGGAAGTGGGACATTTAAGTATTTCTTCTATTTCTCCACTCTTGTTTGATTTTCTGTTCTACTTGCAGTAGGTGGGGAAGTAAGATATGTTAGTATTTCTTCTATTTCTCCACTCTCGTTTGATTTTCTGTTCTACTTGCACCAGGTGGGGAAGTGAGATATGTTAGTATTTCTTCTATTTCTCCACTTTTGTTTGATTTTCTGTTTTACTTGCAGTAGGTAATGGAAGTGGAACATTTTAGCATTTCTTCTATTTCTGCACTTCCATTTGATTTTCTGTTCTATTTACAGTATGTAAGGGGAGTGGGGAATGTTACTGTTTCTTCTATTTCTGCATTCTTGTTTGATTTTGCCTCATCCTTTTATATTTTTTTCTCTCCTCTCCTCTACTGGTAAAATTTAAAAAAAAAAAAAAAAATCAAATGTCTGCTGAAATTTTTACCCATCATGCAGAGCGTTTATATTAATTCTGGCATAACTTTTTCTTTTTCTCCATAAAAACAGATGTGGGTACTCATTAGAAGTCCAACAGCTAGATGCTTCTAATGATTAGTAATGAGTACCTTTAACATAATTTTTTTATGGAGAATTGGAGAACATTATCCCAGAATTATCATCAAATATTCCTCCATAACATTTATTCTGGCATATGTGAATTGCTGTATTCTATATTGGTCTACTAATCTGCACAATCTGACCAGTTATTTTGCTTTTTGTTTCAGTGTATAGAATTTTTGCTTCTTAATTTAACTCTTCTCTTGCTGAACACGACATGTCCTCTCTCAGCAAACAGTGTCGATCCAGATCACTTGGCTACTGAAGAAGCCAACTGATCTGGATCTGCACTGTTTGTCATTAAATATGTGAATTTATATCAAAAGCCCGGATCAAGTAATCTGATTGGCTTAAAAAAATAAGTGGGCGTGGGATATTACTTTATTTAGCATGACAAGGGTTAATTAATTAAAGCATAGCCCCAGATATGAGGGGGTATCCAGAATTTATTTTTCTTATTTCTGCATGAAAGCATATGTTGTTGGTACTCATTAGAAGTGCCTTACCAAGACGCTTCTAATGAGTACCCACAACATATGTTTTCATGCAGAAATAAAGTAAATATTGGTATTTTTCAGTTGAAAAAAGTTCCTTATCTGGAACAATGTCATTTTCTACAAAAAGAGGCTCATATATTATTGGATTTTATTTTTCCAGTGGAATAGTCATGGTTATGATGTTGCGAAGATATTTAGTGGCAAGTTTACCTATATATCTCCTGTCTGGTTACAAGTGAAGTGGAAGCCAGGGGGCGCTTTTGTCATCACAGGAGGGCATGATATAGATAAAGGTCAGTTTCAACCCTTGGTAAGCTTATCACCAAAGTTAGCCGGGCAGTAAATGAGTTATTTTTATTTTTCTTTTTGCTTAGAAAATAGGGCTTCATAGTTTGTGTGAATTGTCGTATTTATGGGAAAATAACAAATATAGTTTTAACTATCTGCTAATGTTTAGATTTAGACCTTACTGGTGGTGAAGGTCAGCATGTTCCTATGTCTGTGATGAATAATGCTTCAGGCTTTCCAAATATAAATGTTAGTGAATTGTAATGTTATGAATCAAGTAATTTTGTATTAGCAGAGTTATAGGTCCTAGGTTGGTTGTATTGGCCCAAAGCTGATGTCTTTGGGCTGATATAGCCAACCTTGGACCTGTAACTTGGCCAATATGAAATTACTTGATTTATGACAATTTTCTAATTACATGTAGTTTTAAAAACATATTTGCTATGGATGATTATCTCAGTATAGAAAAATTTTCATAGCAGGTATATTGCCAAGTCCTGATTATGCCTTCTGTCTTCTAAATATGACTGAAATTCGTTGAAAATGTTGTAAAACCAGATAAAACCTTGTACCCATCCATCCAGATAACAAACTTGGCCAATATGGAGAAAGTCAGCCTATACAGGAAAAGGTTGTCTAATACAGAAAAAAAACTAGGCCAATACTGAAAAAGTCAGCCAATATGACCAACAAAGTCTTTTCTGTATTAGCGGAGTTTGTCATTAGTATGATGTGGGGTGAATTGGTGAAGTAGATACTACATTGAACCATTGTAGTCTGGAGACCCCTGAAAGGGTAACTGGCAAACAGTGCAGACCCAGATCAGATGCTGCAGAACCCGGCATCTGATCAGGGTCTCCACTGTTTGCAAATAGCTCAACCATTTTTCTTTGGAAATATCTAAATTACATAGCCTGACATACCTAAAATTGAAATTAGACTCTTCCAGTATATACTGTGGGGGAGTTCATTCAGCCTACAATGGGTTAAGGTAGTTAGTTAATAATGTATTTTACAAAGATATGGACTAATTATAGATTCAGATAAGAGGAGTATCAGACTGGAATGTGAAAGCCACAATTCTCCATGCATATATCGAGGGTTGAGCGCAAAACTATAGTAACTCAAACATATTTTTGAAACCCTTGTTTGGGGGCAACTTGGACCCCTTTGTAAACAATGCAAATTTAGGTGCCATTGCTCATACGAGCAATGGCACCTAAATTTTCATTGTTTACAGAAAGAAATGTTGTAATCTTCATAACGCCTTCATGGTGAGGAGATTAGGTTTGGGGAAAAACAACCATCTGACTTACGCTAGTCTTGCGCTCAACCCTCGAATTATATTAAAAGATTTGGCAGGAATAGTAAATCATACTTATACCATGTTTGAAGGATCACCCTCTAGCATTGTAGTTGTCATCATCAATGTTAATCCTTGTCATGCTGAATAAATTAAGATGCCACACCCATTTCTAATTGTGAGCCCAATTAGATTGCTTAATCGAGATTGTTGATATAAATTCACATACAGAATGACAAACAATGCAGATCCAGATCAGTTGGCTTCTTCAGAAGCCAATTGATCTGGATCTACACTGTTTGCAAAGGCAGGATATATCCCGGTTCAGCAGGAGAAGGTTAATGAAACTTCAAATACACATCTGCCATGATGCACCTTGCCCACTGCCATCAACTATTACTTACAATGTACCTTGACCTACTTTTAAGGTTTGGCTGAACAATGTTAAGGCTATGTGGTTCACTCTGTAGCAGTTGCGACATAGCCATTTGGCAAATTTCTTGTTTATTAAAAAGCAACCATGCTTTTATTGGTGGCGATAGTCACATACTGATCATACATTATCACATACCTCCTTTTTCCTACTCCATCCAATCTCAGTTTTACTGTATGTAACTTGATATTTAGACACTTTAAGTCCTTACCATACTTGTCCTAAAATTTTGACATGTCCATATTAATACCTGTTGATATGTTTAAAAAAATTGTGGGATGATTGCAAACAGTGTAGACCCAATTAAATGCTAAGTTCTGGGGCATCTATATAGTTCTGGTTTTTCTGTCCAAATACATAGGGTAAATATGGTATGACTCTTTGTTTTCAGGCTGGATATCTGATGTTACTAAAGGACAGAAGACAAAAATGGGTGAGAACCAGTCTTTTATGTAATTCATTGCATTTAACCCATTTATGCCCAGTGGGATCTTCTACCTTAAATCTTTGTACCAGTCCATTTCCAATAAAAGGGGTGTCTGATTAGTTTTTATTATGGCTGTTTTATAGAAATTTCTGTATTAAGAAAAAAGTGTAGACCCTGATCATGTGCTGTTGTGGGGCATCTGATCTGTGTCTGCATGGTTTGCCAATGTCTCTTTTATGGGAGATCCGGTATAAATGGGTTAACCAATTTCAGTCTGGAGACTCCCAAAAGGGTTAATTGACAGACAGTGCAGACCCAGATCAGACTCTACAGAATGCAGCTTTTGATCAGGGGTTCCACTTTTTGCAAATTAAATGTAGTTTAGCCATTTTTCACTAGAAATAGCTTAATCACTTAGCCTGACATACCTAAAATTGAAGTTGGATTCTCTTCCAATATATTATGTGTGGGGAGTCTCTTCAGTCTAAAATGGGTTAATACACCTATGTGAAGTGGATATTTATTAGACATAGTTCTGGATAAGACTTTTTTAATCAAAACATGTTCAAAATTTTCTTGTTTCTCCATGAAAACATGTTTTGGATACATATTAGAAGTGCCTCTGGTCACCAGCCTAGATGGTGCTCCAGCTAGGATATCAGGGCAGAGGGGTGCCAGGTAGGACTTTTTTTTTTGCATAATCATACAAGAATGAGGGCACCATGTGTCATGTGATGTGCTTAGTATTGCTACGAGCTAGGCGTAAGGAGAAAGAAATGAAAGTGAAACCAGCTTTAAATTATTAACGATATTTATTCACAAAAAAATAAGACAAGATTCAAAACAAGATAATGTAATAAACAGTACCTTTCAAGTTTATGTCACAAAGTCCCTCAGAAATAATCCACAAGAATTTATAAAACAAATCCTTTGCATAACAGTTTCTGATCCCACAATTTAAAGTTCCTGAATTCAGAATTTAAGTCCAGAATGAATAAAATATTAAAGTAATCCAATAAAGAATAATTTCCGATGAAAGTACAAAGATGCCCATATGAAAATCTTTTCTCCTTATATACTTGTAATATCAAAGAATGTTCTAGAAAAAGAATTTACTACAGACATCTCTTATTTTCCAATTTCAGTCAAAAAACTTCTAAATATTCTATGACATGCCAAAAATAACTCAGTCCAGAATCAAGGACATAAACAACATGTTATTGTAAACATGTTGTTCCAGAAATTTATTTATGGAAACATAGTAAATAAAGTTATTTATGGAAATATAGTAAACATGATGCTTAAAATAATTGAACACTCTATATATAACAGTAATAAGACATCTTACAAAATATAATCCCACTTCACAATAAATACTTCAAACCAGAATACACATAAAAGTGACTTTTACACTTAAATAGCCATCTGGGTAAAATTTTCAGCAGACAACATACTGAAATGTTTTTCTTATTTTTCCCAGAAAACAGGTTTGACATTTCATGCAACTTGCCTCCAATGGAGACAATTTGCATGAAATGTCAAATCCTGTTTTCTAGGAAAAATAAGAGAAATAGCACCAATTTATCATCATTTATCATGGTAAAGGTTAAATATTGATAACGTTTTGGACGGAGTTTTAAAAAAAAAAAAAAATCCGTCCTTTAAAATAGCAATGTTAAAAAAGTGATGCCCAGGTGGGAGTCGGGTGGTCGTGTTTATCTTTTGTTTAACCTTTTTTAAACTTTTTGGATTGAGTTTAAAAAAAAAAATCTGTCCTTTAAAATAGCGATGTTAAAAAAGCGGTGCCCAGGTGGGAGTCGGGTGGTCTGGCGGGCAGGTTTATCTTTTGTTTAACCTTTTTTTAAAGTTGCATGTTACCTTTATTCTTCCATGGATTACTTTCATATTTGGTAGGGATGAAGAGGAGGACCAGTAGGTTTGTCACATGCAAGAGAGATAACTCTCACTCTCTTTGATATGTACCTATCTCCCCTGATGTGCAAGGGTTACCTTTTGGTTAACTTTTTTTCAAAGTTATATGTCACCTTTATTCTTCAATGGATTGCTTTCATATTTGGTAGAGATGAAGAGGAGGACCAGTAGGCATGTGGCGTGCAAAAGAGTCAACTCTCAATTTCTCCATTATGTACTTAACTCCCTTGACGTCCAAGGTTTACCTTTTGGTTACCCTTTTTTTCAAAGTTATATGTTACCTTTATTCTTCAGTGGATTGCTTTCATATTTGTAGGGAACAAAGAGGAGGGCCAGTTGGTGTGTAGGGTGCAAGAGAGACAACTCTCACTTTCTTCGTTATGTACTTATCTCCCCTGAAGTTGAAATCATGTGCAGGTCTTAATTCCCATACTGTGTGAGATAATTTGATAATATTTGGTAGATACATATATCAGGTCAAGTAGAAGTGTCGCATGCAAGAAGGACAACTTTTGCTTTATGTACTTATCTCCCCTGAAATCAAAACCTTGTTCAGGCCATAACTCCCATTACAGTATGAGATAATTTGATAATATTTGGTAGGAACATATTTCAGGTCAAGTAAGAGTGTCAGAGTGTCACATGCAAGAAAAACAATATCTTTGCTCTTTTTTCAAGTTATCTTCCTTGAACCAAATTCTTGTGCACTTTTTTTCTTGTTGATCTTTTTTGAAGGAAACCCTTCCATAATGCAGTTAGGCATTTTTAGCTCGGCTGTTTTTGAAGAAACAACGAGGTATTGTCATAGCTCTGGCATCGTCTGCGTCGTCGTCGTCGTGGTGCAAAAACTTGGACATTTTGTAATATCTCTGTCATTACTGAAGCTATTTACTTGAAACTCGGACTAGTTGTTCATTATGAAAAGGGGAAATCATACCAATAGGGGAGGTAACCCTAAAATATTTTTGGCACAGTTATGCCCCTTTTTCGACTTAGAATTTTTGTTGAAAAATGGTTCCACTGCGATTTCTCAAGAACTGATGGATGAATTCTGATCTTGTTTGGTATTACATAATTATGGCACTTCCAATTTAATGTATTTAAGTAGTTCTGTTGCTTATAATCAAACATGCCCTATATATTTCTAAAAGAAACTGCAGCCGAGCGTTGGCACCCGCATGCGGTGCTCTTGTTCTTGTTTTACTTTGGTCCGATTTTCATTGAAATTGATGCTGATGGGGTAAAAGTACTCAATTGAAATTTTGGATTTAAGCATTGAAGTCAAATTTGGGAGTGTGTATGTGTGAGGGGTGGGTGAGGGGGGGGGGGGGGGTGAACATTTTCAGTGAAGTTTACATCCATTAAAAACCATTTTCCACACTGATTCTTTAAGAGTAGGCCCCTTCTCAGAAGGGAGGCAATTTTGACAGAGTTGCATCCCTTGAAAGTGTATATTCTGCCACTGGGATTTGTAATGGATCGTGAAGTGAATTTGATGGCCCTTTTTTTTTCAGTCCCTCGTGTATTATTTGACGGATGGTCAATCCAGATGTACCAGAAATTATTCTCCAGTGAAGATCACCAAGAAGACTGTATAAATGCTATTTTGGAGTTTATAAAGGTTTTACTCTATCTTTTTTTTTGGATGGTAACATAGCTCCAGATAAGAGGGGATATCAGGAAAATATTTTTCTTATTTCTCCATGAAAACATATGTTGTGGGTACTCATTAGGAGCGCCTCGGCAAGGCGCTTCTAATGAGTGCCACAAAATATGTCTTTATGGAGAAATAAGCAAAAATATCATTAGTTATCGAGGAGATTAATAAACACTTTGTCTGAATGCCCAGTTACAAGGTACAGCAAATCTCCAATAGCTTATTTACCGTGGCTGATTTGAACTCATTTTTGAATCACAAGGAAATTCTTTCCAAAGCTCAAGAAAAAAACAAATATTTAGGGATATTTTAAAGAAATTTTCTTATTTTATTATAAAAATAAATGTTTTGTCTACTCATTAGAATTGCCTCATCAAGGCAATTCTAAGGAGTACACTCAACATACCATTATTTTATAGAAGCTCAAAAAGACATTGTGAATTGTCCCCTTCTGCCTCCTGACCTAGCCCTGTGATTAACCCTCAGTGGCTCAAACTACCCATATCTAGAGCAAATTTCCATGGTCCTAAAGATGTTCTAGCCATTGAGGTTTGATTGTATCTAGATGAGAGGAGTGTGCAAAAAATTATATTTTTATATTTTCTCTATGAAAACATATGTTGTGGGTACTCATTACAAGTGCGTCAGATTCTAATAATTACCCATAGCATATATTTGTGGGGATAAGTATGAAAAATAACAATACACGCTAAGAGGAATATGAATAACAGTTAAAGCACCTCTGACTTCTGATCATAAGGTCCTAGGTTTGAATCCCTCTAGAGGCAGAATTCAACTTATGGCTGTATGGCACTCCAGCATACAGATCATTTCATTATCACCCCTTCATCATCTCGATATGAGTTTAACCCATTGTATTCTGGATACCGCTAAAAGGTAATTGGCAACCAGTGCAGACCCAGATCAGACGCCGCTGAACGCGGCGTCTGATCAGGATCTGCACCGTTTGCAAATAGTTTGGCCTTTTTCTGTAGAAATATGTACATCATATAGCCTGACATACCTAAAATTGAAATTGTACTCTTCCAATATATATTGTGTGGGAGAGTCTGTTCAGAATAAAATGGGTTAATACTGTTAAAAGAGATGTAAAACACCAAGTCATCATCATTTATACTCAAAAGTTAGTTTTATTGTCTGTCCATTAAAACATATATTAGGGTGTTCATTAGAAGCACCTCAGTTTTTAATGAATACTCATCAGACATGTTTTTGTGGAGAAGTAGCATAAAATAACATCAATACCAGATATGAGGCATACACAGAAATATTATTTTTATTATTTCTCCATAATAACATATTTTGCAGGCACAATGTTGTGTGTATTCCATATAAATAGTCTTAATATAGAATGTAAGTATTTACAAGTGGGACTCCATTTCACACTTACCAGACTATGGGCAGCTTCAGCAGAGGACAAATTGGTGATTTTTTCTTATTTTTTCTAGAAAATAGGAGCTGACACTTCATGCAAATGATCTCCTAAAGAAAATAAGATCTGACACTTCATGCAAATTGTCTGCTTTGGAGACAATTCGCATGAAGTGTCAGATTCTATTTTCTAGGAAAAATAAAAAAGAAAAAAATATTTCAAAATGTCGTCTGCTGAAATTTTTACCCACCCTGCAGTGTTAAAGGAAAGGGGAGCAGATTAATTCCTTTAAGAGTGCTGGTACCCGCCAGTGAAAAGAGAGGTTAACCCTTAAAGCGCCAAGAAAACCTGCATCTGAAAATGTTGTTTGTTTATGTCGTCTGCTGAATATTCTTGCAAACCTTTCAAACCTATTTTTGCATGCAGGCTTAAGGAGCAGTCTGATCTGGGTGCACACTGTTTGCAGAAGTGACTTTTTAAGTGACCAGCAGAAGACAAAGCAGACGACAATAGTTGTGATTGGCGCTTTAAGGGTTAATATTTCCATGTCAGTTACTTCTCATTTACCTCAAAACTTTGCATGCTGGGTAAAAATTTCAGCAGACGACATTCTGAATTTTTTTCTTTTATTTTTCCTCAAAAATAGGGTCTGGCACTTCATGCACATTATGTTCTTGGGAGACAATTTGCATGAAGTGTTAGGTCCTATTTTCTAGGAAAAATAAGAAAAATATCACCAATTTGTCATCTGCTGAATCTGCCCATAGCGTGGTAAGATTTGTCAGGTTTTATCATGGAGCTGCTCATGTCAACCTCAACATTAGAAAAGGTACCATTTCATGTGCGTCCAACAGAATCCAAAATCAGCCAGGGCAACTGCACGGTCTGATCAGAGCCTTTGTTGTCTGCATGAAGAAATGATGCATCCATGGCTGTCTAAAATGCATGTATTGAAGATTCTGATCAGACTGCGTGAATGTGCAGGCTGATCCGAATCTTTGCTCGATGCACATTTCTGAATGTATGCTTTCTGATGTTGTGGTTCATTTCTTTTGCTTTATTGCATGAACTGAATGAAAGGAGAACAAATTTGATGGAGTAGTGATAGAGATTTGGTCCCAGCTTGGAGGAAAAGCCAAGAAGTAAGTAATGCCATCTAAAGTGTGAGTAGATGAAAGTGGCATTTGATCAGAGTCTACATGGTTTGCATAAGATACATAATTTTTTCTGCAAAAATGGTAATAATAAAAACTAACCAGACATCCCTAATATAGGAAATGGACCTGTCCAAAGAGGTAAGGTAGAAGAGTCCACTTGGCATAAATGGGTTAGTGCTTGTGTTAATTATGTCATGAAATGCAGAGGCTGCGGGGAGGAATATATTAGGGAAACGGATAATTCCTTGCATAAAAGTGTTACCATACATAACCAGCAAATCCGAGACGTCTAAACAAGAATACTAAGCTGTTGTGATCAGTCAGTATCCTCATCTGTCTTGTGTCCTGCGTTGTCCATCATGCGGCATCAACAATTTTCATCAAAAGGTTACTCCCTCTACACCTCTGGGCCAGTTGACTCAAAAAACTTGGTAAGAAGTATCAGGGTAACTTGTAGAAGTATCAGGGTAACTTGTAGATCAAAAATGGCTAAAATTGTTCCAATCTGAAATCCAGGATGGCTGTCTTCTTGAAAATCTATTTTGCACTTCATCTGAACTGACAGGCCAATTGACTAGAAAGTTTGTAGGAAGTATCAGGGTGACTTGTTGATCAAAAATCCCTAAAATTGTTCTGACTGGAAATCAAAGATGGCCGTCAGGAGGTCATCTTGAAAATTTATTATGCCCTTCTTCTGAACCGAAAGGCCAGTTGAAGCGAACCTTGGTAGGAAGTAACAGGGTGACTTGTAGATCAAAAATAGCTAAAAAAAATCATTCCTTTGTAATATGTTACATGCATTTCCATTATGTTAACAAGTTGTAGACACATTGGGTTATACATCAGCCTACTGTATGACATTGGTTCAAGTGTCAAAGAGTGAAGGTCATGGTGACCTACATGTTAGGTTCTAATGATTTTACCTTATATCTTGATGACTGTTTGTTGGAGTCATACCTGGGATATTATTAGTTTGATGTGACTCGATGAGTGACCTCAAAATATATCTAGGTCAGTGTTATGCATATTTCATGGTTCAGTGATTTTGCCTTATATCTTTGATACTATTTGACAGAGAAATGTCATACCTGGATTATAAGTTCCATCTGGCCAAATGATTGACACAGAAATATATCCAGGTCAGTGTGACCTACATTTCATGCTTATTGATTTTTGCCTTATAACTCGAAGACTGGTGGAGAAATGATATACCTTGAATATAAGTTCCATGTGACCCGTTGATTGACCTCAAAATATATCTAGGTCAGTGTAACCTATATTTCATGGTTCAGTGATTTTGACTTCTAGCTTGAATACTATTTGATGGAGAAATGTCATACCTTAAATATAAGTTCCCTGTGAGCCGAAGATTGACATAAAAATATATCTAGGTCAGTGTGACCTATATTTCATGGTTGAATGATTTTCCCTATAACTCAAACACTAGATAAATAATATATTGATAGATAAATTTCAACCTGGAATATAAGTTCCATGTTACCCGATGATTGACCTCAAAATATATCTAGGTCAGTGTGACCTGTATTTCATGGTTCAGTGATTTTGTTTTATGTCTTCCATACTTTTTGATGGAGCAATGTCATGCAATGAATTTAAGTTACATGTGACTGGATGATTAATATAGAAGTATATCTAAGTTAGTGTGACCTATATTTCATGGTTTAGTGATTTTGCCTTATAGCTGGAAGACTATTTGATGGAAAAATGTCATACCTAGATAATAATTTCCATGTGACCCAATTATTGACCTCAAAATATAATATATCTAGGTCATCAGTGTGACCTCTACTTCACAGTTCAGGGATTTTTGCATCATAACACAAGGACTTTTAGATGGCAAATGGCAGAATGTCATACCGGGATTAAAACTACCTGGATTAAAACTTCCATGTGACCCTTGATTGACATAAAAATGATTCTAAATATTTCACAGTTGATGCAATGATCAATCTCAAAATATATATAGGCCAGTGTTCCATGTAACACATAGATTTGCATTAGAATTTATAGAGGGATGTGTGATTTATATTCAGACTCGCAAAACTTATAGTATTTGGAATAGAATGGTATAAAAATACTAATATATCTTTGACGTGTTAATGTGAAAATATAGGTAGACAAGGCATGAACAGGTGAGCTTTGCTGTCATGTGACAGCTCTTGTTATACATAGACAGCAGTATTCAAAATTTACCAGCTTATAGTAAATGTACAAGGTCATATGAATAATAATGTGCAGTTAGGATATTTTAACTATAAACTATCAATGTCCTATGTTTTTGTGATCTATGTTTGCTTTACCATAACTAAAAGAAGTGAAATTCAAGTAGGTCTAATATGAATTTAATAGGTGCTACCTATATCCATGCATCCAAATTATCATCACATACTTCATAGGTGAGTTGGCCAGATCTATCTGCATGAATTGCTATATAACGTCCAAGTCATCAATATTTCAGTAGTTAGAGACATTGCCTTCAAATTTGTTGGACTCTTACCCGACCCGATCACATGAATTCGGGTCCTGCTTAGTTACTAGCAGGTCTGCCATGGAGGCTTTAGGCAGCCCATCCATTTCACGGGCCCCAATGGACCGGGGCCAAGCTTTCCAAAAACCGAAAACTGTCGTATGCCAATGCCAGTAACAGGCACAATGAAATACACTATCGTTTGCTACCTGAAATCCATTTACTGCTTCGGGAGTTTTTTCTAAAGACTTTTGACCATTTGTCTTGTACGTTTTTGTCTTTGTTTCTTTTTGATCTTTTTTTTTTCTGCGAGTCATAAAAAATAACAACAATTTACATGATTTACAAACCGGTCGAACAAACACATTATTGTGTGAAGTTTTTCAGATTATCACGTGAAAAGAGCGTACAGGCTATGTGTTATCAAAAAATCTACATAAAAATGTGTACCTTATGCACAAAACAAATCATGAATAGCTTATAAAGAGACTGAGAATGGATAGAAATAAAATTCTAAGTGGAGACAAAATTCAAAATAGTGGCAATCACAAATTTTGTAGGCTGACGTCATGAGTTGTGTGATTAAATCCCCTGCAATTGGAATACTTGGCGTTATTGGCTGTTTTGTTGCCATTGTCGGCACGGCCGTCGTGTCAATAGTCTCTGCCAAATCACGGAAGGTTTATTGTTTTTCAGGATAAGCACCAAACCACCCAAGCTTTTGTTGGACCAGTACATTTTTGGTCACATCACTGGTCACATTGTTAGTCTATAATAATGCATCTGCATGCAGAACCTCTTCTCAGTTCGGGTTGGATGCACTTATAATGTTGCTAAGCTCTATGCAGTATTCTATAACAGTATGATGTCTTATTGTGTTTTTTTTTCTCCTGTCCTTGGCCAATATGTGTTGTATTCTTTTTGTGATCTTGGACACCCTCTTTGTCATAGCTCAAACCATCATAATCATCATTAGCAACATCATCATAAAATACATGTATATATGTAATGTCATAAACCACAATGTATTTATTGTGTATTTTGACACCTGCATCATGTATTTATCTGGAGCTAAGCAGTTGACTGACATAAAATATCAAGCCTTACTTTCACAGAAACAACAACTAACAGTTTACCCTGGTCCTGCTGAACCTGGATATGTCCTGCCTTTGCAAACAGTGTAAATCCAGATCAGTTGGCTTCTGAAGAAGCCAACTGATCTGGATCTGCATTGTTTTCCGTTAAGTATGTGAAATTATATCAACAATTTGGATCAAGTAATCTGATTGGCTGAAAATTAGAAATGGTTGTGGCTGAAAATTAGAAATTGGCATGGCTGAAGAGACTGGCTTTTTAAGGGTTAAAGGACTAAAAGGTCATTGTTTGATTAGATGTGTCTGCCTGACTGGGTGGTTAGCGCTCCTTACCTCAGATTAAGAGGTCCTGGATTCTAATCCTGCTAGAGGAGGAATTCAGCTCATGACTATGGTACTTCATTGCACGGAGCCTTTCTTTAGTCATCCTTCCATCTTATCGATATGACTTTAATAATGTTTAAAGGGATGTAAATCACCAAATCATCACCAACATTGTTTGATTCTATTTCCAGGGAGCTTGTACACTTCCTAACCCATGTGGGGGAATTTTTTAAAGAAGCGGAGAAAACTTTTATTCTGGTTATACCACCAGCAGTATATGACGGGTAAGACTAATTATGGTATGTGCCGTGCCATGAGAAAAAGGCCTTTTGGCCATCCCATCCAATCAATCGGCCCCTTAGCAAGGCTACATGTCTAGTACTTTGGATTAAATTTTCCCTAAAGACTTACACTTCTGTGAGTGAACAGCATGGAAATTGGCAATGGTGCTCTGAAGCATAGGCTTGCCTGAATCTTCGCTGTTTGCATATATTGTATTGGCTCTTTTCTCATGGTTTGACTCATAGTTACTCAAAGTGTTCAGACAGCAAACATTGCAGACCCTGATCAGATGCCACAGAATGTGGCATCTGATCAGGGTCTACAATGTTTGCAACTTAACCAGGATATTTCTGGTAGTAAAATGGACTTGTTCAAATTTCAGGGCAGGTATGATAAGGCATCTCAATATATTAAGTAAATATGGTATATCTTTGAGAAAACAGAAACTAAAATACCACATTATCTTACTTGTCGAACAAAGCTTAGAGGCAATGAAAACAGACATGATCATTTAAGCATATAGGCGATGACAAAAATGGCAACTTTTGGAGAGGGCAATTTGATTGATAAGTGCAGACTTGCTATTGTTTGCACAGGATTTATAAAGACAAAACAATATGGCGGTACTTTTACAGAAGGCAGAAAAGCTTTCTGTTTTCATTCAGGCAGCTATATAGATTAACTAAGTTAGATTTGAAAAATACAAAAGAGCTTCCAGGAAGATTTCACCCGTAGCAACAGGTTCATGGTACACATCAACCTCTTTATAACACAGTTTTGGATATTGCACGGTCCAAAAATGGATTCCAAAAATGTATAGATTATATAGAAAAATGACCATAAATGGTCATTTTTCTATATAATCTTTACATTTTTGTTTGGATATAACACGGTTGTTTACTAACACGATTTATGCTTTGGACCCCAACAATAGTGTTATAAAGAGGTTGTGGTGTAATTTGCAATTGTGAAGCGTCAGGGTGGCCAAATGGTTAGTGTTCCAAACTTTGGATCACTGGTATGTCTAGGCCATACAGCAGGACTTGCAATATATTTTTTTTTCATTACATAATACTTTGTTGCTTATTTTTTTTTTGTCACAGAAATACTTTGTTTTTTTTTTTCCTTCAGATAAATACAGTAGAACTTCAATGGCCTGAACATCTTTGGGACCATGGAAATCATGCGTTAGAGAATTTGACCCCCACTAACCCGACTATAACTATATCAAAGTCGGGTTAGTTGGGTATTGCTTTCTCATATGTTTCTGATGACTGAGACCATAAAACTCTGCCCAGATGCCAATAAAATGATGCTTTATTATGCAGTTAGTTAAGTAATACTGATAAGACAGTTAACTAGAAACCTGCACACAAAATTCTTAAATATAAAACACAATGAAGAAGCTCAAAACCGATACCAAAATCTACATCTCCATCAAAAATTAATCAAATTACAAATTTTAAATGGTTTCCTGTGTTAAAAAATAAAGATTTTAAGACTATATTTTGCAATGCAGGAAACCAGTGTTATCAGAGAAAAGTAGTTCCCCAGGTAAATCTGGTAATACCACCTGTTGTGAACAGACTCATTAGTATAAGAGAGTTGAGGGCAGTAGCCATAAAACACCTGGTTGAATTATCAGTTGAGCATGAATTTTTTTGCCCTTTTTTTTCTAAGAGAAAAACTTGTCATGTTAGTTCTAGACATGGGTAGCTCAAGCCTCTGTGGTTAATCATAGTGCCAGGTCAGGAGGCAAATTGGGATGATTTAGGGATGCCTTTGATCTTCAATAAAATAATGGCGTGTTAAGTGTACTCATCAGAATCATTTTGAACTGATTCTAATGAGTACATACAACATATTTTTTTGTTATAAAATGAGAAAATTACTCTAAAAAACCCAAATGTTTGTTTTCTATAACTTTTAGGGCCCAGTTGTTCAAAGCATCATTAGCTTAACAAGCTCATTAGTGGTCAAAATGTTAACTTTTCTAGTAAGTACAATATCAAATTCACAGGTATTTTTGCTGAAAACATGTGAAATGCAAAAGCTACTCACATTTTTTCAGCAAAAATATTAGCATATATGCCATATTTAATGACCAAAGTTTTAACGATACGTTAGCTAACAACATCGTTAGTTTTGAACAACTGGGCCCAGAAGATTTTCCTTGGGACTCAAAAACAAGCTCAAATCAGCTATTGTAAATGAGCCACTGGTGTTCGAGTCATTAGAGTTTTACTGTTTTTTTGTTTTCTTTGCATAATACTATTGTATTTTCATTGTATGAATACCATATTCAACCTAATTACTGCACATACCGCACATACTCTTATAAGCACACAGCCAAGCAATTTGGTAGTCTTCAAATTACAGCTTGTGTATTTTTTGTCTGCTTCTTTATAAAGGCATATGTTGTTGGTACAAGTAGAGGCAATTCAAATGAGTACCAACAACATATGCTTTTAAGAAGAAACCTAGGAAAAAAAAAAAATAACACATAAGTATCTTTAAATAATTGTCTTATGAAGCCATCTTCTTATCTTTCTTTATAGTCCAAGTATCAGGTGAATATTTTACTACAAGTTTTTCAAGTAATTTTGAAAATCCTAAGCGTACAGTGCGGTAATACGATTGAATATGGTACTTTTTTTCAACGAAAATACTTTAGTCTTTTCTCCACAGGTATAATTTTGGTTTTTCTTCACATAAATACATTTATTTTTTCATCACAGAACAGCTTATGTTTCTTCTTCGCAGAAATGTACGTGGAATGTTTGTTAAAGAAGATTTTGATGCTCTTGCACCAGTTGTGGACAGGTTTAGTTTGATGACCTATGATTTTTCAAATCCGTCAAGGTAAGTTTAGAAAATGAAGCTACATGCCTGAAAACTGACCTGGAGGGTAAAAATTTGGGACACCATTTTGAAATATTTATTCACATTTTTATACCTTGCCACACGATAGTGGTGGGGTATTATATTTTCCCCTCTGAGTGTTTGTCTGTCCATTCAGTCGTCCATCCACCTACTGCTCTGGATCTGCACTGTTTGTCATTTAGTATGTGAATTTTTATTAGCTGTCTGATTAGCTGAAAATTAGAAGTGAGTATGGCATCTTAATTTATTCAGCATGGCAAGATTTGATATTTGAATTAACATTTCTTAGCTTATATTTCTGAAACCCTTCACATGGAATTGATTGATTATGATTGGTTAATAATACTACTGGATGGGAACAGATTTGCTGACACCATTTTACTGTTGCTGTCAGCTAAAGGTCAAGGTTACAAACTTAGAAATATTTGCATTGGCCTAGACAATGGGGCTGACTTGCATAGCTCTTGATAAGGCGCTTTTTCAACCAAAAAAGTATCTATATTTTTCTTATTTCTCGACGAAAACATGTTTGCGGTACTCGTTAGAAGTGCCTCGCCAAGACGCTTCTAATGAGTACCCACAACATATGTTTTCGTCAAGAAGTAAGAAAACTATTTACCTGATACCCTCCCTTATTTTGACCTATGCTTAGGATATTGGGAGCATTACTTGCATAGAACAAAATGTAATAATTATACCCCGCAAACTGTTTTTGTGAGGAGGATACTGTTTTCATGTTGTCCCTCCATCCATATGTCCATCTCTCCATTACATATTTGGTTTCTGTGTGGGAAGTATCTAATAGGTGCTGCTTATTGAATTCTTGTTTCCACTTGTATGACGTGTGTCATTTTCATATCTTCAGATAAAAAGGGATACCGGGAGATTTTTTCTTATTTCTTCACCGAAACATGTTGCGGGTATTTTATTAGATGTGCCTATCCAAGGTGATTTTGTGAAGAAGGGCTCTTCTAATGAGTACTCACAACATATGTTTCCATGGAGAAATAAGAAAAAATGAAGAATAGCTGAAAAAAGCATTTTGTCTTGAGCTATGCATTTTAACAATTATTTTGAGCAAATATTAAAGGTTATTACATAATACATTGGGCTCATGCAAAACAGTCCAAGTAAACTCTACCCAGCCCACCTAGTTTGTTAAATATAGTGTCCCTGGGTGTTTATTGGAATTGATATGGTATTTTGTCAACTGCTAGTAACTGTAGACTACAGTAAATGCCCTAAAGTTTCAAACACTTTATTCCATACCATTTTGGCCTAAAGTTTGCTTTTTATACAGTCGTCTCTTAAAATACTTTGTGGAATGGCAAACAGTATAGACCCTGATTAGACTGCTCCTTCAGGAGCAGTCTGATCAGGGTCTGCATTGTCAGAAACTTTGGTGTTCGAAATTTAGCATGTTCAAGTTTGGTGTTCGAGTTTAGCTGTATCTTTAATGGGATTCAAACCTTGTGATCTATAGTCAGGCTGGGGGGATTTGACTATTCAGCTATTCAGACACTTCTTTATTTTCTGTGAAAAGCAAGAAATCTAACATCATTTTGTGGTCTGTTGAGTTTGCTAAACGAAAAAGCTAAATCTCAATGCTTAGTACTCTCGGTAAAATTTTCAGCAGACTACATTTTGAAATATTTTTCTTACCGGTATATTTTCCAGAAAACAGGTTTTTTCATTTCATGCAAATTGTCTCCATTGGAGAAAATTTGCATGAAATGTCAAAACCTGTTTTCTGAGAAAAATAAAAAACATATCATCAGTGTGTCATCTGCTGAATTATCCCAGAGAGGCATAGGTTAAAATGGTGTATTGTTTTTAGTCCTGGTAGGTTAAAGAATAAACTTTATGGATTTTTAGCTCACTTGAGCTGAAAGCTCAAGGTGAGCTTTTGTGATCACTCACCGTCCGTCATCGTTGTCGTCGTCGTCGTCCGTATGTCCGTCCGTCCGTTCACAATCTTTAAACAACATCTCCTCCTAAACCACTGATTGGATTTTGACCAAACTTCACAGGAATGATCCTTGGTTGGTCCTCTTTCAAAGTTGTTCAAATGGTTCTGGTCCGTTGCATATCTAGGTCACAGGAGCTAAAAATAGATTTTTTAACTAAAAACTTAAAAAATCTTCTTGTCAGAAACCACTGGATCGATTTCAATATAATTTTGCAGAAATGTTCCTTTGGTGATCCACCACCAAGATTGTTCAAGCCATTTGGATTCGTCAAAAAACATGGCCGCCAGGGGGCGGGGCTTATTTTCCCTATATATCTATATAGAAAACTTTAAAAATCTTCTTGTCAGAAACCACTGGACAGATTTCAATATAATTTTGCAGAAATGTTCCTTTGGTGATCCTCTACCAAGATTGTTCAAGCCATTTGGATTCGTCAAAAAACATGGCCGCCAGGGGGCGAGGCTTATTTTCCCCATATATCTATATAGAAAACTTTAAAAATCTTCTTGTCCGAAACCACTGGACCGACTTCAATATAATTTTGCAGAAATGTTCCTTTGGTGATCCTCTACCAAGATTGTTCAAGCCATTTGGATTCGTCAAAAAACATGGCCGCCAGGGGGCGGGGCTTATTTTCCCTATATATCTATATAGAAAAATTTAAAAATCTTCTTGTCCGAAACCACTGGACTGATTTCAATATAATTTTGCAGAAATGTTCCTTTGGTGATCTTCTACCAAGATTGTTCAAGACATTTGGATTCGTCAAAAAACATGGCCGCCAGGGGGCGTGGCTTATTTTCCCTATATAATCTATATAGAAAACTTTTAAAAATCTTCTTGTCCGAAACCACTGGACCGATTTCAATATAATTTTGCAAAAATGTTCCTTTGGTGATCCTCAAGGAAGATTGTTCAAGCCATTTGGATTCGTCAAAAAACATGGCCACCAGGGGGCAGGGCTTATTTTCCCTATATATCTATATAGAAAACTTTAAAAATCTTCTTGTCCAAAACCACTGGACCGATTTCCATATAATTTTGCGGAAATGTTCTTTTGGTGATCCTGTACCAAGATTGTTCAAGCCATTTGGATTTGTCAAAAAACATGGCCAGGGGGTGGGGCTTATTTTCACTGTATATCTGTATAGAAAACTTTAAAAATCTTCTTGTCAGAAACCACTGGACCTATTTCCATATGATTTTGCAGAAATGTTCCTTTGGTGATCCTGTTGCAAGATTGTTCAAGCCATTTGGATTTTTCAAAAAACATGGCCGCCAGGGGGGCGGGGCTTATTTTCCTTATATATCTTTATGGAAAACTTTAAAAATCTTCTTGTCAGAAACCACTGGACCGATTTCCATATGATTTTGCAGAAATGTTCCTTTGGTGATCCTGTTGCAAGATTGTTCAAGCCGCCATGATTCGTTAAAAAACATGGCCGCTAGGGGGAGGGGTTAATTTTCCCTATATATCTATATAGAAAACTTTAAAAATCTTCTTGTCATAAACGACTGGACTGATTTCAATATAACTTGGCAGAAATGTTTCCTTATTGACCCTCTATCAAGATTGTTCAAGCCGACATGATTTGTCAAAAAACATGGCCGCTAGGGGGTGCGGGGCTTATTTTCGATATATAATTCTATATAGAAAACTTGAAAAAATCTTGTCGTCAGAAACCACAGGACTGATTTCAATATAACTTGCAGAAATGTTTCCTTGGTGACCCTGTACCAAGATTGTTCAAGCCGTTATGATTTGTCAAAAAACATGGCCGCTAGGGGGCGGGGGCCTATTTTCCTATATAATTTATCTATATAGAAAATTTTAATAGTCTTTTCAGAAAGCACTTGACCGATTTCAATGTAACTTTGCAGGAATGTTTCTTATGTAACCCTCTACCAAGTTTGTTCAAGCTGTCATGATTTGTCAAAAAACATGGCCGTTAGGACGTAGGGCTTTATAGCTATATAAAACTTTTTAAACCACTGGACCAATTTCAATAAAACTTGGCAGAAATGTTCCTTTGGTGACCCTCTTTTAAGATTCAGTTCAGGTCGTCAAGATTTGTAAAAAAACATGGCCAGGGGTGTGGTGGAGGGGGGTGGGGGTGGTTAGTGCTATAAAATTTATACAAAAATCCTAGAGCAGTGAACTTGGCTGAAACTTCAACAGTAAATAAGCAAATCTGTTTGGTCAGGTGAGCGATATAGGACCATCATGGTCCTCTTGTTTTTATTTTATTTTAGACCAGGTCCAAACAGCCCTATTGAATGGGTGGTTATGTGTGTGACATTACTAGATCCAGCACTGAGTTCACCATACCGGAATAAAATACTTCTTGGCTTAAATTTCTACGGAAATGATTATGTTCCTGGATTAGGCGAACCAGTTTTAGGAAACAGGTAATGTCTGTTTTCTTAACCCTTGTCTTACTGAACCCAGATATGCCCTTCCTTTGCAAACATTGTAGATCCAAATCAGTTGACCTCATTAGAAGCCCACTGATCTGAATCTGCAGTTTGTCATTAAGTATGTGAGTTTCTATCAACAACCTGGCTCAAGTAATCTGATTGGCTGAAAATTAGAAGTGGGCATGGCATATCAATTTATTCAGCATGGCAAGGATTAAGGAGAATTGACACAATTTATGGGATAGTAATCTGATTGGCTGAAAACTAGAAATAGGTGTGACATCTTAATTCATTCAGCATGGCAAGGGTTAAGGGGAAATGACACAATTTATGGGTAGGTAACTCTTCCAAAATTGTTTTGCCTTCCTTCTGAAAAGGGGCCCACTCTAAAAGGAAAGAATTTGTTCCCAAAGGGAGCAAATTCTTCCCTTTTATAGTAGACCACTTTTCAAATGGGAGCAAATTCTCCTGAAAAGGGATCCACTCTAAAAGGAAAGAATTTGCCCCCAAAGGGAGCAAATTCTTTCCTTTTAGAGTAGACTTCTTTTTAAAGGGGTGCAAATTCTTTCCTTTTAGAGTAGACCCCTTTTCTGAAGGGGATTTGTGTGCAAGAGAGCAAATAGGAAGTCAGCAAAGGTTTTCTCTATTGTAAAAAATGCTGAATAATCTAACAAGTTTATCAAGTCCCCTATATGTTAGAGTAGATAGGAGATTTTGGGGTGGATCCAAAGTCACTGGGTAAAATTGGTAATAGCTGCTATTTTGCTTGGCATGTAGCTTTGGGAAGAAGATGTAAGATTGGTCGCTTCAGTGTAAGTATATGCAGGGTGATGATATATAATATACGAGGGTGGGAAAATCACATAACAATGACAAGCAGTTGATAATTTCCGGTATGAATCCTGTTCAGTAAGGCCAACTCAGAGTCTAGTGTTACTCTGTGACTCCTATCATTGTCGTTTTCCAGTTCATCTCTTCAAATAACAGTAGAAGCATACTGAAACAAGTGCGGACAACTTACATCTACTAAAAGTATTAGCTGCTCTGCATAAATCTGTTGGAGAATGCGAAGTTGGCTGAACACCTCTCAGAAAGAAAATGGTGTGACAAAAGTGTTAGTCATATCAAGTCACATCAAAACATTCTGCAGAGAATTTCAATAGAACTACAGGCATCCAGGAAATAGTATTCACAACGATGAAAATGCTTCAAAGACTCAGACTGTGCACAAGTTTTCATGTCTGAAATCCAACACAAAGAAAAACAATATGCTAATACCTACTGCAAATTGATGCAAAAATCCTTTCAAAAGTGTGAAATAACTAATTGCGCATAATGTGATTGGCCACCCTGATATGACTGGTGCTAGTACCTTGTCAGTATGTCATGGGCATGATACTGCAATGAGCCCTGAAGCTGTATTATAAAAAGGCATCCATCACGAAAACACGCCTATTCAAATATATTGAAAAATTTACCACCAAAAATATGAAAATTTTCAGATAAAAATTCTGATATTTTTCATATTTCTGCTCTAAACATAGATTGTGGGTACTCGTTAGAACCGCCTCGCCGAGGCGGTTCTAACGAGTACCCACAATCTATGTTTTTGAGCAGAAATAAGAAAGATAATGTATACCCCTGTAAACCCCAGTTTTATTATATAAAAGTGGGGTTTAAGGGGGTCAAAATCATATAGGCGTGTTTTCGTGGTGACTACCCACCATTACTTCCAGGCACCAGGAGCATAATATGACTAAAAGATTGTTTATGGTGTAGATAAATGCTGGCTCAAAGTACAGTAAAATTCCGCTACTAACCTTTAAACTGCCAATCACAAAAACTGGCGTCTGCTTTATGATTTTAAAAGTCATTTTTACAAACAGTGTGGATCCAGATCAGACTGCTCCTCTAGGAGCAGTCTGATCAGGGTCCACACTGTTTGCCTGTATGCAAAAATAGGTTTGAAAAGTTTGCAAGAATATTCAGCAGATGACATAAACAGACGACATTTTCAGATGCGTTTTCTTGGCATTTTAAGGGTTAAGATCACTTTTTGGACTTCCAAACATGGTCTTATTAGAGGGGTTGTCTTATATATGGATTTAATAAGCTGAATGAAATTCCGTGGCAGTAAGATTGAAATTCTATTTATCTAAAGGGCCTTAGTGTGCATTGTGCTCATCATCAAGTAGCTTAGCTTGATGCTGTAATATTTTCTAGAATAAATGTCTTGAATAGTTGAAGAAATTAGCAACAAAGTACAAGAATTATGAAAATTGTTTTGGTTTATTTTACTCAGTAGTTAGTTAATGAGCTTTGTCACTGACACTGTATAACCCTTACTTTCTGTTAAAAACAGCACAAAAATCAGTAAAGTGTTGTTTTCACACATACTACTACATAATATAAACTAGTTTATTGCCATAGTCTGTCGCCATTTGATAATTATCAGTCCTGCAAAATTTCACATCTGACCAAAATGCAGTCTTAATATTGAACAGTAATTAGTAGACAAATGCCAGATTGGGTCTTTGAAAGATATAAACTGAGTAGCTGGTCAGTGTGTCTGTTTGCCACTAAACTAGCAGATTTTAGGTTCATGAAACATGAAAATGTAGTAAAATGGACTTACCAGTAATCAAATTTTATAACAATTCTGTTAAAGTGTCTGTGTCTTTAACATTTTCTGCATCTTCAAAATGCAATTGTTTTTCAGGATTAACAGCTTAGCAAGCTATTTACCTTCTAATCCATTTGGTGTCTGATTGCCTTTAAGGTGTTACAATACTTAGTGTAGATATAGTTAGTGAAATGAAATGAGATGCCAGAACATGTGTTAACTCATCACGAAAACATGCCTATATAATTTTGACCCCCTTAAACCCCACGTTTATATAGTAAAACAGGGGTTTGCAGGGGTATAAGTTATTTTTCTTATTTCTGCTCAAAACATAGATTGTGGATACTCGTTAGAACCGCCTCGGCGAGGCGGTTCTAACGAGTACCCACAATCTATGTTTTGAGCAGAAATAGGAAAAATATCGGAGTTTTTTATCTGAAAATTTTCAGTTTTTGGAGATGAAATTTTCTATATATTTGAATAGGCGTGTTTTCGTAATGAACTCCTTGATGATTGTATGTAATGTCTGTTTGTTTCAGATATATAGAGATTTTAGAAAGAAATAAACCAAAACTTCACTGGGATAAAACTGTAGCTGAACATAAGTTGGAATACACGTAAGTTATTAAAGGCTCCATATTCCTCAAAAATGGTCATTTTTTTTATCCAAGAACGGTTTAATAAATTAATATATGAATAAGATGATAGAATGTGGCATCTGATAGCCTTTAAAATTTCAGTTATTTTCTCGTTTTTAAACTGCCAACATTAATTCAGACATATGATAAAAAAATCATTTCATTTTTGATCCAGTTCAAGTGGGGTAAAGCTGCAGATCTGGGGCAACTCTGTGAAAATTGTTTTTGCCATCCTTCTGAAAATGGGTCTACTCCTGTTGGGAGCAAATGCTTTCCTTTAAGAGTAGATCCTTTCTAGAAGGGACTTCTTTTGTGGGAAGGAAACAGGAATTCAGAAAATTTGTCTTGTAAACTATGACTTGAATTTTACCTAGTGTATCAAGAAACACCTTAATGCATTACAAAAACATGCCTATTCAAATATATAGAAAATTTCACCTCCAAGAACTGATTTTTTTTCAGATAAAAACTCGGCGTGGCGGTTCTAACGATTACCCAAAATCTACTTTTTGAGCAGAAATAAGAAAAATAATGTATACCCCTGTAAACCCCAGTTTTACTATATAAAAGTGGGGTTTAAAGGAGTCAATATTATATAGGCATGATGGAGAGAGCACTCAAAGTCAAAAGTGTTGGCCCTTTCTTACATGGGAGACTGCCCCAGTAGAAATAAAGTTGCTTCCCTGGAACATGTATATAGGTCAATTCTCAATACATTTTCTGGTGAAGCAATGTACACAAGTACTGGTTACTGCTTAGAAACTGCCCTGGAAAAGTGTGGTTTAGTGAACTGACTGGCTTGACATGACCTTAGTAGTGTTGGCTTGGCTGTAAAACTCCAAACCTACCAACCAGTTTAACAATACACTATAGCTATATTTCAGATTGGGTGCAAATTAATTCTTCCTTTGAAGAGTAACCCCATTTGCGATGGGAGACAAATACTGTATGGTAACAGCTGTGTTTCTTGGACTTTTGTCTTCTCATTAAGGCCAAATGAAACAGTATGTGGGGGGTGGTCGGGTGGTGCGAAGGTGTCATGTATCTTGTGTCACCGGGGCGTCCAACTGATATTGGCTTACAGTTGGGCAAGGCCTGCTATCGTTGAAGTAGGTAAAGGTAGAGGGGGAATGTTTTTATTTCTTCTGTTTCTTCCCTTTCATTCCTGTTCCTCTTTCTTCCCTGTTCCTCTCTTTCATCTCTTCTACTATCTCTTCTATCATCTCTTCTATCTCTTTTCTCCCTTTCTCTGGGAGACGACACAAAATGACCCACAAGGGTTGACGTGTCGTTAAACCCCAACACAATCAATCAAAAAAACAGTATGTGTGTTTAGGGTAACATATTAGAAAAAATAGGTAGGGTATGTGGGGATTATTGTTCTTTTTTACTTTTTTATACCCTGCTGCATTCTGTGGCATCAAGAATGCGGCATCTGATCTGGGTCTATACTTGTACAAAGGCTTATCTCTCCCAATACTTAGTATTATATTGGTAAAACTTTTGCAAATTTGTCAAGAGAAGCAGGGGAAAATTGCCTCAGTAGAAGGGGAAAATCCCCGTCCCCCGTCTCATTATGAAACCCATGTGCATGAAACAAGGATGAAAGTTCTTACTCTTCTGGTGCTTGTCACATTTTAGTAAACAGGTGCAATATAAACTTCAACGAATTTTTTTTTCTATTTTTGTACCCCGCCACACAATAGTGGTGGGGTATTATTGTTTCACGTTGGACGTCTGTGTGTCTGTCCATGCGTAGGAACCGACATTTAGGGGGCAAAAAATTTGGACATTTTGCCACTTAAGTAGTCAGTCCTGAGTGCATGTGGGATTTATTCCGTAGATTTGACATTTAAGTGGCAAAAATTTGCTCTTACGTGGCTTGCTGCTAAAGAGATTTTGCCACCTATGTAGTCATTATGCGAACGCCTAGCCACCTAAATGCCTGTTCATAAGAACGGCCGTCCGTCCGTCGTATGTCCGTACATCCGTTTTTCGTTTCTGGATAATAACTAGTAAACATCAATGGAATTTCACCAAACTTGGTATGTGCATTGATATTGTGGAGCTCTGGTTTGGGATTGCTAATGGGCAAATTTCCTCAAATTTTTACGGAGTTATCTGCCCATGACATGCCCATATTTTCGTTTCCGGACGATAACTTGAGTAAATAACAAGGGATTTTAACTAAATTTGCTAAATGCATTGACATTAAGGAGATCTGGTTTGGGATTGCTAATGGGCAAATTTCGTCAAATTTTTACGGAGTTATTTGGCCGAGACACGCCTATATTTTCGTTTCCGGACGATAACTTGAGTAAATAACAAGGGATTTTAACCAAAACTTGCTATATGTATTGACATTAAGGAGATCTGCTTTGGAATTGCTAATGGGCAAATTTTATCAGATTTTTACAGAGTTATCTGCCTGAGACACGCCCATATTTTTGTTTCCGGATGATAACTTGAGTAAATAACAAGACCTTTTAACCAAACTTGCTCTATGCATTGATATTATCAAGATCTGGTTTAGGATTGTGATCTGTCCATTGATATTATCAAGATCTGGTTTAGGATTGTTATCTGTCCCTCCATCATTTTCTTTTCAGACATTTTTGCAACAGTAACTTTAATACATGAACAAATAATTGCTATGGCAGGGTATTATGCTTGCGGTGCTTTTATTTGTGTTTCATAATGTAGATAGAAGATATGGATCAAAATCTAAATTTATCCATTGACCTGAGGCTTTTGGTTCCCTGCTGTGCTATGTCAAATAGAAAACTGAAACCAGAAGTCACAGTTCACTGGACAAGACTATATTCATACCTTTTGTTGAAGCATATGTATATATCTGAATTCAACAATGTTCAGTTAAGAGGACCATGCTTTTTTGGGATATGAAGGAAAATTCCCAATCAAAGAAAGATGCCAGAATTTTTTATATCTATATATACCCCCACTTAAGGGAAGGGGAACATATTGATTTTTGTGCGTTTTCTGTTGGTGTTAGTGTTGGTATTAGTGTTGGCATTGGTTTTTGTGTGACACTTGTCCTCACAATATCTGCTGAACCAGTGGTTGGAGTCTTACCACATTTTCATGGCTATATAATAGGGACATGACAAAGGACATAAAATATATCAGTGACCTTGCCCTAATTTCAAGGTCACAGCAGTAGAAAAACTAAAAATACTGTTCCTGTTAACCCTTAAAGTGCCCAGCAAAATTTGTAGCAGATGACATGTTAATTTTGTTTATTTTTCAGAGAAGGAAAGTCTCAGCATTTCATGTGAGTTCTCTGCTTAATAGAATATTCACATGAAATGTCAAGACTTGTTTTCTATGAAAAATAAACAAAAGGAAATTCAAAATGTTGTCTGTTGCTTTATGGATTAAATTTGTTCTGGATAGTTTTTGCTACCAAAAATTTGTTTTTGAGTCCCTGGGAATTGTTCTACTGATAGCTCAAGAAAATAAATATTAAAGAATATTTTAGGAAAATTTTCTCATGAAAATTGTTCACACATCACGAAAACGTACCTATATAATTTTGACCCCCTTCAACCCCAATTTAATATAGTAAAACTGGGGTTTACAGGGGTATACATTATTTTTCTTATTTCTGCTCAAAAATATAGATTGTGGGTACTCATTAGAACCGCCTCGAGGCGGTTCTAACGAGTACCCACAATCTATGTTTTGAGCAGAAATATGAAAAATATCAGATTTTTTTATCAGAAAATTTCCCCTTTTTGGTTATAAAGTTTTCAGTATATTTGAATAGGCATGTTTTCGTAATGATATGACATTTTCTTATGCATCAGCTCATCCATTACTGTCCAGTTTTAGAGTACTATATTTGACCTCATTACCGCACTGTGCGCTAAGCTTTTTCAAAATTACTGGGAAAACCTGTGGCAAAATATGTATCTGCCTACCAAGGCTACAGTTCAAAAAAAAGATCAGCAAAGAACTTATTTGATGATGTTTATCTGATTTTTTTCTGATTTTTAGCTCACCTGAGCAAAAGCTCAGGGTGAGCTATTGTCATCACCCTCTGTCTGTCGTCGTCCGTCATTCGTTGTCAGCAATTAGTTTGTTAACACTCTCGCGGTCACAGTTTTGTCCCAATCTTGATGAAACTTGCTCAGAATGTTTGCCTCTATGAAATCTAGGTGTAGTTCGATACTGGATTACTTGGGGTCAAAAACTAGGTCACCAGGTCAAATCAAAGGAAAAACTTGTTAACACACTAGAGGTCATAGTTTTGACCCAATCTTGATAAATCTTGCTCAGAATGTTTGCCTCTATTAAGTCTAGATCAAGTTTAAACTCGGTCACTTGGGGTCAAAAACTAGGTCACCAGACCAAGTCAGCAGAAAACCTTGTTAACACTCTAGCGGCCACATTTTTGAAACAATCATCATGAATCTTGCTCAAAATGTTTGTCTTGTTGATTTCTAGGTCAAGTTAGAAACTGGGATACTTGGGTCAAAAACTAGGTCACCTGGCCAAATCAGCCTAAAACCTTGATAACACTCTGGCGATCACATTTTTCAAGCAATCATCATGAATCTTGCTCAGAATATTTGTCTAGATGAGTTCTAGGTCAAGTTTAAAACTGGGTCACGTGGGGTCAAAAACTAGGCCACCAGGCTAAATGAGCAGAAAACCTTGTGTACACTCTAGCAGTCACATTTTTGAAGCAATCATCATGAATCTTGCTCAAAATGTTTGTCTGATGACTTCTATGATATATTTGAAACTGGGTCACTTGGGGTCAAAAACTAGGTCACTAGGCCAAATCAGCAGAAAGTTTTGTTAACACTCTAGTGGTCACATTTTTTAAGCAATCATCATGAATCTTGCTCAAAATGTTTGTCTTGATGATTTCTAGGTCAAGTTCGAAACTGGGTCACCTGGGGGCAAAAACTAGTTCACCTGGCCAAATCAGGGGAAAACCTTGTTATCACTAGGGGTCACATTTTTCAAGCAATGATCATGAATCTTGCTCAAAATGTTTGTCTTGATGATATCTAGGTCAAGTTTGAAACTGGGTCACTTGGGGTCAAAAACTAGGACACCAGGACAAATCAGCAGAAAACCTTGTTAACACTCTAGTGGTCACATTTTTGAAGCAGTCATCATGAGTCTTGCTTAAAATGTTTTGTCTTGATGAGTTCTAGGTATAGTTTGAAACTGGGTCACTTGGGTTCAAAAACTAGGTCACCAGGCCAAATCAGCAGAAAACCTTGTTAACACTCTAGTGGTCACATTTTTGAAGCGATCATCATGAATCTTGCTCAGAATGTTTGTCTTGATGATTTCTAGGTCAAGTTCAAAACTAGGTCACCTGGGTTAAAAAACTGGGTCACCTAGCCAAATCAGCGGAAAACCTTGTTAACACTCTAGTGGTCACATTTTTCAAGCAATCATCATGAATCTTGCTCAACATGTTTGTTTTGGTGATTTCTAGGTCAGGTTCGAAACCGGGTCACTTGGGGTCAAAAACTAGGTCACCTGGCCAAATCAGCAGAAAACCTTGTTAACACTCTAGCGGTCACATTTTTGAAGCAATCATCATGAATCTTGCTAAAAATGCTTGTTTTGATGATTTCTAGGTCAAGTTTGAAACTGGGTCACATGGGGTCAAAAACTAGGTCACCCAACTAAATCAGCAGAAAACTTTTTTAACACTCCGGAGGTCACATTTTTTCAATAATCATCATAAATATTGCTCAAAATGTTCGCCGACGATTTCTAGGTCTAGTTTAAAACTGGATCACTTGATGTCAGAAACTAGGTCACCTGGCCAAATCAAAGGAAAACCTTGTTGATGTTCTAGAGGTCACATTTTTGAAGTAATCATCATGAATCTTGCTAAAAATGTTTGTCTTGATGATTTCAAGGTGATGTATATTTTTCTAGCCAGTGACTTTCTTAAGTTTTTCCATTTAGGTCAGTTTCTGAGCAATTATTTGGTCCTTCAGAGTGATATTTGATACTTGTGAAGTGTTTGTGTTTAAGGTCAGTTTCTCAGTAACTGTTGCTCCTACAGCCAATAGTGATACTTATTGCATGCATACATCTTAGCATGGCCTCTTGAGTGCAGTCATCCATATTTGACCTTGGCCTTTATTTCACAGTCCATTAGACATGCTACATTGTCTTACTTGTTAATATAATCATTTTGAATTTTGATCAGAATGTTTGCCTTGATCAATTCTAGATCGGTTCTTAAAGTGCTATGATGCTCAGGTAAGCGTTAAAGGACCATCATGGCCCTCTTGTCTTTATAAAAGCATATGTTGTGAGTACTCATTTGAATTGCATGGACTAGTTGATGCAATTCAAATGGGTACCCACAACATATGCCTTTATAAAGAAGTAGACAAAAAGTACATTGCTGTAATCTGAAAACTACAGAATTGCTTGACTGTGCACTTAGAGGGGTATGTGCAGTAATTAGGTCAAATACGGTATGTGTAATTTTGGATGCATTTTCAAGGGAGACAACTCTGGCAAATTTGTTTTGGCTCCCTTCTGAAAGGGATCTACTCTGAAAGGAAAGAATTTGCTCTGAAAAGAATTTGCTCTGATGAGCAGGAGGGCTAAAGGGAAGTCATAGAAGTTGTCTTCCTTGTGAAAAATGGTGGAAAATATACCAGTAGCAAGTTACACTTTAACAGGCCCTCCAGATTATTCTCTATGAGTTTCTGTTTGTTGTTCTTTCTGTTGAAACTATTTATGCTTTTCTGTTTTCTTGTTTTTAGGTCAAGTGGTACTACTCATACTGTTTATTATCCCAGCTTATTTTCCATTCAAGAAAGATTGAATTTAGCAGAAGAGTTAGGTGTAGGAATTTCAATATGGGAAATAGGTCAAGGCCTGGACTACTTTTATGATCTGTTATGATAGTAATGTTCTGTTTTATATAAAAAAAAAAAAAAAAAAATACCATGTGTATCCTTAGTATTTAGACACATTAACACCTTCATTACGAAAACACGCCTATTCAAATATAAAGAAAATTTCACCTCCAAAAACTGAAAATTTTGAGACAACAAACTCTGATATTTTTCATATTTCTGCTCAAAACATAGATTGTGAGTACTCATTAGAACCGCCTCGGTGAGGCGGTTCTAACAAGTACTCACAATCTATGTTTTAAGCAGAAATAAGAAAAATAATGTATACCCCTGTAAACCCAAGTTTTACTATATAAAGGTGGAGTTTAAGGGGGTCAATATTATATAGGCCTGTTTTCGTGATGTTACAGCCTTCCCTTGCTAGCCTTGCTGGCTTTGTCCGGTGGCAACATTCTTGCATGGACACTGATCATGAAATATTTTGTACACTTATTATCTCCCTTTGGCTGATTCAAGAAGGACAGTAATCAGTTTCTGGCAAAAGAATGTGCACAGGTACTGGTTAAATGCTTAAAGGACTAAGCCTGCACAGGAAAAATGTGGTAATATAAGCTGCACGGCATGCTCAACATGTCCATAATAGTGCTGACTAGGTCATTAAACTCCAAACCAACCAATACAACCTTTTAATTCAGCAAGTCCATTTCACTGTTTGTTGGTGTGTCCAGATAACTGCTGGATGAGTGGTAATCAGTGGAGACCCTGATCAGACATGTTCTGCACCATCAGGCATCTGATCTGGGACTACACCATTAGGACTTGCCTCTTTGTCCAGACACTAAGTGTAAACATGGTAATAATATATAAATAAAAAGTAATAAAATAAAAATAAACATAATAAAATTTTGTATTTACTTTTCTCTATACAAATGCAAGAGTTAACATTTGTCCTTATCAAAATGACATTAAACAGGCCAATTTAATTTTGAAACCCTTAAACCCCACTTTTACATAGTAAAACTGGGATTTAATGGGGTATACATTATTTTCCTTATTTTGCTAAAAATATAGATTGTGGGCACTCGTTAGAATTGCCTTGGTGAGGCAGTTCAAATGAGTACCCACAATCTATGTTTTGAGAAGGAATATGAAAAATATCAGAATTTTGATATCTGAAAATTTTCCGTTTTTGGTTGTGAAATTTTCAATATATTTGAATAGGCATGTTTTCGTAATGAAAACGACCTATTCTTGGCACCTATCCATGGACAGGCACATTTGTTCTAGGCATAGGTAGTTAGAGCCACTGAGGGTTTATAATAACACCAGGTCAGGAGACAGATGGGGATATTTTACAAGAGCCACTTTTTCAGCAGAGCATTTTGTTTGTCTTACCATTTTTTTTTTTGCATTTTGTTTTTGTTAGTGTTTTGTTTGTTTGTGTTTTTTTTTCACTGCTTTCATTTTATGGCATGATAAAAATCAAAGGAACCGAAATTTGTTGATGCAATTATCATTTAAGCGACCAGTGTCATCAATATGCTTTCCTGATTTGTGAAAACAGTTCCGGTAGCACATCATACCAAACAATGCAGTCATTAAACTGACACCTGTTTGATTGAAACAATCATCATTTAAGCGTTAAAGCGCCAATCACAACAATTGTCATCTGCTTTGTCTTCTGCTTGTGATTTTAAAAGTCATTTCTGCAAACAGTGTGGACCCAGATCAGACTGCTCCTTTAGGAGCAGTCTGATCTGGGTCCACACTGTTTGCTGGTATGCCGGTATGCAAAAATAGCTTTGAGAAGTTTGCAAGAATATTCAGCAGACGACATAAACAGACGACATTTTCAGATGCAGTTTTTCGTGGCGCTTTAAGGGTTAAGCATTAAAGTAAGGGAATGAGGAATCGAAGACTTTGTACCTGCTTGATCTCGAATTCATTGTATATTAAAAAGGCCACTCTTTTATATTTTGATGCAAACATATACATGAAAACTGAAATAATGGTTTTGTTTGTTTGTTCTTTTTTTTTCTGTACATAAAAATGCATTTCTTTAATACCATGGTCTAATGGTTTACAGTCAATGTAGATCATAGAACCTGTGGAAGATTTTTTTCATGTACAAAACTTTTGGACATTTCTTTTTCATCCATTCTCAATTCTGAAACTCTGTGTGTATGTTTGATTAGGAATTAGCCCTGTTCCAAATCTGCCTGATAGTTTTAAGTTTCCCAAGTGTAGTACTGGTCTGAAAAATCCAGTGAAAGAAACTTTCAGACATCATAGTTTAAGGAAAGGCCGTGGGTTTTGTTCTGTGTATGATTGCATACACAAGAATGACAGAAATCACTATTCATAATGATTGTAAATACTGATTTCTGTCATTCTTGTGCATTAATAACCCTAACTGTACAGGCAGTACACTAAAAGGTAAGGGAGGGGGATGTGGGGAAGGCATCTATTTTCATGTAGGAAGTAAATTCTAGTTTCTAAAGTGTTTTTGTCTGCTTTGATGCTAGAACTGATCAAAATGCATAGTTCATTCAATTCTGCAGTATATCCTAGCAAAATTATATATTTTTGGTTCTTGCTTTGAATGTGAAAGTAGAAACTCATCTGGGGTAAAAATTACCCGAACACAGGCCATAACTTCCTTAAAGATCTATGTCAGTATCGAAGATGCAGAAGCTGATTACTTGACATACAAGTATTGGCTTTTTCAAAAAGCTATGGGGTCATATAGCTTCAGCAATTGCATGTATGCTTATGCCACACATGGCATATGTATCAAGATTCATTGAACTAACCTAAATGACTCGTTATTTTCCAAGTTTTGGTTCACTCGGAACTATCAAATTTACCTCTGACGTCTACACTTATAATAGGTGCCACATACTCAGTTAACTCAAGGTGAGCTATTGTGATTGGTCAATGTCTGCCGTCCGTTGTGCGGCGTCAACAATTTGTTTAAAAGTCTACTCCTCCTACACCTCTGGGCCAATTGACTTGAAACTTGGTAGAAAGCATTTGGGTGACTTGTAGATCAAAATTAGCGAGATTGTTACGATTGGATATCCAAGATGGCCACCATCTTGAAAATCTATTTTTCACTTCTTCTTTTAAACTAAAAGGCCATATCTAAAATAGCTAAAATTGTTCCGATCGGAAATCCAAGATGGCCGCCATTGCTGCCATCTTGAAAATCTATTTTCACTTCTACTTCTGGGCCAAAAGGCCAATTTACTTGAAACTTGGTAGGAAACATCAGGATGAATTGTAGTTCAAAAATAGCTAAAATCGTTCTGATGGGAAATCCAATATGGCCACATAGGCGGCCACTTGAAAGTCTTCATTTTGCTTCTTCTCCTGAACCGAAACACCAATTGACTTGAAACTTGGTAGAAAGCACTGGGGTGACTTGTAGATGAAAAATAGCTAAATTCATTTAGATCGGAAATTCAAGATGGCCCCTATAGCCACCATCTTGAAAATATATTTTTGTCTTCCTCTCTTGAACCAAAAGGCCAACTGACTTTAAACTTGGTAAGAAGAATTGGGACCACTTGTAGATAAAAAGTAGCTAAAATCTTTTCGATCGGATATCCAAGCTGGCCACCATCTTGAAAATCTATTTTTGGCTTCTTCTCCTGAACTGACAGGCCAAGTGACTTGAAACTTGGAAGGAAGCATTTGGGTGACTTGTGAATCAAAAATAGCTAATTGTTCTGATCGGAAATCCAAGATGGCTGCCATCTTGAAAATCTATTTTTCTCTTCTTCTCCTGAACCAAAAGGCCAATTGACTCGAAACTTGGCAGGAAGCATCAGGGTGACTTGTAGATCAAAAATAGCTAAAACAGATCGGATCAGAAATCCAAGATGGGCACCATGGCTGCCATCTTGAAAATCTGTTTTTCGCTTCTCCTTCTGAACTGAAAGGCCAATTGACTTGAAAGTTGGTAGGAAGCATTGGGGTGACTTGTAGATCAAAAAAAGATAAAATCATTCCGATTGGATATCCAAGAAAGCCGCCATCTTGAAATCTGTTTTTGCTTCTCCTGAAATGAATGGCCAATTAACTTGAAACCTGGTAGGAAGCATCGGGGTGGCATGTAGATAAAAAAAAGCTAAAATGGTTCCGATTGGAAATCCAAGATGGCTGCCATGGCCGCTATCTTAAGATCTTTTTTGCACTCTTCCCCTGAACAGTCTTGGTAGAGGGTTACCAAAGGAACATTTCTGCAAAGTTATATTGAAATTGGTCCAGTACCTTCTTACGAGAAGACTATTAAAGTTTTCTATATAGATATATAGGGAAAATAAGCCCCGCCCCCTAGTTGCCATGTTTATTTGACGAATCATGATGGCTTGAACAATCTTGGTAGACGGTCACCAAAGAAACATTCCTGCCAAATTATACTGAAATCAGTCCAATGGTTTATGACAATAAGATTTTTAAATTTCTATATATACATATATAGGAAAAATGAGCTCCGACCGCTAGCGGCCATGTTTTTTGACGAATCATGACAGCTTGAATAATCTTGGTAAAGAGTCACCAAAGAAACATTCCTGCCAAGTTATATTCAAATCTGTCCAATGGTTAAGAAAGGAAGATTTTAAAAGTTTTCTACATAGATAATTAGGGAAAATAAACCCCGCCCCCTGGCGGCCATGTTTTTGACGAATCACACTTGCTTGAACAATCTTCGTAGAGGGTCACCAATGAACCATTTCTGCACAGTAATATTGGAATCGGTCCAGTGGTTTCTGACAAGATTTCTAAAGTTTTCTATATAGATATATAGGGAAAATAAGCTCCGCCCCTAGCGGTCATATTTTTTGACGAATCATGGTCGCTTGAACACTCTTGGTAGAGGGTCACCAAAGAAACATTCCTGCCAAGTTATATTGAAATCAGTCCAATGGTTTATGATGAGTAGATTTTTAAAGTTTTCTATATAGATATATAGAGCTAGCGGCCATGTTTTTATAGATATCATGAACAGTCTTAGTAGAAGGAACATTTCTGCCAAGTTATATTGAAGTCGGTCCAGTGTCTCTGACAAGAAGATTTTTAAAGTTTTCTATATAGATATGCAGGGAAAATAAGCCCCACCCCGCTGGAGGCTATGTTTTTTGACAAATCACGATGGCTTGACCAATGTTGGTAGAGGGTTACCAAAGGAACATTTCTGCCAGTAATATTGAAATCGATCCAGTGACTACTTACAAGAAGATTTTTTAAAGTTTTCTATAAAGATAAATAGGGAAAATAAGTTCCGCCCCTTAGCGGTCATGTTTTTGACGAATCACAACAGCTTGAACAATCTTGGTAGAGGGTCATCAAAGAAACATTCCTGCCAAGTTATATTGAAATCAGACCATTGGTTTCTGACAAGAAGATTTTTGAGCTTTCCATATAGATATATAGGGAAAATAAGCCCCGCCCACTAGCGGCCATGTTTTTTGACGAATCATGACGGCTTGAACAATCTTGGTAGATAATCATCAAGGGAACATTTCTGCCATGTTATATTGAAATCGGTCTAGTGGTTTCTGACGAAAAAAGTTTTCTATATAGACAAATAGGGAAAATAAGCTCCGCCTTCTAGCGGCCATGTTTTTTGAGGAATTACAACGGCTTGAACAATCTTGGTAGAGGGTCATCAAAGAAACATTCCTGCCAAGTTATATTGAAATCAGTCCATTGGTTTCTGACAAGAAGATTTTTGAGCTTTCCATGTAGATATATAGGGAAAATAAGCCCCGCCCACTAGCGGCCATGTTTTTTGACGAATCATGACGGCTTGAACAATCTTGGTAGATAATCATCAAGGGAACATTTCTGCCATGTTATATTGAAATCGGTCTAGTGGTTTCTGACGAAAAAAGTTTTCTATATAGACAAATGGGGAAAATAAGCTCCGCCTCCTAGCGGCCATGTTTTTTGAGGAATTACAACGGCTTGAACAATCTTGGTAGAGGGTCATCAAAGAAACATTCCTGCCAAGTTATATTGAAATCAGTCCGTTGGTTTCTGACAAGAAGATTTTTAAAGTTTTCCATGTAGATATTAGAAAATAAGCCACGTCCCTCCCCCCTCCTGGCTGTCATGTTTTTAAACGAATCATAACGGCTTGAACAATCTTGGTAGAGGATCACAAAAGGAACATTCCTGCCAAGTTATATTTAAATCTGTCGGTCCAGTGGTTTCTGACAAGAAGATTTTTAAAGTTTTCTATAAAGATATATAGAGAAAATAAGCACCCCCTCCCCCCGCCCCAGCAGCCATGTTTTTTGACGAATCATGACGGCTTGAACAGTCTTGGTAGAGGGTCACAAAGGGAACATTTCTGCCATGTTATATTATAATCGATCCAGTGGTTTCTGACAAGAAGATTTTTAAAGCTTTCTTTGTAGATATATAGAGAAAATAAGCCACGTCCCCCACCCTCGACGGTCATGTTTTTAAACGAATCATGACTGCTTGAACAATCTTGGTAGAGGATCACAAAAGGAACATTCCTGCCAAGTTATATTTAAATCGCTCGGTCCAGTGGTTTCTGACAAGAAGATTTTTTAAAGTTTTCTATAAAGATATATAGAGAAAATAAGCCCCGCCTCCCTACCCCCCCCCCCCCTAGCGGCCATGTTTTTTGACGAATCATGACGGCTTGAACAATCTTGGTAGAGGGTCACAAAGGGAACATTTCTGCCATGTTGTTTTGAAATCGGTCCAGTGGTTTCTGACAAGATTTTTAAAGTTTTCTATAAAGATATATAGAGAAAATAAGCCCTGCCCCCCACCCCGCCCGCGACCATGTTTTTTGACGAATCATGACGGCTTGAACAGTCTTGGTAGAGGGTCACAAAGGGAACATTTCTGCCATTTTTATTGAAATCGGTCCAGTGGTTTCTGACAAGAAGATTTTCAAGTTTTCTATGTAGATATTGAGAGAAAATAAGCCACGCCCCTCCACCACCCCGGCGGTCATCTTTTTAAACGAATCATGACTGCTTGAACAATCTTGGTAGAGGGTCACAAAAGGAACATTCCTGCCAAGTTGTATTAAAATCGGTCCAGTGGTTTCTGACAAGAAGATTTTTAAAGTTTTCTATAAAGATATAAAGGGAAAATAGTCCCCGCCACCCCCCCCCCCAGCGGCCATGTTTTTTGACGAATCATGACGGCTTGAACAGTCATGGTAGAGGGTCACAAAAGGAACATTTCTGCCATGTTATATTGAAATCAGTCCAGTGGTTTCTGACAAGAAGATTTTTAAAGCTTTCTATATAGATATATAGAGATAATAAGCTCCCCGCCCCCACCCCACCCTCAGCCCCGGCGGCCATGTTTTTTGACGAATCACGATGGCTTGAACAATTTTGGTAGAGGATCACCAAAGGAACATTTTTGCACAATTATATTGAAATCGGTCAAGTGGTTTCTGACAAGAAGATTTGTAAAATATTCTATATAGATATATAGGGAAAATAAGCCCCGCCCCCAAGCGGCCATGTTTTTTTGACAAATCATGACGGCTTGAACAATCTTGGTAGAGGGTCACCAAGGGACCATTTCTGCCATGTTATATTGAAATCGGTCTAGTGGTTTCTGACAAGAAGATTTTTGAATTTTTCTATTTGGATAAATAGGGTAAATAAGCTCTGCCCCCTAGCGGCCATGTTTTTTTGAGGAATCACAACGGCTTGAACAATCTTGGTAGAGGGTCATTAAAGAAACGTTCCTGCCAAGTTATATTGAAATCATTCCATTGGTTTCTGACAAGAAGATTTTTTAAAGCTTTCTATGTACATATATAGGGTAAATAAGCAACGCCCCCTGGCGGTCATGTTTTTAACGAATCATAACGGCTTGAACAATCTTGGTAGAGTGTCACAAAAGGAACATTCCTGCCATGTTATATTGAAATCGGTTTAGTGGTTTCTGACAAGAAGATTTTTAAAGTTTTCTATATAGATATATAGGGAAAATAAGCCCCGCCCACTGGCGGCCATGTTTTTTTGACGAATCATGATGGCGAACAACCTTGGTAGAGGATCACCAAAGGAACATTTCTTCAAAATTATATTTAAATCAATCAAGTGGTTTCTGACAAGATGATTTTTAAAATGTTCTATATAGACATATAGGGAAAATAAGCCCCGTCCCCTAGCGACCATGTTTTTTGACGAATCATGACGGCTTGAACTATCTTGGTAGAGGGTCACCAAGAGAACATTTCTGCCGTTTTATATTGAAATCGTTCCAATGGTTTCTGACAAGAAGATTTTCAAATGTTTCTATATAGATATATAGGGAAAATAAATCCCGCCCCTGGCGGCCATGTTTTTTGACGAATCATGATGGCTTGAACAATCTTGGTAGAGGATCACCAAAGGAACATTTCTGCAAAACTACATTGAAATCGGTCAAGTGGTTTCCGACAAGAAGATTTTTATTTTTTTTTTCTTTTGGTTGCCATGGCAACCAGAATTCTGCATAGATTCCAAATCTTTGAACAATTTTCAGTCAGTATCACCTAAGGATCAATCCTGTGAAATTTGGTTAAAAATGGCTCAGTGGTTTAGGAGGAGATATTGTTTTAAAGATTGTGGACGGACGGACATACGGATGACGACGACTACGGCCGGTGAGTGATCACAATAGCTCACCTTGAGCCTTCCGCTGTAGAACATATGGACTGTAGAGCATTTCGAGGGTTGATCTCAAGACTGTAGTAACTCAAACATATTTTTGAAACCCTTGTTTAGGGGCAACTTGGACCCCTTTGTAAACAATGCAAATTTAGGTGCCATTGCTCACCTAAATTTTCATTGTTTACAGAAAGAAATGTTGTAATCTTCATAACGCTTTCACTGTGAGGAGATTAGGTTTGGGGACCAGGAGGTCGCGGGTTCAACCCCCGCCGAGGTCGGCAACATTCTTTCGTGGAGATTGATCATGAAATATTTTCTACGGTCATTCTCTCCCTTCCGCTGATTCAAGAAGGGCAGTTGTCAGTTTCTGGCGAAAGAATGTGCACAATACTGGTTAACCGCTTAGGGGACTAAGCCTGCCCTGTAAACGTGTGGTTAGGTACATGTAAACTGACCGCGCTCGACATGACCTCATTGGGTTGACTGGGTCGTAAAACCTCAACACAAACAAACAGGTTTGGGGAAAAACAACCATCTGACTAACGCCAGTCTTGCGCTCAACCCTCGATTTTTGCAAAAACGTATAAACCATTTTAGCCTGTAAACAGCAACTCTGTTGAAAGCTTCAGGACTCTCGTGTCTAATTGTGCCGCATATATGCGCACTCCCGATCCCCGTAACATAAAAGAAATTCAGCAGAAAGACATTACAGGTGAATCATGACATGGCAAGGATACGTGCTAAACTTGCAGCCGATTTGTCGACTAAACGATAGAATAAATATTCAAATGCCTTACTTAATCATAAGTTACAGTCTTATCGGCAAGAAGGGCAATTGTCAGTTTCTGGCGAAAGAATGTGCACAATTCTGGTTAACCGCTTAGAGGACTAAGCCTGCCCAGTAAACGTGTGGTTAGGTAAACTGACCGCGCTCGACATGACCCATTGGGTTGACTGGGCCGTAAAACCACAACACAAACAAACAGTCTTATCGGTGTGTTGCATGCCCCCAGTGTCCTTAAAACTAAAAACCGAAATCAGCTCAGATAAAAGTTATAACAAGAACAGATATATCTTTTGTTTACCTTTTCTGCCATTTTTCGCTCAATCCAGTGCGTTAAAAAAAACGACTCCGGAGCGTTGCAGCCACCACCACTTTTTGATTGACCAGTGTGATGAATACGCCCACAAGGGTGATGACGGCTTCTCAAAAGGGGGCTACTCCTGAAGGAAATGATTTGCTCTCCATAATTATTTCCTTTACGAGTAGTTCCCATTGAGAAAGCATTCGTATGCCAGGAAAAAAAAAATAAAAAAAAAAAAAAAAAAAATAAATAAATAAGATCCTTTTCTGCCTTTGAAAATGGCGGCCAAAACATTTGGCTACTAGTGCTGCTCTCCCTCTTATATGTTCCCATTCGCAATAAATGAAACCAATATACTTGTGTTGGTGACGGTTTGTTTTATTTCCTGAGCACGAATTTACATAGTCTTGCTGTTTTCTTGGTCAGGTCCTCCGATCAGTCTACAATTTCTAAACACTTACATTTATTATCTACGCAGTGAAACTTTGCGTGGTGCCCCCTTAGAGTGAGACATGTGCTGTTAGAACATTCCCTTTGCTCGAGACAAGCTGAAGAAAGAAAACAAGGAACATTACTGGTCAATTTACCGATACTGTTGTAATAAGTATTAACTTTCAAAAATGCCTGGTCTACTCTTAGCGCACAATAAAGTCAAAGCTGATTTTAATATAGAAAAGTATAGGGTTCTTTAAATACAAATATTGGCCAAATCGGCAAAATTAGATCATGTAAGATGTGAATTCGAGAGGTCTAATGAGATCTCGACCGTTGGCCTCTACAAGAATGACCCGCACATTAAAAACATAATTACATCTAAAGTTGTAACGTCTTGGCAACGTTGATTCAACGTCCTAGACGTTGAATCAACGTTGGAACGACGTTATTTCAACGTTGTGTCTCCACTTGGTTCATAATACCATTTGTAACATACATTGTTTTGAAAGAAACTCATTGCTACTACAATTTGCAGCAAATTTTGTACTTATTGTTATGCATGAAATTTACTATGTTTCAAAGGGGAGCTAGCACACTGTCAAGCTGTTCTTTACCTATTGAAGCATAATTTTTGGGTCGATTGTTTACAACCGAATCATAGTATTCAAACGCCAAAATTTCCTTAAGGTAGTTATCTACGTGATTATCATTGACCAATGTAACCAACCCGTGCGTTAGACGAAATCCAGGTAACGATTATTTACAACTGCGCTATTCTTGTCACTGTGACGTCAGAGTGCCATGTGAAGAGGGTTATCTGTAAAACCTGGATTGGGGCATTGGTAAACAGTGCAGACCCAGATCAGACATCACAGAACGCGGTGTCTGATCAGGGTCTGCACTGTTTCCTTAAATTACAGAAAGGTATTAAGTTAATGAAATCTTCATAAGTCACCATTCAGGATCATTTTCTCAGACTACCATTACGAAAACACGCCTATTCAAATATACTGAAATTTTTACCACCAAAAAATGAAAATTTTCAGATGAAAAATTCTGATATTTTTCATATTTCTGCTCAAATCATAGATTGTGGGTACTCGTTAGAACCGCCTCGCCGAGGCGGTTCTAACGAGTACCCACAATCTATGTTTTTGAGCAGAAATAAGAAAAATAATGTATACCCCTGTAAACCCCAGTTTTACTATATAAAAGTGGGGTTTAAGGGGGTCAAAATTATATAGGCATGTTTTCGTGATGACTCAGAGTCAATCGACCCATCGGTGCTGTCAGTGCAAGAATGTTTAGAGCAAGGATCCTGAATTTTTATTTGAAACATCAGCATGATAAATAAGCGAACTCATAGTGTTTCGTTTATCCGTTGGAGTTCTCCTTGCGGAGTTATTCCCCTTTTTCGACTTAGGCTTTTGACGACCGGCAGTGGATACCTTGTGAATTTAGCCATAATTTGGTGTTTGAGTATATACTCTAATAATGGTCAGTGCATGTTTAAGGGAAAACATATAGTTGGGGCATAGTGTTTTACAAACACATTTTCTGGTTGAAAAAAAACTGTCAGTAAACGGTCCCATACATCACGAAAACATGCCTATATAATTTTGACCCCTCAAACCCCACTTTTATATAGTAAAACTGGGGTTTAGAGGGGTATACAATATTTTTTCTTATTTCTGCTCAAAACATAGATTGTGGGTACTCGTTAGAACCGCCTCGGCGACACAATCTATGTTTTGAGCAGAAATATGAAAAATATCAGAGCTTTTCATCTGAAAATTTTCATTTTTTGGAGGTGAAATTGTCTATATATTTGAATAGGCGTGTTTTCGTAATGAATAACTCAGTGCATTCTAATGGAAGAACGTTAATTTAAAAAACACTATTTCCTTGGTATAGAAATTTGACCCTGTACTCTGTGATGCATTTGAAGGTGAAACATTTCCTTACAGAGTTTTATCCTTCTATCGACTGAGTGCATAGAAATGCATAAATGAATTCTCCACGTTTAAAGGGAAGCTATGCATACGCAAAAACTGATTTAGACCCTTTATCCGTTTCCATCGATAGCATTTCATTGCTCTTTTAGAGAATCCTCTGAATCATTTGCATTGTGTAAATAATTGTTTTTAATTATGACAACGAAGATTTAGGCACATGTGTAATAAAAATCTGATGACAAATCAAGACTGAGTTACCTGTATACAGTAAAAAAAATCCGCTATTAGGACAACTTGAAATTAAGAGCACTAAACTGTTAACACCAGCTGATGTTTTCTTTCTCAGCACGAAAACATTCCATTAATTTTGATCCCCTTAAACCCCATTTTTATATACTAAAACTTGGTTTACAGGGGTATACATTATTTTTCTTATTTTTGCTAAGAACATAGATTGTAGGTACTCGTCGAGGCGGTTCTAATTAGTACCCACAATCTATGTTTTGAGCAGAAATATGAAAAATATCAGAGTTTTTATCTGAAAGTTTTCAGTTTTTGGAGGTGAAATTTTCTATATATTTGACGTAATGTATTACGGCATGTCCTAAAATTTCGTACACCAGGGTTTCTAACAAAAAAAGAAGTGTAGACCAAGAACAGACTGCTCTTTAAGGAACATTCTGATCAGGGTCTACACGGTTTGCCATTCCACTATTTATTTGAAGACACAACTGCATAAAAGCAAATTTTTGACCAAAATTTTTGTCCAAAAAGTATGGAATAAAGTGTTCGATATTTTAGAGTATTTCTTGTGTTCTGTATTCAGTATTAAGACCACCCCACTAATAAGACCACTTTTAGACAGCCAAAAAGTAGTCTTTAAAGCGGAAATTTTACTGTACTTGTTTTAGCATCTAACTATATGATTTATTAGGCAAAATAAAAAAAAATATGTGTGTTTAGACTAACATGATAGAAAAAGTAATTACGGTACGCAGGGTTTATCATTTTTTCATCACGAAAACATACCTATATAATTTTGACCTCCTAAACCCCATTTTTATATAGTAAAACAGGGGTTTACAGGGGTATGCATTATTTTTCTTATTTTTGCTCAAAACATAGATTATGGGTACTCGTTAGAACCGCCTCGTCGAGGCGGCTCTAACGAGTACCCACAATCTATGTTTTGAGCGGAAATATGAAAAATATCAAAATTTTTATCCGAAAACTTTCAGTTTTTGGTGGTGAAATTTTCAATAAATTTGAATAGGCGTGTTGTCGTAATGTTAGGCAAAATAAAAAAAAAATATGTGTGTTTAGGGTAACGTGATAGAAAAAAGTAGGTATGGTAGGCTGGGTTAATCTTTTTTTTTTTTTTTACTTTTATTTTTAATACAGAATTATACTTTTATAATTTAGACTGCACCACAATTCTCATAAAATTTTATCAAGTCTGCTTAACTACCCTTTGATGTGTCTAAAAAGTACTAATAGAATGATAAACGCTTTAAATCTTGATCATATAGTCAATCTGTTTTTGTAGTTTGATCTGGATCTACACTGTTTGCTCAGACCTACTTGTCCAAATATTTAGCATACATAGCATGGTAGCAGTAATGTATTAATATATTATTATGTCTGTAGCACTATATATATAATTTAAGTTTTTAAGAAAACAGAAAAAACAATCGATATGTTTTAACAGGAAAAATAGGTACCCTGAACACACATTTTTTGATTGACCTTAACCAAATTATTCTTACGGTCTGCATCTTTTACGCAGGTACAGGACCTGCTCAGGCAGATAATGTGGGCATGTTGGCCGGTCGCGGTCGAGCATGTAGTGGCCCTGCAATCACCAGCAGTATGACAGTTTTCCGCCGCAACGAAGTAGGCACAAACTGAAATAATATGAGCCTCCACGTCAGGAAACGTACCATTGGACATGTGCGCCCAGCGAAGACACAAATCAGACTCAATGATCAGTCCGGATGCGCAGTCTGATCAGAGTCTTCGCTTCCCGCATGAAGAAAATTTGCATAGTTAGCTATCGAAAATGCGCATAGTGAAGATTATGATCAGACTGCGCAAATGCGCAGGCTGACATATGCAGGAATTCTCGTACTACAGGTACTAATCCGCACCAACCGGTCCCTTCTGTGACGTCACAGCATGTCGCTAGTTCTCAGACAGGTACTAGTGTGGAAATGTATAGAATTATATAGGAGCCCATCATTTAACTAATAAAATCATTTATTTTCAATAATACAAGATATTAGTATAACCTCGCAATAGATGGGAAAATGTATCTGCTTCAATTTGATACCAAATTTGTTGAAATAAGATAAATTTTAAAATGGCCCAGATTGTAATGAATGCTACAAGGGTTTTTCCTTATTAAGTCTTTGTATTTTACAACAAAAATGAAAAATTGCCTTGATTCAATCGCCCAAAAGTTATATTTTTTAAAATTTCTCCGTTCATTATAACCTCTCATTCGATAGATCTATTTAATATCTATAGTTATTTAGTAAAATATTGAATAAATTATTTTATTAAAAATGGCCCACAGGTTGCAGAATATAGCTATATTTTAAAAATGCGGAGAGAAAATGTGTAGGTCTTGTGTACACATGATACTAGCATGAATTACAAAAGAGGTTGTAAGAATTGGAAAATAAAAAAGAATTGGTATCCAATGATAGTATTATAAAGATTATTTAGCTTCAAAAAGGAAAACAAAAATATATATTTGTGATAATATAAACTTATTTATTTAATTTTTGTTTATGTCGAATTATGTTTTTATTCGGCAATTTATTGAAGCTTTAATGAAAATTTGATATAATTACTTTTGACCATAGGAAAACTACAAACTGCTTAATTACTTGTTTTTTTTGTTGTTGTTTTTTTTGTTTGTTTAATGATGAAAAAAAAAATGCTTTGTCGGGATACAAGAAAAATACCTAAATGCGCGGCCACTCTTGCGATGTTTTCTTAATAACAATTACTGCTAATGAATGCCAATTATGTCCTTATCTTGACAAAAGAAAACAACGAAATCACTTTTTACATAATTGACATATATGCGCAATTTTATTGCACAAACAGAATCAAATCCAATATTTGATCTTTTTGCATAAACTAGCACTTTAATTGACACGATTTGCTCATTTTAGATTCCTGTACACAAATAAGGACTAAATGAATGGGATTGAGTCTCTCTCTCTCTCTCAAACGTTCTCTAAATCTGTGAATAACAAGAGTCTCTCCAAATAAAAGCAGCATTAAATATGACGTGCAACCATTGTAGTTCCAGATCAGCATGTGCATACATTTTTTTCTCTGATAGAATGTGCAAGCTCTATTCAACATGCGGTGTTAAATATGTATATTTAATAAAAAAAAATATAACATTTAAAACAAAATACATTAAAACAAAATGATAATCGATATTATTTTCAGAAATTTTGTTTCATAAAATGGTTATTTAGGAAATTAAAACATAATGATACTAATGATATTATTATTATTATTAGTAGTAGTAGTAGTATTTACTACTACTATTATTATTAGTATGTTGTACATCACAATTCCGAAGAATAAATATTATTAAGCTGGTCATATTCGAAATGTTTTATTTGTAAAATAGCCACATGGACAGTTTATACTATCGTACATGTGTATTTAGAGGTAAAATATTGGTAATTACCGTATAAACCCTATTAGACACATTAAATTACTATCATACTGAAATTTGATCAAGTCCGTTTGGCTACCTATTGACACAGCTTATATCTGCTATCTGAGTGGCAAACAGTGTAGACCTTTGTTAAGATACTCTGTGATGTAATGTCTGATCAGGGTCACTGCCTTTTCTTATGGTGTGTTTATCAGAATCCCGAGGTTAAAAACTATAAACCACTTTCTCAGTCAGATTCAAAAAATTGTTCAGTACACACCTTTTCAAACATTACTCTAAAGACAATTGTTTCAAAAACAAACCTGGGATACCAGATGATTCGATCAAGTTCTACTCTTTACAACACTTGCCCTATCTTTTTAACAATGCCATTACAGAACCAGCTGATTTGTCTAAACATTGCTGGGTAAGTGTAAAATAGTGTAGAACCTGAACACACAATGCGTAATGTGACAATTGATCTGGGTCTACACCGTTGGCACGGACCTCTCTGTCTAAAAATCTAGGATAGTAGTAACTGTCATAATCCAAGGAAAACGACATTTTATCCATATTTGCTAATTACCCAACACAAAAATAACACGAGTCTCTCCAAATAAAAGCAGCAACCATTGTAGTTCCAGATCAGCATGTGCATACATTTTTCTTTGATAGATTGTGCAAGCTGTATTCAACATGCAGTATAGACTGATCAATGTATTTCAGCGGACACACAGACTAATCGGGTCTACATTGATCGCATAATTCATAAGGCCCATTTTTTTTTTTTTTTTTTTTTTTTTTTTGAAAAAGATTCAATCATAATTGTTTCTTATGTTACTTGAAGACATCTCAAAGTTCTTGAAACGATCAACAAAACATTTTACTTTCATTTATATTAGCATTAAAAAAATTGTTTAAACATATATAAATACAAGTTAAATAACAGCACGTTGTGTATTTTCTGGTTCCATTTGTCTACTATTATTATTATTATCCCGTGGGAACTAGAAGCCTCAGGCCACTGGACAATGTAATAATAGCTTAATCTATACCTCATGCAATAAAAACAAAGTGGTCAAAATATCAAATGAACATCAACATTTGAAAAGGACCATTATAACTATGATCAAGGAATATTGGCAAACAAAGCACCATCTTTAACCGTGTAACTAAATAAACACTAATTACTGTAGAATATATTGATTAAGATTTAAAATCCTGATCAGAGTGTGCAGATGCGCAGACTGATCTGGATCTTTAGTGTTTGCATAATACATAATTTCCCTTTTTTCATAATCGGACACAACTGCCCTTTATCTGAGACAGGTCACGTGGTCCTGCAATTCTTGAGATGATAAGATAAAACTAGAAATAGCATATTCTACATTAATTTTTATGAAAGTTTTTTGACAGTTTGTCTATTTTTTTTTTTTTTTTTCTTAAGTTTAAATGATTGTTAAACAACGTTCATGCATCAAGGGAAAAGTGATGATGATATTCTTATTTTTCCCAGAAAGTAGGCTTTGACATGTCATGCGAATTGTCTCCAACAGAGACAGTTTGTATGGACTGTCAAACTTTATTTTTTGTTGTTTTCTTTTTTGTTGGGGTGGGGGAGGGGTAAGAATTTTAACCCTTAACCTTTTCCACTCTCTGGGCTACTTCAGCAGCAAAAAACTGGTGATATCTGTTGAATTTTCCCCAGAAAATAGGATTTGACATTTCATGCAAATTGTTTGCAATGGAGATGCTTTGCAAGAAATGTCAAACCATTTCCTTTTTTGGGGTGGGGGTGATATTTGATCCCCAAACGTTTATCACTTTCTGGGCTAATTCAGCATGCGATAAAGTGGTTATTGTCTTAGTTTATCCAGAAAATAGGATTTGACACTTCATGCAAATAGTCTTCATTGGAGACAATTTTCATGAAATGTCAAATCCTGTTTTGAAAATACAGAGGAAAATTGTTCAGGATAAGTATTTGGTGATTGTATTTTTTTCTCCATAAAAACATATGTTGTGGGTACTCATTAGATGAGCTCACCAAGGTTCTTCAAATGAGTACTCATAACATGTTTTTGCTTCACCGAGGTGCATCAAATTAATACCTACAATATATGTTTTAATGGAGAACTGGAGAAAATTGTCCCATATTTATGTTGTCTGCAAAACTTTTACCCAAAGTGCTAACTGATAAGTACTATGCTAATTCGCGCCACCAATAGGTCCTAAGTTTATGAAATAGCTAATTGTCTTTATGCTGTGAACAAATAGCCCAAAGCTATTTATGTACCTCTCTTGAAAGAAATGTCCTGTTTGTACACCTCTGTCCAGCTGATGGTCTGTGTGAGCTTTGCAGACTGGTTTCAAATTACCAATAATTTAAACCTCTAAATTTGCGTGTTTTCTTTTTTCTTTTTTTTTTTTCTAATCATGTATGTACCCTAATACTACTACTATGCTCAGTCACAGAATGGCCAGTAGGATTGTTTAGCATAAGCATCTGCACATACTGATCTTTACAATCAGATCTGTAACACACATTAAGCAAAGAGCATAACCTTGCTCAGAAAGCGCAATGGGTCTTGATCCACAAAGGGCACATACCTGAAGGTTGCTTAAAACACAGTAATATTTGATATTACTCATTTATGCTAAAAAAAGGATATTGACAAATAGATAAGAACTTTAGACCCAGATCAGACGCCGCATATCATGGTGTCTGGTGAGCATTGATTAAACACACTTGATTGCATTCTGATTAATAGGTTTCTTTAATCTGTGGTGATAGTACTGATGTGAAATAGATTACCTAGATCACCTTAAAGAGTAGGTAGCTTTAATTAATGTACTAACAAATGTCTTAGGATAACCTAACTTAATAACGGAGGTATGGAAACTGCCCTTTGAGGTTAAGAGGTGGTTGACATAGGCCTTTCCCCTGTACTCATTATCCATATGCTTTTTTCTTTCTTTTTTTTTCTTTCTTTCTTTGTTTCTTTCGTATTGTAACAACAAATGTCTTAGGATAACGGATAACTTAATAACGGAGGTACGCAGACTGTCCTATGATGTTAAGAAGTGGATGACATAGGTCTTTCTCCCGTATTCATTATCCATAGGCTTCTTTCTTTCTTTCTTTCTTTCTTTAGTTTATGGTTATCATAAAGTAATTTTTTTTTATTCATTCATTCATTTGTTTTCAAATTACTTATATTTAATTAAATTTTCCCATTTGTTTTCTCCAGGTGAAATGATCGTTTTTCTTTCAAAAATTGTACCAAACTATCATCAGTAATTAAATGCAACCTTAATTAATCAACTCATTTGTTCTCTTAGATTAACTATTGTTCTTCATTTTAAAATCTTACTGAATTACCATTCATTAAATATAACACTTTTTTAATTTATTAATTGCTTTTGTTTTCTTAGGTTAAACTATTTAAATTCGTTTAAAAATCATATTGAATTATCTATAACTAAATACAACACTTTTTATTCAATTTGAAATAATGAAATAATAATAATAATAATAATAGTAATAATAATTTATTTTAATCAATAATTAATATTTTGTTATTATCATTATTAATCAATTCTTAGGTTAAACAATTGATATTCTTTTGAAAATCATACTGAATAATCTGCTGACATTCATTCATTCATTCATTCATTCATTCATTCATTCATTCATTCATTCATTCATTCATTCATTCTAACTCGGACCTATTCCAGTGTATATTGGGTCCAAGAGCAATGCATCCACACATGATTTAATCTGAATTGTAGTAGTACTGTAGGTGTGTGACACTGGGTTGATTACACACCAGCTACACAGGTAAGACGACGCTTACGGGCCTCCAGTCAAAGGGAATTAATCGAAACCGATCTAAATTGGAATATCGATAACCTGAGTGACAGTTCCTGTAGTACGATAATTCCTGGTAGTGGAGTTGAATCATCGCTGGGCACCCAATTCCGAAGGTACGGTTACTGATCAGGTAGAACACGAAGTGCCCATTTTATGCAAAAATATAGTTCGTCTGTCATTACTGACAATGACCAATCCTAATCAACTGTGTGATGTGTTATTATTTGTGTGTTCTAAGATGGCTGATGAGACCAATCTTAGCTCCAAACTGCCTGTTGCAGATAGAACAAGAGAGGTCTGAGGAAGAAAGCTCTGTTGGTGATGCCTTAGCTCTGGCTTTCCGCTGTGCACGTTTCTACTCGGCTTCGCTGATTCTTTTTGCTTCGCATTCACCAGCTCCCGTTTTTATGAGGTCTTGCCACTTTGTACGATCCTGTGATCATTTTATGCAACTGTTCGGTCTAACACATTTAAAGTCTGTCGCTTCATTATGTTGCAAATATTGCAAACTTCAGCTCGATATATAGAAAATTATCTGGTTGATGACTTGTAAAGAAAAAAAATGCAGGAGATAACAGATTTTACCTGCAAATATTTCGGGAAGAGAAAAGAGATACTAACATAGTCCCTGTGTTCGAAAAATGAAAAAAAAAAAAAAAAAAAAAGAGAGAACAATAGATTTGTTTAGCGTTACACGCACGCACGCTCGTCCTTATCAATCTGTGCGAAAAATTATCAAAATATTCCTAACGGTTCAAGAGTTGGTTCAAGATTAAAGCTATTTTCGTTAACTATCCACAGACAAGTTCACAATTTCTCCAAGGACGGTAGTCAAACTGTCCAAGAACAAACAAGTCGATTGTAAGTCGACCTTACAGTCTGTCGACTTTTCTCGAGTCTTGCAATATCTTATTTTCGAGTCTTGTAATATCTCAAGTTATCTTATCTTGCCCTAAGACGTCATCAAAAGCAACGTCTTGTAACAGTAACAGAAGTAAGTCGAAGGTATCCGAGTAAGAATGCAATATTAAGTAAGATATCGAATGATATCTGCACGCAGGCTTCTGAAACTTTAACGCACAGTTTTATCATTCAATGTTTATAGCTATACGGGCCGCGTCATTTAGAAAACAAGCCTATTCAAATATACTGAAAAATTTCAGTTAAAAATTCTGATATTTTTCATATTTCTGCTCAAAACATAAATTGTGGGTACTCGTTAGAACCGCCTCGCCGAGGCGGTTCTAACGAGTACCCACAATGTATGTTTTTGAGCAGAAATAAGACCAATAATGTATACCCCTGTAAACCCCAGTTTTACTATATAAAAGTGGGGTTTAAGGGGGTCAGCTTTATAAGGCATGTTTTCGTGATGCAAGCGAAAAAATGCCTTCGAGCATGCACAAAATGCACATACATCCTGCACATGCGCAAAGTATCATCCGGGCTTTTGTTCTCACTTCCATACATAATACAATTATTGACTATTTAGGTATTGGATATGACGTGAATTCCACCAAATTGACCGAGGCGATAGCCGATGACAATATTTGTATTCGATAGTGGATATCTAAGTCATATCCAATACCTCAGTAGTCAACAAATGTTTTCTTAAATAGTTTGCTTTTCTCTTGATAACTGTGGCAAAACAGTCAGCACCAGACCTCATTGATACAAAACGCACGCGTAGACGGCGTCGTCACTACTAGCGACGTCATCAAAACTTGATATTGACTGGCTTGCACACGAAAGATGTCACTTTTCTCGTGCAAGCTAGTCAATATCACAAAGTACTGAGTGGCTGGAAGCACGTCCTAACCAATTAAAAGTCGTTTATTTATGGAACATATAATAATTTGTAGTATCCAATGATAGTGAAGGCGTTGATCAGACTGCGCGGATGCGTTCGTAACAATACTCTTACACAAATGCTACGACCTCAAAAGCTCGACTCGGTCCACATCAAAAAAACATGCCTATATAATTTTGACCCCCTTAAACCCCACTTTTATATAGTAAAACTGGGATTTACAGGGGTATACATTATTTTTCTTATTTCTGCTCAAAACATAGATTGTGGGTACTCGATAGAACCGCCTCGCCGAGGCGGTTCTAACGAGTACCCATAATCTATGTTTTGAGCAGAAATATGAAAAATATCGGAGTTTTTTATCTGAAAATTTTCAGTTTTTGGAGGTGAATTTTTCTATATATTTGAATAGGCGTGTTTTCGTAATGCAATTCTAAAGGGAATGGAGACATTTTTAGTGACGCAAATATGATTCCGTAAGTCAAGTAGAAATAGGAGTAAATGGTCTATGGAGATAACATTTGTTATTATATATCAGATTGTTCGTCTTGGTCTGTAATCTTCAAATCCGTGAACCGAGTATCAGCTGTGAGTATTTTTATATCATTTTTGACAGTGATGAAACTTTGTGTTTGCATGCATATGCTTCTGAATACCATGCTGCTATAAACTAGAATCATTGGGAACTAAATCACTTCATAAAACTGATTGTTCGAAGAAATGAGAATCGCGTTACCGGAATGTGTTTTCCTGATTCTCCATCTGTACAATGGAATACCTATGCATGCTTTGTTAGCAGCACCAGCTTCTTTTAAGGTATAGTATACTATGGTAAAATAACCCTTATGGACAATATTAAAACATGAATATGAAAAGTTTTCATTATGAAAACACGCCTATCCAAATATATTGAAAATTTCACCACCAAAGACTGAAAGTTTTCAGACAAAAATTCTGATATTTTTCATATTTCTGCTCAAAAGATAGATTTTGGGTACTCGTTAGAACCGCCTCACCGAGGCGGTTCTAACAAGTACCCACAATTATTTTTAATCAGAAATAAGAAAAATAATGTATACCCCTATATACCCCAGTTTTACTATATAAAAGTGGGGTTTAAGGGGGTCAAAATTATATTAGGTATGTTTTCATGATGGCAAAATTTAGCATTTATTTACTAAAAAGTTTGTTATTTTTCCTTGTATAGCAATATATGGCGGCCATCTTGATTGCATTTTTAAGAAAAAAAAATATCATTTTAATTCAATGAAGCATTTAAAAAAGGTTTGATAAAGAATTGAATCTTCTTTTCTAATTGTTTTAAACAAGTTTGACACATTTTAAAGTCTTAAGGGCAACCAAAGGCTTATTTTGTAACATTTTTAATGTTGGTGACGATCTTGGACGCATCTTGAATGCCAGGTTTGCCAAGATGGCATTTTGATATATAATTATAAATGTTTTAATCCATAGGCCACTTTCTCCCATTTCTAAAGAACGTATGGAACCATATTTGCTCCACTAAACCCCGTAATCCAGCGACCATATTTCTGAGTACTTATCACCTAAATCTCAGTTGGTTTTCATGTCCATCTCGCATAACTGGTTCGAGAAACGTTTCCTAACTTTAGAATACATAAATAATGAATTTCCTGCTGAAAAGAGAAATAACAAACTATATAAAGAATTGTTGAATTGTTGACTATTAAGGTATTGGCTATGACATTGATATCCACCATTGAACACCAGTAATGAAAGAGGCGATAGCCTCGGTCGATATCAGGTCATATCTGGTGGATATCAGGTCATATCCAAGACTTCATTAGTCAATGATTGTATAATAACTAACAGCGCCAGATTAAGTAATATCAGTGGTAAAAAACATAAAGTAGTATTGTGTAATGCTAAACAAGCGAAAGTAAAAAAGATACAGCAAGGACCCTGATCAACCAACACATCAGCACTCTGTTCAGGACCATTACGAAAACAAGCCTATTCAAATATATAGAAAATTTCACCGCCAAAAAATTAAACTTTTCATATGAAAATTTGGATATTTTTTCAAATTTCTGCTCAAAACATAGATTGTGGGTACTCGTTTGAACCGCCTCGGCGAGGCGGTTCTAATGAATACCCACAATCAATCTTTTTGAGCAGAAATAAGAAAAATAATGTATACCCCTGTAAACCCCAGTTTCTACTATATAAAAGTGGTGTTTAAGGGGGTCAACATTATATAGGCATGTTTTCGTGATGTCACGCCGTAAAGATCCCGCAAGTAATAATAATAATAATAATAATAATAATAATAATAATAATAATAATAATAATAATAATAATTTAATAATGATGATGATATAGAAGTAATAGTAAAACATAAACCTACCAATGGCTGAAAATATGAAAACAACTTTCATCGTGACGGCGTGTTTGTCTCTTCTGTAAGTGAATTAGGGACGTATTTACAAGATAACAACAACCTTATCTATTTAAGCACAACTATTCGTGACTGTGCTACTTTGTGGAGGTTATCTTGAAACTTATAGATATTGCAAGTATTAGCTTTTTAAAAAAGTTAGAGGGTCGTTTAGCTTCAGCAATTGCACGTTCCTTATGCCGCACATGATGGCATATACATGTATATATATCAAGATTCATTGAACTAACTTAAATAACTCCTGAACCAGTAATTTTGCGAGTTTTGTTCACTCCGAACTGTAAAATTTACCTCTGACGTGTACACAAATAATAGGTGCCACGGACTGTTGACAGTTACTATTATCCTGTGAGATTTTCAACAGCTTGACTGCAGCAGATCACTAGATAGTGTTACAAATCTTTCCAGTTCTTTCTAACTACACCTTGGGGTCCCAAACCTAACTTACTCCAGGACTGGATGTACCAATTCTTTATAAGCTGCTCCTTTAATGTCTTCATGAATTCTCGTACATGCTGAAGCATAATTTCATTTGAGGGCGAAATCGGTATGGAAGCGAACGATCTCGTTGATTGTATACCCGAAAGAGACCATAATTGGATAAGAACATTCTATTCTATTCTATCCGTTATTAGCTGTATGACTACGATGTCAACAGTCTTAGTACTGAAGTTATTTTCGCTTAAGCTGTGTTCGGTATAATTCCCGTATTTGATGTGTGATTAGCACAATTCCTTTATATGCGGCTTGCCAGGGCGACCCGCAATAATAATTTCTACACCATTTCGTTATGTACGGTGGACCGTTGTTACAACGATAGCCTTTGTTCCCAAAGATACTGCCATTAAAATGAATTTGTTGAGGTAAAGTATCCTGAATTGCAGCAGAGCTTGTTTTATTCTTATTTCCTTCGATAAAGTATTTTTCGGATATTTGTTAGAATCGCCTTACTAAGGCGATTCTAACAAATATCCAAAATATATGCTTCTTGAAGTATTAAATGACTTACAAAAGTCTTGGATAATGGCTGCTTAACTGTCCCCTCTTGAGCGAAGGTTTCATGCCAGATAAATTACCGTTATAACGAATTTAGTCGTTGTATCGAGTGTCGGTATAAAGTGGGTCGATTGTGCATGTACTTGTGACCTGTCACAATTTAGTTTGTAATAGTGCCCTTTATATTTTCTGCCCATTGAGCCCATTAATGGGTGTTCGAAAATTTATATGATGGCCACTGATGAGGCATGATTGGCCGAAACGAGCTACTGTTGCCCAGAAAACTTGAAACCATTATGAAAACACGCCTATTCAAATATATAGAAAATTTCACCTCCAAAAACTGAAAATTTTCAGATAAAAAACTCTTATATTTTTCATATTTCTGCTCAAAACATAGATTGTGGGTACTCGTTAGAACCGCCTCGGCGAGGCGGTTCTAACGAGTACCCACAATCTATGTTTTGAGCAGATATAAGAAAAATAATGTATACCCCTGTAAACCCCAGTTTTACTTTATAAAAGTGGGGTTTAAGGAGGTCAAAATTATATAGGCATGTTTTCGTGATGTTCAGCTCTTTTTCATTTGTGTGTGTGTGTGTGTGTGTGTGTGTGTGTGTGTGTGTGTACGTTGTGTGTGTGTGTGTGTGTGTGTGTGTGTGTGTGTGTTTAGGATCACTCGTTTTAAAATCTATTTATCTTTACTTCAGCTTGTGCTAGTGCCGTGTGGCATCCGTAAAACGTCTCCTCGTACTTCTTCATAGTGTAGTTTGTATCTTCACATCCTTCAGAATGTTTTATCGTGTGCTAATATTTCCCTACTGCAAGCCATTCCGAGATGTTTGAAATTTTTATCAGGGTCACTGATTAGGCCTTATTGTCAGTGACCCAGAAAATTTGACACGTCAGTTTTGTTTTAGTTCTGTGTGTGTGTTCATTACTCTCAAGGTCTTTCCTTTTGGAATCTCTTAACACGTTTATTGCTAACGTCCCATAAAAGGACACAATGGCAAACAGTGTAGACCCAGATCAGACGCCGCAGAACGCGGCGTCTGATCAGGGTCTACACTGTTTCCATTAAATACAGGGATTTCTTTAATACATGGTAATAATAATAATAATAATAATAATAATAATAATAATAATAATAAACTAACCAGACACCCATTTTACTGAAAATGGACCGATCCAAAGTTAATTAAGGTAGAAGAATCGTGTTAAGACTTTTCTGCACCAAACAATTTTGAAACACATGAGAAAATGTACCTTGCATATTGTGCGCCCTACGACGACTTAGATCAACCTGGGCATCTCCGCTGTGCTTTGGACGCTCTGTGGATAGCAAAGAATCCAAAGCGAGTTCAGGAGGACCCTGTTAAAACGGTCTGATTTGGGTCTTCGCTGTACGCACCTCGTGGTACGTACACATTATAAGTGCATTTTCTCACGAAGCGGCTCAGTCGTTGTGTCGAAGTGAGTGAAAACATCACAATACGTTTTCTCTATATATATATCCTTAGACGCATACACCTAAGGTAAACACCGCCGATTTAACATTATTGACGTGACGTTGAATCAACGTTAAAACGAAATTGCTGCAACTTTGTATGTCATCTAGGACAATGATTTCAGAGCTGCAAAATGAGTGAAAAAATGCACCAGGGAAGTCTTTATGTGTTAAGTTATTCCTATTGGAACAAATGTGACTTAATACAGACCCATGCAAATACAAACAAATGCTGCTATAAATAGCTTTGGTTGCCACGATGTTACTATCAATAAATCTGGATTCCACGATGCTACTATAAATAGATCTCGATTTCACGATGCTCATGCGAAGTACATATGTGAAGAAATACGAAATATATCACTATAACAACACGAAAACATACCTATATAATTTTGACCCCCTTAAACCCCACTTCTATACAGTAAATCTGAGGTTTACAGGGGTATACATTATTTTTCTTATTTCTGCTAAAAAATATAGATTGTGGGTACTCGTTAGAACCGCCTCATCGAGGCGGTTCTAACGAGTATCCACAATCTATGTTTTGAGCAGAAATATGAAAAATATCTGATCTTTTTAATCTAAAAATGTTCCTTTTTCTGGTTGTAAAATTTTCAATATATTTGAATAGGTGTGTTTTCGTTATGAATATGATCTAATATGGTTTAACGGTATCTTATGTAGAGCGATGACTTTAGAACGATGCATATTCCAAGGTGTGGTAACATTATGATATAATATGCCTGTTTTCCCGACGACCCTCAACCCAGTTTTGATATAATATGCCTGTTTTCCCGACGACCCTCAACCCAGTTTTGATATAATATGCCTGTTTTTCCCGACGACCCTCAACCAAGTTTTGATATAATATGCCTGTTTTCCCGACGACCCTCAACCAAGTTTTGATATAATATGCCTGTTTTCCCGACGACCCTCAACCAAGTTTTGATATAATATGCCTGTTTTCCCGACGACCCTCAACCAAGTTTTGATATAATATGCCTGTTTTTCCCGACGAACCTCAACCAAGTTTTGCCTCTGGACCCGAGGTTATAAAACGTTTTTCATGCTCAACTCGGAAGATCTCAGTTTTTTGTTTAGAGGGCAGTGGCTAAATAACTTTCACACGAGCTCTTTTCATATGATGTTTATTGCTGTCAAAGGTCATTCGTTTTAGAATCAATTATATGGCCCGGCACTCGTTGACCGAGTCGGCCAGTTTTGGAGAGTGCATTATTTGCTTACCCGTTCTCGTTGTGTCCTCGTGATAGGTCAGTGGTGTACGTACAGAGATATTTATTGGCTAATGCTTTCATCTCGAGTAACAAGTAAACCTCTTAGCGTTTGAATTACACACCTGGTAATCTCGTAAGGGGTGGCCGCTGGTTATGCACTCAAAATCTTTACGCGAACTTCCGGACATGACTTACGAGGCATCCAAATGTCAACAAACGGATAAGTTCTCCTGATTTACTGATTTTTAGTAAATTTCAGGCATATTTTGAAAAATCGGACAATGCTATTCCCAACAACTTTCATTTCTACGTCGGAAAAGATAGGTGTGGGCTTGAAAAAACAAGCGGCTATTTTTTATTTCAATTTCACCCGTAGAAGGGTAATTCGATATCTCTGTTTTGACTTTTTTCTAGTGCAAAATGAAGGTGTTTTCAGCTATCTGGGCTATGAAATACTTATTTAACACATCAACTATGACGTACTGCAACCTACGTCCACGTTGTAATACGTGGATGTAAGGAGGCCGACTACCCGTTACGGGGGCATTAACCCTTACGGGGACAAGAAAGTCTATACATCACGAAGATCACAAAGCGATTTTACAGCAGTATAACGAATACCGAAACCCTTATATGATTTTGCTCAACTAAGAGCTTCAAATATATGCAAGCGTGGCATATCAAAACCCTGTTGACACCTGCTGCCCTGTTTCATTTGGAAAACCTTTCATAGTGTTTAATTGTTTATATGTAAATGGAATATTTTGGAACTAGTTTGGTCTGAAGTATGCTTGTTTGTAAATGCGGGGCATTCTGATAATGGCTAATGTTCCCATAAGGGATAATCAGACCTTGTAATCAGACACCTGACAGTTGGCTTTCTTGAACCGGTAAGGGTTAATAGCCCCGTAAGGGGTAGTCGGCCTCGTAAGTCCTATTCGGCACAAATATTTCAGTCCCCGGAACAAATGCTTGGGAAATTTAGCATCTTATGTATTTCAACATAGACTTGGTTGCCGTGCGTCTTATTTGATATATTAAATAGGTATGCCATAGTCCAGATTGCAGAAACTACCTTTATTTTGCACTGGAAAAAAAAGCCAAGGAAGCCCGGACTACCCATCTCCGGGTAAAACTAAAATAAAAATTAGACGCTTGTTTTTCAACGCCCACACCTATCTTTTACGACATAGAAATGAAAGTTGCTGGGAATAGCATTGTCCGAATTTTCAAAATATGTCTATGAAATTTACTAAAAATCAATAAATAAGGAGAACTTATCCGTTTGTTGACATTTGGATGTCTCGTAAGTCATGGCCGGAAGTTCGCGTAAAGATTTTGAGTGCATAACCAGCGGCTACCCCTTACGAGATTACCAGGTGTGAATTAGCAATATGGCATGACGTAAAACTTCCGAGCTTTTGATTGCAAGTCGACCGGGCGAGCCGCATATATAGGAGTTATGCTAATCACTCATCAAATACGGGAATTATACCGAATCCAGCTTAAGCGGAAGTAGCTACCAAAATTGTTGACATCAAGGCGGGTAAATACGTCATAGTCACGTGACCTAAATATTGAAAGTGACTATAAAAACTGGATAAATTTCTCGATTCAAAACAATACGTCGAAGTTTTTCATTACTTTCTTAGTTTTTATATGGCTTAGGGCATGCTCATATAAGGTAGCAAAATTCTTGTCGATTCTGAGAACATTCATATTTCACCATCTACAAGTTTAGCGACATAAAATGTGTCTTTAAATTCTTACAGTTCATACATTCTGTTAAAATGGAACGGATGTGTCATGGTTCTGAAGCACAGACCCTGAATTATTCAGTAAAATGATATCCATTATACCCATGACACACGCCACCCTTTTAACCTTTTCCGCGAAAATCGTCAGATACCCTTTACATACTCTCTTCTAGATTTCATTGATTGCGCTTCCTTCCTTTTCTAGAAACTGTTGCAGTCATATGAATTCTGTTTTGTATGTATATGTATATGGCAAGCCTGTGTGACTGCGTTTAAGTTTTACGGCCCATTCAACACTGTTACTGTCTTGTTGAGCCGGTCAGCTAACCTTATCAGTCTTTTTCTGGGTAGGCTTAGACCTCTAAGCGGTTAACCAGTACCTGTACACATAGTTTCGCCAGTAACTGAAAACTGCCCTTCTCGAATTACGGCATCACGAAAACATGCCTATATAATTTTGACCCCCTTAAACCTCACTTTTATAGAGTAAAACTGGGGTTTACAGGGGTACACACTATTTTTATTATTTTTGCTCAAAAACATAGACTATGGGTACTCGTTAGAATTGCCTCTACATTGAGTAGAAATACGAAAAAAATATCAGAATTTTTTTTTATCTGAAAATTTTCAGTTTTTGGAGATGAAATTTTCTATATATTTGAATAGGCGTGGTTTCGTAATGGAATGGGTAGAATTATCGTAGAAATGATTTCATGATCAATTTTCACAAAAGTTATGAGGCCGAGTTGGGATTCGAACTAGCACCCCCTCCCCCACCCCCCGACCTGGAGCTGCAAATTTCTAACAAGATTACTTTCAATAAATAGGTGACGTAGGTTACCCGCATTGAAGAAGAATGAATATGATACTTTTTCTATTGCACGGTCCGAACTGCGGCATTATTTTCTAATCTGTAATCGTTTTATTTTTGTGCAGACAGATTTTGGTAGGATACATGTATATTGGTTTACGCTTGAGAAAAACAGCATTTATCAGCGCCCAATCAGACAATCAGGCAAAGGACACGCATTCAGGATGAAATTGTTTCATGTGCGATGACAAATGGTAGATCTGCTCATCCTGCGCATGCGTAAGGTTTCTGTGGTGCTCAGAGCAGCTGAAAAGTTAGTACCAGGCCTTCGCTGTTCACATTAGTTTTCTCTGACTCGCAGACTACTCAAAAAGTTAACCCCTCTCACCTCTAAGTTTCTGAAATGAACCCTTCTGTCTTTGAATTTGGACGCGTCCATTGTTGCAAATAGGGGTTTCAGTCAAAACTCAAATACAGAATGGCAAATAGTAAAGATACTGATAAGACGGTTCATTATTTGGATCTGAACTGTTTGCAAAAGGATCTGTATTGATCTGCAAGGATGAAAGTGTTAACACTTAGTTTGATCAGTGCCTTCGCTGTTCGCCATCACGAAAATACGCCTATGTAATTTCGACCCCTTTTAACCCAACTTTTACAGGGGTATACATCATCATTTTTCTTATTTTGCTAAAAAACATAGAGTGTGGGTACTCGTTAGAACCGCCTCGTCGAGGCGGTTCTAAACGAGTACCCACAATCTATGTTTTGAGCAGAAATATGAAAAATATCAGAATTTTTTTATCTGAAAATTTTCCGTTTTTGGTTGTAAAATTTTCAAAATATTTGAATAAGCGTGTTTTCGTAATGATTAAGTTTCTTTACAATTATGTTGAGCTAAAAAATCTGATTAATACCCAGATTACTATGATCCCGTGTTGTTGATCTCAAGTCTTCAGTAATCGGAATGGATAGTCAAAGATGGTGGAGGTATGGGTCACGGCGTGGCAATTCTATTGTTTCAAGGCTCACCAAAGTACTGTACGTAGTGTCACAGAAGTGTTTTTTACCCAACCTTCTAGCGTTAGAGGAGAAGTTATACAGCATTTTCGATTATTACCCAGCCTACTATACGAGAAGTTATAAAGCATTTTTGACTGTCTAGCGCATTTTCATCTTTGACAAAAGCCAGCAGATTGAACAGGTGCTCAGAGAATTATCACCCGGGATGATATTTTGGACTATTTCGGGTCACGTGAGTATCTGGCAACTTTACCTGTGACAAAAGCCAGCAAGATTGATCCCGTTCTCAGAGAACTATCACCCGGGCTCATATTTTGGACTATCTCCCGCTCCCGTGATCAAATAGTTTCCAGTATTTGTTGATCATAGCGATCAAAAGAAAACAATTCCTAAAATAGTTGTATAGTATCTAAGAAAACGGGCCGTGCACTTCTACAATGGTTGATGTATCTAAAAAAACTGCTGAATGAATGAAAAGCCGTGTTATGTGAGTGTTAGCAGTGTAGCAAGCAGTTTTGTGTGTGTTAATTGCTCTCTATGACCATTCGTTTTTTGTAAAAGCTTTTACAGTAATGTTATGACAAATAGATTAGACATCACGTTCTGATCTGGAACTGCACTGCTTGCACAGGCCTGTCTGTTCGAATGCTCAGGATACAGTTGGTAATCTGCATGCGGTGAATCTGATCAGCACACTCACTATTTGCTGATATATGAGGATCCTGATCGGGGTGTGAAATTCTCTAATCAGTAAAAATGTTTGGTGTCAATCAGTTTTGCGACGTTTTTTTTTTCAATGCAAACTGTAGATTTCTACAGTTTGCGTTGAAACAAACGTCGCCTAACTGATCGACACCATTTGAAAACGTCGAAAGAACAAGAAAAAATATTTTATAATATTTAATTAATAAAACTTACACATTGAGTTTAAAAAGCACGAGCTATTTTCCTCGAGGTTTGCAAGTCTAAAGGAATGTCACGGAGTTTGCTACGACTTCCAGCGAATTGACTCCTCCGTCAGGCAGTTATAACCACGCCCACGTGATTTTCCTTAGACAAACTTTGTATTGATATACCTGAGCTTACCTGTAAAAAAGCACGTGTTGATTTGTTTGTCTAACTAAAACATTGACAATTACCTTATTAGCTATTTTGAATGGTCAGTTGCAGTTGTCAGTTAAATGGTCAAGTGACTTGACGGAGGAGTCAATTGGCAACTCGCCACATGTCGAGGAAATATGAAAAAGATGCCGCCGAATGTCTTTCGAAGTCGAACACATCTTGATATCTCGTATATTCTCGGGAAGTATCTACGAGAATTCGGACCTGTTTAAAATTCTTGTAGTCCTAGGTCTTTTCGCAGCTATCTCATCCGTACATTGTCAAACAACTGTCGCATACATTTTCTCATATTTTCACTTGTTCTCGTATGTTCTCACTGTTCCACAATAAATATCGCGTATCATGATACTGGCTGTGATATTCTGTGCCGCGATATGGCAAATTCACTGCGATTTATCTTTGAGTACTTCCCAGTAAGCATTCTACTTAAAGCTATAATGGGCCGCTTCTACTTAAAGCTATAATGGGCCGCTTCTACTTAAAGCTATAATGGGCCGCTATCGGCCCGTCAGGGTAGCTGACGGGCCGATAGCGGCCCGCTATAGATTTATGTAGAATGCTCTAGCTGGGTTGCGATAACTCTTTGACTCTCTGTGGGCCAACCTTGGGTTTAGGCCAAAAGCTCACGTGAAACTATCCCATAAATACGATAACTGTGTCGATTTACAACAATAGGTTTGACGTTAATACAAGACAGACCAACATTACTGCACGACCCGCAGAAAAGTCGACAGACCGACTATAAAGTCGACTTTCGAAGTGTGCCCTATAATGAACTTGTGTCCACCCGTCTGTCTGTCCATGCCCAGTAAAAATGCCCATGACTCTTGAACCGTGAGGAATATTTTATATTTTTCGCACACAGAATGATATAGGATCTAACCGATAGGCTTGCCAAATGCCAGTTTTCATTCCCCGAGACTAAGCCGAGGCCAAAAAAAAAAAAAAAAAAAAAAAAAAGTGAAAATGTGGAAATAGCGGTATGTCTTCAACCATCATTTATAGGATATTTTGATAAAAAGTTTGTATACACATTACTATTAACAAAATCTAGCCAAAGAAATTTCCAAATGCCATTCTTCACTGACCGAGGCAAAGCAGAGCTCAAAATTCTTTTCCGTAATCAGTTAGTAAAACTGACCATAACTATTCAACCGTAAGGAATAGTTTGATTATTCTTCGCACTGGGATTGATATTGACAAACTTACCAACTGACTTGCGAAATGCCATTTTCATTACCTGAGCCCAAGCCGAACCAAAAATGTGAGAATATGAAAATGGTCGTAAGTTTTGAACCGTACAAGATATTTTAATAAACTTTTGTATACACATTAATATCGATGATATCTAATGGTAGGAATTGACAAATGCCTTTTCCGTTGAAGGATGCGAGGTGAAAATTCTTTTTGCAGTCAGTTAGTGAAAATGGTCATAACTCTTGAGCTCTTGGAAATATTTTTATGCCCCGCCTGCCGAAGGCAGCAATGGGGCATATAGCGTTTCACCGTGATGTTACGTGCGTACGTGCGTATGTCACGTTCGTAACCAGAGTCTAACGAATGTTTAAGTTTACATTCGAAGGGGGGATGCCAATAAGGGGGTATTCTGGCACCACTACCAAATCTTTCTATTTTTGCAGGTGAACAGCCTAACATGTGTACTTTATCACGCATACCTCTGGTCGCGCAGAAGCAGGGTTGTTTTCGAGCTAGAAGTCCTTGAAAGTGGATTGGGTAATTCAACCTGGTACGGATGGCTAATTTCTTAACTAGTTTTGTCCCTTTCATATTTGTCGAAGGACCTTATTTTGTAATAAAATGGACAGAAGTGTGTTTAAAATGATGTACGGACACATTTTTATACAAAATTGCAAGTTTGGAAGATTGACTGCATTTTCTAAATATTAAGGTAATATTTTTTTTTTTTTGCCTACATATTCGCAAAATTTGAGATTGCTTGGAATATAAGAGACCAACAGCGATGAAACTTGGTCAATAGTAATATCTTTATTAGTCATAGTTGCTTTGACCTATGTTTCAAGGATCAGTGAACACGTAAATATAAAAGGGTGGGGTAATCCAGCATGATCTTATTGATATATGGTTAAATACTCAGTTTGTAACCGCCATTATTATCTTAACATGGGAAATATTTCCACGAATCACATGAGATGACCTTAAGCTTAAGCTTACTGTCAGATCCTGTCAGTTGACATTGTAATTGATTGTACATGTGTTTAGAGCGCCCGGATAGCTCAGTCGTTAATGCGTTTGGCTCGACTGGCAAAATACCGCGCAGGTTCGAATTACACCAGCCGTGGCTAGCAAACAAATATCGATTGTTGAAAAAATATTCAATTGTTCCTGCAGTCGAGAACTGCATTGGCTTTCTTCCACCAGCAGAAAGTCGGCGTGAAAAGACGTGGTTATTCAAAACTAATATAATTGTCACTGTACCTCTGATCCCGAAAGGGCGTGGCTATTCAAATCGAACATAATTGTAACTGCATCTTGGATCCTGAAAGGGCGTGGCTATTCAAAACTAATATAATTTTCACCATATCTTTGGAATCTGTGACAGATGCAGTTTCGCCAGAAAATGTATTGGGTGTGTAACTTTCGAACAAAATAGAAACATGTTTGGAGATTTCATTGTGTTGTTTATCTTCGCAGCGAATTTACAACAAGGTAAGACTGTAAAATATATACATAAAAAATGTGGAAGCGCTGTTTTAGCATTGCAACTTAGAGTAGTTCACTGATTTATTTTATTGTTAGCGATGAAATCAGTCTATATCTGGTGAATATAAACGTGGTATCAATCACTAGTGAATTGATATCGTATCATTTCACTAGTGACTGATACGATTTATATTTTCACTCCTCGATTTGACGACTTCAGTTTTCTTCATTGTTTCAGAAGCGGATGTTACCTCCACTTCAGATATTTGAATACCTCTAACTGCTTTGTTTATGAAATAAACTATCAAGTGTTGGTATGCATTTTCTTAGATAGAATATAAGGAACATTTTGGTATCAAGATTATTCTGATTTGCCGAAACTTTTTGTTTTTGTCTCTCCAGCGTTTCACATGTTAAGCACTGAACGTCGACGACATGACGTTCATGTTTTGTTTGTAACGCTAGTTTTGACGTCAGAAACGCGCATTGGCGTGACAATAAAAAAAAAAAAAAAAAAAAAAGAAGCAAATTTACTCTTTGTCACTGAATAGCATAAAAATTTTCATCTCGTGTAATGAAAACATTCAAATTTTCACTAGTGCTTCGCACTTGTGAACATACTGATGTTTTCATTACACTCGATGATAATATTTATGTTATTCACAGCAAAAGAATAAATATCCTCTGTATTCCAAGGTTCCGTCGAGATGTTTATACATTGTGTTAGACTGCGCAGATGATCTGGTCCTCCACTATTCGCTATATGCGTTTAGGTTTGTTTCGATAGGAACAAATTATGCCTCCCTTTGCGAATTTGTTTTTGTTTCGTTATGAGAGAAATTTGCTTCTGATAATATTTATATTGAACAAATGTTTGATCAGAACTTCTGATACCGAAGCATCTATTTTTTTAATCGGAATGTATCGATATCGAATGGTATTATTTCTTAAAAAGAATACGACAAACGTGATGATTTTGATTTTGACATTGTTAATTTTTCCTTTTTAGATTTTGATATTCAGATCTCCCTTGTACATGGTAGACATATCTCAGCTTATTCGGGTGCCTTCAACGGTTTTAACAATCGGAATAAAGTCCAGGGCCCAGTTGTTCAAAACTAACGATGTCGTTAGTTAACATATTGTTAAAACTTTGATCATTAAATATGGCATATACGCTAATATTTTTGCTGAAAAAAAATGTGAGTAGCTTTTGCATTTGCAAAAGCTACTCACTTTTTTTTTCAGCAAAAAATACCTGTGAATTAGATACTGTACTTACTAGGACAGTGAACATTTTGACCACTTATAAGCTCTAGAGGGCTAAACAGTGTTGCAGACTTCATTACTGCTTACGAAGAGTCTCAATAAAACCGAGACTTCCATTTTCTAATCCGGAGTGTGTTCTATGTTTCCAAAGGCAATCCTTTTGACATTTATTAATAACTTGTTCGGGCAACATAATATCTTGTTCCGACATAATATCTTGTTCGCATAAGATAAGTTACAATGGCGAGATAGTATGTCGGCTTTTTGTGCTTTTACGTCGACTTACAATGTACGGCCTAATGCTATAGCGACTTCTGTTGATAATGGTTATCACGTCTGCAGGTCATAATATTGCCCAGAAGTGCCATCAATAATGACAGCATAATGAAACACTTTTTACAATTAAAGGTTGACATTATAATTATTATTTCGACTTTCGGTCATGTTATTTAATAGGATTTGTTGAGAAGATAATGATAGTCAGACAGTGACTATGCCGGTCTATATACTTACGAGGGTGAGTCAATAAGTAACCAGCCTAACTTATTTCCAGTTGAGATCAACCCCTTCTTTTTCGATGTAATTGCCCTCTAGTGTGATGCACTTAGACTAACGGTGTTCAAGTGCCATCAGCCCAGAACTGAAAAAAAAGGTCCTTTCCTTTGACGCGCTCCTCAACTGCCGTCACGACTTCTTCATCAGACCGGAAATGAAGTCCACGGATATCTTTTTTCAAGTTTGGGAATAGGAAGAAGTCGCTAGGAGCTCAGTCAGACGAATATGCAGGATAAGGTATTAATTTATACCCGTTCCGCTCTACAGCATCCATTGCAACTTTGCAAGTTGGGGCTCTCGCGTTGTCCTGTTGCAGCAAAACACCTTTAGGAGTTTACCTCGGCATTTTTCACGGATGGCGGTTCTCAGCATAGTACACTCCAGTTATTGTACTTCTCTTGGGTAAAAAGTCCAACATGATGACGCCTTTTGCGTCCCAAAATACTGTGGCCATCACCTTGCCAACAGATGGTTGCGTATCTTGAACTTCTTTGGCCCCGGGGACCCAGGCCCTACCCACTGACGACTCTGAGCTTTATTCTCTGGCTCATAATAATGAACCCAAGTCTATCTACAGTCACCAGACGCAAAAGAAAATCATCTTTAGACTTAAAACGCTTCAACAAGGTGCTGCATACTGATGCTCTGGTTGCCATTTGCTCATCGCTAAGGGATTTGGGGACCCAATGAGCTGTTAGCTTACGCATACCTGAACGATCATGTAAGATTGTTGAAACGCTACCATGTGAAATGCCTAATGCCTGCGCTATTTCTTCCACCTAAATTCGCCTATCAGAGTATACCAGATCCCGAACTTTCTTACACATTTCTTCGTCAGTGGCATCCAGTGGGCGTCTAGACCTGGTTTCATCTTCTAAAGACGTTCTATCGCGTTTGAATTCCCCTACCCAGAATTTAACCTGAGCATAAGATGGTGCAGAAGACCCATAAACATCGGCTAACTCGCCGTGTATTTCCTTGCCTGTTTTACCTTTTAAATACAAGTACCGAATTACAGCACGGTACTCAACTTTAGATGAAAAGCATGCCTTTGCATCACTAGCCATGTTTGACATTCAATATCTTATTAAAAAGTGACTCGATACGTGTGCAATTTTGTACCCATGTATAAAAATATATTGAAACAAAGCATGAAAATCGTGACCGTCTCGGTCCATCGGAAATGGGATAGGCTGGTTACTTACTGACTCACCCTGTAAATTCGGATCGTTGTGGCATCCTAATATAGTGTATGGTGGCATAGAAATTTATATACTTATATTTTCTACCGTTTTGTTAAATGCGGACGGAGTAGAAATTCGATTTATTCCGTTTTGGTGTTTGTGTAGCTGAAAAAGTGTTTTGTATGGTTAGCCCCTTATGATCTGTTAGCCACAAAACTATTCGTTTTTACGAACTTATACGTCGCCCGTCCATCCGTATTTAACAAAAATGTCGAAACAATAATTATATAACATTTATATTTGAATGAACGTGGTTTCAATTCATGAATTCAAGAATCCTAGACTATTAATTGCCTCTACACAGCATAAAATGTCACACAAAAAAAGCTCTGCAGAAAGTTTCCTATAAATCTCACAGATATATGCAGCACATTGACGATTGAAACCGATGTTTGATTGGTTGTTTAAGACGCCAACATATTCTAGCCAATCGTAGCTAGTAGCGAATAAAGCAATTTCTTACGTTTCCCAATGTAATTTTGGCTTAAAGAAGCTAATTTTCTTTGTTCTGTCAAGGAAAGTATTGAGTTTGAGAATGAAAAAAAAAAAATGTTCTTGTTCAAAACTCGATACTATTACAGCTCATCATTGTATAAACCGAACCTAATCTCACGAAGACGTTTTGTTTTTAAGGGGTAGTTGTATTTGACAGGAACGCGCGGGGAAAGATAAGACCAACAGGAGGGCAAAGACAGCCCTGTATCGCTCAATTGATTACCAGACAAGTTTCGAGACAATTGGTCTTTCGGTTCAAATGAAGTTCAATATAGCTTTTCAAGATGGCGGCCATCTTGGATTTCCAATCAGAATGGTTTTAGCTACTTCTGATCTACAAGTCACCTCGATATTTCCAATGAAGTTTCTAGTCAACTGGACTTCTAGTTCAGAATAAGAAACTTCAAAACAGATTTCCAACATGGCTGCTAGGGCGACCGTCTTGGATTTCCAATCAAAATGATTTTAGCTATTTTTGGTCTACAAGTCACTCTGATACTTCCTATCAAGTTTCGGGTAAATTGGACTTTCTGTTCTGAAGAAGTTCAAAATAGATTTTCAAGATGGCGGCCATATTGGATTTGCGATCAGAACAAATTTAGCAATTTTTGATCTACAAGTCACTCAGATACTTCCTGCCAAGTTTCGAGTCCGTTGGCCAGGAGAAGAGGCGCTAAATAGATTTCCAAGATAGCGACCATGGCGGCCATCTTGGATTTCTGATCGCACTATTTTAGCTATTTTTTTTATTTACAAGTCCCTCTAATGCTTCCTACCAAGTTTCGAGTCAAATGGCCATTGGGTTCAAGAGAAGAAGAGAAAAATAGATTTTCAAGATGGCGGCCATGGTAGCCATCTTAAATTTCCTATCCGATGGATTTAAGCTATTTTATCTACTAGTAACCCCAATGCTACCTACCAAATTTCAAGACAATTGGCCAAAAATAAATAAATAAATTTTCATCTTGACTTTCCTATCGGAACGGTTTCAGTCATTAATGATCAACAAGTCATCCCAATGCTTCCTACCAAGTTTCAAGTCAACTGGCCTTACAGTTCAGTAGAAGAAGCCAAAAATAGATTTAAAAGATTGGGTCTTCTTCATTGCCTATATAGACGCGCCGTGTTAGAATTATGCATATATTCCATGTAATTTATTCGAAGTCTTCATGTGCCATCACGAAAACATACCTATATTATTTTGACCCCCTTAAACCCCAGTTTTATATAGTAAAACTGGGGTTTACAGGGGTATATATTATTTTTCATATTTCTGCTCAAAACATAGATTGTGGGTACTCGTTAGAACCGCCTCAACGAGGCGGTTCTAACGAGTACCCACAATCTATATTTTGAGCAGAAATTTAAAAAATATCAGCATTTTTCTCTGAAAATTTTCATTTTTTGGTGGTAAAATTTTCATTATATTTGAATAGGCATGTTTTCGTAATGGGTAAATTATTTTGGTCCATGTGTGATCTCGGACATATTATTTTGAATAATTACACTGAAGTTTAAAGATTTTGCGGTTCCCCAATTCCCTTAAAATATGGTCAAGTAACCAGTAAACCATTTTGATTGAATTATCGAATAAATGACCAATTATTATGTGAATATATACCATTTAATTTAACCGAAGCCTTCATGTGCGACAAACTATTTTGATCCCTGCCTTGTCCCGGGCATATTATCTCGAAAACTGATGCACAGACTTTCAAAGTTTGCGGTTTGAGAATTCCCTAGAATGATTTTGGTTAGCATATACCATAAAAAACTATCTGCAATTATTATTTTAGCGATACTTACAGAAATTAAGTACATGGTCATTCGCTCGAAAATTTGATACCGTCCTTTCTCCGGCCGACATAGGACTATTCAATTTGCAATATTTCCTTAATTACAGGAAATATTTCAAAATCTTGATATGTATTTGAACGAAGACTCTATAACTAATATACCTATCAAAATCATTTAATTCCATGTAGAAGAAAGGCTTTTCCTGGCTCATCAAACTTTGGTCCCATTTTTGGTTCCGTCTTTTTCCGCGCGGCCCCGTCAAATACAACTACTCTATGATGAGAATATGCTTATTTCGGGCACCGGTTGACGGACAATTGATTACAAGTCGGGCACTGGCATTATGTCAGCGGGAACTTCGCAGGAAACGCAAATATAGGAAAACAGACTGACCTCATTTATTAGTTACATGTAGCATGTACAATGCTTTGTCAAGAATTACATCTTACTGTCCTGTATCGCCACTGGAGCCAAGAACAAATTACTTATATTGTGCGAACAACATATCAAGTCCTCCGAACATAATATTATGTTGTCCGAACAAGATATTATGTTGTCCGAACCAGATGATTAAATTGTTCGGACGACTTAATATATTGTCTGAACAACTTATTTTCTTGTACGAACAGCGTATTAAGTAGTCCGATCAAGATATTATGTCGTCCGAACAACATACTTTTCTTGTTCTTACAAGATATTAAGTTGTCCGAAAAAGATATTAAGTTGTCACAACAACTTAAAAAATAAAACCAGCTTTCTCGAAGCACTAGTTATAGCACATAGTACTGTAGTTTGTGATTTGCTTAGCAACAGCGCAATAACATATGTACAGACTCAATTATGTGTAGACGCGGTCCTCCAGTTAATGAAATATAGTTATCGAAAAAATAAACATAAATGATAGAGAAGCTCGTACCCAGTCAGCATTCTACGTAAATCTATATCGGGCCGTCATCGGCCCGTCAGGGTAGCTGACGGGCCGATGACGGCCCGATGTAGATTTACGTAGAATGCTAGCTGGGTAAATACAAACAACAAGGGGAAACAAATAATAAACAGTTTGTGGTATGCAAAAAATAAAAAAAAAGAAAAAGAGAGAGAGAGAGAGAAAAAAAGTGAAAGAATCTACGATAATATGGGCACGCTCGTATGAATTCTAATATGGGTACCCTCTGGATGCCCGGGCCGATCCAAACCTCAGCAAAGCCTCGGTTCGAATCGACCCTGACATCCCTCGAGTCCATAATTACATGTATTTGATAGATAAGGACATTTTCTCACAGCATGTCCAATTTAATGTTGTTTGGGGAAATTCATCAAATTAAACACGCAACAGATAGAACAAGTACAATGAAGAGCTTGTTAACTAATACTCGGAAACGATAAGACATCCTTAGAAAGTGCTCGAAGTCAGCTGAATATTATTTCCTTTGAGGAGACAATGTTTATACGCAAAGCAAAGCTAAATATACAAAATTTCAAATAATATTTCTCCGTAGTATTTTAAGAGTATTTTAACAGATCTTTTATAGATCAGGGCCCAGTTGTTCAAAGCGTCGTTAGCTTAACGAGCTCGTTAAGGGTCATTTCGTTAACTGTTTTAGCGGATTCAATATATTTTCAGCAAAACATTTCAGCATATTTGCGTATCACCCAATGTAAATGTTAACGAATCGTTAACTAACGACGTCGTTAGCTTTGAACAACTGGGCCCAGATGTATTGAGAACAGTGTGAACAATTCACAACTAAATTTAAGATCAGTGTAGAATCAGAATGTTCATATACCTAAGCAACAAACAAATTTGTTTAAAAATTTTTTTTCCCTATTCCGGACCTTAAGTTTGGAACAGTATAGGTATGAAAAACGCAAACACTTTTGATGCATTTACTAGCATTTGTATAAAACGGTGAAGTATGAAAATACTAGTGTTTGGAATCGGCCAGAATTTCATAGTCAGTCATCGGTTTTGTAAAACCGACTATTCATCGATTAGTAATCGACTTGTAGAAATACATTCATTCTTAATTTAGCCCTTTTCCAGGTACTGATTCTTAGCTCCAGATCGAAAAGATGGTATTCAGATAAAATTTGTCTTATTTCTCAATGAAAACTTTTGTTGTGGGTATTCATTAGAAGCGCCTCGCGGAGACGCTTCTAATGAATACCCGCAGTATATGTTTTCATGGAGAAATAAGAAAAATATCAGTACTTTTCAGTTGAAACAAGTGTCTTATTTAAATCTATTTTATCACATTTCTTAGCCTTTATTGACCACAAATCTAGACTGACCCAAACGGACAGCTTTAAATTTTATTTCTTTATACATGTATCTTGCCTATTAAAATAAAAAGTGAGAACAATATGTTTCTAAAAATAGAATTTTCCGATTAGTCGACTATAATTCTTTTTTCGATCATCAGACACAAGAGGCAAAAGTGACTGGTGATCCATTATAATCGATCATCAGTTGCAACAATAGAAAATACAGCTTTAACTGGATAAATTCTAACTTTACTGATACCTCCATTACCAGTCGATGTATAACTTTAAATTACATAATTGTATATTTCGATGTGCATCCGTAATGCATTTTAACAATTTGCTAATTGCTTGATACTGTATTGTTTACATATATAATATTTCGTCCAACTGAGTCATCCTTGTTTTTACCGACTGAGTACAGAAATGAATGCTGATTTCGACTTTACCTCGATCAATGAAAATTATCTGGCAATTCCTTTGGCTAGATCTTGTCCATATTTATGCGTATATACAATTTTATCAAAATATATATAAAAATACGGTTGAAGATATATGGCCGTTTCCATATTTTCACAATTTTGGATTCTCCTAAACCTCGGGCAATGAAAAATGACATTTGGCAAGCCCATTTGCGAGAGCTTGTCGGTGTCAATCTCTGTACGAAAAAAAACAAACAAACAATTCCTCATGGTTTAAGGATTATGACCATTTTCTCAATTTTCTGGGTATTCCCTAACCCCTTTTGTGCTAAGGTCCTTTCTTCATGGCGTGTCATATTTATTGACAATGTGGTCATGAAATACGAACAGGTGATTCATCCATTTTCTTGTTTTCAGCGGAAAGGAGATACATTCAGTGAGGAAGGTGTTAAAATGGTTTCAACTTCTTACTGAAAAGGGGTGTACTCCAAAAAGGAAAGAATTTGCTCTCATAGGGAGCAAATTCATTCCTTTTTGGATTAGACCACTTTTAGAAGGTGCTTGATTAGCAGGAAAGCACACAGGACGTCATAAAATTGTCTCCCGTAAAAAAATAGCGGAATATAATCCAAAGGTATCAAGTCCTTTTAAAAGTAATCTAGCGGAATGATACGGATTATTGTTTATTTCAGGACATTTATTTGTAGTTTTATTGAGTTAAACTTATTTAATTTCACGAAATATGCATGAGTACAAATACAATACTGCGACATTATGAGTAATAACGGATCAGCACGAATGCAGTGAGACGTATTTAGTTCTTCTCGTTAATTTGTTGTATTGAATTTGGGGATAACAGGCAGTTTACAATCTAATAAAATGAAAACTGAAATCCAATAAAACCTTCAAATTGAAGAATATTCTAGATATATTATAGTATGCGCCTCCATTATTGGTCTTAGAATAGAAAGGTATTGGTCCTATTTCAAATGCCATTACGTTAATAAGATTAGGTAATGGTACCAACATGTTCCTCTATAACACGACTGCTTATCTCCACATGCGCAACACCGTTTTGTGAAAACAAATTCCTAAGGAGGTCTGCCGGAGGTGGTTGCGGAGGGTCAATTTAGGTAACATTGAAGGTGGGTGTCAGTTGAAATAAGGCTGAAATTTTGGCACGATCATCAATATCTTAAATATTGGGGTGTAATTCAACCTCTTATTTAGTCTCCCATATAATCAGACCGGAATTGTAGTCTTTTAAGCAAATACGGAACAATGATCCATCTCTCGTTAGTAATTAAAGACCAGTATCTCTCTTAAGCACAATAGGTAAGGTTATGGAAAAGATAATACATAAGCAAATGTTCAATTTTTTAAGGATAATCAAATCATAACATGTTTCCAATCAGGATTTGTACCTGGAGACTCAACCGTCAATCAGTTGGTCGATTTTACAATATCTTTTATAAGTCTTTAGACGAGGGCAAAGAGCAGTCTTTTTAGACATAAGTAAAGCCTTTGATCGTGTATGGCATAAAGGTCTGCTATTTAGGTTGAAACAAGATGGTATAAATTCAACCCTTCTTCAGTGGTTATCCAATTATCTTTCAGACAGAAAGCAGAGAGTACCCATTCCAGCTGGAAGCTCTAGCTGGTTACCATCAAGGGAGGTGTCCCACAAGATTCCATTTTAGGACCTTTATTGTTCTTAATTTACATTAATAGTTCTAAACGTTAATTCAACTGTTCGACTATTTGCAGACGATACCAGTCTATATCTTATTGTAGATAATCCAGCTGATGCTGCTAGATGTTTAAACTCAGATTTAGAACATATGTACCAATGGGCTGAAAGCTAGTTGGTAAAATTTAATGCAAAAAAAGTCTGAAGCTCTTCTTATTTCAAGGAAAACAAATAGACCTTTATACCCCCAACTCTCAATGAATAATGAACTAATTAAAGAGGTCTCTTATCATAAACATTTAGGTATATTTCTTTCCAGTGATGGAACATGGCATGAACATATTAATAGCATTACAAGTAAAGCTTGGTTAAGGGTAAACTTAATGCGTAAGCTTACATTTCTTCTAGATAGAAGGTCATTGGAAATTATATACATATCTTTCATACGACCACTTTTGGAGTATGCGGATGTCGTGTGGGACAATTGCACATTATACGAAGTTAATGGACTTGAAAAGATACAATTGGAAGCAGCCCGTATTATAATAGTAACTGGAACTATCAAACTTGTATTCTTGGAAATGTCAGACGTTCTAAACATAAATTGTGTTTGTTTTACAAAATGAGTAATAACATTTCTCCTGAGTATCTATCTTCGTTAGTTCCACAACCTGTTGAAAGTACTACCCATTACGGTTTCAGGGACGCTTCTAATATACGCCAACCACTAGCGAGAACGCAGCTATACTATAAATCGTTTCTTCCTACTGCCATAGCATTATGGAATGATCTTTCCCCTGAAACAAGAGACGCGCATACTTTTACGAGTTTCAAGTATCAAATAAAAAAGAACATTCAGAAACCATCTCGATATTTTACAGTTGGTGATCGATTTGCTCAAATACAGCACACACGTCTTAGAACTTTTTGTAGTTCTTTGAACCATCACTTGTTTTCCAAAAATATAATAAACGACCCAAATTGTCAATGTGGTTCAGTTGAAACTACCAAGCACTACATTTTAGAATGCCAGAGATATAGTCAACTACGTCAAGAAATGTTAAATGAGATATCAAAATACTGTACGCCTAGTTCCGATTGTTTACAATTTGGAGACGACCATTTAAATCACAGTTGTAATTCTGATGTTTTTCTGGCTGTACAGAAATTTATATTTAAAGCAAACGTTTAATTCTTGAGAAACTCTCTCTCTCTCTCTCTCTCTCTCTCTCTCTCTCTTCGTTATATGTACATGTATATTGGTTTGAACTCACATTTGGAAACATCACTAATAGTTATTTCTTTGTAAATGTCACCTGTTGATTGTAATTTATGTTATATTGGGAAACAGATTCGTATAAGCCTTTTGGCTTCTTTCTGAATCCCATCACTTATTGTCAGTATTGTATGAATATATGTAGAATTTATTCGAATAAATATGTTTAAACCAAGTGTGGGGGCTTGTTAGTATTTCTGCCATTCGCGGTTTACCTCATCCTCTTCTAATTCTCTCTTTCCTGTCGTGTACTTATAAAACACAATATGAAACAGAAGCCTAAGAGACACGGTGTTTGAATGGCGCGACCAAAATGTCCTCAAATATATATGCGTTTATTTTTTAATTATCTATTTACAATTTATTTCAGCATTTGCACTCGTTTAAGCATGCTCACAGTCGCACTAAATAAGACGCATATAGCCCCTAAAGGTATTTTGTACCTGCTTAGGCAGTTCTGTATAGTGTACACAGAAAAATGATCTGAATTCATATTTATGGTTGACTGAACAACACTCTTGCCCTTCAACCTTGAGGTGAAACTGGCAAAAGCGGGGCTTATCAAGATAGTCTTTTGCGTCTAAACCAGAAAAACCGAAAATTATCAACTAATTGGAAGAAACTGTATAAATGGTAGGAAGCTGGAACCTTTTGGAGAAGTTTGCGCCGATCCTCCAGGACAACTTTTCGCTGGACATGTTTTTCTAAAATAACAAATTAAAAAAACTATTGCCGAAAATCAAGCGAAAAATATATATAAAAAAATAGGAAGGCGCATTTTCGAGATATTTTGCTTAAAGGTTAAAATGCTGAATTTTTCAAAAGGCCATAACTCAAGAAAACAACTGTGAGGATTTCTTAAAAAATTAATCTACTTATCATTTCCTATCAGCCTATTACGAATAAGTTTAAAGGCAACAGTTTTTAAGATATCTTGCTTACAAGGTTAAATTGCCATATTAAAGGGTTGTAATTCAAGAAAAATAAAATATTTGAGAAATTAATAAGGTTATCTACCAATCATTCCCTATCAGCCTATCAAGTTTCAAGGCAACAGCTCAAATAGTTATCAAGAAAGATATCTTGCTTACAAGGTTAAAATGCCGAAGTTTTCAAAGGTGCATAACTCAGAATAAAGTTTTCAGATTTTTTCAAAAGTTAATTAGGTCACCTACCTATCATTCTATATCAGCACGTAGAGTTATAATGTAATAACTCGAATAGTGTGAGATATTTTGCTTACAAGATTTCATTGATTTTTTTTCATTGGGGCACAACTCAAGAAAGGGACATAACCTTGATAAGAAAAAAATGTACGGGTCGGCTATATTTTCATGAGAAATCGATATATAAAATAAAAAAAAAAAACAAAACAAAAGCCTGGGCGATGCAAAAGCTACGCTATGCTTAAAAAAGGATGACTAAGAGACGAACGAACAGACGAACGAACAAGCCCAAAGCAATATGCCCTACCAACATTTTTTTAATGTTGGGGGCAAAATGAAACAGTCTTAAGTCCTTGATCATGACCAGTTTCCCAGCTTACACTCATTAGACCCATCATTATATCAGTGCTTTGATTATAACCAACAAACGTCTGCATGCGCATCGTATGAGGCTGATATTTTTCAGGGTTGTCTCAACCATGTGGTGGCAATTTGACAGGCTTATCGGGTAGCATAAGATCGCCAGATGTGGACAAAACCGGCGAATACGACCCAATTGTATATTGTGAATGGACAATTTTTGCCGATGAGAATAAAATAATTGAGCTACACTTTCACGAGACGGGGACCCAATATACGGCTGAGTGTACTTCGGATTATATAGAAGTAAGATTATATATATTCTGATATGGAAATCATTACGAACACATGCCTGTTCAAATATACTGAAAATTTTACCACCAAAAAAAAAATGAAAATTTTCAGATAAAATTCTGGTAATTTTTATATTTCTGCTCAAAACATAGATTGTGGGTACTCGTTAGAACCGCCTCGGCGAGGCGGTTCTAAGGAGTACCCACAATGTATGTTTTGAGCATAAATAAGAAAAAATAATGTATATCCCTGTAAACACAGTTTTACTATATAAAAGTGGGGTTTAAAGGGGCGAGGGTCAAAATTATATAGGCATGTTTTCGTAATCTATATTCTAGGTAGTATACATTTATTAATTGGGCCTCGTCAAGCAGAAAAGTGTCTTCAAACATGCGCAAAATGCGCAGATTCAGATTATCCTGCGCAAGCGAAAAGCATCATCCGGGCCTTTTCTCTTAATTCATACATTCTGTAGTATCTAATGATTCTGTTGGCGGACAGTGATGGCCCTGATGAGACTGCGCGATTCAATTTAATCCTGCATATTTTTACCCGAGGCAGTATTCAGTAGAACGAAATTTCATTACGAAAACATGCCTATTCAACTATACTGAAATTTTTACCACCAAAAAATGAAAATTTTCAGTTAAAAATTCTGATATTTTTTCATATTTCTGCTCAAAACATAGATTGTGGGTACTCGTTAGAACCGCCTCGGCGAGGCGGTTCTAACGAGTATCCACAATCTATGTTTTTGAGCAGATATAAGAAAAATAATTTATACCCCTGTAAACCCCAGTTTTACAATACAAAAGTAGGGTTTAAGGGGGTCAACATTATATAGGCGTGTTTTCGTGATGTCACTGTAATTTACATTTTAAGAAGCCTTGTCTTGTTCATTCATTTTAAACATTTCGACCTAAGGCCTTCTTCAGTAGAAACGAAATTTGTGCATTTTTATTATTTCGACCTTAGGGCTTCTTCGGTTAAAACTAAATACAGTAATATTTACATATTAAGAAACCATGACCAGATTTGGTTTCTTAACCTCTTCACCCCTGAGTTTCTGTAGTTGATTCTCCTTTCTTTCAGTTGGAACATATCCATTGTTGCAAATAAGGGTGTCAATCGCATTACGAAAACACGTCTATTCAAATATATAGAAAATTTCACTTCCAAAAACTGAAAATTTTCGGATAAAAAAAACTATTTCTACTCAAAACATTGATTCTGGGTAGTTGTTAGAACCGCCTCGCCGAGTTCTAACGAGTACCTACAATCTATGTTTTGACCAGAAATAAAAAATAATGCACACCCCTGTAAACCACAGTTTTACTATATAAAAGAAGGTTTTCAGGGGGGTCAAAATTATATAAGCATTTTTGTGATGAAAATTCAAAAACGGAATGACAAACAGAGTTGGTCCTAATTAGGATCTATACAAATTCAAAGGTATATGCTCTACAGGGATTAAAGAGTTGATATGTAAATACTCGTACCACGTATTTCGTTTTTTAACTGAACACGGACCGTTGACCGAAATATTTAAAAAGAATGTATAAGACATGGTTTCTAAAATGTAAATAACAGTTTACAGAAAACCCTTTTTATACCGACACTCGATACAACGACAAAATTCGTTATAATGACAATATGACTATCACGGAACTTTCGCTTAAGAGGTAAAAAAATTGTCAGAAAATATGTAATAATATTGTATTTAATACTTTAAAGAAACATATTTTTTTTGATATTTGTTAAAGTCGCCTCATTGAGGCTATTCTAACAAATATCTAAAACATGTTCAATGAGGAAATAAGAACAAAACAAGACCTTTCTTACATATCAATCTGCTCATTAAGTATTCTGTACAACAGCAATTTCATTTTAATGGCAACATGTTTTGGAACAAATGCTGATGTTGTAACGAGGGTTCCCTGTATTTTGTTTTTATTTAAGGAGGCCTTAGGACACAATTATTTAAAACGAGTCAATACATACAGTAAACCCTCGTTACAACGACAACATTTCTTCCTAAAGATGTTGCCATTAAAATGAATTTACTGTTGTAAAGAATTCTTTATAAGCTACATGATGGTGCAATAAAACCCTGATATATTCTTATTTCCTCACAGAACATATGTCTTGGATATTTATTAAAATAGCGTCGAGAGTCAAGTTAAACAAATATCCAATATATGTTTCTTTCAGTATTAAAAAAAATATTGAATACATTCTGATTTTATTTCGTCATTTGAACAAAGGTTTTGGGCCTGTCAGATTGCCATTGTACATGTAATGAATTTCGTCGATGTACCGAGTGTCGGTATTAAGAGGGCTGATAATTTTAATTGTTACTGTGGCAGGATGTACCGCTTCAGAACCGCTTTCTGAAGCGGTGATAATAAGTAGTGAGCGACGACATATGTTTAAATGGTACCGCTTTCTGAAGCGGGGATAATAAGTAGTGAGCGTCGACATATGTTTAAATTGTACCGCTTTCTGAAGCGGTGATAATAAGTAGTGAGCGTCGACATATGTTTAAATTGTTACTGTAGCAGTATGTACCGCTTTCTGAAGCGGCGATAATAAGTAGTGAGCGTCGACATATGTTTAAATTGTTACTGTGGCAAGATATACTGCTTTCTGAAGCGATGATAATAAGTAGTGAGTGTCGACACATGTTTAAATTGTTACTGTGGCAGGATATACCGCTTTCTGAAGCGTTGATAATAAGTAGTGAGCGTCGACATATGTTTAAATTGTTACTGTGGCAGGATATACCGCTTTCTGAAGCGATGATAATAAGTAGTGAGCGTCGACATATGTTTAAATTGTTACTGTGGCAGGATGTACCGCTTTCTGAAGCGGTGATAATAAGTAGTGAGCGTTGACATATGATTAAATTGTACCGCTTTCTGAAGCGGTGATAATAAGTAGTGAGCGTCGACATATGTTTAAATTGTTACTGTGGCAGGATGTAGCGCTTTCTGAAGCGGTGATAATAAGTAGTGAGCGTCGACATATGATTAAATTTTACCGCTTTCTGAAGCGGTGATAATAAGTAGTGAGCGTCGACATATGTTTAAAATGGTACTGTGGCAGGATGTACCGCTTTCTGAAGCGGTGATAATAAGTAGTGAGCGTCGACATATGATTAAATTGTACCGCTTTCTGAAGCGGTGATAATAAGTAGTGAGCGTCGACATATGTTTAAATTTTTACTATGGCAGGATGTACCGCTTTCTGAAGCGTTGATAATAAGTAGTGAGCGTCGACATATGTTTAAATTTTTACTGTGGCAGGATGTACCGCTTTCTGAAGCGGTGATAATAAGTAGTGAGCGTCGACATATGTTTAAATTTTTACTGTGGCAGGATGTACCGCTTTCTGAAGCGTTGATAATAAGTAGTGAGCGTTGACATATGTTTAAAATTTTACTGTGGCAGGATGTACCGCTTTCTGAAGCGTTGATAATAAGTAGTGAGCGTCGACATATGTTTAAATTTTTACTGTGGCAGGATGTACCGCTTTCTGAAGCGTTGATAATAAGTAGTGAGCGTCGACATATGTTTAAATTTTTACTGTGGCAGGATGTACCGCTTTCTGAAGCGTTGATAATAAGTAGTGAGCGTCGACATATGTTTAAATTTTTACTGTGGCAGGATGTACCGCTTTCTGAAGCGTTGATAATAAGTAGTGAGCGTCGACATATGTTTAAATTTTTACTGTGGCAGGATGTACCGCTTTCTGAAGCGTTGATAATAAGTAGTGAGCGTCGACATATGTTTAAATTTTTACTGTGGCAGGATGTACCGCTTTCTGAAGCGTTGATAATAAGTAGTGAGTGTCGACATATGTTTAAATTGTTACTGTGGCAGGATGTACCGCTTTCTGAAGCGTTGATAATAAGTAGTGAGTGTCGACATATGTTTAAATTGTTACTGTGGCAGGATGTACCGCTTTCTGAAGCGTTGATAATAAGTAGTGAGTGTCGACATATGTTTAAATTGTTACTGTTGCAAGGTGTACCACTTACTGAAGCGTTGATAACAAGCAATGAGTGTCGAGCTATTTTATTTGTAGCGGCTAAAAATGTACCGTTTTTTGAAACGCTGGAGACAAGTTATGTGGGTCGAGAGGTTTTAATTGTTACTGTGGCAAGGTATACCGTTTTCGGAGGCGATGACGACAAGTACTGAGGGTCGAGATGTTAAAATGTTCTTGTGGCAAGGTCAACCACTTTTTGAAGCACTGGTGGCAAGTAATGAGGATTGAGATGGTTTACTTATTGATGTGGCAAGGTGTACCGCTTTTTGAAGCGCTGATGACAATTAATGGGGATCTGAATAGTTGAGGGGATCTTTAATAATCTTATCAGTAATAAAGCAGGTTTGATTTTGTCTTTAAAATGGGTGTTTCTTTAAACTTTTACATTATTTTATTTTTTTTCCGAGTTTTCTAGACATTTGAGCATAGATCTACCTTTATAATATCAGAATCAGTGAAATGTCAGTATCAGTGTAATGTCACTACTTGTATAATATCTGTATCAGTATATTGTCAGTGCCATATTAATTATTGTCAGTTTCAGTATAATGTCAGTGTCAGTTGTAAGTGAAATGTCAGGATAAATGTAGTGTCAGTACCAGTATAATACCAGTATCAATATAATGTTAGTACTGGTATAATTAGTATAATACTTAGTTTAAGTATAATATCAGTATCGATTAAATGTCGTTATTAGTAAAGTGCCAGTATAAGTATAATGTCAGCATCAGTATACTGTCTGTATCAGTGTAATGCCAGTATAAATAGATTTTGGCCAGTCAGTATAATGTCTGTATTAGTGAAAAGTCAGTATCAGTGTAATGTCAGTATCAATATAATGTCAGAGTCAGTATCAATGTATTGTCAGTATAAGTATTATGCTACTATCAGAACAATGCTAGTATAAGTATAATGTCAGTATAAATATAATGTCAGAATAAGTATAATGCCAGTGTCAATACAATGTTTATATCAGTATTATGTCAGTATATCAGTACAATGTTACGAGTATCAGTATAATGTCAGTATCAATGTAATGTCACTATCAGTACAATGTTAGTATTGTATCACTATAATGTCAGTATAAATGTAATGTCAGTCAGTATACTGTCTGTATCGGTGTTATATTAAAATCAGTACAATGTCACTATCATTACTATGTTAGTATCAGTATAATGTCAGTGTCAGTGTAATGCCAGAGTCCGTACAATGCTAGTATCATTATATCATCAGTATCAGTGAAATGTCAGTATCAGTATAATGCCATTAGCAATGTGACGTTAGTATCAGTATAAATTTCAGCATCAGTATAATGTCAGTTTATTAAAATATCAGTATCAATGCAATATCAGAAATGTCTATATCTGTATGAGGCGAGTTTGAGTAAAATGTCAGTACCATTATAATGTCAGTGTCTTTATAATGTCAGTATCGATATAATGTCAGTATCAGTATAATATCAATGTCAGTAAAATGTCAATATTAGTGTACTACCATTATCAGTATAATGTTAGTACCGTTATAATGTCAGTATTAGCATAATTTCAGTACCAGTATAATGTCAGTATCAGTATAATGCCAGTATCAGTGTATTGCCAATATCAGTATGATGTCAGTATCATTATAATGTCAGTGTCAGTATACTGTCTGTATCATTATAATGTCAGTGTCAGTATAATTCAGTATCAATGCAATGCAAGTATCAGTTTCATATCGGTATCATAATGTCAGTATCAGTAAAATGTCAGTATCATTATAATATCAGAGTGTAGAATGTCAGTATCAATATAATGTCTATCATTATAAAGTCAGTATCAGTGAAAGGTCAGTGTCAGTATAATGTCAGTATCAGTGTAATGCTTGTATCGGTGTGATGTCAGTATCTGTATAATTTCAGTATCAGTATAATGTAAGTGTTAGTTTTCTGTCAGTGTTGGTATAATGCCAGTATCAGTGTAATATCAGTATAAATATTATGTCAGTATCAGTATTATGTCAATATTAGCAGAATGTCAGTGTCAAAATAATGTTAATATAGTGTCAGTTTAATTTCAGCATCAGTATTATATCAATATCAGTGTAAACTCAATACAGACAACTCTCTTTATATCGACACTTGATAAAACGACAGATTCGTTATATTGACAACTTGACTGTCGCGATGTTTTGCATATATGTTCGAATCACCAAAAAAAAAAAAAAACAACAAAAAAAAAAAAACAAAAAACAAAAACAAAAAAAAAAAACAACAACAACGACAAAAAAAAAACAACAAAAAACAAAACAAAAAAAAAAAACAAAAAAAACAACAACAACAACACGAGACCTTAGATAGAACCAGACGAAATCTAAACGAAATTGGAGTTCATCACGAAAACAAGCCTACATAATTTTGATCCCCTTAAGCACCACTTTTATATAGTAAAACTGGGATTTACAGGGGTATACATTATTTTTCTTATTTCTGCTAAAAACATAGATTGTGAGTACTCATTAGAAGCGTCTCGCCGAGGCGGTTCTAACGAGTACCTACAATCTATGTTTTGAGCAGAAATATGAAAAATATCAGAATTTTTTATCTGAATATTTTCAGTTTTTGGAGGTGAAATTTTCTATATATTTAAATAGGCGTGTTTTCGTAATGTACAGGGATACAAGTGTTGTAGTGGTTTGGAGCGTAGTGGTTTGGAGGCTGGTCAAACTTGGGACTGTGATGGCTTTATCCTAAATGTTTCAGGAGCTTCGAGCGCAATGATGTATGCTTTGAACGTCTGACAGAAGTAAATTACTCGATAATTCGCTACTACTTGACAATTGACAGCAAGCAAATTACTCGATAATTCGCTACTACTTGACAATTGGCAGCAAGCAAATTCTCGATAATTCGCTACTACCTGACTTTCGTCCAAGGGTGATACATATATTTTCCTCCGTATATATGTATAGGTATATATTGAATTACCATTGGTAATCTAGAATTAAAACACAGCTTTTCAATTTCGGGGTTTTTCCATTACGGGATGTACATTACGGGATTTTCTCTCATGTAAAATGAAGTCCGCGTTTTCTATACTTTAGAATATGGTAAAACTCTGGGTCCCTTCTGTGCGAGTATGAGATCGTCCTGGAAGGTGCTGTAAATGTGCTTGCATGTTGATGTGTCATGATGTTATTCTTTCTTTCTGTCCCTGTTTCCACGATAGAATATTGCCGACCAGGCGCGATCCCGCGACCTCCTGATCCGATCATTAGTCGGATGTGCCACCGAGGCCGGCTGAAAAACGTAAATAAACTTGTTTATATAAAGAATTACAGACAAGCCTCTTTACACCGACACTCGATACAACGACAAAATTCGTTATAATGACAATTTGACTGTAACGAAACCTTCGCTTAAGAGGTAACAATTAGAGACAAATTATGCAAAAATTATGCAAAAAATATTGTATTTAATACTTTAAAGAAACATATGTTTTGGATATTTGTTTGAATTGCCTCAGCGAGGCAATTCTAACAAATATCCAAAACATACGTTCTAAGAGGAAATAACAACAAAACAAGACCTTTCTTACATATTAACCTGCTCAATTAAGTATACTGTACAACACCAAATTCATTTTAATGGCAACATCTTTGGAAACAAATGCTGTCGTTATAACGAGGGTTCACTGTATATAATGTAAAGTCTGGAAATGCTTTGCTACTTACCTTGGTCCAGTGGACACGGAGTTCTATATACCGGTAATCTTTTATACACTTCAGTATTTTTTTTCCGATAACACATGTCTAGGAGGATACTACGGTTTGAATCTAACCCCTGTTCAACGAGCGACGAATAAACTGCTGTATTCCACTCGGAGTCTGTATAAATAGAGATTATTATGTGTCAGTTTTCCTATTATACCCAATATCAACCCGAGATACCCATATGGATGTCTCGGGTTGATACTGGGTATGATATAAAAATTGCCATATCATAATCTATTTATCATATAGTTTCTTAATGACACATTTACCATGCTCGAATGATATTTAAGGTGATAACACCGAGTGTCCGATCAGATGGCATTGTCCGATCAGATGGCATTGTTAACGAAAGACAATACAAGAAGATTGATAACTTTAGCAACAACGTATAATAGAACAGAATATCTAAAACGTCCGAGTGCTTCGAATGCGGTGATACGTTTTTTCCCTTTGGAGAATACGCAGGCGATATGGCTTTTTCTCTCCCTTGTGAGTGATACAGGTTTTGGCTTATTTTAGCCTGATGCAGTCTTCTACTGTGCTTTCGACATCTTTCAGAAAGTCGTTTTTTTTTGCTTGGCGCTTTACATAGAAGAAGTAAATTTTCAAATATTTGTCATGATTGAACGCAAAACCATTTGTCCCTTTGCACTAAAAGTTTATTCTAGTCACGTTTTTTCTTTCTTTTTTTTTTTAATCAAATATTTTCACTTTTTCCCATACTAAAAATGAGTGCAAATTATACAGAAATCTTTAGGGTAGGTAACTTGGATGCAGATTTTCAACAATTTCCGCTTGTTCAATTTTTTCTGACATTTTCACAATATTGTTATGAAACATCAATAATTTAAATTCAGCATAATAAAGTAAAAAAATATTTTCTTAAACAAAAATTACCTCCCCCCACCCCCACACCCCCCCCCCAAAAAAAAAAAAAAAAAAAAAAATCAATAATCAATATACTATAGAAACTGCATAGGTCAGACTAATTTTTGGAAAACATTCACAAAATTCGTAAATAATCTGTTTAAAGTTAAAGACCTAAATTAGCTGAGATAATTGATGCAAATTTTATCAAAATCGGTTGAAAATTAAGAAAGTTATGAGTATTTGAAGATTTCGAATAAGACTGTCATGGGGGCCGCCATTGTTGTAAGTTTGTGACGTCATTTGCTCCTATTTAAATATACATAAACTGGATAACTCACACACGCAAAAATATCAAATGCTTTCTTTCTGCATATGTCTTCTTTGGTGTATTAGCAACTTATTTTTCCTAAAATTGCATTGTTTTCTGTCTAACAGAAAGTTTTATTCACATTTTTGTAATTTTCAGTCCCTCATTAAATATTCAAAAATGGCGGCGCCCATGTCAAAAATTACAGAAGCTGAAAACTCCAATAACTTCCTCATTTCTTGATGGAATTTGATAAAACTTGCACCAAAATGTTCAGTTTGTAAATATCTTGATCATCAGATATATTTTTTTTATTTTGTGAGTGTTTTCCTTTAATTTTAGGGTAAATATTTTAGAACAAAACACAGAAATGGTTTCTCATAAAATCTGGACAATCTGATCAAAATGTTTTCATTTAGAATCAAACGCCAGGCAAAAAACGTCTTTCCGAGTGATGTCGAAAGGAGAGTAGCAAAACAATCATGATACGAGCATGAAACTTGTGTCTGTATCGCATATATAAAGAGTACATAATTTTTAGTAGATATATGACTATCTTTTTTTTACACTATAGGTTCTCTCCGATAACACGTCTCTGAAGAGATACTGCGGTTTGGATCTGCCACCTGTTGAACGTGCGAGGAATAAAATGACTGTTATTTTCCGTTCGGATGTGTCGAACAATCTCTATAGATTCTATGCGACCTACTTTCAGCAGGAAGGTATAAGAACATGACCAGATGCGAAATATCGGTGGTGCTTTGCTATTCATTACGAAAACATGCCTATTCAAATATACTGAAAAATTTACCACCAAAAAACGAAAATTTTCAGATAAAAAAATTCCCATATTTTTTCATATTTCTGCTCCAAACATAGATTGTGGGTACTCGTTAGAACCGCCTCGCCGAGGCGGTTCTAACGAGTACCAACAATCTATGTTTTGAACAGAAATAAGAAAAATAATGTACACCCCTGTAAACCCAAGTTTTACTATGTAAAAGTGGGGTTTGACGGGGTCAAAATTATACAGGCATGTTTTCGTGATGTATTATTTCTTAATTCTTATTTCCCACTTCCAATATTTTTATTACATTATATAATGATAATATTGTGCAAATAAAAGTAGGATGTCGGAAGTAGGAAGTGGGGTGTTAGATGTTGGAAATCGGAAGAAAGTTGTGAGAAGTCAAACGTGGAAAGTCTGAAGTAATAAGTGATATGACATAAGTAGGAAGTAAGGAGTCGGTAGTATAACGTCAGACAAAGAAAGTAGGAAGTAAGAAATAAGAGTAAGAACTCAGAAGTAAGATTTCAGAAGAAAGTATTCCTACTTCCAACATCTTACTTTCCACTTTCTTCCTATGACTTCCCACTTCACACATTCGACTTCTCACTTCCTACTTTACTTTTTGATTTCTGCTCTCCTTTTTACTTCTCACTTACTATCCATATTTATGGCTTCTGATATTCTGAATTTCCACTTTCATTGCTTCTTGATACAGTCGAACCTCAATGGCTCGAACATCTTTGGGACCATGGAAATTCGTTCGAGACATGGGTAGTTCGAGCCACTAAGGGTTAATCATGGCACCAGTTCAGGAAGCAAATAGCGATAATTTAGGGAAATCTTTTAGATTTTCTACACAGTGATTGTATGTTGAGAGTACTCATGAGAATCGCCTCGATGCGGCGATTCTAATGAGTACAGACAACTTACAATTTCACGATAAAATAAGAAAATTTCCTTAAATATTTGTTTTCTTGAGCTATCAGAAGAATTTCGTAGGGACTCAAAAACGAGTTCGAATTAGCCATGGTAAACGAGCCATCGGTGTTCGAGCTATCGAGGTTCGACCGTAGTACATACCAATAAATATACACACACGCACACAAACATGCATATCCGGGTGACATGTCCGTACTTTTCTTACTTTTCATTTTACAGTCATATTAATTTAAAATCTAGACTCGGGTACAAAAAAAAAAAAAAAAAAAAAAAAAAAAAAATACGAATCAAATCGGGGACTCGATTTATAGACTGTTTATATGTAGCAATGTGGTTTAATTTGTGAATAATGCACACGCCCCGAGTATCGGCTTACGCGCTGTTCGATTTTTAAGATACCACCATGGTTTGAATGATCCCAAAGAAAATAAACATATAATATGCACTACGATGGTCCCAAAGATGTTCGAGCAATTTAAGTTCGAGTGCATGACGGAATCTTTCCGACATCACTCGGAAAGACCTTTTTTTGCTTTTTTTTTCTTTTTTTTTTTTTGCTTGACGTTTTATTTCAAATGAAAATATTTTATGATTGACCACTTTTGCTCTCAAATATTTACACTAAAATTAAATTTATGGCAAAATATTGGTCTGACCTCTGCAATTTCTATAGTAAAGTAATTATTCGGAACTTTTTGTCTAAGATTTTTTGTCGCACCTGCGTTAGCACGCAGGTGCGATATAGGCGTGCCGTGACCTGTCCGTTCGTCCGTTCATCAACAATTGACTTGTGAGCGCAACTCCTCCTACAGTTTTTTGCCAATCGTTTTGAAACTTCACAGATGTTTTGGCCATAGCGTGTAGATGTGCATATTGTTTGCTCATAATTCTGTGATTTTTTTCCAACTTTTTCCGCTTTGTTAACTTAGTCGTTTTTTACCTAAAACCCTTATAGTCAGTGGGTGTCTTGTGAGCGCAACTCCTCCTACAGTTTTTGGCCAATCATATGGAAACTTCACAGATGTTTTGGCCATTGTGTGTAGATGTGCATATTGTTTGCTCATAATTTTCAGATTTATTTTAAAACTTTTTCCGCTTTGTAAACTCAGTCAGTTTTTACCTAAACCCCTAATAGTCAGTGGATGTTTCGTGAGCGCAACTCCTCCTATAGTTTTTGGCCAGTCATTTTGAAACTTCACAGATGTTTTAGCCATGGTTTGTAGATGTGCATATTGTTTGCTCATAATTCTCAGATTTTTTTTTTCAACTTTTTTCGCTTTGTTAACTTAGTCAGTTTTTACCTAAAACCCTTATAGTCAGTGGGTGTCTCGTGAGCGCAACTCCTCCTACAGTTTTTGGCCAATCATTTTGAAACTTCACAGATGTTTTGGCCATGGTGTGTAGATGCGCATATTGTTTGCTCATAATTCTCAGATTTTTTTCAACTTTTTCAACTTTGTTTAAAACTTAGTCCGTTTTTACCTAAAACCCTTATAGTCAGTTGGTGTCTCGTGAGCGCAACTCCTCCTGCAGTTTTAGGCCAGTAGTTTTGAAACTTCACAGATGATTAGGTCAGGGTCTGAAGATTAGCATATTATTTGCACATGAATCTCAGATTTGTTTTTCAACCTTTTTCGCTTTGTTAACTTAGTCAGTTTTTGCCTAAAACCCTTATAGTCAGTGGGTGTTACTTGAGCGCAACTCCTCCTGCAGTTTTAGGCTAATAGCTTTGAAACTTCACAGATGTTTTGGCCATGGTGTGTAGATGCGCATATTGTTTGCTCATAATTCTCAGATTTTTTTTTTCAACTTTTTTCGCTTTGTTAACTTAGTCAGTTTTTACCTAAAGCCATAATAGCCAGTGGGTGTCTCGTGAGCGCAACTCCTCCTACAGTTTTTGGCCAATCATTTTGAAACTTCACAGATGATTTGGCCATGGTGTGTAGATGCGCATATTATTTCCGCGGATTTCTTGTTTCTTCTTTTCTGTGCTGAATTTGAATTACTGATGTTTCACAACAAGATTGTAAAAATTTGAAAAAAAAAAAAAAAAAAAAAAAAAAAATATGCCTCCAAGTTACCTATCCTACAGGTTTCTGCATAATTTGCATTCATTTGTACTATGGGCAAAAATTAAAAATGTGTGATTTTTTTTAAACCAATGACTAGAATAAAACTTTTTGTGCATAGGTGGTATATTTTCAAACATTGCAATCTAATGGGACGGCTCGAACAGAGCCGTCTCAACAGGGTCTACACCGATTACCATTTTGATAACTGTATTTGACTAACACTTCCATTTGCAACAATGGGCTCCACTGAGTCCTTTTCTCTGATTCATGACCGTTTTGTGATCTTTTTTGTGCTTTACTGGCTCTCGAAGGATGATTCATTTTACATGTAGAGTATTTATCATCACTCATCACGAAAACATGCCTATATAATTTTGACCCCCTTAAATTCCACTTTTATATAGTAAAACGGGTTTACAGGGGTATACATTATTTTTCTTATTTCTGCTCAAAACATAGATTGTGGGTACTCGTTAGAATCGCCTCGTCGAGGCGGTTCTAACGAGTACCACAATCTATGTTTTGAGCAGAAATATGAAAATTTTTAGAATTTTTCATCTGAAAACTTTCATTTTTTGGTGGTAAAATTTTCAGTATATTTGAATAGGCTTGTTCTCGTAATGACAGCGGATCTTAATACCCTGTGGCGGCCGTTAAACGTATTCCCGTACTTCATTTGAGTGTATTTCTAATTAGCGGGTCTTTTGTGACCATTGATCCCATTCCGGGATCTTTGAAAATTCATTTGAGGGCCACTGATGAGGCCTTATTGACCGAAACAAGCTGTTCTGGCCCACTGGCCCAGAAACCATGGACACTTCAGGACTGTTAATCTTTCTTTCTCCTTCTGCTCATTGCTCGCATTTGGTCATTCATTTTAGAAGATATTAAGTGTCAAATTTGTGCGGATAAGGATACATATATTCAAAGCCATCGTACGCCTGCAGAGAGTGTCTCAGTCTTCTGAAACCCAACCATACTCGCGTAAAATTTGAGCCGGGCTACAGCATTTCCAACAAGATGGCATGTGCGCCCAGCGAAATATTTAGATCAGCATGCGCACAGTCTAATCAGTCTTTCCAGGGCACTCTTTGGGTAGCCTGTGATCCAAAGTGTCTACAGACGGACAGTGATGGCTGATCTGAGTCTTCACTGGGCGTAAATGCAGTATTGTAGGAAACATTGTGCTAAATATTGTTTGTTGTCCGTGACCACTTACACGTTTACGCCTGAATAAACTTTCTTAAGCTCTTTTGATGGCTCTGCCATTGGCATTAGTAGCCTATCTCCGCATTTTCATTAACAAAAAGCAGGAGGCTAAATTGCCTTCTATTCTTCCATATTACCTTCTACTTAAACCTTTTTTCTCACCTTGACCATTCTCTGGACAAAATCAGCAGATGACAAATTGAGATTTTTTTCTTTTTTTTTTTCACCAGATAATAGGTTAAGACATTTCATGCAAATTGTCTTCTGAGGTGACAATTTGCATGAAAAGTCAAATCCTACCTTATGAGGAAAATAAGTAAAAACAAAAAAAAAAACAAAAGCAAAACTACTTTGAAACGTTGACTGAAAATTGTACCCAGCATGCTTAATATTGAATGGATTGCTTGTAAATCTGTGTAGTACCTGTCCTTTCAGGCTGGCTAATCGGAGATGAAAAGATAATCGATTATCAGTCCTGCCATTGTGATTAGTAATCGATTAGTAATCATTGAAGATTTGGTCATAATTTTACCTGTCTGAGCATGACTCTTACCATATGATATACTTTATTGCATATATTTGATCAGCCAGGTCTGAGGAAACAGTGTAGACCCTGATGAGACGCCGCAAATGCGGCGTCTCATCAGGGTCTACACTGTTTGCCACCCATCCAGTTATTTTTATATACAACAATGGGTGGTAAATTGTACTTGTTCAAAGTTTAGATTAAGTATGGTAAGGAGTTTAGGTGTCTGAATACTAAGGGTAAGTACGGTAAAGTAACAAACACAGAAATCAAATGATCGATTTTTAGCAAATCAGTAATGATAATCATTTTTGTGGAATTTATCGATTAATTAATCGATTATCCGATTAATCGTGCAAGCTTTACTGTCCTCACTTATGGATTTTAGCCTTTTTCCTCCAGTCTTAATGAAAAGGCTGCCAACCCTACTACTAATCTTCTACTCTTTAAGAAGAAGATTAGAGTGCAAGTGTTGTATTAAAAATCCGCCTTTCGTCTTTCAACGTAGGTTTCACAAGTGAGGAGAGAGAGGGGTCACTGTACAATGGAGACAATGATTGAGACTCATGCTTATTCAGCCCCGCGAACTACAGTCGAACCTCAATGGCTCGAACATCTTTGGGACCATGGGAATTCGTTCGAGACATGGGTAGTTCGAGCCACTGAGGGCTAATCATGGCACCAGTTCAGGAAGCAAATTGCGATAATTTTAATGACATCTTTTTGATTTTCTACACAGTGATTGTATGTTGAGTGTACTCATTAGAATCGCCTCGATGATGCGATTCTAATGAGTACACACAACATACAACTTCTCGATAAAATAAGAAAAGTTCCTTAAATAGTTGTTTTCTTGAGCTGTCGGAAGAATTTCGTAGGGACCCAAAACGAGTTCGAATTAGCCATAGTAAACGAGCCATCGGTGTTCGAGCCATCGAGGTTCGACTGTACATTGCCGTCATGTGAAGATACTCTCGCCTTTCTTTCATTTATGTGTTTATTGTTCCAACAGCAACCTTTATAGCTTTTGTTCCATTTTGCTTTGCTATACACACGACCCCACTTCTGAAAATGGATCTTGTATAAAAGAAAGCATCTGCTCCAAACGGGAGTACATTCTTTCCTTTTAGAGTAGATCCCTTATTTAGAAGGGAGGCAAAAATTGACAGGGTTCTCTTCAATGGAAGAGTGTACGTTTTCCTTAAGCAAAATAATTATTGATTGCAGACAGCACTCTCTGCTGGGATGTTACCATGGCCAAGCTGTACCACGGAAATATCTCGAAAACCGCAAATGGACACATCTGTCAAGCGTGGTCAAGTCAGTCGCCGCATGCGCACGACAAATTCACGGAAAATGACGAATTTCCGGAGGACGGATCCGTGATCGCAGCAAAGAACTACTGCAGAAGTCCCGACGGTGAGAGTAGAACCTGGTGTTATACACTGATTCCGGAAATTCGCTGGGAATACTGCAATTTTCCACCATGTACCAGTAAGTTCTTAACCATTGTGTTGCTGAACCCGGATATACCCTGCCTTTGCAAACGGTGTAGATCCAGATCAGTTGGCTTCTGAAGAAGCCAACTGATCTGGATCTGCAATGTTTGCCATTAAGTATGTGAATTTATAGCAACAATCCGGATCAAGTGATCTGATTGGCTGAAAATTAGAAGTGGGCGTGGCATCTTAATTTATTCAGCAGGACAAGCGTTAAACTCTATAACAATTGATTGCATACCATATTACAGTAAAACTTGAATGGCTAGAACATCTTTGGGACCATGGTAATTTGTTCTGGACATGGATATTTCGAACCACTGAGGGTCAATCATAGCGTCAGGTTAGGATTTAAATGGGGATAATTTAGAGATGAGTTTTCGATTGTCTACAAACTAATGGTATGTTGAGTATACTCATTAGCAATCGCCTCGATGAGGCGATACTTAAGTTAACACAACGTACAGTTTCATGATAAATTTCCCTAAAATATCCCTAAATGTGTGTTTTCTTGAGCAATCGAAAGCATTTCCTAAGGGTTCAAAAAACAAGTTCGAATCAAAAACGGTAAAGCAGCGATCGGTGTTCGAGTCACTGAAGTTTTACTGAACAGTAAACCTCGATGACCCAAACATCAATGGCTCGTTTACCTTAGATGATCCGAACTCGTTTAAATCACAACGAAATTCTTCCGACAGCTCACGAAAACAAATATTTGGGGGAATTTTCTTATTTTATCATAAAATTGTTTTTTGTGTGTACTGATTAGAATTGCCTCCATAGACCACTCTAATAAATACACTCAAAATGCTATTTTCGATAGAAGATCAAAAGTACTTCCCTAAATTATCACCATTTGGTTAATGACCTGGGGCCATGATTAACCATCAGTGGCTCGAACTACCCGTGTCTCGAATAAATTTCCAAAGATGCTCGAGCCATTTAAGTTTTGCTGTATATCCTCAAAAATTCATGTGTTTATACTGACAACTTCAGAGCAATTGAGGGCGGGGATATATTACTTTTGTCTATACCGCCGCCTGTCGGTGACACTTACAGTCAAACTTCAATGGCTCGAACATCTTTGGGACCATGGAAATTTGTTCGAGAGATGGGTAGTTCGAGCCAATGAGATTTAATCATGGCTCCAGGTCAGGAAGCAAATGGCGATAATTTATGGAAATGTTTTCGATCTTCAACAAAATAATGGTATGTTGCGTGTTCTCATTAGAATCGCCTCGATGAGGCGATTCTAATGAGTACACACAACTTACAATATCATAATTAAATAAAAAAAAATCCCTCAATATATGTGTTCTTGAGGTATCGGAAAAATTCCGTAAGGACTCAAAAATGATTTCGAATAAGCCATGGTGAACGAGTCATCGGTGTTCGAGCCATCGAAGTTCGACTGTAACTCTAATTCCAACTCCCCATCTTTATACAAATTTCACGCTATTTCATTGACTGACGGAAAAGTTTTAAGCTTCAATAAAGTCTAGAGCAGGAATCCGTCACATCTTTTCTTCCATCATCTCAAAAGATTGACGTTTTTGACAATATTTGTAATATTACGATGACACATTTGGAATTATATGGAATTAATTGGTATATGTGGATTTAATGGTGTGTAAACACCGGCGATTCACGCATCAAAATGTTACAAATGTTTACAAAGAAAAGAAAGGTTAAAAAACAACAACAAAAAAAAAAAAAAAAAAAAAAAAAAAAAAAAAAACTGCAATACGATCATCAGAAGCCCCTAGGGAAAGTTACTGATTGAGCATGGGGTCTGCGGCCCACCAGCCTTCGTGCATTTAAATAGGGCGGCAAAAGTATAAACCCTGATTGGATTATCCAACAGACGTAAGCAGGCGTTCTGTTATACCATATCTATATATCATTATAATATGAATTTAATAGGTGCTACCTATATCCGTGCGTCCAAATTATCATCACATGCTTCATAGGTGGGTTGGCAGGATCTAACTGAATTTGATTTCAGACCGCGCTTGACTTCTGAATCCACTGCATGAATTGCGATATAACGTCCAAGTCGGTAGTTTAGAGACATTGCCTCCAGATTTGTGGGACTTTTACCCGACCCGATCACATGAATTCAGGTCCTGCTTAGTTACTAGCAGCTCTGCCATGGAGAGTTTAGGCAGCCCCTCTATTTCGCAGGCCCCGATGGGCGGGGGCCATGCTTTCCGAATACCGAAAACTAGTGTATGCCGATGACAGGTACAACGACAATACACTTTCTTGCGCTTACATGAAATCCATTTACTGCTTCAGGATTTTTGACTGTTTGTGCGTTTTTGTCTTTGTTTCTTTTTGGTCTTGTTTTCTTTTTTTGCGAGTCTACAGTCTACATATTATGAAAAGCAGGAAAAAATATAAATAACAACAGTTTACGAACCGGTCGAACAAACACATTATTGTGTCGACGATTTCACAGATTATCAGGTGAAAAGCGCGTTAAGCCTGTGTGTTATCTAAAATTCTACATCAAAGGGTACCTTATGCACTAAATGAATCATGCTTAGTTTGTAAATAGTCGGAGAATGGATGGAAATAAAATTCGAAGTGGAGACAAAATTCAAAATGGCCGCGATCGCAAAGTTTGTAGGCTGACGTCATGTCTCGTGATTCAGCCCCTTGCAATTGGAATACTTGGCTTTATTGGCTGTTTTGTTGCTATTAACGGCACGGCCGCCGTGTCAATAGCCTCTGCCAAATCACGGAACGCTTATTGTTTTTCAGCATAAGCACCCAAATCACCTAGCGTTTGTTGGACCATCACAGTTTTGGTCATACACATCACTGTTCACATAGTCTATAGTAGTGCGTCTGCACGCCGAACCGCTTCGCGATTCTCGTTGGACGCACTTAATATGAATTTATTAGGTGCTACCTGTATCCGTGCTTCCAAATTATCATCACATGCTTCATAGGTGGGTTGGCAAGATCTAACTGAATTTGATTTCAGACCACGCTTGACTTCTGAATCCACTGTATGAATTGCAATATAACGTCCGTCATTAATATTTCAGTAGTTTAGAGACATTGCCTCCAAACTTGTGGGACTTTTACCCAACCCGATCACATGAATTCGGGTCCTGCTTAGTTACTAGCAGCTCTACCATGGAGGCTTTAGGCAGCCCATTTATTTCGCAGGCCCCGATGGGCGGGGCCATGCTTTCCGAATACCGAAAACTAGTGTATGCCGACGGCTGGTACAACAACAATACACTTTCGTGCGTTTACCTGAAATCCATTTTACTGCTTCAGGATTTTTTTCTAGAGATTTTTGACGGTTTGTGTCTTTGTTTCTTTTTGGTCTTGTTTTTCTTTTTTTGCGAGTCTTCATATTATAAAAAAGCAGAAAAAAAATATAAAATAAAATAAAATAACTACAATATACGAGCCGGTCGAACAAACACATTATTGTGTCGAAGTTTTTACAGATTATCACGTGAAAAGAGCGTTAAGTCTATGTGTTATTTACAAATCTACATCAAAGTGTACCGTATGCACTAAATGAATCATGCTTAGTTTGTAAAAAAGACGGAGTATGGATAGAAATAAAATTCGAAGTGGAGACAAAATTCAAAATGGCGGTGATCGCAAAGTTTTTATGCTGACGTCATGTCTCGTGATTCAACCCCTTGCAATTGGAATACTTGGCATTATTGGCTGTTTTGTTGCTATTATATCGGCACGACCGCCGTGTCAACAGTCTCTGCCAAATCACGGAACGCTTATTGTTTTTTAGGATAAGCACCGAACCACCCAAGCGTTTTTGGATCATCACTGGTCTATAGCAGTGCGTCTGCACGCCGAACCGTTTCGCGGTTCGGGTTAGACGCACTTATTATATAAATTTATATCGATTAAGAAAAACAAGAACAACAACAAGAACAAGAACAACAACGACAACAACAACAACAACGACAGCATCAGCAACAACAACATCAACAACGAAAGCATCAGCAGTAGCTAAAGCAACAACAACAACAACAACAGCAACAACAACAAAACACACAAATCCGCTAAGATTGTGACGTAAGTCACCGTTAGACACGGATTCCCATAGACCTTGCAGGAGTTTTATGTCCCCGCCTACCGGGCAGCATTGGGGAATGTAACGCTTCGCCGTGATGTGAGAACGTACAAACTTGCGTATGTCACGTTCGTAACAAGAGTCTAACAAAATTTATGTTTAAGTTTATAATCGAATTTACAATGGCATTTATGTCTGCGTTTCTTTGGTCATAACTTGGATACCTTTTATGCTAAGAAATTGAAATTTTGTATGTTACTTGTCCAGACTTTAACCTTTAAAAGTTTATGCTAGAATTGCTAACAGGTTATACCCTGGGAAGGGCTAGGAGTCAAAATGTATAAAAGATAAGAGTGAGCATTTGGAAAATAGTTATTGGCATTTATGCATTTGGATGCTGTTGCCATATGGGCAAAGGCCGAAGTGTGGGGACATTTGTGTACTTTGGACACATCTAGTTTCAAGCCAACATTATATTTAGAAATTAAGTCAAAGTACTGACGATGTTTACGATAGACTTGCGTTAGAAGTTTAACAGTTTATAGTTTATCATGGTTATCAGTCACCTAGACTTTTTTGGTAAAGCGAATCAGCGAAGATACATAATGTAGTATTTGATGCAGCGCTGGCGTCGTCTGCGTCCACAATTAGACATTTACAGTGTCAAATTCAAATTCAAATTCATTTCATCTGTCTTAAATTTAAAATTAATTACTCAAAAAGATATTGATAAACAGTTATTTATAAAATTACTTCTAGAAATGATGTTTTGATATCAGATTAAAATGCTTTATTTAGCTATAATTGTTTAGGATAAATTCTGTCATCCATTCGTTCAGATTAATTGTAGTAGATACTTAATCATCAAAATACCTACCCAGCGGGCACAGAACGTTGAAACAACGTCATTCAACGTTGAATCGATGATGTTTTCACGTTGTGTGCCTGATTGGTATCAATTGAAATAACACTTTCAGCCCTATAGACCATACTAGATATCTGTACAAACAGTGTAGGTCCTGATAAGACGTCTTATTATGAGCAGAGTTCAGTGATTGCAAAGTTCATTGAATAAATATTATTGAATCACCGTCGTCTGGGTATTGCGGGATTACAATATCGCAAACATGTTATAGAAGCATTATGTTTTGTCAAAATAAAAGCTTTTAATGTTTTGCCTTAATGAACAATTCTCATTAAAATATAACAAAACATACTAAATAAAAGCTAAGGAAAAAACATCATGTTGCTAAAACACATATAGACGTACTGTACTTACTTTTGCAAAACATTCCTGCGAAATGATTTTGGTCGAAACTTTTTATAGTGAATAACCAAATTATACTTGTTGATGATTTATTTCAAAATCGAGAAAATTGCAGATTTATAGTCTTTTTTAAATGATTTTATCTGTGCATTTGAATTAAACGTGTCAAGATTCTGTTCAGCGTTATATAAATGAAATGCATTTGACAACTTTTCTGCTCCTTTCTGCCATATTGAATCACGTGATTCTCCCAATTACTCCTGCTTTAAATAAAACGCTTTGAGGATCATCTGCGTTAAATGATTTCAAATTCTATACTTCCGAAGGTTCTGGAGGCTGAAAAGTCCGACTTTTCTTCAGTTATACACCGTGGAGTCTTCTCGTAACAACCCAGCAGGCACATAACATCAAAATGACGTCGTATCAACGTCGATGCGACGTGATCATAACATCAAAATGACGTCGTATCAACGTCGATGCGACGTAATCACATCGCATCGACGTTGATACGACGTCATTTTGATGTTATGTGCCCACTGGGAACCCAGAAACAAATCAGCAACAAGAGTGCAAACTGGTCTACAGAAATAAACAACTGGACCAGCTGTCGCCTAACATTTTGTAATAATGCCGCAATGTGTTACAAACTAGTTTATTACAAACTTCGGTGTTTTACAAAATGCGTAGTGACAATCGCAGCGTTTGGACACCATGCCAAGCAAAACCGTATCTTCAAAAAATGCGCAAAATATGCGGATTCAGATCATCTGGTCCATGCGAAAAAAAAATCCTCCGCGCTGGTGCTCTCCATTCATACATTCTGTAGTATCCAATGGTTCTGTTAGCGGACAGGGAAGGCCCTGATCAGACTCCGCGGATGCGGAGTCTGATCTGGGTCTTCGCTGTCCGCATATGCCCGAAGACCCATTTTCGCACGGAGCGGCTAAAATGAGCTGTGATAGTAATGGCAGGGCATTTATCCAATCAGTCATTTATTTGAGTATCGTTGCTCAGCTTTCAACATCTTTTCTCACTTTGCTTAGACGGGTTGGTGTGGACGAAGGCAGATAGGAAATCACAAAATTGTCTCCCTTGTAAAATGGCGAAAATCTACCAAGTGTATCTACTGCCCTAAAACTGTCTAATGTGTAACTATATGCGTAGCACTCATTACATTCATAACATTTGCGTAACGTGCATAAGAAAAATATTTGCAAAAGACATCGAACTACATAAGACGTTTTGCTTCTTCACCATAGAAACGGTTCTTCAAGGAAAGACTTTATTTCTTCCCAAACAGAAACTACTCTTAAAGAAAACAGCAAATTCTTTCTTTTTAGGATAGCTCCTATTTTGAAAGTGAAACAAGGAAGGATTTTCTAGTTTTTACCATGTGTGCGTAAAAATGATTCCTTTTTGGCTACTCCTTGGACTAACATTTCAGAATTCGACGACGTATGTGGTAACAATGAAACGGAATGGTTCGGAACAATAAGGTCTCCAGACTGGAACAAGGACGGTTTGTATGACCCCATGGTAGATTGTTTCTGGACCATCGTAGCAGATGATACTGATGAAATAATAGAGCTCAATATATTTGCTATGGACATAGAGTTAGATGAGTATTGTGACTATGACTATGTAAAAGTAAGAGTTAAATCCTTGAAGACTGATACCTGCACTACTTATTTAAGCTCATCTGAGTCTTAAGGCTCATAGGTGAGCTTATAAAATAGGTAGGCTTCGTCGTCTGTCAGTCCTTCCGTCGTCCGCAGTCTTCAAACATCTTATCTTCAGAAACCACTTGGCCAGTCAAAGCCAATTTATTCATCACGAAAACATGTCTGTATAATTTTGACCCCCTTAAACCCCACTTTTATATGGTAAAACTGGGGTTTACAGGGGGTATACATTATATTTCTTTTTTTTGCTCGAAACCATAGATTGTGGTACTCGTTAGAACCGCCTCGCCGAGGCGGTTCTAACGAGTACCTACAATCTATGTTTTGAGCAGAAATTTGAAAAATATCTGAGTTTTTATCTGAAAATTTTCAGTTTTTGGAGGTGAAATTTTCTATATATTTGAATAGGCGTGTTTTTGTAATGTTATGGAGCCTCAGTTGGAGGGGTAACTAACGTATTTTCGCCGCATCTGGGTCACTTGACCAAGATGGCCTCCACGCCCATATTTGGTAAAAACCCTTTAAAAGTATTCTCCGGAACAAAAGGGTCAATGACCCTGGTGCAGCACTTGACACACTGGCCCAATAAATTTTGAACCCCCCACCCCCAACACACACACACACACAAAAAAAAAAAAAAATAAATAAATAAATAAAAAAAAAAAAAAAAAAAAAAATAAATAAATAAATAAATAAAAAAATAAAACTGATAACTTTGGGTTGACCTTGACCTTTTTTAGGGAAAATTCAACTTTTTTACAGAGACAAAACTTTAATAAAATCTTCTTGTCTAAAACTAGAAGGTCCCGGCATTTGATATTTGGTATGTGGCTGTATCTTGTGGACCTCTACCAAGATTGCTCAAATGATAACGCTGGGGTTAAAATTGGCCCCGTCCTAAACCTTCTTCTCTGAAACTAGAAGGCCCACTGGGCCAGTGTAAGCCAAATTTCATGTAGAACCTCCATGGGGCAGGGAACAAAAGTTTGATCGCCACATCTGGGTCACATTATTAAGATGACCTTCATTTCCATGTATGGTAAAATCTTCTTCTCCGAAACCAGAGCGTCAGTGGTCCTTGGTTGGGAAAATAATAATCTTGGGTTGACCTTGACCTGTTTTATGGAAAGATCGTTTGTTTTACATTGACTGCTATAGGCAAAACTTAAAAAAAATCTTGTCTGAAACAAGAAGGCCCATGCTGTTGATATTTGGTATATAGCTTCATCTTGTCGACCTCTGCCAAATTTGTTCAAATTATAGCCCTAAAAAAAAAAAAAAAAAAAAAAAAAAAAAATAGGAAACATTTCTAAATTCTCTTCTCTGAAATTAGAAGGCACATGCCATTGATATTTGGTATGTTACTTCATCTAATAGACCTCTACAAAGATTATTCAAATTATAGCCCTGGGTAAAAAATGGCACTGCTCTGGGGTTCACTTGTTTTACATAGAATTAAATAAAGAAAAACTTACATAAATCTTCTTGTCTGAAACTAGAAGGCCCCGGCCTTTGATATAAGGTATAAAACTCATATCTAATAGACCTGCACCAAGGTTGTTCAAATTATAGCCCTGGAGTCAAAAATAAACCCACCCCAGGTTCACTTGTTTTATAAAGTCTAATTTTAGGAAAAGCTCTAAAAAATCTTCTTGTCAGAAAACTAGAAGGTACAGACGTTTGATATTTGGTGTGTACCTACAGTTAGAGGGCTTTTAACAAGTTTATTCAAATTATGCCTATGGGATCAAAATGGCTCTGTCCCAGAGATCAGTTGTCATGCATAGGCATGTACAGTGAGCCCTCTTTACAACGACAGGATTCGTTCCCAAAGACGTTGCCATTAAAATGAATTTGCTGTTGTCATCACGAAAACATACCTTTATAATTTTGACCCCCTTCAACCCCACTTTTATATAGTAAAACTGGGATTTACAGGGATATACATTATTTTTGTTATTTCTGCTCAAAATATAGATTGTGGGTAATCGTTAGAACCGCCTCGGCGAGGCGGTTCTAACGAGTACCCACAATCTATGTTTTGAGCAGAAATATAAAAAATATCAGAATTTTTATCTGAAAATTTTCAGTTTTTAGAAGTAAAATTTTCTATATATTTGAATAGGCGTGTTTTCGTAGTGCAGACTACTAAATGAGCAGACTGATATGTAAGAAAGGTCTTGTTTTGTTCGTATTTACTCATAGAATATATATTTTGGATATTCGTTAGAATCGCCTGACTGAGGCGATTATAACAAATATACAAAACATGTTCCTTTAAAGTATCAAATACACTATCTTTGCATGATTTAGGACTAATTGTTACCTCTTAAACGAAGCTTTCGTGGCAGTTAAATTGTCATTATAACGAGTTTTGTCGCTTTATCGAGTGTCTGTATAAAGAGGTTTGTCTGTATATGGAAAATCTTTTTGTATGAAACTAGAATGCCTTAGCCTTTGTCATTTGGTACTAGTTTTATCTTGTAGACCTTTACCAAGATTGTTCACATTGTAGCCTTGTGGTAAAAATAGCCCTGTCGTAGGGGTCACTTGTTTTACATAGACCCATATGGGGAGAAACTTTAAAAAATTTTCTTGTGTGAAACTAGAAGGCATAAACCTTTGATATTTGGTATGTCCCTTTATCAAAGTCATATTGTATGTGAAGTTTCCGTTTCACCAAATCAATTAAAGCTAAATTCCGTTCCAAGTTTCTGTAGGATACACAGACCAAAGAAATGGCTAACATACCCGTATGTTTCATTTAAAAAAATGTTACCGTATCAGGTATGTCTCAGGTGAGCTACAGGACCATTAGTCCTCCGGTTTTATTGTCTACGCTCATGGGCGTAGACAATCTTAGTATTTGTTATTGCTCCGGGAGCATTTTATGAAAGGTCACAGTTCCAATACTATTTGCCATGGACTGCTCAATGTTATAACCAAGTATAAGCTTTCACAAACCTTGTGTGCTAAGCAATGACCAAGCTTTTTGTGAAAGTTAATACTTGTATAAACTTACTGTTTGTTATCCGCAAGTACTTTTTTTCCGAATGAAGTTTAGCTGCCCTTAGTTTATTATAAAATGCTAATGAGGACTAATTGGGTATTTAATAAAGTGTCAAAGGAGAATTTAAGAATCTTATATCGGTATGGATTCGATATAGGCGTTTCCAGCATAAGGGATGCTGGAACCGATCGAAATAAATTCAGATTATTCGGTTAGGCTACCAAACTCACTGTTGTATGGACTGTCAGTCTTTTGAAAAATCGGGCTTCTGAAATGCATATGATGGGTATTAAGACACTTCGATATTTAGACATTTCGCCAGTCCAAATACTTACAGTTAAAGGATAGCTGGTCTATATATTTACAATAAAATGGTGAAAGACATAAATCCGAATTAATGATACAGTCACATTTATGTACATATCACCTTGCTGATGACGTAGGTTGTTAACACTATAGAAAAATACATATCAGGTGTTGCGTAATGAACACAAAACTTTTTTACGATTGCGAATATGCACAACCTGAAAAATAATAATTGAACTTCAATGGCTCGAACATCTTTTGCACCAAGGAATTTTGTTCTAGACATGGGTAGTTCCTGGGTACATGTAGCACTGAGGGTTTATAATAGCGTCAAGTCAGCAGACAGATGAGGATAATTTAAGGATGTCTTTTAGATCTTCCATAAAATAAAAGTATGTTGAGGCGATTCTAATAAGTACACACATATACATTTACTACGATAAAATAAGAAAAAGTCCCTAAAATGTTCCTAAATATGTGTTTTCTTGAGCTATCGTAGGAACTTACTAAGGACTCAAAAACGAGTTCGCACTAGCCACCGGTGTTCGAGCCATTAAAGTTCGGCTAAAATAATAATAATAATAATAAATAAAAATAATAATAATAATAATAATAATAATAATTCTAATAGTAGCTTTCACAGGTCTTCAACGAAGAAACACTGTTAGGGACAAACTGCGGAGGCATTTCACCGCTGGTTATAAAGTCTGCAAGAAGCATTTTTATCTGCTTTTAAAAACAATAGAATTAACGATAATAATAATGATAATAATAATAATTGCAGCTTTCGCTTATTTCAGGTTTTCTACGAAGATACACTGTTAGGGACATACTGCGGAGGCGTTTCACCGCCTATTATAAAGTCTGCAAGTAGGATGTTTATCTACTTTCACTCAGACGCTGATGTCCTCGGTGAAGGATTCGAAGCAACATATTATCGCAGAAAAGGTACGCCGTAGTTACCCTTAACATTGGGACACCATACCTACTTACAATACTTGGTAAAAATGAAAGTGTCATTACGAAAACACGCCTATATAATTTTGACCCCCTTAAACCCAACCTTTATATAGTAAAACTGGGGTTTACAGGGTATACATTTTTTACTTATTTCTGCTCAAAAACATAGATTGTGGGTACTCGTTAGAACCAAGAACCCACAATCTATGTTTTGAGTAGAAATATGAAAAATATCAAAGTTTTTTATCTGAAAATTTTCAATTTTTGGAGGTGAAATTTTCTATATATTTGAATAGGTGTGTTTTCGTAATGCTATTCTACTATCTGTTGATATGGCTAAATATTGCTGGATGTGTGGCAAAAAGTATAGACTTTGATCAGATGCCGCGTTCTGCAGTGTCTGGTCTTGGTTTACACTGTTTGCTCAGACCTGTCTGTCCCAATACTTTAATTGGGTTATTAGGGTACGTAATTGTTGTAATAACTGTATTTCCCTTATTTTGACTCTTATATCTCAGCAAACCTTGTAGATCAACGTCAGACGCCGCGCCCGATCTTTTTTGTTGTAATGCTAGCTTTTTGGTCACCCGCAATATGACTACCCACTTTGCTTTCTCTTCTTTTCTTGTGATGCTAGTATTGTGGTCACCTTCTTCGACATCCACCCAATTTGCTTTCTGTTTTCTTTTAGTTTGTATTGTTTTACTCTATGGGGCTTTGTTACGATACTGAACAGGCTATTTTAATTTGTTGCATTTCTTTCCACGAGTAATGGTCTCGTAGCAGGTACCTTTTCTACTGCATAAGTACAATTTCGACTTATGAGTAATTATGGTATGATCGTACGATTCTGAGAATATTAAATTTCTCGAGGAAAGCAACAGATTCTTGCACAGTTTTGACTGTAAACAACATCCACTGAGAAATAAAACAGATGACTAGTTTAACAAGTGAGTTGTACGCAGCTAGTGGCAAGCGGCAATATGGACCTTAGCCAGACTTTCAGTGAGTAATTTTTTATTTAAGGACTAGCTGTCAGCCATTTTGGGTACCACTGAAAAAAGCAAGTGGGTGGGGTTGGGTACCATGAATTTGACTGGAAGCAGTGGGTTATTGACACATCTATTGATTCAGCAACGTAATTGGGCCTTAATATTTATATGAAAAACGTTTTTGCTCTGAAAAACAAGTACATGTTTTTTCTTACCGTTCATGAAGGTAAAGTTCACTACCATTAATGTCTTTCTTACAATATTCCACGAAAAACATCTTATACCCATAGTGAAATCTTATCTTTGTACATGAACCAATGGATATCCTTTTTTTTCACCATCAGTTATTTCAAAAGCGTAATTTAAAGTCAAAGAGACACACTCTATATTTTTTACACCATTATCAATGACCTGATACACACAAGACAATACATAAAAGTAGTACCTTCTACACACAGATATTTTACTATGTTTGTTCAAAATTTACCATCATTAGTAAAATTCAACACAACAGAGCTTTCCTGCAGAAAGCTGTCTTTTGATATACATGTGTGCTAGGACTCAGATTAGCCTTCGCTGTGTGCTTTAAGGGTTGCTAGGGATCCAATGAGAATCTAAAAACAATCAGCAAAGGCTCTGATAATAGAGACATTCACTTGGAATGAATGAACGATCGAACAAATGATCACAGGTGGACTGGTGTATGGGTGACTGTATGGGTAGAATGAGGGAAGTACTCTCAGACGGACGTACCAATGTTAGGGGCTAACTTGAATGGAAACTAACAAAGCGGAATAGGTCCTGTTCTTCATTCTCTTCAAATCGTCTTTTAAAAGTAGTTAAAAAATGTAGAAAACAATAACATGTCTGTAAGTAATCTTGAATAGATATTTAAAAAAAAGACAATATCGGTGTTGGTTGCACCAGGATGATAACTGTTGAAAAAGATCTGCTTTTGATTCTTTTTGCTAGTTTCAGCATTTCGTGTTCCTTCCAGTGTTCCTGGTCGCTTTGTTGTCTAGGTACCCTTTATGACATGCAGCTATCAAAGGTACATTTGCACATCTGTACACTATAATCAGAGGCACTATTGCACACATCTCTGTACAACTAGACTCCAAGGGGAACATTCGATTGTGATTCAATATCATTGAAAAGTTTCATTCAACCCACGTAATCAATCTGTACATCGCGCTTATGTTTACAGGGTGAAAGCAGTTTTCACTGATCAAACAACTTTTAAAATAAAAACAGTTGTCAATATCACATATAACACACTACGCAGATAAAATAAGCCTATCTGGATTTAAAAAGGTTTCAAGTTGGTGGCAAGAACTCATCCACCGTACAAAACTTTTTTTTTTTCATAAACGCTTTGTATGCACGGGCGAACAAACTATAAACAGATCCCCATGTAATGAAAAATACAGTATTTCTTAATTTCATGGTTCATGGATTATGTCCGAAAACAGTGCCGCAGACTTGAAGTTTGTATAAATCAATTAGTAAAGCAAAGAATTCGCATAATCGGCGTGTATATAATTACCAAATTCTTGTTGCAACTTCCTCTCCGGAAGTGACCTAATAACATTAACAAGAGGAATCATTCGATAAAAAAAGCAATTTGGTTAAAAAAAAATGGTTATTTTTCATCATTGGTGCTTTCAAACTATTTCATACAAGTTGTTTTCAACTCTTCAGTTAAACGAAAATTCAGAATTATAAAAGTTTTTAAAAAAAATCACGATCTTTTACCCATCGGAACTATGTGGTGAATTATTATTATTATTATTTTTGTTTTGTGAAAAGGTCCTACTCTTCCACTTACGTCAACTTTCACTTTACACAGCGATTACACAGACTTCAGCAGTTGACAATTATCTCCAAATAGAGCTTTCCTCAGAAACGATACATATAATGTACAGTAAGGGATGATTCTCAAGTGATTGTGTTTCACGCTGAAGAGTGTACGTGTCTACATTTTCGTTTTCTCGTTTCAAGATGGCGAGCTCTACACGTGTAACCATAACTGTACGCTTTAGGTTATTTTGTTAACAAAAGTCAGTTTCTGATAAAAAGTCTCCCTTGGTTCACCTATATATTTATATGAAACTGCTGGCGAATGGCTTGTGGCCTGAAAAGGGAGAAAGTAACTAAACGATGGTTTGACATTTTGTGTATGTTTTTTCATCCCTGGCAGTGTCTAAGTGTGTTGTTGCAAACATACGGTTTGACAGAAAGTATTACTCTTTGACTTATTAAAATATATTGTATGTTCCTTGAATGTTCAATGTATGCTCTGTGTGAATCAGTCTCACACTGACACCCCACCCACTTGGTGTCGACCAAGGTGTTCAACAGCTAGTCCTTAACTCGTTTAAGTATTGGTTTTTGGATCATCGCAGATTTCGGAATGTCTGTTTCACATATCGCGGCTGTTTGAAAAAAAAAAATACTAAAATGAAAACCTTCAGCTTATAACTAGAGCTCGAAATCTTAGGAAATTGTATAGAAAGATAAATATATTTGCGGATATCATTGTTGTGCGCAGTCTGATTCAATTCTGCATAAATTGATGGTATACTGTTTAAAGCCCCGAACAGACTGCACAGATTGCTGTTTTTCTGAGCTAATTCGCTCCACAGTATACGCATTTTTTTATTGTAATGAGAGCAGCACTAAGTCGAGCTTGCAATTGTAGTATTTCCGGCACATCCAGTAAGGCGTCTGATCTGACTTATGCGAATGTATTGTAACTGGCTGTATGCACAAATTTAAGCAGGAACGCGCGCGCACACACACATACGCACAAACGCACGTAGATACTCAGTAAAGTTGGTAGTTGATGGAATTAAGATGAGAATGATAAGGAAAGGATTTGTTATTTTTTTAAGTCACGGTTACCTACGGCACAAGGTACGGTTTGCGGGCAGGTACAGTTAGTTCTAAGGAATACTGGTAGTACTGAGATAGTCATGATACGAAACTTGCTTTCGTAGGATCAGCTGATAGGAAAAAGAGTAAAGTGTGCCTCTGACAGAGAAAACTACGCAAAGGTATCCTTTGGCAGTTATCAATGTCGACTGCCTATTTGTAAGGGTAAAACTGATGCATTATGTATGAATGACATTTTGTATGACTCGGCAATTGGCCACACTGATGGTTCTAAGCTACGAGAAATTTCACATTTCTCAGCGGGTGTAGTGACAAGAGCACAGGCTAAACAAGATGAGAAAACATGAAGGAAACTCAGCGTTCCTGATCAGGGCCCAGTTGTTCAAAGCATCGTTAGCTCAACAAACTCGCCAGTGGTCAAAATGTTAACACTATTCTTGTAAGTACAATATCTACTCCCCCCCCCCCCTCCAAAAAAAAAAAAAAAAAAAAAAAAAAACATGAGTGGTTTTTGCAAATGCAAAATCTACTCACATTTTTTTCAGCCAAAATATTATCATATATGCCATATTTAATGATCAAAGTCTTAACAATACGTTAACTAATGACATCCATTATGAAAACACGCCTATTCAAATACACTGAAAATTTTACCACCAAAAAATGACAAATTTTCAGATAAAACATTCTGATATTTTTCATATTTCTGCTCAAAACATAGAGTGGGTACTCGTTAGAACCGCCGCGACGAGGCGGTTCTAACGAGTACCCACAATCTATGTTTTTGAGCAGAAATAAGAAAAATAATGTATACAACTGTAAACCCCAGTTTTACTATATAAAAGTGGGGATTAAGGGGGTCAAAATTATAGAGGCGTGTTTTCGTGATGGTTAGTGTTGAACAACTGGGTCCTGATTTATAGTGAAAGTAAGCAAGCACTCCAGGACGCTCAGATGTCTGATCTTAAATTAGAAAATAAAAGGCTTCATCTGACTCAGGGGTTGTTACAAAAAGTCGTTGGTTGAATACAAGTGAAACTTAAGGTTTAAGGGAAAAAAGAACTTATTACACAGGCAGTTTACTCGAGGACGTAAATTATCGTTACAGCTTATTGTCCCGAGTAGTGATGAAACTGGCTCATGAATCATTGAAGGCTGGTCAATTGGGAATTCAAATGACATTGAACACAGGGTTGTGGCAGAATGTTTTTGGCCAGGTGTTTGTGGAGATATGGCAAGGTTTTGTTGGCCCTGTGACATTTATCAAATGACGATCCAAAAAGTTCTGTTGGAAAAATTACCATTCGGCCATGAAAATTTAGGCGTGAATTACCTTAATAGGTAATTCGTCAAAAAAGAAAAAGTTACACGTATTTATATGTGTATGTCACCCTGTTGTAGGCTTTAACGTTATTATATAAAAAGGAAAAAAAATCGAGCTTTTCCTTTAGGTTACGATACAGTACAAGCTATTTTGATTTAATACATATTTTTTTTCCATTTCCGTAATTAAGGCTATCGTATATTTTATTATATTTTCTACTGCATAAGTACCCTTTCTATATGAGTTATTATGGTCTGCTTAGGACACAGAGTACATTTGAGTTTCTCGAGTAAAGCAAGACTTTCTTCCACCATTTTGACTATAAATAACCCTCATTTAGGAATACGGCAGAGGGCTATTTAAGCAGGCGAGGTGTGCGCAGCTAGCAACAATACAATTTCGAACACATGCCTATTCAAATATACTGAAAATTTTACCACCAAAAAATGAAAATTTTCAGATAAAAAATATCTGATTTTTTTCATGTTTCTGCTCAAAACACAGGTTGTGGGTACTCGTTAGAACCGCATCGACGAGGCGGTTCTAACGAGTACACACAATCTATGTTTTTGAGCAGAAATAAGAAAAATAATGAATACTCCTGTAAACCCCAGTTTTACTATATAAAAGTGGGGTTTAAGGGGGTCATATAGGTATGTTTTCGTGTTTCGTGATGTGACCTCTGTCAGGTTTTTTCGGTGAGTGGTATTTTCTTTACAATAATTATTTTAATTAGTGATGTTTGTATGACTGCTAATTTCGGAATGTCCGTTTTGAATATCGCGACTGTTTAAAGGGCAAATATAAAGGTTTTAATTCTACTAAATATTTAAGGGCACTTCAGTAAGGAGGTGACTGCCGAAAACCGCATCAAATTATCTTAAACGGTTTCTGAAATATTGCGATTTGAAATTTGATATTTAACATCCAAGAGGATTGAATTCAGGCTGCCTCATTAATATTCATGAGCCTTTTATGACATCATAAGGGAACAGTAAAATTTTAAACTTTTTTAAATTGCCAATATTTTTTGCTCTTTAATCTGCATCAATTCAGTTTTCATATTGTTTAATTTATTCAGCTCCTTTAAACTAATATACATAGGAATTTAGCTCTTATTTTCCGTTTAAAGTGTTACATTTCAAATTTAAAAATTTCATTTAAATAATTTAAAATCCAGTTTCAATGCTTAATAATTAGCCAGAATTGACTTTTTTGGTATTCATTTATATGATATACACCCGAAATTCACTGTTATTAAAAAAAAAAACTTACGAAACATTTAATATTAGTCAAGTTTTAAACATTTTAAAATTTAGCTTTAAATTTAAATAACAGATTAAATTTTGAGTTAAATTCTCTATTCATGGGCTTATTTGTGGACAGAGACAATTTCAATAATGGTTAAGGAGAAAAACTGTGTAGCATATAAGGAAATGCAGAATATTCCTGTTTAAAATTTCAATTTAAAATTTAAGTTCCACTATGACATCACAGAATATTGCATTGTGGGCCTTAGTCAATACACAATCCAAGGGAGGTTACTCTAACAGGAAAAAAGGTAGGTATCGTAAATTAATCACCATAACTTTTGATTGGATTGGAATTTTTTGATGGGGTTTTCAACAAAATAATTCTCTTAAAGCATTCTATCAACACCCTGAAAACCAGGAATATTTTAAATTTCTTTATATTTGCCCTTTAAAACCGTACTAAAATGAAAACCTTCAGGTTATAACTGGAGCTTGAAATCTTACGAAAACATATAGAAATGCATATATAGATAAATATGTTTTGCGGATGTCACTGTTATGTGCAGTCTGATTCGATTCTGCATACATTGCGTAGCATTGATAGAGCGCTTAGCAGACATCGCAAAAAGGGTGTTTTCTTAACTGGATCTGTGAACAGTTTACGCAGGTTTGCTGATTGAAATGAGAACAGCGTAAAGGCGAAATTGCAATTGTAATACAGTGAATCCTCGTTACAACGTCAACATTTGTTCCCAAAGATGTTGCCATTAAAATAAATTTGCTGTTGTAAAGAATCCTTAATGGACAGAATAATGTGTAAAGAAGATCTTGTTTTATTCTTATTTCCTCATAAAACATATGTTTTGGATATTTGTTAGAATCGCCTCGGTGAGGCGATTCTAACAAATATCCAAAACATATGCTGCTTGAAGGTTAAATGCAATATTCTTGCATAATTTCACATTACATGTAACTGTCACCTCTTGAGCGAAGGTTCTGTGACAATCAAATTGTCATTATAACGAATTTTGTCGTTGTAGCGAGTGTATATCCAACGCATACAGTAAGGCGTCTGATCTGGGTTATGCCAATTTATTGTAACTGATTGCATGCACGAAATTAAGAAGAAACGCTTGTATACACACACATACATGTACACACATACGCACACATGTATATAGTCTCAGGTGCATGTGCAGAATTACGGTAGTGTCCGCACTGACATAATATGAGCGCGAGTGCGGGCATATGCTTACGTACGTGTACGCGAAGACGTACAAACGCACAGGCATACGCGGTTTTGAATTGTGTTTAGACACACTGCATTACCATCTTGATCCTAAGTCAAGGTTACTGTTTCAGTTTGTGCAGGCCTGAGCAATTTGGTCTGCGATTTTTAGAGAACAGACACACATTGTGAATCACATAATTTTGATCCTCGAGTTCTCTCCAGTAGATTCTAATTATGTCTTATTGAAACATTATAAAGAGTATTATATAAATGGGATACAAATCTAAGTTTGCTGGTACTGACAACGATTTAGGATGTCTTTACGGCATTCGTGTGACGACGTCGTAGTAGACATGTGAACGCCGTGGCCCCACAGGCATAATAGATAATATTAATGAAAGAAACAGTTCTTGGAGATCAATGTAGTAAATTGTCATGGTTCGTTCGTCTGTCGTTACTGACAATGACCAGTTCTAATCAACTGTGTGATGTGTTATTATTTGTGTGTTCTAAGATGCCTGATGAGACCAATCTTAGCTCTAAACCGCCTGTTGCAGATAGAACGAGAGGTCTGAGGAAGAAAGCTCTGTTGATGATGCCTTAGCTCTGGCTTTCCGCTGCGCACGTTTCTGCTCGGCTTCGCTGATTCTTTTTGCTTCGTATTCACCAGCTCCCCTTTTTATGAGGCCTCGCCACTTTGTACGATCCTGTGCAATCTGTTCCCCTGACTCTGTTGGTATGTCGAAGTCTTTAAGGGAGGCTTTGAGGGTGTCCTTGTATCGCTTCTTCTGACCACAGTGGGAGCGTTTTCCTACTTGAAGTTCTCCACAGAGGATTTTTTTTGGCATTCTGGTAACATGGCCTGTCCATCTTAACTGTGCCAATTTCAGAAGAGTGTGTACACTCTGCACCCCTGCCCTTTTCAGGACTTCTATGTCTGGAATCCTGTCTTGCTACTTGATCTTTAGAAGTTTTCTAAGGCAGCTTGTAGGGAAGTGGTTTAGTCTTTTGGCATGCCGTATTGTGAATAACAGTAACATGTATTTCTGCGATATTGCTGAAATAAATTAAGCAAAATCAAAAGTGGTATCTTATTATTATAAGATAAATTAAAAAGCCTCGAAAGCTACATAAATATATAAAATCCCTGAAGGCTAGATAAACATCTAAAAGCAATGCTTGGAGAATGTATTACGTATTAAAAGTAACATTACGGAAACACGCCTATTCAAATATATAAAAAATTTCACCTCCAAAAACCGAAAATTCTCAGATAAAAATCTCTGATATTTTTCATATTTCTGCTCAAAACATAGATTGTGGGTACCCGTTAGAACCGCCTCGACGAGGCGGTTCTAACGAGTACCCATAATCTATGTTTTTGAGCACAAATAAGAAAAATAATGTATACCCCTGTAAACCCCAGTTTTACTATATAAAAGTGGGGTTTAAGGGGGTCAAAATTATATAGGCATGTTTTCGTGATGTAACGTACGTCGTATTGTGAATAACAGTAATATGTTTTTCTGCGATATTGCTGAAATAAATTAGTTTAACAGAAAATCAAAAGTGGTATCTCAATATTATAAGATAAATTAAAAAGCCTTGAAAGCTACATAAATATATAAAATCCATGAAGGCTAGATAAACATCTAAAAGCAATGCTTGGAGAATGTATTACGTATTAAAAGTAAAAAAAAAATATTAAAAGTAACAAACAAAAAAATTCAAAAAAAAAAAAAAAAAGAAAGTATTAAAAGTAACAAACAATTTGTCCTGTTCTCCTATTGTTGAGAGGTAGTATTCCCTTCTCGTAAATAAAAAAAAAAAACAAAAAAAAAAAAAACAAAAAAAAAAAAAAAAAAAAAAAAAAACAACAAAAAAAAAACAAACGAATACGCTTATACATGTTCTTGGATTGTACTGTTTGTTCTAGAATTGATAATTAACCAGATTATTCAATTAATAAATCAGTATAATCTTTGGGCATGTTATGACTGTTGTCAAGTCTGGAGCGAAGGAAATAGTGGATATTTTGTTATGTCACTGTTTGTCATTATATGATTTATGTTGTAAACATACATGTATATGTAAACAAACGTAACAGAAAAATTTCTAACTGTGTTAGACTTTTCTGTGCAGTTGATACAGTTAGGTGATACCCAACCTGAAGCATGATAAATAAAGGAAGTCACTCTCGGTACGTCCTGACCGATTTAGGGCGTAACAGATCTGCAACAGGAAATAATGGAGAGGTTTTGCGCAAGTAAAACGTGTCTAAGCCTCTCCCCATGTAGTTTGTTTACTGTCCGTCCCAATGTAGTTCCTCTCTTGCTGTTTTATTTGTGTGTTGGACGGTGATTCATATGTGGCGTTTGTTTTGTCATTACAGTCGACTCTCGTTATCTCGAAGTCCAAGGGACTACCGGAAACACTTCGAGATATCTGTATCTCAACATATCAGATTTGCAGAATTCAGGAAAACAAAATAAATCGAACAACCAAATTTCACAAATGAATAATTATAAATTTTGAATCCTGTAGTTAGAGATGTATTGAAAATATTGTGGAAAATAGGAGAAATTGCTCCTTAGGAGCAATTTCTCCTCTTTTCCCCAATATTTTATTATCTGATGTCAGATTTCCATGTGAAAATAGGGACAAAATTTTCACTTTGAGATAAGCGGTTATTCGAGATAAGCGAAGCCGAGATAACAAGAGTCGACTGTATTTGTTTTTCTTTTCTTTTTTTGGTGTCCCCGGAAGGCGATGCTAAGTGATTGTGGTATTTCCTGTGCATCTTTACTTATAATTGTTTAGTAACTTGCACAAAAACATACACCATATTCACCTTGAGTTTAAGGACATACAGGCATGACACAAAGAGTGTAGAACCAGACCAGACACCGCAAAACACAGCATCCTATCAGAGTCTTAAGCGTTTCATCACGAAAACATGCCTATATAATTCTGACCCACTTAAACCCCACATTTATATTGTAAAACTGGGGTTTACAGGGATATAAATTATTTTTCTTATTTCTGCTCAAAAACATAGATTGTGGGTATTCTTTAGAACCGCCTCTGTGAGGCGGTTCTAACGAGTACCCACAATCTGTGTTTTGAGCAGAAATATGAAAAATATTTGAATATTTTGTCTGAAAATTTCAATTTTTCGGTGATTACTTTTTCAGTATATTTGAATAGGCAAAATTTTCGCAATGGCCACTTACCAGCGGGTTTTAGACACATCAGCTTGAAGCCAAGTAAAAAGGATTTGTTTACATAAGGACGAATATTATATGGTAGTTTAAAAATTTATAATACTGAGCTGAACTGTAGCACACGTGCTACTGATGCACAGCTTTGTTTTGCTCAGAATATTTCAAATTTAAACTCGGGTTGTGACGACAATTATGTTGAAACCCACATTTAAAACTTCATATTTGTTCAAAAGTTACATGCATTAAATGTCGTAGTAACTTGTGTAACTACTTATAGTTTCTGTCCCGCAATGCACTATTCTATGACATCATGTTTCATTTTAAATTTTACTTTGAAATTCAGATTTCATGGCATAAGTATAATTTTATTAATTTTATTCCAGGCTTGACTGCTTATTTTTTTGAAAATACACACACACAAAAAAAAGTTAATATTATGTTACTAGTAAATATTTAGAATTTATATTTCAAGTTTGCATTTTTAGAAAGATGAAAACGGATTTAACTAAATTAAAAAAAAAAAAAAAAAAAAAAAAAAAAAAAAAAAAATAAACAAAAAAACCCAACATATTAATATTAAGAATGCAAGTTACAGATTACTATGTTGGAATAAAGCTTACCAGGAATAAATAAATTGTTGACAATTGCATTCTGAAAGATTATAGTATAAAATTCCAATAAAACACCTTCAGAAAATGGAGTTTAAATTAATTTGAAAATTTTACCTAATCAGCTGGAGCTGATAAAGAGGCCTTCTGAGCGGTAGTAAATATTTTGGAGGAATATTATTTATAATAAATCAGTTCTTATTTCCCATATATGGCCCCTACCTGTCTATCGTTTATTGGCAGTTTTTTTTGTTTGTTTGTGTTGAGGTTTTACGGCCCAGTCAACCCAATGGTGCAAAGTTTCTTATTAGTAATAAGATTGATGATCGAAGCACATCTTTTTTAGCTCACATGAGCACGAAGTGCTCAAGGTATGCTATTGTGATCGCTCATTGTCTGTCATCCGTCGGGCGTCGTCCGTTGTGCGGCTTAGGCAATTGCTTTAAATTATTACTCCTCCTACATCTGTGGACGAATTGACTCGAAGTTTGGTAGGAAGTATCAGGGTGACTTGTGCATCAAACAGTGCTAAACTCATTCTGATCGAAAATCCACGTCCTCCATCTTGAAAATCTATTTTGAACTCCTGAACGGATAGGCTGATTGACTCGAAACTTGGTAGGAAGTATTGGTGTGACTTGTAAATCAAAATAGCTTAAATCGTTTTGACTCGAAATCCAAAAATGGCCGCAACGACAGCCATCATAAAAATCTATTATGAAATTATTCTCTTGCATCAAAAAGACAATTAGCTCGAAACTTGACAGGAAGTATCAGGGTGACTTGATGATCAAAACTAGCTCAAATCGTTCAGATCGGAAATCCAAGATGGTGGCATGGCCACCGTCGTAAAACCTTATTTTAAATTTCTTTTTCCTGAACCGAAAGGCCAGTTGACTCGAAACTTGGTAGTGAGTATTAGGGTGACTTGTGGATCAAAAATAGCTAAAAATGTTTCAACTGCAAATGCAAGTGACTGCTAAGACCGCCATATTGAAAATCTATTTTGAACTTCTTCTCCTAGACCGAAAGGCATTTGATTCGAATCTTGATAGGAAGTATCTTGGCGGCTTGTAGATAAAAAAAAAAAAAAAAAAAAAAGCTGAATTCGATCCGATCGGAACTCAAAGATGGTGGACATGGGCTTCATCTTGAAAATCTACTTTTAACGTCTTCTGAACTGAAAGACCAGCTGATTCGAAACTTGGTAGGAAGTATCGAAGCTACCTGTAGATAAAATTATAGCAAAATTAGTCTTGATCAGAAATAAAGAATAGCCGCCATGGCCACCATCTTGAAAATCTGTTTTGAACTTCTTATCCTGAACGCAAAGGCCAATTGACTTGAAGCTTGGTTGGAGGTATTAGAGCGACTCGTTTATCAAAAATCGTTTCGGACAGTAATCCAAGATAGCCGCCATGGTCGTCATATTGAAAATCTATTTTAAGCTTATTCTGTTGAACCGAAAGGCTATTAGTAATTGACTCGAAACTTGGTAGTAAGAATAGCGGTGACTTGAAGGTAAAAATGGCTAAAATCATTACAATCGAAAATCCAAGATGACCACCACGGCTGCTATTTTGAAAATATATTTTGAACTTGTTCCTCTGAGCCGAAAGTCTAGCTTACTCGAACTTTAGAAGTAAGTATCGAGATGACTTGTAGGTCAAATATGAATAAAATAGTTTAGATAAGAAATCAAGTATAGCCGCTATGGAAACCGTGATGATAATTTATTTAGGACTTCTTCTTCTGAACCAAACCAAGGCAACTGACTCAAAATTACGTATGAAATATCATGGTGAATTGTAAATCAAACTTACCAAAACTTCTTTTGATCTAAAACGCAAAATGCCGGCCACTGCGGCCATCTTGAAAATATATTTTGAACTATTTCTCCTGGACGGAAAGGCCATTTGACTCGAAACTTGGTAGAAAGTGTCGTGGTGAATTGTAAATCAAAAGTAGCTTAAAGTGTTTCGATCAGAATTTCAAGCTGACTGTCATCTTGCAAATATATTTTGAACTTCTCCTGGACCAAAATCCGAGTTAACTGGAAACTTAGTAGGCAGTATCGGGATGACTTTTAAATCAAAGATAGCTAAATCCAAGATTGCCACAGTCGTCATCTTGAAAATGTACTTTGAACTGTTTCTCCTGAACTTAAAAGAAAAACTTGTCTGGTACAGCGATACAGGGCTATCATGACCCTCTTGTGATGTCTTTAAGTGTGTTGTTTCACAATCTCATCATCCTTGAAATTTTATCTATTCACCTTAATTTTTGCCAGTGGAAACGAGAACTTGCGGAGCAGTATTGGTGGATACTTCAGGAATTGTGACTTACAACAACAGAGATGGATTTGGAGCTTACATGATTGATTGTGAATGGAATATTGTTCCATCAGAGGAGCGCCCCATAGAGCTGAAGTTTCTGAAATTTAATATTAGAAAAACCTCACAATGCAGTGTTCATTTTCTAGAGGTTGGTTTGATAATCTCATTACGAAAACACGCCTATTCAAATATATTGAGAATTTTACCACCAAAACATGAAAACTTTCAGATGAAAATTTCTGATATTTTTCACATTTCTGCTCAAAACACAGATTATGGGTACTCGTTAGAACCGCCTCATCGAGGCGGTTCTAACGAGTATCCACAATAAGTGTTTTTGAACAGAAATAAGAAAAATAATAAATACCCCTGTCAACCCCAGTTTTACTATATAAAAGTGGGGTTTAAGGGGGGTCAAAATTATATAGGCGTGTTTTTGTGACGTCTGATATTTTTATGTTTAGGAAAAATATAGTCTTGTTCGGTGACCTCCTTAATTGTCTGGTTCCCAATTGTATTACTTCAAGCAACAAGCATCTTCAAAAAAAAAAAAAAAAAAAAAAAACAATAAAAATGGACATTTTGGGTCGATTGTTTACAGTTGGGCCATAGTATAGAAATGCCACAGTTTCCTGAAGTTTATTGTAATATTTTCTGTTATCTGTAAGTTTTCTGGGTCAGACTAGCTAGTTTTGGCCTATGATGCTTCAAAATCGATCATAATTGTCTATGAACAATCTTAGAGATTGATATTGCTCCGGAAGAACTTTATGACTGGTCCAATGCTATTTTCCATGGACTGCTCAACCTTATTATAACCAAGTATTAGCTTATACAATCAGTTAGTGAGATGACCGTAGACCAAACCTTTTTGTGAAAGCTAATACTTGTATAAATAATTTCGGTATAATTATGGTCAATAATTACAGTGGACCAGAAAATTCAAACTGCATTAAGTGAAGTACGTGGATGCAAATTACCGCCGTTACATGGTACTAACAGCATTGAATAGAATCGAACACAAAAAAATGAAGTCGTAATTTATGGAAGTATTCTGGTCCGCATTAGCCAGATTCAGCCAGGAATTCAGCAAATTTTGCCCCATAAGTGACTGTTACATATATAATTGTAAATATTTTTCAGCGTGCAGAAAGACAATAAGCTATAAAATACACTTAAATGATATAATGGGCAGATTTTTTTTTTTTTTTTTTTTTTTTTTGGCGGCCGCTACATGTATATAGTACTTCAACCTGTTGTTGGATTACAATTTAGCAAAAGTACATTCTTTGAGCGATATAACCAAAATTACCATCACGAAAACATGCCTATATAATTTTGACCCCTATAAACCCCACTTTTATATAGTAAAACTGGGGTTTACAGGGGTATATATTATTTTTCTTATTTCTGCTCAAAGCATAGATTTTGGGTACTCGTTAGAACCGCCTCGTCGAGGCGGTTCTAATGAGAACCCTCAATCTATGTTTTGAGCAGAAATATGAAAAAAAATATCAGAGTTTTTCATCTGAAAATTTTCAGTTTTTTGAGGTGAAATTTTCTATATATTTGAATAGGCGAGTTTTCGTAATGATAATCTATTTAAAGCATGATAATCTATTAAATGCGTGCAAAGTTGTTTTCCTTAAACACTGCAGAACATTTATCAGAAGGAAGGCAAAACAAATTTTAACTTGCGTCGCCTTCCCTGATCATTACCAAAACACGCCTATTCAAATATGTAGAAAATTTTATCTCCAAAAATAGAACATTTTTTAGGTAAAAACTCTGATATTTTTCACATTTCTGCTCAAAACATAGATTGTGGGTACTCGTTAGAACCGCCTCGACAAGGCGGTTCTAACGAGTACCACTAGAACCGCATCGATGAGGCGGTTCTAACGAGTACTCACAATCTATGTTTTTAAGCAGAAATAGGAAAAATAATGTATAACCCCGTAAACCCCAGTTTTACTATATAAAAGTGGGGTTTAAGGGGGTCAAAATTATATAGGCATGTTTTCGTGATGTTTGTACTCATCATTACGAAACCACGCCTATGCAAATAAACTGAAAATTTTACCACCAAAAAATGAAAATTTTCAGATAAAACATTCTGATATTTTTCATATTTCTGCTCAAAACATAGATTGTGGGTGCACATTACAACCGCCACGCCGAGGCGGTTCTAACGAGTACCCACAATCTATGCTTTTGAGCAGAAATAAGAATAAATGTATACGCCTGTAAACCCCAGTTTTACTATATAAAAGTGGCGTTAAAGGGGGTAAAAATTATACAGGTATGTTTTCGTGATGTTCGCCATTAAAAATTCTTGTAAAATTCTGTTTTCAGGTGTATGAAGGTCTGACAAACGAGGGTGTGTTATTGGGCAGATGGTGTGGTTCACTTTTGCCGTCATCAGTAATATCAATGTCTGGAGATTTATACTTACATCTTCATTTTCGCAGTGAGATTGAAGGAGAAGGATTCGAAGCCGCATTTGATGTGTATAATCACGGTATGGTTGTATAAGGACTTCATTGGCTCAAACATCCTTTGGACCATGAAAATATCTTCTAGACATGGGTAGTTCGAGCCACTGAGGGTTAATCACAGCGCCAGTTCAGGAGGCAAATGGGATAATTTAGGAATGTCGTTTTGATCCTCTACACTACGAAACACACACCTATTCAAATATATAGAAAATTTCACCATCGAAAAGCTGAAAACCTTCCAAATAAAAACTCTGATATTTTTCATATTTCTGCTCAAAACATAGATTGTGGGTATTCGTTAGAACCGCCTCGGCGAGGCATATCTAACGAGTACCCACAATCTATGTTTTTGAGCAGAAATAAGAATAAGTATACCCCTGTAAACCCCAGTTTTACTATATAAAAGTGGGGTTTAAGAGGGTCAAAATTATATAGGCGTGTTTTCGTGATGATAAAAAATGCTATGTTGAATATACTCATTAGAATCGCCTCATTCTAATGAGTTTACACAACATACAATTTCATGATAAAGTATGAAAATTTCCCTAAAGTATCCTTAAATATCTATTTTCTTGAGCTATCGGAAGAATTTTCTAGACTCAAAGACGAGTTCGAATTATCCAAGGTAAACGAGCCATCCGTGTTTGAGTTATTAAAGTTCAACTGTAGATCAGCTCTAGCAAAGATTTGCTAAGTAATAAATTACAATTCAGAAGTCAGTTATAAAGAGGATCTAATCACGAGCCTGTAGTGCGAGTGATGTATCCAGCTATATCTGATTGACGGACACGTTAAATGTCTTATTTCAAGAATTTGATGAGTAATGTCGCGTAACGTCATAAAAAATGGCTCTTTCAGTCGCGCTGGCCCAGTGACGTTTTTGTAGTGTAAAACGCACTTCCTTACTTTTGGGCTCGTTATGTGAAAATCGCCATTAATATAGTTACAGTGCTACCTACTTACGAAATCATATTCTTAAAAAAATACACAATAGTTTGACCCATTACGTGAATAAGCCCATCACGAAAACACGCCTGTATAATTTTGATCCCCTTAAACCCCACTTTTATATAGTAAAACTCGGGTTTACAGAGGTATACATTATTTTCTAATTTCTGCTCAAAAACATAGATTGTGGTACTCATTAGAACCGCCTCGGCGAGGCGGTTCTAACGAGTACCCACAATCTATGTTTTTGAGCAGAAATATGAAAAATATCCGAATTTTTATCTGAAATTTTCATTTTTGGTGGTACAATTTTCAGTATATTTGAATAGGCATGTTTTCGTAATGTATCTCCATTTTCCTCCGTAATCTTAGTAAAGGAAAGAGGTAGGCAGTATGCATATTATAAGGAAGGTTTAAGAATTGTGCATTTTTCAAACCAGCTTTTTAATTTAATTGCTACTTCTAGCAACTATTTTTTTTGGTATGAATCCGTCCAAATCTTATGTGAGAAAAAATACCATAGCTAACATAGCTCTGGATAATTAGGGTTATTCAAATAAATATTTTCTTATTTTTCCACAAAAACATACGTTATGGGTTCTCATTAAAAGTACATTAACGGGGCGCTTATAATGGATACCCATGATATATACACTTTTTGTGGAAAAATCATTACGAAAACATGCCTATTCAAATATACTGAAAATTTTACAACCATAAGATGAACATTTTTTCAATAAAAAAATTCTGATATTTTTCATATTTCTGCACTAAAACATAGATTGTGGGTACTGGTTAGAACCGCCTCGCCGCCGAGGCGGTTTTAACGGGTATCCACAATCTATGTTTTTGTGAAGAAATAAGATAAATGATGCATACCCCTGTAAAACCTAGTTTAACTATATTATAACATTATATAGAGATGTTTTCGTAATGAGAAAAAAAATACTAAAATGTTTGGTAGAAACACTTCCCTTATATATAGAGCTATGACTAAAAAGTATACAGTTTACATTGATGTGTAAACGTAATGTGTCCTAATGGCTATCAGTTCCCGAGTTTTCTTATATACTTTTCATAATGTGATATTGTAAATATCATGCTTTATAGGAGATATTTTAGAAATACAGGTAATTTTTACCATTTTTTTAAGTAAAAACTGCGGGAAAAATCATTACGAAAACATGCCTATTCAAATATATAGAAAATTTCACCTCCAAAAACTGAAAATTTTCAGATAAAAAATGCTGATATTTTTCATATTTCTGCTCAAAACATAGATTATGGGTACTTGTTAGAACCGCCTCGACGAGGCGGTTCTAACGAATACCATCAATCTATGTTTTTAAGCAGAAAAAAGAAAAATAATGTATACCCTAGTAAACTCCAGCTTTACTATATGAAATTGGGGTATATGGGGTCAAAACAATATAGGCGTGTTTTCGTGATGATCACAGAATTACATGTATCACCAAATAATCCTTAACAAGTCCTCTGGAAGCATTATTATGGTTGCCAGTCTTTGAAATCAAAAGAAAGAAATGATCCATGCCATAAGAAATGGGGTCTTAAGGGCACATGTGAACAGCGAAGTCTCAGATCAGCTTGTGTCTTCGCCTAGTTCGGCCAGAGCCCTCACTGGCAGCATAAAGATGTATTGGATACCTTATGACAACACGAAGCAAAGTCCCTGATCAAGCTGATATGGTTTCGCTGGCTGATTTGCACCGTTACTATTCACACATGCTCCAAAGACACATTTTCTAATCGCATGGCTCAAATACTATTTCAGCCGACAAAAGACGCGAATGCGGTTACGACCTCCTGAACAATACCGGCTTGATAAGGCATCCAGATTATGATGAAGGTGGGTTGTATGACAGCAATCTGGTTTGTCGGTGGACTATTGTTGTAGAACCCAACAAGATCGTGCAACTTTTCATCCTTGAATTCGAACTTGAGGCAGATGACTCGTGCAGATTCGACCAACTCAAAGTAAGTAGCATTATATCAATTGTTTGGACGTTTGAAGTGTTGCGAGACTTTGCACTTTTATCCCGAGGCTTTACACTAAATATTCGGCCAACAAGAAACGTTGCTAGGCCTTACTCTAAATATTTAGTCAACACGAAACATAGCTAGGCGTTACACGAAATATTCAGGCTAGGCGTTACACTAAGTATTCGGTCAACATGAAACATTACTAGGCGTTACACAAAATATTTGGCTTACATGAAACATTGCTAAACATTACACTGAGTATTCGGCCAACATGAAACATTGCTAGGCGTTGCACTAAATATCGGACAACATGAAATAGTACAAAGCGTTACACTAATATTCGACCAACATGAAACATTACTTGGCGTTACACTAAGTATTCGGCCAACATAAATCACAGCTAACCGTTACACTAAAACCATTCGATGAACATGAAACAATGGTGGGCGTTACACTAAATATTCAGGCAACACGAAACGTTGTTAGGTCTTATACAAAATATTCAGCCAACGTGTAACAGTGCTAGGCGTTACACTAAATGTTCGGCCAACATGAAACATTGCTCGGCGTTACACTTAATATTCGGCCGACATGAAACTCTGTTAGGCGTAACATTAAATATTCGGCCAACATGAAACATTGCTAGGCGTTACACAAAATATTCGGCCAGCATGAAAGAGTACTAGGTATTACACTAAATATTCGGCCAACATGAAACATTGCTAGGCGTTACACTTAAATCATTCATTACCACGAAATAGTACTAGGCGCTACACTAAATATTCGATCGACATGAAGCAGTACTAGGCAGTCAACAGGAAACATTGACAGGCATTACACTAAATATTCGGCCAATATGAAACAGTGCTAAGTGTTACAATAAGTATTCGGCAAACATGAAACATTGCTATATTGCTACGCGTTACACTAAGTATTTGGTCAGCATAAAAATTGCTAGGCATTACACTAAGTATTCGGCCAACATGAAACATTGGTATGCGTTACACTAAATATTCGACCAACATGAAACAGTGTTTGGCGTCACACTAAATATTCGGCCAACATGAAACAGTGCTAATCGTTACACTAAGTATTCGGCAAGCATGAAACATTGCTAGGTGATACACTAAATATTCGGTCAGCATAAAATTTGCTAGGCGTTACACTAAGCATTCGGCCAAATTAATCATATTCGGCCGACATGAAACAGTGTTAGGCGTTACACTAAATATTCGGCTAACATGAAGCAGTGCTAAGCGTTACACTAAATATTCGGCCAACATGAAACAGTGATAGGCGTTACACTAAATATTCGACAAACATGAAACATTGCTAGGCGTTACACTAAATATTCGGTTAAAATGAAAATTGCTAGGCGTTAGACTGAGTATTCGGCCAACGTGTAACAATGCTAGACGTTACACTAAATATTTTGTTTACATGAAAAATTGTCAGACGTTACACTAAATATTCGACCAATATGAAACATCTGCGAGGCGGAATTCAATACAATACTCTTCAATGCACAGAGCATTAAATTGTCATTGTCTCCATTAGAATAAAGCGGATTGGATACACTTTCAGAGGTGACAACTCTGCCTAAATAGTTATGCCTACCTTTTGAAAAGCAGTCTGCTCTAAAACACAAGAAATGCTCCTATTACCATTTAGGGTGGTCACCTTTCAGAAAGGACTTGATGTATAGGAACACGAACAGGAACTCACAAAAGCTCTCTTTCTAGTCAAAAATGGCGTGAAATCTACCAAGAATATTAAGTTCTCTTAAATACAAAGTGTTTGAAGAGACAAAAATACCAAATCGCCATCAATATTTGGTCAACATTTTAGCATTCGGCAAACGATAATCTTACGTATTATGTTATTAATTCCGAGGCTGTAGGGTTTAATATTTCATGCAAATTATCTCTTGAGAAGACAGTAAGCATGAAATCACGGGTTTTTCTTATACTCAAGTCAATATTTTAACTTTACGAAAATATACCTATTCAAATATACTGAACATTTTACCACCAAAAAAAATGAAAATTTTCAAATAAAAAGTGCTGATACTTTTCATATTTCTGCTCAAAACATAGATTGTGGGTACTCGTTAGAACCGCCTCGACGAGTAACCACAATCTATGTTTTAAAGCAGAAATGTGAAAAAAATGTGTACTCCTGTAAACCTGAGTTTTACTATATAAAAGTGGGGTTTAAGGGGGTCAAAATTATATAAGCATGTTTTCGCGATGAAATGATTCACCATGCATGCTTATCGTTAATTGCAGATATTTGATGGTTTGAACGAAAACGCAGCATTGCTAGGAACATACTGCGGAACTGATGCGCCGAAGAAATTCCGGTCATCGTCCAATACATTACATGTAATGTTCGTTACTGATGGAAGTGCGAATAAAAAAGGATTCCTGGCTGGTTTCTCCCAGGCAGATGGTCAGTAATTTAGGAGCCACAGATGACCAGGATACTTCAGACAAATCTGAGGTGTCCTTAATCTTTAAAATACTTGTTTTGGATTACCGAAAACCCTTAGACCCGTTTCCTATTTAGAAATAGCTTTGCTGACAGAAGCTGTCGGCAAAGCTATTTCTAAGTTGGAAGCGGGTGTTTATCACGCCTATCAGTCTTCTGTTAACACTTAATTTGCGGTAAAAGGCTAGATGTAATACACCTTGCAAGTAATATGAATATTGGACAACCCAGGAATCGCCTCATGGAGCACAGAACTCTTAAGGCAACATATGAGGCAGAGACAGAGATTATGTAGAAGACTCATATGTGGACCGAACATATATTTGGAGCTGCATCAGAATTAAGGATGGGGTTTTGCGCGAGAGAAAAAAACAAAACAAAACTAAAAAACTGGTTCATTATGAAAACACGCCTCTTCAAATATATTGACAATTTCACCACCAAAAACTGAAAGTTTTTCAGATAAAAGTTCTGATATTTTTCATATTACTTCTCAAAACATAGATTTTGGGTACTCGTACGCACCGCCTCGCCGAGGCAACCCACAATCTATGTTTTTGAGCAGAAATAAGAAAAATAATGTATACCCCTTTAAACTCGAGTTTTACTGTATAAAAGTGGGGTCTAAAGGGGTCAAAGTTATATAGGTATGTTTTAATATTATGCTACTCCCACAGACTTTTTTTTTCTACTGACATTTCAAAGGCGATTCCTTTGTAACAGCTCTTCTTTTCTTTTTTGCGTCTGTGGTTTCATTTTTAGCCTTCGTTTTATCATTATTTGTTCACCGCCACTCATTTTTTGATGGCTCGGGAAGGCTGTGCTTCTGGATTGTGACATTTTCTTACGAAAACACGCCTATTCAAATACGTATATAGAAAGTTTCACCTCCAAAAACTGAAAATTTTCAGAAAAAAAAAACTGATATTTTTTATATATCTGCTTAGAACATAGATTATCGGTACTAGTTAGAACCGCCTCGGCGAGGCGTTTCTAACGAGTACCTACAATCTACGTTTTTGAGCAGAAATTAGAAAAATAATGTATACCCCTGTAAACCCCAGTTTTGCAATACAAAAGTGGGGTTTAAGGGGTTCAAAATTATATAGGTATGTTTTCGTGATGTCCTGGATATACTCACTTTTATTTTGTTAGAGATGAAATCAGTGTATATCTGATGAAAATAGAAGTGATATCAATCACTAGTGAAGTGACCACTAATACGATGTATATTTTCACTCCTCACTTAGGATCACTTCCGTTTTCTTCATTGTTTCAAAAGCGGATGTTACCTCCACTTCAGATTTTTGAACACCTCTAACTTCTATGTTTCTGAACTAAACTGTCACGTTAGGTATGCATTTTCTCTGTTAGAAAGTAAGAAATATTCTGATATCAAAGTTGTTTTAATTTTGCCCAAATATTTGTTGTTTTTTTTTCTCTCTCTTTGTGGTAAGAAATGAATGTCGACGTCATTATGTTTCTGTTTTTATTTTTTTTTGTCGACGTCAGTTATGATATCAGAAGCGCTAAAGCATGAAAACAATAAAATAAAAAGAAAACTTGTTTTTTTCCGCCGTACATACCACACATATTTTCATGTGGTGTGATGAAAACACTCAAATTTTTACTCGTTCTTCGTAGCGAAAACACAAATGTTTTTATTACATTCGATGAAAATATTTGTGGTTTTTACTCCAAAAGGACAACTGTCCTATATATTTTTAAATGACACGAAGCATTAATAACAGATTGTAACCATCACGAAAACATACATATATAATTTTGACCCCCTGAAACCCTACTTTTATATAGTAAAACTCGGGTTTACAGGGGTATACATTATTGTTCTTATTTCTGCTAAAAAAAACCAACATAGATTGTGGGTACTCGTTAGAGACGGTTCTAACGAGTACCCACAATTTATGTTTAGAGCAGAAATATGAAAAATATCGGATTTTTTTTTGTTGTTGAAACTTTCAGTTTTGGTGGTGAAGTTTTCAATATATTTAAATAGGCGTGTTTCCGTACTTGAAACAAAACTGCACTCTAACGATACCAGAACAGACCAAACAACGATGAACTGTAACATATGAATCGCTTTGGAACGGTCAACAGAAAAATTGTTGCGATGGATGATGAGGGTGGGGTGGAATCAAAGCACTGAAGGCACTGGTGGGTCGATTGTCTCTGAGTATAGGCTGGGAAAATGGTCCTAAGCGTAGACCAGACTATATCATTTAACCTATAACTCCTATAACTTTCTTTAATTCAAGCAAACAGTGCAGACCCTGATCAGATGCCGCATTCTGTGTGGCATCTGATCTTGGTCTGCACTGTTTGCCATTGCCCCAGATGTCTGAGTCTAGGTTTAACAGATAACACTCTTATGTCACAGCGACAACAATAGCACGCCTATAAATAATCATTACCCGGATTTTGTCTAACGCGTGGTGTGATTAAATTGGTAAATGCTAACACGTGGACAATTACCTTAAGGAAGCTTTGGCGTTTGTATATTGTGGCTAGAGTGTAAACAATCGATCCAAAAAAGGGTTGAAACCTGGCTCCGAGGTTATAAAACATTTTTCATGCTCAACTCAGCTGAGCATGAAATTTTCCCTGCTAATAAATATAAAAATGCCAACAATAGTTGGCATTTTCATATTTATTAGCAGAGAAATTTTCATGCTCAGCTATGTTCAGCAAGAAAGAATTGGCAATTTTTTGTAATTAGAGATCTATTAGCATAAAAAATTTCATGCTCAGCTGAGTTGAGTATGAAAAAAAAATAACCTCAGGGCCTGGTTTTACGAGTGCTCAACGTACACCCTGTTCAATCTCCACATAACTATATGGTTCACGTAGATTTCCCTAACTCACTGCATTTACACAGAAACAATATAAAACAACTTCTAAAAATGCGATGAAATGTAGACGAGGGCTCGACATTATAACTACTAGAAGAGCCACGGTAAACCCGACCATAGATAATGTCAGGCATAAACCTCCATGAAAGATTAAGGATAGATCCGTCATCAAGCCTGTTGCTCGACCGACCTCCGTACAGTTAAAGATAGCATCAAAGTTGTTAGCCTTATTTGGGTAAGTCACTAATCATACATCATGTCGCATAACATCTACATTAGAGCCTATCATTTTATAGAGACTATAACCGTTTGAATTATTTAGTAAAACCAGACTCACAAATAATTATGAATGTCTAGAACATTAAAAAATACGCTTAAACATGAATGTTATGTAGCAAACTGCATACATGAGTTTAACCCCAATTATGAGTGATTATTTTGCATCCTTGACTCACCGCACAATGGTGAGTCGGACCTCAGTTTTAACCCTTGTCATGCTGAATAAATTAAGATGCCATGCCCACTTCTCCAGCCGTTTAGATTACTTGATCCGGGTTTTTGATAGAAATTCACATATTTAATGACAAAAAGAGCAGATCCAGATCAGTTGGCTTCTTTAGAAGCCAACTGATCTGGATCTACACTGTTTGCTAAGACAGGGCATGTCGTGTTCAGCAAGAGAAGGGTCAATTATTATAGCTTCCATCAGTTTGTTTCAGAAAGTTGGCGCCCGACTATTTATTGCTTTCTGTGGTCGGGCCCGTTGTGGTCCAAATTTTGATTTTCTTTTACTCTGGTTTTAAACTTCTATTGGACCCTGTACTTAGTTTCATTGCAGTTTTGTGATTCTTATTATTGCATAAAAAGCAGTGCCACACGTTATTAACAGCCGTGCATTAACCGGAGAAAAGCCGCGTATTAACAAAGCAATTCACGCGCTGTTAATGCACGGCTACGCAACTTTCAATATGCTTATACCGGGGCCACAGAATTGCTGCCGTCACGAGGTGTACTGCCCCACCCCACTCCATCCCGGGAGTGGTTTTAATGATTGTTCCACGGCGGTTCGTCTGGTGCTGTTCTTCTTGTTTATATGTCGTTTATTGCAACTGTGTCATTCTACTCCGCTACACATGAGGAAAATACGCCTATCCAAATATATAGAAAATTTCAAGTCCAAAAACTGAAAAGTTTCAGATAAAAAGACTCTGATATTCTTCATATTTCTGCTCAAAACATAGATTGTGGGTACTTGTTAGAACCGCCCTGGCGAAGCGGTTCTAACGAATTTATGTTTTTACATGTAAGCAAAAGAAAAGAAAACTACTGCATACCCCTGTAAACCTGTTACTATAGAAAAGTGGGGTTTAAGGGGTCAAATTATATAGGTATGTGTTTTTTTATGATGATAGTGGTGGGATATTATGTAGGTCAGTCACTCGTCGAAAGAATCTGTTTTTGTGGGGTAGTTTTTCTCAAAAAGGAGAATTACATGCTGCTCTCAAGTCTTTAAACAGTTTTCTCACCTAATAGATAGTTTGTAAATGTGTACGATCTCGTCTGAATTACTTGTGGCGTGGGCTGATCGATGCTGAATAAACTGATCGTCGAAGGTTCAGCTATTCCCGGTTATTTTTTTCATAAAATGCATATGCGCCTGAACTGTTTGGCATTTTTTATGTGTGAAATTATTGTTTGACCTGTCTCGCTTACCGAAAAATAAAAATTGACAACAAACTAATGGAAATGGAGGGCAAAAATTCATGTTTTGAATTTATCAATAGATAGAAATTTGCAAGATGAAGAAATAACCCATATGGCATACTTCTAGCAAGAGCAATTCCTTAGAAAGCTAAAACAAAAATAAATTTGTGAGACAAAAAGTCTTGAAACATGAATTAGTCGATATGATACTCTAAAACTTCTTCCAAACGCAATTCTTATAATTATTTATGGTGCTTGGTTATCACCTTATATTTCATTCTGAGTGTTTATGGAAAAAAAGTGTCTACGTCTAGATCGCTTGTTCAGAGATTTAAAATATTATGTATGTCTCTATCCCCTATCACACATAGTTACCCCTACCGCTAAAAAGAGACCACAAAAATTGCACCTTTGACGTGATCGAGTTCATCGCATATCTTGAAATAAAACAAAAAATCCACGTAAGACCACTACCAGAGGCTATAATCAGTTTCTGTGCTTGTTTTGATAAGGTTGTACGTCCCCGTCAAGACATTTTAGAGCAAAAATCAACTGTTACAGCACAGAAAAGATGTCCAAAGATCAGAAGAGACAAACGTTGCTGCAAGGCTTCAGTACTCGCAACTGGATAGAGGCTGTCTTTTATAATAATACATGTAGTTCTGCAAACATTAGCCCTCAGCTATCAGAGCCGACCGATATATTCAGAGCCGCCCTATACCATCGGAGCCATTGTTTATTTGCCCTCCATTTACATTAGTTTGTTGTCAATTTTTATTTTTTGGTAAGTGAGACAGGTCAAACAATAATTTCAAACATAAAAAATGCCAAACGGTCCAGGCGCATATGCATTTTATGAAAAAATAACCGGGAATAGCGTCGCTGAACCTTCGACGATCAGTTCATTCAGCATCGATCATCCCTAGCCACAAGTAATTCAGACGAGATTGTACACATCTACAAACTATCTATTAGGTGAGAAAACTGTTAAAAGACTTGAGAGCAGCATGTAATTCTCCTTTTTAAGAATTACTACCCCACAAAAACAGATTCTTTTGACGAGTGACTGACCTACCTCTTTTGTTTACTTTTTTCAGGCGCTATATTCAGAGCCGCACGTGCTCCGGAAGACGCACACAACGTTTGCTTATCAGAGCCACTGGCTCCGATTATGAAGTTTCCTACATGTGTGATAGTGGTGGGGTATTATGTTTTCTATATATATATATATATATATATATATATATATATATATATATATATATATATATATATATATATATATATATATATATATATATATATATATATATATAGCGTATATATGTATGTTAAGGGTGAGCAGTTTGGGATTCTTAATGGGTAAATTTCATTAATTTTCGACAGCGTTATCTGCTCGCCACACGTCAGTATTTTCGTTTCCGGACAATTACTTGAGTAAATATCACTGGATTTTAACCAAAACTTGGTTTATGCATTGATATTATGGAGCTCTGGTTTGGGATTGCTAATGGACGAACTTTGTCAGTTTCTTACAGTTGTATGTCCGCCACACCTCCGAATGTTTGCTTCTAGAAAATAAATGAGTATTTTTTAATGGTTTTTCACTAAACTTGGTTTGTGCATTAGTATTAAAAAGTTGTGGTTTTGGATTGCTGATGGACGAATTACCTAAAATTTGACAGAATTATTTGACCGCTACACGCACGTATGTTCGTTTCTAGACTATAACTTGAGTAAATATTGATGGTTTTTCTCCAAACTTAGTTTGTGCATTGATATTATACAGACGTTGTCCGGGTTTGCTAATTTGCAAATTCCTGCAATTTTTAAAGTGCGAAAATTGCGGGGTGTAATCGTTTCACGTTTGTATTGTGTATTTTCATCGTTTCGTCCTCGTCTTTCCGTGCCTCCTGAAAGCTGTCTTTCGTAATTGTAGTCTTTCCTGAGCATCACGAAAACATGCCTATATAGATTTGACCCCCTTAAATCCCACTTTTATACAGTAAAACTGGGGTTTACAGGGGTATACATTATTTTTCTTATTTCTGCTCAAAAACATAGATTATGGGTACTCGTTAGATCCGCCTCACCGGGCGGTTCTAACTAGTACCTATAATCTATGTTCTGAGCAGAATTATAAAAAATATCAGGTTTTCTTTCTGAAAATTTTCAGTTTTTGGTGGTGAAATTTTCAATATATTTGAATAGGCGTGTTTTCGTAATGGCATCTTCTAGTCTTTCCTGAGCATCTTCATTTATATTTTTTTTCTGGTTTTATAAGCTAAATTAAAAAAAAACAAAAAAAAAAAACACGAATGCGAACATGGCAGAAGGTACGTTTTCTCACGTTGTGGCTCATTCAGGCCGCATCATACCTAAACCATTACACGCCTTTTCAAATATAAAGAACAACATCACCTCCAAAATCTGAAAATTCAAATAAAAAAAAAAACTCTGGTATTTTTATATTACGGCTCAAAACATAGATTGTGGGTACTCGTTTAAACCGCCTTGCCGAGGCGGTTCTAACGAGTACCCACAATCTATGTTTGTGAGCAAAAATAAGAAGAATAATGTATACCCCTGTAAACCCCAGTTTTACTGTATAAAAGAGGCGTTTAAGGGTCATTATTATATGGCATATTTTCGTGATGGTGTCTTGGTATATGCAAACAGCGAAGAACCTGACCACCCTGCGCAATCCGCTGCCAGAATCATTGGATATTATAGAATGAATCAATGGAGAGCAAATGCATGGATAAGACTGCGCATGTACAGGATGATGTAAATCCGCATATTTTGCGCATGCTCGATATAATTTTTCATTTGACGAGGCCCATTTGTTTCAGAATTTGCTTGGAGACAATGGCCCGATGGTGACTATGCCATTCCAATGTCAGTATATGGCTGCCCCGAGCAGTATGTAAATAACTGGAAGAAAAACCACATTAACATTACATACAGTACTGACTACATTCTACAAGAAGCGACAATTGGAAATGTATCTCGTAAAGATGACTTAATTGTTGTAGGGCCTTTTGGTTCTTTTACTCAGCAGACGAATTTCTGCATAAAAAGTCGTGCCGGCAATGGAAGTCCACCTACCAACCAAGAAACAACGGGTTGGGATAAAGATATAACTGAGACAGCAGAATGGCCACGCGGTGATTACGCCATATTTCAAATGAAAGGCATGTGTCCAGACGGTAAGTTTCTTTGTTTTAAAGGAATAAAAATCTAACAGACTGCCTTTTGAAACAGAGATTACACAAAAGAATGAAAATCGGAGACTCGGATTATACTAGTTATCCTTATACACAACAAAATAGCCTGAAAGGCCGCACGCTTCCTTCATTCCAAGCACCGGCCTGTGGTATTCGGTTTTCAAATAAACGTCAAAAAGATTGCCTTTGGAAACAAAGAACACACTACAGATAAGAAAATGGGAGTCTCGGTTTTATTGAGACTCTTCATAAGCAGTAATGAAGTTTGCTATAGATTTGAATATGGGAGTCTCGGTTTTATTAAAGCAACCAGAACGGGCTCAATGATCCCAAAGGAAATAAACGTATATTCTGCACTATGATGAAGTACGGGGAGACGTTTTACGGCCGCCACACGGCACTTAACCTTGTACCGCTGAATGAATTAAGATGCCACGCCTACTTCTTATTTTCAGCCAGTCAGGTTAATAGATCCAGATTCTTGCTATAAATTCACATACTTAATGGCAAACAGTGCAGATCCAGATCAGTTGGCTTCTTCAGAAGCCAACTAATCTGGATCTACACTATTTGCAAAGGTAGGGTATATCCGGGCTCAGCTGGACAAGGGTTAATACCAGCTGCAGTAAAGTAAAATAAATCTCTAAAAGGTTGCCTCTGGAAAAAAAGAACATACAAAAGAACGAAATTCGGAGACTCGGTTTTATTAGGATAAGCTTTATAGGAACAGCCACGAAAGCATTTTAGCCCAAATTTCTTCAAGAAGAAAACTGATATATTCGTGTGTGTGTGTATATATACGGGGAGGGGTAAGGGAGGCGGAGCAAACGTTCTCGGGATACAAAAAGGTCAATAACTTTCCTCTATTATAAGAGGAGCGTCATGTGTAAATGTGCCTTCAAACATGCGCAAAATGTTCCGATTCAGTTAACCCTGCGCAAGCGCAAAATATCACTTTGCTCTCCATTTATATATTCTCTAGTAGTCAATGGGTGGCTGGTGGTGCGAAGGTGTCGTGTATCTTACGTCACCGGGGCGTCCAACTGATATTGGCTTACAGTTGGGCAAGTCCTGCTACCCTTGTAGCTGGTAATGGTGGAGGGGTGGGGGGGGGGGGTTCCTTCTTTTTCTTCACTTTTTCTCCTGTTCCTTTTTCTTCCTTGTCTCTTTCTTTCATCTTCTCTACTATATCTTCTGTCTCTTTTCCCCCTTTTCCTGGGAGACGACACAGAATGATCCACAAGGATTGACGTGTCGTTAAACCATAACACAATTAAAATCTTAGTATTCAATGATCCTGTGAGTGGAAAGTTAATGGGTCAGATCTTGGCATTCGCTGTCCGCATATACCCGAAGACAAGCCGGCACATGACGTTTATACGACGTCGTCTCAACGTCGATGCAACGTCATGGCGTAGCATCGACGTTGAGACGACGTTGTAGAAACGATACATCGTCAACGTCGATGCCACGTCATGACAGTGCGTCGACGTTGAGGCGACGTTGTATAGACGTCATGTGTCTGCTCGGTATTATGGTAATCAACGCTAGGAAAGGTACAAAAATAATAACATGAATTGTTCTCTACGTACATTCATACATCTAAATCCAAAATGGAAACATAAAGAAGGCAATGATCAGGGATAGATACAATTACCTAACACCTTGCGTCCAAATCGTCAAAGGGAAAGAAAGACGCACTTAAAGCAACGCACCACAATAAAAAACACTATCAGCAGAACCCCCAAAGGACAGTTTCCCAAAAATTATCCAAACGGCTATCCAAAGTAAAACATTCACCAGGACATACATGCAAAGACATATAGTGACAGAAATAGTAAATCACAGCAGAGGCTCCGCCTTGTAACGGTCAATAAAGAATATTACTGAGGGTGGGGTTTGGGGGCTTCAATCGATTTTACGCGGCCACAACCCCCGCCCTTAGTTCTGCCGTGTTATACACAAGACATTTGCTCAATCTGAGTGAAGGGTTTCTAACTGCAACATCTCTTCAGTGCAACATACAAGTCAAACGAACACAGAGATGAAACAACGAATCAATGAAGCAAGAAATACGTACTTCTGTATAGATAAAATATATGTAACGTGTCCGGATACACCTGTTAGATTTTCCGCTATTGTCTACAAGGGAGGTAACATTTCTTACTTCTGAAAAGGGATCTAGTCTCCATCACAAAAAAATGCCTATAAAGTTTTGACCCCCCTTAAACCCCACTTTTATATAGTAAAACTAGGGTTTACAGGGGTAATCATTATTTTTCAGCAGAAATATGAAAAATATAAGGCTTTTTTTCTTAGAACAATTTCAATTTTTGGTGGTAAAATATCCAGTATATTTGAATAGGCATGTTTTCATAACGAAGGTAAAACAATGTTCTCAAGGCAACAGAATCTTTTCTTTTTGAATAGCCCCTGTTCTAGAAGGCAGGCAAACACATTTTACAGATTTGTCTCCATTGAATGAGTGTCCATTCCCCCACCCCCTAATTTCTTAAAAAGGCTAGAAATGGTAGCAAGGTGACATGTACAAAGCTTGCGAAAATTTTCCTGCAGTGAGCTTCTTAAACGCATGGACAAGTAAAAGACTCTCTAGGGCATTACATGAACACACTTATTTGGTATTTGTCCGCTTAGTCAAGTTAATTGGTAAGATTCTTTATTCAACCAAACAGATTGATCTGTCTTTTTTTTTTTTTCTCCAAGAAACCATATGTTGTTGGCATTCATTAAAACGCCTCGACATACGTTGCGTGCAGGGACAGGAAAATGAGCTGTTATTACAATATTCAAATATACTGAAAATTTATCACCCAAAAAATGAAAATTTATTTTCTGATAAAAATTCTGATATTTTTCATATTTCTACTCAAAACATAGATCGAGGGTAATCGTTAGAATCGCCTACAGTAGAATTAACCATGAGTACTCGTCATTGTTTATTATAGTGATTATTTTGATTTTTATGTTTTCGCATTGATGCATTGACTGAGTTTGGGAGCCTTGATGCGAACCGATTTTATATATATCTTTATTAAGAGTTGCATCGGGACCCAGGGTGAAGTTGGCTAGCTGTATGAGTGCTTTAAACCCCCTCCAACACCCCTCCCCACGGTGGTTTACTCTACTGACTGTTCTAAGGCGGTGGTCCCGGTGTTGGTCTTACTCTTTGTTGCTTTGTGGTTTATTCTACGAGGCGATTTGTTTTATGTCTTACCTTGTGTTATTTTGTTCTTGAGTTTTTCAGTCCTTTTAGCATTGCGATTGCCTCGCTTGGGGAAGAGAGAGCTAATCTTAGTGCTTTTCGTAGGTTTGTTCGATTTGTGTTTGTTTGGTTTTGTCTGTTTTCTCTTCTCCTTCGTGTCTGATGAGGGCTGCGGTTTGTAATTTTGGCACTCCCTGGACTTTTCTCTTACCTTTTTTGGCACTAAATTTTACAGAAAATTGTGGGCATTCCGATGGGGACTAGATATACTCTCTTTGTGACGGAATTGGTTTTATTTTTGACATGTGAGAGATTTATGTTATCTCTGTCTGACGAAAATCAGACTGATATTACTGACGCTTTCCCTTCTTCATTTAGAACCTGTTGACCTGCTTAACATTGATGATATTTATTTTGAACAATCATCACGAAAACATGCCTATATAATTTTGACCCCCTTAAACCCCACTTTTATATAGTAAAACTGGGGTTTACAGGGGTATACATTGTTTTCTTATTTCTGCTCAAAACATGGATTGTGGGCACTCGTTAGAACCGCCTCGTCGAGGCGGTTCTAACGAGTACCCTCAATCCATGTTTTGTGCAGAAATATGAAAAAAATCAGATATTTTTTTTTTCTGAAATTTTTCATTTTTTGGTGGTAAAATTTTCAATATAGTTGAATAGGCTTGTTTTCGTAATGGATTTATCAGATCCGTTCCATCCCATCGAACTCCAATAATTAAAGCTAATGCTTATGATACCGAATCGTCTTTCTAGATTTGAATTCATAGATGTGAAATGGTATCGTTGCTTTTAAAGTAACGACAAACATAAATTTGATTTTGGCATTGTTCATTTTTCCTTTTTTTAAGATGGCGATTATCGTCGGTCTCCTTCGTATGGGGCCTATACATATCTGAATTTTTTAATTTTACAAGGGTATCTTCTCATGTAAATGATTTTATCAATAATGATAAAATCCTGACTGCTAAACGCCTTCAACAAAGCTGTTGGGTCCTAAACTCCGTATTGGTTTCAAAATTTACCACCGACACTCCGAATTTGTCGCTAAATATTGAGTAAGCTTAAAACACTACTGCAGCAAGGAATATTGGAACCATAGTTTATTTGACATAGTTTATAAATTAAAAAGAGCAACAACAAAAAAACAAAATATGCTGAGAAATTCTTATTTGAAAAGAATTCAACAAAAAATAATATCCTATATAAAAGGACGGGATATAAATTAATTATTTAGCGACAAATTGCATGCGTAGTTTTCAACCCAAGCATTGTTGATAGCAATGCTTTACTCTTTAATTGCATGACGATTGGTCTGGTCTCAAGCTCTATGAAGATGGTGACTTTACCTATTTAAGTCTAGCGTCCCATAAAAGGGACATTAACAAACAGTGTAGACCCAGATCAGACACCACCACGCGGTGTCTGATCAGGGTCTAGACTGTTTGCATTAGATACAGGAATTTCTGTGTAAAATTACAATAACAAATACTAACCAGACAAACCTTATACTGGAAATGGACCGATCCGAAGAATGAAGGTAGAAGAGTTCATTGGGCGTAAATGGGTTAAAGATTTCGTTAGAAGATTGATGCCTTATGTAATGTTTTTATCTGGGCCTTTTATTGTTTAGCTTGTGGTTTTCTCCTTATTGCTCTCATGCTTGTTTCATCACAGTGATTTAATTTGATTTACACGTTTTTATACCCCGCCACACAATAGTGGCGGGGTATTATGGTTTCACGTTGGTCGTCCGTGTGTCCGTCCGTCCGTCGCACGTCCGTCCGTCCGTCCGTTTTTCGTTTCCGGACACTTGGTGTGTGCATTGATATTGTGGAGATCTGGTTTGGGATTGCTAATGGGCAAACTTCGTCAATTTTTGACGGAGTTATCTGCCCGAGACACGCCCATATTTTCGTTTCCGGACTATAACTTGAGTAAATAACAAGGGATTTTCACCAAACTTGCTATATGCATTGACATTAAAGAGATCTGGTTTAGGATTGCTAATGGGCAAATTTCGTCAAATTTTTACGGAGTTATCTGCCCGAGACACGCCCATATTTTCGTTTCTGGATGATAACTTGAGTAAATAACAAGGGATTCCCACCAAACTTGCTATGTGCATTGACATTAAGGAGATCTGGTTAGGGATTGCTAATGGGCAAATTTCGTCAAATGTTTACGGAGTTATCTGCCCGAGACACGCCCATATTATCGTTTCCGGACGATAACTTTAGTAAATAACAAGGGATTTTAACCAAACTTGCTCTATGTATTGACATTAAGGAGATCTGGTTTAGAATTGCCAACGGGCAAATTTCATCAAATTTTTACGGAGTTATCTGCCTGAGACACGCCCATATTTTCATTTCTGGATGATAACTTGAGTAAATAACAAGGCCTTTTAACCAAACTTGCTATATGCATTGATATTATCAAGATCTGGTTTAAGATTGTTATCTGTCCATTGATATTATCAAGATCTGGTTTGGGATTGCTAATGGGCAAACTTCGTCAATTTTTGACGGAGTTATCTGCCCGAGACACGCCCATATTTTCGTTTCCGGACTATAACTTGAGTAAATAACAAGGGATTTTCACCAAACTTGCTATATGCATTGACATTAAAGACATATGGTTTAGGATTGCTAATGGGCAAATTTCGTCAAATTTTTACAGAGTTATCTGCCAGAGACACGCCCATATTATCGTTTCCGGACGATAACTTTAGTAAATAACAAGGGATTTTAACCAAACTTGCTATATGTATTAACATTAAGGAGCTCTGGTTTAGAATTGCCAACGGGCAAATTTCATCAAATTTTTACGGAGTTATCTGCCTGAGACACGCCCATATTTTCATTTCTGGATGATAACTTGAGTAAATAACAAGGCCTTTTAACCAAACTTGCTATATGCATTGATATTATCAAGATCTGGTTTAAGATTGTTATCTGTCCATTGATATTATCAAGATGTGGTTTAGGATTGTTATCTGTCCCTCCGTCATTTTCTTTCCAGACATTTTCGCAACGATAACTTTAATACATAAACAAATAATTGCTATGGTGGGGTATTATGCTTGCGGTGCTTTTATTCTCTGATGTTTTACTGTGCCTCTGTACGTTTCGAACAATAATTTCTAGTTTGTACAATATTTGGACCTCGGCAGGTAAAAGCAATTTAACTAAAGCTGGTACAATTAATCGGATGATCAATTAATCGGATGATTGACTAATTGATCGATAAATTAAAAAAGAATGCTTGATATTACAGATTTGCTATCAGTCGATCATTTGGTTCTGTGTCTGTTACTTTACCGTATTTACCCTTGATATTCAGACATCTCTACTCCTAACCATACTGTACCTAAAATTTGAACAAGTACAATTTACTACCATGTTGTACCTAAAAAAGCTGGATGAGTGGCAAACAGTGTAGACCCTGATGAGACGCCGCATTTGCGGCATCTCATCTGGATCTATACTGTTTGCTTAGGAATGTCTGACCAAATACATACAGTAAAGTATAACACATTGTAAGAGTCATGCTGATTCAGACAGTTAAAATTATGACCAAATTTTCAGTGATTATTAATCGATTATCGATCACAATGGCAGGACTGCTAATCGATTATATTTTCAGCTCCGATTAGCCAGCCTTAGGATTAACCCCAACCTGGTAGTTTGTATTACTGACAGTTCTAAGACGGATGATTCTTGTATTATTTGTTCTTTTTGTGATGTGGCCTTATGGCGTTTTGCTGCAGGACTTTTTATCTCGCCTGGACCGAAGGCTCTAGGGGAGCTTATAGGATGGTAAGTCGTCCGTCCGTCGTCCGTCGGCAATTTGACTGGTTATATCTCCACAGTCTGCAAGTTGTTCTCAATCATTTCTCATCTATAGCATACTTCTGATAGGGCTTCAATGACAGAAGCTTTTCATGTAAATCCTATGACTACCTTGGTTGCTATGGCAACCACAAGGTACCATAAACTTATAATGAAAAAATGTTTGTAATCACGATAATTCGTTCAGTTTTGATTGAGTTTTCCTAAAACGCAGATACGTAAGTTAGACATTGATGACGGCTCGGATGTTCGAAAACAGCCAGATTAGCTCATTATTCTTAATTTTTATGTCCACCAGATTGCTGAAAAAGCCTGTTTTTACTTTGTCATCAGCATAACTCATTCAGATTTGATTGAGTCTTCCTGAAACTTGTACATAAAGTGTACATGGATAAACCTCGGATGAATTCGAAACCTGGCCAGATGGGATCATTAATTTTAGAGTTGTGGGGTCGAATGCAGCCTCGCCATCACGAAAACACGCCTATAAAATATTGACCCCCTTAAACCCCACTTTTATATAGTAAAACTGGGGTTTATAGGGGTATACATTATTTTTCTCATTTCTGCTCAAAAACATAGATTGTTGGTACTCGTTAGAACCGCCTCGCCGAGGCGGTTCTAACGAGTACCCACAATCTATGTTTTGAGCAGACATATGAAAAATATCAGATTTTTATCTGAAAATTTTCAGTTTTTGGAGGTGAAATTTTCTATATATTTGAATAGGCGTGTTTTCGTAATGGCAAACTCTAGTGTTGCGGATGAACACTCACTCAAACCGAGTCTCCAATTTTCGTAATTTTATGTCTTCTTTGTTTTCAAAGGCAATCGGTTTTGACTTCTATTTTAGTCTGGTATCGTATTTATAGATTTATTTCGGTATCGCACTTACAAGTATTTTTGATCAATTACGACATTTTGGCCGATTCAAAACACTAAGTGTCATTGACAATATAAGCTGACAACGAAATCATTCGCCAAACCCATCAGGCTCGGAGGTTATAGACTTGTTTCATGCTTATCTCAGCTGAGCATGAAGCTTGTCCTGCTACCTTGTCTCAAATTACTAACATTGCTAATTCTGTTTTGCTAGACATAGCTGAGCATGAACTTTTCTTTGCTAAAAATATGAAAATACCAACTATTGTTTTATTAATTATTAATAAGCAGAAAAAAATCACGCTGAGCTGAATTGAGTATGAAAAACGTTTTATAAACTCAAGGCCTAGGCATTTATTGCTAGCATATCGCATGGGATCCCTCTTATTGCATTGGGCAATTATAACAGTAGTTTATTTGCAGGATTTCAAGAATACCTGAACTTGATCTGGCTACCAGGACCACAATATCCGTCGTTATACGGTGATGTACCGGAGTTTGAACTATTAGGTAATAAACTGCTATACCGCGTATGCGTGAAACGTACCACTATGGATACAGTCACCCGTCTAGATGACCTAAGAGAACCGTTTATTGTCATTTCACCAAACAAATTTCAGGTGCGTACATGAAGCCTTTTGAAATTCTCTCTGTCTCTTTCTGTCTGTCTGTTTTTGTCTCTCTGTCTTTCTCTCTGTTTCTGTTTGTCCGTCTCTCCTTCTCTCTCCTTCTCTGTCTCTCTCTCCTTCTCTGTCTCTCTCTTCTTCTCTGTCTGTGTCTGTGTCTGTGTCTGTCTGTCTGTCTGTCTGTCTCTCTCTTACGTTTTAGTATTGCGATTACCTCGCTTGGGGAAGAGAGAGCTAATCTTAGTGCTTTTCGTACGTTTGTTCAGTTTGTGCTTGTTTAGATTTGTCGGTTTCCTCTTCCTCTTGGGCTCTGGGATGGGCTGCGGTTTGTGATTGTGGCACTCCCTGGACTTTTCTCTTACCTTTTTTTTTTATAATTGTACAGTTGTATTGTGGTCTGGGAAGGGCTGCGGTTTGTGATTGTGGCACTCCCTGGACTTTTCTCTTACTTTTTTTTTTATAATTGTACAGTTGTATTGTGTACGAATATGAACTTCTGTTCTTAAACATTTGAACCTTCAGTTTCTGAAGTGGAATCTTCCATCTTTGCATTTAGACATATTCATTGTTGCCAAAAGGATGAAAAGTGTACATCAAGAACAGGGCCCAGTTGTTCAAAGCTTACGATGTCGTTAGTTAACGATTCGTTAAAATTAACATCCAGTGATACACAAATATGCTGAAATTTTTTGCTGAAAAAATGTGAGTAGCTTTTGCAGTGCAAAAGCTACTCACATTTTTTCAGCAAAAAATATCATAATATTGCATATTGAATCCGCTAAAACAGTTAACGAAATGGCCCTTCACGAGCTCGTTAAGCTAACGATGCTTTGAACAACTGGGCCCAGAATGGCAAACAGTGTAGATACTGATGGGACGAACCATTTATCTTGCTCTACACTGGTTGTAAAGGTACCTGGCCCCAAGGTTATAAAACTTTTTTCATGCTCAACTCAACTGAGCATGGAATTTCTCTTGGTCATAAAAATAAAAATTCTAAAAAATTTAAAACTTCTTTTATGCTCAATTCAGCTGAGCTTGCTGAGGAAATTGTGGCTTGCTCAGATGAGTTGAGCATGAAAGAAGTTTCAAATTTTTGTCAGTATTTTAAGATTTATAAACAAAACAAATTTCATGCTCAGCTGAGTTGAGCATGAAAAAAGTTTTATAACTTCGGGGCGTGTTTAGGATAACATATTAGAAAAAGTAGGAAGGGTAAGCAAGGATTATATTATTATTTTTTTTTAAATGTTTATATATAGAATTATATCCTTGTTATCAAATACATATGGACTTCGCAGCATAATTCACAACATAAAAATTTTACCAAATCTGTTTGACTACCCTTTGATGTGTCTACTGATAGATTGACAAGCAGTGTAGGCCTTGATCAAACTGCTTCTATAGGAACAGTTTGATTTGGGTCTACACTGTTTGCTCAAACCTACTTGTCCGAATATTTAGCATAAATGTTTTATCCCAGTACCACATACTTGTTTTGAGAAAACATGAAAAATATTGATAGGTTTCCCCAGAAAAATAAGGTAAGGTAGGTTATCCTAAACGCACATATATTTTTATTTGGCTTAGACATGAATAATTAAGACTGATTTAGTCCTAAAGTTTTCCTGAAACATACAAAGATACTTTAATGAAGCCTTCCCAGGGGTTTTGGGGAACAAGGAATCATGGCCATTCATTTCCATTGAAAAGAAATAATTCAATCAAACGCGGTGTCTGGTTTATACAGTTTGCCACATATACAGCAGGTTTTCGACACATCAACAAATACAATCGACTCCAAGGGACTCTATTAAATACTTCGAGATATCCGTACCTTGACATATAAGATTTGCAGAATTGAGGAAAAATTATTCAAACAACCACTTTTAACAAATATATGTGTAATTGGACTCTTGAAGTTAGAGATACATTGAAAATATTGTGGAAAAGACCTCTTTTCCGCAATATTTTTTACCTGTTCTTAGATGTTCATGTTTAGGCAGGGACCAGATTTTCACCTTGAGATAAGCAGTTATCCGAGATAGGCGAGGTCGGGATAACGAGGGTCAATTGTAGTAAAATATAATTCCAGTCCCTCGGGAAGGCTATGATTTGTGAATGTGTTAGTTTCTTGGTATCTTCATCGATACTAATGTCAAAGTTCAGTAAACGTATGATCGGAAGATAAGGTGTCCGATTACGTAGAATAAATAGTATAAATACTTATACTATACAAATACATACAAAAACATGCAAAAACATACATCGTATGCCTGAAACAAAGAATGAACAAATACATGCACACGCATACTTTATATGCCTGAACTCAGGAATGAACAAATGAATGCAAAAACATACATCCTAAACCTAAAGCGAGGAATGTATAAGTCTACTCAAAAAACAACATACATCGTACGTCTAAAACAAGAAATAAACAAAAACAAGCAAAACATGAATCATATACCTGAAACAACATATGTACAAACACATGCAAAACCATGCATGGTACGCCAGAAACAAGTAATGTACAAATGCAAAAACATATACCGGAAGCAAGAAACATATAGATGCACGACAAGCATACATCGTACGCCGAAACAAAGAATGCGAAAAATACAAAACCTGTCACCGTGAGCCTGAACAAATAATCCCAAATTCATGCAAAAGCATGCATCGTACATCAGAAACTTAGACTGTACAGATATACGCAAAAACACATCGCAGACCTGGAGATGATCAAGTATTTGCAAAGGCGTGCATTGTACACTTGAAAGAATGTACAAAAACATGTAGAAATACATCTTATGCTTGAAACAAAAAATGTTCAAATGCATGCAGAAACATATATCATACGCCTGAAACAAGAAATGGGAAAAATGCAAAGATACATTCCATACGCCTGAAACAAATAATGTTCAAGTTCATGCAAAAACGTACATCGTATGCCTGAAACAAGGACTGTACAGAATATGCAAAAGTAAACAGCGCAGATTTCAAAAAGGAAATGAACAATCAATTATCCTGCGCCTGAAACAAGTGATTCAAATACACGCAAAAGCATTACAGATGCATATATACCCGAAACAAAGACACCCCCACATCCCGCCACCCCCCCCACACACAAACATATATATATATATATTTCGAACGTCAGTAAGATGTAGAATATCACCATTTCGCTAATGATATATCTGATAGTTTGACCGCTTATGTTTCAGGATTTTTTTGAAAAAGTCGAAGAAAGTTCACTACTCAATATTAATACGTCCATGCGACTTATTGTAGAAGAGTTTACGTTGGTATTTAGTCAGACTCATGAAGATATATCCCCATTCTGGGCCGTTGTACCCAGTGGTATGTATTTTGACACAGTAACCGATTTTCACAATAACCGTTCGTCAGTCACCAAGCGAAAAACGAGTATTTGTACTTGGTGGAAACAAAGTACGGTACCAAGCTAAAACAGAGTGTTTGTATCAAGCTAAAACAGAATATTTGTACCAAGCAAAGGCGTATCCCAAAAGATAGTCAAACTTGAATGGATGCCTATTATTTCCAATGTCCCGCGCACTATATATGGATGATGGGCGGGACATTGAAACAAAAGGCATCCCTTTAAGTTGGCCTATCTCTTGGTATGTGCTCATGAATGTGTATTCCCCATGACCATATGGTTCGAAGAACTGGGAGTTGAAAAGGACCTAATTATTCCCACGCTTTTTGAAAAAAAAAGGATATTGTGAACCTTCTGACCGTCCGTCTGTCCATACACACAAATGAGTACTTAGGTTGCTATATTTGACGGACAATATCAATGTATTTAAATGAGATTTGTTCCTTAGACACATAAAGATTATGAATTGTGTGGCTAAAATCGACTTTTGGGGCTATTAAATAGTCATATAAGTATTCAAATTACTCCATATAACCGAATAAGTACCCACCCGTTAGAACGTCCGTCCGTCACGCTATGTCTTCCTTAACCACTGGGCGGAATTAAACGGAACCTGTTACGTGACTTCCCCGCGTGGTAAGAGTTTGCGAGAGCAAGCAATATTATTTTTCCGTTCGTCTGTCCGCCAGTCTGTCCGTCTATCTGTCCGTCACGCTATCTCCTCCTGAACTACTGGGCAGAATTTAACCAAACGTGCGAGAGGTGTCCGTCAGTCACGTTATTAGCAACATAAACACCGAGCGCTGGGATTTTGCGATGGCGTGCAATCGACTGCAAAATATAATTATATTTATCATATGCTCATCTTTATCTGAAAAAAGGTAAGAGTAAAGTGAACCTTCTTTCGCCAGCCTCGATGGCTCAGATGGATGCGCGTCCGACTGGTGATCAGGAGGCCGCGCATTCGATCTCCGCCGGATCCGGCAATATTCTTACATGGAGATTGATCTTGAAATGTTTTCTTCGTTATTTCCTTCCTTTCACTGATTCAAAAAGGACAGTTGTCAGTTTCTGGTGAAGGAATATACACAAGTACTGGTTAACCGCGTAAAGAATTAGCCGCTCCAATTAAAAGTGTGATTAGGTAAACTGACCGGCTCGACATGACCTTAACAGTGTTGACTAGGCCGTAAAACGCCAAGCCAACCAACTGATACCGCTTTCAAACAGTAGTGTTAATTTTCTTCTAGTCTGCTCCGAAAAACTCGGATCAGTTGAGAGTCTCTTTTTCCAGCGACATTGTATTAACACCATTCGCCCGCAAGAATTCCTTTTAGAAGTTTACGTTATTGTCATGAGTCCAAGCAATTTACATGTTACGTTCCTGGTTCTCCCATTTCTCCAAGCCACAATTCAAACACCAATAAAACGTGTAGCAGACAACATTTGTTTAGTTTATATTTTCCGGGGAAATAAGGCTTGACATTTTTTGTGAATATAGACCCCTGCGTACATCTGTTTTCATTGTATACTATGGTAGAATATGGGGCACATATTGCATAGAGTTGTCAACGTAATATTAGTCATGTTTAACGTTTTCGTGTTGTGTTTTCTAAAACATCTCCAATCATTCTACTGAGTTAAACATAAACAGTGATACTATGCAAAAGCCTCTAACCTTGTCTAGGCGCAGCTGATTTCAAATTATGCAAACGCACAGCCTTATGCACAATACAAGTTGTTCCATGCTATTTTTTGTTTTAACTTGGGGTACATCACGAAAACACGCCTATATAATTTTGACCCCCTTAAACCCCACTTTTATACAGTAAAACTGGGGTTCACAGGGGTATACATTATTTTTCTTATTTCTGCTCAAAAACATAGATTGTGGGTACTCGTTAGAACCGCCTCGTCGAGGCGGTTCTAACGAGTACTCACAATCTATGTTTTGAGCAGAAACATGAAAACTATCAGAATTTTTATCTGAAAATTTTCATTTTTTTTGGTGGTAAAATGTTCAGTATATTTGAATAGGCATGTTTTCGTATGAACTTTTTGTCGAACCTACGTTAGCATAGGCGACTTAGGCATGCTAGTAATACAAATAATAAGAAAAAGAAAAGAAGAGGGAAACAGTCGTCATATCTAAACATATATACAGTAAGAATTAAGATATTAAATCATTATGAGATTGGGAAATCTTAGAATTAGGACATGATAAACAATTCCAACTTAAAATATAAAAATCTCTTAGAGAAGACCGAGTAAAATGTAAATATAGCATAAGTATGGAATGTGTATTAGAGGTCGAACCATTAAAATATCTCAAAGGGCACATACAAGTCTCATCAGAATCTATGTGCACAGATATCTGTTTTGGTATGTTCGACCGAAAAGGATAAAAGACAAATTGCATGAAAAGTCAAAGCAAGTGTTCTGGAAGAAATATGAAAAACGTCATAAAGCAAAGCCATATAAATGTAATCTCACAAGGGACTTCGCTACACGTCGTTTTGTTTTTGCAAGCTGATAGCAAAGCGAATACCCTGATACAAGTATACTATAAGCATTATGTTAACACGCCTGTGTGAAATGTATACATACAAATAATCATATACCTTATTCCCGCTAGGGACTGAGGTACGCGTCGGTTTGTTCTACTACAAGCGAGCAGCAAAGCGATTGCCCTGGTACATATAATATAAGAATTATGTTAACACGAATGTGTGATATGTATACATACAAATCATATACATATAGTCCCGCTAGGGACTGAGGTACGCGTCATTTTGTTCTATTACAAGCGAACAGCAAAGCGAATGCCCAGGTACGTATGCTATAAGAATTATGTTAACACACCTATGTGATATGTATGCATACAAATCATATACATATAGTCCCGCTAGGGACTGATTTACGCGTCGTTTTGTTCAACTGCAAGCGAGCAGCAAAGCGAATGCCCTGGTACGTATGCTATAAGAATTATGTTAACACACCTGTGTGATATGTATGCATACAAATCATATACATATAGTCCCGCTAGGGACTGATTTACGCGTCGTTTTGTTGTACTGCAAGCGAGCAGCAAAGCGAATGTCCTGGTACATATAATATAAGAATTATATTAACACACCTGTGTGATATGTATACATACAAATCATATATATATAGTCCCGCTAGGGACTGAGGTACGCGTCATTTTGTTCTATTACAAGCGAACAGCAAAGCGAATGCCCTGGTACGTATGCTATAAGAATTATGTTAACACACCTGTGTGATATGTATGCATACAAATCATATACATATAGTCCCGCTAGGGACTGATTTACGCGTCGTTTTGTTCAACTGCAAGCGAGCAGCAAAGCGAATGCCCTGGTACGTATGCTATAAGAATTATGTTAACACAACTGTGTGATATGTATACATACAAATCATATACATATAGTCCCGCTAGGGACTGATTTACGCGTCGTTTTGTTCAACTGCAAGCGAGCAGCAAAGCGAATGCCCTGGTACGTATGCTATAAGAATTATGTTAACACAACTGTGTGATATGTATACATACAAATCATATACATATAGTCCCACCAGGGACTTTGCTACACGTCGTTTTGTTCTACAGCACGCGAGCAGCGAAACCAATGCGTTGGTACATGTACAGAAGAGTATTTTGTTAAGACGCCTGTAAGAAATGCATGCACCCAGATCATATACTTATTTTCCCGTTAGGGACGTCACTACACGTCGGTTTGTTCTACTGCAAGTGAGTAGCAAAGCCAATGCACTGGTATAAGTATACTATTAGCATTATGTTAACAGGCCTGTGTGTAATGTATATACCCAGATCATATACTTATTCTCCCGTTAGGGACTTCACTACACGTCGGTTTGTTCTACTGCAAGTGAGTAGCAAAGCCAATGCACTGGTATAAGTATACTATTAGCATTATGTTAACAGGCCTGTGTGTAATGTATATACCCAGATCATATACTTATTCTCCCGTTAGGGACTTCACTACACGTCGGTTTGTTCTACTGCAAGTGAGTAGCAAAGCCAATGCACTGGTATAAGTATACTATTAGCATTATGTTAACAGGCCTGTTTGTAATGTATATACCCAGATCATTTACTTATTCTCCCGTTAGAAACTTCGCTACACGTCGTTTGGGTCAACTGCAGGCGAGTAGCAAGGCGAATGCCTCCATGTAAATTTCACGTTTATAAAAAGCCAAACAAAAAAAAAAAAAACAAAAAAAAAAAAAAAAACAAAAAAAAAAAAAAAAAAAAAGACCCAGCATTGGACTTTCAAGAACCCAATAATCGACTTTGGATCCGACAGTTACGGAATAAATCGCATTTGGACCCATAATACTAGCATCCAAACCTTATATAGTTCCACCGGGACTCCACTACGCGTCGGTTTGTTCTACTGCAAGCGAGCAGCGAAGCGAATCCACTGGTACAAGTAAAGTAAAAGCATTATATTAACATGCTTGCATGAAATATATACATATACTTATTGTCCCGTCAGGGACTTCGCTATATGTCGTTTTGTTCTGTTGCAAGCGAGCAGCAAAGCGAATGCCTTTATACAAGTACAGTCGACTCTCGTTATCTCGAACTCCAAGGGACTCACTGAAACACTTCGAGATATCCGTACCTCGACTTATCAGAGTTGAGAGAGTGAGGAAAACAATAAATTGAACAACCACATTTAACAAATGAATATGTAATTTAACTCCTGAAGTTAGAAATATATATATATATATATAATAATAATGTGGAAAAGATGAGAAAGGGGCAATTTCTCCTCTTTTCCACATTATTTTGTTACCTGTTGTCATAGTTTCATGTTAAAACAGGGACCAGATTTTCACTTCGAGATAAGCGGTAATTCGAAATAAGCGAGTTCGAGATAACGAGGTTCGACTGTATATGCTTATAGCAATATGTTAACTCGCCTGTTGAAATGTATACATCTACACCATATACATAGAGTCCCGCTAGCAAAGCGAATGCCCTAATACAAGTATACTATAAGCATGTAAACACACCTGTGTGAAATGTATAACCCAAATCATATACATATAGTCCCGCACCGTAACTTTGCTGAGCGTCGTTGCTAAGTGTCATGACTGGACAAAAATAATAGGAGCATATGTAAGCATGGAAAGATTTTTTGCTCGTCTTGAATTATGTTGATACTGTTATTAAAATATAAACACACACATTATGGCAAGATGTATTCACACCACATGCGGATCTTCTGTCAAAGATCCAGCCGAAAGAAAAAGGAACTCTTCTAGCAAATGCATTTTTAACAATTATAATATAAAAATAGGGAACAAAACCTTTTCTATATAACATGTTTTAACAAGGGATAAGTTTATAAATGGCATCACACGGACAGATTGAAACTTATATTCATACCAAGAAGCAAAAGACAACCTTAATATACCTTATCATCATAGTGCAGATTATATTTCATTTCCTTTGGGATCATTGGGCCCATTGTGGTATATTTGAAAATGTAGTTCTGCTCATGTATACATACGTTAGATTGCGTAAGCAGTGTTGCAAACTTCATTACTGCTTACGAAGACTCTCAATAAAACATAAACTCCATTTTCTAATCTGTAATGTGCTCTTTGTTTCTAAAGGCATTCTGTTTACTTTTATTTAACTTCACTGCAGTTGGTGTTAGTGCCTTGTGGCGGCCGTAGAACGTCTCCCCGTACTTCATCAAAGTGCACATTATATTTTTATTTCCTATTGGATCTAATCCGTAGTATGTTCTTTGTTTCTAAAGGCAATCTTTTTTGACGTTATCTTAATATAGCTCTTAATTATTTGCAGTATCAAAGTGTTTGTCAAGCATTGAAGAATGGAAGAAAAAAACTTAAAGTAAAGAAATTTTCTGAAAAAATTGAAAAACTCTTTTAGACCATTCTTGCTATCTGTATATATGAAAAATATGAAATGCATTCAAGATATGTACAAAATCTTAAATGATAATACCGATACAGCAGCTGGAAAGCTTACATGGAATAAAAGCTTCAGTTTTAGTGAAATAGACAGGAAAAACATACATTCCTGGCCATTTAAAATAGCCAGTAACACTTCACCCCGGTGGTTTCAAACCTGTATAATATTTTATAATATTTTACCTACAAACAAATTTCTTCATAAAATCAAAATAATAGATAACCCGTTAAGCTCATTCTGCTCTAAAGACCTTGAAACTATTAGACATCTTTTATGGGAATGTGAATACACACAAAAGTTTTGCCATGATTTTTAAAATTTGGTGCTCCCAGAATATTTTTGTTTAAAGATTGAACAAATACCTTTCCTGTTTTGCTTATACAGTACAGACACAAATGTTGCTAACCAATTAATTTGTATGTTATAATATATCTATTTGTAAGACAATAAGACTAATGAGCGAAAATAAGAAAAATACAATAAAGCACTTTAATGAGCAAGGAGAAGTTAGTTTGCTTTTCGCTTTTCGCTTTTCGTCTTTCAGAAGTTAGTTTGCTTTTCGCTTTTCGCTTTTCGTCTTTCAGAAGTTAGTTTGCTTTTTGCTTTTCGCTTTTCGTCTTTCAGAAGTTAGTTTGCTTTTCGCTTTTCGCTTTTCGTCTTTCAGAAGTTAGTTTGCTTTTCGCTTTTCGCTTTTCAATCATAGGTCTGTTTCATGTTGTAACTGTTAAGTGTCTGAGTACATGAATGAGTGAGCGAGTATCTGAGTGAGTGAATGAGTTAGAAAGTGAGTGAGTTAGTTTCTTACGTCAATCAAACAGCTTATGCCATATGCAGACATTCATTTCGTCAAAGTCTAGATTTATTTTGTTTTTTGCTTTTCGTTTTTCGCTTTTCGCTATTCGTTTTTCGCTTTTCGCTTTTCGATCATAGGTCTGTGTCATGTTGTAACTGTAATCTGCGTACATGAATACGTGAGTGTCTGAGTGAGCGAGTGAGTAAGTTAGAAAATGAGTGAGTGATTTACGTCAATCAAACAGCTCATGCCATATGCAGACATTCATTTCGTCAAAGTCTAGATTCATTTTGTTTTTTGCTTTTCGTTTTTCGCTTTTCGCTTTTCGTTTTTCGCTTTTTGCTTTTCGATCATAGGTCTGTGTCATGTTGTAACTGTTATCTGCGTACATGAATACGTGAGTGTCTGAGTGAGCGAGTGAGTGAGTTAGAAAATTAGTGAGTGTTTTACGTCAATCAAACAGCTCATGCCATATGCAGACATTCATTTCGTCAAAGTCTAGATTCAATTTGTTTTTTGCTTTTCGTTTTTCGCTTTTCGCTTTTCGATCATAGGTCTGTGTCATGTTGTAACTGTTATCTGCGTACACGAATGCGTGAGTGTCTGAGTGAGCGAGTGAGTGAGTTAGAAAATTAGTGAGTGTTTTACGTCAGTCAAACAGCTCATGCCATATGCAGACATTCATTTCGTCAAAGTCTAGATTCTTTTTGTTTTTCGCTTTTCGTTTTTCGCTTTTCGCTTTTCGCTTTTCGATCATAGATCTGTGTCATGTTGTTACCGTTATCTGCGTACAAGAATACGTGAGTGTCTGAGTGAGTGAGTGAGTTAGAAAGTGAGTGAGTGAGTGTTTTACGTCCATCAAACAGCTCATGCCATATGCAGACGTTCATTTGGTCAAAGTCAAGATTCTTTTTGTTTTTCGCTTTTCGTTTTTCGCTTTTCGTTTTTCGTTTTTCGCTTTTCGATAATAGGTCTGCTTCATGCTTTTACTGTTTAGTGTCTGAGTACATGAGTGAGTGAGTGTGTGAATGAGCGAGTGAGTGAGTTAGAAAATGAGTGAATGTTTTACGTCAATCAAACAGCTCATGCCATATGCAGACATTCATTTCGTCAAAGTCTAGATTCTTTTTGTTTTTCACATTTTGCTTTTCGCTTTTCGATCACAGGTCTGTGTCATGTTGTTACTGTTATCTGCGTACATGAATGAGTGAGTATCTGAGTGAGTGAGTGAGTGAGTGTTTTACGTCAATCAAACAGCTCATGGCATATGCAGACGTTCATTTGGTCAAAGTCAAGATTCTTTTTGTTTTTCGCTTTTCGCTTTTCGTTTTTCACTTTTCGTTTTTCGCTTTTCGCTTTTCGTTTTTCGCTTTTCGATAATAAGTCTGCTTCATGCTTTTACTGTTTAGTGTCTGAGCACATGAGTGAGTGAGTGTGTACTCAGACCCTTAACAGTAACATCATGTAACAGACCTATGATCGAAAAGCGAAAAGCGAAAAGCGAAAAACGAAAAGCGAAAAACGAAACGCGAAAAACAAAATGAATCTAGACTTTGACACTCACGTATTCATGTACGCAGATAACAGTTACAACATGACACAGACCTATGATCGAAAAGCGAAAAGCGAAAAACGAAAAGCGAAAAGCGAAAAACGAAAAGCAAAAAACAAAATGAATCTAGACTTTGGGGAAATGAATATCTCCATATGGCATGAGCTGTTTGATTGACGTAAAACACTCACTCACTCGCTCACTCAGACACTCACGTATTCATGTACGCAGATAGCAGTTACAACATGACACAGACTTATGATCGAAAAGTGAAAAGCGAAAAGCAAACTAACTTCTGAAAGATGAAAAGCGAAAAGCGAAAAGCAAACTTACTTCTGAAAGACGAAAAGCGAAAAGCGAAAAGCAAACTAACTTAATTCTGAAAGACGAAAAGCGAAAAGCGAAAAGCAAACTAACTTCTGAAAGACGAAAAGCGAAAAGCGAAAAGCAAACTAACTTCTCCTTGCTACTTTAATGTCAATAACATAGCCGGAGATAGGGAAGTACTAAACAGCTTCAAACAATTTTCTGGTGGGTATCTATAGCCTATTCTTTTTTTGTAGGCTGGAAAATGCAGGAGGTATATGAATTAAATGAAGACGATATCCTATCTTGGCTATGCATGATATGAATTATATCAAAGCTCCAGTCAAGTTTGGGGGGTGGTGGGGGTGGGGGAGGATAGGGGTGGGGACGGGGGAGGGCTGTTTGAAGGAAATTTTGTTATGAATGCGCCAAAAGGTATCATCTGGGTACTCATTGAAAGCCTTGCTGAGACAGTTTTAATGAGCATCGGGAGGTGAAAGTGAACAAATGAAAATATTCCACATTGTCTGCTCAAATTCCACATTGACTGGACCTATACGTGTTATGTGACATTTAATAAAATGAAATGATTGTAAGGTGTGTAACTGAGATGTTCCTCCCCGACCCACTACATATCTGAATGACGGGGAGAATAAACGGGCATCCAGCTGGATGTTCAACTTAGAAAAAGGCGTCGTTTGTTCTACTGCAAGCAAGCACCGAAGCGGTTACTCTGATACAAGTATAGTAAAAGCGTTTTGTTATGTGAAATGTGTACACCCAAGTCGTATACTTATTGTCCCGTCAGGAACATAGCTACACGTCGTTCTGTTCTATTGCGAGTGAGCAGTGAAGCCAATGCCCTAGTACAAGTATACATCCAGATTATGTACATACAGTTGACTCTCGTTATCTCGACCTCGCTTAATCGCTTATCTCGAAGCGAAAATCTTGTCCCTGCTTAAACATGAAAATCTAACAACAGGCAATTTCTCCTCTTTTCCACAATATTTTCAACATATCTCTAACTTCAAGAGTCCAATTACATATATATTTGTTAAGTGTGGTTATTTGAATTATTTTTCCTCAATTCTGCACATGTGAAATGTCAAGGTACGGATATCTCGAAGTCTTTTTAGAGAGTCCCTTGGAATTCGAGATAACGAGAGTCGACAGTATTAATTTCTCCGGGGACTTCGCTTTACGTCGTTCTGTTCTACTGCAAGCGAGCAGCGAAGCGAATGCCCTTGTACAAGTACAAATGTATACTAAAAGCATTTTGTTAACACACTTTTGTAAAATGTATACGTTCAGATCATGTTCAGATCATGTACATATAACTCCACCAGGGACTTCGCTACACGTCGTTATGTTCAACTGCAAGCGAGCAGCAAAGCGAAAGCTCTTGTACAAGTATACTAAAAGCATTTTGTTAACACACCTTTGTGAGGCCGCGGTTTTCAACACCTCCCTAGGGACCTGGCGAATATTAAGGCATTGAAAAACCATGTTTGATCGCTATTATTGCATAAAAACTGAAAACACTTGCTACCTTTCGCGTTATTTCTTGCACTATTTTGTTTCGCCTTTTCACTGATGTCTCGCGAACGCAATTTCCACCAGTATGCTCGTTCTAGGGCCTGGCAGTACACATCTCGTAACGGAAGCAAATCTGTGGCCCCGGTACGATCATATGGAAAGTTGCGTAGCCGTGCATTAACAGCGCGTGAATTGCCTTGTTAATACACGGCTTTACGCCGGTTAATGCATGGCTGTTAATAACGTGCGACACTGCTTTTTATGCAATAATGAAGAATGATTGAACGAAATTGAGTGTTAAAATCATTGCAAGCATACATTGTGTACAGTTTTTTTCTGAATTTATATACTAAGTCCTTAAAGCTGCGACATTGTGAACTTCTTTCTATCGTGTAGTGCCCTACAATTCCTTGTTTTCGCTATATATTATGGGGGAACATGGGCCTTTTCTATTCTTGGACATATTCTGTCAGTATCGGTTGGTTTGTTTGCGGCAACGAAAATGATGACAAGAATGTGACAATGCGCAGGCAAATGTTGGTCTTCGTCTTCGCTGTCATATATGTGTTACAAGTCTTTTATCACGTGTGTTTGTATTCTTTTTCAGATTTCAAGCAATTGTTTGTAAAAAAGCAAGGTACGTATACTAAGGCTGGCTAATCAGAGCTGAAAAGTTAATCGATTATCAGTCATGACATTGTGATTGATAATCGATTAGTAATCACTCGAGTTGCGGTCATAATATTACCTGTCTGTCTGAGCATGACTCTTATCATATGTCATACTTTTCGGACATATTTGGCCAGACAGGCCTGAGCAAACAGTGTAGACCCAGATTAGACGCCGCAGTGCGGCGTCTCATCAGGGTCTACACTGTTTGCTACTCATCCAGCTATTTTTAGATATAAATTGGGTAGTAATTTGGGTAGTAAATTTGGTGGGTAGAGTAACAGACACAGCAAATTAAATGATCGATTATTAGCACATCTGTAACGATAATCATTTTTGTGGAATTTATCGACAAAATTAATCGATTATTCAATTAATTGTGCCAGCCTTAGCGTTTTCCATATTTAACTTAAGATATTGGGACTCTTCAACTATTTCATCTATTAACTGAACAAATCATTTGGCTAATGGGGGATATCGTAGCTGCTTGACTTGGTGAGATGTTTCCTGGCAAATACTGCAGTATTTTTAAAATCCGCAAAGTTTATCTGTGGCAATTTTACAGATGTTTTGTTGGAGTATTACGGCCAAGTCAACACTGTTAAGGTCATGTCAAGTCGATTAGTTAACACTTATTCACACCTTCGCCTGGGCAGTTTTAGTCCTCCAAGCAGTTAAAAAGTACCTGTGCGATTGCTTTCGCCAGTAACTGATAAATGTCCTTCTTGAATAAGCGGAAGAGAATGACTGTAGAAATGAGTTCATGATCGTCTTCTGCGAAAGGTATATGCGATTTAAAGGACCGGACCTATCCCTTAGCAACGGTTCTCGCAAATGAACATTAATGGCTTCTGACAATATATGCACTATTTTATTAAAGGTTATGGACACACTTTCAGGGGTGTCAGTTCTGGCAAAACAGTCAAATTCCTTTGTTACGACATATCAAAATTAAGACCACTTCACTGTCAAGACCAGTTTTTATCAGTCCCGAATGATTTCTTTCTTATTACGGTAAATGTCCTAAAATTGTATACCAAACTTTGACAAAATGGCATATGCAAACTGTGTAGATATGTAAACAGTGTAGACCCTGATCAGACTACTCCTGAAGGAGCAGTCTGATCAGGGTGAACACCGTTTGCCTTCCCACTACACTAAGTACTTAACTAAACAATTGCATAAAAAAGTAGAATTTAAGCAAAACAAAAAGTATGGAATAAAGTGTTAGAAATTTTAGGTCTTTTACCATATTCTGTATTCAATATTAAATCTCCAGGTGAAAATCTGGTCCCTGTTTTAACATGGAAATCTAATAACACGTAACAACTGGTTACAGAATATTGTGATAAAGAGGAGAATTTGCTCCTAAGGAGCGTTTTCTCCTCTTTTCCAGTATATTTTCAATATATCTAACTTAGGAGTCAAATTACATATTCATTTGTTAAATGTGATTGTTTGATTTATTGTTTTCCGCAATTCCGCAAATCTGAAATGTCGAGGTACGGATATCTCGAAGTATTTCAGAGAGTCCCTCGAGGTAACGAGAGTCGACTGTAAACAATTCCATTAAGAAGGATGGATACACTTCAAGGGGAGTCAATTTGTATTTGAGTGCCTTCTGAGAAGAGGTCTTCACTAAAAATAGAATTTGCTACCTTTGGAAAGGAGCTTGTACAGGATAACAAACAGGAAGTCACAAAAGTTGTCTCCCTTGTAAAACATGACTGAAGATCCTCTTTAATTAGGTACAGCTTCTTATCCATTTCGTACATCACACCTATATCTTTCCCTGTCATTTTAGCTCAGTTTTGTGGAAGCTGGAAAGTCTATTAACCTTGATTCTATCAGACTTGTCTTAATATTTCATTACGAAAACACGCCTATTCAAATATACTGAAAATTTTACAACCAAAAACTGGCACATTTTCAGATAAAAAATTCTGATATTTTTCATATTTCTGCTCAAAACAGATTGTGGGTACTCGTTAGAACCACCTCGGCGAGGCGGTTCTAACGAGTACCCACAATCTATGTTTAGAGCAGAAATAAGAAAAATAATGTATACCCCTGTAAACCCCAGTTTTACTATATAAAAGTGGGGTTTAAGGGGGTCAAAATTATATAGACATGTTTTCGGGATGTGTTGCAATTTACAAGATCGTCCATTACCACACTTACAAAGACGTTTAAAACTGAATTATTTTCCTGTTTTATTTGGCTTGCTATAACTACCGTTCAGCTGTGTATAAACCGAAGACCCAGCGCTTGGTGAAATTTAGAACTAATATAAACAAATCTTGAGAGAATTTTAGAGCTCCAGATAGGCCTTGAATACAGCTAATTTGGGAGAGACTAAGGTCTGGCGTGGAAAATACCATTGCATGTTCCATGACGCCCCTGCCATGAACGCCAACATCATATGGGTCGCGGCAAGGGAAAATGTGTCTGAGCATGCGCAAAATAAGCAGATTCAGATTTATCCCACGCATGCGCAATGTCTCGTCCTCGCATTTGCTCTCCATTGATACATTCTATAGGTCCAATGATTTTGCTAACGGATAGCGAAGGGCCTGATCAGACTGCGCGGATGCGCAGGCTGATCTAGGCCTTCGCTGTCTGCATATGCCCAAAGACACGTTTTCTCATGACGCGGCCAATACGTAAATGCTTTAGCAAGACTGCACGCTCACGTGGTCTCTCTCCGAACATTTATGTTTACAAGTTTACAAGTTTATTGAATACACTCAGTACATGTTACAAACATGTAATATGAGGTAGAAACTACAAAAAAAAACAAACAAAAAAAAAACAAAAAAACAAAAAAAACAAAAAAACAAAAAAACAAAAAAACAAATTAATTTAAAGGAACACGGACTGTACCTGTACCGTACACAGTTTTTATACAATACGACAGCTATAGCATCAATCACAATCTCGGCTGAGAGAGAGAGAGAGAGAGAGAGAGAGAGAGAGAGAGAGAGAGAGAGAGAGAGAGAGAGAGAGAGAGAGAGATCTCAATAAAGAAATATAACATTTTAATACCTTACAGCACATATCTAACATACAGTCTAGCCCCAAAAGCACGAACCCAAAGGAACAAAAACTCATTGCTTATTTTTATTATTATTCGGGTTACGAGGAAAAAAATAGAAAACCAACCTGAAAACACCCTGATTGATTTCCCCACAGGGAAACCAACCAACATGCCTCCATATAAGGTTTGATCCGACAGACATTCGTAACCCAGCCGGAGATATCTGCGTTCGAGCGAACGAGGGTCAGCTGCATATTATCTCATAAAACTCTTCAAAAATATACTTTGCATGATTATTCTTGGACCAGGCAGTAGATAATACTCTTATTTAACCGGGGTTTGTTTGGAACGAGTCTAAAAATAATTCCTAAGAACTTGCAAAGACGTCGAAGCTTATTGTGGTTTGTTTCATTAAACAAGTTATAAAACAATAAAGTATTTGCGCGATACCTATGTATGAATATAGGGATCAAACATGGTTTTTCATGCATTAACATTCGCCAGGTCCCGTGGGAGGTGTTGAAAACCGAGGCCGAAGGCCGCGGTTTTCAACATCTCCCAAGGGACCTGGCGAATGTTACTGCATTGAAAACCCATGTTCGATCGCTATTATTGCATAAAAATTGAAAACATTTGCTACATTTTGCGTTATTTCTTGCACTATTTTGTTTCGCCTTTTCACGGATAACTCGCGAACGCAATTTCCACGGACTATGCTCGTTCTAGGACCGAGAACTACACATCTCGTGACGGCAGCAATTCTGTGGCCCCGGTACGGGCATATTGAAAGTTGCGTAGCCGTGCATTAACAGCGCGTGAATTGCCTTCAAGTTGTTAATACACGGCTTTACGCCAGTTAATGCACGGCTGTTAATAACGTGCGGCACTGCTTTTTGTGCAATAATTAAGATTTCTTCTTACTGACCGTTCAAAGGCGGTTGCTCTGTTGTAGTTCTTCTTTGTTTATGAGCCGGTGTTTTCATATGTGGAGTTCGTGTTCTCAGTAATTGTTCCTTGTCTTGCCTTCTTTTGGTGCCTCGGTAAGGCGGTGCTTCGTGATTGTGGCATTTCCTGGGCATCTTTACTTATATTTCTGATTGTATGTATATTATATTTGATTCTTCAGGCGACCATAATCCAGTGTATTCAACGTTTTCTCTTGGACAGCCATTGGGGATATTTAAAGGTGACTTGTTTGAAGGTATGCTAGAAAAGGTATTGTGTAGTAACATCAAATTAACGAAAGAAAGAAGGCAACACGGAAAAAAACAAACAAAAAACAAAAAAAAAACAAAACAAAAAAAACAAAAAAACAAAAACAAACAAAAACAACAACAAAAAACAAACAAAAACAAACAAAAAAAAAACAAAAAAAAAAACAAACAAACAAACAAACAAAAAAAAACCAAACAACAAAAAAACAAACAAAAAACAAACAAACAACAACAACAAAGACAAACATAAAAAACAACAACAACAACGAAACAAAAAACAAACAAAACAGTTACGACAACAAAACAACAAAAAACAAATAACAGCAACAAAAAACATTTGTCTTCATTGAATGCATACATCATTTAACGGAGGCAACGCTGTAAAAATGTGATTGCATTTCTTCTGAAAAAGTGAGGCCCTCCCAGGGGTTTTGGGGAACAGGGGAATAACGCCATTTATATCAGGAGAACAAGAGAACAAAAGTCTAAAACTGAAGGGAACAGGGGAAAAAAGGCAATTTTGGGGAACAGGGAACATAGAAAATCAAGATTTTAATTTTTGGGGAACAAGGGAAAATGCCAACATTTTTCAGAGGAACAAGGAAAAAAGATACCCCGCTGGGAGGGCCTCAAAAGTGCATTTCTTCTGATAAGGGCTCTAGACTAAAAGGAAGAGTTGGCTCCAATTTCTTCCTTTAAGAGCAGACCCCTTTTTCAGAAGGAGTTTGGTGTGCAAATGAGCAAATAGGGAGTCACAAAATTTTCTCCCTTGTAAAAAGGGTAGAAAATCTATCCAATGTTTTCAGTCACATAAAACCCTAATATTTAATTTCCTAAATCACTATTACATAAAATAAGCAGTCTGAATTCCACACCATTATAAAAATAGAATGAGAAAACTACATATGGAAACTTGGCTGATTATTGTTAGTGATCGTCGACTAAAGCATTTAGGATTAGCATTTTCTTAAAGTACATGTAGTTCTCTGTTTTTTACACACAGCCGATTTCACTGACTTTTAACGGAAAGTCTCGAATATCTACGTTCGCTTTTCGAAAAAGAAATTTCACTGACCAGTCAAAGTCGAAATAAGAAACAAATTGGCCGCGCCCGGTATTTGAGAGATATCTGAGTCTCTCGCGGAAGCGAAGTATTTCTCAGCGATAACCCCTACCACGTGCCGTGTGAAGGGTTGCAAAAGCATTCGAAATAACATTTGTTTTTACCATGTCACCTGGAAAGATGATGCACTCTATTGGCAGTGGCTCAGTCTTAATGAAGCTGAAGCACCAGCCATGTTTCTTATGCCGTCATCGATTGGCTGATATAGTCATATGACATAGCGCCACGTGACTTGGATTAAGAGTAAATTACAGGAAAGTAAGGTAGCCGTTGAACTTCGCTATATCATAGAAAAATATCGCAGAACATGTATGTCACAGGAGCCTAACTTAACGCCATGACGTTCATGTTTTGCTTGGTGACGTTAGTTATGGCGTCAGAAGTGTGCATTGGCGTGTAAACAATAAAATAAAAGAACATTTACTCTTTTTAAAATGTACATGCGATGGATCACGTAATGCGCAGAATTATCGTAAGTTGCTTATTTATCAAATCCTCGATTATGTTGACAAGCCTATATGGGCCACATTAAGCGAAAATGTATCTTCGAACATGAACAGAATCAAATTCATACCGCGCATGCGCAAAAACTCATCCGGGCATTTCATTACGAAAACACGCCTATTCAAATATACCGAAAAATTCACCACAAAAAACTGAAATTTTTCTGACAAAAATTCTGATATTTTTCATATTTCTGCTCAAAACATAGATTGTGTGTACTCGTTAGAACCGCCTCGCCGAGGCGATTCTAACGAGTACCTACAATTTATGGTTGAGCAGAAATAAGAAAAATAATGTTTACCCCTGTAAACCCCAGTTTTACTATATAAAAGTGAGGTTTAAGAGGGTCAAAATTATAAAGGCGTGTTTTCGTGATGGCTTGCCATTGATACATTCTATAGTGTCCAATGAATCTGTAAGCGGACAGCGAAGGCCCTGTTTAGACTGCGCGGATGCGCAAGCTGATCAGGCCTTCGCTGTCCGATTATGCCCGAAAATACTTTTTCGGATGAAATGGTCCATTATGATGATTTTAGCCTACAGAGTGCTAAAGATTAACATGAGATGGAGCATTTCGAACATCCCTAATCTGCTCATTTCGAACATCCCTAATTAGGTTTACATGCCTCAATGAAATGTTTACTTCGAAACCCAGCTTTAGTTTTTTTTTACCAAACAATGTTGACATTTTACTTATTATCCCATGATAACTATCTGTTGCCATTACGAAAACACGCCTATTTTTAAAATATATAGAATTTAATTCCAAAAACCTGAAAAATTTCAGATAAAGAACTCTGATATTTTGCATATTTTTTCTCAAAACAAAGGATCGTGGGTACTCGTTAGAACCGCCTCTGCGGGACGGTTCAAACGAGTACCCACAATCTATGTTTTTGAGCAGAAATAAGAAAAATACTGTATACCCCTGTAAACCCCAGTTTTACTATATAAAAGTGGTTTGAAGGGGTCAAAACCATATAGGCATGTTTTCGAGATGAATACGCATTAGAAGCGTCTCTGAAAGGCGCTGCTAATGAGTATCCACAATATATATTTTAATTGAGAAATAAGAATAATTAATGCATATCCCTCTTGAGTATAGATAATCCTTGATATTTTGGTATATAATACGGTAAAAATGAGAAATACTTTTGTGTTAGGCCGATTAAGAGACGTGTTGCAGTTCAGTAGGTTGAAAATAATAATAAAAAAAAATTACAAAATTATGAATATTGCCTTATCAAGGTTTCCCTTGATTTCACTATGTATTACTGGAGAACAAGGGTTGCACTTTTCGCTTGACGCGGCCCAGTTATGATATAGAGTTATTAACATAACACGAGGACATCCTTTTTGTTTGGCACGGCTGCTCATTATACTTGTCATTTTTTTTTTTATTCTTTGCGACAGATGAGTTTGTTTGCTTTCTATACGACTTGGGCCAAAGTGTTCTTGTTTCTGGTTTGCGATTTGTTCCGAAAGCTAGTCAGTCAGGTAAGTTTGTTCAATATCCTATTTAACCTGAAGCTATAATAGGGGCATTTTTACTTCTTACCATACTTGACCTTGGAGGCCCTCCCAGGGGTTTTGGGGGAAAGGGGAATAAGGCCATTTATTTCAAGGGAACAAGGAAACAAAAGTCTAAAACTGAAGGAAACAGGGGAACAAAGGCAATTTGGGGGAACAGGGAACATAGAAATCAAAATTTTGATCTTGGGGAACAAGGGAAAGTGCCGATTGTTTCAGGGGAACAAGGGAACATGTACCCCTGCTGGGATGGCCTCACCTTGAATTTAAACAGGTCCGTTTGACTACCTTGTAATGTGCCTAAAAACTGCTGAATGAATGGAACACAGTGTAGACTCTGATTGGATGTCGTGTTCTGCGGCGTTTGATCTGGATCTGCTTTGTTTTCCCAGGCCTGAGTATTACCAAATTAGTGAATCTACCCAGGAAAGGCCATAGTCACGAAGCACAATCTTCCCGGTGTTGATTAACCCATTTATGCGTAGCTTCCCATAAAAGGAACATTGGCAACAAGTGCAGACCCAGATCAGACGCCGCAAAATGCGGCGTCTGATCAGGGTCTACACTGTTTGCATTAAGTTCAAGAATCATTACAAAACATGGTATTAATAAAACTAAGCAGACATCATTTATAGAGGAAATGTACCTGTCCAAACAGTTAAGGTAGAGGAATCCACTCGGCATAAGTGGGTTAAGAACGCATATTGACAAAACAAACGCAATGTTTGAAACCAACCACGCATGACTAAAGAAGAACTGTAACAGTGGACCCGCCTTGGGTGGTCAATAGAGAAACTACACAGGGCGAGGATGGAAGTTATATCACGAAAACATGCCTATATAATGTTGACCCCGTTAAACCCCACTTTTATATAGTAAAACTGGGGTTTACAGGGGTATACATGTTTTTCTTATTTCTGCTCAAAAACATAGATTGTGGGTACTCCTCGGAACCGCCTTGCCGAGGCGGTTCTAACGAGTACCACAATCTATGTTTGGAGCACAATCTATGTATTTATCTGAAAATTTTCATTTTTTGGTGGTAAAATATTCAGCACATTTGAATAGGCTTGTTTTCGTAGTGGAACCAGTTTTACTGGCGCGAAACCTCCCGTATAATTACAAACATATGTTAGGTCCGCATAAGGGCCGTCTACCGCAACAGTGAAACATTACATTAAAACACGTATAATCACAACACACAAAGATGAAACAAAGCAACACTGTCAATGCAATCTGGAGCCAAAACAAACAAAATGGTCAGGCGCCAACGTTCTGAGACAGATTGAGGAGGGAGCCGTCAGAGGAACGCAAAGCCATTAACCATAATTGGGCTAACAACCATTTGCATTTCGGTGAATATGATAAAGAAAGCCATTGATAAAAAAATGTATTGTTTGACGAACTATTGTTTGAATAACCCGGCCATGTAACCGTAGACTGTTTTATAAAGTTCTCATAACCTAAAACTAAATCTAAGCACAGAGAGAATGTCATTTAATGATAATTTTCAGTTTTTCAAAAATTTCAGAAGCTCGAATATTTTATGGTACGAATGATTAATCTGCTGTCGACATCTTAGAAAGCTTAGAAAGCCATGTCTCTTAGGGCGCTTTACTCAGAATAAAATGCAAAATATTGTCATGATTTCATGTCAAACCCTTTGTCATAGCTACATCTGTACCATCCATTTCTTTACAATGAATTGTCTTAGTAGAAATGGCTGCAAATATGCACAAATTGAAAAATGGATAGGGTACATAGTCTGGTTGCAAGTTTTTAACAGTCCATTTGTTCAAAAATAGGTGGAGACGAGCCAATATATTTTCTCAGTCAAACATGTAAGTTTACTTTAAAAATTGTGTAGGTCGGACTCATTCTAGCCATAAATTCATTTTAAAATCAGAGAACAAAGCAAAGGAACAAATTGTTACTTTAAGATATTGTCAATCACAAATATTTTTTTCCGCATTTAGAATAAAACTCCAAGTGAAAAACACCTAACAAATGGACCTTGACAAGCAAAAACGTGCTTTCGAGCATGCGCAAATTGTGCGAAGTCACATCATCCTGCGCATGTGCAAGATCGTATTATACACTATGTTTTAAACCTCATAAATACTTAAGAATAAAGTGTCGATCTGATTGCTTAAGGAAGAAAGGCGGAGCCTACATATGCAAGCACAAAGTTTTTTGGAAGTTTCAAAGTTGAAAGCTTAAACTTTTATCTGCTAAGTATAAATAAATACGGATACATCTAAAATATTTCTATCTTATTTTTCTCAGAAAATAGGACTTTACATTTCATTTAAATTGCTTCTGAAAAATTAGAATGAAATGCAATGCCTGATGTTCTGTAAACATTAAGGCAACAACACTGATATTTATTCGATGATTCAGCCAACAAAGTACTAAATGGTGCTGAACACGAAATGTGTGTAATGAATCGACTGTATGAAAAAAAATGTATAAAATTTATATTTTTTTTGTGCATTTTTGCATTTTTAGATAAGGAGACTATAACTAGACAACACCTGAAACCACCTTTGATTTTACTTAGTCAAAGAAAATGGAACTTTCTTAATCATGGAGCCTGGCATTGCCTTGCACAAGAAGTTATCACCACAGAAAAGATAGATGTGTACTGTTGGAACGACCCCTCTATTTTGTCGGTGAGATATGTTGTTTTAAAGGATAATAGTACATACGACAACATATTGGACAAGCTTCAAATGGGAACTTGGTCAGCATTACTGCTTTCCGACAGTAATAAAGGTAAGATATTCAATAAACAATAAAACAGTCAAGGAAACGTTGCTGTATATTACTTTTAACCATTGTCATGCTGAATGAATTAAGATGTCAGGCCCATTTCTAATTGTCAGGTTTCTTGATCCAGATTGTTAATGTTAATTCACATACTGATTGACAAACAGTGTAGGTCCAGATCAGTTGGTTTATTTCAGAAACCCATTACAAAACACGCCTATTCAAATATACTGAAAATTTCACCACCAAAAAATTAAGATTTTCAGATAAAAAATTCTGATAATTTTCATACTTCTGCTCAAAACATAGATTGTGGGTACTCGTTAGAACCGCCTCGTCGAGGCGGTTCTAACGAGTACCCACAATCTATGCTTTGAGCAGAAATAAGAAAAATAATGTATACCCCTGTAAACCCCAGTTTTACTATATCAAAATGGGGTTTGAGGGGGTCAAAATTATATAGGTATGTTTTCGTGATGAAACAATCTGGATCTGCACTGTTTGCAAAGGTAGGCATATCTGGGTTCCGCAGAACAAGCATTACGAAAACACGCCTAATCAAATATACTGAAAATTTTATCAACAAAAAAATGAAAATTTTCAGATAAAACAGCCTGATATTTTTCATAATACTGCTTAAAACATAGATTGTGGGTACTTGTTAGAACCGACTCGACGAGGCGGTTCTAACGAGTATCCACAATCTATGTTTTGAGCAGAAATAAGAAAAATAATGTATACCCCTGGAAACCCCAGTTTTACTATATAAAAGTGGGGTTAAAGTGGGTCAAAATTATACAGGCATGTTTTCGTAATGGGTTAAAATGAAAAGGTCCTTCCTGATTAAATGCAGTAAACATATCGGTAGACTAGCTACTAAGTAAGGAGTGATAAAACATGACATCAAGGTCTAGGAGCTAGTCTAACATATCGGTATTGCCTTAATTTTCCATAAAACAAATTGAAATTGGAATCCTTTGGATATACAAAACGAAAATAACATAAAAAAATTGATAGTGCTGATTGGGGTGGTGGCCTGGAAATCTGTACGTGTCTAGAACCCTTTAAGATACTGGATATCCCCTTTGTGGTATTATAATGTTACTTTCAGTGTCTAAACTCATGTTTAAATTATAGTATCATATTTATAAGCTCCTTTTTGGTATCCGATAGCCCCTTTTCTGTCGAAAAGGTCCTTTTCGTTTATCTGAGTATTTCATATTCGTCCATCGATCTTGTATATGTACTTAAATCTTATTCCTTCAACAGTTTGACGTTATCTTTGGTTTTCTTCAATATTTATAAGCATCAGAGTGTATAAAGCTAATATGTTTACAGAATTTAGCGTTGTCAGTGTTAGCAGGAAACTATTCGTTAGATTGTTATTAAATTGTTACTAGCAGGAGAACGTATTGTCGTAATAATTAAAACGTGCACACACGTTTCATGGCAGAGCCTGAAGCAGAATTATATTTTCGCGCAAAATAAATGAGTTGAATAGTACGAGAAGAACCCGAAAATTTAGTTATCAACACGATATCGAAATACGTAGAGACATTTGCTGTCGGTGCTCATTGGAGGCGCTTCGCTAATTTCGTAAATTATATCTGAAGTGACAAACACTTCCAGAAAAGGAATGCTTCATATAATCAAAATCAGGCTTCACCTTCCTAATGCAAACTTCCTTGTACAGTTAAACTTCAATGGCTCGAACTTCATTGGGGCCATGAAAATTTGTTCTAGACGTCGGGAGTTCGAGCCACCAATGGTTAATCATAGCGTCAGGTCAGGAAGCAAATGAGAGTAATTTAGGATTAAAGATGTATTTTCAATTTTCTTTAAAATAAATGGTATGTTGAGTATATTCATTAGTATCGCCTTGATGAGGCGATTTTAATAAGTACACATAACATACATTTTCACGATAAAATTAATAATATTTCCTAAAATATCCCTAAAATTTGTTTTCTTGAGCTATCGGAGGATTTATCTAGGAACTCAAAAACGAATTCGAATCCGCCATCATTGAAGTTGTATTGTATAAAAAATGTGAATCGAGGGTATCAGAAATGATGCAGAATTTCACGTGATGTAGAGGTTAGTTGAGAGCGTTTAAACTCTGAACGCATTATTTGTTTTTCTTGTACGGAAGCTGAATGATAAATTAGTGAAAACGGGTTCAGACGTATAAATTTCTGAACATTTAGAATACTAATCTTAACAGAGCAAACGACATACTAAACTTTAAATACAAGTATTTCAGGAAAATAAACCTGTGCATTTCATATGATTTCTCTCTCTCTATCTCTCTCTGGTGAAGATATTGATCTTGAATCCATGCAAACAACGTTATATGGCGGGCTCAACTAAGTGCTGTACTAAGCCCCTCTTACAGATTCGAACGAGAATCCTTAAAACAGTAAAAGAAGGGCTTTAGAAGTATTGCAACACCGCATACGTCAGATGTGGATCCTGAGAAACTCCAAAGAGCTCTATCTCAGTAATTCTGTACTGCAAACAGTCTTAAATCTTCCGATTCGACAAACTGGGCCAAAACTAACGTTGTTCAAAACTAACGATGTCGTTAGTTAACGTATCGTTAAAACTTTGATCATTAAATATGGCATATACCCTAATATTTTTGCAAAAAAAAATGTGAGTAGCTTTTGCATTTGCAAAAGCTACTCACATTTTTTCAGCAAAAATACCTGTAAATTAGATATTGTACTTACTATAACATTTTGACCACTAACAAGCTCGTTAAGCTAACGATGCTTTGAACAACTGGGCCCTGAACTCCGAATTACGAGATATTATTAACTAGTGTTTCATTCACCAGAATGGAAATCGTCGTTTCCAGTCTGTTGTCTTTGGCTATGCAGACACATACTTTGTTCACGGCAACTCTGATGCACCACAAAAATTATCTTATGCAGATTTTAAAAAAATGCTGAAATATCTAATAGACAACATCTTTGTGGAATTAGGTAGACGGATATTTTAACAAACAATCGACATTCCTATTGAAACTAATTGTGCACCATTGCTTGCCGACTTGCTTTTTTAATACTGGTATGAGGCAGAATTTATAAAAAGATCTCATTAAAGCAGGCAAAACAAGCCATGCCCAACAATTAAATTTCACCTACAGATACATTGAGAATGTATTATCTCTGAATAATTCAATGTTTACAAAGTTCCTCGAATTCATCTACCCACGTGAACTAGAAATTATAAAAAAAACAAAAAGCAAAAGAAAAACAACAACAACAAAAAACAACAACAACAACAAAAAACAAAACAAAACAAAACAAAACAAAACCAAACAACAACAAAAAAACAACAACAAAAAACAAACAAACAAAACAACAACAACAACAACAAATCTGAGACGAAAACCTCTTCTTCGTATTTGAATTTATACCTCTGTATCGAAAATAGAAGCTCACTACTAGGCTTTACGACAAACGGGATGACTTCAGCTTTCCTATAATAAAGTTTCCGTTTCTGAGCAGCAATGTCCTGTCTACAACAACATACGGTATTTAGGTCATCATGAAAACACACCTATATAATTTTGACCCGCTTAAACCCCACTTTTATATAGTAAAACTGGGGTTTACAGGTTTACAGGGGTATACATTATTTTTCTAATTTCTGTTTAAAAACATAGATTGTAGGTACTCGTTTGAACCGCCTCACCGAGGCGGTTCTAACGAGTGCCCACACTCTATGTTTTGAGCAGAAATATCAGAGTTTTTATCTGAAAATTTTCGTTTTTTTTGGTGGTAAAATTTTCAGTATATTTGAATAGGCGTGTTTTCGTAATGTGTTAATCCGTTACGCTAGAGCCTGCTCTGAGTATCAGGACTTTATTAAACGAGGAAACTGATGTTAACACTTAAGAAGTTCTATGAAAAGCATCATGAATTTTTAAATCTCTACAATGTACCTGTACCCGTACGTCACCATAGTGCAGATTATATTTTCATTTCCTTTGGGATCATTGGGCCATTGTGGTTTCTTTGAAAGTGGAGTTCTGCTCATGTATACACTAGATAGCGTATGCAGTGTAGCTACTGCTTATGAAGCGTCTTAATAAAACTGAGACTCCTATTTTCTAAGCTACAATGTGTTCTTTGTTTCCAGAAGCAATCTGTTTTACTTTTATTTTACTACACTTCAGCTGGTGTTGGTGCCGTGTGGCGGCAGTAAAACGTCTCCCCGTACCATAGCGCAGATTATATTTCATTTTCTTTGGGGTCATTTAGCCTATGATGGTAATTTTGAAAATGGAGTTCTACTCATGTGTGCGCTTGAGGGCGTAAGCAGTGTGGCAAACGTAACTTCAGCTTATGAAGAATCTCAATGAAATATTCAACGAGACTCCTATTTTGTGTCTGTAATGTGGTTTTGCTTCCAAAAGCATTCGTTTAGACTTCTATTATATTGAATATTTTGGCCACAGCCAAACCATAAACAGACTTCCTTCACCCGGATATTAATTCCCGTATTACTCTTAATCACTGTTCAGGCTGATAGGCATGGTGGACGAAGCGTGCATACCAAGTAATGCTTATTACTATATAGTCAAACCTCGATAGCTCGATGGCTCGTTTAACATGGCTAATTGGAACTCCTTTTTCAGTCCCTACGAAATTCTTCCGATAGCTTTAAAAAACAAATATTTTCTTATTTTATCACAAAAATTGTATGTTGTGTGCACTCATTAAAATGGCCTCATTGAGGCGATTCTAATGAGTACACTCAAGATACAATTATTGTGTAGAAAATCGAAAAGATTTCCCTAAATTATCGCTATTTGCTTCCTGACCTGGTGCCATGATTAACCTTCACTGGCTCGAACTAGCCATGGCTCGAAACTTTTCCATGGTCCCAAAGGAGTTCGAGCCATTGAAGTTCGACTGTATGCATTATTACACCCCACTTATTTTGGTCCATGTTTGTCTGTCTGAACATTCCTAATTTTGCCATTTTGTATAGCGACTTTATGATATCCGACATACGGTTATGGTACGTTAACCTCAGACTTATTGTCAGCAAGACAGGCGATTATCTTAAAAGATTGAACTTTATTTTTGTCTGATAAAAATGTATATATGTCTATTCTAAACGATGGGCTCCCTGGAAAGCAAATGCATATCACATATATTAAAATAGCAGACTTGGTTTTTTGAAAATGTTATCCCACAAAGTCCAAACGAGCTAAGTAATCCAAAAGTACAAGAATATATAAACTACACGTATTACGAAAACATGCCTATTTAAATATACTGAAAATTTTACCGACAATAAATGAAAATTTTCAGATAAAAGTTTCTGATAATTTTCATATTTCTGCTCAAAACATAGATTGTGGGTACTCGTTAGAACCGCCTTAGCGAGGCGGTTCTAATGAGTACCCAAAATCTATATTTTTCGGCAGAAATAAGAAAATAATGTATACCCCTGTAAACCCCAGTTTTACTATATAAAATTGGGGTTTAAGGGGGTCAAAATTATATAGGCATGTTTTTGGGATGAAAGTGAAGCACGGAGAGACGCTTGATGACGGCCATATAGTACCGCGGCGACTGTTCTTGAATGGGAATTTAGTTTTATTATTGTAGAGATTAAATCAGTCATTTATATTTTATACAGCTTCAACAACATGTGGTCAACCTTTAGGAATGAGAGATGGTTTTATTGAGGATTTCCAGATATGGAGCCCTTCGGAAGATCCTGATTTTCCAAGCCAAGCTGGTCGGCCTGATGACGTCGGATGGTGTCCACATAGAGACGAATTTGACGTGCCTTTTCTTCAGGTATACCTGTATGGTCCTCCCTTTGGGCACACCATATTAAAACAACGTCGTTTCAACGTTATCAACGTTGAAAGACGTTGTTTCAACGTTGTGTGTCCGTGGTCTTTGTTCAAATAATTTCTCATACGGAAACAAATAATTATTTAATAAAGAGTAAAACCGGTTTCCGGTTTAAGCACATCAGTAATTTTCTTTATGACCGCTCCAAGGCGGTTCTTCTGTTGCAGTTCTCCTTTGTATGTGCATCTGTGGATTCATATGTGGCGTTGTGTTGTTTTTATTTGTTCTTTATCTCTCCTTCTTTCAGCTGCCTCGGCAGGGCTGTGCTTCATAATTAAGGCATTTCCTGAGTATATTTACTGATATATTTGGTATAGTCCAGGCATACGAAGTATACCTCCGGCATACGAAGTATATAGTTTTTGTCGTTTCCGTAACGATGTGTGTCTTTGTGTATATATATATATATATATATATATGTGTGTGTGTGTGTGTGTGTGTGTGTGTGTGTGTGTGTGTGTGTGGTGTGTGTGTGTGTGTGTGTGTGTGTGTGTGTGCACACTTTTTTCTTCTACCCAGGATTTTGAAATTTGATACATTGAGTATGATCTATTTTATTATGTAAAAGAGAATCAGCATCCTCATGCTTATCATTCACTTTATTTGTACATTTTTCTTTCTCTCCAATAAAATTTTTCGCCACAGATTTCTCAGCTCCTTTAAAAGCCAGAGTCTTAAAATATTCAATTTTTGTATACACCTATAGAGAGTTGAGGTATAATGTGTACATGAAAACCATGATGCTAGAATTTATTTTGCCTTCTTTTTTCCTTTCTTTTTTCAATTTTATTAAATGCATAGGGGAAATGGTGTAAAACTTTTGCCAGGAACTACAGCACCTAGGAATTAGACATTTGGTATAAATATTGGACACCACTAGTTGTATTTTGTAAGAGAGAACCAACATCCTCATGTTTATCACTTCCTTTATTTGTCCATTTTTCTTTCTCTCCATTTCTTTTTTCTCTCCAATAAATATTTGTGACAGATTTCTCAGTTCCAGTTTTATTTTTGGACAGTAACAAAAATACTGAGATTTATTTTTGCCTTCTTTTTCCATTTTCCTTTTTTCATCTCTCACTCCCGTGCAATATATAGGGAAATTTGCATCTCTAAAAAGTATCTAATGACTATGGCTGGGTGTATGCGAGCTTTGCTCACTGTCTGCTAGACTCTTCGTTCTGTTTTGTTATTTTTATACTCCCTTCAAACGCACATATTTTATGAAACATTGATTTAGTTTTTCTCTGATATGAGGGGTGATCGGGGAGTTCGTAGACTGTTTCCAGAAAATAAAAATGCCACTCTGTATATATGGGAATTGTAAATATTATTGAAAGTTGATGTATTTTTCCCAGGATGTATAAATATGAGGTAAAAATATATTTCACAATAAAAAAGTTACAGCAAATAACAATAGCACAGTAAGCCTTATCCAAAGCACGCCGGTATACAACACGTGACGTCATGATAACATCAATAATTCAGACACACTTTTTCAACATAATCACCGTTGATTTGAATGCATTTTCTATATCTCTGTAACCATTTAGCATAGGTATTGCTGAACCAGTCACTGTCGCATAACGAAACATCATTTTGCGTATATATACAAAGATCACTGGCGTCCTTAAATCACACGCCTCTTAGCGCTGCCTTGGTTTCCGGGAAAACTCTAAAGTCCAAGGGGGCAAGATCTGGACTGTAGAGCGGATGCTGAGGAATTTCAAAACTAAGCAAGTTAATTTTAAGGAGGATTGAGTCAGCCCTGTGACCTGGAGACTGGAGCGTAATCTTGGCTTTGGGTCGAGATTGAGGCATTTCTTCTTCAATGTCTGCGGCAAGTCACGCCTGAGAACCTAAAGTGATAAAATTAGGTCAAACGCAGAAGCGTGACAGTAATGCCAAAACAGGGTACTTTTAACATATTAATAAGCTTTTTTAACATTAAATTTAAACATTTTTACATATCTAAATCATAGATTAAGTTAAAATAATATTTAAAATGTTAATCTGCTTACAATCGAATAGTAACAAGTGGTCACTGTCTGGCATCGAGAACCTGGTGCTGTAAGATCATGCCCTTCCTGTCCATGAAAACCTCTTTTCTGTACGCTTGCCTTCTTTTGGGAGGGATTCCCGGAGTTTTCAATATAAAGGACTGGGATTTCGTCTCCTGGTGGTATTGCCATAACCAAGTCTCGTCGCATTACGAAAACACACTATTCAAATATACTGAAAACTTTACCACAAAAAATGATTTTTTTTTCAGATAAAATCTCTGATATGTTTTATATTTCTGCTCCAAACATAGCTTGTGGGTACTCTTTAGGACCGCCCCGGCGAGGCGGTTCTAACAAGTGCTACAATCTATGTTTTCGAGCAGAAATAAGAACAAAAAAGGTATACCCCTGTAAACCCCAGTTTTACTATATAGAAGTGTGGTTTAAGGTTGTCAACATTATAAAGGCATGTTTTCGTGATAGGTTGTAGCTGTGGTTGAACAAATTCTTCGCCTTTACGCTCACACCGGCGGAGGAACTCTTTAGAGCAGCGACCCCTGGTTTCCCGCTCGGATTTCTTAAGGAGGCGCGGCACCCAGTGGCGCAAACTTTAGACATGCCTAACACTGTTTTCAAACATCTCATGCACTGTAGAAGTGGAAACATCTAGTCCAGAAGCTAAACTTCTAAAAAAAGTATCTACTATCACTGTACACTATATCATTTACTGTCTCTGAAATCAAACATTTCACCTTAGACGGCCGACCACGTCGATGATTGTCTTGGACAGAGCATCTTTCTTCCCGAAACCGTCGATGCCTCTTAAAGACAAGAGCCCTATTGCATCTTTGGTCGTATTGGAACTCTGTCCTATCTTTGACGGATTTTTTGGTGTCCTGTCTAATCCCACGCAAAACGGCTGCTCTTAATTCGACGTCGCCAGTTTGAAGTCATGGCCTTGAAATTTCGGTTAGTGACAACGCCGTTGAAAATGTTAATATCTTTCAACCGGGAACACAGACAGAAGTCAAAATTTCGGTAATGACGTCATACATTGTGTTGGACAGCAGACGAGTTTGCGGAATTGTTCGCTAAAGAAAACGCATTCAAATGCGGTAGTAATCAATTTAAGAAATGTTGAAAGATGCATAATTTTTGACGTGCTCGGGTATGCCGATGCGCGTTGCTAGAGACACTGACAATTTAGCGAATGATATAAAATGGATTTGTATTTCAACCGCAGGCTTATTAGAAAATGTTAATTAAGATTTATTTTGAGTTTTATAGTATTGCAACAAATAAGAAAGACATTATACGAACAGTGTACCGATCATCCGCTGAAGACGAATGTTTTCCATTTGAAATGACCTTATGATATAAGTGACGAGCATAGACTCATATCAGACTCGCACAGTCTGATCAGACAGCGCTTTTCGGTAACAGAATATTTCAGGTTCATAAGTTTATCAACAAACGAAGACTGATAAGACTACGCAAATACCTCATAGATCATATGGGCTGCATTACGAAAACACGCCTATTCAAATGTATTGAAAATTTCACCAAAACCTGAAAGTTTTCAGATAAAAATCTGATAATTTTCATATTTCTGCTCAAAAAATAGATTATGGGTACTCGTTAGAACCGCTCGCCGAGGCGGGCGAGGTGGTTCTAACAAGTACCCAGAATCTATGTTTTGAGCAGAAATATGAAAATTATCAGAATTTCTATCTGAAAATTTTCAGGTTTTGGTGAAATTTTTCAATATATTTGAATAGGCTTGTTAGAAACGGCCCCGATGAAACTTTGCACATCTGCAGAATGACGTGAATATGCACACTTTGTGTATACTCGACTGCACTTTCTTGTTGAACGCGACTCATATCATGTTCTGAGGTGCACAGAGATTGCCCTCTAACAGCTTGTTATACATGTAGCTATCAATTAGCTGTGTATTCAGAGGACGTCGAATTAACGGTGAAAAGACATTGTTTCAACGCTGTGTACCCGCTGAGTATGAACTGACAACCCAGCATTTCATGAAATATAAGATCTAATGTAAATAAACATTGAGAGAGACTTAGAGCATTGCTTTTCACGAACAAACTCAATGAAACCAAATCTGCTTTGTTTCGTTTTCTGTAGTATGATGTTCGTTTTCCATTGTTTTAACACCAATGTAAATGTTTTCATCTTTGCCATAGCTAAAGATGAACAAATCTGTCAACAAAGGATTGACATTGTTTTGCTTTGTTTCTCCACAAAGCATACTTTGTGATATTTTTTTTAAAGTGCCTCTAAAACGTCTATGAAAGCCATGGCATTTTGCTATATATTAAGCTATGGAAGATGAGGTTATTCAACACATTAGGACGGATTTATGCTGTCAGCAAAGTTACTAAAACAATCTCTGCCCCCCCCCCCACGCCCCCCAAAAAATGTAGTTTTAAAACTTCAAAATTCTGAATACCAGCCTAATAATGTTTACCCCTGTATAGTGTCTCTTTATATTACCAGGGAACACTGAAACGCACACTGGGCCTGTGTCAAGCGACAAAGTGCCTTCGAGTATGCACAAAATGCGCGTAGTCACATCATCATGCACATGTTCATTGTCTCATCCGGGCATTTGCTCTCCATTGAAACATTTATTATTAGTGTCCACTGATTTTGTTTGCCAACAGCAAATGTTCTAATGTGACTGTGCGGATGCGTAGGCTTATGTGGGCCTTTGCTGTTCGAATAAACATGGCGCGGCCCACATTAATTTGTTAATGTACAGAAAGGATTCATTATTTTCTTAAAATTTACGCAAATAACTTGATTCATTGTTAGGTTGATCTTTTGCTACCCACTGTCATAGAAGGTGTCCAGATAATTCAAGTGGAAGCCGCTTTGAATGTATATGATTTCCATGAAATGCTTGGTGTCTCATTTGAATTCGGTAACGATACATCACGCTTTAGTGTGGATGGTAAAGGAGTAAGTAGTTGCTTGTTTATTTACTTTCGAGTTTGTTGATTGTTTCTTTTTGTATGCATCTTTGAGGCTACTGTTATACACTTTAACCTTATCTAATCGGAAGAAGTGTAAAAGCTGAGGTATCACTAACAAACTGAATCAAGTTTGTGTGTGATCGACGGTGTCAACACATCGTTACAATCCACAAAAAATGAAACGTTTTTCATATCATTTGATCCCGTGCATGTTTATGTAGAAACTGTGTATTATTTCAAAATCTTCGCAGAGAAAATGAAACACATCACGAAAACATGCCTCTATAATTTTGACCCATTAAACCCCGCTTTTATATAGTAAAACTGGGGTTTACAGGGATATATATTATTTTCTAATATTGCTCGAAAACATAGATTGAGGATACTCGTTAGAACCGCCTCGTTGAGGCCGTTCTAACGAGTATCAAGAATCTGTGTTTTGAGCAGATATATGAAAAATATCAGAAGTCATTATTTGATTTTTTTTCTTTTTTGATGTAAAATTTTCAATGTATTTGAATAGGCGTGTTTTCGTAATAAGTTTCAAGATTCATGCTCAGTAGATTTATCAAAGAATAAACACAATTTTGAATTAGCTGTCGACCAATCAAAATGCTCTAAATTAGTATAAGATTACAATGAAGAGGTCCAGAAAGAGCCATAATGACAGAATACAGCCTAACAGTGACGACGCCAAAGTATAAGTGATAAGGCTGGCACAATTAATCGGATAATCGATTGATTGATCGATAAATTCCACAAAAATTATTATCATTACAGGTTTGCTAATAATCGATCATTTGATTTCATTTGTTTGTTACTTTAACATATTTACCCTTAGTAGTCAGACACCTCCACCTCTTACCTCACTTAATCTAAACTTTGAACACGTACAATTTACTACCCAATGTTGTGCCTAAAATAGCTAGATGAGTGGCAAACAATGTAGACCCTGATATGACTCCGCGTATGGGTCTACACTGTTTGCTCAGGCCTGTGTGACTAAATACATACAGTTATGTATATCATATGGTAAGAGGCATGCTCAAACAGGTAAAATTATGACCAAATCCTCAGTGATTACCAATCGATTATCGATCACAATGGCAGGACTGATAATCGATTATACTTTCAATTCTGATTAGCCAGCCTTAATAAGTGAAGATATCGTTAGGAGACAGTTTGCATGAAATGCCAAACCCTGTATTCAGGAAAAAAGAAAAATAAGAAAAATATTTCAAAACGTCGTCTGCTGAATTTGTATTTTTTTTTAGCTTTGATTGGGCCACTGGCATGTGTAATTATTATTACTGTGAACGTTTAATGATTTAATGAAGTACAGTAAAGGTGAAAGCTATTATCATGCCAATTTCTGTAAGAGAAATCTAGATTGTATTTTGATAAGTTCTCAGTGAGAGGCCATTCAAGTGACAAACAACCCGCATGCAACATGTTGTATACCCAATACAAGGGAGCTGATATCACGGTTAGTAGAATTATAAGCCTCTGGTCTGTCACATAGCTTACCAAAGTGCCTTTGGAGGGATGTGTTCTGTGATTTTAATATTTCCTGAGTAGCTCCATGATTATTGTTTGGACATTGGCTGCTATACTGGTATTTTTTTTCTGGTACTAGTATAGCAGTTTTTGTATCATTTCAACCTTAGAGTACCACATGTAGGAAAGAAGTTATTAAACGCATTTGTGTATGCTCCACTGCAGTTTAATTTCTTAACTCGGTATAGTATAGGGTATTTTGTCCTTTTATCAAGTAAATAAGCTTTTTACAAAACTGTCATTTTAGCCGTGATGCAAAAATAAAGTATCAACGAATTTTTGGTTCCTGCATAGTGTTTCCTCAATTTCGCATACACAGCCGTCTAGTGTAGCTAGGTATTAAGTTCTTAATCTAACCTTATATAGCCCTTTTTACATGTATGCAAAAATAAAGCACCGACAAGATTGCACAAAAGTGCAATCATACCTGAGCCTCCGTTGGTCGCATGTGCGTCATATATAATAGTTTTTGTAAAGCCTTATTTTTCAACAGCTAAGAAATGAAGAAATAATACGTCTTACAATCAGAGTAAGTACACATTAGGCCGATACCGCAAGGTTTCTCGGATCGGTAAACACTGACACTGCATACTTCGTGCGCCAGTGTTACATGTAGATTTTACTAGTAAACGTGACAGTTGGATTAAATTGATTCTCCGGTAAGTAAATTTAGTTAGTTTGCTCTTTTAATTACAGCCGAATCATTTTGAAATAGTGTGTAATCCTTCATGTCGTTTATTTTTAACAAAGATTGCGTATCTTAGAGTTTTCCTCTTCAACTGGTTTGCGTCGTGTTAAAAGTATTAGGCAAACACAGCCGCCCACGTATTATATCAAAAGGTTTCCAAAATCTGTTTGTTTGCTTACACCCCATCAATTGCTAGCTATGATATGTCCGATTGGCAACTGATCAAAATCACCGCTCATTAAAAAAAACAACAAAAAACAAATAGACTGAGCATATGGAATCGTACCTCATTCCGGTGCATGCTGTATATCCCACGACTGTCCGAAGTATATTTTAGTCATTTTAATTGAGGTAGGTATATAATGTCGACCATTTCTTAATAAAATTGGTAAACGTATTGTTTAAATTTGCTATGTATTTTTCACTTTGAAATTTTCGTTTTAACATTGATTCAAAAGATTCTATATGAAGTTCATATCCTGAAAACTTATTTGCACATATATAATATTTTGCAACTACATATAAATAATTCATCAACCCGCCCCTTCTTTCACTAGGGAACATAATATTTCTTCCGGTTAACAGCATTCTCAGCCTAAATTTATTCAACAACCATCCCTGAAGTATGCTCCAAAATCGCCTAACTACATGACAGTATAGAAAAAGATGTATTATAGTTTCTGAATGTTGTTGGCAATATTGACATATGTTATCATCGGCTTTGTTTATTCGATGTAAAAATGATTTTGTCACCAAAATTTTGTTTGTGATTTTGTATTGAAAATCCTTTAATTTTAACTTCTTAATAAAATAATATCCAGGATATTATTGAGGGCCCAAAATTGAGAATAACAGGCCTTGGGCCCTGTTGATTTTCTGCTGGCATTCTATGTCTATGTGTAAAATACATATTATCAACTGTATAGTTATCTATGTCTAAATTTTTGACAAAGGCATTTTTCAGCTTGTCAAATAGATTTTCAGACCCTTCTTCTGGAAAACCATAAAAAAGCAGGTTATACTTCTTATCCCGCTTTTCCATAAGGAGCATTTTCTGGTTCAGCCCCTGAATCTTTGTGTCAATCTCAGCTTTAACTTTATTCAGGCTTGCCTTCTGTTTCTCTTCATTTTCTGTCAAAGTCACACCTTGAAAGTTCAATGATTCTTCCACTGTATCTAACCTTGTTTTTACCTCTTCAACATCTGCTTTTGCATCTAGAACCTTTGCTCTTACACTCTTTATGTCGTCTTTAATTTCTGTAAACATGTTACTAAACTTCCTGTCAGTGGTGTCAATTTCCTCTGTTATTTTATCTGTAACAGTCTTTGTCGCAGTCTTGTTCATATCTTTAAGCATTTATCTCATCTCTTCTTTGAAACTAGCAAATTCAGTTTTCTGAGCACAAGCACTGGCTTGACTAAATATGGAAGCTATTTCTGGTCCTTTTGATTCTCTATTTTTATCAACTGGGGCTATTCGTACAGTATTTTTGGGCTCTCTCTTGGACTGTCTTGCCCAACAGATTTATTAGGCACAGGTTTAGGGGTCATCTTTCTATTCTTTTGAATCTATCTATGCTAAAGACCTCAACAACTTCACTCTATATCTTCAGTGGGTGGGGTATGTGTTCAATTGATGCTTCAGGTCCCTATTATGATTTTGCACGTTATTATTTTAAGTTGGCGTTTTATTTACAAGGTTTAATAACTAGTCAAAAGTCCTTTTTTAAGGATGCACAACTATATGCTTTTATCATTGGATTGTGCCCACAGCAAATTGTTTTTTTTTTACATATTTAAGGCGCTGGCTGTCTTCGCCATCTTCACCGGAAGTCTGCTATACTGGTGTTTGTTTGAATCCCAAATGTCAATATCAGCATAATATTTATGTACACATTTAGTTATAAGCAAATAAGCAATAACATATATATATATATATATATATATATATATATATATATATATATATATATATATATATATGTGTGTGTGTGTGTGTGTGTGTGTGTGTGTGTGTGTTCTGCGCAAAGTAAGAATCGGTACAATTCCGGAATTGTCCAGCGCAGAGTAAGAATTCTCACTTTGGCGTGCGAAGTCGGAATTCTTACTTTGCGCAAGACGATTCCGGGATTGCTCCTGCGCAAAGTAGGAATCGGGACAAAGTGAGAATATCTACTATTGTACATGTATTTGTAATTAGTTTTTCTTATGCCAGTAAATCATACTTTCTTCAGCCTCTTTCGCATTTTGAAAATATAATAAAAGGATTAGATTTTTCTTTTCAATGTATTTCCATTCTCCAACATTTTTTTTGTTAAAAGCAGTTGCCGACCAGTCCACCATTATGAAAAAAAAGACAAATCAGTCATCTGTTGTTTTCAACCATGTTTTCCAATCAGGGTGTTTGGACATCTTAGAAGCTTACTTTTCTGCTTAGTACCATTAAAAGATTATGATTTATGATTGTGGCTCTTTTGTGTGATTACCAATCAAAACGCATGTACGCATTCAACATCATGCAGTTAGCATTACGTTAACACGCCTATGCAAAATATTATTATGTCTGCTCAAAACAACTTAATTGCGAGTAACCTATAGAACTGCCTCATTGTCAAAGCGTTTCGAAGATTATCCCAAATCATAGATTGCGGGGTTCTCATGGAGGCGGTTTATTGCGAGTGCCCACCAACTATGTTTTAGAGGTGAAAAAAAAAAAAAAAAAAAATAATGTTTATCCCTGTAAACCCAATTTTTCTCTATATGAAGCTGGGTTTGCCGGGGCCTCAATAAATGGACTTGTTAACGTGATGGAACGCCATGGTTAAACAAACACAGAAAGAATGAAATAAGGAAAGAAAGTTAACAGAAAGGAAGGAAGGAAGAAAGGAAGGGCATACCGCAAGTAGCTATTGGATTCGACCAGTATATAGTGTGGGGGAATTTATTTAGTCTAAAATCCGTTAAATTTATTTATTTTTTATCGTCGTCAATTTATGCAGATAAAGTTTATATTATCCAACGCACGATGCTTATTCATATTATCCAATGCACGATGCGTAACTTTAAACGTTAAACAGCAGCAGACGTTGCTTTTTTTGTAATTTTCAGAGAAAATAAGACACTGTATTTTTCAAAGAAAATAACATGACATTTCACGTGAATCATCTGCCTTGCAATTGAATCACATGAAATGCCAAGTCTTTTTTTTTCACAGAACTAATAACGGTATCAAATTTAGAATGCTATGCGATTTAGTGGTTAACGTTATTCTAAATCTAAAGTCTTTTGACGCTATAGGCATGCTGAGTAAAATTGCAGCAGACGGCATTTTGAAATTGCAGCAGACGATAGTTTGAAATAAACTTTCTTATCTTGCCAGAAAATAGGGTTTGACATGCAAATTGTCTCCCGGTCAACTAGCGAGAAATGTCAAACACTATTTTGAAAAATAAATAAATGAAAAAATAATGATAATAATAAATAAATAAGAAAGACAATTTGAATGAATTTTGTCATTTGCTCGAAAAAAAAAATAAGAATGTTTCAAAATGTTGCCTACTGATTTTTTTTTGTACCCGCATGTTTTTTTTTTTTATTTCTCCACGAAACCATATGTTGTGGATATTATTTAGATATGTCCCGTTGAGGCGCTTCTAATGAAAAGCCACAACATATGTTTCAATGGAGATACATGTATGAGAAAACTATCATGTGGATACCTTGTCTTATCTGCAGAGCTCTGTGACTTCATGCAATATCATTTGTGGGATTTAGTTTTTTCGTTATCATTATTATGATTTTTTTTGTAATTAATATTTCAAAGAAGTAAAAACAGAAATCAGACAAATTACAGATTTGCATAAACAAACAAATTCTCTTGCTAGCGGTGAAGGTTTGTGAAATGCTTGTAGAGAGTTTGAAATATACGTAGTGCTTAGGTGCGCGATGCCGTACTATTTTGACCTTTTTAGTCTCACATTCTTGTTTTCTTTTTTCCATTTCAGGACACCGCATTTTCTGCTCTGGTGCCTCTAGTAGTGGAACAGATTATATTTTTCCCATCACCTGTTACAGCTAGATACTTGCGAATTTACTCAGTACTCGTGTCGGCTGAATCTGACATAAATAAATGTCACAAATTTGAAATTATCGGATGTTTGAAAGCCGGTAAGTGAACATGTATGGATAACCATACACGGAGCCACCTACATGTAACTATGAATCTCCCAAATATCTGAACACCCAACCTCCACACTAGTCCTACAAAGTTAAGAAGACTCCCTGTAGATAGATCTAAAACTGCTGGCGAGTGCCAGACTGATCAAATGCTGTGTTTTGCTGTGGAGTTTGATCTGAGTCTGTATTGGTCTGATACGTGTCTTCGCTGGTGGCTCTGGCCTGACTGTCAAAGGATATACGGCAATGGTATTTTGTTAATCTTTCTCAAGAAATAAGTATGGCATTATACGCAGATCGTCTCCCAAGGAGGCAGTTTGCAAACAACGTCATATCAGTGAAAACATAGAATAATATTTCACAATGTCATCTTTTGAAATGTCTTATCAGCATGTTTCAAAAGCGTTCATTTGTGCATATATATATATATATATACATATATATATATATATATATATATATATATATATATATATATATATATATATATATATATATATATATATATATATATATATAGAGAGAGAGAGAGAGAGAGAGTGAGAGAGAGGTAAACTTTCCCGTTTTGCAGGAGGTAAAAACATGCAGTGTAGAAGCTCTGACAAAACTGAATGGTTTGACGTTAGCAGAGATTTCGCCTACGTCGACTATTTCTACGACGGACCTAGTGGTAGTTTATACGACATCAGCCAAAACGACTGCAAGTTTAAGTGTGAAGAAATCTCTGAGAATTGTTCCCTTGTCTCGGGTACAACTCCATGCAAGTGGTTTGAGACTTCTCCCATGTACAGTTACAGAACGTCTATGGTTGAGTTGGAAAACATTGCTTTCGTTCGACTTTGTCCTGCAGGTAACTTTTATTATGCCCCTAACTTGGGAGAAGATGGAGGAGCATATTGCTTCTGGGTCGTTCGTCCGTCCGTTCGTCAGGCTTTTTGATGCATATCAGAACGTTAGAAACATGCAGGCTACTGTTTTGAAATTTCTTTGAGGGATTCCTCATGACAAAATAGCTGCCACGTATTTTTTTCTCAAAAGGATTATGCCCCTTTCCTGATTCATGGCCCTTTAAAATATATGGATGGAATCTTGTCAGCGAAATGTCTTAAAAACTATTGAAGCTAGAGCCTTGAAACTTGATGAATAGATTGGTAGTGATGAGTAGACAGCATGATTAACGTCTGAATAAATTTTGAAAAATACTTCATGAGTTATGGTCCTTTATAATGTTTGGCATTTTTACCTTGCCAGCAAATAGCTCAAAATATTGGAGCCAGAGCCTTGGAACTTAATGAATTGATTTGTAATGATCAGTAGATGACCTGATTAACTTTCGAAGAAATTCTGAAAACTATTTCATGTCAGAGTAATGGCACTATAAATTTGGGCATTTTCCCCTTGTCAACTTAATATCTCAAAAACTGTTGGAACTAGAGCCTCATAACTTGATGAATAGATTGGTAGTAATAAGAAGATGACCTGATTAACTTTTGAATAAATTCTGTAAAGTACTTCACTAGTTATATCCCTTTATAAATTTGGCATTTTTACCATCACGAAAACATGCCTATATAATTTTGACCCCCTTAAACCCCACTTTTATATAGTAAAACTGGCGTTTACAGGGGTAAACTTGGTAAATAGATTGGTAATGAACAGTAGCTGTTGTCTTAAAAATTGACACGCTGATAAGGGATGATGAGTAGATGACCTGATTATCTTTTGAAAAAAATCTTTTTTTTTCTTGAGAATGGCCCTTTGAAAATGTTTTTGCATTTAAACCTTGCAAGCAAGTTATCTCAAAAACAATTTGAGCTATTGTCTTGAAACTTAACAGGCTGATAGAAAATGATGAGTAGATGACCTGATACAATTTTGTAACAATTCAGAAAGTATTTTTTTTGAGTTATTGCTCTTTGAAAATTTGGTCATTTTAACCTTGTAAGTATGCTATCTTACAACAACTTCTTGAGCTATTGTCTTGAAACTTGACATGCTGATAGGAAATTATATGTAGACGACCTTATCAACTTTTGAAAAGATTCTGGACTTCTTTTCTTGAGCCCTGACTCTTTGAAAATTTGATCATTTTAATCTTGTATGCAAGATTTCTCGAAAACTGTTTAACTTATTGCCTTGAAACTTAACAGGCTGATAGGGGAGGATGAGTAGATGACCTGATTAACTTTTCAAAAACTTTCAGTTGTTTTTTAGTTATGTCTCATTGATTTGTTTTTTGTTTTAATCTTGTAAGCAAGATTTCTCGAAAAACTGTTTAAGCTTTTCGTCCATAATGCCGTTAGGTGTTTTTCTTCTTATATTATCTCTGGAGGCAAACATATGGTTGGGGTGTGGTGGGGGTGGGTAGGCTCATAGTGTTTTACAAAAAAAAATTTCTGGATAAATTTATTGAGAAGTGATGTAACCACTTTGCAACGGATGGCCATTTTATCATAGCTTTGCAGACTGGTTATTCCCGTTCAAATTCTATATCGGTAAATATAGAAACATTAAACACCATTCCATATTACGTTTAACGTTTTTCATGCCGGATAAATATTCCAGCAGAGAATAATTTGAAATATTGTCTTATTTTCTCAAATAAAACTTCTTGGTACTTCATGCAAATTGTTTCCTTAGGAGACAACTTGTATGCCATGTCAAAGCCTAATGTCTGGGCAAATAAAAAGAAGAATATAAGTTTTCCGTCTGCTGCATTTATCCAGAGAGTGGTAAGGATTAATTATGCTAAATTTTAGGGTTTATTGATTAGCATTTCGGATTAGAGCGATTATACTGGGTATTAGAATACATAAAGTTACAGGACGGTAACTTTATCAAAATTGTTCATTACTCACGAAAACACGCCTATGTAATTTTGACCCCCCTTAAACTCCAGTTTTTATAGTAAAACTGGGGTTTACATGGGTTTACATTATTTTTCTTATTTTGCTAAAAACCATAGATTATGGGCACTTGATAGAACCGCCTCGCCGAGGCGGTTCTAACGAGTACCAACAATCTATGTTTTGTGCAAAATTATGAAAAAATGTCAGAGTTTTTTATCTGAAAATTTTCAGATTTTGGAGGTGAAATTTTCTATATATTTGAATAGGCGTGTTTTCGTAATGGCTCCTCCGAAAATATGTCTACTCTAAATGGAAAAGAAATTGCTCTCCTTCCCCTATTGGGAAGTTAATTCTTTTTGTTTAGAGTATGTCTATCTTCTGTATGGGTATGGTGAGCAGGAAAAGTAAACAGGAAGTCACCATCACAAAACATACCTAAGATATAATTTTGACCCCCTTAAACCCCACTTTTATATCATAAAAATTGGATTTACAGGGGTATACATTATTTTTCGTATTTCTGCTCAAAAACATAGATTGTGGGTACTCGTTATAACCGCCTTGTACCCACAATCTATGTTTTGACCAGACATATAAAAAATATCAGAATTCTTATCTGAAAATCTTGGTGGTAAAATTTCCAATATATTTGAATAGGCATGTTTTCGTATTGACGGTAGATATTTCACGTATAACTAAACAATAGCCAAACACCTACCAATTGCATCCAGTTTCCTTTACAACCCATCACGTCGCATACATTACGAAAACAAGCCTATTCAAATATACTGAAAACTTTACCACCAAAATGTAAAAAAAGAAGAAAAATCAGATATAAATTTTGATAGTTTTCATATTTCTACTCAAAACATACAGGCGCTTTCAACGAGTACCCACAATCTTTGTTTTTAAGCAGAATTAAAGAAAATAATGTATATCCCTGTAAACCCAAGTTTTACTAAATAAAAGTGGGCTTTAAGGGGGTCAACATTATGTAGGAATGTTATCGTGATGTTATAATTTCTGAGCCACATATTCACCCGTTTCTACTATATAAAATTATGATATTGGGCGGAAAGGTGTTTACCTGAAATCTGCATCACTAAAGCATATACAGACAGCCCTCTTTATAACGACACTCGATACAACGACAAAATTCTTTGTAATGACAATTTGACTATCACAAAACCTTCGCTTAAGAGGTAACATTTAGTCCCAAATTATGCAAGAATATTGTATTTAATACTTTTAAGAAAAGAAACAGTTTTGGATATTTGTTACATTTGCCTCAGTGAGTATGTTCTAACAAATATCCAAAACATTTGTTCTGTGAGGAAATAAAAACAAAACAAAATCTTTCTTAAATATCAATCTGCTCATTAAGTATTCTGTAAAACAGCAAATTCATTTTAATGGCAACAGCTTAAGAAACAAATGCTGTCAAAACAAGATCTTTCTTACATATCAATCTGCTCATTAAGTATTCTGTACAACAGAACATTCATTTTAATAGCAACGTCTTTAGAAACAAATGCTGTCGTTCTAACGGGGGTCCAATTTCTAATCCGTTGTGTGTTCATTGTTTTTAAAGGCAATCTTTTTTTACGTTTATTTCACTGTATTGTTGTGGTTGTGTATAAAACCTTAGAAATAACTTACAGAACCGCTTTACTCAATTAACCACACACTAAAGAGGAACAGATGCTAACTTCCCACAAGCACATGAAATATAATCCGAAGCTGGAAGCTTAAATTTTAATTGCGGATTATATACTTATTTGTTTTAAAGAAGAAAATTTGAATACAAAACCAAGTTTTATTTTTGCGTGACTTAGGAAACAGTAATTTTAATAAAATGTCAAGTCTTATCTTCTGTTTTCGGACACAATTAGAAGGCCATATCCTTCTGTGAAAATTACAAAAATGTACTAATTAACAAATATACAGCTGTTGTTTTGGTTTACCAAAATTTGAGATCTGTACGACATTGAACACTTAATGCATTTCGTCCTGGCATAACCAACATTCTGGTCAAAGAGCTAGAGCATGAAGCGAGCGTTTAGGCTACTGTGTTTTTCATGTCTATTAATGACAGGTTTGCCGGCCTCGGTGGCTCAGTTGGATGCGCCGTCCGACTGGAGACCAGGAGGTCGCGGGTTCAACCCCGCCGAGGTCGGTAACATACTTTCGTGGAGATTGATCATGAAATATTTTCTACGGTCATTCTCTCCCTTCCGCTGATTCAAGAAGGGCAGTTGTCAGTTTCTGGCGAAAGAATGTGCACAATACTGGTTAACCGCTTAGAGGACTAAGCCTGCCCAGTAAACGTGTGGTTAGGTAAATTGACCGCGCTCGACATGACCCCATTGGGTTGACTGGGCCGTAAAACCTCAACACAAACAAACAAATGACAGGTTCATCCCAGACACGGTGACCCCACACATTAGCCGATTGACCCATTGTAGTCGGGAGACCCCTAAAAGCGTAAATGGCAAACCGTGCAGACCCAGATCAGACGCCGCAGAACGCGGCTTCTGATCAGGGGCCCCACTGTTTGCAAATAGTTTAGTATTTTTTTTCTGTAGGAATATCTAAATCTCATAGCCAGACGTACCTAAAATTGAAATTGGGCTTTTTCCAATATATAGTGTGGGAGATTCTATTCAGTATAAAATGGGTTATGGGGAACGAGTACACTTTCAGAGGAGGTATCTAAGTCAATTTGTTTTGCATTCTTTCTAAAAAGGAGTTTACTCTAAAAGGAAAGAAAATGATCCACTTGGGAGAAAACCCTTTCCTTTTAGAGACGAACCATTTTCAGACAGAGCTTCGTGTGTACGAACGCAAAACAAAATCGCAAAAATTTCCTTCCTTGTGTAGAATGATGGCAAATGTATCCAGCCCCCTTAGGTCGAATACCTACAAACTTTCTCCTGAGAAAAAATCATTTGTAAAAGAAATACTCTTTGAAAGCATGAACACAAACAGATACGTGCACACACATAAAATTAAAAAAGATTTGAGTGTCGAAATATCAAGAGATGATGGGGTTTTGTCATATCTGAACTGGGAAAACCTTGAATAATCTTTGCATCTTATTATTAACTGAGTGCATTGTCTGACCATTATCTAAGTGTACGCTATTCAGTATCCAGCGTTCCCCTGAATGACCAGTTAAATGGCTTCATGCATATTGCATTTTTAATCATCAAACCTCGGTGGCTCAGTTGGATGCGCCGTCCGACTGGAGACCAGGAGGTCGCGGGTTCAACCCCCGCCGAGGTCGGCAACATTCTTTCGTGGAGATTGATCATGAAATATTTTCTACGGTCATTCTCTCCCTTCCGCTGATTCAAGAAGGGCAGTTGTCAGTTTCTGGCGAAAGAATGTGCACAATACTGGTTAACCGCTTAGAGGACTAAGCCTGCCCAGTAAACGTGTGGTTAGGTAAACTGACCGCGCTCGACATGACCCCATTGGGTTGACTGGGCCGTAAAACCTCAACACAAACAAAATAATCATCAAACCCTATTATACATTACCACTGTTGTAGCAAAACGGTAACTATTGGCAATAATTAAAGGTTAGGAGGTTAACAATCAACCACATAAGACACCGAACAACTAAATTGTATCTAAAGAACAAATAGTAGGTGTCGGTAGAACATATTATGAACGCAACAAATAGGGTCGGGAGCTCACGTTCCATGTTCCCGTCTGTTCTCATCGCATCCGTAATGGTTCCCTTACAATCTTAGGTTATCCTGGAAGTTATCCGTCCAGATACATTTTTGTATATTTGCTTTGCATATTGGCATGATTTGCGGCCCTTTATTATAAAGCTTAGAAAACTGTCACATCCACATTTATTAACATTATCAACGGTTGCCATGCTTGAAGAAGTTTGAAAACGTAAAAGCTTTTCTAAATCTGGCACACTTGTGGAGTATGATGTACTTAAAGCCTTTGTTCATGAAAAATCTGCTTGTTCAGTACAAAGAGCGGATATGAAATTTTGCTTTTTGTTTTGGTCACGAATCATACATTTGTTAAATGAGGCTGGTTCCTCTTGCTAGATTTTCCGATCTGATTATAAGAGAAACAACCTTTATGATTTCCTCTTTGCTTTGCTGCGTAAATAGGGTCTACTCCAAAAGGAAATAAAATGCCCCATAGAGATCATATTCTTTACTTTTAAAGTAGGTCTTTTTCAAGATGGAAGCATACCCACTGAAATGCTAATTTATTCAGTTCTCGATTTCATTAAAATATACCAAACTATTTAACAAATTGGTTTAAATATAACATTTCTGTCTAGTACACGACTAGAATGAAAACAAAAAACCTTTCCCCTGTATTAAAAGTGAATATAACGCATACACGGTGCAATTGCGCAGAAGTAAACGTATTGATATAGTAGGTGCACATTGACCTGTAATTTTGACTCATTTAAAAATATTGGTCGGCATCGTCGATTTCACGAAAAGGGTGCATGCTATATAAAATTTTAAAATAAATATGATCTCTTGTTGCGTTACTCATTGACTTAGGACATAGCCATTTAATCGCCATTTGTGAATTGAACTCACTAATGACAGAAAAAAATAAAAAACTATGAACCTTGAACAAATATGTAATCGAATGTTTTAAGAAATGAGGTTGGTAGATACGTTGTAGTTTATCTGAAATTAGATATAATCTTGAAGCTTGTATAAACATGGTTGTAACTAGTTCAACATTTCTTGTGAAGGTGCCGGCCTCGGTGGCTCAGTTGGATGCGCCGTCCGACTGGAGGCCAGGAGGTCGCGGGTTCAACCCCCGCCAAGGTCGGCAACATTATTTCGTGGAGATTGATCATGAAATATTTTCTACGGTCATTCTCTCCCTTCCGCTGATTCAAGAAGGGCAGTTGTCAGTTTCTGGCGAAAGAATGTGCACAATACTGGTTAACCGCTTAGAGGACTAAGCCTGCCCAGTAAACGTGTGGTTAGGTAGACTGACCGCGCTCGACATGACCCCATTGGGTTTACTGGGCCGTAAAACCTCAACACAACACATTCTTGTGAAGGTGATTAATTCATCGAAGAATACACTAATACTAACCATTTTTCTCCTTACAAATAGGTTCTGCCCACTGGTCTCTTTGTTCTGTTTAAACATCATTGAAATTGATCTTGCTATTACAAACAGACATATTGGACGTGATTTCCATGGAAGGTCACGACTGTATATTTATATATGAAAATAATATTGTAATTATATAGATGAAAGATTTTTATGAACACCACTTAAGCAATTTTGGTTGATGAGAAACGTAACTAATTATTTTACCGTGGGTATACTGCAACAAATGTTTGGTGCATTAAAAGAAGGCAGCTGTTAAAACCAGCGCGTCGGATTTCTCGATTAACTGACAGTTAACCTGGAACTAAAGCTCTAAATATTAGCTGCCCATGAAAATGACTTATGTCTTTGGTTTGGCCCGCCGTGGTTCAACTATTGGTTTTCATTTACTCTGGCATACAGTAGAATTAGCCATGAGTACTCGTCTTTGTTTATTATAGTGATTTATTTGATTTTTATGTTTCCGCCTTGATGCATAGACTGAGTTGGGAGCCTTTATGCGAACCGAGTTTTTATGCATTTCTCTATTAAGAGCAGCATCGGGACCCAGGGTGAAGTTGACTGGCTGTGGGAGTGCTTTAAATCCCCCGGTGGTTTACTCTGCTGGCAATTGTGAGGCGGTGGTCCCGGTGGTAGTTTTACTCTTTGTTGCTTTGTGGTTTATTCTACGAGGCGATTTGTTTTATGTCTTAACTTGTGTCATTTTGTTCTTGTGTTTTTCAGTCCTTTTAGAATTGCGATTACCTCGCTTGGGGAAGAGAGAGCTAATCTGAGTGCTTTTCGTACGTTTGTTCGATTTATGCTTGTCTGGATTTGTCGGTTTCCTCTTCCTTTTGGTGTCTGAAAAGGGCTGCGGTTTGTGATTGTGGCACTCCCTGGACTTTTCTCTTACCTTTTTCTGTGACTTGTGTGTGTTTAAGCCTTTATACATACCTGTAAACAACTATAGTTGGAAGTTTTCAATTAAATGGGCCTAATGATGTAAACTGAAGACAAGTTCGACTAGCTCAGCTGTTACATCAAGACACCGTCACAACATACCTTAGTCTATTGACAATGGCGTTTACACCCATATCAAACAGACAAACAGACATCTCCGAGTGCAGTTGCTTCAAGACGATATAGCTTGCATTCTTCAAGAAACAGCAGAGCAATATGTCTTTTTGTCCAATGAGCATTTAAATATGTTTCATTTATTCTGAACAAAAGCATAACTGTTTTCCAAAATAGTTAAATTATTTTTCAATGATTTATATACATACGCATACTCATAGATGAGTTAAAAAAGAGGGGTTAGTATGTGCGAATGTTTTAGTATACATAAACCAATAAACATAAAAAAGATTGTCTTTGGAAACAAAGAACATACCACAGATTAAAAAATGTGAGTCTCGGTTTTATAGAGACTCTTCATAAGCAGATTGAAGTTTACAACACTGCTTACGCAGTGGGCTAAATGATCCCAAAGAAAATGAAATGTAATCAGCACTATGATGAAGTACGGAGAGATGTTCTACGTCTGCCACATGGCACTAACACTAGCTAAAGTGTAGTAAAATAAAGTCAATTTTACTAAACCTTCCTACATTTAAACTTTACTTAAAGGAGCCATTGTAATTGACTAAACGTAAGGATGACATATGCTAAATAGTGCGTGTTTGAATGACAATAACCTTTACCACTGTGTTTTAGACATCCTTCGGAACGACTTTTTTTCGCTTGGCGTTTTATTCTAAATGAAAACGTTGATTTCTGATTGACAATACCTTATCAGGAACCATTTGTCTTTCTCTTTTCTTCTTTGTTTTTAAATGGTAACAGTAGAATTAAGTTTCTGGTCAAAATAGGTGTGTCCTATGCAGGCTCTATAGTAAACTAGATTTTTGGAAATTTTTATTAAAATAAGTTTTTGTATTTCTTCATTGAGTTTTAATTATTGATGTTCCATAACGATATTGTGAACATTTCAGACATTTTGAACAAGGGAAACGTGTTGAAAACTTGCCATCAGTTTACCTACCCTACCAATTTATCGGTTTTCTCTTCCTCTTGGGGTCTGGGAAGGGCTGCGTTTTGTAATTGTGGCACTCCCAGGACTTTTCTCTTACCTTTTCTGTGATGCATTGACTGAGTTGGGAGCCTTTATGCAAACCGAATTTTTATGTATTTCTGTATTAAGAGTAGCATCGGGACCATGGATGAAGTTGGCTAGCTGTAAAAGTGCTTGAAACTCCTCGGTAGTTTATTCTACTGATCGTTCTAAGGCGGTAATCCTGATGTTTTTCTTACTCTTTGTACTGTTTTTCTATAAGTGTTGATGCTAGCATTGTTGTCACCAAAAGCTGCCACTTTGCTCTCTGTTTTACTAATTGTGTTGTGATGCCAGCATTTTGGTCACCTTCAACAGCTGCCCATTTTGCTTTCTCTGTTTTACTAGTTGAAATTAAGACTGGCATCGGGATCCAGGGTGAAGTTGGCTAGCTGTAAACGTGCTTTAACCACGTCCCCGGTGGTTTACTCTACTGACCATTCTAAGACGGTGGTCCCGGTGTTAGTCTTACTCTTTGTTGCTTTGTGGTTTATTCTACGAGGCGATTTGTTATATGTCTTACCTTATCATTTTGTTCTTGGGGTTTTCAGTCCTTTTAGCATTGCGATTACCTCGCTTGGAGAACAGAGAGCTAATCTTAATGCTTTTCGTACGTTTGTTCGATTTGTGCTTGTTTGGATTTGTCGGTTTCCTCTTCTTCTCGGAGTCTGGGAAGGGCTGCGGTTTGTGATTGTGGTACTCCCTGGACTTTTCTCTTACCTTTTTTTTTTACATTTAATCATATAAAAAGTGCAAATTTACGTCTTCTGTGTAAAGTGTCAGGACAAAAATCAACTTTCCGAAAGATGTTGAAACGACAATAGTCCATTTAGTGAAGTTAAGTACTTATATCTCCGGTAGACTTGTGCGCTGAGAGGTATAGTTTTTGCTTTTAAGTTCATCCTTTCCGTCGTTTTTCATTTGTACGTTAGTGGACATCTACGTCTACCTTTTTTGCATTAAAGTTTTGAAGACATTATATATTATCAAGGAGTGTTGATAGATTTAGTTATGTTCTGCCAGTTGTTGTATTATGTTCCCAAACTAATAAGGGTATACAGGTATAAGTTTTACCTAAAGTAGAACGTCAGTGACATTGCGGAGAGACTTTTACTGTTAGTGATGGCGTCGTGGGTATCCCAGACCACTGGTCATTTTGTCCATTTTTTCAGTACTCGCTTATATATTTAAAGCAGAAGATTTTGCTGTCCTTTTGCAAATGGAGACAGTATCGAACAGTGGCCCTCTTCTAAAATTGGAGCTACCTTAAGAGCAAAGAATTTAGCAAATTGTTTCCTTTACAAGTAGCCCAAAATGGTTAAGGGGAAATGTTTTCGTGTCCTGACATTTCTCTTTGTGATTTATAGACGTCCATTTTTTCCATTTATATGCCATAATTTTTCTTTTTTGTCTCTTTACTTCCAAGCTAATCTTGCAACGAAAAGCACCTCATCATATCCTTCCTGGGAAGATATTACGACAGTCGTTAATCAACCAGGAATCATTGTAAGCCATGATTATCCATTCCACTACAGCAGCGGAGAAACCCGGCTGTGGGAGATTTTCTTCAACTCAAGCTACATTAATCTTGTTATGTTCAACATTTCTTTTAATCAAAATAAGGTAACATATAATAGTAGTATGTAGGACTATTTAAGCTGTTGTCGTTAATAAAGGCTCTTTGGAGTTTCCGTCGAATCAATGTCAGTGCGCATGCCTGACCTATAGAAAGGCCATATGTCTAATTCTTTGGGTGAAATATCCTCTTTGGCTTACCGTTGACCTGAGTGAAAAGCATTGGTTTTGGTGGGACTGCGTGGATGCATTGGCTTCAATGGACCTTTGTTGTACGCATACGCTATAACGGCTCTTTTTCCATATACAGCTTTTACAGGAATATTCCTTAACTGGTGTGGGCCAGTAAACTTATTTGATTAACATTTAGTGTAATCATTTCATGAAATCAGTCAATATAAAGAAATGTCAGTCATCCGAGTTGGTTCAATAGGTGTGGCTATTTTTGTTAGTGTTGTGACTCGAATATTTGGGAATATTTAAAAGTGAATTAGTGAGATCAGTGGTGCACTTACGAACATGTTCCTTTGCAAGATTTAGAATTCTAATTTTATAACTACTGAATATGAGGAACTTTATATCCTTATAACCCACTATTGTCAGCCTAAAAATAGAGGTTTAATAAGTATACTTACTATAGGAAATTAACCCAATCAAACTAAAGTTTAGGTAAAGAATTAAGAGAAGAATCCCAGGAAATTACGCAATCACGAAACACAGCCGTCCCAAGGCAATAAAAGGAAGAAATGGGGAACTGATAATGATGACACTACAAACGCCGGATATAAAAAAAGATAAGAGAAAAGTTCAGAGAGTGCCACAATCATAAGCCACAGCCCTTCCCAGACACCAGTGCACAAACAAATAGGAACTGCACCAGAGTAAAGTTGAAAATTTAAACTCACTATAACTGGCAATAATTGCGATGTTCAGTTATATCTAGAATCCCAGTTTCTAAGGTTGCATTTGTGGACTAACAAATTACAATATAATATATATTTTACAATACTAGGAGCTTTCAGTAGTGTTGCCATAATATCTTCCCAGTGAAAGAGTTCCCCTTAATACAGACTCTTATTAACTGTAAGTATTCGGAAATCTTATTATCTTACCATACTACTCCATTTTCACGTGTCTTGAACTGCTGGAAGAGTGGCAAATAGTAGCATGATCAGACGCTACAAAACGTGGCATCTGATCAGGTCTGCACTGTTTGCTCAGTGCGGTCTGTCCAAAAACTCAGGATAGGTACGGTAACCTATCTGAATTTATACAGACGCTAACCGCTAAGCTCTGCGTTTTTCGGAATTGCTTGAGTAAGGTAATTAGAGTTAGACACATTGCATGTAACAATTGAGCCGGGTCACAGCATTTCCTACCATATTGCAAGTGCGTCCAGTGAATACTCAGACTGATCAGAGTCTTTGCGGGGTACTTTGTTGGTAGTCAAGGACCAAAAGCGTTTGCTTAGAATGGCAGCAAAGACTCAGAACAACCTGCGTCCAGGCTGATATGTTGCTATAGTTTGAAGTTTTCAATTTAATTGGCCCCGATGTCGTTAAAACTTAAGACAAGTTCGACTAGCTCAGCTGTTACATCCAGACACCGTCACGACATACCTTAGTATCTTGACAATAGCGTTTACACTCATATCAAACAGATAAACAGACTCCTCCGAGTAATATTGTTAGAAATGCTGATTCCCGGCTAAATTATTTTAGCTTCTAGAAAACAACGATGTAACTATGCTCAGATTTACAGACCGAACAGACAGACTCTATATTGTAAATGCTGTTTTCGATCTGAATATCCTTTTCTCGGAATCGACTTTGGAAAGCACAGATGGTATTATCTCCACGTTAGATTTACGAAACAAAGACACAGTTCCTCATTTCAAAACTAATCTCCAGAGAGTAAGACTAATTTGGCGAACTGTTAATTTGGAAGTTCCCAGGGACACCTCAGCAAGAGGATTCAGGGTGTTAGTCTATCCCACAGGTAGGAAATCTTCTTTCTAATGCCTTTTTGTTTACTTCTAAGTCCTCCATGCGTGCCGAGCGAACATTCAGATAAGCATGCGCGGACGGAAATTAAATATTATAGATATACAGAAAAGGCAACATTCACGGAACACAGTCATCCCAAAGTATTGGATAAATGCTTATCACATGAAATAGTAGCATAAAAAACATTTGTTGAGGAAAAAAAAACAACAACAAACAAACAAACAAAAATCACAGAAAACACAGTAAATACACCGAAAACCTAAACCTCCTTTTAAAGGGCAGCCAACCCTTCTCGTTAATCGTGCATAAATTGGACGATCCGCGTAGCGGTTACCTAACTCATCAGTGGATCAAAACAGAAAGCACATACAATTATTTAAAACCTCGCGATAAGTGTCTTTATCATAATCCAATTAATAATACCGCTTTTAAGTAGGTATCCTACAGTCTGATCTAAAAAAAAAGTAAGAGAAAAGTCCAGGGAGAAACCGGATCAATTGAGAGTATCAATTTTTCCAGATCCAAATTACATCACACACTTTGAACGAGGCTATTTATGTTTTATGAATGAATGGACATGCGCGTAACGTTCCCTTGTTTTTTGTGTGTTTTTTTAAATGCAGCAAGCAGTCCAAGAAATCAATATTTTGTCGCATGACTGTAGCACTTAAAATGCTATATACAGCACTGTTGTTTGGATTAGCAAGTAAAATATCAGTCAGTGCTCTGCAAAACTAAATGAAGCACATGTATAAGGTTAACAGTATCATTACATGAAATTTGTCAACGGTACTGGAGTAAAAGAATAAAATTCTAAGGTCAGTGTATATACTCGATGTAATGTAGCATGCACCCGGCAAACAAGGAAGCCCATCCTCGAGCGCCATGAGGGGTTGGGGGCAGTGTTTCCTCTAGTGTTCCACGACAATATCACCTGAGGCATCATTGTAACTTCTGAGTAACCCGTATAAACATATAAATATAGCCTTTGTGAGTGCATATTCAGGAGCTATTATTGTAAAATTGTAATACTTTTGGTTTGACTAACGCACATAGATGTTTACTATGTAAACGCTGTAGCTCTTGAGTAACTCACAAAACGTGCATATGTATATAGCCTCTACGATTGCATATTTACGAAATGTTACAGTAAAATCGTAACGATTTTGGTCTGAAAATCAGCACATAAACGTTATGGCTATATTATGAGGAGTTTGCTAACAAGTGTATCACTCGGACGTTACGATGATGTTAAATGAACTTACATGGCAAATTACAGGAACTAACGGGAAATTGGGTCAGCATTGCTGACCTCTCTGCCAATACAAAACAAAACTCGAACAAACATGTGCCGAAAATAGCACAGTGTTGTTTTAGACACAAGTCTAAAACAAATTTATTCAATTTCAAAGCCCCAAATTATAGTTACATAGAGATTTATGAATAAGCCGCCACATTGATTCGAATGGCTGTTTAAAAAAACTGCCAAGTGCAAGAGTAGGTTTTGCTTGATTAAAAAAGCGATATCATTTGTTAACCTTACCTCCTCTAATAAATAACTCTGCTAGGAAACTTTTTGTCTGTATAAACTATTATCTTCAAATAATATAAACATTTAATGAGCTATTCGAAAAAGGCCACAATAACGATATGTAGGTCTTCCAAAGCACAGACTAAGGTTAGAAAAAAACACAAAATGACATTAATTAATTAATACCAACAAATAACAGTAATTTAAACAGAATACCGCCTTGGCACCAAATAAGGTTAGCATGACAAGAAACAACATTGCAGAAAAACACACGAACAAAAACAGAAAAAACAAAATGAAATGAAACTGAAACACGAATATAGTCTTTGAATGGTCAACAGCTCCAAACATAAACTGAAAACTCTGTCGAAAGCACCAGACTGAAAAAAAAAATAGAAAGCAAAGTGGACAACGGTTGAAGGCGGTGACCACAATGCTAACTCCAATAAAAGAATACATGACATAAGTAAATAATCAGTAAACAAAGTAAAAAAAAAAAAGCATTACGAAAACATGCCTATATAATTTTGACCCCCTTAAACTCACTTTTAAATTCCACTTTTATAAAGTAAAACTGGGGTTTACAGGGGTATACATTATTTTTCTTATTTCTGCTCACAAACATAGACTGTGAGTACTCGTGAGAACCGCCTCGGCTAGGCGGTTCTAACGAGTACACACAATTTATGTTTTTAGCAATAATATAAAATATATCAGAGTTTTTATCTGAAAATTATCAGTTTTTGGAAGTTAAATTTTCTATGTATTTGAATAGGCATATTTTCGTAATGAACCTTAAAGCAGGTGGCAACAATGCTACTATTTCAAAAGAGTGCATCTGGATAAGAGTATCCGCCTTAGAATGGACATATAAACTTTTAGGGGCTATAAACATGGTTTTATTTATGCGCTACATTTATCAATGAGATTTGTTTCAGTTTTAATTAAACAATAATTTCATTTCTTCATTTACATGTATGCAAACATATACAATACCAATGTTCCATGATTTGACGGTAAGCTATAAGCTTATATAGGTCATTTCCTGGTAAACAAATAGTCATTTCCTGTCTATGTTTTTGTACGAGAAGGATAACTTCATCATTGCTGGTAAATGAATGATAATAAAATACTTCTATGTACCTTATAATGAAACAATATTACGATATTCATGATAAATCAATTGTAAAATACATGTTTGCAATCTACCAAGCAAATTAAATAAAAATGCTGTCTGAACTTAATCTTTAAAATCCTTCTAGCACTTTCCAAAAATATTTTGTTTCTAGTCCTGATCTCAGAATGCATTTGCTAAAAATTCGGCCTCTGCTAAAATTTTCATACGATTAACATACTTTTTGTTTGATAGCTGTACATCGTTTTGGATTTTCTTTAAAAATGTAGGTTGAGATATCTCGTGAATGCCACAATTACAAAGCACAGCCTTTCTGGCGCACCAAAAGAACGAGAGATTAGGAACACGCAATAATAAAGCAAACGCACGACGCACGAACAAACAAGAACTTCAAAAGAGAAAGCGCATCGGGACTGTCGGTAGGAAAACTATATGGACATATTCAGTTACTTTTTGGAGGCGGGGTTACCACCTTTTTGGGAAAGGGTTGCCGGCTCTGCTTTGTGACTATTTGGTTGTATTTGTCTGTCTTCCCCTTTGATGTTGAGTGGGAGTGAGAGTGGGGGGGGGGGGGGGGGGGGGGGGTTGCTTAATGTGGGTCGGCTTCTTAGTTCGCTTGTTGACTTTGCACACTCCAACTAGTGTTGTATTTTGATTCATGATCACAACATGAATTTTCAAATATTTAAACAGCGTTTCTGTTATAATCGCAATTTCACGCATAACACATCTACCCAAGTGATTTGCAAATGGTGCTCCTATAGAGGACCAGACGTCTCTATATCTTCAAAACTGTTCTGTTCTGAATAAATGTCTAGTTTTAAGAGTCACATTATCTTCTATACTTTGTAATTATCTTCTTTAACTGTTCAGAAAAGATATTTACCTACATGTTATTACCAGATCACTGCAACATTCTGATTCCGACAGTCTCCGTTATAGTTGTTTTCAAGCCAGCGTCTTATTTAGAAATCAAGTCGTAATGTCTACGATAAAATGTAGAAAACGCTTTCCACAGCTACCTAGTGATATGGATAACTTGTGCTGTTAACAATTCGTTTCGATTATTTAAAACTATTCACAATACTGCATGCTCTCCCAATAACGAATAACTTGTGAATTATAAGCTGGTGATCAATAGCTATCTAAAAATGGAAGATTAACAATTTACAATTTGAAGATGCGACAGGAGGTAAAGATTGGAAGCCATTCATTATAAAAAATGTAATAAAAACGTTTTTCGTTTATCGTGAAGAAAAAGGGACTCCCCTCCGAAACTTTAGTAAACAGCGCAGAGAATTGTACTAAATAACATCTTATAAGTAAAAAAACTCATCTGTTTTGTCGTTTTTTACAGGAAATTATGCCTTTAGATATAGAAAAAATATATAAAAGAAAGGACCTTCTACATCAGAGGAATTTGCTTTATTTAGCTGTATTTCGTTTGGATTAATCTAATTGTTTAGATTTGTCGGTTTCCTCTTCCTCTTGGGGTCTGGGAAGGGCTGCGGTTTGTGATTGTGGCACTCCCTGGACTTTTCTCTTACCTTTTTTACCATTTCTTGTATCATTTCTGTTATCATGCCTTTTAACATTAGGTTTACACATCTATGTAAAATATAAACTTCTTAGCCATAGCTGTAGACAAGCCATTTTCGTCCATGAAATCATGTATTATGGCTACTCAACAAAGACGTCAAAAGAGTACCAGCAACATATATTGGGTTAAGATTAAAGGAAACTGTTTACCTTGATTATTCTCTTACCAAGAGCTGTCTAAATCATGACATTTTATCCATATAATATTAGAAATGTGGAAGATCTTGGTTATTTAGCACATTATTTACCTACTTACCTTGATTATCCTCTTACCAAGAGCTGTCTTAATCATGACATTTTGTCCATAAATATTAGAAATGTGGAAAATCTTGGTTATTAAGCACATTAAGATAAGATTTAATACAGTTGTAAGAATTTTGTTAGATGCAACAAACAAAGGAAAAAGCTTGTTTAAAAACTGAAAATTCTGAAAATCCGTCTAATATTGTAGACTACTACAGGTTTTCTACCGTATTTTTACTTTATATTATATGAGGACAAGGGATTACACAGTGCATATTACTGTAAACGTAATGACAAATAATTTTGTTTCAGAAATCCCGACATGTCTACCTTCAGAGGACTGCTCATGGAATAAAGCTCTAATAGCTTCACGATCTTTAAGTGGAGAATATTTTACATTGGGCGAAGACATCTGGCGTATACTAGGCGACTCAAAGAGATATATACATCTTCAGTTTAACAGTTTTGACATCGAATGCAATTCTCAAACATTGATGCAAATAGATTTTACCAACGATATAAGCAGCAGTTTTTGCAATACAAACAAACCTGTTCAGGGCATAAATTCCGTGAATAGAGAACTAACAATACTGTTTAGATATGTAAGGGAAGCAAACCGTTTTATTGAAGGTTTCTCTGGTGTATATGAGCAGCAGTCAAACAGCCTTTCTATGGATTCCATGATAACTGAAGAGTCGATGGGTAAGTTTAGCATGTTTTTTTTTATTTTCTATGACATTTCGTTATGGCAGTTACATGGAGGCAATTCAAATTAACTATATAACGGTTGCAACACGAAAACAAGCCTATATAATTTTGACCCCCTTAAACCCCACTTTTATATAGTAAAGCTGGGGTTTATAAGGGAATACCTTATTTTTCTTATTTCTGCTTAAAACAACAGATAGAGGGTGCTCGTTAGAACCGACTTGTCAAGGCGGTTCTAACGAGTAACCACAGTCCACGATTTGAGCAGAAATATGAAAAATGTTTTATTCTGAAAAGTTTCATTGTTCGATGGTAAAATTTGCAGTATATTTTCATAGACATGTTTACGTAATGGGTTATGGTAACAAAGAGCGCAAATGAGAGTCTCATTTCAATTAGCGAGCTTCATATGACAGCAGCTTGACTTTCTAAGAGCCGCCCAGAGAGAGAGAGAGAGAGAGAGAGAGAGAGAGAGAGAGAGAGTACTAAAATTGTTGAATGTAACTTTAGGGTGTAATTATTTGTACATAGTTACTAATAAAAGTCTTACGCTGAAAAAAACATATGCATAATGATTCCCTTCAAACATCAGTACTTTACAGTTTTCAAATTTTCATGTCTTAGAATTGTGGACTGTGTGCGTTGTTTTTATTTCTTATTTTCTTGTTTCAGTTCACATGGAAGATGACTTCTCCAGCTTTCTAGGGGTTGCTAAAGGTATTATGAAAGTTTATTCATCATTCTTTATAAAGTCTTTACAAAACGTATATCAAGGTTGTGGATTTATAAGATTTTATGACTTGTCCACGGACAAGTAAATTTGTCGAACCAAGATTTACTTAACCCAAAACAATGACTTGTTTTTATTTCTCGGAGACAACATACGTTATGGGTACTCATTGCAGAGACGCGCTTCTAATGACCATCTCAAACCTATGTTTTCTTCGAGAAATAAGAACATATATATATATCTATCTGGATTCTCTCATTTAGGCTCATAGGCAGAGATATGATGTCCTTGTCCCAGGACAAATAAATAGAAATATCTTACTTGTTCGTAGGGGGAACAGACAAATTGGACAAGTCGGGCATGGTATTTTCTCAGCCCTGCTTTTATACACTAGGCCTTTTGCCAGAGCAGTCTGAGCAAATAGTTTAAACGCAGACCAGAACTCGGTGTCAGGATCTCTACTGTTTGCCACTTATCCAGAAGTTTTAGACACACCAACGTACTAACTTAGACGATCATATTATAGGACAAATATGGTAGCGTCCGAATACGTAGGGTGAAAATGGCAATATAACAATGCCAGAGGCGTAGTTTCATGTTTACCTGAAAAAAAAATCCAAATACTCATGCTAAATAGCAAAAAGTCATTTTAACAGAAATATGACCTTATTTCTGCTTCACTTGCTTATCCGTTACCCGTAAAAACTTAAGTATCGCTCAAGTGCTGCGAGCAGGCGTAAATACTTTTATGTTATCATTTCCTTCATATACAGACTCGGTGATGCCGTCCGCAATTTTTAGTATTTCCAAATGACCACCTGAAAATTATTTTGTGATCGCACTAATTTTCGTAAAGTGTCGTGAAGAGCTCGAGACACGTCGTACCATACTTTGTGAAAGTGCTGACATTACTGAACGTTTTTGTTCCTTTGACACTGTTGAGTTCATACATCAGTAGTGCATGTGAAAGCAGAATACTGCTGAAATCGCTGTTATGGCGCACGGGGTATTGCACTGTTTTCTATATATGAGCCAGCGCACAACAAAACCTACAATAAGACCTGTGTGACCAGCAAATAGATCAGCCTGTACATCCATCCAATTTTGCAAGGGTTCTCATTTATCCCTCTTTAGATAGTCTGAATGCAGTAGAGGGCAAAAGTCTTATTGTAGATTTTTTCTTGCGCTGGCTCATATGGATATACTAAATAAAACAGTGGGATATTTTCTGTCTTTTTTCTATTTTCCAAAGGATCCCGTGAGCAGATTTTTAGTACACACTCAAAACAAAATTCATTTTTAACCATACAGCTCAGTGTTATCTTTTTGTTTTTAAAATATATGTCATATTATTCTACGTTTTATGAAAGGCACGCCAGAGAAAACTGTGTTCATTAGTGTCTTATCAATGCAGCCATCGGTTGCTCGACTGGCAGTTTACAGACCACATCAACAAGTTTAAAGATGGATTTGTAAAAATTTTAGGACATGTTATTATTACCGATTTTATTTTTTTTCTTTTGTGCAGCGTATTCCAACTAATTCAATATCTGCTATATATTAGTACCGAGATTGTAGGTTCACTTTATACAATGTGTTCCGACTACTTTAATAAGTGCTCTATGGTATTACCGAGGTTGTATATTTACTTTATACAATGTGTTGGGTCTACTTTAATAAGTACTCTGTATCATTACCGAGATTGTATCTTCACTTCACACAGAACGTTCCGACTACTTTAATAAGTGCCATACATTATTACCGAGATAGATGTATCGTCACTTAATACAATGTGTTTGGACTACTTTAATAAATGCTATATATTTTTACCAAGATGTATCTTCAATTTGTATAGTGTATAGCGACTACTTTTATAAGTGATCTGTGTTTTTATCGAGATGTGTCTTCTTTTTATACAGTGTGTACCGACTACTTTAATAAGTGCTATATATTACTTGATGACATCACTAAACTATATGAGAGGTCGACGTCTACATGGTCGTTTGTTGAGTACAATGTATGTGAAAGATATAATTGGACTTTGGTCAGCCTACATTCAAAACAGGAGCAAGACTTTGTCGCTAACATCTTATTGAACAGGTTTAACCATACCATCTATAAATTTGCCTACATAGGTAAATTCCTACCGGGATCTATGTTGCATTAATATTACGCAAAAATGTCTATGCAATATTTACCCACTTGTTCCTCCGTTATATATAGTAAACACAGAAGACGTTCTCGGTGGCTCAGTCAGATGCGCGTTCGACTGGTGATCCGGAGGTTGCGGATTCGATCCCCACTGGGACCAGCAACAGTCTTTCATAGAGATTGATCTTGAAATATTTTGTACAGTTATTATCTCTCTTCCACTGCTTCAAGAAGGACAGTAGTCAGTTTCTGGCGAAAGAATGTGCACAAATACCAGTAAACCCCTAAGAGGACTAAGCCTGCCCAAGGAAAGTAAAGTGTTGATCAGTAAACTGACCGGCTCGACATGACCCAAAAGGGTTGACGGGGCCATAAAACCTCAACTCAATCAATACTCAAACACAGTCAGACGTGGGTATAGATTGTAAGAATTTTGCATTTGTTTACTTACTTCACTTAGATTATTATGTGTATCAATGTTTATATTGCATAATTAATCTAAAATGATTGATCCTTACGAGCAATAAACACTCACAGGCACACAAAACTTAACAGAGTTGAAGTGGTAAGTTATCTGGAATAATTTAGCTAGTTTCGGCTAGTTAGGCCTCATCACTGACCTTCATATAAGTTTTCAAAAATCTCGGAATTAGCTCAATGGTAACGAAGGATCAGAAATTATAACCTACCCTAGAGTGAAGTACGGAGTGACGTTTAACGACCTCCACATGGCACTAGCTCTGGCTGTAGTGAAGATAAATAAAATTGTCCATCTGCTTAGCACTTACATTTACTTAGTGTATACCGTATTTAATACTCCCCTTTATTTATTCTGTATAAAAGAGGTATTTAGGTAAATATTTTCTTGTTTGTCCACGGAAACATATGTTGTGGGTAATCAATAAAAGCGCCTCACTGCATACCAGTTGCATATTTTCGCGGAAAAATAGAATAATATCAATATTTTATGTTGATAAGTGTCTTATTTAGAGAAACGGCACAGGCATATACATTTTACTTGAAATGATGACGTAATAAATAGTTTTGTCTTGCTGCCATATTTAAAATTGATTTAATAGTACAAAGAAAATTTTGTTCGGAGACCATTGAAAGAAACTGTTTTACCCGAAGACTACAGGTGAGAATCAAATACGCTCCCCTACACTATGTAATCAGTCTCTGCCTCTCTCTCTCTCTCTCTCTCTCTCTCTCTATATATATATATATATTATCGTTCGTTGACTTATGCTATTTGTAATCTATATTTAAATCTATATTTTAGGTTTACTTCGGGACGGATCTACCAAAATAACAAGCAGATGGAGCGATGGGAGTCCAATTACATTTGTGTCTTGGTAAATTAATATCCTTTGCATCGAATATATATTGCCATTGTTGGATATACATGAACATGTATTTTCACCGTTCTTCATGTTACTGTTACGTGTTTCCTTATTGTATTTACAGCATGCAAACATTGCAATTAGATTACACAGCAAGACTTAATGGAGTATGATCGAAATGGATGACATTAACCTATATGGACTCATGCATATAAAGGGGCGAACATATTTTGTCTCATTATAAACTAGAACCCTTTATCTACACTTTTACTAGTCCAGTTTGTTATTCCGCACATCTTACAGCTAATTCAAGTTAGAACGTCTTGAACGCAGCATTTTATCTAACATTGTAATTGTTTCTATGTATAGAAAGCAGAGGAATAATCATACAACTGTATTCTTTTCACTCTTATTACATTGATGTTCTATATGTGGGAAGATAAACTGTTTTTGTGCGCATCATCTATGCATTTATTTGGCCAGAAACTGGCTTTTTGAAAATGAACATGTAATAAAATAATGAAATAAGAATTTTAGTATGCATTGTATTCCATCTAAGGATAAACGTTATAAATAAGTTAAAATTTTATTTTTCTTCAAATGTGGATTCGTCTCTATAAAGGTGTTTATCCACATTTTAATATTTTCATAATGAAAATCTGTTAACTTTCCACTACCAAATTACCTGACTATGACTTTTTTATTTAATGTAAATGTGAATACATCTTTCTAAAGTTAAGGATGAGTCCTAATTTCAATGACTTCCTTACAAACGAATGTTGCAAATGAGGGATATGCCTGTATATAATATTACAGGAATAATTCAAATTCCCATTAAAATGGTACTTATTCCGTTTTCTTGTTTTTGCAATACTATTTTTATAAATCCATTAATTTTCGCTACATGCACCGAAAACTTTTGCACACGGAATACAAAAAATGCCGGCCACATGAGCACAAATATAACTTATATCGAGACGGATTTTGTTCCCGGTCACATTCAAATGCCACTAAAAACACGTTTTTATAAGAAACAAAATGCTTATGATATGTAAGTGTAGTTTGTCAGGTCTAGTTTATTACTAGACCACAGCAGAAGCACCGCCTTGGAACTGTCAGTAAATAGAATTTACTGGGAGGCTTAAATCGATTTTACGTGGTCACAATCCTTGCCCCTAGTATACACAAGACGTGTGTTTAGTCCGCGTAAAGGGTTTCTTGCTCATTAGTGCAACATCTCCGATAACATAAAAATCAAACGAATACAGAGCTGAACAACGATGAGAACTCGAATCTGAGGTTATCTTACGAATGCATTTAATTACCATTTATTTGAAAGGCCTGATATCTGCGGCTTCTTTGTTTCACAGATCGTGACAGTTGATATATCCCTGATGGGCTTGTACATTAGTCGCCTCCATTTTGGTTAATACTGTTGTCCGTTAGACTGCGGATATACTGATGCTAAGTTTGGTTTACATTATAGCATTGTGGTCACCTTTTATATGGCTGCCCACTTTGCTTACCGTTTTCCTGTTGTAATGTTAGCATTATAGCCATCTTCTTCGATGGTTACCCACCTTGCTTTCCTTTTTTTCTGTATGTATTGCTGTTCATCTACCGTTCGAGGCTGCATCAGGCGATAAGGATGAGGTTTTACGCTTGTAAAACTTGTTTATGGCCCCATTCCTGTAGTTTTCCTACCGACCGTTGCAAGACGGTTCTTCTGTTGCAGTTTTCTTTGTTTGTGCGTCTGTGTGGTTTCATATGTGGCGATTGTGTTGTACTTATTTGCTCCTCATCTCTCCTTTTCTGTGTCTCGGAAGGACTGTGTTTTGTGTATTCCCACTGTTTTTTCAATAACATACAGTAAAAAAGGGATATGCAGAGGTAAACATTATTAGGCTGTTTTTTTTTGTTTTTTTTTTCTATAACGTTTGAACCTATTTTGAAGATTTGGTACCAGTAAAATCAATTATACCTCCTTCCTGCGGTTTTAACTACTACTGACTGTTCAAAGGTGTCACGTGATCGGACGAGCGTTGGGCACGGTGACGATGGACTAGACGCAATCACAAGCAATCAGAGGATAAACACAACACTTTGTAAAATAAAAACAAAAAAACTATAATTAAAAGTTCAAATTTCCATGTTCCAATTTCTATATTCCGAAGCTTCCATAATCCATAGGTACTGTTAAACTTCATAATCTGAAACTATTTAATTATATTTCCATAATTAAATATAATATAAATTTGAATTAATTACATAACTTGAAACTTGTCCACGGATGTATCCTCCATGATATTTCCGGTTATCACTAACACTTGTACCCATAGAACTTTGAACAAAGCTTGCCGGAAAACATTTGATGGTCAATCATAGTGACGATAACAGTGGTGAAACAGATACATGATACGGATATGGATACGGATACAGATACGGATACGGGACCTGAAAATAAGTATCATGTCCTAGAACTCTCGATATCAAACATGACAAGATATTTCCTTATCAATTTCCACTAGATATACAGAGTGTGTACGCCAAATGTTATAAATGCGACAAGTCCGTTGCAATTGATTATTATATAGCAAAATCAGATCCTAAAACCACATGGACGCTGTTAATGACATATAATATTGTAAAAACAAAATTTAACACAGGCAGACACACAGTCAGAATATATCTGACATCTGTATTAATCGGAGGAATGGCATCTCGACGATTACACATTCTTACAGGAAGAACCCATGCGCCTTCCACTGTAAGAATCCCTTTAGAACGCTAAAGGCTAAAATAAATTATAACTGCCATTATACCACAATGATTACACGATCACACATCGTCCCCACGTAATCATTGGGTACAATATCAACATGCCATCGTCATAGCCTCAAACATGACTCCTCGCTGCTTGAGCCATTTCACCGTAAAATATTCTAGTAAACAGACTTGTGATTAAAATAAAAAGGACCTCTGTATATGTATTCCAAGGTGAATATAGTCTTTGTCATTTGTGTAAATCACGCTAACTAATGAATGTGTATGCAGTTAACATAACGCCTTACGGTAGCGTACTTTTACGCGTATATGTACGGTGTGTGCGGTTAACATAACAACATAACGCCTAACTGTGTCTTACATTTAAGCGTATATGTCTGGTATGTACATGTCAGATGAGAATATGTAATATCCATTTATCTTATTCAAATAAAAATATTAATGATTGCATTCTGATCAGGGTCTACAGAACCTATCAGACTCACCAGACTGATCAGGATCCACAGAATCGATCAAACTTAACCTCCCTATTCGGTTTATAGTTTACACACCCGACACGGCTTATTCGTCTGATCAGGGTCTACACATATAACCAAAGTATACACATCTGATCAGGGTCTATCTACTTATCATGCCGGGTTTGTAAGTACGAATGTTACATAAAATCGCAATGTAGTAAAGCAATAAATTTACCTACTCGAATTTTAGCTGCGGTAAAGACGAGCAAGAATATTGCAAGAATAAAATTAAAATAAATTATTGACTTACCATGGTCAGATTCCCCAGATACAACACAACATGAAGATTAGTAAAAGGAAGACAAGGATCAGTCTTCGATGAAATGAATTTGTAGTGTGTATCGTTCTATTCCACCAGGGAACTTTTATAGTAATGTGGCACGTTTTGAAACATTGTGTCCACAAGTAATCCGTGAAATTCAAGATCTAAAAATAATATTCACAAGAATACCGTGATAGTCAAGATTTAAAATAACCTGTTCGATTGTCCGAACGGTGCAAAGTTTCATACAGCAACTGCTAAAACTATGAAGCAAAAAACATTTTTCTCTCGGAACGCTACAAAACTGCAAAATTACGACAGAAAATTGTCTCCCCTTTCAAAAGATAGCCTTGAGACGAAAATCAATCCCAGAACAGTGAAGATATTGATCACCAAACCTAGGTTCACTCGGAATATATAGTGTTCTGGTAACCGCTCAAGTATATAGACGTGAATAATCAAATACACCCTCAGCATAACTATCTCGTGATTACCGTAATACCGTAACCTGAAAGCTGAAGTGTACCTACTTGCTTAAAAAGTAAAACTGTCATCATAATCAGCGCTCCCGTTACAAATGCATTAATCTAACCTGGTTAATAAAAATCGATACAAACTTCTTTTTATACTATGTACATGTAAAATATATTCAAGATAAAACAGGGACGTGACAAAAGGCGATGGTTCTACTTTGGTTAATCTTTGAGCGGCATTGTTGCTGCTCAATTCGGGACGTTTTCATGATTTATCACCTTCATTGACATATTGCTGTGTTGGTGGACCCTGTCTAGCAATGTAATTACCTCGATGAGAAATCTGGTAACTTTGCTTTTCTTTGGTTTGTGTACTGTGTGCCCTGGTTTGTTTGCACTCCGTCTTGGTGTCGTTGGCTCACTATGTTCTGTGATTATAGTTCTTCCTGGATAATATTTTTTGATTTTATATGTTCTTTGTTTCCATAGGCAATCCTTTTTGACTTTTCTTTTATTCGACTGTAGCTGGTTTTGTGCCGTGTGGCGGCCGTAAAATGTCTCCCCGTACATCACCATAGTGCAGGCTATTTTTTTTTATTTCCTTTGGGATCATTCGGCCTATCCTGGTTAGTTTGAAAATCGAATACCGCTTATGCCGGCGCTAGGGAGCGTATGCAGCCTCGCAAACTACGGTGTTGCATATGATGAGACTCAATTAAACCGAGTGTTCAATTTTTGTAATTTTGTGTGTTCTTTGTTTCCAGAGGCAATCCTTTCTGACTTTTATTTTACATAGCTCTATGGTGGTGGGGGCTTTGCGGGGGCATCGGGATAAGTGTTTTCTCACTTCTCTACACAAAAATACGTTGTGAATACTTATTAATTAGATGCTTCGAATGAGTACCCACAGCATATATTATTGGAGAAATGAAAACCCATAAATACTTTGGATAAAATTGTTGCCTTAACTAGAGCTGTTGTTCAGAGGTGTACATAACACATATACGTGTTTACGTAATGACTGCTACAGACGATGATAAATTAAAAAATGTACACGTCTTGCACATTTAATCTAGTATGCGAGGGACGATAAAAATGTTCTCAGTGCTTGTACTTTGGGAAGGACCAATAGCAATAAATATGTCATTATTTCTCAAGATAATCTCCCTTTGCTTCGATGTACTTTCTCTAACGCTATTTCAGTTTGCTTATCCCTTCAAAAAAGAACCCTTCGTTCTGGTTCCCCAAGTGCACACCAACAGCATCATTGCTTTATTGCTTCCAATATTCCTTCTACGAAGGGTAGCTGTTAGATTTGGAAACAGATAGAAGTCTGAAAGGGCTAAATCTGGAGAATACAGGAGATGAGGAAGCTGCATTTAGTCGCATTAGCCAAGGCAACTTGAGTGGTATGGGCTGGTGCATTATCTTGCAATAGCAGAAAACCTCGAGTCAACCAACATCTAGTCTTTATAATCTCCTGACGCAGCCACCATAGTTCTTCTGCATAATATGCACCATTTATCGTGCGACCTTCTTCAAGATAATCCACCATGATAATGCCCTGACTGTCCCAAATGATAGAGGCCTTCACCTTCCCTGCTGAAGAAACTCTCTTAAATGTCTTAAAAGGAGGTGAGCCAGGGTGCTTCCATTCCATACTCTACCTTTTGGCTTCAGATTCAAAGTGATGGACTCAAGTCTCATCTTGGATCACAACTCGATGCATAAGTTCCTCAGGGTCATCTTCATAGAGAGAAGGAGATATTACGAAATATCAAGCCTGATCTTTGGTCAACATTCTGGGGACCCATCTATCTGAGACCATAGACATTACTAAGGTAGCGGAGAAGATAGACTGAACTGCCCGAAAACGTATGCCTATTTATCTAGCTATTTCACGCAGGCTTCTATCCCGTCACACATGATCAGACATTGCACAGTCAAAGTTTTCGTCAGTAGTAGCCTCTGTAGGGCGCTCAGACCGTTCATAATCCTCCACGCTCTCCCTTCCTCCTACATTCAGCCCATTTCTTCACCGTGCTGAAAGAAGGATACTTATCCCCAGGGATTTTAATGGTCGTCATGAATTTCCTTCGCGGACATGCCTTTCTTACAGAAGTACTATATATACTAAAATCAACTTTGTCTACTTTCTCAGTTTGATACACCCTTCCCTTGTTTACAGCGAATGCCTACTAAAATTAATAACTTTGAAATTATATTCTTTCTGAGCAAGATACAATTACCAACTGATTGGTTTCATTTTAATTTATTCATTCTGGGTATATCGGGCCAAGAACTTCTTGATCGTATCTCATAGTTACGTTTATTGTGCATTTACTTTGCTTAGCTCTTTATCTTTAAAATTGGCGGGACTTCTGTTCTGGGGTATACTTTGCATGATGCATATTGTGTTTCTTTTTTTCTCAAATTGTCAGTTTACAAATTCCATACGCTCTACTTTAGGGGACAGAACCAGCCCTCACCTATACCTGGGGAGTACTGTACAAGGATGTCACTTAGTTTATCAGAAGGTCAGAAATGGGAGTCTGTGAATTGTAATAAACCTACAGCAACCGTAGCCATTTGTCAGTATCAGTGGACCAAGAACAATCAGAGTGAGGATACAACAGGTGTTATCACAGGCTCTTGAAGTTCTACCATAGTAATCCCTTTCAGACTTTGATACTCGGAAGATTTTAAAACAATATCATAGATACCGCCTGTACAATGCAGCTTTACGGTTTATGAACTTCAAGCGCCTGTGGTGTTACAATCATGGTTTATTGTCGTATGGGCAGTCCATGCGAAACGTGTCTTTGCGCATATGCTGACAGCGAAAACCCAAATTAGCCTGCGTATCTACGCAGTCTAATCGGGGCTTTCACTGTACTTGAACAGAATCATTGGATACTACAGTATGAATGGAGAGCAAAGACCAGGATGATAATTTGATGATCTGAACCTGCGCATTTTGCAGATAATTGAAGGCACTCTTCCGTTTCACGCGGCCCAGTTTAATCTAAATGGGAGTGGATGCATCTTCGGAGGCGGCAACGCTATACATATTGCTTTTGGACCCCATCTGAAAAAGGGTCTGCTTTGAAAGAAAATAAGTTAATACTTTGACAGAAAATCCATCTTTGTAGAAATAACCCCAACTCAGAGGGGACTTTGTGTACAGGTAAGCCAAAAGAAAGCCACAAACATATCACTGCTGTATTACATACAGACAGGTCAGAGCCGACAGTGTCGGTAATCAAATGCCTCGGAATGGCGTCTGCTCTGCTACTGCACTGTTTGTCACCCTACCTTCAGTTTTAGACACATAAGCAGGTAGTGAGAACAACGTAATTGCCCTTACGTTTGAACAAGTGTGGTAAGAATTTAAACTATCCGACTACTAAGAATAAATGCGTTACATTTTAAATATAACAGGAAATCTACCAAGTGCATCTAGTCCCCTTAATGTTAGATACAAGCTAAGCATTTGCAATACATTTGTACAAGTGACTTTAACCGAGACAATCGACTTGTATCAAACAGCCGTTTAGTCAATAAATATTGATGAAAAAAGGTATATTATTTATTGCATGCAACTAATTGGAAATTAATTAGAAAAATCCTGTATAATGCGGTTAATTGGGAATTATTTAATATGTAAAAGAGTAGGTATATAGCTCACTTTTGCTGTGAAGCCGGATTTTATGGTGACGCATGTAGAGTGAAAGCTTTTTAACGAAGTTTTGCAACGTACATTACGGTTAGTACCAGGATGCTCGACTTCGTGAAAGACCCGGAAAATGCTATATTTGGTGGCAGCGGTTGAATGTGAGATGACACCATTATCATCCTCGGATCCCGGTAGCATAGGCTCCTACCTCAGTTCTGCAGAGTAGACAGTGTTGGTGACCTCGGGGTGCGGTCAAGAGAAGAGGGGAAGTAATGAAACAAATACGTACATAAATCACCCCTGCAGCATTGCTACGAATCCGATTTTAATAGCGACGCGTGTATAGTGATTGACCTTTTTACAAAGTTAAGCAAAGTACACAGTTAGTACTTGGATGGGTAACCGCGATGCTGAAATTCGTTGTAGAACCGACGAACACTGCAATCAAAATAAGTCTGTGTAATGTGGTTAATTGTGGACAAATTAAAAGAATCCAATGTAAAACGAGTAACTTGTAATCGATTAAAATAATACTGTATATTCCAGGCATTGTTGAGGAAAATTCAGCAGTCTTCACTGATTCAAACTCACCGTTGTACTTTGTATGCGAGAATAGGGAGGTTATATCATTCCTTGGAAGATGTAATAACAGGACAGATTGTTTAGATGGCAGTGATGAGAAAAATTGCACTGAGGCAACAGGTACTTTTTCTTACTATAAAATGGAATGCAATCACAATTCTATACGTAAGAATTCAGTATACAAGCGACTATGCATAAAGAGTGGTTTTCATTTACTCCGGCATACAGTAGAATTAACCATGAGTATTCGTCTTTGTTTATTATAGTGATAAATTTGATTTTTATGTTTTCGCTTTGATGCATTGACTGAGTTGTGAGCCTTTATGCGAACCGAATTTTATGTATTTCTGTATTAAAAGTAGCATCGGGACCCAGGTTGAAGTTAGCTAGCTGTAAAAGTGCTTTAAACACCCCCCCACCCGGTGGTTTGCTCTACCGACCGTTCTAAGGCGGTGGTCCCGGTGTTAGTCTTACTCTTTGTTGCTTTGTGGTTTATTCTACGAGGCGATTTGTTGTTTGTCTTTCCGTGTGTCATTTTGTTCTTGTGTTTTTTAATCCTTTTAGTATTGCGATTACCTCGCTTGGGGAAACGAGAGCTAATCTTAGTGCTTTTCGTACGTTTGTTCGGTTTGTGCTTGTTTAGATTTGTCGGTTGCCTCTTCCTCTTTGGGTCTGGGAAGGGCTGCGGTTTGTGATTTTGGCACTCCCTGGACTTTTCTCTTACCTTTTTTTCTTTGAAAACTACTTCAATGATTCTACCTGAAATGCTGTAAAGCATAAGCATTATCTGTTAAATTGAAATGAAATATATACAGGTTGCTCTTGCAAACAACAAATGCATATTAGCATATTTCAAAACGGGTCTAATAAAAGTTAAATGAATTATTTCTAGGCATTTCCGATTGATTCCAAATCTGAGTTTAAGCTTTGTATTTATCCTATTCCATGCCCATTCTCTGATATACTCGATGTGTTTATGCAATGTATAATAATTTGAAAAATAGATGCCAATATGCTCATTGGACTTAGCTTCAGTTATTTGTTGATAGAGCATAGAAAGGGAAAGGCTAAATCGGTAATTAGTTTTACGTGAGATCAGAAAATTTTAAGTTTTAGCTCATCTGAGCAAATATTGTTATCACTGTCTGTCTTTCGTTGGCCGTCCATCGGCCATTGTCAACAATTAGTTTGGTAACACTCAAAAGGTCACAGTTTTGACCCAGTCTCAATGAATCTTACTCAGAATGTTTGTCTTTATAAAATCTAGGCCAAGATCAAAACTGGGTCACGTTGGGCCCATCTCTAGGTCAGAAGACCGAATCAAAGGAAAATCTTGTCAAGATGCAAAATCTTTTTTGACAATTATCATAAGTCTTGCCCAAAATATTTGTGTTGGTGATTTCTAAGAAGTTCGAAACTGAATCACGTGGGCTCAAAAACTAGGTCGCCATGCCAAATCAAAGGAAAACCTTGTGTACACTCCAGTGGTCGCATTTTTAAGAAATCATCATAAATCTTGCTCAAAATAATTGCCTTGATGAATTCTAAGTCAAATTCAAATTAGGTCATTGGGGTCAAAACTACGTCACTAGGCCAAATCAAAGTAAAACATTGTTAACAATTTTAAGAGTACATGTATAAAGTAATCACCATGAAGCTTGCTCAAAATATATTGTTAACAATCTTAAGATTACATGTTTTTAGTAATCACCATGAATCTTGCTCAAAATATTTATCTTGATGATGTTTAGGTCAGGTTTGAATCTGGATCATTTGGGGTAAAAAAACCTGGTCATCAGCCCAAATTAAAGGACAACCTTAATTACTCTAGAGGTCACATTTGTGAAGTCGTCATTATGAGTCTTGCTCAAAATGTTTGATGATTCCTCTGTCAAGTGTGATACTTGGTTACTTGGGTTTAAAAACTAGGACACTAGGTCATAAAGAAAAACCTTGTTAACACACTAGAGGTCACGTTTTTGAAGTAGTGATCATGAATCTTGCTCAAAATAATTGCCTTGATGAATTCTACTCGTATGTCAAAATTCAAATTAGGTCATTTGGGGTCAAAAACTATGTCACTAGGCCAAATCAAAGGAAAATATTGTTAACAATCTTAAGATTACATGTTTTTAGTAATCACCATGAATCTTGCTCAAAATATGTATCTTGATGATGTTTAGGTCAGGTTCGAATCTGGATCACTTGGGGTAAAAAAAACCTGGTCATCAGCCCAAATTAAGGGACAACCTTAATTTCTGTAGAGGTCACATTTGTGAAGTCGTTATTATGAGTCTTGCTCAAAACGTTTGATGATTCCTCTGTCAAGTGTGATACTGGGTTACTTCGGTTTAAAAACTAAGATACTAGGTCAAATCACAGAAAAACCTTGTTAACACACTAGAGGTCACGTTTTTAAAGTAGTCATCATGAATCTTGCTCTAAATATTTGCCTTGACGATTTCTAGGTCAGATGAAGAACTGGAATATTTGGAGTCAAAAACGAGGTCACCAGAGCAAATCAAAGTACAAACCTTGTTAACAATCTAACTAACTTGTCTCATTTTTATGTTTCCCAAAAGGAGAGCATAAAGTCGTCGCTTTGTTAGTCCGTTTGTCCGTCACACTTTTGTCCGGAACATTTCTCTAAAAATATTGAAGGTAATTTAATGAACTTGATACACTATTAGAAGGCAATGAGGGAGTTTGCAGAAAATGCGAAACCAATAACCATGTCTCTAGTATTTACGGAGTTACTTCCTTTCTTAATGTTTGCAGTAAAAGGCTTGTCCAGAGCATATCTCTGAAAGTATAGAAGGGAATTAAATGAAACTTGATACATTGCTAGACGGCCATCAGGGAAAGTGCATAGTGCAAGAACCCTAACTCTATCGCAAGAGTTATTTTCCTTCCTAATTTTTGCATTAGTAAGCTTGTCTGGAGCATATCTCTAAAAGTATTGAAGATAAACAAATGAAACTTGAAACAGTGATAGAAAGCTATGAGGGAAATTGCAGAATGTAAGAACCATAACCCTGTTAACAGTATTTACGGAGTTACTTTCCTTCTTGATTTTTGCAATAAAATGCTTGTCCGGAGCATATCTCTGAAAGTATACAAAGGAATTAAGTGAAACATGATATATTGATAGACGGCCATCAGAGGAAGTGTAGAGTACAAGAACTTCAACTCTATCACAAGGAATTACAGAGTTATTTACCTTTCTAATTTTTGCAATGATAAGCTTGTCCGGAGCATATCTCTAGAAGTATTAAAAGTAAATGAAACTTGATACACAGATAGAGGGCTATAATGTTAATTCAAAATGCAAAAACCGTAACCCTGTCACCAGTATTTACGGAGTTACTTCCCTTCTTAATTTTTGCAATTAAAAGCTTGTCCGCAGCATATATCTGAAAGTATAGAAGGATATTAAATGTAACTTGATACATTGATATACGGCTATCAGAGAAAGTGCAACGTGAAAAACCGTAACTCAATCACATGTTATTACAGAGTTATTTCCCTTCCTAATTTTGCAATAGAAGATAAATAAATGAAACTTGATACAGTGATAGAGGGCTATAATATAAAGTGCAGAATGCTAGAACCATAATCCTATCATCAGTATTTATGGAGTTATTTCCCTTTCTAATTTTTTTAATATTAAATTTGTCCGGTGTAAAAGAGACTCAAATGAAACTTTATACATTGAAAGACGGCCATCAGAGATAGTGCAGAATGCAAAAACTGTAAACTCTGTTAAAAGTAATTACTGAGTTACTTCCCGTCTTAATTTTAGCAATAATAAGCTCTTCCGTAGCATAACTTTTAATGTATTTTACTCTTTCACTAACATAACCCTCCCACTACTGCGCATCTTCGGGGAGCATTCTTCAGTTTCACCGATTCCCTTGTTTAAATAATCATCATTTGTCTTGTTCAAAATATTTGCCTTGACAATTTCTATGATAATTTCAAAACTGGGTCAATTTGGATAAAAAACTAGGTCACCAGGCCAAATCAAAGGAAAACCTTTTAATATTTTAATACTCTAGAGATCATATTTTCAAAGTAAATTCATGAATATTGCTCAAAATGTTTGTCTTGATGATTTTTAAGTCAGGTTCAAAATGGGCCACTCAGGATAAAAAAACTAGATCACCTATCTAAATCAAAGTAAACCTAATAGGCATTCTAGAGATCACGTTTTTGAAGTTATTGTCATGAATCTTGCTTAAAATGTTCGTCTTTATGATTTCTAGGTTTGGTTTAAAGCTGGGTTACTTTGTGTCAAAACTGGTTTACCAGGCAAAACCAAAGGAACACCTCGTTATACTTTAGGAGTCATGTTTTTGTAGTAATCATCAGGAATCATGCTAAACATGTTTGTCTTGATGATTTCTAGGTAAATTTCGAACTTAAGTCACTAGAGGTGAAAAGCTAGTCTACAGGAAAAATCAAAGGAAAATCTTATTAAGAAGCTAGAGGCCACATTTTTGGAAGAAATCATCATGGGTCTTCTCAAAATGTGTGTCTTGATGATTCCTCGGTCAAGTTCGAAACTGTGTCACTAGGGATAAAAAACAAGGTCACCAGGCTAAATCAACGGATCGGCTTGTCAACATGCTAGAGTTCTTTTAAGTAATCATCATGAATCATACTCAAATATTTGTCCTGATGACTTCTAGGTCGAGTTCGAAACCAGGTTATTTGGGTTCAAGAAAAAGGTAAGAGAAAAGTCCAGGGAGTGCCACCATCACAAACCGCAGCCCTTCCCAGACACCAAAAAAGGTAAGAGAAAAGTCCAGGGAGTGCCACAATCACAAGCCGCAGTCCTTCCCAGACCACAAGACGAAGAGGAAACCGACAAATCTAAACTGGCACAAACCGAACAAACGTACGAAAAGCACTGAGATTAGCTCTCTCTTCCCCAAGCGAGGTAATCGCAATACTAAAAGGACTGAAAAACACAAGAACGAAATGATACACGGAAAGACATACAACAAATTGCCTCGTAGAATAAACCACAAGCAACAAAGAGTAAGACTAACACCGGGACCACCGCCTTAGAACGGTCGGTAGAGCTCACCACCGAGGGGTTTAAAGAACTTTTACAGCTAGCTAACTTCACCCTGGGTCCCGATGCTACTCTTAATACAGAAATACATAAAATTCGGTTCGCATAAAGGCTCCCAACTTAGTCAATGCATCAAAGCGAAAGAGAGAAGTCCAGGGAATGCGACAATCACAAACCGCAGCCCTTCCCAGACACCAAGAGGAAGAAAAATCTATGAATTCAATACCTTTATTTATGAATGGAATTTTGATGAAGTGTCTAATGTGGTTTATTTTAGAACCAATGTAAGGACGAAGAGCATGTTTAGTATAACATCTAGTAAGGAGAGCTGCTTCATACAGATCATGTTTTCTATCATAAAATTTATTCGTCTCATCATCTAACTTACATAATGAAGAAATTGACAGTGAAGCTAGTTTAAAAAGCATTTGATGACGTCCAGAATTTAAAAGAATGTTTTCGTGTAAAATTCCCATTTTTGCGCTTACCACGGGATCGTTTATTGCGATTTTTTAAATCTAAAAGGGCAAAAACATCGAAGTCCGGCATTTTAGAAATATTTCTTTCATGGTAAATATTGTCATTAAACCCAAGTGGAAAAGGGGTTTGTGAACGTTTAATCCATTTAAGTTCAAGTTCATGTCTTAAAAACCTAGGTCAAATCAAAGGAAAACCTTGTTAACACTCTAGATGTCTTTTGTTTAAAGCGATAATAAAGTTTGCTAAAATGTTTGTCTTAGGTTAGAAACTGGCTCAAAAACTGGGTCACCAGGTCAAATCAAGAAAGCCTTGTTTACAATCTAGAGGTCGCATTTTTGACGTAATCATCACGAATCCTGCTCAGATTGTTTGTCTTGATAATGTTTAGGTCAAGATTGAAACTGGGTTCCTTTATTACTTATAGTAGACGGTCCAGTGACTTTGTTAAGGCTTTCTGTTTAGGTCAGTTTCTCAATAACTACTGGCCCTTAAGCTGTGATATTTGGCACTTACGATCTATATTTCACGGTCCAGTGACGTTTGCTAAGTGTTTTCTGTTTCGGTTGTTTTGTCAGTAAATGTTGGTCTTACAGTATTGATGCATTGCACAGGCATACATTTTAGAGGCGATTTGTTTTAAATCTTGCCTGGTGTTATTTTATTCTGTGTTTTTCAGTCCTATGAGCACTGCAATTACCTCGCTTGGGGATGAGAGAGCTAATCTTAGTGCTTTACATACGTTTATTCGATTTGGGCTTTTTTGGTTTTGTCTGTTTCCTCTTCCTCCTAGTGTATGGGAAGGGCTGCGGCTTCTTCAAATCTTAATGACTTTAACTACCTAACTAAAGCCCTTAATGCCAAACTTCTGAAGCAGGGCTGTCGTTATTTTAAACTTCGTAAGGCTTTTTTGAAATTTTATCGCAGACACAGTGCCTTTGTGTTTTTAAGTGCTTTTAGTCCAGCGTCTTTGTTTTTTCTTGTATGTTTCGGTCAGTTTGTCAGTAACTGTTGTTCCTATAGCAAAGATACTTGGCACATTCGTACATCTTAGCATGACCTCTTGAACGCAGTCATCTATATATTATCTTAACCTGTATTTCACGATCCATTGTTAAATTTTCTTTGTTAAGGTCAAGTTCTTAATAACAATTAGCTCTACAGCAGAAATATTTTGCACATACTTAGCATATTCTCTTAAATGCAATCGTCTGTCTATGATCTTGGCTTACAATTCACGCTTCACTAGTTTTGATATATTTTTGCTCATAGGTCGGTTTTTCAGAAAGTATTGTTCCTACAGCAGTGACACTTGGCACATGTTTATAACCTAGAGTAACGTTTTGAATGCAGCTGTCCGTAGTTTATCTTAAACAGTATGTCACACTCTAGTGACTTTATCATTTGTTTGTGTTTAGATCAGTTTCTCATCAAATGTTGGTGCTACAATAAAGATATTTGCTTACACCTTAGCATGGCTGGAAGTCTCCCCGACATCATCATAGTGCAGGTTATGTTTTATTTCCTTTGGGATCATTGAGCCCATCTGATTATTTTGAAAATCGAATACCGCTTAAGCCGGCGCAAGGGGGCGTATGCAGCCTCGCAGTGTTGCATATGAAGAAACTCAATCAAACCGAGTCTCCGAAATCTTTTTTGTTTCCAAAGGCAATCCGTATTGACTTTTTATTATACTATATCGAAGTCGGATGAGTGGTGTATTGGATTTCTATATATTTATAATGACTGACACCATAAACTCTGTCCAGATACCAATAAAATGATGTTGTGTTATGCAATTTATTAAGATATGCTGATAAGACAGTTTTCAAAAACCCACACAAAAGATCTTAAATATAAAACACAATAAAGTAGCTCAAAACCGATTAAAAAAATCTGCATCTGCATAAACAGTTAATCAAATTGCATTTTTTAAAAGGTTTCCTACATTAAAAAATAAAGATTTTAAGATTGTATATTACAGTGCAGGGAACTGGTGTTGTAAGAGAAAAGTCGTCCCCAGGTAAATCTAGTAATGCCATCTGTTATGAATAGACTTATTAGTGTATGGAGCGTTGAGGGCAGTAGCCATAAAACATCTGCCTAAATTATCAGATGACCATGAATGTTTTTGCCATTTTTTTCTAAGAAAAAACATGTTTATCACGAAAACATGTCTATATAATGTTGACCCCATTAAACCCCACTTTTATATAGTAAAACTGGGGTTTATAGGGGTATACATTATTTTTCACAGTTTTGCTCGAAAACATAGATTGTGGTTACTCGTTAGAACCGCCTCGCCGAGGCGTTTCTAACGAGTACCAAAAATCTATGTTTTGAGTAGAAATATAAAAAATCACGGGGTTTTTATCTGAATTTTTTTTTAGTTTTTTGGAGGTGAAATCTTCTATATATTTGAATAGGCGTGTTTTCGAAATGTTTTCTTAGTTGTTCAGGTAATTATCAAGAATATTGGTCTGAATGTTTGTCTCTGATTTTATGGCAGTTTTTCCTTTAGCACTATAATACTCAGGTAACGATACAAACCCACCCTGGCCCTCTTGTTTTATGATTAAACTTTACCAACTTTTGAACATTTACTGATTTTGTAAATGTCTAAGTTCAGAAGCTCAGCTGCGGCGACATGGTCATCAACTGTTATATTCTCACTAGTGCCGTCTGCAAAAAGACGGATATTTGGTCTGTTATTTTTCAAAATATCGTTGCACTTAATAACATATAAAACAGCGAAACTCAGCGTCTCTGTATGCGACAGCATTGTACTTTGCAGGGCTACACACGATTCCTAGCACAAGGTTAAGCAAAAATCGGTTTGTCCAAGACATAGACTAGCTCCTAGACCTTAATGTCATGTTTTATCACCCCTTACTATAAGCTGATTCAAATTTATGTATGGTATCTTGTATAGCCAGTCTCTAATAGGTGGTTTCTGACATCAATGTCTAGTAAAATACGAATTTTGTCTCGCAGGATTCTGCTTTGTAAATGAATAAAAACATCTGTTGAGAACCACCACACTTGAAGTGTTTATTGCTTTACTGACCACATACTGTTTATTTAATATTGATAAGAGAAAGTTGGAAAAGCTACATTTCATTGATATGATGCTACTTTAGAAAGGGAGGCTATTGATATAATTTGGTGCTAATCATATAATCTCAGGCATGAGAAGTACACCTGTTCCAGCGGCACATCCCTGAACTGCTTCATTTGAGACCCCCCACCCCGAGGGCTGCATACACTCCATCCTCCGCTTTGCAAAATGTTTAAGTTCATGATACTATATTAAGATACTCACAGCATACTTAAATGAAACATGAACATATTACTCATATCTTTAAAAATCGTTAAGAGGTCTATAATAAACGATCATTCAGTAAATTATTCTAATGTCGCTCGAAAAAATGAAGATGACTGAAATAAAGAGGGTCATTTTTTTTGTCTAAATGTCTTAGCAAATATGTTTCTGTCGCACCTGCGTTAGCACGCAGGTGCGAAATAGGCGTGCCGTGACCCGTTCGTTCGTCCGTTCGTCAACAATTGACTTGTGAGGGCAACTCCTCCTACAGTTTTTGGCCAATCATTTTGAAACTTCACAGATGTTTTGGCCATGGCGTATAGATGTGCATCTTGTTTGCTCATAATTCTCAGACTTTTTTTTCAACTTTTTCCGCTTTGTTAACTTAGTCAGTTTTTACCTAAAACCCTTATAGTCAGTGGGTGTCTCGTGAGCGCAACTCCTCCTATAGTTTTTGGCCAATCTTTTTGAAACTTCGTAGATGTTTTGGCCATGGTGTGTAGATGTGTATATTGTTTGCTCATAATTCTCAGATTTTTTTTCAACTTTTCTGCTTTGTTAACTTAGTCAGTTTTTACCTAAAACCCTTATAGTCAGTGGGTGTCTCGTGAGCGCAACTCCTCCTTCAGTTTTTGGCAGATCATTTTGAAACCTCACAGATGCTTTGGCCATGGTGTGTAGATGTGTATATTGTTTGCTAATAATTCTCAGATTTGTTTTTCAACTTTTTCCGCTTTGTTAACTTAATCAGTTTTTACCTAAAACTCTTATAGTCAGTGGGCGTCTCGTGAGCGCAACTCCTCCTACAGTTTTAGGCCAATAGTTTTGAAACTTCACAGATGATTAGGTCAAGGTCTGAAGATTTGCATATTGTTTGCACATAAATCTCAGATTTGTTTCAACTTTTTCCGCTTTGTTAACTAAGTCAGTTTTTACCTAAAACCCTTATGGTCAGTGGGTGTTTCGTGAGCGAAACTCCTGCAGTTTTAGGCCAATAGTTTTGAAACTTCACAGTTGATGAGGTCATGGTCTAAAGATGTGCATATTGTTTGCATATAAATCTCAGATTCATTTCAGCAGGGCCCTTGATTTATGCCCAAATATGGTTTCCGCTCAATATCTTGTGAAAGAATTGATGGATAAGGATCATATTTTGCATATATATTGTTGTTAACAATACCTAGCTTGGGATTGTCACATGACATTATTTGTCAATTTTCAGCTGAGTTACTGGCCTTGATTAATGGGCAAAAATGATATCCGCTCAATATCAATATCTTGTGAAATAATGGACAGGTTTAGATCAAATTTTGCAAGCCAATATTCCAAATTTTCTACTTTGTCCATTTTTCTTACAAACTAACCCATCAATTTCTTGAATACTGCAAAATATATATTTTTTTCAATACAAATAGGAACTTGTATGACTTGATCCCCGCAGGTGCGACAGCGCTTTCCGCGGATTTCTTGTTTTTATTAACTTATCAATAAGAAGTTTAAAACCTTATACATTAGCGAATCCATTTGACTGAGGTAATAGTCATATTCTTGATCTGTGAATAGTTCTGTCAAAGCACATATAATCATATATATACTAAGGTCTTGCAAACAATTTAGATCCATAAAGTGGCATCTAATCAGGGTCTACAATGTTTGCCACTTATCCAGTAGTTTCAGACATATCAATGAGAAGTGAAATGGACATACTCAAAATTTAGGATAAATATGACAAGGAATTAAGGTGTCCGAATACTTAAGGTAAATACCGTAACCTAAAATCATATGTCATGTTCAGAAGATAGTTTTGTTAAATTTACACCAGAATATATGTAGTTGTTACTCATTAAATCCCATCAGATGTGATTCGAATAAGAATGCAAAAACAATATTTTGGTACAGAAACACATAGATATGTATATCCCAGATTGTCACTACAAGACTCAAGATCAGTGTTTTTCTTCTTATTATTATTTAATGCATTTCGCCATCAAAATACTATATGGTATGTAGCTACTCTTTCGAACTGTCTCAGAAAACAGTACCCACAATATTTATCCTAAATTGTTACCTCACATGTCTTTTTATCTTAGATCTATAGAAAAAGTCGTTTTTTTTTATTTAATGCATTTCTCCATTAAAATATATATGGTATGTAGATACTCTTTCGAACTGTCTCAGAAGACAATACCCACAACATTTATCCTAAATTAATACCTCATATGTCTTCTTATCTTAGAGCTATAGAAAAAGCTTATCCATATATCAAAGCAAAATAAATATACAATGTTCCCTTAATTATGTTGATGCAACAGTTTTTAATATGAAATACTTATCAAATATAATTCTTTTTTCTTCTGTTTCATCTAAAATTTACTAATACACAAAAAAAAAACTGGTTATACATGCAGTACACAGACAGGCTTCTAAACAATGTTTATGTTTTCCCTTGAACTCTAATGGTCAGCTTCTTTTATATAAACAATTTATTGGAGAGGGAATGATTTTAACCAGATGGTGAATTAGATAAGGGACATTTGAAAGGCAAAAAATGTTAATCACTTCTAACAGAACATTTCGCATTTTACTAGTCGAATATTTCCAAGATTAGTTGCTGCTATCAAAGAGGTGAGGCAAGCAGTAAGTAGTAGATGGCCCTTAATTCATTAGGTAAATTAATAATTATAATTGATTGATGAAATCAATATTGATATCCGACTAATAGCTAATTTATCCAAGACACTAAACGGGCCAAAGTATTCAAAGTAAATTACAAGTAAAAACAGTTATGTGATGAAAGTAGAAAATGCGTCAATGTCTATGCAGTTTGTATTACATATTTCAACCGAAAAACCCACCGAAATGATACTAAGTATTGATACAGACAGGTCCGAGCGAAAAGGTATAGCTGCTGAGAAGATTGCTGCTGGGCATTTCTCTCGAACTGTATAGCACAGACTAACTGGAATGCTTTATGAGTAAACAGGGAAGACAGCACGTCACTTTAGTATTGGTAGGTAATCGCGAATTATACAGGGACGTATGCTTAATGTTACAACTCATTTGTCCGGAACATATATCCTATACTTTATGGCTTTGTCTCAAATGTTTGGCCATAAGCTTGATAATATGGAGGACTATGATTTACTGCAAATAGTGTTATCGAATGTATCATAATGATTATATTATAATGACTATTTTCATTTTTCAGATTTCTGTACAGTGTTCCAGCATCGGTGAGTGCAGCTATAATCCTACGCAGTACGGGCCCTAAATTCACCTTGAGAAAGGGAAATAAAGGCAATGAAATAAAACTCTAAAATGTTGCCATTGGAAAGGAATAACACACAAAAGAACGAAAATCAGAGACTCGGTTTTGTTAGTCAATTCATATACAGCTATGTAGTTTGCAAAGCTGAATTTGCACCCCGCTTCCCCTTCCACTAGCACCGGCTTAATCGGTATTCGGTTTTCAAAGCAACCAGAATGGTCTTAATGATCACAAAGGATATAACATTACGAAAACACGCCTATTTAAACATTGAGAATTTTACCACAAAAATAAAATAAAATAAAATATAAATAAAAAATAAAAAAAGAAAACTTTCAAATGAAAAATTCTGGTAGTTTTCATACTTCTGCTCAAAACATAGATTGTTGGTACTTGTTAGAACCGCCTTGACAAGGCGCTTCTAACGAGTACCACAATCTATTTTTTTGAGCAGAAATAAGAAAATTCATGTATATTCCTGTAAACCCCATTTTTACAGTATAAAAGTAGGGTTTAAGCTGTATAAAAGTTGGTTTGCTTTTCCTCTTTGGGTCTGGGAAGGGCTGCGGTTTTTGATTGTGGTACGCTCTGGACTTTTCTCTTACATTTTTGTAAACAGCGCTGTTTGACATTCAGTCTTTCAACTTTACATATGTTGAAATAAAAAAAAGCAGACGAAAAATGTCGTCTGAAATTTGGCACCGAAAGAGTTAAGTAATTGTTTTATTTTGCATATTTACCTGCCGATGCATGGCTCAGTTAAGCAGAACAAAAGCGAACGTTTTTCGCAAACTCTATTGCCTCTGATGAACGGTTATTGTAAACTATTCTCATGTACCTTAAATTAGCGAGTAGCCCTTATTCTCGTTTATTACCTTAGTTTTAAATCGATTAAATTAGATCAATATTTTCAGTTTTATTTTGGATCGAATAAATAATGTCAACGCAGTGAACATTTTCTAATTTTCTGTTACTGAGAAGTAAACAAAAACTTAATTCGCATAGCCGCTATTTTAGGGTGCATTTAAAAGACTGCTGAAAATATACTTCGCAGGCACTCGTAAACGTTCAGAGAATACTGCCACAACTTAAAGCAAACTTAGTGAATATTCGCAAATGGCCGCGGACGCTTCGAATTACCGACGCAGCCCCGATATTACCGAATGTACACGATAATATGTGTTAAAGCGTTAGTTATGTAAACGACTGGCACAGTCAAATCCATAAACGTAACACCTTTATTAAGATATTAAGCCGCGCCCGATGACAGTTTGCCTTCCGGGACAGATGGATAGCACAGGCTCAGACCAGCATGTGTATTCTCGCATTCTGATCATGAACTTCGCTCGCAGCTTACAGAGTCAATGGGTACTGTAGAAGATATCGAGGTAGAGCAAATACATATTGTTACTATGGTGAGGTGATATGACGCTCTGTTTCGATTCAGTTGTATATTCCATGATCGCCGATCATATCATAAGGTTACTGTTGTAATGGTGTGATTCTTTTGTACCTAGAAAATTAACCAGAAAGCGCCATTTAGCAACAACAGCGGACGATATTATTTATTTATTTTTTCCGAGATAATGAGGTTTGACAGTCGGTGAATCGCCTCCTAGCATGTGTTATGCAGACAATTCACATGAAATATAAAGCCTGAGTTTCTTGGAAAAATTATGTAAAACAAAACGTCGTCTGTTATAATTTTTATTGGTGCTTAAAGGCCCCTTCGAGTATTTAAAGATGCGGGAACTTTGCACTCATGTCGCTTTGATGTTATGAGGTCAACTTAAAGACGACTCGTTTGAAGGGTGTAATAAATCTTGAAAATTTAAAACACTCAACTAATCTGTTTGTTCGTATCAGCAAGTATGAAATTTGTTCGTATCAGCAAGTATGAAAATACATTCTTTGAAAGCGGAATCAATGATAGTTATATTATAAAATCCCTCATCCAACATTGTGGCTATATTGGCTGAAGAGGGTATTTAGTGGTCAGAACTGGCCAAAAGACTTGTTTTCTCATGGTGCGCTCAGTGACCTCAGTATTTGGACACCTAAATACTAACCATATTTGATCTAAAATATGATTTTGTGTCTAAGAAACAAACATTATAGACCCTGATCAGACGCGTTCTGTGGCATCTGGTCTGAGGCTAAATTGTTTGCTTATGACAGGCTATGCGAATACTGAGGTTACATACGGTATAATTTATTTCAGTTGCGGAGACGGAAGCTGTGTCCCAATCAGTGTGCTTTGTGATCATTATCGGGATTGCATAGACAACTCAGACGAAATGTGCCGTACGTAAGCATAATTGAGTTACCAACTATGCATGCAGTTTGCCGTATACCATTCACAATGTAACCTAACTTATGGTAAAGATTAATAAGATTTTGACTACTCCGAATCAAAGTACTGGAAGTACTGAGATGCGGGCAATTAGCTCGATTTACTTTGCAGTGCTTTTGCAAAGAAGCCAACCTTTGAAATTTGATTTCGTATCAAACCGGCTCAGGAAAATTGTCATTTGCTGCCGATAGGCAAGTACTTTAGTTCTAGTGATTACTGCTGAATTCCTGAGTGTTTTTTCTTTCTGCAAAGCGTCTATTTATGCTGAGGGAACTAAACCACATGGAGGATGTAGACACTTTGTTACAAAGAAATAGTTTCCCTTTTAGCTGTAGGGATGCACTACATTTTTACCTCCCTGTAAAAAATGTAGTGTATCCCCACAGCTAAAAAGGGAAACTAATTCTTTGTTGCAAAGGCTCTACATCCTCCATGTGGTTTTGTCTCTTTTGTTTTGTTTTTACCTCCCTGTAAGTGGGTGGTCGGGTATGGCGAAGGCGTCGTGTATCAAAAAAGTGTTACAAAGAAAAAGTTTCCCTTTTTAGCTGTAGGGATGCACTACGTTTGTTTTTATCTCCCTGTAAAAAATATAGTGTATCCCCACAGCTAAAAAGGGAAACTATTTCTTTGATACAAAGTCCCTACATTCTCCATGTGGTTTAGTCTCTTTTGTTTTGTGTTTACCTCCCTGTAAGGGGGTGGTTGGGTATGGCATATGCGCCGTGTTTCTTACGTCACCAGGGCGTCCAACTGATATTGGCTTACAGTTGGGCAAGGCCTGCTATCCTTGTAGCAGGTAAGGGTAGCGGGGAATGTTTTTATTTCTTCTGTGTCTTCACTTTCATTCCTGTTCCTCTTTCTTTCCTGTCCCTCTATTTCATCTCCTCTACTATCTCTTCTATTTCTTCTCCCTTTCTCTGGGAGACGACACAAAGTGACCCACCCACAAGGGTTGACGTGTCGTTATATCCCAACTCTCTCTCTATATATAAAAAACTCCCTGTAAATGAATTAATTTCCTTAGACTACTCTGACTGATGTTTTCAATCATCCGTCGCAGAACATTGCACAATTTGTTTAACCATGAAATCTATATTTCCACATTTTGGAAAAGATAGCTTTCCGAACAGAAATGTACCACAATTTTTAGATGTTGGATAACAAACAGTCACAGATCCATTTTAAATTAAAGTAGTATCAGGGTTGTTTTATTTGTTGTAAGCTGTACAAAACTTCCTGTAGATTAAGCAAGCAGTGACGACCCTGATCAGATTTATTCTGCGGCTTCCGGTCTGGGTTTACACCGTTTGCAAATCCCAAAAGTACCTAATTTAGACGCGAACAGGGGAGACCTTTATCAGACTCGGCGTTCTGATCTGAGTCTACACTGTTGGCAAATGTCCGCAAAATGCCTACGGACAGAACAATTTTTAATTTACAGTTTTGTATTGTTTGATGTAAGTTTTCAAAACAAAATCCTGCATTGTAAATAAATAATGAAGCCGCGTTCTGCGGCGTCTGATCAGGGTCTACATTGTTTGTGAAAGTCTAAAAATGCCTTTGGACAGATCCATTGGACAAACTCATTTAAAAGCTAAGGGGTGTCAAGTTTATTTTATTTGTTGTAAGTTTACACAAATTCCTGTACTTTGGCAAACGGTGTTAATCCTTAACAGACGGCCATTCTGCGGCTCTCGGATCTTGATCTGCACTGCTGAAATGGGTTGCCCGTTTCCATAATAAGACGCTGTGTGACCCCAATTAACTTCACGTGGCACAGTGACGGGAATCCGCTTTATGAGAAAAACGATCTTATTATCATGTTCGTTTTTATTTTTTTGTTGGGATCAAGTTCAATTGTACAGACAGTGCAAACAGATTGCCTATCGTCACCTTCATAAAGGTAAAACACAGAGATGACATGACGGCTTCTTTATCGCATTATCCATTCTCATTGAAACTCAATATTTGACACGTTTATATCACTCGTCAGTGCACACGTGACATTTTACCAGGTAAATTAACCAGGTGTTAACATGTACGTAATGTATTTATACGCGTTGATCAATGTTCCGTTGTTGAAGGTATACGTATTGAATTCAGAAGCAAACTGAAGCCATTTTCAATTTGAATAAATCTAAAATGATCATTATGAATCTTTTGGCAATGTACAAAGCGGATAAATTCTCTGAACTATAAAAGAAACTTGAGAACTATTTTTCTAGCGTAAGATTATTAGAATAGAGATACCTAAAGCGGCCCCCAAACTCGAGTCGAAGACCATAGTTATAGACGGGCTTAACAGCCCGCCAAAACATCAGTGTTACCATAATCTGTCTGAATTTTAAAAGTCGTTCTGATAGCCCTTCATCAACTTCATATTTAGAAATTAATTCAGAAAGACGGCGATAAATTTCAGAAAATGTTTCAAAATACACATAAATGGTACATACGTAAACTTATGTCATTTTGTAAATCTATATAGATTCTGGTATAAACATCACAACCATCAATATGAAGGCAAACCATAGGGAACAACTGGTAATTGTCACGTCTTAGGTTTATTACATCGTATATCAACGGTTTCTTGCATTTTGTTGAATTTACCTCAGGTGCATTATAGTAGCTGAAAAGTAGTGTAGAACATAAAGTTGTGCGTAAACGTTTTGTTGAGAAACAAAATAATCATAATAATGCTACGAAACGCAGGGAAAATATTAAATAATAATATATGATTTGATTTTCTATTATTTGTTTCATGCGACAGAATATTGGGATGTATATTTCTCTGCTTATAAATAAGAACAGCCAACAATAGTTGGCTTTTTCATGTCTATTAGCAGAGAAATATTCATGCTCAGCTATGTTTAGCAAGAAAGAATTTGCAATTGTTAGTAACTGAAAATTTATAAGCAGGACAACTTTCTTGCTCAGCTGAGTTAAGCATGAAAAAAATATAACCTCGGGGCCCGGTGACATTGATTCGTATTAGTTATTTGATACATTTTGACATTTATAATGCACGAGAAGGCTAGTCTGTTAAATTGATTTACCACCTTTCTGAAGAGGAAGTCAGGTCTGTCAAATTTATGTTTTTGTTTTTATCTCCCCGTAAAAAATGAAAAGGTCCTACTTCCCTTGGGAGCATTTGTTTTCCTTTTACAGCCGTTTTAGCAGGGACTTGGTGTACAGAACCAAAGAGGATGTCGCAGATATCGCCACTTTAAAACGGGGTGGAAACTATTCTAGGTGTATAAAGTTCTCTTTGAAGTCCATAGTTATCAGGTTTAATACTCGGAGATGTTGATGCCTCTCAGAATAATGACAGTTCAGAATCCTGGAATTTGGATAGATGGTCTAAATATAACTACATGTATTTGATCAAAACCATATTTAAATGTATATGAATTTATACATGAGTTACGCCGTTTAAATACTATAAATGTGTACACGATGTAGATTGTATATCATACCATAAATATTGAAACCGTGTGAGCAAACAGAGTAGATCCCGATCCGAACGATCAGAAAAGCTGTCCTAATCTCAGTTTGCAATCAATGCCTGCAGATAGCGTTTCATATTCGTCACATTGAATATATAACTTCAACTTTAGGATAAATACAGAAGGGCATTGAATTTTCCCTATATGTACGGTCCCTGCTGTTTATACGTTAACACCTTTGCACCTGCGTTAGCATGGGCGACTTATGCATGCTGTACGTTCGTCCGTCCGTTTACTTATGTCTATCCTAGAATCCACCCTAGTGATCTTCCTAAATGAAGTCTACAAAGTGTAAAACTTTATTTACAGTTAATTTCACTTCTCTGATTGTTTTATCTCACTGAGCTAAACAAAAGATAATAACGCTCACTTCTTTATCCGTTTTTCCACAATTTAGTACGCAGGTGCGACATAAACTTCAATAAAATCTTTCTATTTTTTACTAACAGACTTTCCCGACTGTAAATTTGGTGAATATCGCTGCGAAAATGAAGTATGCATAGATGAAAGTAAACGTTGTGACGGAAAGATTGACTGTGTAGATGAAAGTGATGAAGAGGGTTGCGGTAATAGCATTTATGCTTGATTGGATATTGTGATCTTTACATTAATAATTGTAATTCATTATATATATAATAATATATAAGTAGACAAAAACACAACGAATCTTGCGTTAAAGTTTCGTTTTAGTATCAGTTATTACAGATTATGGAGAAATTGTCTCCTACTGATCGCAGTTACTTTCATCAGGGAGACGTTGCTACGAGTATGCAACAAACATTTCTTATGTAACGTTATTAGTATAACGACGTAACGTTACTGTCCGTCCTTAACCTTCTAGTAAATTAAAAAAATATTCTCATTAAGTTCTTCACGATTTGCTTTTTGTGGGGTTAGACAAAATTTAAAACCATGTAATAAAATTTCAACTTCATTTAATATGTGTTTGTCAATGAAATGAATTATTTTTACTTGATTTGGTTTTGTTTTTACTATCTTGCCCTGGTTGCTGGTTGTCGCCGGTCTAAACAATTATCTCCTGTAGCCTCTCTGTCACTTTCTGTAGTCCCTGTATTGCTCATGTATGATTAATGGTTTGGTTAGTCTGATTCTGTTGTATTTAATGTTTCTCGCATTTTCATTCGAGTACATGTATGTACTCAAACAATTATTCAATGAAGAAATTTAACTTCTATACCCCCATGGACCGAATAAATATATGGTTTTTAACAGATTGGAACTGTGGGGTGAGGTTGGGATCCCTTTAAGCTAGCGCAATCCCCTACCTACCCCTCACCCCACTCCCAATAAATTATTAATAATCGTTCCAAGGCGGTACTTTCATTGTTGTACTTTTTGTTAAATGTTCTGTAGCATTTTACTTAGGGGATAACTGCATTCAAATTTGGCATTTGGGGAGGTAAATCGGCGGTTTTACGGTCGGAAATTTCGTTTTACGGCGACGCGTCATTTGGGGAGGTAAATCGGCGGCTTTACGGTCGGAAAGTTTGTTTTACGGCGACGCGTCACTTAAGGAGGTAAATCGGCGGTTTTACGGTCGGAAATTTCGTTTTATGGCGACGCGTCAGCGGAGCCGTAAAACGTAATTTGCGACCGTAAAACCGCCAATTTACCTCCCCAAAGGACAAATTTGATGCAGTTATCCCCATTCTAATGCATTTATTCATTTATTTTCTATTGAAAAAAATGTACTAATTGCACAAAACGACAAGTGCTGTGAGCTGCGTAAAACCAAATGCCAGCCAATGAAAAGCGACGTTACGTGATGACGTCGGATTTGCGACAGTATATTGCAGAATATACCGTCGCAAATTTTTGCCGTTATCCAATCAGACGTCACGTTACATACGCGAGTGCATTAAAATTACAATTTTTTATCTTTAAACAGTTACGGTGAAAGATATATTCAATTAAGTTTGGGTAACAGGGGTGCCACCATTTTGGGAAAAGGCTGCCAACTCTGCATGCCCTCTGTTCTTTTTGTGTTTAGTGTTTGTTTAATGGCATTTGTCTGTCCGTCCCTTTGATTGTATCAGTTATCGAGTTAACTTATTTACTTTACTTACATAAACAATTGCTTTAACAATAACAATCATTTATTTTTAGTTAGAAGAAACTGTGATGATGGGAAATCGTTCCTATGCAACTATATAACTTGTATTCCGTTGGTGTTTAAATGTGATGGTGTAGCAGATTGTGTAGATAGCGGCGACGAGCGGGATTGTCAGTTACCAAACAGTTGTCAAGAATGGTGGAATGCTGGCTACCGGGAAAGTGGTGTCTATAAAATTTGTGAGTCTTTACCTTATTCTTATATCATTCGGCATTCAAACGGCTCCCCGTACTTCACCGCAGAGCAGATTACATTTTTATTTCCTTTGGGATCATAGAGTCCGTTTTACTTTAAAAATTGAATTTCGCAAAAGTCAACGCTAGGGGACGTACACATCTTCTCAAGCTACATAACTGCATATGAAGAGACTTAATTAAACAAAGTCTCCGATTTTTCGTTCTTTTGTGTGTTCTCTGTTCAACCTTTTAAACTTTTATTACAGCTTTCATCCCTGAGTTTTTGAAAGAGACTTTTCCATCCCTAAATGTGGACATGTCCACTGATACAAATAGGGATTTCAAATTAAGATAAAAACTGAATAGAAATCAAACCTTGGTCTACATGGTTTGCACAAGTATCTGTTGTGACTGCAAGGCTTACAAGGGTTAAATCGGATCATTACGAAATAACTTTTTCAGTGTCTTTGTACATGGTCGGATTCAGCGTTTTTTTTGTAATAGTGGTTTCAGACATTTCTTCTTCTTCTTCTCCTCCTTCTTCTTCTTCTTCCAGTGTAAGGGTAAAAATCTTCTTCAGATTGTAGTTTACCCTGTTGAAAAACTGCGATTCCCGATAAAACCGAATAAAACCGCCCATGGTTCCCAGTTAAAACTATGTACAGGCTGTTGTGAATCTAGTAGGCGAGGAGTGAAGTAGGCAGGTTGGCTAGGTCTTCACTGAATCCCTGGAGAGTCTGGTGGTCGGTGACCGATGTTGGCAGCCGATTGCAGTCGCTGATTGTTCGAAGATAGAACAAATACTTGTATACGTCGTTTGTTGCTTGTAGCTGGCGTAGACGCTGTGATCATCATGTGCGTTGATCGTTTGGTAGAACGAAGTCTGGAGTGACGTCAACAATGCCATGCTGGCTCTTGAATTACATAGTGAGTCTGTTGGTATATCGTCTATGTTGGAGAGACTCCCAGCCAAGGCTCTGTACTATGTTAGTCACACATGCTGGTGTACGTTCGGTGTAGTTGCTATGAACAAACCGTGCGGTTCTACATTGTGCTTGTTCTAGGTTGCGGACATCTCTGACCAGATGAGGATCCCATACTGTGGAGGTGTATTCTATCCGTGGTCATACAATTGTAGTGTAGCCGGCAGACTTCACTGTCACTCGGGTAACGCCAAACACAACCAAGTATCTTGTTGGCCTTGTTATCCGAGGTCCTGGCGGATGGTGACTTCCAGGTATTTACTACTGTCGACTACCTCTAGGGTGTGACCATGTATCTGGTAGTTGGTGTGGATTATCTGTCGTTTGTTTAGACTGATCCTGATCACTGTACATTTCTCCGGGTAGAATTTTATCTGCCAGGTTTCTTACCATCTCTCCAGTGCAGATAGATCTTGTTGGAGGAGGACCTAGTCTTGGCTGTTTTTGATGTGTATATACAGAAGAAATCGTCGACGAAGAGTCTGGCATCTGAATGTTTTGTAGATTCCTTTAGGTCATTGATAAAAGCCAAGGAAAGCAGTGACCCAAGGACCGTCCCCTGTGGCACGCTGGGAAGTAGGTCAGCTTCTGAGGATTTTGTCCTTCTAAGAGGACTGTCTGCTTTCTGTGGCTCAGGAAGGATTCAGTCCAGTTTGTGGACACCCTCGCACTGCATCTGGATAGGATCCATGGTCGTTTCACTTTAAATGTGATCTTGGAAGTGTCTTCCTTTTGTGTAGGCTGAGACGAACTGATAATTAAAGATCTTCACCTTGGAACTGCAAGTCAGCAGAGTTCTTGGTGTGCTTTGCGTTTTTGAAAAGCTCTGTTTCTCGCGTTGTAGCCCGTCGAAGTCAAAAGTCCACCCATTGATGTGTTTATCTGGCTAAAGTACGCTTAATAGGCACATTGTTTGCAATTCTTGGTCGATTGCTGCCTTGACGTCTTGCCAATTACTATTAACCGAATTGAAGGTTGTGGAGAAGAAGCTTTCGCTGTATGTACTGAGAGCTTTCTTGATACCTTCTGTGTCAGCTTTCTTCCAGAGTAGATAGTTCTCCGCTTCGGTTTAGCTCTAACTAGTTGGTGGGCAGTATCAGACAGGACTATGTCATGATCACCCTTTGCAGATATGAGAGGAAGAGGCTGACATCTCTTCTGATAACTTGGATGTGAAGTAAAGATGACGTCCAATGTAATGTCACCATGTGTTGGAAAGTGGACCATCTGCTCCAAACCCAGATCTGATGATATGTCCAAGAATGTCTGACTGACTCGACGTGGGTAATGTTTTGAACTAGTGATGGAGTTGTCTTTCCATGAAATGTCGGGAGCATTAAGGTCACCGCCCAAAATGAAGACTGACTTCTTACTCGCTGTACGCAGCTTGGAGATTTCTTCGTATGATGTCTTCAGGTATGCTTCATCAGTTCTAGAAGGGGATCTGTAAAAGGAAGAAATCACCATCTACTTTTGCTTTGCGACTTTAATCGTTCCACTTATTACTTCAGCATCTTTGCTGCACTTAACTTCATGGAGCTGGAGTTCCTTCTTGGCTGCTATAAGCTCCCCACCGTGAGGATTATCTGTTCTGTCATTTCGATGTATACGTCATAGCCAAAGATACTGTCGAAAAATTCGCTGGAGCTGACATCAGAGCTAAGCCATCGCTCTGTCCCAAAAATCACGTCAGGGCATACTGCTCCCACAAATACGTTTAGTTCGCAGTCGAGTCCTCATCATTTAGGGGATTACTCTTTTCCAAAATTGTCATTTTTGGCATCACCAGATGCGATAATTTATAGTTTTGATACACTGGTAAGTTATAAAAAACCTTAATGGAGCAAAAATATATGAAAATATTGGACATGCATCGTGAAAAGATGCCACGAGTTATACTCGGAAAACATGTTAATAAACGTCAAAAAGATTTAATCCTTTCAACCCTGCATACCAAACCAAATACACATGCAAACAATGTAGATCCTATTGAAGCAGCTCACAAGGATATACACCGTTTACCATTTTGTTTTATTGTTTTACTAATATCCCTATTTGCAAAAATGAGCATGTCCAGTCAATGATGGAAACGTCCATTTCATAAACTCGGGGTGGAAAGAATTAAGCTCCTCTTTTCTTGTACAGGTTTGCTATTGATCGTTCCGATTGGATGCTGGTGTTGCGGTTAAGGTATGATATTTTTGGTCCATTTTTCAAGGAAATATGGCTTCCTCTTACAAAATTTCGATCTTTAGTCTTGGATGTATCTGGAGGGCTTGATTCTTATTGTGGCTTTTTTCTGAGTGTATCCATTTTCTTTATCAAAAGCATAGGCTCAGATCAGTCTGTACTTGTGTAGTTCATTGTTTTGGTTTTTGCCGATATAGTCTTCTTTTTAAAACTTCTGGCAAGATAATGACGAATGCCTTGATAGATTTTTAAAATGTAAGGCAGTATTTCGTGCTTTGGGTTTTTTTTTTGTGCCTTTGATCAGCGTTTTGCCAACCACGCATATATTTTTATAGCGTTAGTTACATACATTCTTGACATTATCCATTTAGTGAAGTTGAAAGGCCATGAATTAGAACAACGTTTTTTTTTAACATAGGTGTACTAACGATATGCCTTTCATCTGCCGATTTTATTCACAAATGCAGAGAAAAACAATGTAATTATGTATCTGTTGAATTCATATCCTTTCTGTATTTGTAAACAAAATGCTAAATAGTATTTGCAGTTCGATATAAGTTAAGTGGCATCAGGAGTAAAATTATTTCAAATTTATTTCACTTGCATTAAAATAAAATCTAAACGGTTTTCTTAACAAATAAAGAACACACAAAAGAACAAAAATCGAAGACCATCACGAAAACAAGCCTATTCAGATATATTGAAAATTTTACAACCAAAAAGGAAAATGTTCAGATAAAAAATATTTTTTAATATTTTCCTCAAACGTAGATTGTGGGTATCGTTAGAACCGCCTCTAACGAGAATCCACGATCTATATTTTTTAGCATAGAAAAATAATGTACACCCCTGTTAACCCCAGTTTTACTATATAAAAGTGGGGTTGAAGGGGGTTAAAATTATATAGGCGTGTTTTCGTGATGCTCGATTTTATTATGTATTTTCATATACAGCCCCCGCCCCCCGCCACCCCCACCCCCCCCCATCACCGGTTTAAGCGTTATTAGATTTTTAAGGTAAGCACCCAAAGGAAATTAAAATATAATCTGCACTGTCCTACTTCCGCCACATGGCACATAACACCAGCCTCAGCGAAGTAAAATAAAAACCTAAGCAAAGAACAAAACAAAACAAAAAAAAAAAAAAAAAATACATACATAATATTTACTATCCTCTTAGTTTAAATATCAAGGGTACATATATAAACATTGCTATATTTTTTGTATTCCCGCCCCACTTTAACTAACGTATAAATCAGTTATCTTTTACTTGTAGACGGAAATGATGTTTTGTGTGATTTTTCACGTCAAAATAATCAAAGCATATTCACTAAATTCTACAACATTGATCATGGAAGATCGCTTGCTGGAAACGGAATAATTCCCTTTACCTATTCCCAATATGATAGCCTACACAAGGTGATAAATGACAACCAATGTTATCAAACTGTCGACCAGTTATGTCAGCCATGGGTTCAGCTACTCTATGATATGGACACCAGCATTATAAAAGACACAGATTCACCGGACTGGTCGCCGGATCATATTCATGCTTGCATGTGTCTTCGATATAAAACATTTGTAACACCGAATGAAACGACAGCTACACACAGGTAAGTAATTCATGACATTGACTAGTCCTTGTTATGTAGATGCACTGTTCCCCTTTCAAATATGAACCGAAACGTAAGAAAACGTACCTTTTGACTTGTGCGTCCAACGGAGACTCATATCAACTTTGCATCCACGCAGTCTGATCAGAGTCTTCATTGCCCGTTTGAAGAATAAACGTCAAAAAGATTGCCTTTAGAAACAAAGAACACACTACAGATAAGAACATGGGAGTCTCGGTTTTATTGAGACTCTTCATAAGCAGTAATAATGTTTGCAACACTGCTTACGCCCTCTAGCGTATACATGAGCAGAACTCCATTTTCAAAGATTCCACAATGGGCCCAATGATCCTAAAGGAAATGAAATATAATCTGCACTATGGTAAAGTACGGGGAGACGCTCTACCGCCTCCACACGGCACTAATACCTTGCAGCTTTGGCTCTAAAAACTGCGCCCAGTAAATATTATGATCTGGCTGCGCGAATGCACAGGCTGATCTGAATTTTCGCTGGGCGTACATTTCTGACGGTGCGTGTTTTGACGATGCGGATTATACATGTATACTGACAAAAAGCTTACACAGGGTATAATTTGGCAGTCTTTTAGAATTGTCCTATCTTTTCAGTCACAATAAATCAATCTGTCTTCTAATCCCTAAGAATCTTTTATATTACATAAATTTGTCTTCAGTATTGTTTGGGTAACAGAAAATGCCACTTTTCATTATGGAAACACGCCTACTCAAATTCATAGAAAATTTCACCTCCAAAAACTGAGGATTTTCAGATAAAGATTCTGCTGTCTTTTTTCATATTTCTGCTTAAAACAAAGATTGTGGGTGTTCGTTAGAACCGACTCTATGTGTTTGAGCAGAAATAAGAAAAAATAATGTTTACCCTTGTAAACCCTAGTTTACCATATGAACGTGGAGTTAAAGGAGGGGGGGCGGGGGTGGGGTGGGGGGGTTGGGGGCGGGATTGGGGGGGGGGGGCAAAATTATTTAGGCATATTTTGACATGTGTGCCCAATGGAAACTCACATCAGTCGTGTATCCACGCAGTCTGATTAGACTTCATTGTCCGCTTGATGAAACCTTGCAGCTTTGGCTCTCAAATTTGCGCCCAGTAAATATTATGATCTGATTGCGCAAATGCAGAAACAAGAAAAATAATGTATATTCCTGTTAACCCCAGTTTTACTATATAAAAGTGGGATTTATGGGGGTCAAAATTATATAGGCATGTTTTCGTGATGTGTTTGGAAGGGACTGCTAACTCTGCTTGCCATCTGTTCGTTTTGCTCTGTTATTTTTGTAAAAGTATCATGTGCCGGTGTTTCCGCTGTTCAGGTAAAACTTCTATCGGTCTTTTAATATTAGGTACCTGTCTAATGGCTGACACGAACGCGCAGTAAACGTCCTACATAGCTCTAGATAAGATGGATATTCCGTGTTTATATATATTGTGGGTACTAACTAGAAGCATCACCGCGCTTTTATGTTGGTACGTTAACGTAATATGTGTTTGGTTTCCTTATGCAAATGATGCGAATTCGTGTTGAAAAATATTTCATTGCGATTGGCGACATTCATGAATTGTTATAAAAACAAAGTTACAAACATCCTTTCTGAATATTTTACAGTTTGACTTTGATATGTTCTGTTCCAGAAGTTGTCTAATGCTTCACACGCTAGATAAAAATTTCAGCGGATGATATATATTGAAATATTTTTTTTCTTATTTTGCCCAGAAAATAGCCTTTGGCATTTCTTACAAATTGTCCCTTAGCCCTTTCAGCCCAAAGTTTCCGAAGTTGGCTTCTTCGTCCTTGGACTCAGACATGTCCATTGATGCAAATAGAAGTCTCAGTCTAAAATCAGAAAACAATTTTGAATGGCAAACAGTTTAGATCCTGATGAGAGGGCTCATTACAATCGATCTCACCTGGATCTACACTGTTTGCATAGGTGTCTGTGATGGCTTACATTGCTGAAAGGGTTAATGAGACAATTTGCTTGAAATGTCAAATCCCTGTTTTCAGGGAAAATAATAATAAAAAAAAGAACATCATTTTGTCGTATGATGATTCTGTTGAAAACGTGAAGGTTTATTTAATATTTCATTATAAAAATCTGTGTAGAATGCCTGAAAAACATTTTATAACCAATGCTTGTTCTGGCTATAGAGCGCAACTGAGCACAGCGTTTCACTGTGATGTTTCACAGATGAATTAGAGGACTTCAATGGGGACCGACCACATACGTATTTGTAATTTGAAGCTGCATCACAATTAAGGGTAAGGTTTCGCGCGAGTTAAACTAGTTTAAGTTCCCCAGTAGTTTTCCAACTGACAGTTCCAAGCGGTTCCTTTGTGGCGTTCGTGATGTCCTTATCTGTTCCCCATCTCTTCCTTCTTTAGTGCCTAGGGAGGGCTGTACTTTCTGATTGTGGCATCCCAGGACAACTTCAAATAAATGTGTCATTAGGCTGTATGAGGTTTGTTTTCTGTTACATGTAGTTTAAGAAATCCACTGTTTCTCTATGTGATTGATACTTATCACATAGGCGAGCCTTTGCTGTTCGCAGACTATAGTAGAGATATTGAGGAAGCAAAAACGCACGTCTTTAGCCAAAATATAAAGCTGCGCATGCGCATTTGAAGAATCAAAAACTGAAAAATAATAAGGTCTCTTTTTGCGTGTGCCGGCTAAAGTTTAGTTCTCACATTGCACACGAAATCATTACCCAGCTAGCATTTTGCTTTAATCTATATCGGACCGTTATCGGCCCGACAGCATTGCTGTCGGGCCGATAACGGTCGGATATAGATTTGTGCAGAATGCTAGCTGGGTATTTACCATAAATATTAAGACACTTTATCGTCTTACCACACTTGCCCTAAAGTTTGAACGTCCAATTAATTACCAATTAATGTCTCTAAAGTAACTTGGTTAGAAGCAAATAATGTAGATCCTGATTAGGCGCCGTGGTCTGCGACGTCCGATCTGGGTCTACACTGTTTGCCTAGGCATTTCCGTCCTAATGTTTAGGTCTATTACGGTAGATAATTGACGCTGACTGTATTTGAAAGTTTTAATACTGTAATACTGATAGAATTACAGTAGCAAATACAGTCAACTCCCATTATATCAGTCTGAGGTATCAGAATTTATATTTTAAAGATGACAGTAGTTTTAGGAAGGAGGAGCTGAATGTAATATTGCTCTTTATTTAGTTTAACATAAGCACTAGTTTGCAAAATCAGTGTGTGAGATAGCGACAGTAAATTGTATTTATCTTGTAGTGTTATTCAAGACTGCGACGGAAAGGACATTCAAGCACACATGGATGATGCCTTTCATTTCGATGTGCATAAGAGCAGTTCGCATGGATATATTGAAGCAATGCAAGTAAAAGGGGGTCATACTTTCGATGTCGGCCAGTTGACTCTATCTGTCAATCCGATAGTATGCCAAACAGGTAGACGAAATTATTTGACACAAATAGGACAAAAAAGTCTAATGGAATAAAATAAAATACAGACAAACCCCTTTATTTATACCGACACTCGATACAATGACGAAATTCGTTATAATAGCACTTTGACTGTCAAAAAACTTTCGCTTTAGAGGTAACATTTAGTCACAAATTATGCAAGAATACTTATCTAAAGAGATATATGTTTTTGATATTTGTTAGACTCGCCTCAGTGATGCGATTCTAACAAGTTTCCAAAACATATATTTTATGAGGAAATAAAAACAAAATAAGACATTTCTTACATATCAATCTGCTCATTAAGTATTCTGTACAACAGCAAATTCATTATAATGGCAACGTCTTTTGGAAGAAATGCTGCCGTAGTAACGAGGGTTCATTGTAGCAGGAAAGATGTCAAGGAAGAACCACAATCGCAGAATATAGTCTACCAACGACAGAATCAGGAGATGATTTATATAAGTTTTTTTTAGCTTTTTATCATATTCTGTATTATATAACATTATGCGATGTATATATGTGAACTTAAATGAATACAATATTGTTTAAACCAACCAACGACAGAATAACCAAACTATGACATACAGAACACCTGTTTCAAACCAAAGAAACACAAAGCAAACAGTCCTGTCTTCCCGAGTGAGTTGATTACAGTGCCAGACAGAACCTACCGAACACAACAACAAGATAACAAACATAATTAAAAATTAAAACGCCCGCAGCGAGCAGTCACAAGGCCCCACAAAAAAAAAAAAAAAAAAAAAAAACAAAAAAAAACAAAAAAAAAAAAACGAACCGCACTAGAACCGCCACCTTAGAATGACCAGTAGAAAAATACTTGGGGCTTTCGTCAATCGCATACTTTACCTTGGGTTCAAATATTGTAAACAAATAGAAATTAATACCGCAAAATAATACACCTGATTTCTGGCATTTACGAACCGCACATTCACTGAATCGATTCCGCACATGCCAGTATGTTTTGTACATGCGCAGATCACAGTTGAGTATCTACAATGAGAACATATGTTCTTGGCAAACTGTACGTGCCAATACAAAACTGAACATTTCTGCCTGAAGAAAGGTTTTGTCACCACGCGAAGTTTTACCTTAAATTATAATACTCTAGCACGTTTAATGTAGTTTGTTTATTAAAAAGTTTAATCAGAAACAAATTTATGTTAATCAACCAGTCTTATATTGATAATTTCAATATAACTATTTTACAGACAGTCTGATATGTACAAGCCTATTATTTAAGACGGCTTTAAGCACTTGATATATTTTCCACCATTTTTCACAAGGTATGCATGTTTTGTGACTTCCTATTTGCTTTTCTAGAGACCAGTACTGTTTTATTCTGGAAAGAGTCAAAGAGGAGCAAATTCTTTCCGCTTGAAATGGAGCTCTTCTTAGAAGGGTAGCAGAAATAGTTAAACAAACTTTTCCGTCCGACTGGAGACCAGGAGGTCGCGGGTTCAACACCCGCCGAGGTCGGCAACATTCTTTCGTGGAGATTGATCATGAAATATTTTCTACGGTCATTCTCTCCCTTCCGCTGATTCAAGAAGGTCAGTTGTCAGTTTCTGACGAAAGAATGTGCACAATACTGGTTAACCACTTAGAGGACTAAGCCTGCCCAGTAAACGTGTGGCTAGGTAAACTGACCGCGCTCAACATGACCCCATTGGGTTGACTGGGCCGTAAAACCTCAACACAAACAAACAAACAAACTTTTCTCCCTTGAAACTGTATCACTTCTCCTTAAAAGGGCTCATTTTACAAACCATTTTGCAGAGTTCAGTTATGATAGATACGGTATCACTTGTGGTGATGGTTTCACAACGTCTCGAGATACAGAATGCCTATATAAACTTGATGAGTTTGGTCATATAGTAGGCTGTCGATCTCTGGAGCACCTTCAAAACTGTAGTAAGTTGAAGTAAACTCCATATTGCAAAAATGAGTAAAATTGTAGACCGGGAGACAGTTAGCATCCGTGTGGTTACATTTGAAGTATTATTCTTCTGTATGTTCGTTCGGATACAAACATATAAATGAAGAACCTAGGTAATGCCACAAAGACGAAGAAGCCTTCCTGAAGCACCAAAAAATGAGAGATCGGGAACAAACAATGACAAAACAAACATGCAAAACAAACGTCACATATGAAACCACCGTCGTTATATTAATTTACTTAAAGCACTATGTATTTTATCAAAATTATCTGATATCAGCGAAACCGAAATTCAATCAACGTTTGTTTTTTATAATGTAAATGTTGAAAAATAGTAGTGAAAACGTCTATATGTATGCTAGTGTTACACAGGTCGTCAGCTTTTGTTTAGAACAAGAGACCACAAAGTCAATAATTTTTATAATGTTGTTGTAACATTAGTTTGGAATTTTTTTTTATGTAAGGAGTTAATCGTAACAACAGTTTGATTCATTTCCGCTAAGGCAATAATTTTGGCGTCAAGAGCACAGGACTGTTGTCCAATGAATAAGGAGTATGATAAATAATGCGATTTTTAACAGAAACGAGCTCGTTTCTGTTAAAAATCGCATTATTTATCATACACAGTAAAAAAAATCCACATATGTACTATGACTCGTAATATTATTTCACGCACACGACTCAAGGATTATAAAGACATATATGACTGGGATAGGTTGTTCCATCACGGTCGATCAACCATGAGGTATTTTATACGTTTTTGGTATTCAAATTCCCGGTACAAATCTACATCGTTGATTATAAGACAACATACCAAATTACAGAAGTATGTCTTTCAGCGGCATTCAAGTGTCCAGTAGACTATTTCAAATGCCCAGGAAGTTTCTGCATAGAAAAGCAATATGTTTGTGATGGTACGGCTCAGTGTCAACACGGAGAAGATGAAGATAAATGTGGTAAGGTACACATTAAGCGTACCTGACTTATAGTATACATTATTAATGTGTATTTTAAATCATGCAAAGTTAACAACTCCTATAAATGGTGTTCTGTCTGTAAAACACGCGTATTGAAAAAATTTAAATGCAGGTATTTATAAAATATAATTGCACTTTTTTTCATTATTAATTGAATGTTTTAGTTCGTATATACATAAATGTTTTGATTATGATGATCATTAAGGAAAAATGCTAAAAGCACTTGTCTGCCCATAGTGAGATGTTATTAACCTTATTCTAGAAACTCCAGTTACTGTAGTGTCAAACAGCGAAACAGTTATATTTCTGAACCTTTATGTTCTCAATGCAAATCTATATTTGCTAATGACTATAAAGTCGACTACCGTTATCTCAAACTCCAAGGGACCAGAATGTCTGGTTTGGGGTAACAGTAAATTGAGATAAAAGGAGGAGAAAATTAAGGAATATATAAACTACACCCATAATGCTTTTTACTAAGTTTGACTTAAGTAGTAGTTTGAGCTATCAGTGTTTGAGATCACGAGCGTCAACTATAATTATAATCGTACAAATAATTAGAATTCACACCATTGTATTCATCATAACAGGTATAGTAAAGAAGTAATACATTAGAGTAGTAGTTGTATATAAATCGGGAAGGCTGTTTTTTGTGTAACTACATTTATAATTTGCGTAATTAATAGTTTCGCTGTCGTCTTATTGTTTTCATGGTGAAACCCAGGGGGTTCGTTAGGGAGGAGTATTTGGTGACAATTCTGGGCTATGTTTTTATTTCTTCATAAACATAGCATTACGCGTTTCTAATATGTTCCCACAACATATGTTGTATAGATCATTAGAGACAACTATCCGGAAATTATCATCAAATACTCCGTCTTTATCTCGAGTCCTTTTCTATAATCTCACTCAGATTACCGTTCATGTGTAAGACAGTACCGATGCTTAGAGTCCAGTATTTGTCTGCCTCAGCATTACATCTGTGATGGTATTCCCCACTGTCCAAAAGGAGACGACGAACGACTGTGTCACTTCAGGTAATATAAATAGACTTCTATTCTTCGACCGAGTAAAACTACTTAAACCTCCCTCCCCTTTGTAGTTTCTCACGACGGCTCCAGGGCGGTTTCTCTGTTGCAGTTCTTCTTTATTTGTATGTTATTGCAACTGTATTGTTGCGATTTGTAATTGTTAATCATCTCTTCTCTTGGTGACTAGGGAAGGCTCTGCTTCGTGAATATTTTTTCTCGAATAACTGTTTATATTTTTGTCCTGGTTTTAAGAATATTTATGTTTTGTTTCCATTATAACTAGAATGGGTCAGTAATTCAAATATCTGTTGAAATTTACGTATTCTATTTAACGATCAAACATAAACGTGTAATTTCATTGTATAAATTGAAACTATCTGAAGTTAGCGACTGAAATTTGAAAACCATATTAAATTACGTTAAACTTTATAATTTCCGGAGATATAAAAATAGATAAATTTTGAAATGTAGACGACTTTTATGACCATGTAAACAGCTTTACTAATTTTCGGAAGTATTTCCAGTTGTACAATACAACAATTAAGTTTTTAAATTGACAAATGCTTTTAATTTGGTACTTCAGTGTGATTGATATTTGTATTATCATAATGAGTAAAAGTAACTATAACTTATCAAATGCATATTTTTATTCATATTAGACTGAAGTCATAATTTTTTAAATTAGATATTTTATGTAACTTTGAATTTAAGAACAAACTGAATAAAACGTCATGAGTATTTTGTTCTGTTTCCAACGAATTTTAATTCGGTACAAGCTCATACATTTTAATGGTCTAAACGTGAGTTGTCTAATAAAACCTTCAGGAAATGTTTTTAATCTTATTACAATTACAGTTGTCCTGAGGGTTGCACGTGTCTTGGTTTAACAGTCGACTGCACCAGCACAGTCTTCAGCAACAAGACATCTACTTTTTCTATTTCTACTCCCACTAGGCTGCTTGATGTCAGCATGAATCCGAGAGTCTTTCAACATTTCTCACTGAATGAGACACATGTTCAGTATTTAATCCATTTAAACCTCTCTGCCTGCGAAGTTCGCAACCTTTCTAGTTTTGCATTGGATACAATGAGAAACTTGGTTGTGCTGGATTTGAGCTTTAATCATTTGGAAACAATAGAGCCTCAGACGTTTGTTGCACAAACTCGATTACTAACGCTTAGGTTGAATGGTAACGTGATGATTATGACCATTGAATCAAAAGCTTTTTTCGGCTTGGCGTCAATGAAAATCTTTGAACTGGATCATATCGAAATAGAAAAACTGTCCCAATCATCATTTGCTTCCCTAAGGTTAGAAACCTTGAGCATATCCAAGGCTACAATCAATCGAATTGAAGGTAATGCATTTCAACTTTTAAGTGTGTATAATCTTTATATCACAGAAACCGACATAAAGTCATTTTCTGATGACATGTTCAAAGGTGTAGAAGAAGTTGATCTGCTGGTTATGGATGAGTTTAAATTCTGTTGTATCCGACCATATTATCTACATGAGGACAACTGTTTGCCTCAGAAGGATGAATTCTCATCATGTTCTGATCTGATGAGGAATGATGTGCTGAGATCATTGATTTGGATCATTGGTGTATTTGCTATTGTAGGTAATGGAGCTTCAGTGTTCTACCGCTTGATGTTCGACAGAGACAGACTTAAGCTTGGGTATGGTATGTTTGTGACAAACCTAGCGGTCTCCGATTTTCTTATGGGGACATATCTCATTATAATTGCTAGTGCAGATATGCATTACCGCGGCGAGTATAGTAGTAATGATGAAACTTGGAGAAATAGTGTGCTTTGCCAGATAGCAGGTCTTCTCGCCTCACTTTCAAGTGAGGCGTCTGTTATTTTCATAGGCTTGATAACTGTTGACAGAATCCTGGTAATTAAATTTCCCTTTGGTGACATTCGTATAACTGAGACTCCAGCAATCGTCTTAACGATGATATCTTGGATATTTAGTATAATAATTTCTATCATTCCGCTTCTGTTTACATCCTATTTTAAAGGTCAATTTTATACTAAATCAGGTGTTTGTTTGGCACTACCTTTAACTAGAGACAGGCCACCTGGTTGGATGTACTCTGTGTCTTTATTTATAGGGTTTAACTTCATTGCTATAGTTTTGGTTATATTCGGCCAGTGGTTAATCTATCATGAGATCGTTGCTTCAAAGAAATCCCTTGGAAAAAGTGTCAGCAACCGAACCAAGGACCTGAAAGTTGCCCGAAATCTACTTTTGGTCGCATCAACGGACTTTCTCTGCTGGTTTCCCATAGGACTATTAGGTAAGGCACTAACGGCACTTGATATATTTAGTGCATCTCCTGCCATTTTAGCAAGGTAGACACTTTTTTACTTTCTGTTTGTTTTCCTATTTGCTGTTTCCCAAGAAAATAAGTGTATATTTTTTTTCAGAAAGAAGGTAAAGAAATTTTGACAGTGTTCCCTGTCCTGGAAAAGTATCAGTTCCCCTTAACAATTCTGATTGGCCATGCTTCTATGAATCTGTTAATCTCTTTGATAGATGCGATGACCAGTTTCAATGCTGTGCTTCAAATGCATACCAGCAAGCATAATTCGATTTTCTCAGCATAGTTTTATATTGATGTTTTATAGCAAATGTAATCAAAGGAACATGCCGATCTCATGTAACTATTATATCGAGGACTCATGTAATATTTTATGACTCCTTGCAATCACAGAAATGAGTCTGAGATCAATATACCGAAATCATATTTCGGAAAATCATAAAGCCGATATATACAAAGAAAGAATTAGGAATGTTCAGACAGACAGACATGGGCCCAAAATAGATATAACCAGGCGTCCACGGAATTACTTGGTGAGCATGCCTCGCCCACCGTGCCTATCAGCCTGGACAGAGATTTAGCAAATACGGGAATAGTAATAGCTGGGGTTTAGAAAGTGACTAAGTGACTAAGGCAAAAACATCAGATATATAAGTATGAAACTATCCACATTTAGTTTTTTATATCCCTGAGTCAGCAGATTTGTTTTACGTTAATGCTATTTAGAAATACACACGGCTTACATTATTGCTATAGACGTCGTATGTTCAGCCGGCCTAACATTTATAAACAGCTGTGCAAAGCATCGCGGAAAAAATAATCTAAACATATTCTACACATCTTATATTATTTCAATATACAGAAGAATTTCAAATGCTCGAAAATCTTTGGGACGATAGAAATTGGGAGGTTTAATCGTAGCTCCTTGTCAGAAGACAAAGGGGGAATGTAGGGATTTCACGAGCTTCTATGATCTAATAGTATGTTGAGTGTACTCGATGATGCGATTTTAATGACTACACATAACGTATACTTTCATAAAATATGAAAGCAAGACACATCATAAAAGAAACGAACTTTATTAAAAAGGATATGAGATAGAGATAGAGAGGGGGACAGACGGAGGAGAGCTGTTGACTGGGTGCTGAACTGCTGCTCAGTTTTCCGTCGGTAATAATTTTAACACAAACGTCAACCGACTCGAATAAGCTGGAACCAAACTAAGTATTGGAGTAAGAATTTCTTGGATTTCTTCGCTTTTTCATTAATTAATTCTTGTAGAAGATCAGGCTGTCAGATGGCGAGTTTACAATACCCGTTTAATGGTTCTCACTTATGCATTTATTTTAGAATGAAAAGATAAAATGATTGTCTTTTCTCTACTCTGCTGTAGTACCCTCTGTTTGTAACTTAAAAAATTAGACACAATATATTTGATTCATATTACCTGGCGAGCTAGACATGTGTCAAAAGTACACAAATGCGCCCCCGCCCTTTAATCTTTGCCCATATGGCATCTGGATGGCTAAAGTTTAACAACTATTTTCCTTATATTCCATCTGGTCTATTACGTATTTTGACCCCTATCTCGAACCCCAGGACATGACCTCAAAGAGAAACCTGGACGTAAACGGAAATGTAAATTTGAATGTAAACATTTGTTAGACTGGTTACGAACGAGACATACGCGCGTTCGGCGAAACGCTCTATAACCTACTACTGCCTTCAGCGGGCGGGGAATAAAAAGGACAAGAGAAAATATCCAGGAAACGCCACAAAGACTTCTCGAATCACCACAAAGGGAGATTAGGTACAAACAATGACGAATGAAACGTCGCATATGAAACCACCGCCGCACGAACTAAGAAGAATCGCAAAAGAGGAAACGCCTGGGTATGTCTGCAGAAGAAATACTGACGCGCGCGCGTGTGTGCCTAAATATGTGAGGGGAGGGATGGGGTGCATGGGCTGAAACAAAATCTCATACTTAATTCTGATGCTGTTTTGATTACAAACAAATGTTCGGTCCATATAGGTGCCCTATATATGTGCCGTACCAGTGAGATACCATTTTAGTGAATAACGATCACAGAAACTGTGATGAAGCGAAGCACAGGGCTCAATGGCGAGCTGAAGCCAGAACTCTAAGAAAACCACATATGAGTCCATGATGGTCTCGACCACAAAAATGGATAGTTAGGTGACAAACTTACTAAAACAGATTATGGAAAGAGCCGTCGCAAAGTCTGAGGACCGACTCACCATCGTGCAATTAAAGAAAGAAGCAAAGTTATCAACCATATTAGGGGTCCAAATGCGCGCTTAGTGGAAATATTCTTGTTGATATAACTTTTACTAGCTGTGATTCCACATTTCTTCCAATTATCTTTGCGTTTCCAGCCAATTTGAATAATGTAGCATTCATTACACCATGAAAACTTTACTGCATATATTACATAAATCACATCACATGCCGTTGACAATTAGCATATAATACATTCGCAATAAAAATAAATATGTATGTATTGAAGGACTAGCATTAGTTCGAGTACAAATAATCAACGCGTATATTTGTCCTTATATCACAAATAGTTATTACTAATAAGGGCCATAAATGTGTCTCTTGCGAGTCAAAAAGAAAATATAAAGATATTAGGAAGAAGCCACAGTCACGGAACACAGCTCTCCCAAGCTGCCGAATATTCAAAACAATACAATTAATTACAATACAATACAAATATGTTACAGACAACTAAACATTCTAACACACTTATGGTTACACAATTAAGCGGTTAGAAAATGTAAAAAAATAAACAAGAGGGCCATGATGGCCCTGTAACGCTCACCTGAGCAACATAGCGCTTTGAGAGCCTGATCTAGAACTGATCAAGGCAAACATTCTGATCAAAGTTCAAAATGATTATATTAACAAGTAAGACAATGTAGCATGTGTAATGGACTCTGAAATTAAGGTCAAGGTCAAATATGGATGACTGCACTCAAGAGGCCATGCTAAGATGTATGCATGTACTAAGTATCACTGGCTGTAGGAGCAATAGTTACTGAGAAACTGACCTAAACGCAAACACTTCACAAGTACCAAATATCACTCTGTAGTACTTAAATGGAAAAACGTAAGAGAGTCACTGGACAGAAAACTATACATCACCTTGAAATCATCAAGACAATCATTTTGAGCAAGATTCATGATCATCACTTCAAAAATGTGACCTCTAGAGCATCAACAAGTTTTCCTTTGATTTGGCCAGGTGAACTAGTTTTTGATATCAAGTGACCCAGTTTTAAACTAGACCTAGATATCGTCAAGACAAACATTTTGAGCAATATTTATGATGATTATTTAAAAAATGTGACCTCTGGAGTGTTAACAGTTTTCTGCTGATTTGGCCAGGTCACCTAGTTTTTTGACCCCATGTGACCCAGTTTCAAACTTGACCTAGATATCATCAAGACAAATATTTTGAGCAAGATTCATGATGATTGCTTAAAAAATGTGACCGCTGGAGTGTTAACAAGGTTTTCTGCTGATTTGGCCAGGTGACCTAGTTTTTGACTCCAAGTGACCCAGTTTCAAACTTGACCTAGAAATCATCAAGACAAACATGTTGAGCAAGATTCATGATGATTGCTTGAAAAGTGTGAACACTAGAGTGTTAACAAGGTTTTCTGCTGATCTGGCCAGGTGACCTAGTTTTTGACCTCAGGTGACCCAGTTAAGAACCTGACCTAAAAATCATCAAGACAAACATTTTGAGCAAGATTCATGATGATTGCTTAAACAATGTGACCGCTAGAGTGTTAACAAAGTTTTCAGCTGATTTGGCCCGGTGACCATGTTTTTTACTCCAAGTGACCCAGTTTCAAACTTGACCTATCAAGACAAACATTTTGAGCAAGATCCATGATGATTGCTTGAAAAATGTGACCGCTAGAGTGATAACAAGATTTTACGCTGATTTGGCCCGGTGACCTAGTTTTTGACCCCAGGTGTTCCAGTTTCGAACTTGACCTAGAAGTCATTAAGGCAAACATTTTATGCTAGATTCATGATGATTGCTTCAAAAGTGTGACCGCTAGAGTGTTAACAAGGTTTTCTGCTGACCTCGCCCGGTGACCTAGTTTTTGACCCCACCTGACCCAGTTTCAAACATATACTAGAACTCATCAAGACAAACATTTTGAGCAAGATTCATGATTATTGCTTCAAAAATGTTTTTAACATCACATGACCCAGTTTCAAACTTGACCTAGAAATCATCAAGACAAACATTTTGAGCAAGATTCATCATGATGATTGCTTGAAAAATGTGACCGCTAGAGTGTTAACAAGGTTTTCTGCTGATTTGGCCCGGTGACCTAGTTTTTGACCCCAGGTGACCCAGTTTCGAACTTGACCTAGAAATCATCAAGACAAACATATTGAAACAAGGTTTTCTGCTGATTTGGCCCGGTGACCTAGTTTTTGACTCTTAGTGACCCACTTTCGAACTTGACCTAGAAATCATCAAGACAAACATTTTGAGCAAGATTCATGAGGATTGCTTTAAAAATGTGACCGCTAGAGTGTTAACAAGGTTTTCTGCTGATTTGGCCCGGTGACCTAGTTTTTGACCCCAAGTGACCCAGTTTCGAACTTGACCTAGAAATCATCAAGACAAACATATTGAGCAAGATTCATGATGATTGCTTCAAAAATGTGACCACTAGAGTGTTAACAAGGTTTTCTGCTGACCTGGCCCGGTGACCTAGTTTTTGACCCAAGTGACCCAGTTTCGAACTTGACCTAGATTTAATAGAGGCAAACATTTTGAGCAAGTTTCATCAAGATTGGGTCAAAACTATGACCTCTAGCGGGTTAACAAGTTTTTCCTTTGATTTGACCTGGTGACCTAGTTTTTAACCCCAAGTAACCCAGTATCGAAACTAAGTCAAAACATTTCACAATACATTATAGAAATTTTAAAAACTTTGTTGAAGGTAAATTCAATGAGGATCTGCAGGCTGTTCCCTGGGACACCATAAAACTCTTTGATGATACAGATGATATAACTGAAGCATGGATAGATCTTTTTTGCAAGTAGTTGACAAACATATACCAATAAAACAACATAGAGTTAAACACAAAACTCAACCTCAATGGATATCACCAGAAATTCTCAATGAAATGCAGAGATAGACATAAATCTATTGGAAATGATGATGAATGCAAGTTTTGGAGAAACAAAGGCACACAGAGACAGTATACCACAAGCTCAGTAAAAGTTGGAAACACTCTTATTGAAGATTAAACAGATGTCGCAAATGAATTTAACAACTTTTTTTGTAAACATTGCATCAAAATTAAAAGAACCTGTCTCAAATACAAACCATGATAAATTAAAGGAGTTTTGTCAGGCAAAGCTACATGCAGATGCAAAATTTGTAATTCCTGTAATTCAAAATTCAAAAAGAAAAGGTTTTGAAATTCCTCTCCAACATTGATATCAGTAAAGCTACAGGTACAGACATGATTGGGCCCCGTCTCCAGAAAGTTTCTGCCCCTTACATAGCAGATTAAGTAACTTTTATTTTTAATCATAGTATTACCAATTTTGTTTTTCCAAGCAAATGGAAAGAAGCCAAAGTAACTCCCCTTCATAAGAATAGTCCCCATGAAGAAGTTAATAATTATCGTCCCGTATCAATTTTACCTGTTTCGTCTAAAGTCCTTGAAAAGCATGTGCACGAGAGTCTATCTGATTTCTTACATGATTATAATTTATTACATAAAACACAGTCTGGTTTCAGAACCAACATTCTTGTGAAACTGCTTTTGTTAATATGATAGATTCATGGCTGAATGCTTTAGACAATGGCAAAATGGTTGGTGTCGTGATAGTTGACTTCAAGAAAGCTTTCGATCTTGTAGGTCACCAAATGTTAATTGACAAGTTAAAAGTATATGGCATAAAAGATGATGCCTTATCTTGGTCTGATACCTACCTAGTGAACAGAAAGCAACAGGTGGCAATTAATGACTGTAAATCAGACTTTAAGAAAATCATGTATGGTGTCCCCCAAGGGTCTATTTTAGGGCCACTTTTATTCTTGCTATTTATAAATAATTTGCCTTTATATACAAGCAATGTTTTTACTGACCGTTATGCCGATGACACAACTTTGTATGATGTACAGAATTCCATGGAGCAGATTAAGACCAACCTCCAAACTGCTTTAAACAATCTATACATCTGGTGTAGAAGCAATGGTATCATTCTAAATTCCTCCAAAACTAAAGTTATGCTAGTAACAACAAATCAGAAAAGATAAAGACTCAATACTGACAATTTTGTTCTCAACTTCAACAACGGATCTCTAAATATTATTTCAATGACAAAATTTTGTGAGTTTTTGTCGACAATAATTTGACCTGGTCTGATCACATCAAGCACCTAAAGAAAAAAGATTTCTTCAGGCATTTGGCTTCTTAAAAAAAAATAAAAAAATCTTGTCCCAGGCTCATAGAGTTCAGTTTTACAAGTCGAATATTCAACCTCATATCGATTTTTGCTGTTTTTAAATTAAAAAAGCGTGCATGCAAGGTTATCATTGACTACAATGTTGATGACTCTGTTGAAGCCATGAAATATTTGAAGATTATGTCCATTTATGATCAGCTTCACCTACGGAAGGCTAAATTTATGTTTAAAGTTTATAACTATATAGCCCCTTCAAACATTTCTGAAAATTTCACACTAAGAACAAATGAAAAATAAAACAATATGCAGCTTAGATCATCTTCTGCTGGATGTTTTACCCCACCTAAGCCAAGGACAGAATGCTTCAAACATAGTATGAGATACTCTGGATGTCAGATATGGAACAATTTGCCAGAGGAAGTTAAAATGGCCAGACTATTGACACATTTCACAACAGATGCTTAAGATGGCTAGAGAATTAAAGCAAGAGTTTGTAAATTTATAAATTTAACTTTCTAAATGTATAAATTTAACTTTGTAAATTTTTCTGAATTTCACTTTCATATTATTTGTTTTAATGTCAATGTCTTGCTTTTCCCATTTACATAGTGCATACAATCGTATATAAAATGGGTGTTACTATATATTTCAGATGAGATATGCAAATTCCCCACTTTAGTGTATAATATAATGCGGTATTGTTTATAGCTCATCTCATATGCAAAGAACTGCCGTTATGTTCCCAAGTTTTCAGACAGAGAGGCATATGCAAACAGTGCAGACCCAGATCAGACTGTCCCTAAGAGGAGCAGGCTGAACAGTTCATAAGAGGAGCAGTCTGATCACGGTCTTCACAGTTTGCCAGTCCATCCATATTGATCTATGGTAAAAAAACTATTTCAATTTTAGGATGAGTACAGCAATATTTATGGGTGTCCCTAATTAGCATCAACACGATTCAGTTTCATTTTCAGCTGCAAAACATAATGAATTTTCAGAATTTTTTGTATAGTTAATATTCAAACTATCTGATATATTGATATATATGTTTTTAAACTAGTCTGGTAGAATGTTATCAGTGTTTGTTTGGGGTCAGGCAAATCTATGCTATTTTCATAAGGCTTATTCCGGTAGCCTTGTATTATATTTCATCAGGTCTCTTGCTTTTCGTTTCGGTAAGATATCCAAAAGATGAAACTGTAAAGGAAGGAAATAAAGAGGTCCATTTCTTGATTTACTTCCCCCAGGCTGCACTTGGTCATAGTATTAGAAAACTGTCACTTTATAATATCATTGTTTATTTGAATAAATGTACTTGTGTGTATATTTGTAAATAGTGAGGGCTCATGGAAGATTAGCTATTACATGTATAGGTGAATGTGCTAAATGTTGTAACCCTCGATAAATAAAGTCGTTACTTACTTACTTACACTATATCAACATCGAATTTTGCTCGAGTGTATATTGCTCTTTCAATTTTGCTTAATTCTGAAAACAAAGATCACGTGTATCAAATCAAGCATCAGTTAAATTGACTATATAGCGTGGTAAATGTAAAGGGAAGAGGTAAACACTCACCGCGTGGTAAAGTGTTTATATTTCAGTCAAGAAAATCTCTGTGTTGCTGTTTGAATGGCGCAAAACTATTTTGGCTTTAATGGAAAGATTTTCTCACCTTGAAATGACCCATTGTACTTCAGGATATGTTGGCTATTGTGCCTGTCTTGAATATCAGACATTGTAAAAGCACCTTACCCTTATCATTTGAACACGTTCTTGAACACCTTGTGATGTGTCTTAGGATGGTCAGGTGAATGGTAAAGCGTGCAGAAATTGGTTAAGAATTTTCTTCGAGTCTGTATTGTTTATACTGGCATTTTTTGTACGTGCAGTAAAGGTTTTTGAATTAATTTGTTTGTATTTTCCAGGAATTCTAGCTGTCACAGGAACCGAAATATCCGGGGCTGTTTATGCTTGGACGGCCGTTCTTGTTCTCCCAATTAATTCTGCTCTAAATCCCTTTCTGTATACAGTGACAGCCATACTTGGAAAGAAGGTTTGGCAGTTTTCTCAATGTAATTAGCATGTTAAACAAGATATAAACCAGATGTAGCAGTCGATGGCACGCCATCGCAAATCCATACGTTTTCACCACTAAGCAGAGAGAAGTGTAAAACATGTTGCTGTCGCACACCCTTACCACATACGGAAATCATATAGCAAGCTTGGTTAAATTCTGCCCATTGGTTTAGAGAAGATAGCCTGATAAATGGACAGACGTAAAAAATAGTGTTGCTCTCGCACACCTTTACCACGAGGGAGAGTCATGTAGCAAATTTGGATAATTCCGCCCCATGGTTTAGGAAGAGAAACTGTGACGGACAGATAGACGGACGCCGGACAGATGGACAGACGGACGGACGGAAAAAACAATGTTGCACTCGCACACCCTTACCACAAGAAAAAGTCTTGTAGGAAGTTTAGTTACATTCTGCCAAGTGGTTTCGGAGGAGCGTGTGTGACGGACAGATTGGCGGACAGACGCCAAACGGACGAACAAATAATGTTGCTCCTGCACACCCTTATCATTAGGGAATTAGCAAGTTTGGTTAAATTCCACTCAGTAGTTTACCGTATTTGTTTAGTTATAAGACAAGGATTTTCTATTCCAAAACAGTTTCAAAGATCTAGATGCGTAATGTAAGACGGATCTTGAGTCTTGTGATTATTTTGGAAGAGAAAACCCTATTTTATAGTTAAATTACACAAGGCTGATTTATATGCAGTAATTTTGGAAGCATCTGCCCCATCTTGTAACCGAATAAATATGGTAGGAGGAGATAATGTGATAGATAGACAGACGGACGGACAGACGCCTGACGGATGGCCTGATGGACAGACTGAAACATAATTTTGCTCTCGCACATCCTTACCATGTGGGGAAGCCATGTACCAAGGTTGGGTAAATTCCGCCCAATGGTTTAGGGGAAGATAGCTTGACGGATAGACGGACGGACGGAGGCGTTCACAATATCCCTATTGGTTTTTACAGGCGTGGGGATAATTATGATATACCCAGGAAATGCTTCAGTTTCGAAGCACAGCCTCCCAATACACCGGGAAAAGATCCAATGATATTACTCTATTAATGCCTGGCGGATTACTCTACATCATTTCCAATTTAAGGATTTCTGGTTTGATTTTAGTTTTATCATTCATTATATAAATTCATGTATTCAAGCAAACAGTGTGGAACCTGTTCAGACGCCGCGTTCTGTAGCGTCTGATCTGCTTCTACACTGTTTGCCAATGTTTCTTGTATAAGACGCTAGGCATACATGGGTTAAAAGACAATGTGAACCAGAACTACATCGAAAAAAATATTTAAGAAAATTTTCTTATTTTATTATGACAATGTATGATATGTGTACTCAATAGAATCGCCTCATCGAGGCGAGTCTAATGAGTGCACTCAACATACCATTATTGTCTAGAAGATTGCTAAACATTCCCTAAATCATCGCCATTTGCTTCCCGACCTGGCGTCATGATTAACCCTCAGTGCCTCGAACTACCCATATCTCGAACAAATTTCCATGGTCCCAAAAGTGTTCAAGTTAAAATTTTCAGTTACGAAAACGTGCTGCAAGGTCTAAATACTGAGAACATTGCTCGAACCCTCTCAGCGTGTTTCTGTAAAGCCTCAGAGTTCTGCTACAATCCAACCGGTCACATCATAACAGGAGACCTCAAAATAGTCAGGAATAGCAAACTCAGAGACATTCTTTCCAAAGGCCCTAAATATAGGGAACCCAGGTCTTTTACTTAAACAGAATTCCAAATTCATTTTGGATTCTGTTATAAAGTATGCACGACACTGGGCCAAAAAAGAGGATGTGGAGGTTGATACCCTCTCTGAATGGGTTAAATCGGTAATGTCCTTGGTAAACAGTCATGTCTCAGTACTCAGCAAGAACCATGTCTGTCCGGTTCTTGTGTTACATGATCCAGATGTTGCTGCTGAGTAAGCTGAAATCAATGAAAAGTCTGTCGTTGTTCCAGCCGACAAGGCATCTACCAACATTGTGTTTGTTTGCAAAACACACTATATATATAAAACAGGTAAGAGAAAAGTCCAGGGAATGCCACAATCACAAGCCGCAGTCCATCCCTGACACGAAGAGGAAGAGGAAGAGGAAACAGACAAAACCAAACAAGCGCAAATCGAACAAACGTACGAAAAGCACTAAGATTTCGTAGCTGTCTCTTCCCCAAGCGAGGTAATCACAATGCTAAAAGGATTGAAAACTACATTAACAAAATAACACAAGGTAAGACTTAAAGCAAATCGTCTCGTAGAATAAACCACAAAGCAAAAAAGAGTAATACTAACACCGGTACCACTGCCTTAGAACGGTCAGTAGAATAAACCACCCGGGGCTTTAAAGCACTTTAACGGCCAGCCAACTTCACCCTGGGTCCAGATGCTACTCTTATGTAGAAATACAAAAAAAAAAATCGGTTCGCATAAAGGCTCCAAACTCAGTCAATGCATCAAAGCGAAAACATAAAAATCAAATTAATCACTATGATAAACAAAGAAGAGTTGTTATGGCAATTATACTGTGTGCCAGAGTAAATGAAAACCAACAGTTGAACAACGGCGGGCTAAGCGAAATACATATCGTCAAGCCCCAACCCACTGGTTAAGGTTTTACGAAGAGGCCGTCATTGAGTCTGAGGTCCGAACCGCCGTCGTGCAATTAAAGAGTGAAACATAGCCATCAACAATGACTGGGTTGATAACTAGGCATGCAGTCTGCCGCATAATATCCAGGCTATTCTTCTATAACGGTCAATTAGTATTCATAATTGCTCCGAAAAGTTAGAAAATCCCACAAGTTTTCTAAATCTGTACACTAAGTCACCGTCAAATTCTAGTTTCGATATACCTTGTTGCTGAAGTTAGCTTGGTATGAGTACCATGACTGGAATCCCTACATATAATTTTACTGCTATGTCCAAGGATGAAATTCTGCAAAGCCACCATTCGGTGATGCTGACATTCGGATTTTCCCTCCCAGAGAAGATATTGACCTTCCAAAATTATACTGGATTCCTATGTGCTCAACCAAGCCTCTTTCTCAGATTCTAACACGGATTCTAACCGCAGTTAAAGAAGGTATTGTGATACTGCATATGCCAGGAGTAGTGTTAATCAGATATGGATCTTGAAAAACTCAGAAGAGAATATAGAAAATCTAAAGACATAATCTCTTAATTCACCTACAGATATATAGATGATGTATTGTCTCTGAAAAACAAAAAAAACTTTCAGAGTATTTGGAATTCATAAATCCATGTGAACTTGCAAAAAAGGAAACTACGGAGACTGCAGCTTCCTCCTCATACTTGGATTGTTATATCTACATTGACAATGGAAAGCTTACTACTAGGCTTTACGACAAACGGAATGGCAATTTTCCTGTTGTTAACTTTCCTGAGCAGTAATATGCCTTCTGCATCAGCATACGGCGTTTACGTTTCACAGTTAATCTGTTATGCCAGAACCTGTTAAAACTATCAGGACTTCATGGAGCATGGGAAAGTGCTCATTACAAGGTTGTTGAGCCAGGGGTATCAAAAAATCAAACTGGTAGCAACACTTAAGAAGTTCTATGGGAGATATCGTGATCTGGTCAATTTCTACAATGTGGCAGTTTCCAGAATTGTTCTGATGTTCTTGCTAATGACAAGCCATAAGTATTGTCAATACCCATTCTATCTATATTACTGCTAAATTAAAGAAAAGCAAGACAGACTTCCTACGTTATATTGGTTACCAAAACTTCATAAACGACCTTATAAAGCACGTTTCATTGCTAATTCTAGTTCATGTACGACTACTGTTTTGTCCAAACTGCTAACTTCATGCCTTACTGCTGTTAAAAAACATTGGATTAGATACTATGATACTGTTTACAAAAGGGACGGAATTAATTATTATTGGTCAATTAAAAATTCTAATGATGTTCTCAATAAATTTAAATCTAAAAACTGTCAGGCTTCTAAATTGTCTACATATGATTTTTCTACACTGTATACTACCTTACCTCATCATCTTATATAAGATAAACTTATTGATTTAATTAACCGAACGTTTATTCGGGAGAATACCCAATATTTGGCTTGCAACGAAGACTGTGCTTTTTCCACTTCTGATGTATATAATAATCACAATTTATGGTCGTGTCAAAAAGTCTGTGATGCCCCTGTTTATCTTTTGGATAATATTTTTATTAGATTTGGAACTAAACTTTATAGGCAAACTATTGGTATTCCGATGGGAACTAATTGTGCTCCTCTTGTTGCAGATTTGTTTCTTTTTTGTTATGAGAGATTTCATGAAGTCTCTCTCACGTGAAAATCAGGCTGACATTATTGAGGCTTTCAATTCAACTTCAAGATACCTTGATGATTTATTAAATATTGACAATATTTACTTTGACCAAATGGTGGACCGGATATACCCTACAGAACTCCAATTAAATAGAGCAAATTCTTCCGATACCGAGGCACCTTTTTTTGGATTCGAATCTATGTATATCTTATGGTACAGTTTCCACCAAAATTTATGATAAACGGGACAATTTTGATTTTGATATAGTCAATTTCCCTTTTCTGGATGGCGATGTCCCCCGGCGTACCTTATATGGGGTATACATATCTCAACTTATTAGATTCGCCAGAGCTTCTTCAAATCTTAATGACTTTAACTACCGTAATAAAGCCCTTACTGCCAAACTTCTTAGGCAGGGCTATCGTTATTTTAAACTTCGTAAGGCGTTTTCGAAATTTTATCGCAGACACAGTGCCTTGTTGGAGAAATATAGCGTCAGTCTGAAAACACTTCGGCAACAAGGTATATCGGAACCAGAATTTTACGGTGACTTAGTGTACAGATTTAGAGAAATTGTAGGTAAATCTAACTTTTCGGAGCAATTCGGAAAACTTATTAACCGTTATAAACGCTATAACGTTATAAGCTGGATATTATGCGGCAGACTGCATGCCTAGTTGTCAACCCAATCATTGTTGATCAAAAATGCTTCACTCTTTAATTGCACGACGGCGGTTCGGGCCTCAGACTCAATGACCGCCTCTTCGTAAAACTTTAACCAGTGGGTTGGGGCTTGACGATATGTCTTTGGCTTGGCCCGCCGTGGTTCAACTATTGGTTTTCATTTACTCTGGCATACAGTAGAATTAGCCATGGGTACTCGTCTTTGTTTATTATAGTGATTAATTTGATTTTTATGTTTTCGCTTTGATGCATTAACTGAGTTGAGAGCCCTTATGCGAACCAATTTTTTATGTGTTTCTGTATTAACAGTAGCAACGGGACCCAGGGTGAAGTTAGCTAGCTGTAAAAGAGCTTTAAACCCCCCGATGGTTTACTCTACTGACCGTTCTAAGGCGGTGGTCCCGGTGTTAGTCTTATTCTTTCTTGCTTTGCGGTTTATTCTACGAGGCGATTCGCTGTATGTCTTTCCGTGTGTCATTTTGTTCTTGTGTTTTTCAGTCCTTTTAGTATTGCGATTACCTTGCTTGGGGAAGAGAGAGCTAATCTTAGTGCTTTTCGTACGTTTGTTCGATTTGTGCTTGTTTAGATTTGTCGGTTTCCTCTTCCTAATTGGGTCTTGGAAGGGCTGCGTTTTGTGATTGTGGCACTCCCTGGACTTTTCTCTTACCTTTTTTTTTTACAAAATCTCGGATATACGCTTCTACCTACATTTCCTTCGTTCAGGCCTATGGGCATGGTGGGCGATGCTTGCTTACCAAGAAATGCTTACTATTCGCGGACGCCTGATTACACCCGTTATTCTGGGGTTCATGTCTGTTGGCCTGAACATTCTGATTTGTCATTCGTTTTACGGGTTTATGAGTTTGGATTATGGCTTGGGTACCATGACCACAACTATTTATTGAGGTTTCACTGTACATTTATAGTGAATTTTACTAGTTAGAAAAAGCTAACTATTATATATAGGAATCCAGATCAATCCCATTTGTCAAATGTTTAAGTAGAGATTATATCCTTAAATACCAACAAATGTCTAAAGACATGTCCAACGAGAAAATATGAATAAACAAGTCCTTTATTACATGTCGTTCTGCCGGCCTCGGTGGCTCAGTTGGATGCGCCGTCCGACTGGAGACCAGGAGGTCGCGGGTTCAACCCCCGCCGAGGTCGGCAACATTCTTTCGTGGAGATTGATCATGAAATATTTTCTACGGTCATTCTCTCCCTTCCGCTGATTCAAGAAGGGCAGTTGTCAGTTTCTGGCGAAAGGATGTGCACGATACTGGTTAACCGCTTAGAGGACTAAGCCTGCCCAGTAAACGTGTGGTTAGGTAAACTGACCGCGCTTGACATGACCCCATTGGGTTGACTGGGCCGTAAAACCTCAACACAAACAAACATGTCGTTCTGATACGTTTAAAGAGTATTTGCAACAGCAATTTTATTTTAATGAGAACATTTTTGGGGCAAATGCTATCGTTGTTACGCGAGTTCACTGTATGTGGAAACAAGAACATGACAGCCAAAAATCTGCATTAAGATAGGACACCTGTTGTAGATGATTATGTAGATGATTATACAATGTACAGTGTCACGTGTACAAAGGAGATACTGCAGTAAGGCGAGGGGTTTCCCTAATTGGCTCAGGTGTTGAAGACCAGATTTCAGAAATTTAAATATTCATTTATTTTACATATTCTGGTAGCCCAATGTCTGAGTCATAGCAGAAAGGAAACTTTATGCATCTTGATTATTATTACGGTGAGATAATTCAGTCCTGTTCACCCCAGCCCAAAAACTCCTTATACCATGTTCAGAACGATGGACATTACATTTACTGTTTGACTTTTATTTTATCTTTCTCTTTGGGAAATATTTCTAGCATCAAAATGACCAGAACACAACACCGATTGGACATTATGGTTAAATGAATACAGTCAGTGCGCGTGTCTGGTATATCTGATTTTCTTTTTCATTTTCGATTAAAATGCAAAAGTGAATGTGTTTCGTAAAGGTTGTTATAAAAATGTGTACCCCCCCCCCCCCACCCCCCACACCCACACACACACTAGACCAAAGTTGTCCTTTAGTTGAGATATTTCCCAAACATGCTTACGTTATATATATATGATTGGGAAGTTAAAAAGCAAAATAATCGGTTTCCTCTTTCCCATCAAGGTGATAACAATACACGACAAGACCCACCAATCACAATGATAAGACAATAAAAAGGATAAAAGACGACACCCCTGCAGCGAGTAGCCACAAGGCCCTACAAAGAACGAACAACACCAGACCTACCGCATTAAAACATGCAATAGTAAAAGCCCCATGTCTTTAAATCGCTTTAAATGGAGCCAAATCTTCACCCTAGACTCAGGTGTTTACCACATATCGTATAGATCCAAATACTTACTTTAATTTGATTAATTTGATTTTTATATTTTTTGCTTTGATGCATTGACTGAGTTGGGAGCCTTTATGCAAACCGAATTATTCTTTTTTGTATTAAGAGTAGCATCGGGACCCTGGGTGAAGTTTGCCGACTGTAAAAGTGCTTTAACCACCTCCCCCCACCCCGGTAGTTTATCCGTTCTAAGGCGGTGGTGCTGGCGTTGTTCTTACTCTTCGTAGCTTTGTGGTTCGCGCATTGCTTTCTGTTTTTTTCTATATGTGTTGTGATGCTAGCATTGTGGTCACCGTCTTCAATAGCTACCCACTTTACTAGTTGTGTTGTGATACTAGCATTTGGTCACTTTCAACAGCTGCTTATTTTGCTTTCTGTTTTACAAATTGTGATGAAGAGTGGGATCGGGGCACAGGGTGAAGAAAGTCAGCTGTAAAAGTGCTTTAACCCCGCCCACCCCGGCAGTTTATTCTACTTACCTTTCTAAGGTGGTGGTCCCGGTAGTAGTCTTACTCTTTGTTGCTTTGTGGTTTATTCTACGAGGCGATTTGTTTTAAGTCTTGCCTTGTGTTATTTTGTTTTTGGCCTTTTAGCATTGCGATTACCACGTTTGGGGAAGAGGAGCTCATCCTAGTGCTTTTCGTATGTTTGTTCAATTGCGCTTGTTTGGTTTTGTCTGTTTCCTCTTCCACTTGGTGTCTGGGAAGGGCTGTGGCTTGTAATTGTGGCACTCCCTGGACTTTTCTCTTACCCTTTTTGCAGACGACAACCTGATTGCAGTTTTATTTTCATTCTTCGTAGAAAATAGGATGTGACACATCATGCAAATTGTCTCCTTAGGAAACAATTTGCATGGCGTTTTAGATCGTATTTTCTACGAAAAAATAAGAAAATAACATAAAAAATATTATCTGCTGAAATCTTTACCTAGCATGAAAAGTGTAAGCATCGAAATTTAATGCCTTCCAGTAATGCGATAGGAAGATATGAATAGACCACATTTGAGCTTGGTTGCGGGAAACACTTCGCTTTCTGTGTGTGAAACATAAAAAGTTTTCCTTGTGGCCAATTTTTTATTTTATTTATGTCTCTCTTTTTATCTTCAGTCAATGGCTCCAGATAAAGGCGAGCATGTGACGACATTAACCTTTCCAAAAGGTATGTGGCTTTTCTAAAAGGTGTGTTCTTTGTTTCCTAAGGCAGCCTTTTAAACTGTTATATTTTACCATTAAGCCGCGACAAAAAGACGCATCCTAATAAGTACAATATTCATTCCTGCTTATAGTTTTGGTCTTGGTTTTGTTTCTGTATGTAGTAATTAGAAGTACTTTGTACTGCGACGTCAAAAAACGTACCCCAGTCAGCATTCTACGTAAATCTATATCGGGCCGTCATCGGCCCGTCAGGGTAGCTGACGGGCCGATGACGGCCCGATGTAGATTTACGTAGAATGCTAGCTGGGTACCTTAGGACATGTGCCCCCAGTGAAGATTCAGATCAGCCTGCGCATTCGAATTCGTCACTGGGCACATTTTGGATATCCGATGATGCAAAGATTCTTCATGTGGAAAATGAAGGCTGATCAGACTGCGCGGATGCACAGGCTGATTTGAGTCTTTGTTGTACTCACGTCACAAAGTACGTTTTTCAATTTTTGCAGTCATTTCTGTTTACATAGTCAAACAGAGGTACCAAAATACCAGAATCGGCTCAATGGTCCACAGGAAAATAAAGTACGGAACGCCATTTTGAAATTATTTGAAAACAGAAAAACATATTTGACATTGTTTATAACCTGTTTTGTTGTAACTGGATCTTCCTGTAACTTATTGATAAGGTAGACATGGTAAAAGTCTCAAATGAGTTCGAAAACTTGCCAGATCGAATCATTGGTCATAGAGTTACGTCCCCTTGATTGCTAAAAAGCATCTGTTTGATTTTGTCATCAGCATAAATCATTCCCTTTATTACGAAAACACGCCTATTCAAATATATAGAAAATTTTATCTCCAAAAATTGAAATTTTTTAAATGAAAAACTCAGATATTTTTCATATTTCTGCACAAAACATAGATTGTGTGTACTCGTTAGAACCGCCTCGCCGATGGGGTTCTAACGAGTACACACAATCTATATATTGAGCAGAAATAAGAAAAATAATGTATACTCCTGTAAACCCCAGTTTTACTATATAAAAGTGGGGTTTAAGGGGGTCAAAATTATATAGGTATGGTTTCGTAATATTTGACCGGATCTGCCTGAAATTTGCAGATCAGGTGGACATAGATAAAGTCTCAGACGAGTCCGGAAAATGGCATGATCGGATCATTAATCTTATCCCCTTGATAGCTGAAAAAGCTTCTGTTTGATTTTGTCATCCGTAAAAAACTGGGTCACCAGGCTAACTCAAAGGAAAATCTTGTTAACACTCTAGTGGTCACATTTCTAAGTAATTGCGTTTTGCTCAAATTGTTTGTCTTGATGATTTCTAGGTCATGTTTGAAACTAGGCCACTTGTGGTCAAAAGCTAGGTTACTAGGCCAAATCAAAGGAAAACTTTTTTAGCACTCTGAAGGTAATTTTTTTTAAGTATATATTATGAATCTTGCTAAAAATTGTCTTCTGATTTCGAGTTCTAAACTGGGTCACTTTAGGTAATAAATTTGGTCACTAGGCAAAATCAAAGAAAATAAAAGTAAAAAAGAATTGCCTTTGGAAACAAAGAACACACAATACCACGAAAATCGAAGACTCGATTTGATTGAGCCTCTTCATATGCAACACTGTAGTTTGCGAGAATGCATACGCCACTAGCGCCGGCTTTAGCGGTATTCGATTTTCAAAATAACCTGGATGGGCTCAATGATCCCAGAGGAAATAAAATATAATCTGCACTATGATGATGTAGGGAAGACTTTTTTACGGCCGTCACACGGCACAACAGCAGCTACAGTAGAGTAAACTAAAAGTAAAAAAGGATTGCCTTTGAAAACAAAGAACTCACAAAATCACGAAAATCGGAGACTCCGTCAGATTGAGTTCATATGCAACACTAATTTGCGAGGATGCATACGCCCTCTCGCGCCGGCTTAGTCACCAGGTCAAATCAAAGTAAAACCTTATTAACATTCTAGAGTTCCCATTTTTGAAGCAATCATTAAAAATCTTCCTCAAAGTATTTGTCTTGATGTCATCTAGAACCAGTTCGAAACTGGATCACTTGGGGTCAAAACTTGGGCCGTCAGGCCAAATAAAAGATAATAATAATAATAATAAAAATAATAAAAAAAAACCTGTCAATACTCTAGAGGTCACATTTTTTTAAGAAATTATCACGCATTTTGCTCAAAATGTTTATCTTGATGATTTCTAGGTCAAGTTCGAAGCTAGGTCACTTATGATCTATATATCACGGTCCAGTGACTTTGTTGAGTCTTTTCGTTTAGTACAGTTTCTCAGTACCTTTTAGTCTTATAGCAGTGATACTTGTCTCTATTAAACATCTTTGCATGATTGTTTAAATACAGTCATCCATATTTGACCATGACCTATATTTTTCTGTTGATTCATTGACTTTGTAAGTTTGTTTCTGATTATGTCAGTTTATTAGTTACTGTTAGTCTAACAGCATTGGGACTTGGCAAATGCATACACTTTAGCATGCCCTCTTGAATGCAGTCATTCGTATTTGAGCTTGATCTATATTCCACGGTCCACTGACTTTGTTTAGGGTTTGCGTTTAGGTCAGTTTCTCCAGTAACTTTTGGTCCTACAGCCAGTGATACTTGGCACATGCATACATCTTAGCATGACCTCTTGAGTGCAGTCATCCATATTTTATCTCGACTTATATTTCACGGTCCATTAGGCATCCTATATTGTCTTAGTTGTTTATGTACTCATTATGAATCTTGTTTAAAATTTGCATGAATCTTGTTCAAAATGATTGCCTTGACTATTTCTAGGTTAGATTTTCTAAGTGCTATGCTGCTCAGTAGTGCGATATAGGGCCATCATGGCCCTCTTGTACTTAAAATCTATCTATATCGAGTAGTTATCATTCTAGGTCAGATTTTCTAAGTGCAATGCTGCTCAGTAGAGCGATATAGGGCCATCATGACTCTCTTGTACTTAAAATCTATCTATATCGAACAGTTATCAACCCGACGGGATCCCTGCCAGGCTGATATCGGTCCGATATAGATTTAAGTTGAATGTTAGCCGGAAATATTTCACATAGGTATGCTTTGCATTAGTATCATTACGAAAACATGACTATTCAAATAAACTGAAACTTTTACCACCAAAAAATGAAATTTTCTGATAAAAAAAATTCTGATATTTTTCATATTTCTGCTCAAAACATAGATTGTGGGTACTCGTTAGAAGCGCCTCGGCGATGCGGTTCTAACGAGTACCCACAATCTATGTTTTGAGCAGAAATAAGAAAAATAATGTATACCCCTGTAAACCCCAGTTTTACTATATAAAAGTGGGTTTAAGGGGCTCAAAATTATATAGGTATGTATTCGTGATGTTCCATGTGATGTCGAAAGGAGCAATAATTAAGTTTTCACATTCTGTTCTTTCTCAATAGCACAGGTGGATGAATTTTTCAAAATCTGGCAAACCCGACATTACCACACAAAACCAATTGACGGATATTTCCCTGTGTATATCATCTTGGATGATGAGCACTTCGATATTCGACAGTGTCTGCAAATTGCTAAGGGGCTACTGAAATGCGTGTTTGGACTTCATGCGCGAGGACTTCTGCAGAGTAATTTGGTTTTAGATGATGTTCTGGTCAGAAAAACGCCTGTGAGTATTTTAGGCCATTGTGAAACATTTTGTTCTTATTTTTGAACATTGTGTAGCAGTTGTAATATTATACCTTTATTGTAATTAAGGGGGAGCCTTTTCCAGAAGGGAGATTTCGCGTGTGAGAAACTTAACATAATGTCACAAGTTATCTCCCTTGTTTAAATGGCGGAGAATCCGCCAGGTGTATCCAGTTTCCTTAAGGCGAATAGATACAATCCAAAGAGACAACCGCATGTTGTACACGATAAGACTTATATAGGGATCAAACATGGTTTTTCATGCATTAACATTCGCCAGGTCCCGAGGGAGGTGTTGAAAACCGAGGCCGGAGGGCGCGGTTTTCAACACCTCCCTTTGGGACCTGGTGAATGTTAATGAAATGAAAAAACATGTTCGATCACTATTATTGCATAAAAAACTGATAACGATTGCTTCATTTCGCGTTATTTCTTGCACTATTTTGTTTTGCCTTTTCACCGATGTCTGGCGAACGCAATTTCCATGGACTATCTTCGTTCTAGGGCCGAGCAGTACACATCTCGTAACGGCAGCAAATCTGTGGCCCCGGTACGATCATATTGAAAGTTGCGTAGCTGTGCATTAACAGCGCGTGGATTGCCTTGTTAATACACGGCTTTTCGCCAGGTCCCGAGGGAGGTGTTGAAAACCGAGGCCGGAGGGCGCGGTTTTCAACACCTCCCTTTGGGACCTGGTGAATGTTAATGAAATGAAAAAACATGTTCGATCACTATTATTGCATAAAAAACTGAAAACGATTGCTTCATTTCGCGTTATTTCTTGCACTATTTTGTTTTGCCTTTTCACCGATGTCTGGCGAACGCAATTTCCATGGACTATCTTCGTTCTAGGGCCGAGCAGTACACATCTCGTAACGGCAGCAAATCTGTGGCCCCGGTACGATCATATTGAAAGTTGCGTAGCTGTGCATTAACAGCGCGTGGATTGCCTTGTTAATACACGGCTTTTCGCCGGTTAATGCACGGCTGTTAATAACGTGCGACACCGCCTTTTATGCAGTAAAGAAGTGATTGCACTTACTCGTATGTGTTAAATAAACATGTTCCCAAAGATGGTAAGCCTATCCTTAACCCTTGGAACGTTAAGCAAAGTCTGTAGCAAAAAACATTCTATCCCTTTTACGTTTTAGAGAAATATGTATTGACATTTCATGAGAAATATGTATTGACATTTCATGTGAATCGTAGTAAACGATTCACATGAAATGTCAAGACATTTTCTTTGAAAAATAAAACTATATATTTAATTTGTCGTCTGCTGCAATTGCCACTGGCGCTTTAAAAGTTAAATTGAAAAGAAATCCGGGGAGCAAGGGCTATCAGAAATTAGGCAAGAAAATATGCATTTAATACTTCAAGAAACACGTGTTTTGATATTTTTGAGAATCGCCTCACTGTGACAATTCTAACAAATATCTAAACCTGTTCTTTGAGGCAATAAGAATACAACGAGGTATTTCTTATATGTCATTCAGCTCATTAAGGATTCAACAGCATAATTTCTGCCCATAATAACGTAGGTAACATCTAAAATATTTACATAGTGTGGGCTTTGGTGGTTTTCTGTATGGTATTCTGCTTCGGTTTTTAGTGCCTCTTTATTGTTTCCTTTAGAAGTTTTAGTAAGCATTTCCAAAAAGTGCAAATTTAATGCTGCAATTCGCTTGAATTAATGCTTAGTGCTTAATGCTTAGTTTAAAATAGTTTTGCTTCAGACTAAGAGGATAAAAATGGCACTTTCGCCTTAATTAGTCTATTACATTATCGGTTGTGTTAAGTAGATAGTACATTTATCTGCAATATAACTAACAAATGCATATCAAAAAATTCTATTGGTATATAAAGAAGCTCCATATTACAGCTTGCTACACTATTCTTTATATATATATATATATATATATTTTTTTGTTTATGACCTTCAAATCTATATAAAAGAATGGCATTTTGTGCAGTTGACCACAAAGTCCTTCTCTCGCATGTTTAATGTATGTAACATAAAACATTATTTCTGATTAAACAATATTGGTACAAACATAATCTTATGCTAAGAAGTGCACGTATTTAATACCAGAGTAGCATTTACAGGTAGTCCTGATTAAAACAAAATGTTCACTATCGTAAGCTACCGCAGGACATTCCATAGGACCTGTAAACACAGCGATGACTGGTCAGTGCCTTCCCTGTTTGCTCAATCAATAACAGCTTTCTTCATGCAAACTACAAAGACATCAGTCTGAGCAGACAACCAGGCTGATCTGAGTGTTCGTCAAGTGCACAATTGAATTGTTAGTTTTGGCATGCTGCGGCTTAAATACATTAAAATAACATTAAGTACCGTAATATGAGTTTCTCCAAAGCAAACAGTTATCTGTTTTATAACTGCGAAACATTAGTCAAATTTAGAAACGTACATAACAAATGGAATTCAGTATATATCAGAGCAGTTCAGTGACTTTAGCACCTTTAGAGATTAACTCCATTCTTGTGTTGAAAACAAAAATAGTATGCAACTTGATTTACATCTGTTCCATGCATATATTTGTATATTTCTTGATCTACGAAAGAGGCCGTTTATCTATTGTAAAATAGCATTAGATTAAACTTCCAGTCACTGACTGGTCAGTCAACCAAAACGTTGTATCAGGAAACTTATATATGAGGTTTATTACTTTTAGTAACATACGTATCAATTATATCACAAGTCAATGAAAATTCAACATACTTGTTTTTATGAATAAAAACCACTTGCATTGGTAGCAAATAGCATGCTAGTAAATAAGAATATGGATACTTTAGTATTTGCATTAAAGTACGAGTAATTCTATTTTTGAGGGTAACGTTGGTAATATGGCTGTTACACGTAAATGCCCCAATCAACAGAGGGCTAACCTGTGTCATTTTGTTTCATATCTAATGTACTTTTAGAAAATTATAGTGTACAAAATTCCTGCCCCCTCGGGGGTGGGGTGGGAAGCGGGTTCTAAAGCTCGCCCAAGATCTAGCTGATGTGTCAAAAACTGCTAGTGCTAGATGAGTTCTAAAGAGTGTGAAACTTGATCAGACTCCGCGTTCTACAGCGTCTGACTCTACTCTATTCGTTTAGGCTTGTCTGTCCGAATACTTAGGATACATACGGCATTTAGTTTCGTAACCGATTATCAACTTGTACAAGAAATAAACAAGCCTCTGTAGAAGTGGATGCCTGTCCAGATCAGCGATTTTCAAACAATGCGTTTGGAAGCCTTGGTTATGATTCTGGTCAGTTTGCAGCTGAACACTTTAAGATAGTGAGTCGTGTGCGCTTTCTATTTCAGTCACGTATCCTTGTGTCCCTCAACTGCCGACCAGAACTGCCTTTAAAGAAGAAACAAAAGGCTGAGAATATTAAACGCTTTGGAGACATTTTTACCAAGCTACTCGATGCCTGCGAGAGGAACATGAAAATGTAGACATTTGCTGATAAAATTTTAGCCGCAACGTGAGAAAATGCTCTTTCTGACATGTACTCCCAAAGAAGAATCAAGACAGCTCATGCTGTTTCCTCTGTTGTTTCATTACAGAGATCAAACATGGTTTTTCATGCATTAACATTCGCCAGGTCCCGTGGGAGGTGTTGAAAACCGAGGCCGAAGGCCGCGGTTTTCAACACCTCCCAAGGGACCTGGCGAATGTTAATGCATTGAAAAATCATGTTCGATCGCTATTATTGCATAAAAACTGAAAATATTCGCTACTTTTTGCGTTATTTATTGCACTATTTTGTTCCGCCTTTTCACCGATGTCGTGCGAACGCTATTTCCACGGACTATGTTCGTTCTGGGGCAGGGCAGTACACATCTCGCGCCGGCCGCAATTCTTTAGCCCTGGTATGAGCATATTGAAAGCTGCGTAGCCGTGCATTAACAGCGCGTGAATTGCCTTGTTAATACACGGCTTTTCGACGGCTGATGCACGGCTGTTAATAACGTGCAACACTGCTTTTTATGCAATAATTATTTGTAATGAGCTGTGCGGACTAGGAGCCTAATTAATTGCCCTTAGGTTTGTCCTTAGGTTTTCACGATAGACAGTATATCCTTTGTGATCACTGAGCCAATTCCGGGATTTTCGAAAAATCATATGCAGGTAACTGATCATCACAAAAACATGCCTACATGTATATAATGCTGACTCCCTTAACCCCAATTTTATATGATAAAACTGGGGTTTACAGGGATATATATTATCTTTCTTATATCTGCTCTTGTTTCTTATTTCTGCCGAGGCGGTTCTAACGAGTACCCACAATCTATGTTTTGAGCAGAAATATGAAAAATATCAGATTTTTTTTTTATCTGAAAATTTTCAATATTTGGTGGCACAATTTTCAGTATATTTGAATAGGCATGTTTTCGTTATGATACTAATGCACTATGTGAAATATTTTCGTCTAACATTCAACTTAAATCTATATCGGACTGATATCTGCCCGGCAGGAATCCTGTTTGTTTGATAACGATCCGATATAGATTTAAGTACGGGAGGGCCATGATGGTTGTAAAATTTTCAGTATATTTGAATAGGCGTGTTTTCGTAATGTTAGATCTAATTGAAACTAGCTAGTCTGGCTCGGCTCAGAACACTTGACACTCCAGCTGTTTTCATGTTTGTTAGTATGTTCATTGCTTTCAATGGTCATTCCCTGTAGAATCTTTTTCATTACAGCATTTATCTCAGTTCTGGCCTTACAACATTCCGTGACTTCCTTGTTTATAGTTGGGCCAAATGTGATACTTGTTGTTTTCTTTTGCTCTAGTTTCTACTGATATTCAGGTCGCAGGTTCGATCCCCGCCAGGTTCGACTTCTTTCTATCTCTCTTTCTCTCGGTATTGCTCTCGGTCAATTATGACATGATGGCAGGCTTGTGGTGTGGCACAAAGAGTTACATGTATCACACACACACACACACACACACACACACACACACACACACACACAAATCAAATTAGGCGATTTATTTTAAGTCTTACCTCGTATTATTTTGTTCTTGTGTTTTTCAGTCCTTTTAACATTGCGATTACCTCGCTTGTGGAAGAGAGAGCTTATCTTAGTGCTTTTCGTACGTTTGTTCGATTTGCGCTTGTTTGGGTTTGTCTGATTTCTTTTCCTCTTTGTGTCTGGGAAGAGCTGCGGCTTGTGATTGTGGCACCCCCTAGACTTTTCTCTTACCTTTTTTGTGACAAAACTACCAGCAGGTATTCTTTCGTGGAAATGGATCATGAAATATTTTACGGTCATTATCTCCCTTCCTCTGTATGAAGTAGGGCAGTTGTCAGTTTCTGGCAAACAATGTGCACAAGTACTAGTTAACCGTTTGGAGGACTAAGCCTGTCCAGAAAAAGTGTAGTTAGGTAAACTGACCTGCTCAACATGACCTTAACAGTGTTGATTGGGCCGTTAAACTCCAAAGCAATCAATCAACCTAGGCAACTCTCTATTGCAGTTCTTCTTTGTTTTATGTCGGTTATTGCAACTGCCGTTTTCGACCTTACCGCGCTGTGCGCTTAGGATTTTCAAAATTACTGGAAAAGATTGTAGTAAATTATCTACCTGATATGCACTATAAAGAAAGATAAGAAGATAATTTTATGAGATGATTGTTTAATAATACTTATGCTATATTTTTCAGATTTTCTTTATAAAAGCATATGAAGTTGGTACTCATTTGAATTGTCTCGACATTTTCTTTATAAAAGCATAATGTTGTTGGTACTCATTTGAATTGCCTCGACAAGTCGAGGCAATTCAAATAAGTACCAATAACATTATGCTTTTATAAAGAAGCAAATAAAAGTACACGAGCTGTAATTTGAAGGCTGTGAATTCGCTTGGCTGTGCGTTTATAAAGGTCTGTGCGGTTATTAGTTCGAATACGGTATATCGTTATGTCGTGTCATTGTTTGTTTCTAATCGCTTCTTCTTTCTGTGCTTCGTGAAGAATGTGCTAGATAAACCATTTGTAAATGGGTGGATGCTTACTGACTATTACGTCACATGGGAACTACTTATTGTTGAACAAGGACATTCCTTGCTACATCATGGTCAGTAAGCATCCATCGATTTACACTTATTTGCGACATTTTCAACGCTTTTGGGTTTAAATATTTTAAGTTTTGTGGTGTCTAACGTACTAGTAACATTATGGTGCACCGCTTTCATTTATGTCAGTGTTTATATTCTTTGATCAATTAAAAAATAAGTTGTCTTACAACGGCGATGGGCAATGTTTTTCTGGTATACGCACATAGCCTGCACGATTGAAATAAATATGTTTTGGCCAAATTTGCTTATAGTTCATTGCGCCCTTTTACATTATCAATTAATCTTACATTTTCGGCTGTTGATTGTGTAGTGAAGTCTGTATTTTTATTACATTTTAGAAATAACATAATATAGCCTGCCAAAGAAACCAAGAACCGCACTGTTTCTGTGTAAAACACATGTTTTAAACCGCAAGACTTGACAAGATAATTTTTCTGCCATACACATTTTGTTCGTGTACATACTGTTCAATCTAATATACTAAACTTGCGTTAATATTGTTTTTACAGGAGCTTTAAAAGCATCACATTACGAAAACATGCCTATTCAAATATACTGAAAATTTTACCACCAAAAATGAAAATTTTCAGATAAAAAAATTCTGATATTTTTCATATTTCTGTTTTAAACATAGATTGTGGGTACTCGTTAGAACCGTCTCGGCGAGGCGGTTCTAACGAGTACCCATAATCTATGTTTTTGAGCAGAAATAAGAAAAATTATGGATACCCCTGTAAACCCAAGTTTTACAATATAAAAGTGGGGTTAAGGGGGTCAAAATTATATAGGCATGTTTTCGTGATGTGCAACAGATCTATAATGTACACACCTTGCTTCCTACAATGTATAGAGAATACCAGGGTATAGAAGATTCTACATTTTAAGGCAGAATTGCCATATTTTTGTTCTTCTTTAATCCTTATTTTCAATTTATTATATCTGTCAATCTTTTACACTACAAACTCTGTCTTCAGTACTTAATACCAAAGTATAACTCATCACGAAAACATGCCTATATAATTTTGACCCCCATAAACCCCACTTTTATATAGTAAAACTGGGGTTTACAGGGGTATACATTATTGTTCTTATTTCTGCTCAAAAACATAGATTGTGGGTACTCGTTAGAACCGCCTCATCGAGGCGGTTCTAACGAGTACCGACAATCCATATTTGGAGCAGAAATATGAAAATTATCAGAATTTTTTATCCGAAATATTCATATTTTGGTGGTAAAATTTACAGTATATTTGAATAGGCATGTTTTAATAATGATTGTTTCAATTATTTACTGAAATTTCATGGCTACATAGGTATTGGTAAGAGGGATATGCAAATATAGTTTTTTTCTAATTTCTCCATGGAGGCTGTTGTTGTCGATATTCGTTTTCTACAGCATTTGCTGAAATATCATGGATTACGGATATAGATAATAGGGACATGGAAATATTTTTTCTTATTTCTCCATGAAAGTGTATATTGTTGGTACACAGTAGAAGTGCCTTGAAACACTAAAACGTGTCATTAGTACATATATAAAGCGTCTCGCCACAGCAAAGGAATAAGAGTAAAGTCAATATGTTTGGTTGATAAAAGCGCATTGCATTACGAAAACATGGCTATTTAAATATATAGAAAATTTCACCTCCGAAAACCGAAAATTTTCGGATAAAAAACCCTGATATTTTTCATATTTCTGCTCAAAACATAGATTATGGGTACTCGTTGGAACTGCCTTTACGAGGTGGTTCTAACGAGTACCCACAATCTATGTTTTTGAACAGAAACAAGAAAAATAATATATACCCCTGTGAACCCCAGTTTGACTATATATATAAAAATGGGGTTCAAGGTCAATATTTTTATTATGGTCTGCTCTCCCTTTCAACGTCTTTTTGAAAGTCGTTTTTTGCCTAGCGCATTACACAGAAGTAAATTTACAAACTTACAACATGATTTAATACAAATCCATTTGTCGTATCGACCTATGCTAATACGTTTTATTCTAGTCATTGGTTTTTAAACACAAATCGCTTTTTTCTTTTTTCCCCATAGCCTGATAGCTGCAAAATATGCAAAAAATGGATCGAGTGGGTAGTTTGGATACAGATATTAAACAACTACCACTTGTTTAAACTTTCAAAAATGTTCGTAGTATTATTATGGAAAATCAATAATTTCAAATTAGTGAAGAAAAGCAAAATCATTTTTTTTATACAAAAAAAAGTTAAAAAATTTTCTGCGTGCTTAATTGTATTTGTCTGTCTTTCTTTTTGGTGTCGGGGGCTTGATGTGTATCTGATTGTATCAGTTCCTGAGTTCACTTATATACAATATAACCTCAATGGCTCGAACACGGATGGCTCGTTTACCGTGGATGAATCGAACACTTTTTTCAATCCCTGCAAAGTTCTTCAAATACCTCAAGAAAACAAATATTTAGGATTTTTTTCTTATTTTATCATGGAATTGTATGTTGTTTGTACTCATTTGAATCGCTTCATCGAGGCGATCCTAATGAGTAAACTCAACATACAATCATTGTGTAGAAAATCGAAAACATTACGAAAACATGCCTATTCAAATATACTGAAATTTTTTTCCACCAAAAAATGAAAATTTTCAGATAAAAATGCTGATATTTTTTAATATTTCTGCGAGGCGGTTCTAACGAGTACCCACAATCTATGTTTTTTAGCAGAAATAAGAAAAATAATGTATACCCCTGTCAACCCCAGCTTTACTATATAAAAGTGGGGTTTAAGGGGGTCAAAATTAGATGGATTTCCCTAAATTATCGCTATTTGCTTCCTGAACTGGTGCCATAATTAACCCTCAGTGGCTCGAACTACCCATGTCTCGAACGAATTTCTATGGTCCCAAAGATGTTCGAGCCATTGAGGTTCGACTGTATTTACTTAACTATATAAATGTCATAGGTCAGACCCATTTTTTGGCCTTAAACTAACTTAATTTTGCAGTAAATATTTGAACACTAAGCACAGGAAAACTGACAAACTGTTTTTGATAAGATGTTGTCAATCACAAATCCATCACGAAAACATACCTATATAATTTTGACCCCCTTAACCCCACTTTCATGCAGTAAAACTGGGGTTTACTGGGGTGTACATTATTTTTCTTGTTTCTGTTCAAATCAGAATGTTTATCTGAAAACTTTCAGTTTTTGGTGATGAAATATTCAATATATTCGAATAGGCGTGTTTTCGTAATGAATTTTTCAATTTAGAATAAAACGCCAAATAAAAACGTCTTTCCGAAGGCTGTCAAATAGAGCGGTTCGGCGTGCAGATCCACTACTATACTACCGATGTGACCAGTGATGTGTGTGACCAAAAATGTGATGGTCCAACAAACGCTTGGGTTGTTTCATTGCTTATCCTGAAAAACAATAAGAAATCCGTGATTTGGCAGAGACTATTGACACGACGGCCGTGCCGATAAGAGCAACAAAACAGCCAATAACGCCAAGTATTCCAATTGCAAGGGGTTGAATCACGAGACTTATGACGTCAGTCTACAGAATTTGAAATCGCGACCATTTTGAATTTTATTTCAACTTCGAATTTTATTTCTATCCATTCTCCGTCTATTTTCAAGCTAAGCATGATTCGTTTTGTGCATAAGGTACACTTTGATGTAGATTTTTAGATTACACATAGACTTTACGCTCTTTTTACGTGATAACCTTAAAACACTTTGATACAGGTAAGCGAACGATAGTATATTGTCGTTGTACCTGTCATCGGCATACACTAGTTTTGGTATTCGGTAAGCATGGCCCCGCCCATCGGGGCCCGCAAAATAGATGGGCTGCCTAAACCCTCCATGGCAGAGCTGCTAGTAACAAAGCAGGGCCCGAATTCATGTGATCGGGTCGGGAAGAAGTCCCACAAATTTGAAGGCAATGTCTCTGAACTACTGAAATATTGTTGACTTGGACGTTATATCACAATTCATGCAGTCGATTTGAAGTCAAGCGTGGTCTGAAATCAAATTCAGTTAGATCTGGCAACCCACCAATGAAGCATGTGATGATAATTTGGACGCACGGATATAGGTAGCACCTATTAAGTTCATATTATACAGGTCACATAGATGTGCTAACGTAATCTTTCTTATGTAATGTTTATTAGTTTACTGTCATTAACGGCATGTTAAACGGTAGAATCGTCTCGTATATTCTCTAAGTATGTATACATGATTTCTCTCATTCCTCCGAATTGGAAAATAGAACTGTTACAGTGTACGAACACTGTTTTTATGGATTCCATTAACCTTTAAAATTCCAAAGAAACCTGCATCTGAAAATGTCTGTTTATGTGGTCTGCTGAATATTCATGCAAACTTTCCAAACCTATTTGTGCATACAGGCAAACATTGTGGACCTTGATTAGACTGCTCCTAGAGAAGCAGCCTGATCTGGGTCCACACTGTTTGCAAAAATGACTTTTAAAATCACAAGCAGATGACCAAGCAGACGACAATTCTTGTGATTGGCAGTTTAAGGGTTAACACGTTTATGCCGAGTGGACTCTGCTACGTCAACTATTTTGAACATGTCATTTTCCAATAGACGGGATGTCTGGTTAGTTTTTATTATTACTGTGTAGTGTAGTCCCTGATCAGACGCCGCATTTTTCGGCGTCTGATTGAGCCCACACTGTTGGGCAATGTCAGTTTTATGGGACACTCGACATAAATGGGTTAACACGATTATCTGAAATCTATATTCCATCACGAAAGCATGCCTATATAATTTTGACCCCCTTAAACCCCACTTTTATATAGTAAAACTAGGGTTTACAGGGGTAAACATTATTTTTCTTATTTCTGCTCAAAAACATAAATTGTGGGTACTCGTTAGAACCGCCTCGCAGAGGCGGTTCTAATGCGTACCCACAATCTATGTTTTGAGCATAAATATGAAAAAATATCGGAGTTTTTATCGAAAATTTTTTCGGAAGTTAAATTTTCTATATATTTGAATAGGCATGTTTTCGTAATGCTTAGACATAGCTCAAGATAAAGCGCCTTTTTCAACAAACGATTTTGACATTTTTTTCTTGTTTCTTATGCGAAGCAAATTGTGGGTACACATTTGAATCACACATGCAAGGCACTTCGAATGGTTACCCTCAAAATATATTTTCATGGACAACTACGTTATATATTAGTCTACTTCCCCTGTTTTGTAGACCCACTAAAGCCATACTATTCCTACTGCATGTATATAATATAAAGAAAGGGAGAGAAAGTGGTTAGAAATTGTATATATATATATATATATATATATATATATATATATATATATATATATATATATATAAAGATTGATAGAAATAACAAAACAAGTTGAAACTTGGTTTTTAAAAGCTGAAATTTTGTGACAGTTCGTCTAATCTGGTTTACCCCTGTGATCATGAAGAATCATGGAGGTACATGATTCATAGATGGGTTAACCCTTTTAATTATGCAATCAGTGTAGATCCTGATGAGACGGCTCATAAGAGCCGTCTCATCAAGATCTATACTGTTTGCTATCCTGTTAATGATTTTGACTATGTCCCCTTAAGCCCATGTAAAATTGATATAGTCAACTTCAGAAAATCAGGGATGAAAGAGTTTATGTTATGGCTAGCATAAATTATGAATTCAAAATCAAAATGGTTTACACCGTTGTGTTGCATTAAAAAACATTATGACGACATGTACGAGTATTGCTTTTAAATAATATCATAAAGACCCTAGGCATAGTACTCAAATTGTGCAGATTTTTTTTTTTTTTTTTTTTTTTTTAATGTTATTTTTTTTTTTTATTGCGATGTTTTTATATGACCATACATGCACATGTTTATTTAAGTTTGTTTGTTTATTTTTCATCATGTTACCTGTTGTTGTAATCTATTTTTCTCTGAAATACATGTAGTTATACTGAGTCTGGTGATCTGTGTTTTAATAAATTGTGTATGACTTGAAAACAAAGATTTTATTCTTTTGTGCTCCTTACTACCACTAATTATAGCAAACTTCCCAAAGCCAGTGACCTTGTGCTTTGAAAAGATTTATTTTCTTATGAGCCAGGTCGCGAGAAAAGTCCAGTTCTTTGCGTGAAGTTTACCCTTGGCCTTACTGTTTATGTGAGCGAACAGTATAGGTTCTGGCGTGACTGCGCTGATGCGCAGTCGCGCCTGAACCTATATTGTTCGCATATGCTAAAACGGCTCTTTTCCTATGGCGCGGCTAATATAGTTTTCTGTCCTTTAAATTAACATATCTATGTAAAAGTAAATGTATAGTTTTAGCCAAAACCCATCACGAAAACAAGCCTATATATATAATTTTGACCCCCTTAAACCCCACTTTCAAATAGTAAAACTGGAGTTTACAGGGGTAAACATTATTTTTCTTATTTCTGCTCAAAACCATATATTGTGGGTACTCGTTAGAACCGCCACGTCAAGGCGGCTCTAACGAGTACCCACAATCTATGGTTTGTGCAGAAATATGAAACATATCAGAATTTTTTATCTGAACATTTTCATTTTTTGAGGGTAAATTTTTCAGTATATTTAAATAGGCCTGTTTTCGTAAGCTGTAGATAAGCCATTTTTGTTACCAAAATATTCATATTTATCCACAAAAATAACAAAACAAAAATCTTAAAATGTGGGCGGTTCTATAAATATTTGGCCATAGGAGCCAGCGAAAGAAAAAACCCACGATAAGAATTGTGCGACCAGCGAAGACTCCGATCAGCCTGCGCATTTGCTCAGTCTGTTTAGAGCCTTCGCTGGTCGCATGTGCCTTCTACAGCCTCCGGGCTATCCAAACAGACATAAATGAAAACCATTGCCATACTAGGTGGGCGTACAGCCTGAGGCTGATCTGAATCTTGCTGGTTATACAGGTCTTTATGTAGGTTTTGTCGTGCGCTGGCTCAACTGGCATATATTTGTGGAACCGAGTCTCGCCAGTTTGGAGACATAAAAAATATCTTGATACCCCGCTTATCTACAGCGTTGTTAGTCATGACATTTTCACAGTACTCGTATAACATGAGAAATTAGTAAGAACAAGTTTATGAAATCTGAAATTTTGCTGAAATTAATGAACAATCGGAAAAGCTGATTTAAAAAACTGAAAATTCTGAAGTGTAGAGCCCTGCATCCGCGATCAGAATCTTCCATTACGAAAACACGCATATTCAAATATATTGAAAATTTCACCACCAAAAACTGAAAAAAATTTCAGACAAAAATTCTGATATTTTTCATGTTTCTGCTCAAAACATAGATTGTGGGTACTCGTTAGAACCGCCCTGGCGAGGCGGTTCTAACGAGTACCCACAAGCTATGTTTTTTTAGCAGAAATAAGAAAAATAATGTATACCCCTCTAAACCCCAGTTTTATTTTATAAAAATGGGGTTTAAGGGGGTCAAAATTATATAGGCATGTTTTCGTGATGACTGGGCGCGTTTTTAGATAGCCAGGGATGCAAAGTTTGCGGCTATAAAGACTACAAAAGCTACAAACATGAAGGTTACAACATAGATATTCTGCAGCAAACTGCATGCTGTTAACCCAATTATGATTAATAACTACGCTTCCTCTTTTATTCAACAACAGTCCTCAGACTGAATGACGGCTCCCCCATCAATCTGTTTCAGACGGTTTGTGCCTAACTACCAATGTCTGTCGTCGGGCTCATCGTGGTTCTGTTTGTGGGCTTTCCTTGTGTTCTAGCTTCAGAATGCCATTTATTGGATTGTTTTGATTACGGAGAAATAATTCATTAGTGTTCTAAGGCTTGGTGGTACATGTACCCTGCTCCCCGATTTGCATTTGACTTAACGCTTAGTATACTGGGTAAAACATTCAGTAGCCAACATTTTAAATTATTTGTCTAAATTCTTATTATTCTCAAAAACTAGAAAATAGACTTTGGCATTTCATGCAAATTGTCTCCGAATTTGCATGAAATATCAAATTATATTATCTTGGAAATATAAGAGAAATATCACCAATGTGTTGTCTGCAAAATATGCTGAGAGAGTGGGGGGGTAATGATTAAGGATTTTTTAAACCTTGCGCATCAAATTGTTATCTTCTGCTTGTAATTGTTACATACATTAACAAGGCCAAGAACGAAATTGTGACTCTTTTAGCATTAAAGTTTAAACTATCAACCATGGGGAGAATGCTATATTTACTGAGACATATCACGAGAAAAGATTTGCAAAAAAAAAATAATAATAAAAAAAAAAATAAATAAAAAAATAAAAAGCCATGGCCGGAGCGGCCGGTGTAGCTGCACTGTACGGCGAAACCGAAGACATTTCAGTTCATTTTACGCACCTTTGAATTTACAAATGATGGCGCAAAAATAGGTCTGATCGAATTGGGCGGAGACACAGTCTGGTCTGTACTTTTTTCTATCTCCTGTTTGACCTTGTGCTTCTACCGTTATTTCAATTAACCATTTTCATGCTGAATAAACTAAGATGCCACACCCACTTCTAATTTCCAGCCAATCAGATTACTTGATCCGTTTTTTTGAGAGAAATTTACATATTTAATAACAAACAGTGCAGATCCAGATCAGTTGGCAGAAGCCAATGATCTGGATCTACACTGTTTGCTAAGACAGGGCATGACGTGTTCAGCATGAGAAGGGTTAAAATAAAACGATCAAAGGCGTTTATATAAATATGTCCTTAGATAGTAATTTACAAGTCATGACAGAAGACGAATAAAGGATAGATATTATGCAAACACATTTAGAGGTTTAATTTAGTTTTTACTTTATATTAATAGTGATGCTGTGTAAATATAGCGCTTCTTGATACAAAACATGGCCTGAAATTACAGCCTAAAATCGGGCAAACATCACCTTTTATGTCTGTCTGTTAACAAACCTCATTCGTCTTTCTTTGTGATATTTTTACATATCTGTTGTCGAAATAACCCTAAGTATTGGGACAGATAGGCATGAGCAAACGTCTCGTTCTAGATCAGACGCCTCAGAATGCAGCGTCTGATCAGGGTCTACAATGTGTGCCACTTATCAGGAATTCATTCGCATAAAAAGGGCAGTAAAATGTCCTGTTGACATTTAAGGACAGGTACGGCAAATAGTTATGGAGTCCAAATACTTAGGGTAAATATTGTCATTTTGTAAACAAAAAATATTCCATGTCAGAAACGGGCCCTTAGAGCCTTCGGTGCCCGCTTACAAAATCAATCAGTTTGGATAATACAGACTGCATCAACATACAGAGTAAACTATATCAACATCCTACGAATACGAAAGACCGGTAGTGACATTTAAACTACATTAATTCAAGGTTTCATCTTCACGAATTCACGATTTCAGCTTCACGAATTCATGAGTTCAGCTTCACGAATTCGCGATTTCAACTTCACGAATTCAACTTCACGAATTTACGAATTAACTTCACGAAATTACGAATTCAAATTCACGAATTCAACTTCACGAATTCACGAATTCAACTTCACGAATTCACGAATGTTGAATTCGTTGAATTCGTAAAGATAAATTCGTGAATTCGTGAAGTTGAATTCGTGAATTCGTGAAGTTGAATTCGTGAATTCGTAAAGTTGAATTCGTGAAATCGTGAACTTAAATTCGTGAATTCGTGAAGTTGAATTCATGAAGTTGAATTCGTGAAGTTGAAATCGTAAATTCGGTTAGTCGAAATCGTGAATTCGTGAAGCTGAAATCGTAAATTCGTAAAGTTGAAACCTTGAATAAATGTAATTGAAATGTGACTACCGGTCTTTCGTAACATGTCCAGACTGCACAGATATGAAGATGATCTGGGCCTCTGCTGTTCGCATATGACACGATGACCATTTTCTCGCATTGCATCACATTTGAATAACGTCTGAGGATTTCATGAAGGTTTCTGCAAACAGCGCCGAAATTACCGTCAGCACATTTTACGACAGTAATTGTTTAAACAATATGGCGTGCTCTTGGCTAGTGTTTATATTGGTGCATTTGTTTCTGGATATAGAAGAAATATATGGATGTGACCGTAAGTATTTGGTTTAAAGGTTGTAAGGTTGTTACCTCAGTCTGTAGCAGGAGATCATTTATCAAACGACAGTTAAAACAAAATCTGCTTCTTTCTTTGTTTCTGTGTTTCTTTGTGTCTTTCTTGTCTTGTTTCTATCTTTCTTGACAGAAAATTTCGTCGGCGAAGCCAGAACGGAATTATCTTCTCTCATATCCTGGCAAAATTTAGAAAATCTCTCCCAATTATCGCTTTCAAAATGGGGACTACACTTAAAGGAAAGAATTTGCTCTTATAGGGAGCAACTTCATTCCTTTAAGAGCAGCCCATATGATAGAGGAAGAAAATGGTTATGTTAGGTAAGCTCTCTTTATTGCAAAGATTGTTTCCTTACGCAGGCGTCTGCGATTATATTTGGGTTAATATCTCTGTTTGAATTGTTGTTTGGAAATTCATATTTCAATAATTATCGATACAAATGAGAGAACAGATGATTATTTAACAGCTTACATTTCACTTCATCAAAACCTGATACCGGATACATCCCGGTTAGCATTCTTTATAAATCTACAGCGGGCCATTATCGGCCCGTCAGCTACCCTGACGGGCCGATAACGGCCCGCTATAGATTTATAAAGAATACTTACTGGGATATGTTGTTCTCTTATCCACAGTATCTGAATACAGTACTTCGAAATGAATGTATTTGGACGTGTTTCACTCGATATCATAGGTATAATAATAATAATAATAATAATAATAATAATAATAATAACAATAATGATGATAATTATCATTATATTTGTTGTTATTTTCACTTCACGCCGAAAGTTTTGTTTTCATCACGAAAATATGCCTATATAATTTTGACTCCCTTAAACCCCACTTTTATATAGTAAAACTGGGGTTTACATGGCTATACATTATTTTTTATTTCTGCTCAAAAACATAGATTGTGGGTACTCGTTAGAACCGACTCGTCGAGGCGGTTCTAACGAGTACCCACAATCTATGTTTTGATCAGAAATTTGTAAAATATAGGATTTTTTTATGTGAAAGTTTTCATTTGTTGGTGGTAAAATTTTCAGTATATTTGAATAGGCATGTTTTCGTAATGATTCATTGTCGTTTACTTAATTGGTATCAACTGTAGGAAGACAAAGAAAGCAAAATGCTAAGCAGTCTTCGGAAAGAAATATCGTCTCTTCTGCGTTCATTAAATGTGTCTCTAGAATGACGATAAATAAATAAATAAATAAATAGATAAATAAATAAATAAATAAATAAAAAGAAAAGAAGAAACTACTATTTTATTTTTTTGGCGCCAAGTTTTGACGACAATGTTATATTCTGCGTTAAAAAAACAAAACAAAAAAAAAAAACAAAAAAAAAAAAAAAAAAAGAAAAACAAAAACAAAAAAAAAAAAAAACTGGTAATAAATGTATCCATAAACTTCAATGGCAAATAACAAACTGCGTAGATCCAGATGAGACGGCTCACTATGAGCCGTTTTATCTGGATCTGCGCTGTTTGTAAACATCTCTTAATTTTGTCTGTCAAAGGAAGTGTCAAATATTCTGTTTGTTTTGACAGTAGAATTTCAGAACCTCAATTCCAGCATAACGTTGGAGAGCAATCAGACTGTTGGCGAGGCTGTATTCACGCTGACAATTAATGGCGAAGACACGCTATCTCCTGATATCACCCTTAGAACAGAGTCGGTGTATTTCGAACTGGACCCAACCGATAACAGTAAGTGTTTATTTTTTCGCATTAGTCGTTATGCTTTTTTCCCTACGTTTTACGGTATTCTCTTGGTCAATAAAAACACATCTTGGATAGTAACCTACAAAAGATCAAATAATCCGTCATATTAAAAATCTACATTCGTGATTTTCATTAATAGTCCGTCTATTTCTGTCATACACCGTTTCTTATGAGCACGGTCCTGTATGACTCAGTACAGGTTCAAACCTGGTGATTACGCATGCGCTGTCTGACGCGGAGCTTCATTGTTTGCCAATATAAGGACTGATTGTCTTTTGCGTGACTCGGCAGATAAGTTTCGGATGAAATCTGGCTGGATATAATGTAATGCATAAAGAATATTAACTTATTTGTCAGCGATGCTATCCAAACATTACGTGAACACATCTGTGTAAAATACAGTCGAAATTCAATGACTCGAACAACTTTTGGAACATGGAAATTTGTTCTGGACATGGATAGTTCGAACTAATGAGGGTGAATCAGTAGGCAAATGGAGAAAATTATGGATACCTTTTTGATCTTCTATAAAATAATAGTATGTTGTGTGTTCTCATTAGAATCGCCTCGATGATGCGATTTTAATGAATACACACAACATACATGTTCATGCTAAAACGTACGCCTGATTCTTGTTTGGCCTTTGCTGGTCCTATTATTGGACAAGCTTTAATGCATTGTTGTTTACAGGAAGAGTGTTGGCGAAGACCTGTTTACCTGCTGGTCTAACAGAAACCCTAATATTTCATTTACATGATCACAGCGGTGGTGATGACGGTGTTTTAATGGTTACTGTGGCGCCCACGGTAAGTCTGACTTTATATACCTGGTATGGTTTTGCCATTTTCCTACATGGGAGACAACTGTTTTGACTTCCTGTTTGCTTTTCTGCACACCAAGCCCCTTCTGAAAATGGATCTGCCGTCTACTCTAAAAGGAAATAATTTACTCGCATGGCGAGCCAATTCTTACTTTTAGATACGACCCCTTTTCAGGAGGGAGATAAAAACACTTTTACAGAATTACCTCCTCTGAAAGTGTATAAATTTCCCTTAACATAGAGATCCGCATCTATGAATCATATTATTAGGACACGCTCTCTTGTCTGTTCATCACAAAAACATACCGATATAATTTTGACCCTTGAAACCCCACTTTTATAAAGTAAAACGAGGGTTTACGGCGAGGCGGTTCTAACGAGTACTCACAATCTATATTTTGAGCAGAAATATGAAAAATATCAGATTTTTTTTTTATCTGAAAACTCAGTTTTTGGTGGTGAAATTTTCAATATATTTGAAAAGCATGTTTTCGTAATGTTATTGGCATTATTAGTGTGACTTGTCTTTACTTTTTTACTGGGTCTGTCAGGTTTTCGTTGAGCTTAAAACAAAACGTACCAGATGGCAAGTCGGCTGGAAAGCTGGTTATAAGAGAATTACACTCCTTAACGAGTACCAGTGGTCCTTTTAGTAAAACTTCGATTTAAACACTGTCTTATTTTCAGCGCTTTAATTTATGTAATCATTATATGAAATGTGTCACACAGTCTTAGTATGTGTGCTAAAACACAAAAGTACAGATAATCTTGCACATCCGCACAGTCGAATCATTGGCTTCGCCTTTGGTCTAAAATATAAACAGTTAAACATATATAAAAAAAACCACGTGTATGAAGTAAAATCATCCATTAAAATACATATTTTGGACCCTTTAGAAATTAAATACGTTTGAAGTTATCTGTATCAAACAAGCACCTATCTCTTTTTGCGTATTTTTTTGGTATTTGTTTAACTTAATTTTGACTATATTTGCAAAACGCCACCACCACCACCAACAACAACAATAACAAAGACGACTAAGGCACTAATCACACATTGCGGACTCACACATTATTGTGTATAAATTGCAACCAGTGAAGTTGGCAAACAGTGAAAACTCAGATCAGATTCCGTTTTTATGGCATCTAACCTGGGTTAACAGGTTTGCCATCTTCATTTATTTGGGATGTTAGAATTAAATTGATTGAGACAATATGGCCAGTATTGTCTCACTCTGATATAGTCCTTACTCTTCAGGTACCAATCTATAACAGTCCGTCAACAGTTCAAGTGCCCGTAGGAAGTGATACCAACGAGCTGGACGTGTGTGAAGTCGGTATAACTAACTCTGGCGAATGTACTTCATTCTTGTGCGATGTTGTCTGCAAAAATGAAGACAAAATATTCTGGATCGATAAAGGTAACACTATTCATATTTATTTCGAATATGACAAATACAGTCGAACCTCATTAGCTCAATCCCGGATGGCTGATCCATTGCCATGGCTGATTCGAACGTGTTTTTAAGTCCCAATAGCTCCGAAAAAATATTTAAGAATTTTTTTTTTTATTTTAATATGAAATTATATGTTGTGTGTACTCATTAGAATCGCCTCATCGAGGAGATTTTAATGAGTACACTCACTCAACATATCATTATTGTATGGAAGATCGAAAAGGTATCCCCATAATTATCATTGGTTTCGGACCTAGTACCATGATTAACTCTCAGTGGCTTTCAATTCCACTTCAAGATACCTTGATGATTTATTAAATATTGACAATATTTACTTTGACCAAAATGATGGACCGCATATACCCAACTGAACTCCAGTTCAATAAAGCCAATTCTTCCGATACCGAGGCGCCTTTTCTGAATTTGAATCTATGTATATCTAATGGTACAGTTTCCACCAAAATTTATGATAAACGGGACGATTTTGATTTTGATATAGTCAATTTCCCTTTTCTGGCTGGCGATGTTCCCCGGCGTACTTCATATGGGTATACTTTTCTCGACTTATTAGATTCGCCAGAGCTTCTTCAAATCTTAGTGACTTTAACTGCCGTAATAAAGCCCTTACTGCCAAACTTCTTAGGCAGGGCTATCGTTATTTAAAACTTTGTAAGGCGTTTTCGAAATTTTATCGCAGACACAGTTCCATGGTAGAAACATATAACGTCAGTCTGAAAACACTTCTGCAACAAGGTATATCGGAACCAGAATTTTACGGTGACTTAGTGTACAGATGTAGAAAAAAAATGTAGGAAACTCTAACTTTTCGGAGCAATTCAGAAAATTAATTAACCGTTATAAAAGAATCGGTTATAGTCTGGATTTTATGCGACAGACTGCATGCCTAGTTATCAACCCAATCATTGTTCACGTTTTAATTGCACGACGGCGGTTCGGGCCTCAGACTCAATGACGGCCGTTTCGTAAACCTTTAACCAGTGGGTTGGGGCTTGACGATTTGTCTTTGGCTTGGCCCGCCGTGGTTCAACTATTGGTTTTTATTTACTCTGTCACAAAGTAGAACTAGCCGTGAGTACTCGTCTTTGTTTATAATTGTGATGAATTAGATTTTTACATTTCCGCTTTGATGCATTGACTGAGTTGGGAGCCTTAATGCGAACCGAATTTTTATGTTGTTTTGTTGTTGTTTTTCTTCTGTATTAAGAGTTACATCGGTATCTAGGGTGAAGTTGGCTGGCCGTAAAAGTGCTTTAAACACTACGGTGGTTTATTCTACTGACCGTTCTACTGGTCCCGGTGTTAGCGTTACTCTTTGTTGCTTTGTGTTTTTTTTTCTACGAGGCGATTAATTTATGTCTTGCCTTGTGTTATTTTGTTCTTGTGATTTTCAGCCCTTTAGCATTGCGATTACCTCGCTTGGGGAAGAGAGAGCTAGTCTTGGTGCTTTTCGTACGTTACGTTTGTTCGATTTGCACTTGTTTGGTTTTGTCTATTTCCTCTTCCTCTTGGTGTCTGGGAAGGGCTGCGGTTTGTAATTGTGGCACTCCCTGCTTTTCACTTGCCTTTTTTAATAATCCATGTCTCGAAAACATTTCCATGGTCATAACGATGGAAAGCCATTGAAGTTTGACTGTTGCAAAGAATGTGCTCAAGACGTATCACAATCAAAGAACATAGCCTGCCACTGACACCAAGAGGAGGAGTAAACTAACTACAACGTACAGTACCCGCATTACAAACTAATGAATGCAAACCCAACTTCATCCCCAGAGAGCTGATCACAGTAAGAGACAAATTTACGTTGACGGGCTTGTCAAGCCCTCCCTCCCCCACCAGCAGTTTTGATATTACGCCTTCTGAGATAGATATCTGCTTGCAGTTCCTTTTTGCTTGCTTGTTCCGTCTTGGATTATTTGTTTTGCCTTGTTGTCACTTTAATGTCAATTAATTGATTGCTGTGTTCCGGATTATGATCTTTCTTGGGTATCTTCATATTTTGGTCCTTATCGTGTAATAAGCTTTTCACAGCAGTTTTAATTTCATTTGGATTTCATTTCCTGACATATATTTCATCTGAAACATTACTTTAACACGCTTATACTGCTTAGAGGTATCTCTAGATAAGCTACTTTTTTTTAAACCATAACAATTGACGTTTATTATTCCATCTCGAAAACATGCCTATATAATTTTGTTCCCCTTAAACCCCACTTTTGTATAGTAAAGTTCGGGTTTACATTATTTTTCTTATTTCTGCTAAAAACATAGATTGTGAGTGCTCGTTAAAGCCGACTAGCCGAGGCGGTTCTAACAAGTACCTACAATCTATGTTTTGAGTAGAAATATGAAAAATATCAGATTTTTTATCTGAAAATTTTCAGTTTTTGAGGTGAAATTTTCTATATATTTGAATAGGCGTGTTTTCATAATGTCCATTAAAACGTATGCCGTAGGTGCACAGTGTAATTATGTTTTTCTAATGTATACCGACAGCATGTGTTTACATGGAAAAATAAGAAAATTACTTGCTTGTTCATCATCCTTACCTATAGTAATGATAATAATGATATATAGTATTTCGCACAGAAAAGATACGCGAAACAGCTACTGCATATTTTGCAGTACAAAAGATCCATTAACAAATTTAAAAGAAGGGCTCAAAACCAAACAATATCTAAAATTAAGAAATTAATCAAGCTTCATGATTGCAGCATTTACAGGCCCTGGTATCTTTACTTATATTGTGAATATTCAACTCAGGTGTTAGCCTTACTCTTTGTTGCTTTGTGGTTTATTCTACGAGGCGATTTGTTTTATGGCTTACCTGGTGTTATTTTGTTCTTGTGTTTTTCAGTCCTTTCAGCATTGCGAATACCTCACTTGGGGAAGAGAGAGCTAATCTTAGTCTTTTCGTACGTTTGTTCGATTTGCGCTTGTTTGGTTTTATCTGTTTACTCTTCCTGTTGGTGTCTGGGAAGGGCTGCGGTTTGTGATTGTGTCACTCCCTGGACTTGTCTCTTACCTTTTTTATCACGCCTAAAGTAAAAATACAAATGCTTGACTAGGTTCAGTTAACTTATATCGTTTATCTGCAGGAACCAGGACCGTACGAATATACACTTCAGGGCTGAGATATGATTTCGAATACAACCTTGAAGTCAGATGTTTTGACAGCACTGTGAAGAAAACTACGCATGCTTCTGCTGACAACCGTCTGCAAATTGGCGTGACTTTCACAGACGCAGTCATAACAGACAAAACGAGGACATGGATAACCACACAGACATCTGGCAAACCTCAGTCTATTCTGTTTGAAGGAAAAGACGATTTGAGTGTTATCGAGGATAATAATGATCCGTATGAAATTACCGGTAATGATGCTGAACTGAGTATGTCTGAAGACTATGAAGGAGATTATGTTGGGCTGAAGAGGGAAAAGAGATCACCAGCTTCGACAACATTGCCTGGATTCGCTTCCAATGTTTCATATGCAGTTGTCAATGTTAAACCTAGATGTTTCTGCAATGGTAATTTTCCAAGATTAGGACCAAACGGTTTCTACATAAGGAAGTATCGACCAGTTTCTGTAGCAGGAATAACAGTGCCTATGACATCTGGACCCACGTCATCAACTTCATCGACGGCGTCGACACAGATATCAACCACTTCGACAGATACTACAGTTGAATCCACACCAACAACTTCATCGATGACAACTTCGATGCCTACAACACTTGAATCCAGATCAACAACATCATCTACGACAATAACGCAGACTTCAACTGCAACGAAATCACTAACAAATGAACCTACCTCGACTACGTTATATACGACGACAGCACCTACACAAGGAACGACATCGACCACAGCACCGATGACTACAAGTACTTTATCTGATACAACACTCACTAGTCAGGCATTGACGGATACACAGCACACCATAACTAATTCTACAGAGAAAATTACGTCATCGTCAACAAGTGGATTACCTACACCAAAACCGATAAGCTCATCACTAATTTCAGCTACGGCAAGTATAACTACAGGCACGGAAACTACCACATCATCTGCAACCACTGATCAACAAACAACAAGAACATTACCTGGCGTAACCGCGTCAAAGCATACAACGTCAACAGCCGAGTTATATTCATCGAAGAAAACAACAAGCACGCTACAAGGTGCAACTGCTTTAGGAATAAATACAGGCATGGACACTTCCACAACAGATGTAACCGCTAATCAACAAACAACAAAAGCTTCACCTGCAGCTACATCATCCACGCCCACAGGATCTGCACCAATATCAACAAATGAATTATTTACAACATGGAAAACAACAAGCACGCCATTAACTGCAACTGCTTCAGAAAGAACTCCAGTCACGGAAACTGCCTTAACTGCAACAACTTATCACGAAACAACAAAAACAACAAATTTAAATTCAACCACTATTGCATCCACGTCCACGAAATCAGCAACTTCTGCCGCGTCTACTATTGAGACAACCACTACTACAACAAAAGCATCTACTACCCTATCAGACATAACCGAGTCTTCTCTAACTGCTTCAACTTCAGCGAGGGCATCAGCTACGACGCGAATTACCACAGGGACAGCAGCTGTTATTGAAACATCAAACCAACCAACAACTGTTTCATATAGTTCTACAACGCCTTATAATATAACTACCACGCAATCAGCTGCAACGGATAGGTCACAGACATCACAGTCAGGTACAAATTCTTCTCAAGTGACAACACAGTCTTTACCAGCACCAAACAATACCGGAAAAATAGTAGACCCTGATGAAGATTTTTTCGATGACATGACTAATCTCATTGCAGTAGTCTGCGCCGGTGGGATAACTGGTATTGTTGGAATTGGAATCATGATTTACAAATGTTTGATGTCAGGACAGTGTCATGCAGCAGCTGTTGGAAGGTAGGCTATTATAATGACCATTAATCAGCAAAAAGTAAGTCTTTTTGCTCATACAAGATGCATGCACGTTCATCAGACTACGTATCCACAATATCTGTGCATTCAGCACCTGTTGCATAAGCATTCTTGGCCAAACTAAGCGGATGTGCAGATTTATCTTATGTTCGCCGTTCGCATGCGGTAATCTTAATGCTTTTTGTACGTTTTTACGATTTGCGCTTGTTTGGGGTTGTCTGGTTCCTCTTCCTATCGGGCTGCGGCATGTGATTGTGGTACTCCCTGGACTTTTCTCTTGCCTTGTTTTACCTGCATTGACATTCGTAATATATACATGGATTTAGGAAATATATGTAATGCCTAAGGCCTCTTGCATATATTAGAGATAGAGATAAGCATAAGAACCGAAATGTTTACGTCCAGCACATCCTACTTAACATTGATCCCCTCGAAATCTAGTACCGGTTTTGACTTTTGAGACATTAGGTCCATATATTATGTTAGCGACTAATGTAGGCTCAGCTCAGACTGCAATGGTGCTCAGGTACGCTGGTCGCATATGCCATGGTGTCATTTTCTAGTTGGAAAGGCTCGTATATACAGCGATGGTGTTGGGAGATGGGAGCACGGCATATACCTAAGGATTGGCGTGATCCTTCTGATTGTGTCTGGGAAATTTTTTTCAAGTACCGTTTTCCTAGAACAATCTCTCCATAGTAACAAATAAATAAAATTGTCTGACCTAAATCTAAAGCAAAAAAAAATGCATCTCGTAATAACAATGTTAGTAATGGCGCTTCAGACTGAATACTGAATTAGGTTTCATTCCCCAGTCTATTGCGAAAGATTGACACTGATTTATTTCTGTCTGTGGTCGGACCAATTTTAGGTTTTCTTTTGCTCATGTATCAGATTCGATCGCCATTGAGCCCGTACTGAGCGATAAAAAAACAACATATTTTTTTCAGTTTAAGTAGGTCACCACAAAGCATGTAGTCTGGCGCATATCATCCGCATTATACAATTTATTAATATCTATTAATGATCTTTTTTATTCTATTTTCTGTAAAACAGATTTAACAACAGCGCTTCTATCTTTATACAGTAAATCATTATAAAAAAGTTTAAGTGAAGATAGCCAGAAAAAAAATCACAATCACGAAGCACAGCCTTCACGAGGTTCCAAAAGGAACTAGAGATATGAACATACATTGACAAAACAAACCTAACATATGAAACAACCGACGTACTAGCAAAGACGAACTCCGGTAGTCCATGCTAAAGAAGTTGGATTCCGATACCCGGATTCCGGTAGGCCTTGCTGAAGAAGTTGCTTCAAACTGTATTTTGTAATTTATTTACAGTATTTTCGATACAAATGTGCAGTGAAGTTTATGATATTAACAGCCATGTCTTACAACTTTACTAGGTACAGATATAAGTTTATTACGAATGTTATTTCGTTGTTTGTCATATGTAATATCCCTGCAACGGTCACATGTGAAGTTGTATAGTGTGTTTTTAAGTCACGTGAAATGATTGTATTTATGCTAAATATTGTTCACTTAAACTTATAGGAACTATAATGACATGACAATTGCAATTGGTTTGTTGCATTGTGTTACCTAAAATCAAATTCAAATCAAAACGTTTTGTTGTTGTAAAACGTTTATCTAATTCTCAATGGTTGCTTTCTACTTTGAACGCACGTGGTATTTTTTTTTATCATAATTCATTCGTAAATTTTATTTGAGAATCAAATTACACTGAATGTTTCTTGATATATATGTTTATGTGTCATAATTATTAAAAGTTTACTGTTAATATCCCATCATGTGGGCCGCGCCATGCGAAAATGTGCCTTTGGGCATATGCATCTGCACAGTCTAATCAGGGCATTCACTGTCCGTAAACAGAATCATTGGATACTACAGATTGAATGTATCGATGTAAACCAAAATGCCCGGATGAGTCTGCACATACGCAGAATGATCCGAATGTGCGCATATTACACATGCTTGAAGACATTTTCTCGCTTGACGCGGCCCATATTATAAATTTGCTAGTGGGTCAACAGATGAGGACAATGGTCTTGGAGATTATAGCCCGGCACCTGTCAGTTCAACAACAAATCTGATCGCAAACACAGACTCTAGTACCGGTATGTATTATATATTTAATATGACTTGATCCTACTTTTGAAGTCACGTGTCCACAACAGCTTTCGGAATATTTATTTTCGGAATACTATGAAAAAAAAAAACCTAATGCAATTAAACCCGTTGGTCTTCGTGTAGTGGTTTATTCTACTGACCGTTCTAAGGTGGTCCCGGTATTTGTCTTACTCTTTGTTGCTTTGTGGTTTATTCTACGAGGCGATTTGTTTTATGTCTTGCCTTGTGTCATTTTGTTCTTGTGTTTTTCAGTCCTTTTAGCATTGCGATTACCTCGCTTGGGGAAAAGGGAGCTAGTCTTGGTGCTTTTGGTTCGTTTGTTTGGTTTGTCTGCTTTCTCTTCCTCTCGGTGTTTGGGAAGGGCTGTGGTTTGTGATTGTGGCACTCCCTGGACTTTTCACTTACCCCTTGTTTGATACATCTCCAAGTACATCACTGTGACTTCACCATAGTGCAGTTTATATTTTCTATTTCCTTTGGGATCACTGAACCCATTCTGGCTACTTTGAAAATCGATAACCGCTTAGGCCGGTGCTAGTGGGAGCGATTACAGCCTCGCAAAGTACATAGCTGTATACGAAGAGACAATAAAACCGAGTCTCCGATTTTCGTTCTTTTGTGTATTCTTTCTTTTTCAAAGGCAACCTTTGATATTTTCATTTTACTTCACTGCAACTTGTGTTAGATGCCGTTTGGCGGCCGCAAAGACGTCTCCCCGTACTTCACCATAGTGCAGATTATATTTTTATTTCCTCTGGGATCATACACCCAATTCTGGCTTCTTTGAAAATAAAATACCGTTTACGCTGGTGTCAGGGAACGTATACTGACTCACAAACTAAATGTTTGTATATGTAGGGACTTAATAAAACCGATTCTCCAATTGTTTGTTTATTTGTGCGTTCTTTGTTTCCAAAGGCAGCCTTTTAGAGTTTACTTGCCTAGGTAGTCCCCAGTCTTAAAGGAATAAATGCGGCACTGCCCCATGATGTTAATTTTTTCAATTAAAGGAACGGGAAACACATGTTAGAGTTTATGCTATTGTGTTAGAGGAGGCAGATTAATAACTTTATGCTTGCTTTTCTCTACACCAAGTTCCTTCTGGAAAGCAGTGTATTCTATTTAGTAGCTCCCTTTAAGAACAAATGTTTTCCTCTTAGACTAGACCTCTTTAGAGAAGGGATCGAATTCAATTTTGAAAAGAGGTTTTTTTTTTTGTTTTTGTTTTTGTTTTTGTAAGTGTATCCATTTTCAGATAAATCAGGCTTGAGAAGAGATTCATTCAACGGAAAATGTTTGTGATGATCTACTACAAACTTAGGCGACTCTGTATCAAATATTTCTAATTTATAGTACTCTTGTTTTGAAGGTGTCTCCGTATAGCTTAATTTTCTTACCCCTACAAGAGTAAGTTGGCTATGTTGTGTTTGAATGTGTTCTTACAAGTCATTACGAAAACACACCTATTCAAATATATTGAAAATTTCACCACCAAAAAACGGAAAGTTTTCAGATAAAAAATTTATATTTTTCATATTGCTGCCTGCTCATAACATAAATTGTGGGTACCCGTTAGAACCGCCTCGCCGAGGTGGTTCTAACGAGTACCCACAATCTATGTTTTGAGCAGAAATAAGAAAAATAATGTATACTCCTGTAAACCCCAGTTTTACTATATAGGAGTGGGGTTTCAGGGGGTCAACATTATATAGGCATGTTTTCGTGATGACCACATATTTCGAAACAGGATGTTTGTCAGAACTTCAAAGAGGTCTCACAAACAATTACTCCCTGAAGTGATTGTAAAATCCATTTCATCTGACAATTCGATTTTCCGATGTTTTATGTGGTTTGCTTGCGAAGGGGAATAAATGCACTTTCAGTAATCGACACACGGTTAAATTTTTGCCTCCCTTCTGAAACAATGGGGGCAAATTATTTCTTTTTTGATTAGAATCCTTTTTAGAAGGGTATTTGCGTGCAAGAAAGCAGAGGGAAAGTCGCAAAAGTTAACCCCCACCCACCTTGTAAACATGGTAGACAAATAAAAACTGCATCAATGCCTTGAGGAATTACATAAAGGATTTTACATTTTATTCATTATTGCTTACGAAAAATTGAGTTAAACCGAGTCTGATTATGTCTGTTTTTGATTCGGTCTGTATTTCCAAAATATTTTTTATTTCGGAATACTTCGTGAAAAACCAAATGCTGATCAAAAGCATACATACTTAAACTAAGTACATAATAATAATTGATTGGTTAAAGAAACGATTTCTAAAAAAAAAAAAAAAAAAACTGTCATAGCAGTAAGTGTGTATGGATATATCAAGAAATTTGGCCGTCATTTTTAAAGATGCAGATAGGCTTGTCTATTCGAAGCTTAAATAATCAATGCTGAGCATCCAAAACTGGTTATTCAAAAAGAGCCTATTGCTATCAGAAGATGCAGAACGCGACGTCCTATAAGTCTACATTGTTTGCCATAACATAATTTCAAATAGATAAGCAGTTAAGACAATTTTTTATATGCTACGCCTCAATGTATAGCGATCTTTCAAGTTTGAATGATAGGAGATTTTAAAGGAAATGATCCTTGAATACCTGAAAATTCGAAGGACATAATTCAGTCACTTTCGGACAAACAATAAGTAACATTTCGTTATTTAATCAAAAGAGGAAAGAAATATATCCCCGAGTGTGTTACGGAAAATAAACGGTATTCCCGGAATAGTTTCAATACCAATAATTTCTCCAAATAATATAGAAAGATCATTGTTTGTTTATCGAATTTGCTTTCTGTTTTTTACAGTTACGCCATTGACACCTGTCGGCAACTGATTGCATACTGCGGCGATTCACAAGTATAATACGTAAACATGTATGTTTCTCTCTATCTATCTATCTATCTATCTATCTATCTATCTATCTATCGAGGAAAATCATTTAAACCAACGATGCAGTTTGAGTTTCTTAAGAAGGTACTTTCAGTTTCAAGACAATAAAGAATGAATATTTCTAGTACTTATTTTAAAACGAAATCAAAACGGCGACATAGCTATATATAATTATAATTATAAATTACTTTATCTAAATTTAAAGGTAGCTAAAATATTACATGAATCATAAATAAATAATGTTTATGTTCATTTCAACGACATGACAATAACCCATCATAATCTTTTTATTTTTAGACACGGACGAGCAGGAATCACCAGAAAGTAATAACAACAGATGTACAGTTCAATCAAAGGATTATGATATAAGCATTTTGACTTAAGTTTCCATAACGTCAACACACCTAGGTGAAATGTGTATTTTCGCATTGGCTCTAGATAGGACACCTTTTCAACCATATGTTAATATGATTCTTATATCTCCACGAAAACAAATGTTGTGAGTACTCGTTAGAAGCGCCTTAGTAAGGCGCTACTAATGAGTACCCAAAAATTGTTTTCGTGGAGAAGTAAAAAAAAAAAAAAAAAAAAAAAACTTTTTTATCTGATTATATCATTTACGTAGAGCTGTGTACGTCATTATCTTCCATTATATAATATGTTGAAAAGTTATATATATGGATGTAAAAGGTCTGTAGATGAAACATATCAAATAGAAGTCGGATTTAATGGTGAAATTTTCTGAAATGCCGCTAGTAATTTATACTCTTCAGGCTCTTATTATCACTATATAGGTATTATGGGAAAACATGGCTGGGTTCCTCTTGGGGTCTGGGAAGGGCTGCGGTTTGTGATTGTGGTACTACCTGGTCCTTTCTCTTACCTTTTTTTATGCACAATAAATAGTCGCGTTAACGTAATGTGGTTTCTTTTGAGGCAAACCATGAGAACACAGGAAAGTAGAGTATACGTGAATAGTGAAAGAAAAGTTGAGATCATTGCATTTCTGCAGTCTGATCAGGACCCTCATGTTTCATCGATAAATAGTATTACGACACAAACGTCATGAATTTATATATCATTAAACGCTTATATAAGAGGAACTAGCCTGGTCAGCCTGCATAGTCGCATATTTCCAATAGTTTCCTCCCTTCTTTTTTTCAAAGCACACCCTATATATATTTTATGTATGTGTAACAACAACGCAAATTTCGCTTTGTTTATTTTGTTCTGCATTCCAGTGTGTCACCCTTTAACATAGTTTGGTATTTAAATTTAGCTGTATGATGTAATTTTGGACTATATATTCACAACGAAAATGTAATGTTGTATATACTTCAGAATGTGTCAGGGTATATATTCACCCAAATGATGCAATGTACACAGAGAATTCGTTGTCATTTTAAATGGGAGACATATTTTGCAGATAGAAACTTGTTTCCCTAGCATTTGTATTTTTTTAAAACTTGGGGCGCCACTAAAAGAGAATAATTTGTTCTCTCTTGGAGAACGTTTTTTTTCTCCTTTAAAAACAGCCCTCAATGCTTAAAGAGGCAAAATTATAAAGAAAATGTCCGGATAGATCCACAATCACCGAACATAGCCTACCATACCAGATTTGAAGTGCATTGTTCCTCTTAAAAATGAATTTTTCGTTTTGATGAAATTCATATTTATTCATTCAAATGATGCTTACAAAGTAATATTTTCGTATATCGTTCTGCATGTATACTGAAAGGAAAAAGAAACGCAGGGTAAATTTTATTCCTAAATTTCATTCAAGTTTGAAAAAGTTTGTTAAATATTTTACTATGATTACAAAACGGTACATGTATGGAATAAAAGTTCCAAATTTCATTGTTTTGCGATCAACAAGTCTCGAGTTATCGAAGTTCATTGGTAACTACCCCACAAATCTTGAAATCAAAATCAAACTGAAAATCAATATCGGGTGTGCCCCCCTCTTGCTGCCGTTACTGTCCTAATTCTCCTTTGGATAGAGTTAACCAAAGCATTGACAGTTCGCATCGGGATGTTATTCCATTCATCGATCAACGCATTCCTTAGTTGTGTGAGAGTTGCGGGGGATTTCGGCGCTTCCTAACCCTTCTGTCCAGCTCATCCCACATGTGCTCTATTGGGGTCAAATCTGGACTGTACGGTGGCCATGCTAGTGGTGCGATGTTATTGTTTGCCAGGAAATCCTGACAAACTCGGGCAACATGTGGTCGGGCATTATCCTGCTGCAGAATCAGATTACGTTGTTGCACAAGCGGGACTGCAACAGGACGCAAGATCTATTCCCTATACCTTACTGCGGTCATATTGCCCGTACCAATAATCAACTGTGATTTTATCCCGTGAGCAATGCCTCCCCAGACCATAACGGAGCCACCCCCAAACCGATCCCGTTCGACAACACAGGCGTCGGCAAAGCGTTCTCCGCGGCGTCGGTACACACGACGTCGACCATCTGCGCGATAGAGAGTGAACCTAGAACTCGACTCCACTGCCTCATCGGAAATAGCCTGGGCGCATGCGCCGTCAACCACGCCATACGACGCAACCTACGTGCCTGGGTCAGAGGCAGACCAACGTATGGACGACGAGCTCGAAGACCAATCTCACGCAATCGACTTCCAACAGTCTTCGGAGAAATTTGTCGATTATGCATACCTACTGTATTAAGGGCAGTTTCGGTAGCAGTGAGATGACTATTCCGCAAATATGCCAGACGGATTGTCCTGTCTTGACGTCGCGACGTCACGCGTGGACGCCCAGACCGCGGTCGGTCTGCTAAATGCCCTGTCTCCCTTTAACGTCTAACAAGACGTTCAATTGTTGAGACGTTAACCCCAAAATGATTGGCAACTTGCTGTTGCCTCTGACCCTGCATCAGCAACGCAAATGCCCTACCCCTCTGAACATCAGTCAATCGTACCATGATTGAAAAAAAAGTTCAAAGTAGCGTAAAAATGAAAAGAAAAATCGGTAAAAGAATCGAAGAGCGTTGTGTATCGTTGAAGTGTACCAAATGGTGTGAGGAAATCTTGTGCTGAAGGTTTAAACATGCTTGTTTTGCACGAAATTTTGGCTTTCCGTATTGTCCATGCAATGCATTGTGTAGTGCACGGTTGAATGATTTCACACACTGGGTAGATAGCACATCGACCAAAGACTCGTACACCCGCGGTTCACATTCACAGAACAATCTATAAAAGTGTATGGCTATAGTTAACACCGTATAAAAATGGTTAAAATAAGAAGGAAAAAACTCTACCCTGCGTTTCTTTTTCCTTTCAGTTTACCAAAAGGATATACCAATAGTTACTGAAAGTATTAATCGTTTAGCAGAATTGTAACATGTATGCAAATTATGATTTTAATTCCATTTGAAATGCAGTATAATTCGAACATAGTATATTTACAGAAGGGTGAACAACCATGAAAAAAAAAAAAAAAAAGGTTCATAAAGCATGTACCAGAAGTTAAAGATCTTAAAGAACATATATCAATTACAGCAACAATAATAAACTTCACAATTTCTTGAACATGGCTATCGATATCGTAAACACCGTAAAACATTTTCAAAATGGAATTTGTTTTGAAAAGTTTCCTTGGAAAAAGATTTCTTCAACTGGTTTTATCGAAATCTGAGAATTATTCCGACATATTTTTGCAGATTCAGAAGAGTTCTTGAATCAATCCTAAATCTTTCTAGACCGTTTATGCCTAATCTTATCCGGCTGCGATCGGGCTCATTGAGGTTTTACTATTGGGTTTATTTTATTCTTACTTGTAGTTTGCAGTCAAACCATCGTCATTGTTTTATTACATCATTAAAACGTAATGAATATGTTTCGTGCTTTTTTTCTGATGAGAAATAAGTAGTTGTAACTGTAGCATGAATAAATAAAATATATATACAGTTGCCCTTGGAAACACCAAAAAACATAAAAGAACGAAAATCAGAGTATCTTTTCATTGAGACTCTTCATATGACAACAATGTAGTTTGTAGGGCTGCATACGCCCACTAGCAACGACTGGATCGGAACTCATTTTCAAAACATCAGACTTCAGAATGGGAACAATACTTCTAAAGGAAAGAAATACCATAAAGGACTTTTAACGGCCGCCACACGGCACTGAATACCAGATGAGTGAAGTAAGAATATCTAAGTCATATTTGGAACCACCAAACATATAAAAGAACGAACATCGGAGTTGACTTCATTAAGACTCCTCGTCATATGGCAGCACTGTAGTTTGTAGGATTGCTTGTGTTTTTTTTTAGGCGAGGTTCACGCCAGTCAAAGCAAGTTCAAGGCCAGTATTTCTCTTGCAGTTTCTCTCATTTTTTCGTTCTGTTTTCGATGCCGTTCCATGTTATGATGTCGTTTTACGTCATTCAAACCATATCCAGTGCCTTAGGAAGGTTGCGGTACGTGACTGAGGCTTTTTCTGGGTATCTCCATATATTTATTGATTTAGCTATAATCAAAAGAATATATATTATATATCTCGTAAGATTAGAACGGCTACTTCTAGCTATCATATAATATGTCCAGTATAGTGTTAAGTTGCTAATTATGAAACGACAAATGTAACAAATGTAATCTAATACTGCACTGAAGCGTGATAGCCTCGACTTTCACGCGCGGAATTTCTGATGCAGTTACGATTTTGTACGACTTTAGCAATAACAAATAACTGTACGTCATTTTGCCTCTTGCGTTGTTATTATATTGTTTCAAATTTTTACATAATATAACATTATTACCACCTAAGTAAGCTTCCTGCGTTGCTTTCAGTAGTTATGTTTGTGCTTTTGTCTGTCTTCTTTTGGAATGTAGGTACGCTTTCAGAATTGAAGGTGAGGTTAGGCGCCTGAAAAAAAGAGGAAGAAGAAGAAGTAGAAGAAAAAAAAAAAAAAAAAAAAAAAAGAAAAGATTTAAACCCACAGTAGCTGTGGTGTTGACAATTCTGGTATAAAGTATATCTTATTCGGAGAAAGACTGAATATGAATAATGATAATAGAAACATAATAAAGCTATTCTATATATTTCAGTTCTTTAGTCATTTAACGTTTAGTAGTATCTAAATCACTTTATGGAGTGACAAAGCCTCTGTGCAAATGCTCACTCATATACGCATGATAATTCTGTGACTAGCGAGATTCGAGCACGTCAGATCGGTAGACGAGTGCTAGATATATCGACACTTTCTCTGGCAATGCATTAGATACAAGAAAAACATATGCATGAAAATTTTCTCATGCTCATATCAGCCCCTAGGGGAACAATTAAGGTATGGAGTTTAAATATTTTCTTTGGCGCTCTCTCTCCATGTCATTCCTCTCCTGGTTTGGGAGCAGCGATAGCAAATGAGCGGTGCATAATTATAACATTGTTTAACCGCTCGACTGTTTATTTGTCGAAGGATGTTTGAATTTTAAGGACAGTGTATGTAACAAAGAAACGTGTTATTCAACTTTTTGAAAATCCAATACCGCTTAAGTCGGCGCTAGGGGGACGTATGCAGCTCGCAAACTACTGCGTTGCATATGAAGAGACTCAATCAAACGGAGTCTCCGATTTTCGTGTTTTTGGCTTTTATTTTACATAATTGCTCTCTTGAGAAAAGCGTGCAAAAGACGCTCTACAAAATTCTCTGGTAGACTGCTTGGATTTGAGACAATACTTTATTTCCACACCCATATAACATTATCTGCAAATATTATCACTAGTTTAATTTAAGGTTGCCTGGGCTTAGCAAACGCATGCACCTATCCATAGAAAAGACTGTTAGCAAATAGGTGTAAATGGGTTGAATATAAACGAACTGCAAGTTTCATCTTTACCTTCCATTGTTACGCTCTACAAGTTCAAAAACTAATTGTACAAGAAATCGGCGAAGGGCGTGATCATTCTGCACTATGTTCATGCTAATATTTGCCTTCTCATTCCACATGGTCAGAAGTCACACGTTTGCTTGACGTGACTTAATTCTAATGATAGATTCATTCACCTGTAAAATATGTCAGACGTCTGTTATGTACAATCTAGGTATCGAACAACCAACTTGCACGTGATCATTGTAGATATTTAGATATTGTTTACAAGGACGCTTACCGCTGCCCATTAATTAATACTGTTGTATTTCATTTTTATTAATAATTTGTATAGTCCAATTCTGACCTCTGGATGACAAAGATAAGACTGACTCACCTTGTAGCGCGTAATAGGTGAATAGGACTTCTGTTAACAGTTATTCACACCATCCGCGCAAGTAAAGTACGAATATTTACATGTACAGTATAGCAGTATTTTATCCTGATTCCCCCTGCACATGCTATAAAGTAGATTCGTGAAATCTTTGATCAATCAGAGGTCAGAATTGAGCTGTAAAAGTTGATTTTTTTTTCTGTTATATTTTTTATGTGTGTCAAATATCGACTGTCACCAGCATTCTATTAAGTAGAATTAGTTGTAACTATATACATTCCATGGTTCAAATGACGGTAGAATCATTTAGCTAAAATGAAATGTTAATGAGTTTGAATGTGTATATATGAATGCTCCGGTCCCAAAATAGGGAAAAGGCGACACTAACAAATGTTTTGTTCTTACGAGCCTGCTATATAAAGACAATGTCATACTATAAATATAACAGTCTGAAGTTATCCTGGATAGTTCATGCTTTTAATGTTTGAGTGGTGTAACGTTCCTAATTACGAAAACACGCCTATTCAAATACATGTATATTGAAAATTTCACCATCTAAAAAACTGAAAATTTCAGATAAAAATTCTGATATTTTTCATATTTCTGTTCAAAACATAGATTGCGGGTACTCACTGAGGCAGTTCTAACGAGTACCCACAATCTTTGTGTTTGAGCAGAAATAAGAAAAAATAATTTATACCCCTGTAAACCCAAGTTTTATTATATAACAGTGGGGTTAAAGGGAGTCAAAATTATATCTTTAGGTATGTTTTCGTGATGTCAACAGTATTCAAATCAGTTCATGTAATCATCAAATGACAAGGGCTCTGCGTATGGGATCAACTGTAAAATAATGAGAAGAAGATTACAACTTGCGGGATCCGAGTTCTAGCCCGGCAGATCAGATCGGCAGGCGAGTGTTGATCTACCGATACGTCTCTCGGGCAATTCATAGGGCAGGGTTGTGGAATTAATAAATTTTATTTTTTGTCCATGGACAAGTAAATGGTCGAAATCCTCATGTCCAGCCACGATCTACTTTCCCGACGTTTTTTCTTATTTCTCGAAGAATACATATATTATGGGTGAGGTGTTTTAAATGAGACTCTAACCATATGCTTTTATCGAGGAATATGAAAAATCATATATTTCATAATAGTTTTCATCCCGAAAACATGCCTATATAATTTTGACCCCCTTAAACCCCACTTTTATATAGTAAAACTGGGTTAGAGGGGTATACATTATTTTTCTTATTTCTGCTCAAAACATAGATTGTGGGTACTTGTTAGAACCGCCCCGCCTCGAGGCGGACCTAACGAGTACCCACAATCGACTTTATGCGCAGAAATATGAAAAATATTAGAATTTTTTATCTGAAAATTTGTCAGTTTTTGGTTGTTAAATTTTCAATATATTTACGTGTTTTCGTAATGTAGTACTCTTCTTTGCGAGAGCTATAAAGTCCTTGTTCCTGGACAAGTTAACTGACATTTCTTACTTGTCCTCAGGGTAACGGGATAAGATGGACATGTTGGACATGGTATTTTCACAGCCCGTATATTTTTGCATAAAAATCCGACACTAAGGAAGGGGCGATCTAAAGTGAACTCTTAGTACTTGTCTCGACTCGCCCTTGCGCTGGCCCATCTCTCCTAGTTTTGGATGCAGTGATAATAAATAAATAATACGAAATTATTATATCATTGTTTATACCATTGTTAACCTGTTGTTTAATCCCTGGATGAGAAGTATGAATCTTTATGGTGGTGCAGAAATGTATCAATTAGATGTACACAATGACAGTCTGTTCGCAGATTAAAAACAATAAAAAAAGTAAGTGTGCGGAAGCCTCCCAACCCCGTTCAATAGTGTACTGCTCAAATTGGACAATAATTGACACCACCTGTACCGTCCCGCCCAGTCACTCTGTTACTGCGACTGTTATAATATGACTAAATATTTGGATATGCTAAGTCCTTACTATAGATATCCTAAAATTTAAACACGTAAGAAATATATATATATTTTTTTGCAGTTCATTTTCTCCTAAACATATCGGATCCCGTGACTGTCAGAGGGTTTCACATAAACGTGGCACGTAATCCGATGCAAGCATATCAATGAACTACAGAAATATTTCACATTTACAGTTTATCGTATGATACAAATCCCGATAAACGTGTGGGCGAGATGTAAAAGCCATTTCACTGATTGAATGATAATCGCACTCGGAAATGTTTAAGTTCTAAAGTGCTCTCATTGAAGATGTCAGTCGGTATATTGTTAATTTCATATTTTGGTGTTGTATCTAAACAGGTGCCTAAATAAAAGGCAAACTTTGTATTTATAATGGCGGAGGGGGGGGGGGGGGGGCGTGGGATTTTTGCAATAATAGCATTTTTATGAGGGTCATCCATATATTTACCGCTCATATATGCGTAAGTTGAATAATTGCAAATCTATTTCTTTAAAAGTAGCTCCCAATTCGGAAGCGCTACTAGCAAGAAATCTTTTTCTTCTTCCTAGTGTGCGTAAAAATAATTCCGTTCTGCCTACGTTACTGTATCCCTGTTTATAAAGACCCGTCTGTTAAAACATTTCGAGTAAATATGATAGATAAGATGCACACACGTAACCTTAAGTGCCCTACGTTAGAGTAAAATAAAGTAATAAAGGATTGCCTTTGGAGACAAAGAACACACAAAATCATGAAAATCGGAGACTCGGTTTGTTTGAGTTTCTTCATCTGCAACACTGTAGTTTGCGAGGCGGCATACGCACCCTCACCCTCCCCAACCCCAACCCCCCAGCGCCGGCTTAAGCGGTGTTCGATTCTCAAAATAACCAGGATGGACTCAATGATCCCAAAAGAAATAAAGTATAACCTGCACTACGATGATGTACGGGGAGACTTTAAACGGCCACCACACGGCACAACACTAGCTACAGTAGAGTAAAATAAAGTCAAAAAGGATTGCCTTTGGAAACAAAGAACACACAAAATCACGAAAATCGGAGACTCGGTTTGACTGAGTCTCTTCATATGCAAAACTGCAGAGAGCGATTAAACTGACGATTCGCTTTGATCTTTACATTTAATATTCACCAGGACACGCCCACTATGCGATTTGGGCATGATAATCAGCAACCCTTGCATTCTTCGTAAACCAGCTCTTCGCTCATATTTGCAGGTATTACCTGTTTACGCAGTAAACGTTTACCTACATATCATTATTACTTATAAAGGTGAAAACTGACAGTTCAGTGAAGTCGGTCTGTACAATGAAAAGTTCATGAATAGAAAGTCCTCCTACCCGGTGACAATGCACGTCAACCTTGCCCCACGGTGACAATACAGGACATTTTTCATCACGTTGAAGATCTCTGTTTTTCTATTGAAACTGTCTTTTGAAATGTATGCTTTGAAGCATAAGCTGTTTGTCAAGACTGGCTACTATCTAAATGAAATGAACATCATTTGGAAAAGGATGGCTACGGTTACTGGGATGAAACTGACAAAGCAAATCTGCTGAATAATTTCTTTCGAGATCAGACATTGTTGGACGATTGTAATGCAACAGTTCCAAATACTGGACTGTACAATGATGACACTCTTTCACTGTTAGTGTTACTCCTTCCTTTAGAAGTCCAACCAGTTATGGCATCTCTTCTTCTTGGCAAAGCAGTAGGATCCGACGGCATTAATAATACATTATCCTTCATGTTCCTTGATAAACCAATCTCTACGGCTAGAATTGGAAGGATGCTCTGGTGTGTCCTTTTTTTAAAAAAACGGAAATTCATCTTCTGTGTGTAATCATCAGCCTATTTCTCTGTTGAGCTGTTTAGAGAGCGTTGCTGAACGTGATGTTTTAGCATCTTTACAATTATTATCATGATAATAATATTATCAAATATCTACAGTCTAGCTTTATACCTGAAGATTCTACAACTAATAACTCATCTTTCTCCACAATACCTTTTGTCAAGCTTTGGACTCGGATCAAGAAATACGAGCGGTCTTCTGCGATGTCAGCAAGGCCTCTGATTGAGTATGGCATAGGTCTTCTATGTAAAATTAGACCTGATGGTATTTCTGGTAGTTTATTGTCATGGATCAATAGTTATCATTCTTAGAAAAGACAACGAGTTGTTCTGCCTGGTACCGGCTCTAGCTGGTATAATATTTATGCGGGTGTCCCGCAAGGATCTATTCTGAGTACTTTTCTTTTTCTTTTATACATCAATGATATAGTCAAAGACATTGTGTCTAACATAAGAAGATTTGCTGATGACATGATTACACAAGTCTATATATACTTGTTGAAAATCCTATGTCAGCCGGGTGGGATCAATTAGAAGAAAGGCGGAAAGAGCAAAACTAACTCTTTGTATAAAATGGTTACAATCTCATTCCTAAATATTATCCGTCATCTTTCGTATCACCAACAGTCACAGAGGTGTCTCGTTATACGTTAAGAAATGCAAATAACATTTGAAAAGTCAATACACGATCAAATCAGTATTACAATTTCTTTTTACCTTTTACTATTAAATAATGGAACAGTCTTCCAGAAGAGCTCAGAAACACTTCGTCTATTGCATCTTCTCAATCTTGTTTAAATCAAACGAATAACAGTGTACCAAAATACTTTTTTGGCGACAGGCGCTTACAAACGTCACATACTAAACTTCGTACCAAATGTAGTTCCTTGAATTATGACATTTACTTTAAACATTTAACTGACTCGCCACTTTGCCGTTGTAACAGCATTGAAAATTCTGAACATTACTTCTTGCAATGTCAGTATTATCAAAGGCAAAGAAATGAAATGTTGCATGAACTCTCGGAACTCTGCGATGTAACTCTAGATATTCTGCTGTTGGGGAACAGCTCCCACTCCTTAGAGTTGAATGCCAGACTATTCAATATAGTACAGAAATTCATCAGAGATTAAAAAAGATTGTATGAAATAGCTAGTAACGGTTGTTAATTTTGAACTTATCTAGCGACCTTATTTTCCTCTATCGTCTTCTATTATCACTATCATATGCCTTTCTTGACCCTTACAACTACCATGGTAAATATAATGGAATAGCGATTCACTAGTTTACATAAACGGAACGGGAAGAATTCTTATCTCTACATATCAAACATTATAACAATATGGAAAGTAGATTAAAGAATACATCATGAAAACATACCTATATAATTGTGGCACCCCCTTTGAACCCACTTTTATAGATATACAATTTTTTTCTTCTTGCTGCTCAAAAATCATATATTGTGGGTACTCGAGGCGGTTCTAACTAGTACCCAGAATCTATGTTTTGAGCAGAAATATGAAAAATATCAGAGTTTTTCATCTGGAAATTTTCAGTTTTTGGTGGTGAAATTTTCAACATATTTGAATAGGCGTGTTTTCCTAATGCTTTTCCTTGTTTGGTTTGTTTCTACTGTCCCAGCTAGCATTCTGCACGAATCTCTATCGGACCGTTATCGGCCCGACAGCAATGCTGTCGGGCCGATAACGGTCCGATATAGATTAAAGCAAAATGCTAGCTGGGGTGCTCCTGTGATCGATTTTCGTTTTTTGTTTCTTAGCTTTCTTCGTTCATTACGTTACATAATTGATTTCACATATGCAAGTGGTATTATGCAAATGTATTCGCTATATTTAAACGTAAAAACATCTATCATCCCAGTCAGCATTCTACGTAAATCTATATCGGGCCGTCATCGGCCCGTCAGGGTAGCTGACGGGCCGATGACGGCCCGATGTAGATTTACGTAGAATGCTAGCTGGGATTTGTATTTACGTATTATGTAATGAAGCACATTATATTATGTTACATGCTATATATGACTTGCCTTTACTCTGTGCAACTTCATTTTATAATCGGTAAAGGTATCATATGAGCATATTGCTTTCATCAAATCCTTTAAACTTTGTTCTTGTGTATAATATTTGTTGCATGTCAAAAGAAAATCAGAATAAATATCTTTAAACCAAATCAACATCAAATGAGTCGACACATTAAAAAGGGCATTTTGACCTCCGATTTATGATTCTTTAATCACGCATGCGCAGATTTTTGGCTAGACCTATCACTCTTTGTTTGAAGCTTTCTCGGGGACAAGAACAACAAAGGCTCTAGCGAGACTGCGCTTATGAGCAGACTCGACTGAAACTATTGATCGCCTGAGTGATAAGTACCATTTTGCATTAGGCTAGCTCAAATGTGCATTGCATTTGAATGTGTGGTCGTGCAGTCCGGGAACCAGTTATCAATCAGTTGACGCAACAATGAACTTGTGAACCAAATACCAACTTCACGAAGGTTAAAGATACACTATACTACGTATCTATGGTTTTGATGACACTTAAGCCAGAGTTTACACAAAGAGAGATGATATGTTGTTACGCTATCAACTCAAACATCCCATTAAGAACTTGTGTTTCGAGATGGGAGGGTGATCGACTGTTTGTGGGAAAGGAACCTACAATCACGAACGCCTGTCACTGACGACAGAGCTCAGCTGAGTAATGTAAGTATAAGTTTTCTTTCAAACAGCCTTTCCTACAAGACCGCATGTCCATCAAGCAATGACTCAAATCATCCGCGCAGTCTCATCAGAGTCATCACAGGGCACTCTGTGGATAACCAAGGATCCAAATCATCTTCAGGTGGCCGTCGAAGACTCTAATCAGTCTGCGCGTATGTGTAGGCTGATCGAATTATCGCTGGGCGCACATGCAATCTTGCAGGCAATGCTGTGTCCGGTTCCAATATCTTGGTATGGAAGAGGCAGTACTCTAAAATAGACAAATAGCAAATGTTGCCGTCAAAAAGTACCATCACGAAAACATACCTATATAATTTTGACCCCCTTAAACCCTACTTTTATATAGTAAAACTGAGGTTTCAGGGGTACAAGTTATTTTTCTTATTTCTGCTCAAAACATGGATTGTGGGTACTCGTTAGAACCGCCTCGCCGAGGCGGTTCTAACGAGCACCCACAATCTATGTTTTGAGCAGAAATATGAAAAATATCACAGTTTTTTTTATGTGAAAAATTTTAATTTTTGGAGGATTAATTTTCTATATATTTGAATAGGCGTGTTTTCGTAATGTTCCATTTCTAACCCTAGCCACTGCAAATAAGACAGCCCATACAAATATAATGTTAATTTGTTTCAATGACATTTTCACCATAATCTATGAAGCTGTTTGAAGTAAATTTGAACAAAATTTCGCACACTTTTTCCCAATGTAATATGCCACCAAACTGTATTTTAATTCCTGTCTATTGCTTATCTTGACATGACAACATTTCGGCTTTTGAAATTAATTGTTTAAACGAAATTTCCTCCAGAACCACTATAGCATTTTGAACCTAGCTGTACATCAATGATCCTTTGGTGGGTTTCTGTCATGTTTTGTTTATCTTGCTTGGCGCCCAGTTTGATTTGTTGGCTTTGTTACCAAATATCTCGTATATATTTTAAATGGAAAATGTATAAAATAACCTGTTTGATTTATTACTTAGAGTCATGAAACTTTGGTAATTTAAGGTCTAAAAGAGGGTATCTGAAAGTGACTATCCGCGTGTGATCTTGACCTAATATCCATAGTTTTTCTCGACAATCCTACTTTAAAGTATTGGTGTGTGATGTCTTTTAACCCCTGTCCTGCTGAGCCCGATCATGCCCTTTGCAAACAGTGAAGCTCCAGATCAGTTGACTTCTGAAGAAGCCAACTGATCTGGATCTGCACTGTTTATAATTAAGCACGTGAATTTGTATCAAGAACCTGGTTCAAGTAATCTGATTGGCTGAAAATTAGAAGTGGGCGTGGCAATTTATTCAGTATGGCAAGGGTTAAACCGCAATGTTAGAAAGCATACTTTCGGACATTTGCGCCCAGCGAAGACTCAGATCAGCCTGCGCATTCGACTCTTTATCGGTCGCATTTTGGATTGCAATGGATGCAAAGTTTCGTAATGCGGACAACGAAGACCCTGCTCAGACTATACGCATGTGCAGGCTTATTTGAGTCTTCGTGGGTGCACATGTCAAAAGGTATGCTTTCTTACGTTACTGTGAATTAATTAAGCCAGTTGAAAGCATTCAAAGTTCAGCTTTTGAATTTCGATGAGCATGGGGTGTTTGTGTGTACGTAGATTATGTATTAGCATTTATGGTTTTGCGCAATTACTTATCAGAAGTAAGTTGGAATGAAAGGAAACGTCATGTCTGCTTGATTATACCTTTTCATACCATTTAAAGTGAAAAGCTTTAAAAGATCCACATAAGTCAACTACTGTAATTGACCTTTACTACTTTCTGGGCTAATTCAGCAGACAACAAATTGACGCCTTTTTCTTATTTTTCCCAGAAAACAGAATTTGACATTTCATGCAAGGTTTCTCCGATGCAGACAACTTGCAAGAAATGAAAAAAAAAAAAAAAAAAAAAAAAAAAAAAAAAAATAAATAAATAAAAAACTGTCTTCTGGAGAAAATAAGAAAAATATCTCAATATGACGTCTGCTAATATTTTTACCCAGCACGCTAATCGTTAAAGTTTCAACAACAACAAAATGGGAATATAGTACCCATGTAAGTAATTCAAATTGTCACACACACACACAAAAAAAAAAAAAAAAAAAAAAAAAAACCTACAGAGTTCCAGATGAGATTACTTCTGGTTTGTTTTTTTTTGACAGACTGAAAAACGGAATGAGTCATTGAGAACAAAGAACACACTTAAAAATCTTCAGCCAATGTTTAAAAGTTAACCTTCTTACAAGTGTTTTGGTTTCATAAATTGCTGCACAATAACGTGTACGTTAGCTAATCAACTGACGGAAGTCTATTCAATCGATTGGATTAACGCTTATCAATGCTGGGAAATACAGCAGGGGACATTTTGAAATATATTTCTTATTTCTCCCAACAACCAGGCTTTGATCTTTCATGCAAATTGTCTCATTTGGAGACAATTTGTATTAAAGCTCAAAGCCTATTTTTTGAGAAAACAAAGAAAAAAATAGTGTCAATATGATGTGCCGTCTGTTGAACATGCATACAGAGTGGTACATATAAATGTTAATATTGATTCGATTATAACAGCTGGAGATATAAATTTTAATGTATGTTATATATCAAGTTATCACTGAGGGACTTCGATCGTGTTTTTGTTGTTTTGTGAATTGAATATTACATGCACAGTGACACCCTCATGTAGCTCTCAGCCTATCAAATCTCTGTAGTTTTTCCGGAAATTGATCAGTTTACTCTTGCCACAGTGAAGAGCTGGTCGGTACTGGTTATTTTTTATACAATAAAAGCTAGGAAGTTGTATTTTTATTTTGTTTCGATGGATTTCATTGGCTAAAGTTACACGCGGAAGTAAAGCCAGTTCACAAAACAGCAACAAAACCTGAAAGGTCGAATGAACGACTCCTTCACCGTTTGAAACGAACGTACCGATAGACAAACATGGATGAAGACTAAACTAAACGGTTGTCGCATGGTAGCACGATAAGCGAGGTATGATCTGAAATAATAATGTATACCCCTGTGAACCCCAGTTTTACTGTATAAAAGTGGGGTTTAAAGGGGTCAAAATTATATACGTATGTTTTCGTGATGGTCAGCATCGGGTCTAGATCATTGCTATTACTCCAGTATGGTCCCTATATTGTGTAGGCGAACAGCAAATTAGCTGACCAGACTACGCGGATGCGCAGGCTATCTGGATCTTCGCCGTTCGCATATGTTCTAAGGTCCCCTTCCTCAGCCGCCGGCCCATTTAATTTGCCGTAGAATTTCGTCATAGTAAACACAGAAAACATAATTATCCGCATTTGGGTATATTTATTATTGCTTGATGGGTTTAAAAGCTTATTGAGTAAAATTGGACCCTTTATTCTATTATTTTATTGGCCATTTTTCATGAAAAGGCTTTTTGACATTGAGCAGTTTCAAAAACTGGCAAAACTTCCGGGGAATCCAACCCAAACGCGTATAAACGGAAACTACCGAGTAGCTAAATAGAATATAATATCACAAAATGAGTATTTGTAACAACAACCGAATAAAGACTTTCTAAATGCAAAATAAGCTTAGTTTTCCATCGGTGAAGGAAGTAAATATACATTACATAAAAATGGTGATGAAATTATGATTGATCGCCAGTAGAGCACATACAAATTTACAGAAAGTAAAGAGAACTTGCAGGGTTCTGTCCTATGTAGTATTTAAACCCCGGGACCGCACTGTTAAATCACGAGATTCGAGCGGTTGTGCGTCCAGGCTATATCACCGCATCAGGGCGTTTGCTGTCCGTTTGTCATTCTATCATATCTACTAATTTTGTAAGCGCAATGTGAATGCAATCACCAGTGTGCGTGCAAGCGTACACTGACTTAGATTTACGCTGCTCACACGTCTGGAGAACACGTTGTTGCATGGCGCTGTTCAGTTGCAAGTTTAACCCATACAGTCCTGTAGACCGAGACAGACACTTTTGAAAACAGTGCAGATCCAGATGAGACGGCTCATCATGAGCCGTCTCATCTGGATCTACACTGTTTGTTATTCTGTTTTGAATTTTGACTGAGAACCTATTTGAAACAATGGTTCTACGGTCCAAGACCACTTCAGAAATTCAGGGTGATGGGGTTAAGGTTTGAACAGCGGCAGTTACTGCATTGTTCTGTTTATATTTAAAAAAAAACTGTATCTGAATGCTAAATATTAAACATCGAATTCTTATGGACCATTTCTGGGTCCATACGTCGTAAAGGTAAAAAAGTCTTTACCTACTAATATTGCACGCTTATTGCTTATGGACAGAGATAGGCTATAAGGCATATTAGGCACCCTGAGTTCAGATTGGACGCTGAATTTATGTAACACAGTTGCCTTGTAGCATCAAAAATCAACATCCTTCATTCACTGAGCTCAGTTTTGTATTTAGATTCACTGAGCTCAGTTTGTATTTAGACTCCAACGGAGACAGAGCCCTTTGAACGACTGTGATTGGGTGATAGATATAACCTGTGAAATGATGTACAGGTTTTATCAGCTCCTTACCCAAAATTGACCTCACACCTTAAAAATGTGGCATAAACAAAACTAACTTCAGATTTTTATAGTATTTATACTTTTGCTCCAAACCTTTATAAAGATTTTCTCATAATGTTTCCTTTTATCGTCTTGAAAACCCTCATCTTAACCTAAAGCCTAATTCACAAGGATTATTATTATTACTTTTATTATTATTATTATTTATTATTATTATTATTATTATTATTATTATTATTATTATAGGTATATACACTGTATTTACACTATATAAAGTTAATAAATCTTTGATGTAAGAAGAAAAAAAGTATGATTTTGTTTATCTCCTTTTGTTCCTTTTTTTCTGTTAATTTGTTTCTTTGTTTTATTACCCCACAATAATCAATAATCATATGCCGATAAAGCATAGTGGGAAACTGTTTAATGCAACGTAGTACAGGTAGAACAGAATTCCTGATCTAATAGTATTCCTAAGCTCCACCCATATCTGATTAAAAGGATATATCATTGGTGTGGTGGGTAGATAGAAAAGTCCGTCCCGAGGATCACTGTCTGCCTTCACTATGCTCCACTTATTTATATTGCCCATAGATTGTGATCCTTAGGGACGGATTATTCTGTCTACCCCTCACACCCACGATAGATTCTTTTTCTTGCACACCTTTTATTTCTGAACGTAGATTTTTAATAATTCAGTCACTTCCATTGCTGACGTCCGCCATATTGTGATGACATTACTGTGGCGTTTAATTACGTCATAACTTTCAGTGACGTAAACCTTAACGATGGCGTATGTGACGTCCATTACAACCATTGCATATCAAACACGTGAGAATTCTCGATTTTTATCTTACCCTGGGTAGGATAACCTGGGTAGTATAAAAATTTCTATCCTTGGGTTAAAATCTAGGATTTCTTTATCTGGTGTGCAAGAAATAGTATTCCTAACCTCCATCCATTTATATTGCCCAGTATCTGATTTCTATGCTATTAGGTAAATCTACTGACCGAGTAACTTGCAAGGCCTTCCTTTAATTAATAGGAATTATTGCATAAAAAGCAGTGCCGCACGTTATTAACAGCCGTGCATTAACCGGCGAAAGGCCGTGTATTAACAAGGCAATTCACGCGCTGTTAATGCACGGCTACGCAACTTTCAATTTGCGTATACCTGGGCCACAGAATTGCTGCCGTCACGAGATGTGTAGTGTCCGGCCCTAAAACGAGCATACTCCGTGGAAATTGCGTTCGCGAGACATCAGTGAAAAGGCGAAACAAAATAGTGCAAGAAATAACGCGAAATGTAGCAAATGTTTTCAGTTTTTATGCAATAATAGCGATCGAACATGTTTTTTCAATGCATTAACATTCGCCAGGTCCCTTGTGATGTGTTGAAAACCGCGGCCTTCGGCCTCGGTTTTCAACACCTCCCACGGGACCTGGCGAATGTTAATGCATGAAAAATCATGTTTGATCCCTATATTAACATACTTCCAGTGGAGACAAGTCTGTCAAAATGGTCGGTTTCCTTCTGAAAAGTTGTCTACCCTATAAGGAAAGACTTTGCTTCCAGTTGGTCTCTTTTCAGGAGGGAATCGGTATGCAACAAAGCAAACAGAAAGTCACAAAAATTGTCGTCTTTGGAGAAAATGGCAAAAAATCTATCAGTCATCTTAAAATTGTTTTTGACTGATGAAAACAGGTCTTTGTTCAGGAATTTAGAAAACCCCTCGTCAGCATTATCTTTATCTTGTTCAGGAATTTAGAAAAAACCTAGTCAACATGATCTTTATCACGTAATTCTGTCTTTAAGGTTGATACATGTGGAAAATCACTGACTAACAACATTTTATTCCTTTTTTTTTTCGTTATTGTAGAGCAGGTTTCAATGCTATCAGGCACCTTAAGCACATAATTGCTGTGTTGTATGAGTTCTGAGCATGCGTTGGAACAGACCTGATTTTATGAACTCTCAATGCACATTTGGTGTGGCGTCTATCACAAAGCACCTACTTGTCAGCTTTTTACTTAACTACGGGCACACTGAGTACGAGCTGGGTGTACTTATGGTCTGAGGCTTTTATCGACTGCAATAGGGTTCAAACCAACGACCTTACGCTGGCAAGTGACAGCCAAGGCGCCCAACTCATTTATGTATTTTGCGACTGTTACACAAATGCGAAGGTTGATCTGAATCTTCGCAGGGCGCACAAATCTGAAGGTACCTTTTATGACTTTACGACTCACCGCTTTCCCACGCATACTTTACCCTGAAAATGCCAATCACAACAATTGCCGTCTGCTTTGTCATCTGCTTGTGATTTTAAAAGTCATTTTTGCAAACAGTGTAGACCCAGATCAGACTGTTCCTCTAGGAGTCTGATCAGGGTTCACATGTTTGCCTGTATGCAAAAAAAATAGGTGTGAAAAGTTTGCAAGAATGTTCAGCAGACGACTTAAACAGACGACAATTTCAGATGCGTTTTAAGGGTTAAGAATTAGGACTCGCAAGCCTGTTAATCTTTATTAATGGAAATGTAAACATTGTTAACTCGTAACCTGGTAACGTTATGCACAAGTGAAATCATACCCAAGTTTTGACACTCCGTGTACCCTTGTGGTCGACAATACGAGCTCAGTAATAAGCTTGTGAGACCAAATTTAAAGTCAGTCTTATAACGTTACGCAAAAATACATGAGTTTTTAAAGCTTTTCTTGAAGCTTGTTTTGAAGATATTTTAAGTTGTTTCGTTTTCGAAGAAGTAAGATTACCTAAACTAAATACAAATAGATAACAGTAGTGTTTTCTCTTAAATATTTAGTATATGTTTTTACCGCGGTGTTATCAAAAAAAAATATATATCTTCAGTTCTAGAAGTGGGACGCGTTTAAATCTCGGGCATTCGTTACTTAAAAATATGAGTAAAAATACTCAGGATATGGCACAGCATCACGAAAACATACCTATATAATTTTGATCCCCTTATACCCCACTTTTATATAGTAAAAACGGGGTTTACAGGGGTATACATTATTTTTCATATCTCTGCTAAAAACATAAGATTGTCGAGGCGGTTCTAACGAGTACCCACAATCTATGTTTTGAGCAGAAATATGAAAAATATCATTTTTTTATCTGAAAATTTTCATTCTTTTGGCTGTAAAATTTTCAGGATATTTAAATAGGCATATTTACGTAATGATCACGAAGCACAGCCTTCCCGAGGCACCAAAAGAAAGTCTCAGAGGGATGACAAAACAGATGTCACGTATGAAACCACAGATGCACAGACAAAGAAGAACTGCAACAGATGAACCACCTTGAAAAAAAAAACAGAAAAACCGATAGAGAGTTGTAACAGAACTAGCCGGACTCATATAATTTTTTCTGTACCAAAAAAAGAAACATAAAAAAATTATAAAAAAAAAAAAAAAAAAAAAAAAAAAAAATACATAAGAAAATGACGGAAACGGATACACGTTCATGGGATGTGGGGCAACTGTTGACATTTGTTGTTGGTTCCATTCCAAACAGCTAGATCGACTCTAAAAGGAAAGCATTTCCTACCAAGTGCAGAAGCTTCTTCCTTTTAGATAGACTCGCTTTTAGAAGAGGATTTGTATGCAGTAAGACAACTGGGCCCAGTTGTTCAAAACTATCGTTAGTTAACGTATCGTTAAAACTTTGATCATTCAATATAGCATATACGCTTATATTTTTGTTGAAAGAATGTGAGTAGCTTTTGCATTTGCAAAGGCTACTCACATTTTTGTGTCGCCTGCGTAGCATGGCAGACGCATAGGGATCGGCGTCGCCGTCACACTTTTCGGTTCCGTTGAATTACTTTTGAAGGGATATAAGGATTTCATTAACATTTTGCAGAACTTTATATCACTACAAAATACAGGTCAAATTCGATAACGCCAAATTTTGGCTGAGTTATGGCCCTTTTTCGACTTAGTTTTTGTTGTTCGTTTCCTCTCAATACCGTTTGAAGGGATGCATTGATTTCATTCAAACTCTGTAGGACTTTATATCATCGTAAAATACAGGTCAAGTTCGATATTGGTAATCATCTGCCAAATTCTGGCTGAGTTATGGCCCTTTTTGGACTTACTTTTTGTTAGTGTGTTGATATTGGTTTTCGCTCATAACTTTTGAGGGATGCATTGATTTTATGGAAAGTTTGCAGAAGGATATATCATTGTTAATACAGGTCAATTTCGATATTGGTAATCATCCGCAAAATTTTGGCCAAGTTATGGCATTTTTTTGACTTAGTTTTTGTTTTTGGGGTAAAATACAAGGTAAATATATTGCTTCCCCTCAATAACTTTTGAAGCGATGCATTGATTTCATTCGAAGTTTAGGGATAGGAGCGATTATAAGGACCAGTGTTTTTTTTCTCTTTTTTTCACATCAAAAGATTGGCGCTTTAAGCAGGCGATACATCCGATTCTCGGAATTCTAGTTCAGCGAAAATACCTATGAATAAGATATTATACTTAGATCTACTAGAACAGTTATATTTTGATCACTAACGAGCTCGTTAAGCTAACGGTGCTTTGCATTACGAAAACATGTCTATTCAAATATAATGAAAATTTTATCACCAAAAATGATTTTTTTCAGATAAATCGAGGCGGTTCTAACGAGTACCCACAATCTATGCTTTTGGGCAGAAATAAAAAACATAATGTATACCCCTTTAAACCCCAGTTTTTACTATATAAGAGTGGGGTTTAAGGGGGTCAAAATTATATAGGCATGTTATCGTGATGTGAACAACTAGGCCCAGATAGTCATTTGTCATGTGAATCCAGTCCACTTACAGGCGGTGCGATTCTGCTGATCTGTAATTTGTGACATATGACTGATATTTGTAAAACTGCTGGATAAGTGGCAAACAGTGTAGACCCTGATCAAACGCCGTGGTCTGGATCTACACTGCTCGCGCAAGTCTACCTGTTAGAACGCCTAGGGTATATACGGTATTCTTAATTTAATTCTAATTTTAGATCTCTGGTCGTGATTGGAACAATGGCAGTAGAAAATGGGACGGAAAGTGTTGATTTGTTGAAAAAGAATCAGACGTCTCCACCGTTGACCACGCAAAACAGACGTGAAATCTCGCATGTGGACAAACCATGGTCGTTTGTGGTGGCGCTGGCCTCATTCACTGCACAGGTACATAAACGCGTCTGTTGTCAGCTTGAAGGATTGACCTGGGACGAGTTGCATAAGGCGAGCGTTACAGAGCGCTTTGTAGCTCTTCGCAATGCAACGGTACGTTACCAAAAAGCGCTTCGTAGCGCTATGTAACTGTGTTAGGAGCTGACTCGCTATTTGAAACGGACTATTGCATAGCAACGAGACAAAGCAAAATGGCGGCGCCCGACGTAGTCAGTGTCCGTTTTAAGAGATGAAATGTTTCTTATTTATTTTATTGTCCTTAGACGACGTGCATTGTGCAGAAATGACCATAGAACACAAAACCAATCGCTGAAGCAAGCTTTTTACGCGAAATTTATAGTTTGAAAATCGTGTCATTTTAGCAGACATTTAAAAAAGCGCTCCAAACAAGCGACCGTTGCATATCAAGGACAAATCGCTGCAGAGCGCTACATGAAAGCGCTTTCCTTATGCAACTCACTACAGGTCTTAAGACACGCTACAAATGTCAACTTTGTCACTCCCTATTTGCTCTCATGCATGCCAAGCCGCTTCTGAAAATGTGTTACCCAAAACGGAAAGAATACTTTTCTCTTAGCGTTACATTACGAAAACACGCTTATTCAAATATATTGAGAATTTTACCACCAAAAAGACTGAAATTTTTCAGATAAAAATCCTGATATTTTTCATATGTCAGCTCAAAATATAGATTGTGGGTACTCGTTAGAACCGTCTCGGCAAGGCGGTTCTAACAAGTATCACAATCTATGTTTTTGAACAGAAATATGAAAAATAATGTATACCTCTGTAAACCCCAATTTTACTATATATATAAAAGTCGGGTTTAAGGGGGTCAAAATTATAGAGACGTGTTTTCGTGATCACTTTTTCAAAAGTAGGCAAACACATTTTTGACAGACTGGCATCCCTTTGCTTTAAAAGATGACCGCTTTTCAGAAGGGAGGCAAAAACAGTTTGACAGAGTTGCCTCCTTTGAAAATATATTCATTCCCCGCATTCTAACCCCTTGAGATCAAATTATTGCCTTTTTCAGTTTTACGACTTCCTGTCTGCTCCCATGCATACGGAACCTCTTCTAATAAGTGTCTTTCCAAAAAAAGAAAAAAAAATACTTTCAATTTTAGATTAGTAGACGCGTTTTCACACACACACACACACACACACACACACACACACACACACACACACACACACACACACACACACACACACACACACACACACACAGAGAGAGAGAGAGAGAGAGAGAGAGAGAGTTCTCTCTCTATAAAAGGTATCCATTTCCCCTTAGGAGACTCACAACCTGAGTTATTTAGATCGTAAGACCCCGCATAGCTAACGTTACCACTTTTAAAGTTCAATGTCATTTGTAGTAATAGTAACCCATTAAACTCTCCAGACAAATTCAGCAGGCAGCACATTGTTGATATTTATCTTTTTCTACCAAGAAAACAGGATTTGATATTTCGTGCAAATCGTCTCCTAAGGAGACACTTTGCATGAAATGTCAAACTCTATATTTTTCTGTGAAAATATACAGATATTTGTACGTGTCATCTGCTGAAAACATTTCTTAGCATGCTAAGCGTTAAAGGGCGACATCATGATCACATGATGGAAAATATAATGAAATGAACGTGTATGAAGTACTGTAAAAAATATTTTTTAACACATGAGAACACTGGACTCGCTATGAGCCGTACCAAGCAATTAACCCTTAAAACGCCAAGAAAATCTGCATCTGAAAATGTCGTCTGTTTTTGTCGTCTGCTGAATATTCTTGCAAACCTTTTCAAACCTATTTTTGCATACAGGCAAACAATGTGGACCCAGATCAGACTGCTCCAGCCTGATCAGGATCCACACTATTTGCAGAAATGACTTTTAAAGTAACCGGCAGAAGACAAAGCAGACGACAATAGTTGTGACTGGCGCTTTAAGGGTTAAGTTATCACATCTTTGTAAGATGCATACTTCCTAGCCATGACTATAGATACGCCAATTTTATTTTCCAAATATATTTTTTCATTTTTCCACGAAAACATATACTGTGGGTAGTCATTAAAACCGCCTCGCAGAGGCGCTTCTAAAGACTATCCACAACATATATATTTTAGGAGAAATAAGAAAAATATTGACCTAGAGCTTTGTAAATCATGACATTTTCTTTATGTAATATGGAAATATCGAAATACTGAAGAGTGTATTGTCACATTAAGACTGATTTATGCAGTAAATAGGTTGCTAGAAGTAAACAAAACAATAAAGAAAAATGCTTTTAGAAACTGCAAAATTCTGAAAAATCGCCCAATAAGTAGACCATTAAAAGCTTTATTTAATAGTGTTACACCCGTAGTGACTGTCAAAATGTGGTCAAGATAATCAAAATCTAATCAGCCATTCAGAGAATCCCAGTCGTCCTATATACCATATCTGACACTGACAAGATTCAGTCGACTGGTTATGGCGATAAGGCATTGAAAAGATTATTTTAATACTATGTCCTGTGATGGGGTAAGTTGGTGGTGGTGGTGGTGGGGGGGGGGGGGGTGGGGGGGGGGAGTGTGTGTGTGTGTGGGGGGGGGGGGGGGGTGTCATGTATATACTTCCATTTGGAGTTTGTTTAAACATATTTTTTTTTTCAGAAGTAATATTAAATGTACTAGCTAGCAAAGTATAGTATAAGCATAGTATAAGAACGAAAGCACAAGTATTTAGCCAGCGGGCACACAACGTTGAAACAACAAGATTCAACGTCTTGACGTTGAATCAACGTTGTGTTCCTGCTGGGTATCGAGATCTTCTCCTTCGATGCATAAGTATTGTATTAATTCAGGTAGCTGTTTGACAGATAATGTGTACATTGGCTCAAGCTGACATATGACACATACCAATTATTAAGAAAACAAAAATATGCGAAGAAAAGTAAATAAATTAAATTAGTGATAGCAAAGAAGTAACTGTTTTGGAAACAAGCAAAAGTCAATGTAATTAACCCTTAAAACGCCAAGAAAACCTGCTTCTGAAAATGTCGTCTGTTTATGTTGTCTGCTGAATTTTCTTGCAAACTTTTCAAACCTATTTTTGCATACAGGCAAACAGTTTGGACCCTGATCAGACTGCTCCTAGAGAAGCAGTTTGATCTTGGTCCACACTGTTTGCAAAAATGACTTTTAAAATCACAAGCAGACGACAAAGCAGACGAAAATTGTTGTGATTGGCAGTTTAAGTGTTAAATAATTGTGAGTGCAAATAGAAAAACAGATTACATAAAAAATAGATTGTTAATGCAAAAAAAAAGAAATAGAAATATGCCAAGGTGCATAGATTTTACAAAAAAAAATATGACTTTGGGATGCAATTTGGAATATGAAAAACTGAAAAAAGAGAGAAAGAAGTAAAACAAAACAAAACATAAAAAAAATCATACCGGGTTGGTATGTGCTAGGGCGCGGGCAATGGGTCACACATCCTTGGATCCTAGGTCATGAAAATTTCAGTCACATATCGAAGGTTAAGAGGCCACCACCCCCTCCCCCGTGGACGGGGATGCGTAAAAACAAACAAACAAACAAACTGTCGTCGGCTGCAGTAGTGTAGAATCTACTATGTAAAGCGACAGTAACTGGTCAAAATGTATATGCACAGACTGAGCAGGGACTTTCATGTTTGCTTATAAACAGAAGATCCGTTTCGTGCACTCGGGGGTGGGGGCGGGGGAGGGGGAGTGTTGTGGAGGGGGGGGGGGGGAGGCAACTTGGGGGTAATTTTGGTACGGGTGTTCGAGCCAGTATTTCGAAACCTACCCCAATCATATACCTGGCCTTTGAAAAAACGGTACCATTCATATACTAGATCGTCTGAAATGTTGACCCATTCATATACTGCCCTTTGATTTTCATACCCATTTATTGCTGGTAGACAGACAAATACAGCAGTCTATTCATTTAATACCAAGAGAACAAGTAGCCTCGAAAAATCTCAGAACGAAAAATATGTGCATGTACCGGGATACATAAAAAAGTGGGGCCTTTCATATACTATTCCAGATAAATTGGGCCAATCATATACTTTTTGCTGGAAAAAAAAGGGGCCAATCATATACTTGGCAGCGCTGAAAAAGGGGGCCATTCGGCACGCACGTCCATACTATGCCATATATAGAAAGTTACCCCCACCCACCGCCCGCACCCCCGAGTTCGTGCATTGTTGATTTAATATTGATGAAAGCATGCTGGGTAATATATTCCGCAGACGACATATTGAAATAAGTTTATTATTTTTCTTAAAGCTAGGCTTTGAGATTTAATGCAAAGTTAACTCCAAATGAGACAATTTGCATGAAATATCAGAGTTGAATACTATTTTCTGGGAAAAAAAATAAGAAATAAAAGTACTTAAAAATGTTTTGTCCTCTGAAAAATTTACCCAGCATGCTAAAGGTTAACCCTTAAAATGCCAAGAAAACCTGCATCTGAAAATGTCGTCTGTTTATATCGGCTGCTGAATATTCTTACAAACTTTTCAAACCTATTTTTGCATACAGGTAAACATTGTGGACCCTGATCAGACTGCTCCTAGAGGAGCAGTCTGATCTGGGTCCACGCTGTTTACTAAAATGACTTTTAAAATCACAATACAGATGACAAAGCAGACGACAATTGTTGTGATTAGCAGTTTTAGGGTTAAGATGCAGATACAGGGATTAAAAGCTACTTGACCTGATTACAGGATTACACCTACTTATGAACAGGACATTAACTTTATACATGTACATGTGTGTTTGTTTGTGTATGTTGTTGTTGTTATTCTTATCTGTTTAATATTTATTTCAACAAACTGACAACACAAGTACAGGTTTGTTTGTTTGTGTTGAGGTTTTACGGTTAGGTAAACTGACCGCGCTCGACATGACCCCATTGGGTTGACTGGGCCGTAAAACCTCAACACAACAAATTTACGGCCAAGTCAACCCAATGGGGTCATGTCGAGCGCGGTCAGTTTTACCTGACCACACGTTTACTTGGCAGGCTTAGTCCTCTAAGTATTGTGCACATTCTTTCGCCAGAAACTGACAACTGCCCTTCTTGGATCAGCGGAAGGGGGAGAATGACCGTAGAAAATATTTCATGATCAATCTCCGCGAAAGAATGTTACCGATCTCGGCGGGGGTTGAACCCGCGACCTGCTGGTCTCCATTCGGACGGCGCATCCAACTGAGCCACCAAGGCCGGCACAAACAAGTACAGGTATCAAAGCACAGATACGCGAGTATCGAAGCACAGTCTACATGGAGCAAGAAACCTGTTGTCCGTTTTCAGAGCGCTGCCTCACCGAAATATGAACAGAGGCACAGCATTTCGCAGAGGACGCATGTACACCCAGCAAAGATTTGAACAGCGTATCCGCGCAGTCTGATCAGAGTCTTCTCAGGGCACTCTATGGGTTTGTCAAGGATCCCATTACGAAAACACGCCTATATAAAAAATTTCACCTCCAAAAACTGAAAATTTTCAGATTAAAAACTGATATTTTTCATATTTCTGCTCAAAACATAGATTGTGGGTACTCGTAAGAACCGCCTCGGCGAGGCGGTTCTTACGAGTACCCACAATCTATGTTTTCGAACAAAAATGATAAAAATAATGTATACCACTGTAAACCCCAGTTTTAACATATAAAAGTGGGGTTTAAGGGGATCAAAATTATATAGGCGTGTTTTCGTGATGCAAAGCGTCTTCAGGTGGACTGTCAAGACTCTGATCAGCCTGCGCGGATGCATACTTGTAAACTTGTAGGAAATCCTGTAACCCGGCTCATTTCAAACCCCAGGGACATGACATGATCTTTCGTACAGCCACATTTACTGACACGGGGTTGTTAGTCCTAGCTCTACTTTTCCAGTTAATATTTTGGACCTAGCGAACGAGCTGCTAAACTGAGTTTTACGTAACTTCCAGGGTACAGAGAATTTGTTATTTTCCTATAAAACTGCATTGTAACTGCATTCTGTTTGGTTGTTAAAAGATGCTTCCAAACTGTTTTGATCTGAAGATCAGGGTTTGCTCAGGAAACACCACCGACTCCAAAACTTTCTGAGACTTGTTAGAGGCTGATTATAGCAATGTCTCAGTTGGAAGATATCAAAACTTGAATTTGAAAGGTCATGCAGTATTTATTTCTTTGCAAAACTTGTGAAATTATACTCCAACAATTTTTTTCCAATTAAAATAGTAAGTTTCAATACATCTTTATTATTAACCAATCACAGGCTGCCTTACATAAAACTGTTATCGGGCTTCGCAGCCTTTTCTTGCGACAATCAGCCGTCCTGACACAACTGGTTCCCTGTTCCGTTCAGCTGTAACCTGAGTATTAAAATACAGAACTTTACATGTAGCTTCTTTTACCGGTAACTGCATCTTGACACACGGGCAACAGCTAAACTATAAGAAATATAAGTGGGTTTGATCGCCCTGCGTTTTGTACACATGAGAGTCTACATAATTAAGGACATAGTTGTAGACTACGTTCTACAAACTTTTTGCTAAATCAAAGCACTGACAGCACTGGTGGGTCGATTGTCTCTGTGTGTAGGCTGGGAAAATGCTACTGAACAGGGACTTAAGATTGTTTCATTTAACCCTTAACTTACTGTAATTTTTGCAAACAGTACAGATCCTGATCAGACGCCGCGTTCTGCGGCGTCTGATCTGGGTCTGCACTGTTTGCCAATGTCCCAGTCCAGGTTTTACAGGTAACTCTCTTTATACTGCACTCTGACGTCACAGCGACAGGAATAGCTCGGCCATAAATAGCCGTTAACTGGATTTTGTACAACCGCGTGGTTGAATTTCATTGGTCAATGACAATCACGTGGACAACAATCTGCGAGTGTATACTATGACTTGACTGTAAACAATCGACCCCAAAATTGCTTATCTATAGCTAAAGCTAGGAGATATACGCTTTACATATGCGTGTTAACGTAGAGATGTACATTTGTAAAAGATGGACCTTTTGTTTCAGAGCTTGCTTGGAGGCTATGTCTACACGGGTGGTATCTTCTACAGTGTATATAAAGAAGAGTTCCCAGAGATCAGTACTGTTGCTATTAGCTGGGTATGTGCCCTGCCGCTGACGCTCTGGTTCATTGGAAGTAGGTTACCGAATTCTTAACAATGTACGTTACAATCATCAAATAAGACTTAATAATTATAATTTTATTTTTCTTTAGGATCGTTGAACCCGTTCAGGTTACTTTGAAAATCGAAACATGGCTTAGCGGATGTCTGGGGCTTTCGCAGCCTCGTAAACTGCATTGCTGCATTTGAAGAGACTTCATAAAACTGAGGCTCCGATTTTCGTTCTTTTGTGTGTTCTTTGCTTCCAAAGACAACCATTTAGATTTTTTTTTGTTATGTTTATAGCAATTCTTTTCAGTGCTAATTACGCATAATACGCATGAGCGTTAGCAAAATAATTTGCAATAATATTACGCATCTGCATTAAGAAAACGTTTTGCAACAATACTGCATTATGTGCGTTAGAAAAAAAATATTTGCAATTATAATTACGCATTTGCGGTTAGAAAAAATATTTGCAACAATACTACATTATATGCGTTAGGAAAAGTATTTGCAATAACGTTACGCATGTGCGATAGGAAAACTATTTCATCACGAAAACATGCCTATATAATTTTGACCCCCTTCAACCCAACTTTTATATAGTTACATGTAAACTGGGGTTTACAGGGGTATACATTATTTTTCTTATTTCTGCTCAAAAACATAGATTGTGTGGGTACTCGTTAGAACCGCCTCACCGAGCGGTTCTAACGAGTACCCACAATCAATGTTTCGAGCAGAAATACGAAAAATATCAGAATTTTTATCTGAAATTTTTCGTTTTTTTTGGTGGTAAAATTTTCAGTATAGTTGAATAGGCGTGTTTTCATAATGTGCAATAAAGAGATATAACCTAAGATAAAATTTCTCCTCAATTATTATAGGGCTGCTCTTAAGGGAAAGAATTTGCTCCCGGAGGATCAAGTGGAGGAGCAAACCTATTCCATTTAAAACTCTTTCCTTTAAGAGCCGCCATCATCAAAGGAGAAGGTTTTTAGATATTTCCTAGGTGTACGTGAATATAATTCCGATATGGCTACGCAGCTGAGAGAAAAGCCATAGTAAGCTATTGACACACCAGTACGTAAAGGTCAGAAACAACGTCGTTTTGATTTCTGGTTTGACATTATTCTTTGACACTTCTTTTTGCAACAAACAAGGTGCTAATGTCTTTTCTCACTACCACGAACATACAGTTAAACCACAAAGGCTGGAACACGTATGGCTCGTTCACCGTGGATGGTTCGAACACATCCTCTGATCACTCAAGAAAACACATATTTACGGATATTTTCTTGTTCTATCGTGAAAATGTATGTTGTTTGTACTCATTAGAATCGCCTCATCGATTATCTCGAATTTCAAGGGTCTGTCTAAAACACTTTGAGATACCCGTACTTCGAATTATCAGGGTAGCAGAAGTGAGGAAAACAATAAATCGAACAACACATTTAACAAATGAATAATTATGTTATTTGACTCCTGAGTTAGAGATATTTTGAAAATATTGTGGAAAAGAGGAGAAAATGCTCAATTTCTCCTCTTTTCCACAATATTCTTTTACCTGTTCTTAGATTTTCATGTTAAAACGGGGACCAGAATTTCACTTCGAGATAAGCGGTTATTCGAGATATGCGAGGTCGAGATAAAACGAGAGTCGACTGTATTCTATATAGAACATCGAACAGACATCCATTAAATTATCCCCATTTGCCTTTTGATCTGGCGCTATGATTAACTCTCAGTAGCTCGAAGTACCCATGTCTGGAACAAATGTTCATGGTCCCAAAGATGTTCGAGCCATTGAGGTTCGACTGTATATATTTAATTACTCCTCAGAAGCTCCTCGCCAAAGCGCTCGCGATGAAAAACACACCCATCACGAAAACACGCCTATGTAATTTTGACCCCCTTAAACCCCACTTTTATATAGTAAAATTGGGGTTTACAGGGGTATACATTATTTTACTTATTTCTGCTCAAAACATAGATTGTAGGTACTCGTTAGAACCGCCTCACCGAGGCGATTCTAACGGGCACCCACAATCTATGTTTTGAGCAGAAATATGAAAAAAATATCAGAGTTTTTTTATCTAAAAATTTTCAGTTTTTGGAGGTGAGATTTTCTATATATTTGAATAGGCATATTGTCGTAATGATACATTTTTGTGGAGAAATAAAACAAATATTTATCTGCATATCCCTCTTATCTTGAGCTTTCGTCGTTTGCACACGTGCTAATTTCCAAATTTGTAGGCCAAGGTAAATATAAAAGTACAATCTGATATCGATATTTTGTGCATTTTTAAGATAAAACTGATAAAGAAAAATAAGGTTTGTATAGTAAATTGTAAACCCCTTAAATGGCGGGTGCCTCCTATATTAATTACAGAATGATCAAACTGGGTACGGGTACTCTTTATATGCGAGAAGTAATAGAATTAGAATATAATCAGAATTACCGCCGTAATTTATTTCCCATAGTAGGAATCCGAATTACTCTGCTTTCAACATCTTCCAGGAACATTATGAAAAGACGCCTATTCAAATATATTGAAAATTTCACCACCAAGAACTCAAAGTTTTCAGATAAATTTTTTTTCATATTTTTGCTCAAAACAGGCGGTTGTAACGAGTACCCACAAGCTATGTTTTTGAGCAGACATAAGAAAAATATTGTTTACCCTTGTAAGCCCAGTTTTATTATATGAAAGTGGGGTTTAAGGTGATCAAAACTATATAGATATGTTTTCGTGATGAGTAGTTTTTTGCATGACAGTTTACTGAGAAAAAGTAAATTGGCAAAGTTGTGTCGTGATTCAATGCAAAACCATTTGTTATAACAACCTCTTCACCAAAAGCTTTATTCTATTCAATGTTTCTTTTAAAACAAATCGAAAATTTCCATTTTTTTTTTTTCATATTTAAAATGACTGCAAAATATGCAAAAATCGATAGGGTAGGTAGTTTGGATGCAGGTTTTCAACAAGTTTCACGTGTTCAAAATTTCTGAATTTTCACAATATTGTTATGGAACATCAATATCTTAATATCAGTGAAGAACAACAAACAATATTTTCTAATAAACTTTCCCGCGCCCCCCCCCCCCCCCCCCCCTCAAAATCCAGTTTACTACAAAAATTGCACAGGTCAGACCCTTTTTTGTCATAAAATTAATTTTACGGTAAATATGTCAAAACAAAGCACAGGAACAGAAATGACAAATGGTTCCTAATAAGATGATGTCAACTTGCATAAATCAGTTTTTATTTCCATTTAAAATAAAACGCCGGGTGTCAAAAGCAAGTAGTTTGGTTCAACATTCTTTCGTAGAGATTCATCATGAAATATTTACTACGGTCATTCTCTCCCTTCCGCTGATTCAAGAAGGGCAGTTGTCAGTTTCTGGCGAAAGAATGTACAAAATACTTAGAGGACTAAGCCTGCCCAGTAAACGTGTGGTTAGGTAAACTGACCGCGCTCGACATGACCCCATTAGGTTGACTGGGCCATAAAATCTCAACACAAACAATTGAAAGCTATACACAAATATGCGCACAAATATCCGGGACCTTATTTTAACTTTCATTACAAAAACACACCTATTCAAATATATAGACAATTTCACCCCCAAAATCTGAAAATTTTCAGATAAAAAACTGATATTTTTCATATTGCTGCTCAAAACATAGATTGTGGGTACTCGTTAGAACCGCCTTGACGGGCGGTTCTAACGAGTAACCATAATCTATGTCTTCGAGCAAAAATAAGAAAAATAATGTATACCCCTTTAAACCCCAATTTTACTATACAAAAGAGGGTTTAAGGGGATCAGAGTTATGAGCATGTTTCCGTGATGTAATATTCGGAGTCTTAACCATTACCATACTACCTACTAAATACGACATATTTTAAAATGTTACCCAGGAGGCGAGTGCCTATAAAACAAGGCATTCAAAACATAAAGAAATCAATGCACTGATACAACTGGTGGGTTGATTGTCTCTGAGTGTAGGCTTGGAAAATGGTCCTGACTAGGGACTTAAGACTGTTTCATTTAACTATTAACTTCCTGTATTTTCATCCAGCAGTGCAGACCCTGATCAGATGCCGCATTCTGCGGCGTGTGATCTGGGTCTGCACTGTTTGCCAATGTCCCAAATATTCCAGTCCAGGTTTTACAGATAACTTTCTATCAAAAGCACTCTGACGCCACAGTAACAAGAATAGCGCGGCTATACATGTCAATAACCATTACCAGGATTTCGTATAACGCGCGGTTTGATTACATTGGTCAGTGATGATCACGTGGACAACTACCTTAAGGAATATTTTGCGTTTGAAATCTATGGCTCGATTGTAAACAATCGACCCAAAATGCGTATTTTACTCACAAATAAACTTGAGCACAGCATTTCCTACCTTGCATATGCGCCCAGCGTAGAGGTCTTCTCCGTCCGCTTTAAGACTCTTTGGATCTTTAGCTATCCACAGAGTACCCTACGAAGACTGTGATCAGGCCCCGAGGTTATAAAACTTTTTTCATGCTCAACTCAGCTGAACATGAAAATTTTCATGCTTATAAATCTCAAATAACTGACAATTGCAAACTCTTTCTTGCTAAACATAGCTGAGCATGAAAATTTTTCTGCTAATAAACATGAAAATGTTAACTATTGTTGGCATTTTCATGTTTATTAACAGAGAAAATTTCATACTCAGCTGAGTTGAGCAAGAAAAAGGTTTTATAACCTCGGGGCCAGACTGCGCTGGGCTCCCGCTCAAATAGCACAGAGTGAAATCTGATAAGCTCACGTGAACAGGCGGACTAGAACCCAATTTAGTTTATATAATGTATCATTGAGAATGTACTTGACCAATTGTTTCTTGCTTCTTTCACGTTTTAGGTCCCATTGGAAGCGCAATAATAAATCATTACGGATGTCGAACGTGCGGATTGATAGGCGGAGTCATGGCGTCCACAGGACTATGTCTCTGTTTCTTTGCGTCCAACTTCTATATGATTCTGATATTTTATGGATTACTTGCCGGTGAGATTACAATTAAATGCTTTTTTTTTTTTTAAAGAAAACTGCTACAATTGGTAGATTTTTCGTCAAAGGAGACAACTTTTGTTACTTTCAATTTGCTTCCTGCACACCAAGTCCCTTCTGAAAAAATATATCTATGCTTACAAGAAAGCATTCACTCCAAAGGAAGAAAATTCATTCCGTATAAATTAGATTTCTTTTCTGATGGGTGCATTCCGCCAAGTGAGAAAACGTTTGCTAGTTTCAGCTTGCTTAACAGCGTACAAGGGCCCTAATGAAAAGTGTTTTTTTTTTTGTTTTTTTTTACGAAAACATGCCTCTTCAAATACACTGAAAATTTAACCACCAAGGCGGTTCTAACGAGTACACACAATCTATTTTTTTGAGCAACAAATGAAAAATAATGCATACCCCTGTAAACCCCGGTTTTACTATACAAAAGTGGGGTGTAAGGGGGTCAGCATTATATAGGCATGTTTTCGTGATGCTAATAGAATAGAATCTTTTTAAGAAGGGGACTTAAACCAGTTTGACAAGAGTTGTCTGTCCTGAGAAGAGTGCATTCATTCCCCTTACAAGACGACTGGACACACTTGCTAGCTCTTACACCATTTTCAACAAAGGATCTATATTTGTAGGCCTCGTCGAAAAAGTGCCTTCGACCATGCGCAAATTCCGCAGATTTAGATCATCCAGTGCATGTTTTTGACTTCCTGTTTGTTTATTCTATACACCAAGTCCCGTCTGAAAAATGTCTACTCTAAAAAGAAAACATCAAAAGGCATCACGAAAACACACCTATATAATTTTGAACCCCCTTAAAACCCCACTTTTATATAGTTAAACTGGGGTTTACAGGTGTATGCATTATTTTTCTTGTTTCTGCTCAAAACATAGATTGTAGGTACTCGTTAGAACCGCCTGAGGCGGTTCTAACGAGTACTTACATTCTATGTTTTGAGCAGAAATATGAACAATATCAGAATTTTTTATTTGAATAGGCATGTTTTCGTAATCGGGACGTGTAAATTTTCGGCTCGCGTTCCCTAAATCATCAACAGCTCAACACTGACTCACGACGTCATACATCATTCCACCAAATCGTTTAAATGAAGCCAACTGAAATAGATTTATGACAAACAACAATGTACAGAAATGACAACTTTAAACTTTAAACTGGATATTTAACAGCATGTTTAGCGTTTGTCATTTTAATATCACCTTATAAATTGTCTTTTTTAAAATGACGTTGTTTTTTCCTTAGAGAATGACGTTGTATTTTTCCTTAGAGGCCGGCCTCGGTGGCTCAGCTGGATGCGCCGTCCGACTGGAGACCAGGAGGTCGCGGGTTCAACCCCCGTTGAGGTCGGCAACATTCTTTCGTTGAGATCGATCATGAAATATTTTCTACGGTCATTCTCTCCCTTCCGCTGATTCAAGAAGGGCAGTTGCCAGTTTCTGGCGAAAGAATGTGCACAATACTGGTTAACCCTTAGAGGACTAAGCCTGCCCAGTAAACGTGTTAGGTAAACTGACCGCGCTCTACATGACCCCATTGGGTTGACTGGGCTGTAAAACCTCAATACAAACAAACAAAAAATTTTTCCTTAGAGCTGAGGTTATATCTTTATTGTATTTTAAAACTATATCATTGGTATTTGCTCTGCTATGTTTTCAAGTGTTTGTCTTCTATGTGCGGCGAATGCTCTTCATCTTCTCTTGAGTTTGCAAAAGTCATCATTTATGTTACAACATTTATTTCAATAACTTCATTAATATTTTGTCAATAACATTGAAGAATAAAGCTATTTTATACGATTTATTTTCAGGTTTTGGTTTTGGTATGTTGTATGTTGGCTTCGTCACAGCCGTTAGCCAGTATTTTGAAAAGTACAGGACCAGCATGACAATATTGACAACTATTGGACCAACGTTTGGAATGGCAGTTTACTCATTTCTGGTTCCCTACCTTATTGACTACTACACTTGGCGTGGTACCCTTTTCATCCTCGGAGGCATGTCATTAAACCTTTGCTGTTGCGCATGCGCACTGTTTCCTCATCAAACAAAGCAGCCGGGAAAGCGGTCTTTCAATGCGATGATCTTAAAACGGAAATACTTCTTTCTTTTATGTCTACAGTGTTTCGCCACAATTGTTGCCAATACAATGGTGGTTGTTCATCTTCCAGCTTTAATTTTATCCATGGATCTGGGATCCGGCATCGCGTCCATGAGTTTGACAGCGTATGGCGCCAGTAACTGCCTAGCAAAAATACTATATAGTGTGTTCGGTTACGTGACTAATGCTGACGTCAGCACTGTATACACTGTTTCGTTGTTGTTGTGTGCTGTGGCGATGGGATTAGTACCCGTATTACCTAATGTGGAATGGGTATTGTGTTGTGTGGGAGTTCTTGGATATACTTACAGTGTGACTGGTGGCCATATTCTGATGGTGATTTTGGAATTTGTAGGGATAGATAACTTCTCGGACGGGGTAGGGGTAAACCAGATATTCAAAGCTGGAGGCACTCTTGTTGGTGGACCACTAGCAGGTACGTGGAGACTTATATGATCTAGCTTTTTATGATTGCGCAGAAGGCACTGCAATTAATAGAAATAGAAAAAAAATCCAGGGTTGGAGGTGTGGGGGGAGGCAACTCTGTCAGGATTGTTTTCTGAAACGGGATCTACACTAAACGGAAAGAAATTGCTTCCATTAGGAGTCATTTCATTTTAGAGTAGGTACTTTTTCAAGAGGAAATTTGTGTGCCGGAAAGCAAAAAAGGAAGTCACAAAAACTGAGTTATTACAGTCGAACTTCAATGTCTCGAACATCTTTGGGTTTTTTCGAGATATGGGTAGTTCGATTCACTGAGAATTAATCATGAAGCCAATGAGGAGAATTCAGGGAAATCTTTATCTTTATCTTTATCTTCTACACAATAATGATATGTTGAGTGTACTCATTAGAATCGTTTCTGATGAGTAAACACAACATACAATTTCAAGATGAAATAAGAAAATTTCTGGAACATTTCCTGAAATATTTGTGTCCTGGAACTTTCCGAAGAATTTCTGAGGGACTCAAAAATAAGTTCGAATTAGCCATGGCAAACGAGACATCGGTGTTTGAGCTAGTGAGGGTCGACTGTGCTTAAATTGTCGTCTTATCTGGACGTATAGACCGAACAAGATAAATGATCTTGGGCACAGCATTTCCTACAAAACTGCATGTGCACCCAGCGAAGACTCAGATCAGTATTTCCTACATGGCTGATGACCCTTTAGATCTTTGGTTATCCAAAGGTCGCCCTGCTAAGACTATGATCACTATGCGCGGATACGCAGGCTGATCTGGGCTTTCGCCGGTCCTACATGCAGTTTTGTAGGAAATGCTATGCCCCGGCTCAAATATTTTCTGCGAAGAGAGATTCTCTGGAAGTACGGAATTGGTCAAAGAATCGAAACTAACAGATTTGATTTTTATTGCATCAGCTCATAAACAGAAATGTAAAATGCAACACTACCTGACCTAAACATGTAGAATCCTAATTTACTGTTACACAATTCTTGGTTGGGGATCTCAGATGACCAGAGAATGTTATCGCTACTATTTTATAATCCACACAACAGGAGGACGTTTGGCGGCCGTCGAAACATTACGAAAACATGCCTATTCAAATATACAGAAAATTTTACCACCAAAAAATGGAAATTTTCAGATAAAAAATTCTGATGTTTTTCATATTTCTGCTCAAAACATAGATTGTGGGTACTCGTTAGAACCGCTTCGACGAGGCGGTTCTAACGAGTACCCACAATCTATGTTTTTGAACAGTAATAAGACAAATAATGTATACCCCTATAAACCCCAGTTTTACTATATAAAAGTGGGGTTTAAGGGAGTCAAATTTATATAGGCATGTTTTCGTGATGATACGTAGTGAAGCTTGATACGGTCCGCGCCATGCGAACACAAACGTGTCTTCGGGCATATGCGAACAGCCTATGCCCAGATCAGCCTGTCCGCTAACAAAATCGTTGGATACTACAGAATGTATGAATGGAGATTACATTGCGCATGTGCAGGATAATGTGAATCCGCGCTTTTTTGCACATGCTCGAAGATACATTTCCGCTTGACCGTGGACCTATGTCCGGTAAAGATTTTATAAGTGTAAATATTGTGTCCTTGGAGCGGAATGCAAAGTATGCTGCCTAAAGGGGAATGATCCGTTTCCAGGCCACTTTCTCAACATGTTTTTTCCTCCCTTCTAAAAAGGAGTCTACTCTTAAAGGAAAAAATTGCTCCACGTAGGAGCACATTCTTTCCTTTAAAAGAGGATCCCTTTTTCAGTTTTCACGGACTTAGTTTGCAGGAATGCAAAGTTTGTCCTAAGTGTTCCTAGTCCTCTTAATAACCGTAGCATTATTCGGTCATTAAATAATGTTGACTAGCTGCTTCTATAGTCGCCGCCACCTGGACTGCATTTTTTATTTGGTCTTTTACAGGTATACTATATCAGAGCACGGGGAGTTATGGAACGTCGTTTTACGTTAGTGGTGTCGCAATGACAACAGGATGTTTACTCATGATCCCATCTCTTATAGTCAAGTATAAAAACAGAAAGAAACGTTTGTCTGGAGAAGAATACGTCATCTGAAACAGTATTTGGACAGCCACTGCTTGAGTTATCGGCATTCATTACGAAAACCCGCCTATTCAAATATACAGAAACTTCTACCACAAAAAAAAAATGAAAATTTTCAGATAAAAACTCTGATAGTTTTCATATTTCTGCTCAAAACATAGATTGTGGTACTCGTTAGAACCGCCTCGGCGAGGCGGTTCTAACGGGTACCCACAATCTATGTTTCAGAGCAGAAATAAGAAAAATAATGTATACCCCTGTAAACCCCAGTTTTACTCTATAAAAGTGGGGTTTAAGGGGTTCAACATTATATAGGCATGTTTTCGTGATGATTATTTATATTATGGGCCCTGTCAAGCGAAAAACTGCCTTCGAGCATGAGGAAAATGCGCTGATTTACGTCATCCTGCGCATGCGCAAAGTATCATCCGGACCTTTTTCTCTCAGTTGAAACATTCTTTAGTATCCAATGATTCAGTTAACGGAAAGTGAAGGTCCTGATCAGACTGCGCGGATGCGCAGGCTGATCTGGGTCTTCGATATCCGCATATGCCCGAGGTCGTTTTCGCAAGGCGCGGCCCATTATGAATATTAGTATAAACTGAAGCTCGAAATTGAATTGAAGATGTCATACTCAATGAAACCGAAGAATGAACTACGACCATATATACAGATAATATGTCATCTCAATTAAATACATGGAAAGTTATACAATGGTATATTGCTAATACGGTGCATTTTCCGTCTGGGTGTTTTTGCGCAGGGTCAAATGTTACCATAATAAACCATGACAATGAATAATTTGTCTGTAATATATACACGAACCCTGTTGAATAACTTTAAGGAGAATGGATACACGTTCAGGGAGAGACAACTCAGGCAATATTCATTACGAAAACACGCCTATTCAAATATATTGAAATTTCACCACCAAAAACTGAAAGTTTTCAGATGAAAATTCTGGTATTTTACATATTTCTGCTCAAAACATTGATTGTGGGTACTCGTTAGAACCGCCTCGCCCGCTCAAAACATAGATTGTTGGTTCTCATTAGAATCGCCTCGGCAGGGCGGTTCTAACGAGCACACACAATCTATTTTTGAGCAGAAATAAGATGTATACCCCTGTACATCCCAGTTTTACTGTATAAAAGTGGGGTTTGAGGGGGTCAAAATTATATAGGTATGTAGATGGTCTTATTTTCTTTTTAAACAGGTTTCTACTCTAAAAAGAAACACAGTGCTTCTCGTGCAAGAAGTGTTTCCTCTTAGAGTAGACCCATTTCCAGAAAGGGAGCTGGTGTGCAGAAAAGATTACAAGAAGTCACAAAAGTTGTCTCCCTTGTCACAAATCTCTGAAAATCTACCAAGTGTGTCCTGTCCCCTTACAGAGAGTACTGTAACATAAACTGGCACGTCGTCCATATGTCTACCATATGTCTACCATATAAACAATGAACGGTCGTCCATATGTCTACTTTATTAGCAATGAATGGTAAAAGATACAGAATTAGTTGATGATATCACGCTGTCTAAAAAGAAGCTGAACTGAATTGCAAGAGAAGTAGTTTTCGTGGATTAGTGTTTGCTTTTTGCACTCCAGGTCCGTTTTAAAATGGGGTCTAATCTAAAAGGAAAACCCAAATACTCCAACATGGAGCATTTTTTCTTTTAAAGAAGACCTATTATCAAAAGGGAAGCTAATTAAATGACAGGAGAGAGCTAACTTTTAAGTTAGTGCTTTTCGTACGTTTGTTCGATTTGCGCTTGTTTGGTTTTGTCTATTTCCTCTTCCTCTTCGTGTCTGGGATGGGCTGCGGCTTGTGATTGTGGCACTCCCTAGACTTTTCTCTTACCTTTTCCTAAAAGTGAATCGTCTCCACTTATAATAATATAAATGGGCTCGAAACAATTTATTCTTTCCGTGAAGATTATAATAATGCTCATAACGTTGTCAAGTCTTTGTAATTTGGGCCCATTGTAACCCTTAATATATAGCAAAACCAGGGTACAATGGGTATACATTATATAGCGAGTTTTCGCCATTTTTCTGACAATTTGATTTTATTTTTCATTAGCAACTATCACTGCATAAATCAATATTAGTAGGCGGATCACATTTCCCGCATGTTTCTATTGTATAGTAAAATATGATGCATACAAAAAAAAAGAGAAAAAAGAAAGAAAAAAAAATAATTTAGCATATGCATTGTAACGTAATGTGATCATGAGGTTCTTACATTTATTGATTGCTGAATCAGACAAAAACAACAACAACAAAAAAAAAAACAACAAAAAAAAACAAAAAAAAAAAAACAACAACAACAAAAAAAAAAAAAAAAAAAAAAAAAAACAACCAAAAACAACAACAACAACAACTTAGATATTTCAAATGAATGGACAGACTTCAGGGGAGAAGCAATTATATCAATTTCTTTTTCTTCCCTTCTAAAAATGGATGTACTCTAACACGAAAGAATTTGCAAATTCTTTCCCTGTGGAGTTCATCCCTTATCGGAATAGGTTTGGTAGGCAAATGAGCAATCAGGGTATTACAGAATAAAAGTAAGAAACAAAAAGATTGCTTTTGGAAATAAAGAACACACAAAAAATCACGAAAATCGGAGACTCGGTTTGATTAAGTATTTTCATATGCAACACTTTGCGAGGCTGCATACGCAGTATTCGATTTTCAAAATAACCAGGATTGGCTCAGTGATCCCAAAGGAAACAAAATATAACCTGCACTATATTAAAGTACGGGGAGAAATTTTACGGCCGCCACACGGCACAACATCAGCTACAGTAGAGTAAAAAGAACAAAAAGGAGTTGTCTTGCTTGTGACAAACGACGGAATATGTACCAAGTGTATCATGTTCCCTTTAATCTATGTTGATATTTTCTGTCAACTCAAAATCAGTGCTTGATACATTGTTTAGAATTAACTGGAAAAGAACGTAAAAAAGGAATATGTCCAGCCTGCGCGGATCTGTAACATATGCACGTGATTGTGTTTGCCTACTTCCTCTAAATATTACATTTTAAGCCCATTACAAATAAACCGATTTAAAGCCAGAAAAAAAATATTGCGTGTGTTTGTATGAGTGTGTGTATGTCTCATTCTCTTTCTGTCTATGTCTCTGTCTGTCTGGCTGTCTATCTGTCTCTCTCCCTGTGATTTTTCTCTCTCTAACACAGAATGGAAACTTGTTGCCTTAATTGCGGCCATCTTGGATTTCCGATCGAAATGATTTTAGCTATGTTCAATCTACAAGTCACCCCGATGCTTCCTACCGAGTTTCAAGTATATTGGTCTTTCGGTTCAGGAGAAGAAACGAAAAATAGATTTTCAAGATGTCCGCCGCTGATCGGAACGATTTTTAGCTATTTTTGATCTACAAGTCACCCAATGCCTCCTACGAGTCTCAAGTCAATTGGACCATCAGTTCAGGAGAAAAAGAGAAAAATAGATTTTTTGATGGCCGCCCTTATATGTCCGATCTGTACGATCTCAGCTATTTTTTTGATTTTCAAGTCATTCCGATACTTCCTACCAAGTTTCAACTCAATATGCCTTTTGGTTCAGAAGAAGAAGCGAAAATAGGGTTTCAAGATGGCGCCATTGGATTTTCAATCGGAACAATAATAGCTATTTTTTATCTAAAAGTTACCCCGATCCTTTCTACCAAGTTTCGGGTTAATTGGCCAAGGGGTGTAGAAGTAGGCTTTTAAAACAAATTATTGACGCCGCACAACGCACGCGGAACGAGGGACGACGGATATTGACCGATCACAATAGCTCACTTCGTGCTCAGGTGAGCAAATAAATAATCATCCTTTTTCAAACAAAAAAGCATCAAACTATACTTTAATATATTGTAATGTACTAATCTGTAAATTTTATCGTTGAAGTGGTAAGTTTTATAACCGAGAAAAAGGATAAACAATGTTTGAATTATCACTGCAGAGGTCGATATTAACTGAATTAGGTCGGCACAGTTTCTGGTTGCGAGATGTTTTGCTTTTTATTGTTTAGTGTACAACAATTCATTTGAGAGCGATAAGAACCTTTCCCTTATTCATAAATATTTGTTTTCTTGAGCTATTGGAAAATTTTCTAGAAAAACAAAAAAACGAGTTCGAATAAGGCTTCTGTGTTGAGTCATTGGCGTTTTACTGTATTAAATAAATAAATCTATTTTCTTCCGTACTACATGTATGCAGTGAAACTAGTGTGTTTGATTATTTACATTGTTGCAATAAGAAATTAAATGAAACGTGATATCCTTGATTTAATACCTGACCGATGTATACTATGGTCAGTCTCATTATGACAGGTCTGAGATATGGTGCTAAAGGGTGCTAAAGGGTTAATGTGACAAATCGGTTATTGCATGTATTAAATTTCTGGCCTGACGGCTCGAAATTTAAAACTATGCAATAACCTGTACTTATTAGGCGGATTAACTCCTTGCAAGTATAGGTTATTGCACTGTTTTAAATTTCGAGCCGTCAGGCTCGAAATTTTAAACATGCAATGACTGATTTGTCGCAATAACCCTTTAGGACCATATCTCACAGCTGCCATAATGAGACTGACCACAGTGTACATCGGTCATGTATTTAATCAAGGATATCACGTTTCATTTAATGGCTTATTGCGTCAACATTAGTTGTACTGCGTAGACCTCGTTTGTCGTTATTTATGCAGAAGATGAGGTGTGATAAACTAAAACAAAAATAAAAAGCAAACAATTACCATGACAGAAATGCGGCAACTAGAACTGTGCCTGCTTAATTCAAATATAATCGAACATCTGCAGTGATATGTAACATATTGTTGATCCTTATTTTACCACCTTAACAAGCAAAATAAACAAATTAGTAGATTACGATGTATTTAAGCATAGTTTGTTGTCTTTTGTTTTTGTTTGAAAAAGGGTTATATATTTATTTGAAATACAAAAATGTAATGAAAATCAGCCTTTAAGTTAGTAACAACGAAAACTAGGAAACCAAACAAAATACCCATTCCTTTTCTGGCAATTTAACCTACATAATGACACATGTTAATTATATTTTTATACCAGTGTTTCCGATACAACTAAATGACCCCAAACCTGCAGTATGTTGAGATAAGCAAATCAAAATTTAATTAATTCTGCCAGTAGGGACTATGCCACCAAGAAGCGACAAATAGGTTGTTTAAGTGCTTTAAATTTCTCGCCTGTTGGCTCGAAATTTAAGCACTTCAACAACCAAAACTTAATGTACTGAAAACATAAAGCTTCCGCAATTCCATATTTTATGGTTAAAATGTCATGGCTGTAAATAAGAGGCTTATCAGAATAAATATAATTGTACATATTTCTACACAAAAACATATTTTATGGATACTCATTAGAAGCGCATCTATGGGCGCGTCTGAAATAAATACCCACAACATATTTTTTTGCGGAGGAATGACAAAATTGTCAATTTGTTTTAAGAGAAGTCTGATATATTGTTTTATGATAAAATCAGAAAAATAGTATTTTTATTAAAAATGTGGCTTATCTTGAGGTTAAGCTAAGATGTGTACATTTGACAATTGTGTGCTAACGTAATATCATAGACAAACTGAGTCACTCCTAAGAGAAAACGGCCTTTCGGCATATGCGATTAGTACTATCAACCTGCAAATCAGCACAGTCAAATCACAAGTCAGGCTCTATGTTGTTTACTGACAGTTGTTTGCTTCAAACTCTAAAGGTCAATACATTGTGTTATCGATTATTATAGAATTTGATTCAACTGTGCGGGCGCTATTCGCATATGACATAATGCCCTTAACTATTTCAGCAAAATACCAGTGAATTTGGTATTGTACTTAGTAGAACAGTTAACATTTTAACCACTAACGAGCTCGTTAAACTTTGAAGGACTGAAAACCTGGCATTCACAATTGAATCCTTTTAAATAGAAATCAGCCATATCTGCCTAATGTAAATTCAGGATGGTAGTGATTTCGTAAGAGTCTGGTGTACTTGCAGCAGGTGGGTTCGGTGTCATATTAGTATTTCTTCTGTTTCTGTACTGACAATCGATTTTCTCTCCTACCCTCTTCTAGTTCTCTCTGTCCTCTCATATACTTGTTCTTCTAGCGCCTTTCTCCATTTTTCTCTAGGAGACGATAGACTAGCCCCAGTCGCCAGTGACTAAGTGATATATTTTTATATAATCCTGTTGACTATAAAGGCTAGTCACTAGAGACTCTAGACTAGTGATCAGCCTTTATAGTCATGGTATTACTTAGAAAGGCTGAGGACTGTCGCCATTGAGTGAGCGCCGTTCGCTTGTTTGTTTGAGGCGGCTAATTTATTTTTATAATCTAAATCAAATCTGTGTCTGTGTTTCCGAGGGTTTCGCCATATTAATTATAAATGTCACGTACAGTGGAAACTCTATTAGTGATTACTACTCAGCAAGCCCCACTTCCTTAAAACAACTAGTTTTGTATTTTCAGAAGTACAGTTTAACATACTCTTTCAGGGTAGGGGAGGCAACTCGGTTAAAATTGTTTTGTCTCTCATCCGAAAAGTAGTCTAGTCTAACAGGAAAGAGTTTTCTCCCCTTTGGAGCAAAGATGCATCCGTTCATCTCTGTTAATTTTTCGGTAATCGGCATCTCCATACAATAGAAAGTGATATAACTGTCAAAAGAGACTGTTACCGAGAGGTCACATCATTCCTTTCTCAATTTATAAACCCAGTAAGCATTCTTCATAAATCTACAGCGGGCTGTGAGCGGCCCGTCAGGGCAGCTGACGGGCTGCTACTGGCCCGCTGTAGATTTATGTAGAATGCTAGCTGGGAATGTGTTTTTATTCATCAATACATGACTAGGTATACTTGGTAGGCTGTTCCATCACGTTTTACAAGAGGACAATGTTGTGACCGCCTGTATTCCAAGCCTCTTCTGCAACTTCCCTTGGGTACAGATTGTTTCCTTTTAAAGTAGACTGCTTTTCAGAAGGAAAGCAAAACAATTCTGATAAGAGTTGTGTCCCTGGAAATGTATCTTTACCTTTAATGATTATGACTATTTGTTCGAAACTATGAATAGATGATTTAAAAATCAGCAGTTAGCAGGAGTTTATCTATCCTCTGTGTTCCCGTAGTCTAGTCGAAAGTGCGACCATGAGAAGACTGTGTACAAAACACATTTATCCGTTGCTTAAAGGCGTTTTTAAAGTATTTATGACGTGCTAGTTGTCTTTGTAAAAAATTAGCACACAATAGAACGAAAATAGGACACTAACTAGGTTTGATTGAGAATCACGGAAAAATGCCTATATAATTTTGACCCCCCTAATTGTAGTCTTAACATTTTCAAAATCAGCAACCTTCAGTGTTCGTAAACTGGTCAAAATAATATCTAGTGGATGCTACACTTGCCCGAATTATGCAATTATTTATCCTGTTCTGAATCATTTGAAGTCAGCAGAGATTCTTCAGTGTTTTTTGTGGCCTTGTAGCCGCTCGCTGTAGGGCCTTCTTCGTATTTCGTCGTCTTATTGTTGTGTTCGGTTGATTTTGTCTAGCATTATGATTACCTTGTGGAGAAAGAGGAAGCCGATTGTTTTGCCTTTATTTGCTTTGTGTCGTGTGTCTTGTGTACTGTCTGTCTTGTTTTGCTCTTCCTCATAGTGTCATAGGAAGGCTATGTTCTGTGATTAGGTTATTTCCTGAACATCTTCTGAACTATTTTTGAAGGAAATCAGATAATGTAAGAAGTTACTAAGAACTAAGTTTGATAAATGGAGTTTTATACAGAAATAGTGTTTTAGACAGATAGCATATCGGTAAACTTGTTATTCTATTTCATTTTCATATACTAGTCAAAGTAAAGATTGATTGGGCGCTATAGTAATGTACTGCAAATAACTTTTAAATTCGACCAGTTCATTAGGTGGTTTCTGCACGCTTTACGCGAGCGGAATATGTGCATTAAACTATAATCCATTAAAAACGGTGTGCAGGTATCTTTTCCTATTTTCGATATCACTGTATAAAATACATAAGTTTTTTGGAGGATTTTTATAATCAATATTCAATTATAAAATAGTCTTTAAATCACTACCCGTAAAGCCATGTTTGACATATCTTGTTAAATTCTACAGTTTTGTTCTTAATTCGTCCAATTTAAGTGCTACTTCACTTCCACCCCACCCGCCACAAAAAGTGTCAATCATATTTTTTTGGACGTAACATCAGTAATCTATTTGAGAAAACCTAATGAGGCTCTCATACGTGTGATATTTTTACAGGTGAGCGGTTTTGTTTAGACAATTTGGCCTCGCTAGGCGAAAATGTATCTTCGGGACATATAGTCAACCCACTTTATACGGACACTCGATACAAGGACAAAATTCGTTATAATGACAATTTCACTGTCACAAGACCGTCGCTTAAGAGGTAACAATTAGTCACAAATTATGCAAGAATATTGTATTTAATACTTTAAAGGAACATATGTTTTGGATACTTGTAAGAATCGCCTCAGCGAGGCGATTCTAACAAATATTCAAAACATATGATCTGTGAGGAAATAAGTACAAAACAATACCTTTCTTGCATATCATTCTGTCCATTAAGGATTCTTTACAACAGCAAATTCATTATAATAGCAACATCTTTGAGAACAAATTCTATCATTGTAACGCGGATTCACTATATATGGAGAGCGAAGGCAAACATCGGACTGCGCCGTCCCATTGGCAATCTCACTCTCCACTGACAAAAGTTTTGGATATTGTAGAATGCATCAAATGTAAGCAAATGCCCTGATGAGAACATGCAGATAGTCAGAATATCTGAACCTGTGTTCTTTTTTGCATAGATCTAAGACATGTTTAAGAAAGACATGGCCAATATAATACTGTCTACCCTTTTGCTCAAAATAATTTAAGGGCCATCCGTTTTATTTTCCTTTTGATTATTACTAAAATGCGACCCTCAAGTTTTAAAATAATTTCATGGGCAAAACTGGAAGTCTCAGCCCTATTTCAATCAGCTCAACACGTTTGCAACATGTTCAGCTACAAAAGTGGCAATGCACCAATAACGCCAAACCAAAAGATTCTAAGAAAAACGGGAATTTCAAAGAAACGATTTTTACCCCAAAATGAAGTTTTTTCATAATACCGGATAAATTCTTTGTTTAATAAAAACTATACTCTGTCACACACAAAATCATGCAAACTCAACCTTCCTACGAGTAAAAGGCACCCAGATATGGTCAGAAAAAGAGGCCACCCCTTTGAGAGGCTAAATGCCTCAAAAGTTCCCCGTAGACAACGAATAATCTGTAGAGGGTACCTCTAGCAAAATGTAAATTTCTTGATAACAAATAAGGCTTTCTCTATATTTTTTTTCACAGTCGGAAGCCCAGACATCACTTTTTACACGAAAGTCAATTTATAATTTTGAAGTAAAAATAGTGTTTTTTTTTTTGCGAATTTTAAAATTAAAATTTTATTTTTCAATTTTTGTTGTTGGAAACACTCCTTTAGGGCTTCCAGTTAAAGAAACATTCAACGATATTTTGATATCTTCTGTGGTTTTGGTCATACACGCAGCCAAAGTTTGTATATATTGAAATTTGCCCTTAAATTATTTTGTTGAGTATAGTACATTCTGAGGGCATATACAGACGTTAACTCCGCCCAGACAACGTATCGTAGTAAAGTTCAAAATTCTAACACGGTCTCGTGCACTGTAAAACTTTTAAAATAGATAGTCGGAGTCAATTTCTCTTTCAGTTTTACTCAATCAGGAATGTCCATCTATTAAAACGGTACATATGAAGATGCAGACTTGGTGTATCTTAACTAACTAAAGTATGTTTACCTTTCACAGAACTCCACGCGCTCGAATAGAACACAAATGCATTTGATATTTGTCATTGCTACTGTTGACTTAAATGTCAAAAATGTAGATTTCAGCGTAATATTTCATCAAGTTTGATGAAATTTTCTATAGATCTCTACTCATAAGATGACACCCAGGACACTCTCTTCTTCTTTGCAATGAACCATCATGTATACATAAATTTCATAAACCAGCATTTATTCATTGTATATCATGGTGATTTTACAATCGGTGAGTGTTATCAAAGTACAGCCTGAAAAAAAAATGAACATATGCGCCAAACGAAGATTCAGATCAGCCTGTATATTCGTGCAGTTTGATCTGATCAAATTTGTCACTTGGCGCATTTTGGATAGCCAAGGATAAAATTTCCTCATGCGGACAACGAAGACTCTGATCAGACTGCGCTGATGCGCGGGCTGATTTAAGTCTTCGCTAGGCGCACATGTCAGAAGGTATGTCTTCTTACTTTGTGACTCATGCAATCCATTTAATAAATGTGTATCTCTGTGTTTCTCCTTAATATATAGAGAAATCTGGGTTGTAAATGATATACAGTGTGAGGAGGATGTTTTCACATATCTCTTGGTGATTAGTTTCCCGTTTAGAATCAAATCTAAGCGTAAAGCAAAACCAATTGATGGGTTCCTTAATACGTTTGTAATTATCTAGACAATATTTACATGGACGTTAAAAAATTACAGGGTGCGAAGTCAGTTTATACAATGCTATACTTTATTATAGATACACTCGATACTATTCACTATAAAATGCAAACATGAAAAACAAAGGAGGGAATTCGAGACTTATGCCAATATATATGTAGGTTAGTGTTATATTTGAGGTCGGCAACATTCTTTCGTGGAGATTGATCATGAAATATTTTCTACGGTCATTCTCTCTCCGCTGATTCAAGAGGGGCAGTTGTCAGTTTCTGGCGAAAGAATGTGCACAATACTGGTTAACCGCTTAGAGGACTAAGCCTGCACAGTAAACGTGTGGTTAGGTAAACTGACCGCACTCGACATGACCCCATTAGGTTGACTGGGCCGTAAAACCACAACACAAACAAACAGTTATATTTAGCCCTTTGCATGTAAAATGTACCTTCGTGGCATATATCAGACAACGACGTTCTAAACAAACTCATCCACACAGGTCCGCCCATAAACTCATAGGATACTATAAAACATATCAATGTAGAGGAGAAAAATTCATCGAATTGTCAGGCTTTGCTGATTAACTATGTTCTTTAATACATGTTCGCTGCAACTGGAAAGAAATTTCAGCTGACGATATGTTGAAATATTTTTCTTTGTTTTTCCAGAAAAGAAGACTTTGGTACTTCATGCAAAGTGTCTCCTAATGGGACAAATTACCAAAGCTATTTCAGAGAAGGTAAGAACAAGATCATCCATTTGTCGTCTGGTGAATTAGCCCAGAGAGTGATAAAGGTTAATATTTGGGTCACACTTATGACACATTTTCCCATGGGAAGGCGCATAAATATATAGGTCAGTGCTATATGAAAGGAACAAACATGTCCAATATTTAACATGTAAAAAATCAGTTGAGAAATAAACAAGTCATTGGACGTTTAAGAGCTAGAAAATACTGATAGGAAATGCACCAGTTTTGTAAATATCTGACGCCAAAACGACCTCATTTAATACGGAAAAAAGTCAAATACATGATGCGTGTATATCACATATGCAGCATTATTGTAATGATAAATTTGTCAACTAGTTTATACGAGCAACATATAAAAATGTACTTGTACATAAGACAATCTAAATAAATAAATAAATATTCACCGTCAAATATTCAAAAAAAAAAAAAAAAAAAAAAAATTAGCGGCTCACAATCAATAATATGTTTGTCACTTAACTGGAACTCTTGTCAATTTCCTATCATATAAAGGATTGACATATACACAATTAAATATACACGTGCAAGTACACGGTTATTAATTGAACCCTAAAATGAAATGGGATAAAAGCGAACCTGTCAATAAAAGTGAATTTAAGTCAACTGGAGATATATAACATGCATTGTGTACAGACAAGTAGATTGTTAAAATACCTAGTAATTTCTTATATGGGATTTTATCTGAATGTTGCATTTGAATAGACAAACACCCCACAAATGAAGTCCCATTGCCGAGATTCAATATTGGTTTAACGTATGGAACTTGTAACGAAACAATGCAACTGTTACAAACAATAGCTTACCAATGACCCAAGAGGAAAAGTAAATACTCTGTGACGGAAAGCATATACATTTTTCCACTTTACTCTTAATTCAAAATTTAGACCAGAGGCCCTTATCAAGAAAAAACATGTCTTTTGAAGTAAACTACATTTTCACAGTGTCACCATATTGAATTTGTATACCACAAAGACACAACGTCGTCATTGACGTTCCGCCATGACGTCACAACGTATTTTCTCGCTAAAACATCACTGGGACATTATAAGCCACTCCTACATGGAACCACACAAGATGGCCCCGCACACTACACAACCCGATGATGTATGCTGAAAGAAGCTAAGGCACTCAATAATGCATAAATTAGCACAAAGCGAAACTCCTCCCCCCCCCCCCATCCCACCTTAGACTGTGCAGTTGCTGAGACCGAAAGGAGTACTCATTAGGCACGCAAAACCATGCAGGAATAGCCGCGCTATGTCCCATATGAGCTTGGGCACAGCAACACATACATCACATGTCTATGCCCAGCAAAGGCCAAGATCAGACCACACATCCCCGCAGCCGTCGGTCGTATTAAGAAACCACGGACTCAGGTATCCACTATCCACACATCACACAGTGGAAACCCCAATCAGACTGCACGACCTCGCAGGCCCATCCGAGCCTCCACAGGGCACCCACGCAAAATACAGAAACCGCCGCGCGCCGGCTCATCTGTGTTCTTAGTATACTGCTGGAATATGCACATCCTTTACATTGCACCCATCTGGTCTGGCGGTTGCTAAACGTTTGATCCATAGGGTTTCTCTCAACTGTCTTTCTATGCACTTCGCACCAAATACTTTTTCTAACACCGCATAAGCTAAATCTTCAGGCCTGTGCCCTTTCCTTCAAAAATGGGAATTAACTGGCTTCTCTTTGCGAAGACGCACATCTCTCAGATGTTCCCCAATTCTGTCGCGTAATTCCCTCTCCGTCTCCCCAACGTACACTATGGAGTCACAGCTCATACAGATTATGCCGTAAAACACATTGCGTGTGCGGCATGTTGCTGGGTTATACGAGATGTTACCGGACGTGCCGCTGATCTAGTCCCTCACAATGTGCTGGCAATTCTTGCTGGTAAGCTTCAGGGTTTATTTGCCATGGACAAGAATATCACACAAGTTTCTGTCTCTTCTGAATGCCACCAGTGGAGGTTCTCTAAAAGTTCTCTCATCTTCTCTGAGCGATAGAGTACGTCGATGTGTTTCCGTACGAAACGGTGCATATTTGGCAAGAGGTTGGAAAATGTCATCACCAGGGGCACTCGCTTAGCATTCTTGTCTTTTCTCTTTCCTTCTAGCAGTTTATCCCTGTCCAACCCGTCGACCTTTCTAAACTGTGGCTCAGTTAGTTTCCCACTGTAGCCTCTCCTTCGCAGTTGAAGTTTCAGCTGCCTGTGTCGTAAGTAGTCACTTTCCTTTTCGCAAATCCTCCTGATGCGTAACCCAAGTCCATACGCAAAGCCTTTCTTAGTGTTCGGTGGATGGCAAGAAGAACTGTTGAGGTAAAGTTGTTTGTCGTAGGGTTTTACATATAGATCAGTATACACATGCCCATCTTCAAGCTTGACAAGGATGTCTAGAAACTCTGTCTGTTTTCTGTGATAACGAAGCTCTACCTGTATATTAGGATGTATACTGTTCGCATGTTCAACAAACTGCTTCAGTTCCTACTCACCTCCTGTCCAAATGCCGAATTAATCATCTATAAATCTCTTGTGGAAATATAGGGATATCCTGAAGCGCAACAATGCTTCGTTCCATTTGCGCATATAAGTACAAGCAAAGTTTTTTCCCCAATCTTAAACCGATAGCGATACCCTCCTTCTGTATGTGGGTCTGATCTCCAAACCCAAACACGTTGTTGTCAAGAACAGTCTGTATCATTTCCAGCAATGCTGCTTTGCAGACAAGTGATTTCAGTCGTGTGGACAGCGCTGCCTCACAGGCCTGAAAACATTCTTTCTTTGGCACCGATGGATAGAGTTTAACCACGTGAAAACAGAACAGAATGAAATCCGCTGGCAATAGTTCGCCAACACTCCTCAGCTTGTTAATAAAATCGGTAGTGTCCCGAATGTATGAAGGTGACGCCTAAACAAAACAGTTTAATTCATGCTCCGCAAGTTCAGCTAACTTTTCTGTTGGCGTACCTATACCACTCACAATTGCCCGGTATGGGGTATTTGCTTTGTGGAATTCGGATTACCTTTCAGTTTTCCTTTCTGCACGTACTTCGGTGTGAGATAAAGTTTAAGGTCGTCTGAAATGTCTATCAAGGCTCATCTGGTCGACCAATTTCTTCACCTTCTTGTTAAGCTCCTCTGTCCCATTGGAACCAAGTCTCTCACATGAACTGCTTTGTTCCACTTCTCGCTCAAGTGATGCTATGTACTCCGCTCTGTCCAGCACAATTATACCCGATCCCTTATCTACTGGTCGGATAAGCATATTTTTATTATGTAGGAGCTCATGGAAAGCAGTACTTTCTTCCTTCGATAAGTTAATCTTCTTACTCTTCTTCAGACTGCCTATCACATCATCCTTGACAAGATCAATGTATATATCCAGGCATTTATCCCGGCCCTAGTTTGATATGAAGGTGCTCTTTTTTCAGCTTAAACTTGTCTGTCTCAACCTTGGTTTGTTCCTTCGTGTCATCCTCCTTATCATAGAAATACTCAGCTAATCTGATGTCTTGAAGATAGTGTGGTCTTGATTTTATTCTCACCTGTATTCTCTGGGGGACCTGACCTTCGTAGATCTATGTTCTACTTTCGAAGTTTGCATCTTCTTTGTAGATGGGCTTGGATTCTGGTCAAATGTTAAACAGGATCTTCGCCTTTGATCAGGTGTAGACTCCCCACTTTCATCCAGGCTGACATTGCTTCCCCTGTTGTCTGTTAGCTCATTCCAATCAAAATTTGATGTGTACACTGTTCTGCAGCTGTTTCCTGATCTGTCTGTGCAGATACAATAAACTCAAATGGTTGTTCTCCAAAAGTAGATGCATACGAATACTATGGCCGAAATATTGAATTAAGAGTAAAGTGGAAATTGTGTTTAATATTGTTTCCTGTGGAATACAAACGAAGATTATGTGGAAAGCATATATAATGTACATGCATGTCACAAAAAGCGACATAAAGCAAAATCAGCTCGCTCTTTTCCCAACGAAGAGATCACAATGTCAGGCAGGACCTACCAATCAATAAGACATTAAACAAGGCTAAACACGAAACAAAACTCATGCATCGAGGAGCATCAAGGTCCATTAAGAACGGTCCTAGATTAAATACAAATTACCGAATGATATAAATCCAGTTTACTGGCACCAAATCTTCATCATAGGTTAAAATAATGTCCGAAATACAAAACAAACAAAATACAAACAATAAGAAGCGGGCAGCGAAGTGGTTAGCAACAATGTTTTTCCAAAACTCCTATTTATTTTAGATAATGCATAGGTCAGACCCATTTTTTTGGCCATAAAATTACGCATACATTATATGTTTGGAAACAAAGTGCAGAAGCAGAAAAGACAAATGGTTCCTGATAAGATATCAGGACTAAACATTTACATTTAGAATAAAACGCCAAGCGAAAAAAAAAAAAACAAAAACTTTCTAAACTATGTAATAAAGACAGCAGTTTGTGTTTCCAGTGTATTTCACCTTGATCAAAAGTATATAATATCTCCATAGCACGTAATTTTATTCTCCCGGATCAGAAGTTTTGAATGATAGAGCGTTTACAACACATAGTTCTCCTGGATCAAAAATAGTAATTCATAATGTCTTCATATGATAATACCTCTACAGCAGGGTTGTTCTTCTGGGTCAAAAGTATTAACTGATAATGTCTTCGTTGCGTGTAAATATTCCAGATCAGAAGTATAAATTGGGTCGCGCCAGGCAAAAACATGTCTTCGGGCATATGCGAATAGCGAAGGCCTAGATCAGCCTGCATATCCGCACAGTCTAATCAGGACCTTCACTAACAGAATTATTGGATACTACAGAATTATTAATGGACAGCAAAGGCCCGGATGATACTTTACAAATGCACAGGATGATCTGAATGCGCATGCTGCGCATGTTTGAAGGCACAATTTCGCTTGACGCTGCTCAGTAGATAATATCTCCATAGCATGGAGTTCTTCTGGATAAAAAAATGTTAACCGATAATGTCTTCATAGAATGCAGTAATTCTGGATCAAAGGTATTAACAAATAATGTTGCAATAGTTTATTGTTCTTCTTGATCAAAACAGTTAATGTCTCCATAGCATGTAGTTCGTATGAACCAAAGCAATCAACTGAAAATATCCCCATGGTATGTAATTCTCCAAGGTCAAACTATAAACTAATAATGTCTCCATAGCTTTAAGTTCTTCCGGACCAAAAGCAGTAATTGATAATGCTTTAATAACATGTAGTTTTTTCTGGATCAAAACATTATTTCATAATGTCTCCATATAATAATGTCTCCACAGTAGGTAGTTCTTGTGGATCAGAAGTATTGATTGGTAATGCCTTCCTTGCATGTATAGAATACAATAGAATATTTTATTGGAAAACCCATATATACAGAAGGTGTTCTCCATTGACATGAAATATATAATATAAACGTTAAACAGAATAAACATGAGAAAACAATCAATAGATCTACTACCTTAATTCTGACGCCTCACGAATAAATTTACAAATAAGTTTTGTATCCACAGCACTACTGGCGTTCATCAATTCATACAACAATTTAAAAAATTCATTAGTTTTGGGTTTCAGAAATGGTATCTTAAAATTTGGTTTATTAAACAATGTAACACACAAATTTGTATATTTTCTACAAAATAGACAAAAAAAAAATGGTCCACATTTTCCACCTGATTACACTGCTCACAAATCCGTTGCTTACGTGGAATTCTTGGTATGAAGTAGCGGCCACGTTCAATTAATAAACCATTAGCACTAATTATTGTAAGTTCTTTTGTTAACGACTTTGGGAGTCCGAAGGATAAATAGGATTGCAAACAGAAACTGTCATATATTTTTGAGTATGTATGCAGTTGATTTTCATTTCATGGACGTTTATATAAATTAATTTTGTTCATATATGTCTGAACAATACTTCCTAGACATATTATTTGATACATCCCGGCATCCAAGTTAGTCCCAATGACTTTCAGTTTATGCATAGAATTTTGGATAGAAGAATACCAGCTTCTGTAACCTTTATAATGAAGGAATTTGTCAACTTCATAAACTTCTTTGACAAAAATGGCATGTAGTTATTCCGGATAAGAAGTATCAAGTAATAATGTTTCCATAGCATGGAGTTTTTTCTGGATCAAAGTATTAATTGATAATGTCTCTGTGGCATGTATTTTTCTTCATCAGAAGTCTAAACTGTCCACATTCTACGATGACTCTGTTAAGAGAAGGAAAGAGAAACGAGTGAAAGTTGATACATGGGATTTATTTATTCTAATTTGTATTGCCTAGACACACCGTGTCAAACTGAAAAGCAAACGCATTTGATTTCAAGTCAATTCAAACTTGCTATCATTTGGCACTATTATTTGAAATATTGCTTTCTAAATAGGTAATATAGTAACTGGGGCAGGAAGCAAAGTCAGGCCATATTAGATAAATATGTTATCAATTAAGGATAAAAAAGTTAAACGGTTGGTGATATGGTTTATCTTCCATGCGTTCAAAAACATGTACGTTTAGAGGAGTTTGCAGATTTTTATAGTCACATTGAGATACTGTTACTCTGAGCCTCAAGATATATTTTATATTAAAATTGTAGATAACATAATTGTTCAACAACAACAGGAAAAAAAATCAGAGTGAATTCGGACGCAGTCATTGCTGTTCCTATCACTTTGATATGTCAAAGGTAACTGGGTATCAATCCATGCTGTTTTTTTTTTTCTCTTAAAGAATTTGACCCCCACTTTCCCGAGTATTACTATATCAAAGTCGGGTTAGTGGGTATTGCATTCCCATATGTTTCTGATGACTGATACCATAAAACTCTGCCCAGATGCCAATAAAATATTATTCTTTTATGCAATTAGTTAAGTACTATTGATAAGACAGTTAGCTAGAAACTCACACATAATATTCTTAAATCTAAAACACAATGAAGTAGCTCAAAACCGATTCCAAAATCTACATCTGCATAAAAATTAATTAAATTACACATTTTAAATGATTTTCTATGTTAAAAAATAAAGATTTTAAGACCATATATTTCAGTGCAGGGAACCAGTGTTATCAGAGAAAGGTAGTCCCCCAGGTAAATCTGATAATACCACCTGTTGTGAACAGACCCATTACTGTAAGAAAGCTGAGGGCAGTAGCCATAAAACATCTGGTTGAATTATAAGTTGAGCACGAAATTTTTTGCAACTTTTTTTCCAAGAGAAAAACCGGTCATGAGCCCGTTTTAGATACATGCAGTACAGAAGTCGGATTCAACGTTTTGTATATCATCTAAGAAATATACAGTAGGCAGAAAATACAGCTTAACTGCTAAGCATTGAAATTTATAACATGCATTTAAAAGTAATTATCTGCATTGCCGACTCATTGTGGGACTACTAATGGGTTCCGTTTAATTGTTCCGGCTTCAGATCGGCTTTGTTTCTATACATGTTTTTACTGTATTTTCATTGCTGATGTAGAAAACGCCTACGCGGACACGTATTTATGAGACGGAGCTGATCAGATTTAAGGAAACTATTTCGATCGAATAAAGCTTCTTTAAGAAAAGGTAAGAGAACAGTCCAGGGAGTGCCACAATCACAAAACCACAGCCCATCCCAGACACCAAGATGTAGAGAAAACAGACAAAACCAAACAAGCACAATCGAACAAACGCACGAAAAGCGATAAGACTAGCCCCCGGCCCCTCCCCAAGCGAGGCAACCGCAATGCAAATGGTCCGAAAAACATAAGAACGAAACAACACAAGGCAAGACACAAAACAAACCGCCCCGAAGAACATATCACAAAGCAACCCCACGGCCATCCAACCACATCCCGGGCCCCGACTCAATCACCGACACAGAAGCACAAAAAAAAAAAAACGGCTTGCACAAAGGCTCCCAACTAAGTCAACGCACCAAAGCGAAAACATAAAAATAAAACCCACCACCACAACAAACAAAGACGAGCACTCATGGCCAACTCCACCGCGTGACAGAGAAAATGAAAACCAACAGCTGAACCACGGCGGCCCAGCCAAACACAAACCGCCAAGGCCGAACCCACTGGTCAAAGTCCAACGAAGAGGCCATCACCGAGCCCGAGGCCAGAACAGCCATCGTGCAACAGGGAGCGAAGCACAGCCACCAACAACGACCAGGCCAACAAACAGGCATGCAGTCTGACGCACAACATTAAGACCACAGCCAACTCTCCCATAACGGCCAATCAATTTTCGAGCCGGCTCAAAACGCCAGACATTCCCACAACTCTTCCATATCCGCACTCCAAGTCACCGCAAAACTCCGACCCCGACATAATTTGTCGCAGAAGTGCCCCGAGACAAACGCCACATCCCTCCACCAAGGCCCCGTCCTGCGACAAAACCTTGAAAACGCCCCACGAAGTGCAAAACAACGACAGCTCCACCCAAGAAGCCCGGTAGCAAGAGCCTCATTACGGCAGCCAAAGTCACCAAGACCCGAGGAAGCCCCGGCGAATCTAACAAGTCGAGACACGCACATCCCACACGAGGCACGTCAGGGGGCTACCTCTACCCAGAAAAGGAAAGCTGACTACATCCAAATCCAAATCGTCACGTTAATCATAAATTTTGGTGCAACCTGTACCATTAGATATACATAGATTCAAATCCCAAAAAAAGGTGCCCCGATATCGGAAGAACTGGCCCCATCCAACCGGAGCCCATGCGACCCAACACATGGTCAAAGTTAATATTGTCAACACCCAACAAACCATCGAGATATCTTAAAGTAGAATTGAAAGCTTCAATAATGTCAGCCCCGATTAAGCCCCGATTCTACACACCCCCAGTATATTTTCTGCTGACCGTTCCAAGAGAGTTCATCTGTTGGAATTAGACTTTGTTTGTATGTCAAATATGATCGCCTTTCCTGAGTATCTTCACAACATATTTGTGCTGCATTTTACTAAGCATTATCACTGGCATTGGAAGTATCATTGGGTTAATACAAAATTTTATTCCTCATGCCTCGAAGAAACAAAACATAAACAAAAATAGGAAACGGACGCGATATGTAGCTCTATAAGTAATCTTTAAAACGAGTAATTGTAACATCTCCCTTTATGACACTAAAGCAGTCTTCTTCCACTGGACACTAGGTAGGCATATCTAATGCATTTATATATCTCGCATAGGATACAAAAATAAAATTGGAGTTTCCTTGGAAAGGCTACAGCATTGAATCATAGCCTCCCCGAGGTGGCGAAAGAATATAGGAAAAGGGTCAATGACAAATCACAAACAAGAAGGAAGTGAAAACTGGTCTACTCTTGAAGGAAATGATTTGCTACCAGAGGAAACTTATTCTTACAAGAAGTTTCTGGGAGCCAATTCTTTCCTTTTAGAGTAGGTCCCTTTACAGAAGGAAGACAAAACAATATTGACAGAAACGCATCCCCTTAAGTTTATCTATTTCTCGTAAGTTCTGGCACACGACCTGCAATTTCACGTTGCGGTGCATTTCAATAAAGCAGTACTACAATGAAACAGTACTGTTACAGTGAACACCCATATCCATTGGACTTTCAGGTACCATTATGATACTACTGAGAGAAGGTTGAATGACCGAAGTATTGTTAAACTTTCTCTCTCTCTCTCTTTGTCTGTCTCTGTCTGTCTCTCTTTCACACACACACACACACACACACACACACACACACACACACACACACACACACACACACACACTATTTATCTCAGTGATTTCTTCACAAAACACAGATGGACAAACGCGCTAAACCCTAGCATTCAAACTCACCAACCGGAGTCAAAGACGAACGGGAACCTGTAATAGAGGGTAATGTCACATTGTTGTAACAAGATATATTATAAGAAGAATAAAAATATATGTTATTGTTAAAATGCCTTTCATACTTTCTGAGTAAACACTACACAAATGAGAAAATTAAATCTAAAACTCGGCGTTTGGAAGCAGCTTACACATAAAACCAAAACGCACATTTGCACAGAAATGATTCCGTTTTGCATAGTAGTTTCTGGCTGTGTATGTCGCGGTGGATCTAGGCTGAATTGCTTGTATTTGTCTTATAATTTGCTTTTTTAATACCTGCTTATACTAATGGTCTTCTGTGGAAATATATCAGTAAATTATTAGGCTATCGAAGGAATTAAAAAAAACAAAACTTTATTTAAAACTTCGTAATGGCCCGGCGCGATGTGATTCCTTCATAAGAAAAAGATTGCCAGTTTGTGGGATTGGGCGTTCTAAAGTAAGAATGCATGTACCCGTGCGAATTTCTCATGGATGTTCGAGTCACACTTTAATCTTTGAAGAAGATGTGTTCTGACTCTATTGTATATCTGGTGAAAGGGACAGACGAGAAGAGGTCTCATGATCAAACTAAAGTGACGTCAACGGACATAAAAGCGTATAATCAGCAGTATGTACTCAATAACAAATGAAGTAATCAAAGTTTACTAAGTAAATGCAACAGCAATCTATATAAAGCTGGTTTTCTATTTCATTAGTGTAATAAAAAACATTGTCTCCTCAGAAATTTTGAAGCCCCTATTCAATAATCTTGGATCTACCCCTGACATTTTTGTTTGTCTTGTCAGTATATACATATTTTGCGTGCTACGGTAGCATTCAAGCGTAATGCGATTGTTTAGATAAATGATACCTGAATTTGAGATGAGACTTGTTATTGAAGATGGGCTAGCTCTGTCTTCACTCACGTGCGAAGATTCATTTCTAGTACTCCCTTCTTCCGAAGCATCCATGAAACTGCAATAATAAGATGGAAAAAAGGAACAGAAAGAGAAAAATATTGAAATACGTACAAATGAATTACGAAACAAAGATAGGTCTTGTTCTTGATACGGTGCGATTAGATACGCTTGCGAAATAGCAATTTGTTAATAAACAGTGCAATAAAAAAGCTAAAAACTTTGCCTTCGAAATGAACAGACGAACAAAAATGGGAGACTCGGTTATATTAAGTATTTTGGATTCTCGCTACAACCGCGGAATTTGTTCCAAAAAATGTTGCCATAAAATGCGTTTGCTGTTGTAACAAATTCTAAATCATCAAAATGCCAAATAAGAAACGCTATATTTTATTTTTATTTTTTTTTAAACATTTTGGAATGACGCAATTCTAACAAATATGTAAACATATGTTTCTTGAAATTCTAATTCTAAATACAATGTTCGTGCATTATTTCTGATTAATTGTAATGTATGTATATTTAATGAAATAACATCTGCCATATAATCAATTTTCTAAAAATTAAATAAATTAACGAACAAAAATATTTTGCAAACATTATGTTAGAACAGTTATGTAAATGTATAACTGTTAGTCTTAACTCTAGATAACCCAATTCACAAAAATATTGAAATATTTACTATTTTTTTCGGGGAGTCGTTTGTAACATGATACGTGGATGTTTTGATGGAGATGAGAAAAAAAAACCCACTTTGATTCGCTTTGTATGTAGAGTTATATTACTAATGTTATTTTCACAATATAATATGAGAATTTTAAAAGAGTTGCAGAGAATATTCAGACAGATTTATGAAAGAAAAAAATGTTTCGACAAATAATAAGAAAACATACGTTGATAATCTGGTTTGAAAACTGCAAAATTTTGCAGTCCTACTTATAATGTAGACCCCAATTTACCCCAATTTTCTCTGTATATTATCGAATAAAACAGGGGTTCATAACACTAAGTCTTGTTAACTCAGTGAAAAACAAAATAGTTAAAAATAATATGATAATATGAAACTGTCCGAAAAGCTAAAATAATTCTTTGTTTTATAATTTTCTGCGAAACTTCTAGGAGACAGAACCTTCGCTGGCCTCTTCTCTGAGTACAATTATAAGACACACACATAGTACTCAAGTAGCAAAGATCACGATCCAACTACCCAAATACGTACTATAGCTCATATATGTAACAAGCAATTATTACTGTCTTGACATAAATCAACACATTTTACGATTGCCACGTGGGCACCAAACCATTTAAAAAAAACTTGTACGTCGAAATCAAATGAACCGCGTCTTAAGAGAAAGGCTCTTCGATCTTTCCGCCGAATCAAACTTTCAGTGCACATGTCTGGTCCCGTAGCAAGGCAACATGCCTAGTGCTTTGGCTGAAATTATCCTTTGGCTTACCGCTTACGCTTACGTGAGCGAACAGCGCAGGTGCTTGTGCGACAGCGTAAATGCGCAGGCAGATCTCCTGAACCGTTGCTATTGGCATATGTATATCGGCTTTTTCCCCATAAAGCTGCTAAAAAGTTTAAAGGGAACAGACGACAAAAATAAATAAATAAATAAATAAATGTGCACCGTAAAGTCTTTTTAATGCCACAAGCGAACGATAAGGCCCGGATCAAGGTTTAAGAGCATTCATTATCACCGTGTAGCATCGACTCCGGAACTTGTTCCTGAAAGGTACCAGTGAAACAAATATTGATCGCAGGCATGGCACACAGTAGGGTAAGTAAAGCGTTCTTTTTTGTGGGCTTTTCGAGTGTTTTGCCCTTCAAAACAAAATTAATCTATGTCCGAGGGAGGTCTATCTGTTGTCTGCCTCCACGAGTCTGATAACAACTCACTGGAAATTGCTAAACAAATTGAAATCCTGACAGCTGGTACCAAAAATAAATACTCGATATCGTAAAAAAGTACTCGTTTTTTTTGCTTTCATTTAAGACCTCTGACCTTTTTCTATGCTGGAACATTTAGTGTGTAAGAAAAAAGGGTGTGTATATATATATATATATATAAGTCTGAACTGACACACCCGCGTTTTACTGCAGTTTTCTACAAACAAACAAAATCCAGAGAAGTACGGCGACTTGTATTTTATGTACGGCAACTTGCAAAAATGCTGAATTTACTGTACGGCTTCTTGCATCACAAAATTTCCACTTTCGAAACCAATGATTACAATTTTGACACCGGTAGGAAAGAAACACAACGGTAGTTATCCTGTTTAGAATCATCACACAGTCAGATGTCGTTTCTTGTGCCAGCAGTGTTGGGAAATCAATCTATTCTTGCATGCTTCATATAAAGTTTTGTGACACCTGTGTCAGTTAGTGTGGCATATTTCGTTTTCGAATTCTTTCTCGTTGCTTTCGCTTTGATTGATTATTGTGAATACTTAGGGCATCTTGTAGAAACAAAGTCTGTCCCCGGTTGGTCTTAACAGCGAAAGGAACCTTCCTTTCGCGATAGGAAGTTTTTCTGACGAAATGAAGTTTTTCTTTTGAGCTCAAATAGTTTCTTCTTCGCTTTTATGATGGTTACAACTAGGATGGAAGTTATTGTCCTTTATAGTTATGGGAATGGATTTCATTGACAAAATTTTATAGATTCGAAAGTGGTTTATTTCTTTTGCGAAAGGAAGATTATTTAAATGAAAGGAAGGATCCTATAGTTATCATACTGTTTTTTTTGGTTATTTTGAATTAAAATTACTGCGGACTGAATTTATTTGTTTGTTTGGTCTTCTTTTAGTTGATTGAAGTCATATTTGAACAAAACTTACTGATGTGCATGCATGTTATATATATATATATATATATATATATATATATATATATATATATATATATATATATATATATATATATATATAATATATATATATATTATCTCACACATTTCTTTTCATCTTAATACAGTTTAGCAACGACGTAGACAACAACAACAACAACAAAAACAAAAACACCTTGTATGAAAGTTTTTCATCTCCTTTTAGAAGAAGGTGAAGATTTCTTGTTATTATTGTAAAATATATTCTTGAGAATGATTCACGTTCAATGCACGTATACAGACCGACATTTATACAACATTCTAATACTATCCCATAAACATACGTCAACACCAAGCATTACAGAAATTATCAAAAAAAACAAAATACAGAAAAAAAAAAAAAAAAAATTAACAACAAAAAAAAAAAAAAAAAAAACAACAACAAAAAACAAACAAACAAAAAAAACATTATTTAATAAAAAAAAAAACAACAACAAAACACTTCCTAGTCCTAGTTGTAATCATCTTTAAAACGAAGCAAAAAGTATTTTGGCTCAATAGAAAAACTTCATTTCGTAGAAAAAAATACTTTCGCGAACAAAAAACTCCTTTTGTTGTTTAGACCAACCCATATATCCCTGTTGTTCTATTAGTTATGAAAAGCAGACCGACAAGTAAAGTAGCGACGAAAGGCAAATTAATCAAACAAACCTTTATATATACCAAGACTGACAGTTGTAAAGCGTGTTACAGTACACTTGACACGTCTTTCGACTGTACGACGTCAGTACAATTGATAGGTACCATGAAATCTCATACGACAAATCTAAGCAATGAATACCGCGGTAACCCTCACTTTATATAAAAAATAAATTTTGTTTACAGGGCTAATACTTATTACTTCTAAGAACAAAATATTGTGGCTACTCGTCGAGGCAGTTCTAACAAGTAGTCACAATCTGTGCTGCGACTAAAAATGAGGAAAACATCGGCAAAATAGTCCAAAAATTCTCATTTTTATTTTCAAGATAGGCGTGTTTACAAAATGTATTTCGCTTTGTTTTCCAACCGTGAATACATGTTTCTGTTGCAGTTTCAATGGCCTTCAAGTGCGAGTTATTGTCCCAAAAAGACAGTAGATTTCAAAGACACAATGACTCATCTTGTGACAAAACATTGCAATAAAGAAATCAAATTTATTAAATTTGACGATTCATATCTGCGAGCACTCAATTTCAAAGTAATTCCAGACTTGTGTCGGAAACAGGGTCGAGAGATAACATTAAATGAAAGCAAAGAAATAATTACAAAATTGCTTAGGTGTTATGAGGTGCATATTTTCTTCTAGTTGTGTTGCCTCGAAAAATGTGTCCATGTCCAGCGTCTGAAAGCTACAATTAATTTAATAAACTACATTCGCAAAGAATTCGTGTGTGTGTTTGGTGTGTGTGTGGGGTGGGGAGGGGTGGGGGGCGTGCGGGGGTGGAGAGTGGGTAAGTGGGGGTGCGTTACATGTAGATTCTTGATCGGTGATCTAACATCTTATCGAGACTATTCATGCATTTCCCTATTCTGACAATTATCACCAGGGCCCAGTTGTTCAAACCTAACGACATCGTCAGTTAACGAGACGTTAAAATTTATACCATGTGATATACAAAGAGGCTATTATTTAATGCTGATAAAAAAGGTGAGCAGGTTTTGCAATGCAAAAGCTACTCACATTTTTCAGCAAAATAAATATCAGTGTATCAGATATTAACTTCGTTAAAGCATTTAACGAATTCGCACTTAATGAGCTCGTTAAGCTAACGATACTTTGAACAACTGGGCCCTGGTCTAGTAAATAGACCAACCGATAAACAATATGTCGTTCTACTTTGTCGATCGGTCAATGACACCGTTTTCTTTCGGATGTTTGATGACGTCAAAAATCGAATGTTCATGAATGTGGGTTATAAATAGGGAACAAAAGCGCATGTTGGTGTTGGAGCAGGTTCGGAGCTTTACCTGGCGATACCATCTAATCATCACGCCCAGGTAAAATATTCAGAGTAAACAAGGCATTGGACATCACCATCATAACACTTTATGTATAATTGTTCACAGCAAAGCGCCGTACAATTCCTAGCAAGATGCCGTCCAGTATTTTTACGTAGTGTCGCAAGTTGCCGTACTCTAGCCTTCGATCATTTTAGCTTATTTTATTCAGTTACATTATTGTTTGGTAAACAAACTACTGATACAGCATAAGCAGCACTGAATGAGGGATTTATTCATACAACGGAATTAAAGATTGTCACAGCTGTTTTTATCATAAATTCACAGGTTTGTGAAGCTGCCATATATTTTCGCGGCAGCCACGTACCAGCCGACTCATTTCTGTAATAAAATGGCAGTTTCAACATATTTCCTAAATTTCTGTACAAACATTTCAGAGAAAAATAAGTTGTGTAAATGTGGAAATCTGTTTTAATTTCTGACACCACGAATTAAACGATTACCTACCGTCGACATTATTAGCTCACCATGAGCACGAAGTGTTCATGGTGAGCTATTGTGGTCAGTCAATGTCCGTCGTCCGTCTTGCGTCGTCCATCGTCCGTCGTTCGCCGTCCGTCGTGCGGCGTCAACATTGCTTTAAAAGCCTAGTCCTCCTACACCCCTGTGCCAATTGACTTGATACTTGGTAGGAAGCATCGGGGTGAACAAAAATAGCTAAAATTGTTCCGATCGGAAATCCACGATGGCATCTTGAAAATCTATTTTTCGCTTCTCCTAAACTGAAAGGCCAATTGACTCCTAACTTGGTAGGAAGCATCGGGGTGACTTGTAGATAAAAAATAGCTAAAATCGTGCGGATCGAAAATCCAAGATGTCCGCCATGGTGGCCATCTTGAAAATCTATTTTTCGCTTCTTCTCCTGAACCGAAAGGCTTCTTGACATTAAATTAGATAGGAAGCATCGCGGTGACTTGTAGATCAAAATTAGCTAAAATCATGTCGATCAGTTGGAGACAATTTGCGTGAAATGTCAAATCCTTATCTCTTGGAAAAATATTTTAAAATGTCACCAGAAAATTTTACCCAAAGTACTAGGCGTTAAATAAAGACAGTCCACTGTGTTGATAAGTTACTGTGACAATATTGGAAAAATGTTGTAATGTTATCTGCAATGGCTGTTTCCCTCAGGTGAGCGAATTGTGGCCCTTGGGCCTCTTGTTCTGGTTCATGTTCATCTGGTACTTTTGGTTAACAAGTTCCGGAGTCGATGCTACGCGGTGATTATTCGCACATATAATGTAGTTATTGCGAATTACACATTGTGTGCATTATGCATTTGGTATTTTTATTTTTGTAGTCGTTAATAGGAAATATTGACGTATTTAGGCGAATCGTGTGAATACAGACATTGTCGGCATTATTCGCACATATAATGTAGTCATTGCGAATTACACATTGTGTGCATTATGCATTTGGTATTTTTATTTTTATTTTCGTAGTCGTTTATAGGGAATATTGACGTATTTAGGCGAATTGTGTAAATACAGACGTTGTCGGCATGAGGTCTTTACTACTATTGCTCGAATAAACACTTATGAGTTAATATACCTCACATCTTCTGTTTTCGGTACGTTCAGTTTAGAAGCGATGCACCGAATAATTCCAGCTGTCAAACCCAAAATAGCCACACCGGCTCCAACAGAGACTGGCACCACGTTGGATGGTTTATAAAAAAATCCAGCATAACTTGCTTGGTCTTCCTCAAATGTAGCCGGTATAGACTTTGTTGTGCTTGGGGACACTACCAGCAATGTCTCAAAAACAGACACTGACACTGGCTTGATAGGTGTGCTTTGGTCAGCCGTTGCTGTTAAGGCAGTTATGTTCCTCGTATGCCCGGTTCTTGGTATGGTTGCTGTAAATGCATTTGTTTGTTTAGTTGTTATTGCTGTTGTTGTAGGATCTTTTGTTGGTATGATTGTCACTACTATTGTTTTCCTTCCTGTAGACTGTGTTTCATATGTTGTCGTTATAGTTGTTAATGATGAACGTGTAGTTGGTGTCGTTGGTGTTGTTGTTTTCGCGGTCTTTGAGTTTGTCAGTAGAGTAGTTGTTTTAGATGGCGTCATGCTTTTACTTATTGTTGATGTAGAAAGAGTTATTGGTGTGATGGTTTCTGTTGAAGAAATGGTTATCGGAAACACTGTTGACGCTAGTTTCCCACGTATCATTGACATAGCTGCTGTCTTCGATGGTGTAGTTGTTACCTTTGGTAAGGTTGATGTTGGTGTATTTGTTGTCAAAGAAGACGTTGTCTTCGACAGTAGATTAGTAGTTGACGTAGGTTGTGCTTGTCTAGTTGTCTTAGGCAATGGTATGGTTGTTGTTACAGCTTTGGGGGTAGTTGTTGTAGGAAGAATATGTGATGGTGAAGTTGTTATAGTTGGTACTGTTGAAGTTGGTGTATTTGTTGTCATAGTAGACGTTGTTGTTAATGGTAAATTAGTAGTTGGTATAGGTGTTGTTCGGTTAGCTGTCTTTGTCGTTGGTATGGTATTTGTTGCAGCTGTTGTGGTAGTTATTGTGGAAAGAGTACTAGGTACTATCTCTGATAGTGTAGTTGTTTCAGTTGGTACGGTTGATGTTGGTGTATTTATTGTCAAAGTAGACTTTGTCGTCGATGGTAAATTAGTAGATGGTATAGATGTTGCTTCTCTAGTTGTCTTTGTCGTTGGCATAGATGTTTTTTCCGCGGTAGTGGTTGATGTAGAAGGAATAGCTCTTGACTTAAATACTGTGGTTGTTGCCGTTGGTAAGGTTGTTGTTGATGCATTTGTCCACAAACTTGACATTATCGTCGATGGTAACTTGGTCGTTGGTATAAGTGCCGTTGCTATTATTATATTTATCTTTGGTATGTCTGTTGTTGTCTTTGGTAATTGTGTGATTGTAGTTAACGTTGCTATCAATGGTAAAGTTGTAGCTGACACTGGCGAAGTTATTGTTGGTCTATGTGTTGTTGTCGCTGGCGCAGATAAGTTAATCGTAGATATGGTTGTTTCAAAGGAAGATGTGGTCAGTGTAGATGTTGCCAACGGCGTTGCAGTTGTCGTTGGTATAGGCGTCCTGAAAGTAATTGGTTTCTTTAGGCTGGTAGTTGTTGACGGCTGTTTATATGTAGTTGTCAACTGTGTAGATATTATTGTCGATGGTAAAGTTGTAGTTGTTATTGGTGTAATAGTAGTTGGGGTGGTAATTATTCCAATTTGCGTTGTTGTTGTTGCTGTTATTGTTGTGGAGCTCTGTTCCCCTCCTGATGCTGCTGCTGCTCCTCCTCCTCCTCCTCCTGAGCATCGTTTTTTCCTTTCCACGTGGCTGAGAATTAGTTTGCATGCCCTTTTGTTTCTAGAGGTTCTGTTCTGATGCACAGTTTTATTATTTTTCGTCTTAACATATAATTTGTGAACGGTAATTAAAAATTCTTTTGACATGTCAGTCTTTAGAAGCGTTTTACCAATTATTGCAGGAATCCAAGTTTCATCTTGATTCGTTGAATGAGTTGTGTCGTATTGTAGTCCTATTTCAACTTTCATCCTCTTAGGTTTGGCTATAAATGTTGTTCTGATGTAAACCCGTCTATTCTCTGTGTCCGAAAGCACAAGTGAACCATAAAGTACAGGGCACGTCACTTTTAATTTATACACAAAACTATAGTCAGTTCCTCTTAAATTTGTCCGAACAAGGCTGGTTCCTAAAAAAGTGTAAACACAATTTTATAAAGGAATTTGTTATAGCCTGGATATTATGTGACAGACTGCAAGCCTAGTTATCAACCCAGTCATTGTTGATGGCTATGCTTCACTCTTTAATTGCACGACGGCGTTTCGGGCCTCAGACTCAGTGACGCCATCTTCGTGAAAGGTTTACTAGTAGGTGGGGGATTGACGATATGTCTTTGGCTTGGTCAACTATTGGTTTTCATTTACTCTGGCAAACAGTAGAATGAGCCATGAGTACTTGTCTTTGTTTGTTATAGTGATTTATTTGATCTTTTATGTACTAAACGAGTTGGGAGCCTTTATGTGAATTGAATTCTTGTGTACTTCTGTATTCAAAGTAGCATCGGGACCCAGGGTGAAGTTGGCCGGCTGTAAAAGTGTTTTAAATATCTCCGCCCACCTCGGTAGTTTATTCTACTGACCGTTCTGAGGCGGTGATCCTAGTATTGTTCTTACTCTTTGTAGCTCTTTGTAGCTTTTTGGGTTCCCGCATTGCTTTCTTTCTTTCTTTCTTTTTTTTTTTTTTTTGTTTCTTTTTTTGCTTTCTGTTTTACTGGTTGGGATAAAGTGTGCATCGGGACCGAGGGTGAAATAAGTCAGCTGTAAAAATGCTTTAAACCCCCGGTGTTTTATTCTACTGACCGTACTAAGGGGTAGGTCCCAGTGTAAGTCTTACTCTTTGTCGTTTATTCTACGAGGCGATTTGTTTAAAGTCTTGCCTTGCGTTATTTTGTTCTTGTGTTTTTCAGTCCTTTCAGCATTGCGATTACGTCGCTTGGGGGAAGAGAGAGCAAATCTAAGTGCTTTTCGTACGTTTGGTCAATTTGCGTTTGTTTGGTTTTGTCTTTTTTTTTCTTAATCTTAGTGTCTGGGAAGGACTGCGGCTTGTAACTGTGGCACTGTCTGGCCTTTTTCAGTTTTTACACAGAGAACCAAAACTGTTCTTATCTCGTTGAGGAAGAGCATTAAGTAGATAGTAAAACGATGTCCAGGAAAAGCCACAATAACAAAACTACCTTGTCAATGACACCAAGAGGGAGAACCAACAAATCAAGACACACAAACCGAAGAAAAGACAAGAATTCCGCGGAAGGCGTCGTCGCACCTGCTGGGGCAAAAGTCACAGGAGCCACAATCAGAACGTGGTTATTAAATAAGTTTATTTCATTCTTAGCAGTGCTTAGTTGGAAAAAATAGGTTGAAAAAATGTAGTTAAAGTGCCTGGTGGGGCACTTTTATTCCAGGCCAGTGCCATTCCCTGTAATGGCTAAATCTTCAGCACTGACTTTTCGTATTATACAGCCCAATGATAATGGAACGTCGACGTAAAATGTGTAAAAGTCACTGGAGCATGAAATATAGGTCAAGGTCTCCAGGTCAAAGTACCTGCCAAGTCAGTACATCATGGAGAAGCACTATGCAAGATATGGTGGTTGTAGGCCTTATAGTTGAGGAGTTATCGTACGTCAACGTAAAATGTGTCAAATATACGTCAAGGTCACCGAATCAAGGTACCTGCCAAGCCAGTACAATGAGGTGAAGCACTATGCAAGGTTTAGTGGTTGTAGGTCTTATATTTGAAGAGATATCGAACATCAAAGTAAAATGTGTCAAAATCACTGGAGTGCAAAATATAGATCAAGATCACCGGGTCAAGGTACCTGCCGAGTCAGTACATCGAGAAGAAGCACTATACAAGGTTTGGTGGTTGAAGGTCTTATAATTGAGGACATATGGAAGGGCGACGTAAAAGGTGTAAAAGTCAATGGAGCGCGAAATATAGGTCAAGGTCACCGAGTCAAGGTACCTGCAGAGTCCGTACATTGAGGAGAAGCACTAAGCAAGGTTTGGTGGTTGTAGGCCTTATAGTTGAGGAGATATTGAACGTCGACATAAAATGTGTAAAAGGCAATCGAGCTCAAAATATAGGTCAAGGTCACCGGGTCAAGATACTTGCCGAGTCAGTACATCTAGGAGAAGCACTATGCAAGGTTTGGTGGTTAGAGGTCTTACACTTGAGGAGATCTGGAACGTTGACGTAAATTATGTCAAAGTCACTCAAGCCAAAATATAGGTCAATTTCACCAGGCCAAGGTATCTGCCGAGTCAGTACATTGAGGAGAAGCACTTTGCAAGGTTTGATGGTTGTAGGCCTTATAGTTGAGGAGATATCGAACGTCGACGCAAAATGTGTCAAAGAATACTAACTTTGACATAAATGTCGAACTTCGACATAACAGAACTGTTGACAGACGGACGGACGAACGGACAGACGAACGGAAAAGCGGACGCCTGTGTCGCAGTCAGAAGGTCAGGGAGATGTTTCATGGAAGGATTGATGGTTGTTTAGTCTTGTAGTTGATTAGAATACTAACTTTGACATAAATATCGAACTTAGACATTAATGTTGACAGACGGACGGACGAACGGACAGACGAACGGAAAAGCGGACGCCTATGTCGCAAAGTCAGGAGGTCAGGGAGATGTTTCATGCAAGGTTTGATGGTTTTTAGTCCTGTAGTTGATTAGAATACTAACTTTGACATAAATGTCGAACTTCGACATAAATGTTGACAGACAGACAGACGAACGGACAGAGGAACGGAAAAGCGGACGCCTATATCGCAAAGTCAGGAGGCCAGGGAGATGTTTCATGCAAGATTTGATGGTTGTTTAGCCTTGTAGTTAATTAGAATACTAACTTTGACATAAACGTCGAACTTGGACATAAATGTTGACAGACGGACGGACTGACGGACGGAAAAGCGGACGCCTCTATCGCACCCTGCTACAAGCAGGTGCGACAAAAAAGATCGTGATCTTTGTCTTCTCCAACAAGGGGATCACAATGCTAGACAGGATCCACAAAACAAGGACGAAACACGAAAAAAAAGAAAAAAAAAAAAAAAAAAAAAAAAAAAAAAAAAAAAAGAAATTCAGCGAGTAGCCACCCGGCCATGCAAAGAACAAACAACATCAGAACAACTACCTTAGACTGATCAGAAAAAAATACATAGGGCGGAGTTTGGGGTTTTACATCGATTTACTGGTATCCAATCTTCACTGTAGTTTCAAATGTCGTACATACCAAAAATGATTGTTCGGGTTGCTTAGAGATTCCCAAATCAGTGAAACAACACACAATAACAACAACAACATTAAAAGAAAAAAAAAATCTTGTGATAAAATTGAGGGAAAATGGCAATCACCTCAGACTCTGGCAGCCATTGTTAAAGAACACCACTGGTTGAGCCACGGAAGACCAAAACAAAGACATAACATCAAACCGCCCTCTCATCACAAAACAAGCCTATGTAGTTTTGACGCCCTTTAACCCCACTTTTATACAGTAAAATGGGGGTTTACAGGGGTATACATCAATTTTCTTATTTCTGGTCAAAAACATAGATTGTGGGTACTCGTTAGAACCGCCTTGCCGATGCGGTTCTAACAAGTACCCACAATCTATGTTATGCAGACATATAAAAGCTACCAGATTTGTTTTTATCTGAACGTTTCCATTTTTTTGGTGGTAAAATTCTCAATATATTTTAATAGGCGTATTTTCGTAATGTATTCGACATTTTCATAGTCTTAGACCCAACCGACTGTCGTGTAATTAAAGAGGAAAGCATATCTACCATGAATGAGTTAAAACTAAGTATGCTGTCTGTCGCAATATATCCAAGTTATATCCCATCCTTTTATAACGGGTAATACATTTTTACTTCTTCCGAAATTTTGATTTCCCAGCATGTTTTCTAATTTTACAGCATAGGTCACTGCAAAACTTGCTGCAGAAGTGTTTTCAAGCTAACGTTATATTTACAAATCAATTAAATTTTAGTAGGGATAATATCATCAGATATAAATGATTTTAAATCCTGAAACGGTGCTTTAGTAACAGATGTATTAGTGTTCTTTAACAGAAGTTCGTTTTGTATATATAGTTATCAATCATTTGTTCAAAGTAAGCATAACCAACGTCTTGTTAGTCATTCTAATATCGAAACGTGGAACTGAAAGATTCAAATATATTGGAAAGATTTTCATTATAAAAGGGCAACATAAGACTCTCAGAATAAGTGTGGAGACAGGATGAGGGGTGAGGTGGGGCGCAAATTTGCATCCGTGTGTATACCAACAATTGATTGGTATAATTTGAGTACCGAACCGAATAAAGATATTATATGGAAGAAACAGAAGAGCTTCACAAACTTTATAACATGACCACAAAGTATAATATTTATAATCCTCAGAAGTGACAAAAGAAAAAAGAAAGTAATATAAACGTTTCTCATTACTAGCAAGGTACAACCAATGTTCTCTTATGAAGGTCCTTTCAACTGAATCAAGCAATTTATCTCATATGCGGAAATGTTGTATTAGGAGTCAAACAAAGCAGACGCGCGGAAATATCTAGATGTAAGTTTGTTTAACCACACCAGATTGTTTTATAAACCAAAAGAGAATTTTACCGGATCTTTCATGTACTGTGTCACAGTGATCAACCAAACACTGTTTTAATAGCAGTAAAATGAGAAGTTAAGCGTGCTCTATAATAGAGCTTTGGTAACCAGTGCAACATTAAAAGCTTGTTCTACCCATTCTATCGATATTACTGCTAAGTTTGCAGTGAGTATTAAAGAAAAGCAAGACAGACTTCCTATGTTATATTGGTTACCGAAACTTCATAAACGACCTTATAAAGCACGTTTCATTGCTAATTCTAGTTCTTGTACGACTACTGTTTTGTCCAAACTGCTAACTTCATGCCTTACTGCTGTTAAAAAACATTGGATTAGATACTATAATACTGTTTACGAAAGGGACGGAATTAACTTTTTTTGGTCAATAAAAAATTCTAATGATGTTCTCAATAAATTTAAATCTAAAAACTTTCAGGCTTCTAAATTGTCTATTTATGATTTTTCTATACTGTATACTACGTTACCTCATCATCTTATAAAAGATAAACTTATTGATTTAATTAACCGAACGTTTATCCGGGAGAATACCCAATATTTGGCTTGCAACGAAGAATGTGCTTTTTTCACTTCTGATGTATATAATAATCACAATTTATGGTCGTGTCAAAAAGTCTGTGATGTCCTTGTTTATCTTTTGGATAATATTCTTATATTTGGAACTAAACTTTATAGACAAACTATTGGTATTCAAATGGGAACTAATTGTGCTCCTCTTGTTGCAGATTTGTTTCTTTTTTGTTATGAGAGAGATTTCATGAAGTCTCTCTCACATGAAAATCAGGCTGACATTATTGAGGCTTTCAATTCAACTTTAAGATACCTTGACGATTTATTAAATATTGACAATATTTACTTTGACCAAATGGTGGACCGGATATACGCTACAGAACTCCAATTAAATAGAGCAAATTCTTCTGATACCGAGGCACCTTTTTTGGATTTGAATCTATGTATATCTAATGGTACAGTTTCCACCAAAATTTATGATAAACGGGACGATTTTGATTTTGATATAGTCAATTTCCCTTTTCTGGATGGCGATGTCCCCCGGCGTACCTCATATGGGGTATACATATCTCAACTTATAAGATTCGCCAGAGCTTCTTCAAATGTTAATGACTTTAACTACCGTAATAAAGCCCTTACTGCCAAACTTCTTAGGCAGGGCTATCGTTATTTTAAACTTCGTAAGGCGTTTTCAAAATTTTATCGCAGACACAGTGCCTTGTTAGAAAAATATAGCGTCAGTCTGAAAACACTTCTGCAACAAGGTATATCGGAACCCGAATTTTACGGTGACTTAGTGTACAGATTTAGAAAAATTGTAGGTAAATCTAACTTTTCGGAGCAATTCAGAAAATTTATTAACCGTTATAAAAGAATTGGCTATAGCCTGGATATTATGCGGCAGACTGCATGCCTAGTTGTCAACCCAATCATTGTTGATGGCTATGCTTCACTCTTTAATTGCACGACGGCGGTTCGGGCCTCAGACTCAATGACGGCCTCTTCGTAAAACTTTAACCAGTGGGTTGGGGCTTGACGATTTGTCTTTGGCTTGGCCCGCCGTGGTTCAACTATTGGTTTTCATTTACTCTGGCATACTGTAGAATTAGCCATAAGTACTCGTCTTTGTTTATTATAGTGATTAATTTGATTTTTATGTTTTCGCTTTGATGCATTGACTGAGTTGGGAGCATTTATGCGAACCGAATTTTTATGTATTTCTGTATTAAGAGTAGCATCGAGACCCAGGGTGAAGTTAGCTAGCTGTAAAAGTGCTTTAAACCCCCCGGTGGTTTGCTCTACCGACCGTTCTAAGGCGGTGGTCCCGGTGTTAGTCTTACTCTTTGTTGCTTTGTGGTTTATTCTATGAGGCGATTTGTTGTATATCTTTCCGTGTGTCATTTTGTTCTTGTGTTTTTCAGTCCTTTTAGTATTGCGACTACCTCGCTTGGGGAAGAGAGAGCTAATCTTAGTGCTTTTCGTACGTTTGTTAGGTTTGTGCTTGTTTAGATTTGTCGGTTTCCTCTTCCTCTTGGGGTCTGGGAAGGGCTGCGGTTTGTGATTGTGGCACTCCCTGGATTTTTCTCTTACCTTTTTTGAGTCAATGACGACCTCTTTGTGAGGCTATAACAGGTGGATTTGGGCTTGATGATATGTATTTGCCTTGGCCCGCCGTGATTTAATCATTGGTTTTCTTTAACTCTGGCTCGATGCAGTGTAGAGTTAGCCAAGAGTACTCGTCTTTGTTTATCATTGTGATTTATTTCATTTTTGGCTTGCGCGTACGCAAGCCATTTAGAATGGAAAGCTTGTTCCGGTTATAGTCTGTATTTGTCCTCGTTTTCAGGGCTCAGTCATCTTTAGAAACAGGAATGGTCGGAAAACCCGTCTCCTGCCGTCAAAAGCCATTATTAGGACGACCGTGTATATCCATACGGCTGCTGGTGTATAAGGTGTCGGACAACCGGTAGACGGGTGAATAACCAGCGGCTGTTGTCACAGCGGCAGTATATTAAACATGCATTTTGACCAGTAGATCGATTACTATATGGAATATTTTGATTAATAGATGTATAGAATATTTTAAGTTGCAAATTCTGTTGTTTTTTTTTTAGTTATCTGCCGTTGATATATGTGAAAATCAGTTTTGGCCAAAATTCTTTTTTAGAATATCTTAATAACATTTTAGGTTGTAAAGAGTCTAAGGTCAAGGACCACTTCTCTTGGCATTTAACTTCTTATCTGCCCTTAATATGTCTAGTAAATAGTTCTTTTCCTGTAGATTTTACGGAATACTTTAAGTATTTAAAAGAGAAGAAATACTACCATTAACGCCATTGTATAACTTGATCTTTCGTGTTATACTTTTACTTGTTCTCTTTGGTTTTCTGTGCCATAATTATTTTCGTTACATAGTGTGCCCGTTTTTACCATGTTTACTCACTCTGAGGACGGGTCGACTAGAAAGCATGCTATTGGAAAAAGGAGAGTAGTGCCGGGGAATATCGGCCACCTGGCGAAAACCTTTCCTTTAGAACCTTTGCGTAATATTTTCAAGTTTTCGATGAATTAAAGATATGCAAAGATACGTCGAATGCACCTGAAGAGACAAAGTTTCGATAATTGTTATATCCAAGAGCCGGTATAATGTGACGGTCGTTGTGGGATGTATCGGACAGTCAAACAGATTCATACAGCGGTATACTGTTTGGATGAATTTCCGTCCTTTAACAATACAAATGACATTCATTTACGTTTTTACTATTCCCATTTTACACCAAATGACTACAATGAGATCTTTGAAAAAAAAAAAAAAAAAAAAAAAAAAAAAAAAAAAAGATGCCCAAGAATGACACAAGTAAAATTCTCCTCGTAGACCAGTCTGGTAATGACAATCTTTGTCGCATAAACAATTACTGGATGCAGTTTCTAAGGTCAAGTTTACATAACTACGGGCGCAGTCAGCCTACGAAAAGATGATTAAGGGCTTACTTATGTTTAAGTAATATTTCCGGCAACGCTAGCAAGATTTTGAAATAATGTGTAGCAAGCAGCAAAGTGGCTGTTTGCATGAAGTTCATATTTATACTGGCAAACACGGGGGAGCAGAACGGATGCTCGAGTGATACAAGATCTGACAAACAAATAAATACGAAAATCTTATATGTGTATATGGATCTTTTAATTTCGAGTCCTGTTTTGTTTGAAAGCCCTCGTGGTGATCGGAATTACTACTTAGCACTGTACGTAGAAGTAGGAAAGGGATGCCACAGGCAGTAAACTCTATCAGACTCAGAAACAGGGGTTGCGGTTTAATCATGCAGAAGGGAAACCGTATTGCAGTGGACTGGAAAAATTGGACCATTTCTACCAAATTCTTTGCATGAATGGCTGGTTGAATTATAACAAAACTTATGTCACTCTCTGGTAATATTTAGGAATATACTTTAAGATAGTTGATGATATGTGGAATGTATGTTGGACAAGCCAAATGTTGTGTTCAAGAAAGGTAATTCATATTGCCTTAGTTTTCGAGTTACTTCACCTCAGAATGTTTAGTTATGAAATGCTATGCACTTTGAGATAGTTTTGATGATTCTTGGTTGGTATTTAGGACAGGTTAAAATTGGTGTCACCTCTTATAGGAATATAGGAAACTGTGTGAACATGAACAAACTAGGACTATTGTTTGTAGCATTTGCATTCCAATAAACATGCACAGAAAGAGAGATCACTGATAAAACTTGGCAAGCTTCCTTTTGAAAGGAAACTTAATTATGTTTTCGCTATGATGTATCGACTGAATTTGGAGCCTTTATGTATTACTGTATAAAGCGTAGCATCGGGAAGCATGGTGAAGTAAGTCGACTGTCAATGTGCTTTAAATACCCCAGTTCTTTATACTATTAATCGTTTAAGGCGGTGGTCCCGGTGCTGCTGTTACTCTATGTAACTTTGTGGTGAATTCTACGAGGCGATTTATACTAAAAGTAATTAAGAGAATTCAGGAGCTGATACAAATCAGATCCACATCAAGCCTCGTAAACCGAAAGGTAAGACAGACAAATACAATAAAGCAACCACAAATTGAACAGACGGCAAGCAGAGTTTACAACCCTCTTCCAGAAAGATGACAACGCTGTTACCCATACTAAACTGAATATATAATCAGCTTACTATTAAATTAAAACATCTGAAACTGAAACACTACAAAACAAAAAGTACCAAAATAAAAGCACCGCATTGGAACGGTCAGTTGAATTACTGGGAGGGGGAGGAGCTTAAGCTAGTTTACGGGATCCCAACTCTCGCCCTCAGCTTCCATAGTGGTAAAACAAATATTTCTTCGGTCCGTGTGGCGGTCTTCGAACTCGTACATGAATCATTACGGGCAACAGATCAATCTTGCTTTACGTATTTTCCTAGTGCTTTTTTTTCAGTTCTTTTAGTATTGCAATTACCTCGCTTGGGGGAAGAAAGAGCTAGTCTGAGTGCTTTTTGTGTGTGTGTTTGTTTTGCGCGTGTTGGTTTGTGTCTCTTTCCTCTTTCTTTTTGTGTCAGGGATTGGTGTGACCTGTGATTGTGGCACTTCCTAGACTTTTCTTTTCTTCTGTTTTAACTCTTCCATAAAGCACTGGATAAGGATTTAATTACATGAAATGACCACACAAAACAGTATCTTGTCGAAAATGGCAGACGAGGAGGAACCACAAAAGAAATGACACCTTGGACAGGTCAACAGCAAAGCCTTTGCATTTGTGTAAATTTTAAGCAGAATTCAGCTCATGACTGTGTGGTGCCTTATGTGCGCACACCCTTGATCGGTTCGGTATGGCTTAAATTCTTACAAATCATATTTTTAAATCATAAATCATCGTCGTCATTTCGGACAGACAGTTACATAAATAGCTAAAGTCGCTTGCATTTGTATATGTATCTGCATATAATAGCTTGCAGTTTCTCAGAAGTGTCGTCTTTGTGCTTTCAAGCGTTTCAGATGTTGCTATGGGAACAAAAGTAAATAAACGATGTCATGGTTTCATGGAACAAATTTAAAATCCTGATCGGACTGCGTATGATTTTAATGAAAATTCAAATTCATTACTATAGGTCAGCTTAAGTTCGTGTTTACAGAAGTACACAGAATCTTTGGTCAACTTTGTACTTCCTAACAACTGTTAAGGCCTATTATTCTTACCTTCGATTATCTGCCTGGACAGATTACGCATAGTTTGTAGATATATATTCAATCTCTGAGAATTGCGTCAGAGAGTCGACTGTTTGGCTCAGGGGTTAGTGCATTGGATTTTTATCCGGGCAGACCTAGTTCGAATCCTACGATAAACGGGAATTTTTTCAGTTATGCTTCACTCCTTTGTTACGACTTTCATGTCGTAGATAGGGGCTTGGCCGGGATCGGACTTTATTTCGCTGAAAATGGCTTAGCCTTATCGTGAATGATGACTGCGGGGGTGGAAGTGAGGGGGGGAGGGGGGAGAGACGTGTTATGGCTATCACTCCGGTCTTCGATTATCTGCCTCGGCAGATTACGCATAGCCTGACAACTGCGCCTGGAAGTAGTCTCTTTGTCTCAGTGGTTAGAACGTTGGATTTTTATCTGGGCAGACCAGGTTCGAATCCCACAATAGGCGGGATTTTTTCAGCTTTGCTTATGTTCTGCGCAAAGTAAGAATCGGTACAATTCCGGAATTGTCCTGCGCAAATTAAGAATTCTCAATTCTGGAATTGTCCGGTATGATTCCGGAATTGGTGGACAAAGTAAGAATTCTTACTTGGCGCAAGCCAATTCCGGAATTGTACCGATTCGTACTTTGCGCCGAACATATATATTGCACTCTTAAACTTAAGTTGTCAAGGCCACCATCGTAACAGGAAATTTGCATAAAACTACAGTAGTATGACATTTGTCCATTTAGAAGTGTTCTTGGCCAATTTCAAACAAACCCCTATGACAGTTTTGGAGAGGCGAGCTTCCGATTTTCATGATTTTGTGTGTTCTTTGTTTCCAAAGGCAATCCTTTTCGGCTTTTACTTTGATCTTGTCCTTACATAAACTGAACCGAATTTACGCTAGAGCGTAAGCAGTGTTGCAAACTTCATTACTGCTTATGAAGAGTCTCAATACAACCGATACTCCCATTTTCTTATCTATAGTGTGTTCTATGTTTCCAACGGCAATCTTTTGACGTTTATTTTACTGTTGTTTCAGAGTGCATACCAAAACATCTGTAAAAGGCGTGTCAAAATACCATCTCAAGATATTTTGATGACAAGCAGAATAATATTTTTTCTTGGCTAAATTTATATAAGCCACGGCATTTTAACCGTAAAATACGGAAAAAGATGCATATTTCGGTTTTTAAGAACATTAAGGCATAGTAAGGCAGGATTATGCAGTAACAAAAGTTCTTAATACTATGAATACACATTGAAAAACTGATTTAAGGGTGAAATAATGCCAGAAATCGATTTTGAAAACAATCTAACTTTATTTCAGTTATGTTTTAGTTGAAATTTACAGCAGCGCCCAAAACGACGGCTGGTCCCGTGCCCAAATTTCGATTATTTTATTACATGAAAAAATAAAAGTTTCTATTTTTGGAAGCCTCGGATATAAAGAAATTTGATAAAATTATGAGTTTTGAAGCTTATAGAACATCTTCGATTATATTTCAATAAAGAAAACCAGAAATAGCAATAAGTTGATAAATTTTAAGAATAAAAAACAGGATTCTTGTTTTCTTTTCCCCGGCACACAGATACACAAATAAGTTAGAACATAATAATTGGGGAAAATCTATTTCTATTTTTTCTTTCTTAAATTGTTGATAGACGCACAGTCTACGCCTTTTTCTTTTCTTTACTTTTTTTTTCTTAGCTCTGCTGGCCATTTTGTTCAGTTAAGCGGAACCGTTTTAACAATTTTGGTAAAGGGTCAAAAGAGGAACATTTCCCTGAAATTATTTTTTTGAAATCAGGTCATAGGCCTAAAAGGAGATGTCGTTTAAAGTTTTTTTTTTTACTTTTAGCTTTGACGGCAATTTTGTCTAGCCGAGTGGAACCATTTTAGCAATTTTGGTAAAAGGACATTAGAGGAACATTTCTGTAAAATTATTCTGTGAAATTATTTTGAAATCGGGCCACTGGCGTGGGAGATGTCGTTTAAAGGTTTTTCTAATCTTAGAACAACAGATTGTGGGGATTGTAGAAAACGCACGCTGGGTGGCTTAAGTGTGTTAAGTGAGTGGACGTCGACTGTAACCATATCTTAAAAAGCTACATTTTAGGGAATATCTGTTAGATAGTCTATTCAGCTGAATTTTCCTGGTACTGGTTTCATTTTATCAGGAAGCGCTTTTAACTGAAGAAATAAGAACAAAATACTAGCTAAGGTTAAAATTTTTAAAATAATACCATGAGCGGCTTAATAAATGTATGGAAATCTATTAAATATATGTATTGTGTTAGTAGTATTGTGATGAATATTCTGTCACATTTACATTATAGGTAATCATTTTGAGGATTCCTTGTGCTCATTTGATTTGGAGATTTATGTTCTGTAAAATAAAAACAAATGAATTCAAAATAAAGTGTCATCTCCTCAAACCATAACCTCAAATAGATTTGTTACCTCAAATAAGTGGGCAGGGCATTCATATTGGTAAAAGTGGACAAAACACAGTGACTATAAATGTAAAGACACTCAAACGCGCAGTTATCCAGATAAAGACTTAGATAATATCTTCTCCAAAGAAATAACCATACAGATTTCTTATCTCGATAATTTGATCATAACCATTTTATATTATCAATAAACAGATAAATGCAGTGCTTCCCTTCTGCCTCAATGTTTAATTGGTTCAATTAAGGAGTCGGACTGATAGTATAAATATGTGTGTGAGTGTGTGTTGTTTTATGAAATGTTGTTAAGCATAAATGTGTGTGCATGCATACGTGTGTGTGCGTGTGTGCGTGCGTGTGTGTGTTAGGAGTAATGAGGCGGCACTGAGATTGTGGGGATTCAAAATGTTCTTGGTATTTTTGCAGCCGATAAACTGTACTGGCATTTTGAGAGGGTGTGTGGGTCTTGATTTTGCCTTTTGGATGGTATTATTTGGTAACAAGAGTAGTTTGTTACTTTTCGACAATATTTTGTTCTGTTGCGCCAGTATATCTAATACAAATAATCAAGTTTTTCCATCCCACACCCGCCTAGGAACTTCTGAGGATAGCGTCTCAAGATTTGTGACAATGGTCAGAGCTAGATACGATTCTCCTTGTTACATACACTTAAAGACATAAAAATCTGATAAGTCTGGGCCATTAGTCTTATCACTGATACGGGACAGGGTGTTATAAAACCTGGCATTCTGTCAGTGAAAGATAAACAGATAGAGGCTCCATAGGGGGAATACAATATTGGGGACTTTAGTACTGACTTATTTATCTGTTCCACAGGTAATATCATAGGAGCAGGCGCACAGCAATTGTCCTACAAAATTACCTGGGCTGAGCGGAGAATCACACTCGTCTGCACATCTGATAAGGAGACTAAGCAGACTATGGATGTGCAGACTGGTCGAGTTTTTACTAGGCACACTTTTTGTAGGGTGTGCCCTGCATTATTACCCGTCACTACTAAACCTGAAACATGAACTGTCCAGAGGACATTTTAGAATTTTAATAACAATGCTATGAAAATATGGATTACCTTCCTCATAATTATATAATCCGCTGTGGAATGAATTAAAACTGGAATATGCACACTTCCATTTATTGTGACATTTTTTTTGCACTAATGAATAACATAAAACCTGGAGCACAGCATTTATCACAAAATGGCATGTGCACCCAGTGAAGACTCAGAGCAGCCGAAATAACCTGCGCAGATTGATTTCTGTCTTTACTGAGCACTTAAATAGATAAATACGAGGGTCGTGCAAAAAGTTCTGTCACTAATGTTTTATCCCAGGTATATTTTAAAATGCTTCACTGCACTTGAATGATGTGTTAAATAGCTAACGATACCCGTTTATTTCGTGCAAAGTGCTTTCCAACTGACCGAGTTATTTCAAATTGAAATAGATGCAGTCATATACACTGATCAATTTACTAATTACATTGGAACATGGACCAGAAGACTGAAATTCGTAGCTACATTAAATGCCGCATTAAGGCTTAATACAGATTCAAAGCAGATATTTAATGAATTGTGTGGTATATATGGACCTCAGACCATTTCAATGCGCACAGTTTTTAGGTGGGTTAAAGCTTTTAAAGCTGGGAAATTTTCTGTTGAAGATGATACCCGTCCTAGAAGGCCTAAAACCTCTGTTACCAAGGCTAACATTGCTGCTGTAAAGATTGTGGTCGAACAGGATGCGCGGTTGTCTGTCAAAGATATAGCAAGTTGTACTGGTATATCAGAAGGCAGTGTGCAAACAATTCTGAAAAAGCGTTTGGACCTGAGAAAGGTTTGCGCTAGGTGGGTACCTCATTTGCTCACTGAGGAGCAAAAGACACAACGCCTTAAATGTGCCCGGGAACTTTTGAAAACGTACAAAGGCTGTAATAGTCGGATTATTTCTAACTTGCTAATAGGGGATGAAACATGGGTGCATATGTTTGAGCCACAAAGAAGGGCTTATAATAAACAATGGAAGCGAAAAGATCAAAAACGCCCATGTATTGCCAAGAGAACCATAAGTTCGAAAAAGATGTTATACGCAAGTTTCTTTAATTCAAGTAGGCCAGTCGTTCAAGTGCTTTGTCCATCTGGTCATACAGTCACTGGCCGATTCTACAAGAATTCTGTACTGAGGAAAGTGGAAGAGTTTTACAATAAGAAACGACCAAGCAAAGGATGGTTAGTCCACCTTTTACATAACAACGCCTCCTCTCATAAGTGTGAGGTTGTTAAGTCTTTTTTGGCTTCTGAAAAGGTGAAAGTTTTAAACCATCCACCTTATTCTTCTGACCTGAGTCCCTGTGACTTCTTTTTATGTCCAAGGCTTAAGAAAATGCTTTCTGGAAATACGTATACGTCTAGAAGTCTTGGCAGCGCTATTTATCAGTGTCTCCAACAGATACCAAAAGAAGACTATTTATCTGCTTTTCGCGACTGGGTAAAAAGGTTACAAAAGTGTGTTTCAGTAAAGGGGGAATACTTTGAAGGTTTGTAATAAAAATATGTTTGATAAAACGTAGCACTGAAGTAATCCGAACTCAGTGACAAAACTTTTTTGCAGGACCCTCGTACATAGAAACAAATAAATAAACAATATTTAATTAAAGAAAAAATGAAACACTTTAAAGAAAGAAAAAACAAACTAATACAAATTAAATTGATATAAATTCCAGTCTACCCTCCAAATAAATCTGTTTATTTTTTGTTTTATTGCAAAATATTTACTATCCCTATAAGCATTTATAACCGTTAGAAGGCCACTAGAGACACAAATGAAAACACAAAAATAAACAAATACTCTAACATTGAAAACCAAATACAAGAAAATAATAATAAAAAAAAATCAGTTTTTTTTTCTCAAAATATTTGTTATTCCAACAAATTTTTATAACACCTTAAAAACATGAAAAAAAAAAAAAAAAAAAAAAAAAAAAAAAATGCGATAGCTGATTTTAATCTTCGTTGGGCGCACGTGTCGAAGGTTCGTTCTCTCTTGTCAGGGAACACGGTTTACACATTATGATGAACATAGACTTGTCAGCATAAGTGTTAGAATAAAAATGATAATGAAAGCTCCAGATAAGAGGGTCACCACATTATATTTATCTTATTGCTCCACGTAAACATATGTTGTGGGTACTCATTAGAAGCGCCTCGCCGAGGCACTTCTAATGAGTACCACAACATATGTTTTCGTGGAGACATAAGAAAGATATATGTATATTTGGATGAAAAAAAAAAACAAACTAGAAATGTGTCAAGATGACACGGATGCCCACACCCAGGGCCCTCCTCATCCACACGCAGGCATTTTGCAAAAAATAGCCATCAGAAGAGATGGCAAATCCCCCGACCGCACCGCAAATGGCCGTCTTTTTTTCAGTCTAGGGCATAAGAGATGTAATTTTATCAAGGGATACACTTGTTTAACCCTGCAGTGGGTGATAACTCCACAACTGTGAATCAGAACTCTATATGCATAGGTTGTGGAAACTGATTTTTGTGTTTTTCAACAAAGAAACTGATAATAATGAGAAAAATAAGGCCCGTTGCCTGCAATGATCATAACTGCAATAAGTCATGGAAACTGGATTTTTCGTTTGCTAGTAAATAATTTTCAACAAAGAATCCGAAAATAATGAGAAAAATAAGCCTATTGCCTGCAAAGATTATAATTCTCAAACTGTAAGTCGTAAAAACTGAATTTTGCGTTCGCTAGTAAGTGATTTTCAACGAAGAATCCAAAAATAATGAGAAATATAAGGCTCTTTGCCTGCAAGGCCTGTTACTCTTCAACCGTTAGTCTGAGAAACTCAATTTGTGTTCGCTAGTAAGTGGTTTTCAACAAAGAATCCAAAAAATAATGAGAAAAATAAAGCCTGCTGCATGCATTGCTGATAAATCTGCATCCGCAGTATAAGTAAGGGAGATAAATCCAACACTCCGTCAGAGTTGTCCTTACATATTGTGACACACCTAGTTTATGTTCTTAGCATCTCTACTAACTATCATTAAAATGTCTCCACTGGTTTAAAAGTTATTGCCTGCACAAGATTTTACTACCAGGAGAGATAATTGAAAATAAATGGAGTAACAAGTAACCCATAGTTATAATTTTTAAATGCAATTCTCCTTCTTAATGTTCTAAGCATCCCTATTAATTATCACCAAAAATCTCAACTGATAGAGAAGTTATGACTGTCAGAAAATTTAACAACTATGGGAGATAACTAAAAAATGAGTCAGACTTTTCTTTTGTGTACATGACATGCCTACTCAATGTCCTCTACAACTTGATGAAGTATCATAAAAATATCTCAAAGAATTTAAGAGTTATGGCCTGAACAAGATTTAACAACTATGGGAGATAACTTCAGAACTAAGTCAGTTAGAGTTGTTGTTCTTGTATGTGACACACCTACTTAATGTCCTCTACAACTTGATCAAGTATCATGATAATAACTCAAAGGGTTATTGAGTTATGGCCTGCACAAAATCTCATAAGTATGAGAGATAACTCCAGAACGCAGTCTGTTAGAGTTGTTATTCTTGTACGCGACACCCCTACTCAATGTCCTCTACCTATTGGTGAAGTATCATGAAAATAACTTATAGTGTTTTAGAGTTATGGACCGCACAAGATTTAACAAGTATGGGAGATAACTCTCAAAATGGAGTCAGCTAGAGTTGTTTTTCTTGTATGTGACACACCTACTCAATGTCCTCTACAACTTGATCAAGTATCATGCAAATATCTCAAAGGGTTATTGAGTTATGGTCTGCACAATATTTCATAACTATGGAAGATAACTCAAGAACGCAGTCAATTAGAGTTGTCTTTCTTGTACGCGACCCGTCTACTCAATGTCCTCTACCTAATGGTGAAGTATCATGAAAATACCTTAAAGGATTTAAGAGTTATCGGCCGCACAAGATTTAACAACTATGGGAGGTAACTCCAAAACAGAGCCAGCTAGAGTCGTTTTCGCTTTGATGCATTGACTGAGTTGGGAGCCTCTATGCGAACCGAATTTTTATGTGTTTCTGTATTAAGAGTAGCATCGGGACCCAGGGTGAAGTTAGCTAGCTGTAAAAGTGCTTTAACCCCCCGGTGGTTTACTCTACTGACCGTTCTAAGGCGGTGGTCCTGGTGTTAGTCTTACTTTTTGTTGCTTTGTGGTTTATTCTACGAGGCGATTTGTTGTATGTCTTTCCATGTGTCATTTTGTTCTTGTGTTTTTAGTCCTTTTAGTATTGCGATTACCTCGCTTGGGGAAGAGAGAGCTAATCTTAGTGCTTTTCGTACGTTTGTTCGATTTGTGCTTGTTTGGATTTGTCGGTTTCCTCTTCCTTTTGGGGTCTGGGAAGGGCTGCGGTTTGTGATTGTGGCACTCCCTGGACTTTTCTCTTACCTTTTTTGTCTTTCTTGTACGCGACGGGCCTGCCCCACCCCGATCCAGAATCAGTGGCCTAAAACTTGCCCTTTCATCAACAACTAAACAGCTTTCCTCTGTGTAATTATTGTGTTAAATTTTAACTCTTCAGCCTCACCAATGATACCATAGTGATATTTTTAATCACATTTTTGTATGTTTTCTTGGTGACCTGTTATATATTTTGACCCCTAGCCCCGCCCAGGGGCATGACCCTGGGGCAATGGTACCATGCATTGAAAGGTCTTGCCCTAGGTAAGTATCATACCCAGTTTCAACTTTCTAGCCCAAAAGGTATGAAAGTTATAAGCTGCAAGAGAAACGCTGACGTAAAATTGCACCTTAGCTTGCAGGTAAACTTGAACCTGTGTTTGGCCCCACCCAGTAGCCAGCCACCACCCCATCCAGAATCAGTGGCCTAAATCCTGCCTTTTCATCAACAACTAAACAGCTTTCCTCTGTGTAATTATTGTGCTAAATTTTAACTTTTCAGCCTCACCAATGATACCATAGTGATATTTTTAGTCACATTTTTGTATGTTTTCTTGGTGACCTGTTATATATTTGGACCCCTAGCCCCGCCCAGGGGCATGACTCTGGGACAATGGTACCATGCGTTGAAAGATCTTGCTCTAGGTAAGTATCATACCAAGTTTTAACTTTCCAGCCCAAACGGTATGAAAGTTATAAGCTGCAAGAGAAACGTGGACGTAAAATTGCACCTAAACTTGCAGGTTTGTTTGTTTGTGTTGAGGTTTTACGGCCCAGTCAACCCAGTGGGGTCATGTCGAGCGCGGTCAGTTTACCTAACCACACGTTTACTGGGCAGGCTTACTCCTCTAAGCGGTTAACCAGTATTGTGCACATTCTTTCGCCAGAAGCTGACAACTGCCCTTCTTGAATCAGCGGAAGGGAGAGACTGGCCGTAGAAAATATTTCATGATCAATCTCCACGAAAGAATGTTGCCGACCTCGGCGGGGTTGAACCCACGACCTCCTGGTCTCCAGTCGGACGGCGCATCCAACTGAGCCACCGAGGCCGGCTAAACTTGCAGGTAACTTTGAACCTGGTTACGAACGTGACATACGCACATACGCACGTACAGACATAACATCACGGCGAAACGCTATATGCCCCACTCCTGCCTTCGGCAGGTGGGAGCATAAAAAGACACATATCTATTGCTACGGATAATACCTGAACGCATCCAGAAGCGTTTTTTATTATTCGTGCAAGTGACGGTACATCCAGGTAAAAGGTGCGTGCAGTGGTCAATGGTCTTGTTAATATCAATCACATCCACGACTTTAGCATTCCGCTTAACCGGAACTTGAACATTCAGTGGTGTGTGGCGCCGAAGTGTCATCTGAATTGCATAATGATATTAACATTATTTGAGCCGGGGCACAGCATTATCTACAAGACGGCATCTGCACCCAGCCAAGACACTGATCAGACTGCGCACTTGCGCAGGCTGGTCAGTGTCCTCGCTGGCCGTCTGAAGAAACTTTGGATCCTTGGATTTCTACAGAGTGCCCTGTGAAGACTATAATCAGACTCCACAGGATGATCTGTGTCTTTACTGGGCGCACATGCAATTTTGTTGCAAATGATGGTCCCCGGCTTATTTTATAGTAGATTTTAAAAACTGTCTTTTACCATACAATCTGTATACAACATTCACTTTTGCAATTGAATCCTCTGCAAGACTGACTTACAACCAACGACAGTAAAGGCATATGTGAAAAATATAAAGGCATTTGGTTATACAAATATTGATTACAGATTTATACCCGTATATATTAAAGCTAAACTTTCAATGTTTGTCTAAGGAAAAATAATAGTTATCCATGTTGGCGTGGCTTACTAAGCTTTACGGAGAAGTCAGTTGCCAAGATATGTGAATTGGCTAAGATCAACGAATTCTGTCAAAATATTTGACCACAGAGAGAGAGAGAGAGAGAGAGAGAGAGAGAGGAACAAATTATCAATTTTATACATGTATGGACTGCGTCATGCGAAAATGTGACTTCGGGCATATGCGGACAGCGAAGGCCCATATCAGACTAAACATCCTCGCAGTCTTATCAGGGCCTTCACTGTCCGCTAACAAAGTCATTGGATACTACAGAATGTATGATGGAGAGCAAAGATCCGGATGATACGTTGCGCATGTTTTGAATCATCTGAATATGCACATTGTACACATGTTCGAAGGCATCAGTTTGCTTGAACTCACAATAGACAGTAAACAAGTCTGAGGGAAGTTTCTTACAGCTCTCAATATATTAATCCGCAAAATGCCGTAACCCAGTCCACCAACAGCTGTAGAAAACTTGAGAACTTCCGTGTAGTCGCCAGGAAGGCAGGATTTCACAATTACTTCACCTTAAAATGGAAAGAAACGGTGACGTGAGAAAATGTTATTTCGGGCATGTTCTCTCAGCGAAGACACAGATCAGTCAGATCACCCGCAGCGTTATTGTTCGGTACTCCTTGAATAGCCAAGGACCCATGGTTTCTTCAGGCAGACAGACGGCGTATACTTTGAACTGACTGTGCAGACTCACAGGCTAATCTGCGTATTCGCTGGTCCTAAATGACAGACTGTATACTTGCTAACGTTGTAACGCAGCTAATAGTTCAGTTCCCTATTTCATACTCAACTCAGATGAGCATGAATTTTGTCCTGCTGCTAAATAATAACTGCAAATACTTGCTGTCTAAACATAGCTGAGGATGAAAATTTCTCTACTATTGTTTGGCATTTTCATATTGTTATATATAGGGTGTTCAATTATTTTAAGCATCATCTTACTATGTATTAATAACTCTATTTACTATGTTTCCGTAAATAACTTTCTGGAATAGCATGTTTACAATAACATGTTGTTTATGCCCTTGATTCTGGACTGAGTTATTTTTGGCATGTCCTGAATATTTAGATGTTTCTTGACTGAAACTGAAAAATGAGAGATGCCTGTAGTAAATTATTTTTCTAGAATGTTCTTTGATATTATATGAGGAGAAAAGATTTTCATATGTGCATCTTTGTGTACTTTCACTGGAAATTATTCTATACTGGATTACTTTAATATTTTATTTATTCTGGACCCTAAATTCTGAATTCAGGAACTTCAATTGTAGGATCAGAAACTGTTAGTCAAAGGATTTGTTTTATAAATTCTTGTGGATTATTTCTGAGGAACTTTGTGACATAAACATGACAGGTACTGTTTACTTACATTCTTTTGTTTCGAATCTTGTCTTATTTTTTGTGAATAAATATTGTTAATAATTTAAAGCTTGTTGCTGGTTTCACTTTCATTTCTTTGTCGTTACGCCTGACTCGTAACAATATTTATTTGCAGGGGAAATTCCATGCTCATCTAAGTTGAGAATGAAAAAAAAAAAAAAAAAAAAAATAAATAAATAAATAAATAAATAAATAAATAAATAAAAAAAAAATAACCTCGTGGCCTGGTTATGATAATAGAATAAATAAGTTAGTAAACGACATGATTTAACTAAATCAATGGCGTCCCATAGCTTTGTTGCCATGGGAGGGGATGGGGTGGTGAAGGGGCAGGGCTAGCATCCAAAGTGTCATGGGCTAATGAGCTACAGCATATGAAAGGCGGGCCCAATCCTCTTCTTTCCTGTATTCAACATTTACCCGAACGTTAGCCATTTAGTGTTGGGTGGAAAGGTCGAGCTTTTGCGTTGATGACCTGAACTGGAATTTGACCTGTAACCTTAAACTCCCCAGTCAAATTTTACCTAAGGTGAAAGAGTATTTTCTGAATCTAAAGTCATTTCAAATAAATGATATAGAACATTTTTATAGCGATGTGAATAATATAGGGCATACTATTTAGTTAGTTTGTATACAAATTTCACTACTTTGCTCGCGTTTATGACTGCAATGATTTCTTTAGAATTTAAAAAATACAAACTCAACTCACTGCGATTTCTTGGATTTATTTCAAAATATGCCGAGTCCTCACAAAGATGCATATAATCTCCACTTGGATCTCCTCCGTTGTATGGGAAAGTAAACACCACGTCTCCAACACTGCGATCACCTTCGATAGTGATGGAGGCATCCCATTCAGAATTGACATCATCTGTAACAATTTGCACTTAATATAAACAAGACAAGAAATATATTTATTTTGAATGTTAAAAAACTGTGCGATAAAATTCTAAAAGCAAGCGTGCAGATATTACTCGGTATTAGACTCTTTGATATTTCATGCTTACTTACGACCAAAGTTGCTTTTGGTGATGTCGTATGGTAATGCTGTCACGCCAAAAATTATTACGCGAGAGTGCAGTCTCTGAATTTTAGATATTAAATCTGCCTGTTTTGAGGCTACGAACAACTGAAAATGACACAAACTATTCACTACAGCTAGTGTTAGCGTAGTATGGCAGCCGTCAAACGTTTCCTCTTACTTCACATTAGGGAGGTAATCACTGAGCCTGTTTCGGGATGTTTATATGAGGGTAAATAATGAGGCCCATTTGGCCAAATTTAACTGGGACCCCGGCTAGCATTCTTTTCAATATAGCGGGCCGATATCGGCCCGTCAGCTACCCTGACGGGCCGATAACGGCCCACTATAGATTTATAAAGAATGCTTACTGAGTCTTACCATAGAAGCTTGACACTTCATTTGTTTCCTGTTTTGTGGATGTGTTAATTTCTCTCAAGGGCCATTTCTATTAGAAGTTATGTATAGCAATATAATTAAAGCGCTATTCACTGATATTGGTGATTATTTCCCCGCGTAGGGATATCAAACAGTGCTCACAAGCTCCCACCGTTTGATATGAATAGTCGGAACAACATTCACCAAATATCAGCGCAATAATACTAAAATGTATGTTAAACTAAATAATTATTTGACATACAGAAATAAAGAGCAGTGAATTTATTTCATTCATTTTGCAATCATTGCGGCCAAAGCATTTATCAGTCTGGCAAAAGATTTTATATTCCAAAAGTTTAATTCGAACCAAGGCAAAGTATGTCCTACTAGAACCGACAGTCGTATGCGGTAACTCAGATCAGCCTGTGCAAATGCGCCAGTTGATCAGTCATTTCAACATGGGTAGCGAAAACATCCAAGCCTTTTTAAACGGACGACAAAAGTTCTGCTTAGACTGTGTCGATTCGCAGGCTGATATGGGTCTTCGCTAGGCACAGTGTTGTAGGAAATATTTTATTCCGGCGTACTTGAATCATTATTGCAACCGCAAGCTATAGTTAAGTCACCACTAACAGGTAATAGAACAAACAAGCTGCATTTTATATATACGACTCTGTATTCCATAGATAATATATAACAAAAAGCAATACAGAATTCTCACACAAAAACGCACGCACTTTACAGTTAGTCTGGTTTAAACCTCTTGTGGAAAGGAGCGAAACGTCTAATTAGATAAATTAATACTCATACTTCATATTCATACTTATTCATAAACAAAGGAGATATATGAATTTGGCTTGAGAAAGAGGCATAGCTGGAAGCTCTCCTAAAGAAGAAATGAGCCGCCTAATAAGAAAACATACCTTCTGAACACACATACAAAACCGAAATATCATTTCCTGGATCAGGCAAGCTGATTTCAGCGAATTAGGCATCATAAATGGCACTCGGTTAATCTTATTTTTTTTAAAAAGAATTCTTGAATGGGCATAGCAATCGCAAAAGACCAGAATATATACACATCTGTATCGAGGAGTATAGGGAGATGTTTCAAGGCCGCCACATGACACTAATACTAGCTGTAGTGAGGACAAATAGTTCTAAAAGAAATGACCATTGAGAGCAATATTCCATTATGATAACATGCTTATTTCAAATATACTGAAAACTTTACCACAAAAAAAAATGATTTTTTTTTTCAGATAAAAAAGTTCTGATATTTTCAAATTTCGGCTTAAAACATAGATTGTGGTACTTGTTAGAACCGCCTCGGTGAGGCGGTTCTAACGAGTACCCACAATCTATGTTTTTTAAGCAGAAATAAGAGAACTAATGTATATCCCTGTAAACCCCAGTTTTACTATAAAAAAAGTGGGGTTTAAGAGGATCAAAATTATATAAGCATATTTTCGTGATGATTCACAAAACAAAATAGCTAATAAGACAAAACTGGCTAGTTACGGCCAGTAAGACCTCATCAATGACCATCGGTATACATTTTCAAAATTCCCGGAATGGGTCACACATAATAATATACCAAAGAGTAACTTTGAGATTTTATTCTTTCGCATCTGAACTATTAGTACACTAAGTTACAGTCATAATAACATTTCATAAAAAAAAGTTAGAGCTCTTGGTGATAGTAGACAATATTAAATCTTTTGTCAAGAGATACAATGCAGGTTTACTTCCGTAATAATGGACACAACAGACAGAGAAACGTTTATACAGGTTGGTTTATTCAATTGGCAGTGACGAGGAGGGTAGTCAACTGATACGTTGAAATGAAATCTATTAAGTTTGCTCTGGATACTCGGAACACATAAAAAAATCGGAGTATCGGTTCACGGAGACTCTTCATACGGCAGAAATATAGTTTACAATTCTGCATACACCCTCTAGCACCGGCTTAAGTCGAACTCGATCTACTAAGAATATCAAAATGGGCTCTCTGACCCAAAGAAGAAAAAAAAGCTGCAATATGCGACTAAGTCCTTTTCTGCATTATTTGTCGTTTCTATAAAAGGTATATGCTTCAAGTAACAGTTACATGTATGCTGATGAATAAATTACAAGTGAAGCACCGAATGGATACTGGCTGCAGTTTTTGAGAAAAGTCTTGTCAGAAATATTTTCGTGAGAATGTCACCCTTTATTGAAGTTATATTTACTATGTGTCTAAATGTACTAGTGCATTTTAACAAAAGTTCATGTCTTTCGTACACAAAATAATATCTATGCCTAATTGCCTGCTAAATTTTCCCTTTAATATTGTTATGCCTACCATTCAATAAATATGCTGTAAGATCTTAAATAAGACTTATTTATCATCATCAAAAGTAAACTGCATATAAACTTTCCTAGCCCGGTGTCTAAACTTTATGGTGACACTATTTATAAATTCAATTGCCTCAGAAGATGATCTTTGGATAAGCCTTTGGCTTAATATCAGATCCTGGATAATATGTATTTGTCTATTGCATCACGAAAACATACGTATATAATTTTGATGCCCTTAAACACCACTTTTATATACTAAAACTGGGGTTTACAGGGGTATACATTTTTTTTATTTCTGCTCAAAAGCAAAGATTGGCGGTTCTAACGAGTACCCACAATTTATGTTTTGAGCAGAAATGTGAAAAAATATCAGATCTTTTTATCTGAAAAAAAAAAAACTTTCAGTTTTTGGAGCTGAAATTTTCTATATATTTGAATAGGCTTATTTTCGTAATGGTTTAAACAAGGAACTGAAGCAAACAGAATAAAGTTAAAACCAAATTTAGTTGCCTGCTTTGTTCAAATGGCGGAAACTCTAGAAAGTATATTCAGCCTCCTTAATTCAAAGGTTTAATCTGAAACTGAGTATGACTATGAAGAATTTAAACCATACAAGCCAAGAGCATTTCTTGTCCATTCAAATTAATTGGAGGAACCATCCTCTGTCTGATTGTGTAAAATCAAATAATGTCTACATATATTTATAAGAAACGTAGTTTTTCCACCTCTATTTACACAGGACTTTTCGACTTTTCATTTGCTTTCTTGCAAGCGATCACATTTTGAAAAGGAATCTACTCTAACAGGGAGAAAAAAGACTCTAAAAGGGGAAAAAAGCTCCCAAGAGGAGCAAAGTCTTTCCTTTTATAGTAGATCATTTCTCAGAAGGGAAACAAAAACATTTTGACAGAGTTGCCTGCACCTGTGTATTCATTTCCCTAAAATAAACTAGTAAATAAGCACTACTTTGCCTAAGAAAAGTGTATTGCCATTTGACTTGAACTACTATGACGAAAAGCACACACGGTGCAAAAAAGCACACATGGTGCAACCAACGAAAAACAAATCAAACAGCCCCGTCTTCTCCAACGAGGTGATCGCAATGCCAAATTAGGTTCAAATAATGTCAGACATACCAATTATCTGTTCAGATTACATATAGTCCCACTAACTTGATCAATGAAACATCACTGAAAAATCATGTAAATCAATCACGAAAACACGCCTATATACTCGTAGTTTTGACCCCATTAAACCCCACTTTTATAAAGTAAAACTGGGGTTTACAGGGGTATACATTATTTTTCTTACTTTTGCTCAAAAACATAGATTGTGGGTACTCGTTAGAATCGCCTCGCCAAGGTGGTTCTAACGAGTACCCACAATTTATGTTTTGAGCAGAAATATGAAAACTACAAGAATTTTTATGTGAACATTTTCATTTTTTGGTGGTACAATTCTTAATATATTTGAATAGGCATGTTTATGTAGATCAAACTGAAAAAAAATACAAGAAACAAAAAAAAAAAAAAAAAAAAAAAAAAAAAAAACAACAAAAAAAAAAACAAACAAAGACACTGATGAAACAAGGATGAGGCTCGTGCAAAGCACCTCAGAAGACACGGCCAGCCAGGGCTAAAGAAAACCACCAGTTGAACCACGGTGGGTGCGAATAAAGGCATAACATTAGACATCAACATTCTAATGAAAGGTTTAGGTCAAGCATTACGAAAGCACGCTTATTCGAATATATTGAACAATTTACAACCAAAACTGAAAATTTTGAGATAAAAATTTCTGATATTTTTCATACTTCTACTCAAAACATAGATTGTGGGTACTCGTTAGAACCGCCTTGGCAACGCGGTTCTAACGGGTACCCACAATCTTTGTTTTTTTTAGCAAAATAAGAAAAATAATGTATACCCCCTGTAAACCCAACTTTTTCTACATAAAAGTGTGGTTTAAGGGGGTCACATCACGAAAACACACCTATATAATGTTGACCCCCTTAAATCCCACTTTTATGTAGTAAAACTGGGGTTTACAGGGGTATACATTATTTTTCTTATTTCTGCTCAAAAACATAGATTGTGGGTACTCGTTAGAACCGCCTCGCCGAGGTGGTCTAACGAGTACCCACAATCTATGTTGTGCGCAGAATTATGAAAAATATCAGAATTTTTATCTGAAAATTTTCATTTTTTTTGGTGGTAAAATTTTCAATATATTTGAATAGGCGTGTTTTCGTAATGAATTTTTTATAGGTGTCATTTCGTGACGACTGGGACCCAAACCACCGCCATGCAGTTAAAATGAAAATCTTAGCATGCAGTTTGCTGCATAGCAACCATGTTATAGTTTATTTTCCTTTAACAACGGGTAACAGTTTTGTTGACGTCGCAATGTTTTAGAAAGTCAAAATCAAATAAACAATACCTTTACACGCTTCCACACAACTCAGCTTCACCAAACCAATTACAATCAAACAAAGCACGCTGCTTCTATTCATGGTGTATTTAAACATAAGTATTTCTGTAGCCTTCTCATTCTAAGTTCGAAATGAACTAACAGACTGGGACGCGCTTTTACAATAATGCAATTTTTGCGTTTTTTCATATAAGATCTACTCCCAATCCAATTCAACCTGTACCACTCTCTTGTCCAAATTAGCATACTGCGAATTTGCGATGTTTTTTCTTTTTTTTTTCTGAGAAAATAAGTTGTGTTTTTTACATTTCATGCAAATTGTCTCCAGAAGGACAATTTGCATGAAATGTAAAGGCCAAATGTCTCGAAACAATAAGCAAAATATTTCAAAATGTCGTCTCTTGAATTTTTTTACCCATCATGTTAAGCGTTAATTTCAAATGCTTTTCATGAAACTACCGTTGTGTGTGATGCTATAATTTTTGCACACTAATAAAATAGAATATATAATGCAAAAAGTCTTGCTTCAAATTATTTTGATAGCTCATCTTTTTTTATTTGTTTTTGAAGTCATCATATGTAATTACAAAGGACATGTAAACACATCGGGGAGTGCCCCTTTTTAAAGTTTAGATTGAAGTTCAATATTAATTTTGAATATTTCGATGGCACAGTCGATAATTAGTTGCTTTATAGTGACAGCGAATATCCAGACGAACAGGTTCATAACGATATTTTAGTGGATTCATTGCTCTCAGCTCTTTTAGAATTTATTTACACTATCCGACATTTATCTTTGAATTTTATGTATAAATTCAGTTCAAAGATAGCTTGTAAACAAGTATTGTCTGTTTTTGGCACCGAAAAAGTGATCAAGCATGCTGAAAATCTAAATCGAATTTTCAGTTCTCGTCTGTTTTTTTTTTAATAATCCAGTCACTTCGATTGCTGACGTCCACCTTATTGTTATGACATTATTGTAGCGTTTAATGACCACATTACGATCAGTGACGTAAATCGAGTGCGTACGTGACGCCCTTGACAACCAGTGCATATCAAACACGTGAGAATTCTCGATTTTTATTTTACCCTGGGTAGGATAACCTGGGTAGGATGAAAATTTCTTTCCCAGGGTTAAATACAGGATTTCTCTACCTGGTGTGCAAGAAAAACTGCTTCTACGGCGGTCAAAGACCATGACGAAATGTTTTCAAATTTATGCGCATGCGCAAGATGCGAGATCAGTTGGATACATTGGATGATCTGTATCTGCACATGCGCATAAACTTGATGGCATTTTTATTTGGCACGGCCAGTTTATTATGAAAGGGATCTGATGCATTTTAGGACTGTAACGCTATCAAAATTGTTAGTCTTCCATCTGAAAAATAATCTACAGTCGACTCTCGTTATCTCGAACTCGCTTATCTCGAATAATCTCTTATCTCGAAGTGAAAATCTGGTCCCTGTTTTAACACAGAGATCTACCAATATGCAACAAAATATTGTGGAAAAGAGGAGAAATGCTCCTAAGGAGCAATTTCTCCTCTTTTCCACAATATTTTTCAATGTACGTATCTCTAACTTAGGAGTTAAATTACATATTTATTCTGTTAAGGTGGTTGTTTGATTAACTGTTTTCCTCAGTTCCGCAAATCTGATATGTCGAAGTACGGATATATCGAAGTGTTTCATAGAGTCCCTTGGAGTTCGAGATAACGAGATTCGACTGTATTATAAAAGGGAAGACTGCGATTCTTACTCATATAGTTTATCTTTTCAGAGAGACTTCCAGTGCAAGAAAGCAAACGGAACGTCACAAAAGTTGCGTTGCTTGTACAAAATGGCGGAAATCTACCAAGTGTATTCAGATATTTTTTTTTTCTTTTGAACTTCATTTCAATAATTTGGAAAAAGTAAGACCAGGAGTTAATTTCGAAAAGCACTATAGGAATGTAGGAGATTATGTATTTACAGATCGAATTTATTCAAAACATTGATACCGTGATAGATTTTCTGCAATTTTGACAAGGGAAACTTCCTATTTTCCTATTACACTTCCTATTTTCTTTCCTTTACACCAATCTCGTTCTGAAAAGGGTCTATTCTCTATTCCTTTCAAAATGGGAAACAAAATAAATTTGGCAGAATTGTCTCCCCTGAAAGTGTATAACTTACCCTTTAGTAGGTCTGTATTATGAAGTCAGATAATTAGGGATGGTTACAAAAATGTCTACTTTTACAGGAAAGAATTTGATCCCGTAGGGAGCAAATTCTTTCCTTTAACAGTAGATCCTTTTCAGGAAAAGGCAATATTTTAGCAGAGTTAGCTCCATGAAATGTATTAATTTCCCTTAAGAGGGTCTCTATATTTAAGATAGATAATTTGAGGTATTTACAAACTAGTATTTACCAACAGAACGAATAAATTTGAACTCCTTATAAAACATATATAGGATCAATGCCCTTCGATTTAATTGATTTAATGGACATAGTTCATTTTATAATAATAACTTGTTATATTATTATCAATGCGAAATCAGAATAAAACGAAAGGTTTTGCGCGAGTTAAGCTAGGTTTAATCCGTTTATGCCTGGAGTGCCATAAAAATGGTTATAAGCAAACAGTTTGATACAGGAATTTCAATAATAAATGATAAAAATAATAATAAAAAAAAAATCATTCCCTTAGCCACAGACCTATCAAAACCAAACAAGAGGTAGAGTAGTCCATTCAGCATAAATCGATTAATAAAGCTCCTCTATCATCAATGAAACATCAGGGTGTAACACCACATATAATCACAAACTTTGTGATGAAATAATTTAGCCAAGGTATAAATACCAGCTAGAGCTTTAGAAAAGTATAGATCTCGATGGCAATACGAAAAAAAAAAAAAAAAAAAAAAAACTATAAGAAGGTCGTCGGTCGGCCCGTTCATAGACATCGAGCCTTCTGAAAGATTCAGCAAGGAGCTGCATATCAGCCTGAAGCCCGTCTCACCGTTGTAAAATTACAGGAGGGCACATTGATTGTGTTGGGATTTAAGTAGCCTTGTGGGTCATTTTGTGTCAGTAGATGAGATGAAAGAAAGGGACAGGGAAGAAGAGAAACAGGAAATGAAAGCGAAGAAACAGAAGAAATAAAAATCATTCGCCCTCTGCCCTTACCTGCTACAAGGATAACAGGCCTTGCCCAACTGTAAGCCAATATCAGTTGGACGCCCTGGTGACGTAAGATACACGACACCATCGCACCACCCCACACTTATGATGTCACATATGTTATTCTCTGTATGTATCGTAATTGATATGTATTATGGGCCGGTGGCCTTTTACAAAATAAAACTTTGTATTGTATTGTATTGCATTTTAAATAAAAATGAAACCGAAAATGGCGATACAGGTAAGTATATCATTAAATGAATTAAGACATTTGTTAAGCTAGCGTCATATGAGCAACGGCATGCAAAAACATGTCTTCGGGGATATGCGAGCAGCATCCACGCTGTCTGAGCAGGGTTTTCACTGTCCGCTAACATAATCATTGGATACTACAGAATGTATAAGTGGAGAGCAAAGGCCGGATGATATTTTGTGCATGCACGGGATGATGTAAATCCCCTCGTTTTGCGCATGCTCGAATGCATTTTTTTGCTTGGCGCGTCCATATTATGATGAAACTTTTAGGAGGGTAAATTGGGCAAATACAGTCGAACCTCAATGGCTCGAACATCTTTGAAACCATGGAAATTTGTTCTAGATATGGGTAGTTTGAGCCACTGAGGGTTAATCATAGCGTCGGGTTAGCAGACAAATGGTAATAATATACGGATGTCTTTTCGATCGTCTATAAAATAATGGTATGTTGAGTGTACTCATTAGAATCGCCTCGATGAGGCGATTCTAATCAGTACACACAACATACATTTTCCTGTTTAAATAGGAAAACTTCTAAAATAACCCTAAATATTTGTTTTCTTGAGCTGTCGAAAGAATTCCCTAGGGACTCAAAGACGAGTCCGAATTAGCCGCGCTAAACGAGTCTGGTGTTCGAGTCACTGTAGCATACATTCTTTGTTTTGTAAGCGCTCTTTGCTAATGATATTCGAGTTAATAGTTTAATCACTCCCATTTTGTGGCTATTAAATGCACTGAAATGATCTGTGTATTCACCTGTGGTCTGGATGTTATGCTCTTTTTTGTATATGTACCTAGCAGACTCAAGAAGCCCATGTTGACAAAGTATCAGGAGAAACAAGAATCGGTACATATAATTTTTGGCTGTAGCAATTTTTTACGAGCATCTATGACTAAATATATCATATTCCACACCACGACAAAACACAATACTTGATGGGTCAACTGATATCGGCCATTTTTGCATCATAACTTATTCAGAAGAATTTCTTGGAGATTTAGTCATTGGCCTACTGCAAAGTTGATACCATATTAATGTTGATGTATAATACACGCAGGGGCGGGGGCGTGAGGGGAGGAGGGTCAACTTGGTGGTAATTGTGTAACGGGTGTGCGAGCCAGTATTTCGAAACCTACCCCATTCATATAACTAACCTTTGAAATATTCCTATTCAGAATTTTGCCACCAAAAAGTGGAAACTTTCAGATGAAAATTTCTGGTAGTTTTCATATTTCTGCTCTGAACATAGATTATGGGTACCTCAGCGAGTACCCACAATCTATGTTTGTTTTGAGTAGAAATAAGACATTAATGTATACCCCTGTAAACCCCAGTTTAACTGTATAAAAGTGGGGTTTAAGGGATCAGAACTACGAATATAGGCGTGTTTTCGCGAGGCGGTTCCGTCGAGTATCCACAATCTATATTTTTTTAGCAGAAATATGAAAATTATGTATATACTCTGTAATCCCCAGTTTTACTGTGTAAAAGTGGGGTTAAAGGGGTCAAAACTATATAGGTGTGTTTTCGTGTGGTTCGAGAGATAAAAAATGAAACTTAATACTGTATCGGACTTTTTTTAAAACCTGTACCACTCTCTTGGCTAATTCAACAGCCGATAAATGTTAATATTTTCCCTACTTTTCCCAGAAAACAGAACTTGATATTCCATGCACTTGTCTTCATTGGGGACGACTTGTTTAAAATGTCAAACCCGTTTCCTCGGAAAAATAGGAATGTTTCAAATTGTCGTCTGCTAAATATTCACGCAGAGTACTAGGCGTTTATACATGTAGCTGTTGTTATGTGATCTTGATACAGTAGCTGTGACCGAAAACGAGACCTTAAATAAAATGAATAGCTGAGGCGCAAATCGGCCTGTACACATGTTCTTTGCAAGTTTATATTCAAAGCTGCGTTATCCCGTGTTTCTTCTGTGGAACCCAAAATACCCTTATTATATTGTGCAGAAGTGAGCAATATATAGTTCTAGGCCATTATAGCTACATGTAGCATACGCGTTAAACAGCATAAAATACAAACATGACGCGACCGTGTCGCATAACAAACGTGACATATGATATTATACGTTCGAGGGCACATGTGTACAGCGGAATCCCAAATCAGACTGCACATGCGCACACAATGATAAGGGCCTTCGTTGTCCACTTGCAGAATCACTGGAACCTTTAAAATACAGACGACTCTCGTTATCTCGAATTCCAAGGGACTCACTGAAATACTTCGAGATATCCGTACCTCGACATATCAGAGTTGAGAGAGTGCGGAAAACAATAAATTCAACAACCACATTTAACAAATGAATATGTAATTTGACTCCTGAAGTTAAATAATATATATAAAATAATGTGGAAAAAAGGAGAAATTGATCAATTTCTCCTCTTTTCCACATTATTTTGTTACCTGTTGTCATAGTTTCATGTTAAAACAGGGACTAGAATTTCACTTCGAGATAAGCGGTAATTCGAAATAAGCGAGTTCGAGATAACGAGGTTCGACTGTATGTCGAAATATAGCAAGTATATTTCGCCAGTTAATGAATATCTTCACTTTTCTCATATTCCCCTAAGACACCTTTTCTTAATGTACGGTTGAACTAGTCGTAAACTGCACGTCATGGTCTTCATATGATACTGGTGGTCACATTGAGGATACATCGTCTTGCACAGTAAGATTAAACTGGAGATTAATTATACAAAAGTCAGTAGAAAAAAACTGTAAGTTCAGTGCCAGGAAAAGAAATTTGAAGTACAATGAAAGCGGTTCTGTGTTTCGGAATACTATGTGTCATGTTGGTCTCAGTAAATTGTGCCCAAGACGGTGGCTGGCAGAGGGAATATAATTTCCAATATTTAGGCTCTTGTCCTGGATGCATAGAAGAAATGCCAACAAATGATTTGACTGTCCGGCAGCTAGCATTCTATGTCCTCGGCGAGCTCGGTCCATGGCATCCTCAATTAATTAAGATCCAGCGAGCAAACAGACAGGTAGGATTGACAAGCAGATATGTCAAGTCCGTTGCAGTCATATATAATTTATTCTGAATATATTGAGATTGTATGTTTCAAATACATCATAAATATGAAGACGGGCAGACATGTATAGCAGACAAGTAAAATACAAATGGACACGTTTATTGCAGTCATGATTAATTTATACTTCATGCATTAAGATTTTATATTTCAAATACAGAATATGTTTTCAAACTACGAACACTAGCAGACAGATTAAGTATACTAAGACATGTTTGTTACTTTCATGTGTAATGATCTGTAATTTGGTTTTTACATATTGATACTGTATGTTTTAAATACATCATATGTACTCGAAACATACATACTCAGTTTAATTAAGAAAGATAGGCTGTACAAGCTGACATATAAAGTATACTGCGACATGCCAGTTTCAATCATGTATAATTTATATTTCACACATTGAGATTGTATTTGAAACATACTTTCTCAATACGAAGACAGGTAGGCTGCTTAAATTGACACGTAAAGCAGAAAGGTAAAGTGTACAGAGAAACGTCTATTTCAGTCATGTATAATTATACTTCAAATATTTGGAATATGTTTTTGAAACATACATTTTCAATATATGAATTATGAGAAACTAACTCTGACGTTAGTAAGTCCATGTAATGAAGAACCACATCTTCCCACATATCATATACAGTCGACTCTCGTTATCTCGAATTCCAAGGGACTCCCTGAAACACTTCGAGATATCCATACATCGAAATATCAGAGTTGCAGAAATGAGGAAAACAATAAATCGAACAACCACATTTAACAAATGAATATGTAATTTGACTCCAGAGTTAGAGACATATTGAAAATATTGTGGAAAAGAGGAGAAATTGCTCCTTAGGAGCAATTTCTCCTCTTTTCCACAATATTTTCTTACCTGTTCTTAGTTTTCCATGTTAGTACAGGGACCAGAATTTCACTTCGAGATAAACGGTTATTCGAGATAAGTGAGGTTGAGATAACGAAAGTCGACTGTAGTTTAAACAGGGGTATGTAGGAGTATACATTATTAAGTGAATGTTCAATTTTTTAGGTTTTGAACATGATTTCAATTTAAAATCATTTGCTATTTCTATTAGACTTTAATACTGCATAAATATATCTTAATGTACTAAACATCACTCCCGCCCTCAATTTCTCCTTATTTATAGTGGAAATGTCACTGCTTACAAAATCCAGATAAAAGGGATGTTTAGCTAATGTTTTTTCTTTCTTTTGTTTTTTTTTTCTTTTGTTTTCTACATATATAAATCAAAGCACCAAAAGTGCTGATGTGGCGGTTGTCTGAAATTCTACAGACCATCAGAATACATATCAACATTTTCACTGATTTCAATCCTCTAGAAGATTCATTGTGCCCATTCTATTTTAAAGGTAAATATATTGTGTCTAGATACAAATAAAAAGAGCCGTAAGTTTAATCTATTTGTGGGTATTCATTAAAATCGCTCTATGAATGAACTTTTAATAAGTACTAACATCATGTTTTTGTGCAGCAAGATAATTAAACATACATCTCTGGATAATCCTTTAGAATACACAGTTCTGGCCAATTACTACCTGTTATTCCATCCACTTAAAGATTCATTATGTCCATCCTATTTCAAAGGTAAATATATAGTGTCTAGAAACAAATACTTACAGTAGCAAGCTTAATTTCTGAAAATTATTTGTGGCTAAAATGCAGTTACACCTGAGAACAAATTCTAGCAAAATGCATAATTTTTTGTCAATATTTGCAAGAGCACTCATCCAGTTGTGGATCCTGCCTGTTCTACATGTTCAATTCATTTCGTATTCAGTTATCGTTATGCTTCTAATAAGAAAGTTGTAAAAAAAACAACAAAAAAAAACAAACAAAAAAACAACAACAACAAAAAAACAAAACAACAACAACAACAACAAAAAAAAACAACAACAAAAAAACAAACAACAACAACAAAAAAACAAAACCAGTGATCCTAATTAAAAACATTGGCCTAAAGGGCAATTATGACTCACCATGCCCCGGAGATCAAATACTGGTTTCATAGGAAACACTGGTAGGCAGCTCCAAATGGGCCAGTCTTCAAAAATTTGAACGGGTGCAAGATTTTCATGCCTGCTCAAATTATCTGCAGGTATCATAAAGATAATGAATAGACTATACGCCTTGAGCAATGTCAACAACAGCCAATCAAGGCAAGTACATGTATCTCCAAAATTATGCTTCGAATTCAACTGTGATTTGTGTCTGTCCTAGCTATCTACATACTTTATGTTAAACAAGAGATGCCACGGATTGTCTAGCTATGGTATGGTTTAATGGACTGAAACCTATCAGCTGACCCTGGGGTATGGTGTACTTAATTTAAGGTTATGCTATGATGTGATTGTATTTCAAATATGGTAGGGTTTCATCCAGTGGTTGCTGAGATATTAATGTTTAAAAAACATGTCCTTAAATTTAAAGTGGATGTGACCTAAATTTTTACCCCTTTGACCCACTCCAGGGTCTGACTCTGGGGTATGGTGTCATGGAAATAAAGGTTATGCTGTGATATGATTTTATTCCATATATGGAAGGGTCCTGTCCAGTAATTGCTATTAAAGATATAAATGCTCGAAAAAAATGTCCAAAAACTTTAAATTGATTTTGACCTAGCTTTTAAACCAATGGACACTCTCCAGGGCCTGACCCTGAAGTAGAGTGCTATTGAATGCAAGATTTTGGTATGATATGTCATGTTCCAAATATGAAAGGGTTCTGTCGAATTGTTGCTGAGATATAAATGTTAAAAACGTCTTTGTCGTAAAACTTTAATGTGACCTATTTTTTTTAACCCTAAGCCTCACCCCAGGGTCTGACCCTGGGGTATGAAGTTATAGAATAGAGGTTTATTCTATTATATCATTATATTCCAAGTATTGAAGTGTTCTAGATAGTGGTTGCTAAGATATGAATGTTTAGAAAAACTTTGTTGGAAAACTTTTAATAGAGTTTAACCTATTTTTTTTTACCCTTAAGCCCCATCCTAGTTTGACACTTGGGTATGATGTGTCAGAAGGATATACTAATGTCTGATTACATTTCAAATATGGAAAGATTCTAGGCAGTGGTTGCTGAGATATGAATGTCTATTTTTAAAAAAAAAAAATGTCGTAAAATTTGAAAGTGAGTTAAACCTAATTTTTGACCACCCAGGCTAACCCAGGGCCTCGCCCTGAGCTAATATGTTCGAAATAGAAGGGTATACTATTATATGATTAATTTCCAAATGTTAAAGGACTCTGGCCAGTGGTTGTTGAGATTTGAAGGTTTAAAAAGAAGCTTTGTCATAAAACTTTAAAGTGTGACGCCGACGCTGACGTCAAGGTGACAACAATAGCCCCCCCCCCCTCTCCCCACACCCCCGTCATCACTGTACTTTTGTACAGGCGAGCTAAACAATAGCCATTAGAAAAGACGGACGACCCCTCCCCCCTTACCAAAGGCTAATTTAGAAACTAGAAATACAACACACCTCTAATCCTCAAGTACATTCTGCAAAGTGTTAGTAAGCCATACGTGTCTCAAAGGGTGTTGGAGTTGTAGTGACAATAAGGGTTTCTATTACCAAATACTCTCAGCGGAGATAACAAAAAAAAAAAAAAGCATCCAGAGTTGTGGTTCTTACATGTAACACACCTTTTTGACCTCGAGCACAATTCTACCAAGTATCAGCATATCTTCCCTGGTGCTGGAGTTATGGCAATCACATGGTTTCTATTGACAAATACTGTCAGGGAAGTTAACTAAAAACTGCAGTATTCTGATTTGCAGTTCTTGCTTGCGACTAACCTTCTCATCTCCTATACAATCCAACCGAGTATTGTCAATATATCTCAAAATGTGTTGGCGTTACGGCGATTAAAAGGTTTCAATTACCAATTATTGTTAGGGGAGATAACTAAAAATGCAGTATCTTGAGTTGTGGTTCTTGTACATAACCTTTCTCAACCTCTTCTACAATCTGCCAAGTACCATTGAAATATCTAAAGGGTGTTGAAATTAAAGCGATCATAAGGTTTTCATTACTAAATACTGTTAGGGGAGATGACTAAAAACTGTGGCACCTAGAGTTATGATTCTTTTATGTGACACGGTTTCTCAACATTGTGTACAATGCTACAAATTAATTTCAATATATCTGAAGGTTTTGGAGTTACCACGTTGACAAAATTTCTATTACGCAATACTGTCAGGGGAAATAAATGAACACACACCCAGATTTTTTTTAGTCTGTCTGCAACATATCATCTCAACCTCATGTACAATCCTACTAAGTATCATCAATATAGCTGCAAGAGTGATGGAGTCGTCACAAGCACAAGGTTTCTATAACCAAATACTGCTCATTAACTCACAGTATAGGACCGTACAGTGTGATGACCTTTTTGTCGCTGATCTGTATAGCGGATGAATCTTTGTCGTTTATTGTGATATACAGGATGTGTTGGCTACAGGTCTACTTTCTTTTATTGATTTTGGACATTTTTGGATTTAAACCACTCAGTAAGTGCGTTTGTTAGTATTTTTTTTAATCATAATTGGTAGTTATTTGGACGGTTAGATGCCGGTTTCTTTGCCATAAAAGTAATTTGTTTTGTGCTAAATCGCTGGCGACTAAGTTTAAAAATATTTCATCTGAGTAAAACAAAATATGCCTAATTTTGCCAGTAACGTTTAGCAGTCACATCTTTAGCTTTACAGAGGGTAGATTAATAATACTAGATCAGATTTACACACCATGGGTCTCCTTTAAGTAGGTGGAGGATCGCTATCCTAAGCAAGTCTGAGCATCCCCTGTATGATACAACTGTATGCTATGTCGCACTATCGCTGGATGCTTTGTCGAAAAGTAGGATGCAACGACTCTATAGTTTGTTGCTAAGCATATTTTATAGTTATTCAAAGGAAGGTGCAATATTTTTGTCTAGTGTCGGCTGATACACTGAATTTAGCGAACGTTATGCAGATTTTAGCAAAAGCTATACTCCTTGCTTTATATTGCCTTCAAAAAGTGTTAATAATATCAAAAAAGATTTTCATCTACGTCTTTTGAAAAGGTTGTCATGTTCAAGAGAAAATGGCAGCTTTAGTTTAAGATGTAGTCAAAAACAGCTCTAGTCTGGCCGGCAGGCTTAAAAGTTCATATAAAGAGTGAATTCAAATACTGGTGTATAAATATTTATTCTGCCATATAGAGAATAATACCTTTATATAGGGAATAGTATGTATAAGGTGTATAGTCTTTTTTTATAACTGCACAGGTACATAGCCTGTGCGATTTAAACGGACACCTTCAACTACGTTTGGAATAGTTTAGAGAAAAATATCAAAGACTGTTGCAAACTAAATCACCCATCTTTTGAACGATTCTCCTGCTCAGAACGTACGTACTTATACATTCATTACGTTTATATGCCTATGTTATGTAATATATGGTTTTATTTAACGATGATAATTTCCTTAATTTTCTTCTTATCATGAATTGTGAGTACTCGCTGAAACCGCTTCGTCGACAAATCACTGTCATAGCTGATACTGTTTCTTAAATAAGTATACATGGTAGCATATTTATGTTGTATTAAAACTACTTTTCTATAAATAAATGCAACCATATAAAAAACTTGCAATGAACCGGCACAAGAAGCAGCAAGCGGAGTAACAGGTGAAGATCCTGATAGCTGCATGAACAGGTCAGCGTGTATTTATGTTCGTGCATACGTGTGTGACAAACTGTTGAGAGTGAAAAACACGAATCGTGCGTGCGTGCTATCTGTAATTACTGAAGTAAATAAAAAAAGAAGAAATCGGTATGACTGGGATGTGAACCACACCCCTGGCAGCTAAATATAAGGCTTTTGGTTCTGAATAAAATTGATGCAAATTGTATCCAATTGAATATGAAAAAGGCAGCGTAGAAAAATGTCAAAACATAAATTAGAAGTCATTAATTATAATAATGACCTATAACAGGTTACTTGTACGACACACTATACACTTAAATGGACACACACCATACAGTACTGAAATCGGGTTTTACGACACACGATACAGACATTGTTCTGGCCCCTCTGTCAGGTTTTATCAAATTCATGTTACTGTTACATGATAGGCCGCACTTTCAGTGACTCTTTAGCTTAAATGTACGCGGCAGAATTAGAATGAAAACTCAGTCGTATTAAACAAATGTGATTGCATACTCTTGAAACAAGTAACAGCGCACGTTGCGAAATCGAAAGTAGACCTGTGATTTTCTCAAAACTCCGGCAAAAATAAAGCATGCCATAACAATTTTTATAAAACCAAAGTGGCATATCTGAAGCAACGGTATTAATGCATATAAAAGTATGATTATTTAGCTGAAACTCCGCCAACAACCGTTTTTAAAATACAAAAATAAATAGTGCCATAACTTACCCGACATAGCGACAAAGATTTTTTCCACCTATACAGATCAGCAACACAAAGGTCATCGCACTGTACGGTCCTATTGTGTGTAATTGTCAGGCCTAGAGTTTTGGTTCTTGTATGCGAGACATCTTCTCAATTCTTTCGAAAGATACGGTCTGTGCGCTGTCTTATTTAGAAATGTTACCAAGAGATCAGAATGCGCGAATAAGCAGGCTGATCTGAACCTTCGCTGTACGCCATTACGAAAACACGCCTATTTAAATATATTGATAATTTCACCTCCAAAAACTGAAAATTTTCAGATAAAAAAACTCTGATATTTTCATATTTCTGCTCAAAACATAGATTGTGGGTACTCGTTAGAACCGCCTCGGCGAGGCGGTTCTAACGAGTACCCACAATCTATGTTTTTGAGCAGAGATAAGAAAAATAATGTATACCCCTGTAAACCCCAGTTTTACTATATAAAAGTGGGGTTTAAGGGGGTCAAAATTATATAGGCATGTTTTCGTGATGATATGCCATATATAGTATAGAGTTGCGTAACAGCCTGATATTTGTCACGTACTAGATTTGAGTGAATTGCGAATTTCAAACAGCCGGATACAAATATACCTCATCACGAAAACACGCCTATATAGTGTTGACCCCCTTTAACCCCACTTTTAAAACTGGGGTTTACAGGGGTATACATTATTTTTCTTATTTCTGCTCAAAACATAGATTGTGGGTACTCGTTAGAACCGCCTCACCGAGGCGGTTCTAACGAGTACCCACAATCTATGTTTTGAGCAGAAATATGAAAATATCAGAGTTTTTTTATCTGAAAATTTTCCGTTTTTGGAGGTGAAATTTTCTATATAGTAGTATAGGCGTGTTTTCGTAATGTATACACAAAAGTGAAAAGCGTTTGTTTTTGCTTTCCACGTGTTGTGTTTACCCTTTCCGAAGCTGCCTATTGGTTGTGCAATTAAACTCTTAAAATGCTATTCGTAACCACTTCTTTCATTTTGAGCCACACTGAATTTAACTGCGCCACATTGCATGTCTCTGTATTAACCCATTTATGTCTAGCGTTCCACAAAAGGGACATTGGCAAACAGCGCAGACCTAGAACAGACGATGCAGAAACGCGGCGTCTGATCAGGATCTACATTGTTTGCATTGGCTTTAGCAATTACCATAAACGTGGTCATAATAATAATACAAAAACAGACACTCCTTCAGTTGAGGTAGGCGAGTTCACTCGATCTATATGGGAAAATGCTGGATCAACATCAGGGCAGTGCCGACGCGGTTTTGTTCTATATGACTGACGGAAATTTTGCTAAAGAGCAACCCATTCCAACTGGATATGTTTATTAATTCTGTAAGGCATGGTAGAAGTGTTGTTATATATGTTAAGAAATATCTATTTGCAAGTCTGTGTAAAATATGTTCTACCTTTTAAGTGAATATGGTCTGCATAAATCTTTTCAACACAATTAAGAACTTGAATTATAGACATTTATTACTTATGGGAGACTTCAACATGAGGGAAATAAAGTAGATTAATGGTAGTACTAGGGTTGGAGAAAATCATACAGCTACACGTTTCCTCGAATGCACACGTGACTGCTACTTTATACAACACGTAAAAGAACACATTAGGATAGGAAAAAATAATGAACTTTCAGTTTTAGACTTGTTATTCAGTACTGGTGAAAACATGGTTGTAAACATTAAACATAATGCTGGTCTGGGTAGGAGTGACCACGTGGTGCTTTTATTTGATTTTAAATGTTATAATGACGTAAGGAATGAGAAAAATTCGAAAAGTAAAATTTCTCCAAAGGTAACTACCAATAGATATCTGCTGCCTTGTTGAATATCGATTTGTATAGTCAGTTATATGGCTTGACTTGGCACGGTCTTGGTCCTATCTTGCTGAAACAATAAAAAAAAAAAAAAAAAAAAAAAAAAAAAAAAAGCTGCGTTAGATTATAGACAAAGACTAAATCTGCCGAGTATGGACTGGAAAACCCAAATGGTGACTTGTCCAAATCTAATCATAAAACTGAATCTATTTTAAACGACTTTTTCGCCAGTGTATTTGAAGATGAAGGGGAAGGACTCTTACCTGAGTGATCAGCGCCCATACATACAAGAACTCAGCCACGTCATCATTTCTGAAGACTAGGTAGCAAAAACTTTGACAAAGTAAAACATTCTAAATCTCAAGGACCAGATAATTTTCACCCAAAACTTTCGAAAGAAACTAAGTCTGTTATTAAAAACAAACACTGAAAATAAATCAAATGATGAGGGTTGATTACCAAAATATGGAAGGAAGCTAATATAAAAATCTTTTTTGAAAGGAAAATAAAACCAGCGCAGAGAACTACAGGCCAATAAACTCAACATCAGCTGAAGGCAAAATATTAGAAAGGTGCATAAGAAAAGAAATAGTCGATCATATGACTTCAAATAAATGGTTTTCTCTAGCACAACATGGATTTGTAGCAGGAAGATCATGAGTAACCCAGTTATTGGAATGGAGAATGTAACAGAAGCAATAGATAATCAAGAAGATGTGGATGTAGTTTATCTTGATTTTGCAAAGCTTTCGATAAGGGACCCCACAAGAAACTTTTAAAGAAACTTTATAATGGCATACCTGGACAAGTCTACGACTAGGTGAAAGACTTACTCCCAGGAAGAAAACAAAGAGTGATTATAAATGGCACAAAATCAGTATGGAGGAACATAACATCTGGGTTCTTTCAGGGGAGTGTCTTGGAGCCTGTATTATTCCTGATTTTCATAAATGACCTTGCCGACGTTATAGCTGTCTGTATTAGGTTATTTGCCGACGCGGTAAAGTATTCAACAGAGACAAAACAGAAGATGATAGGGAGTTGTACACGTTTATGTCACGATAGCTGAAATCTGGGACATGTTCTGTAATGAGAACAAATGTCTCAGTCTGCATATAGATAAGAACACTGAAGCAGTAAACTATGCTATGAATAGTGATAAGGGAAATATTAAAATATAGAAAAAATGGGACACGAAAAAGACCTTTGGGTCATAATAGATAAAAATTTGAACTTGAGGGAGCATCCCAGTAAGCATTCTTTATAAATCTATAGCGGGCCGTTATCGGCCCGTCAGGGTAGCTGACGGGCCGATAACGGCCCGTTGTAGATTTATAAAGAATGCAAGCTGGGATATAACATCTAAAGTGAATTTAGTAAACCGAAATTTAGGAATAATATTCAGGACATTCATCAACATGGATAAAAAGATGTTCTTAAATTTGTATAAAACTATTGTACGTCCGCAGTTAGATATGCAACACAGATCTTGTCCTCTATGAACAAAATGGTCAAAATTATGATTGAAAATGTTTTGTTTGTTTGTTTGTGTTGAGGTTTTACGGTCCAGTCAACCCAATGGGGTCATGTCGAGCGCGGTCATTTTACCTAGCCACACGTTTACTGGGCAGGCTTAGTCCTCTAAGCGGTTAACCAGTATTGTGCACATTCTTTCGCCAGAAACTGACAACTGCCCTTCTTGAATCAGCGGAAGGGAGAGAATGACCGTAGAAAGTATTTCATGATCAATCTCCACGAAAGAATGTTGCCGACCTCGGCAGGGGTTGAACCCGCGACCTCCTGGTCTCCAGTCGGACGGCGCATCCAACTGAGCCACCGGGGCCGGTGATTGAAAATGTTCAACGAAGATGAACACGCCTTGTTAAAGTCTGTGTCATCCACCATATGGACAGGTCAAAACCATTAGGTCTATCAACTTTAGAATATTGACGCGGGAAGGTCGATATGGTACAAATATAGAAAATAATATATGGAATAGATGAAGTTGACAAAGACATACTATTTACATTTGCTAGACATGCTTCAACAAGAGGACATAGTCTCAAATTATTCAAGCCCAGAGCATGTCTGTATGTCAGATGTAATAATTTAAGAATTCGAATGGTTGACTCATTGAAATCTCTTCTAGAATTCGTGGTAACAGCACCATCACTTGTCCTTCAAGAGCCGCCTAAATAAACATTTAAACCACCCGTTAAAATTCACAGCCGCCTGCTACATGACCAACGATCAAACCACCGGACTGAGACAGCATTATCAAAATTCACCTACAGAAGCAGGAGATGCTTTGATTGGCATTATGAAAACAAGCCTATTCAAATATACAGAAAATTTTACCTCCAAAAACTGAAAATTTTCAGATAAAAAACCCTGATATTTTTTTCAAATTTCTGCTCAAAACATAGATTGTGGGTACTCGTTAGAACCGCCTCGGCGAAGCGGTTCTAACGAGTACCCACAATCTATGTTTTTTGAGCAGAAATAAGAAAAATAATGTATACCCATGTAAACTCCAGTTTTACTGTTTAAGGGGGTTCAAAATTATATAGGTCTGTTTTCGTGATGGGGAAAAGGTTCCAGTAATTTCCAGTAACAGCATGTTAATGCTGGCAAATAACCAATCAACTCAAGTGGAATGGATACACTTTCTTATATATAGACTTCAACTTCTGCCATGCTACATAAATTAAGATGTCACTCCCATTTCCAACTGAAAGTTAATCAGATAACTCCAGAATGTTGATATAAACTCATATACCGAATGACAAACAGTGCAGAACAAGATCAGAAACCAACTGATCTGGATCAACTTTGTTTGCAAAGGCAGGGTATACCCAGATTCACTTCCAGAATCCGTGGTAACAGCACCATCACTTAAGTCCTTCAAGAGCCGGCTAAGTAAACATTTAAACCACCCGTTAAAATTCACAGCCGCTTGCTACATGACCAACGATCAAACCACCAGACTGAGACAGCATTATCAAAATTCACCTACAGAAGCAGAAGCTGCTTAGATTGAGGAAACGGTTCCAGTAATTTCCAGTAACAGCATGTTAATGTTGGCAAATAACCAATCAACTCAGGTGGAATGGATACACTTTCTTATATATAGACTTTAACCTCTGCCATGCTACATAAATTAAGATGTCACTCCCAGTTCCAACTGAAAGTCAATCAGATCACTTAACCCAGAATGTTGATATAAACTCACATACCGAATGACAAACAGTGCAGAACAAGATCAGAAACCAGCTGATCTGGATCAACATTGTTTGCAAAGGCAGGGTTTACCCAGATTTTAGCAGGAGATAGGTAAAGTTTTAAGATCCTATAGGCTAAATCAATACATGGAAATGAGCAAGTTTTCTTTTTTTTTTTTTTTTTTTTTTTTTTTTTTTTTTTTTCAAAGAAAACAAGGCTTGGTATCTCAGTCAAATTGAATGAAATGTCGTCTTGTTGTCTGCGGAATCATTTACGTGTTGTCTGCAGTTATCCATAGTCAGCAGGTTAAAGTTAGCCTCCACCCTTTTCAGTGTGTAGTTCAGTATACAAAATGAAGGATCAAAATGTTTCATGAAAAGAAATGCTTACTTTATTCAGAATTCAGGTAACCTGCCCTCTCCCCCCATCATCCCCTATTCACTATATACAGTAAAACTGGAGAGTCAGGGAAGAAATTATAACAAACGTCAAGTGATGCACAATGTCGGGATGATAGGCATATTTTACATTAATATATGAATGACGAAATATTACCATCATCAATATATATTTGTTTGTGTTGAGGTTTTACGGCCCAGTCAATCCAATGGGGTCATGTCGAGCGCGGTCAGTTTACCTAACCACACGTTTACTGGGCAGGCTTAGTCCTCTAAGCGGTTAACCAGTATTGTGCACATTCTTTCGCCAGAAACTGACAACTGACCTTCTTGAATCAGCGGAAGGGAGAGAATGACCGTAGAAAATACTTCATGATCAATCTCCACGAAAGAATGTTGCCGACCTCGGCAGGGGTTGAACCCGCGACCTCCTGGTCTCCAGTCGGACGGCGCATCCAACTGAGCCACGGAGGCCGGCTCATCAATATAATATACTGTACTTTTGTTTATGCTTTGAATTACGCGTATTATAATAAATAAAGTAACGCTAACGGGAATGGATCCATCTTTAGCGGAGGCAATTCTGTAAACATTTGAAAATTTGTTTTTGTCTTGTTTCAGTTTCATAATCGAGTGGATTTTTGATGACTCAAACGGAAATCGCTTAATCTATTGAGTAACTACCGGAATTAACGTGTAAACTTACTTTAGCAAGTGAATTTAATTTTTGTTCAGTATTTCTCGTCTAAATACAGATATGCAGTTTGCCTTTTCTTTTAGGTGGTGAATGGGACTAAATACTTTCTTTGGTTGAAGATCCTAAAGGTATTTATATTTTCTTTTCTTTTCATGTCAGTTTGTTGGGGTTTTACATAAATAAGTTATAGACTATATAGATTTGATGTCGTGGAGCAAATGGTTCCAGTTGAAGACTCTTTGGAATGCTTGAAATGTATTTAATTTTGTATACTTTTTGAAATGTCAGAGAAAAGGCACAAAAACCTACAACCTTGAATCAATGCGTTAGAAATAAACTAAAACATAACAAGTCATTTTTTTTGCGATTATTAATTAGTCCTCTACCAATGTTTCCGCAGGGGAAATGTGTCTATGCGCCAATCCTACAGCGCGTTTGTCTATCCATATGTCCTCCCAAAATGTCTGCAGTCACTATGGATTTTAAAGTATCTGTGCTTTCATAATGTGCTTTCTTAATAACCAATTAGTATTAGCTTAAGATTATCTGGAGAAACTATACAATATAATTTCAGCCACCGGAGGGAGCATACGATTATGTTGTTTAATTTCTACAGGTAAACACTATTTTACTATAATCAATAAGTGAACAAAATAAATCAGAAATTGCATCATATTTTGCATTCTTTGTTAGATTATATTGTTCTGTGTAATCTAAAATGAGTGACATAATTAAAATAGGTGAAAAATAGAGAATTTATGTGCAATTAATTTTTTTGAGTTTGAAGTTAAATCAAGGCTCTGACAGCACTAGTAAGTCGATTGTCTCTGAATGTAGGCTGGGAAATGATCCGACTGGAACTTACGACTGTTTCATTCAACCCTTAACTTCCTGTAATTTAAGCAAACAGTGCAGATCCTGGTTAGATACTGCGTTTTGCGGTGTCTGATCTTGGTCTGCACTGTTTTCAAATGTCCCAAATGTCCCAATCTAAGTTTTACAGATAAGCCTCTATCAACAGCACTTTGATGCCACAGCGACAAGAATATCGTGGCAGTTATAAATAACCTTTACCTAGATTTCATCTTACGCGCGGTTTGATCACATTGGTCAATGATAATCACGTGGACAACTACCTCAAAGAAATTTTGGCGTTTGTATACTATAGCTTGATTGTAAATAAACGACCTAAAAAAGACATCAGGGCCCAGTTGTTCAAAGCTAACGATGTCGTTAGTTAACGATTCGTTAAAATTTACATTGAGTCATACGCAAATATGATCAAATATTTTGCTGAAAATGTGAGTAGCTTTTGCAAAATTTACTCACATTTTTTCAGCAAAAAATATCAGAATATTGTGTATTGAATCCGTTAAAACAGTTAACGAAATGACTCTTAACGAGCTCGTTAAGCTAACGATGCTTTGAACAACTGGGCTCTGATGGCTGAGCTGTAGATATTAATACAGTACACGATTATATGTTTTTCAGTTTGGCCATGTGAAACACTGCAGGGCCACCGTTTGGGACAAGTCAGATGGAACAAGAGAACTCACAAGCACAACCTGTTGGAATTAAACTGATTTTGGCGCAGTTTACTGCATTTGCCTTAATTACCGTATTCTACCTAATTAAAGCACATTACCCTATAAGCGCAAAGTCAAGCATTCCGTTGTCTTCAGATTACAGCCAGTGTATTGTTTGTCTACTTCTTTATAGGGCATATGTTGGTGTACCCATTTGAATTACATCGACAAGTCGATGCAATTCAAATGAGTAGCTACAACATATGCTTTTGTGAAGAAAATCAGTGCAGAGAAACTACACAAAAACATCGCATAAGCATCATTGTATGAGTCTATCACTGACCTTTTTTTTGTTTTTAAAGTGTGCCTTTAGTATAGATACGTACATATTTCCAACAAGTTTTCGAGAATTGTTAAAAAAAAAAAAATCCTAAGAGCACAGTGCGGTAATTAGGTCGAATACGGTATTTGGATAGATATGCCTAAACAAACAGAGTATCAGAGTCTGAACTGTTTGCAGTTCATTCAACATTTTACAGACCAATCACCCTGGTATAAAAAGGAAATGATCAAATTTTAGAACAAGTGTGATAAGCAGTTAAAATGCTTGAACATTTATGTTAAATACCACACCCTAAGTATTTGGACAACATGTTTCAGCAAACAGTGAAAACATAGATCAGAAGGCGGCGTCTGATCTGTGTCTTTACTGTTTCATCACGAAAACATGCCTATATAATTTTGACCCCCTTAAACCCCACTTTTATATACTAAAACTGGGGTTTACAGGGGTATACATTATTTTTTTTTATTCCTGCTCAAAAACATAGATTGTGGGTACCCGTTAGAACCGCCTCGTCGAGGCGGTTCTAACGAGTACCCACAATCTATGTTTTGAGCAGAAATATGAAAAATATCAGAATTTTTTATCTGAAAACTTTCGTTTTTGGCGGTAAAATTTTCAGTATATTTGAATAGGCGTGTTTTCGTAATGGCTACTCATCCAACATTTTAGACACATTCATCGATAGTTAAATTAACCTGTTCAAATTTTGGGAAAAGTATGGTGAAGAGATAAGGTATCCCAGTATTAATGTAAATAAGGTGTGTTTAGCGTTATGTAGACTCTAATATTACATGGATTTTGACTAAGCTTGTAAACATAACGTTTGTTTAGCGTTATGTAGACTCTAATATTACATGGATTTTGACTAAGCTTGTAAACATAACGTTATACACTGATATATTCCTTTTATGTACTGTCATAAGATTACTACATATCGTTTAACGCTCAGCACTCCAGTTAAAAAAAATCATCAGACGACATATTGAAAACTTTTTTTTTCCCCAAGAAAATAGGGGTTGGTATTTCATGCATGCTGTCTCAAATGGAGACAATTAGTATGAAATGTCAAATCATGTTTTATGGGAAAAAATAACAAAATTATAATCATTTATTGCCTGCAGAAATAGCCCAGAGAGTGGTACAACGTTAGGATACGTATACACGTATGTTTGAGCTTGTTCATATCACTATTTGTTTCGACCTTTGTAATCAACCTGAAACCTCGGAAGTATAAAATACCGTATTCGCCCTAATTACCACAATGTGCGCTTCGATATTTCAAAATTACTGGGCAAACGTATTTAAATATGTATCCGTCTTCTTAAAGTACGCTTTAAAAGCAAAATCAGCTTAATGGTGTTTCTGCGATTTTGTTTCTTTCTTTCTGATTTTCTTTATGAAAGCATATGTTACTCACAACTTATTCCTTTATAAAGAAGTAGACAAAAAATCTTGTATTGCTTAACTGTGCGCTTAGAGTGGTATGTGCGATAATTAGGTAGAATACGGTAGTTACATTTATTATATACCTTAAGTAACCCTATTGTACTATTATTTGTCAGTGAGATAGGTTAGTATCATAAACAGTGAAATATTATACTAGTAATGTTTTAACTCTTTAAATTTATATTTAGCTAAAGATGATATAACAGTTTTATATTTACTAGCGATGATATAGGTACTTTTTTTTTTTTTTTTTTTTTTTTTTTCTTTGCAGAACTACTTTTTTTCATTATATAAAATGTAATGACCCGCATTGATGCTAGTGGTGGGGCTTTAACTCTTGCGTACTATTTATTTTTTAACAGAAATAAACACGTGTAAAATGTATATAATAAACACAATATTAAATCGTATTTCTCGGATATGGAAAACACGATTTAATACTCTCTCCCTAGTTATGACCGCTTTTATGTTCAATAATGAATTTTGAAGCTGCCAGAATCGCATCAGGTGCAACAAAATTCTGCAGCATTAAAAAACTGCTAGCAGACGTAGGGTGGGAATCACTTCACGACAGACGACAGAACCACAAATAAGTTACTTTTTTATATAAATCGTTAATAGCCTGGTCCCAGATTACCTAAGAAATCTCTTACCTTCCTAATGTACAAGAACGTATTACTTATAGTCACAGAAACGCAAACGATATCCGGTCTGTACATGCAAATTAATCTTTTCTTCAACTCTTTTCTTCCTCCTACCATCAGAGCATGGAACGACCTTCCAGATAACATCAACGAAGCCAGTTTTCTCTCTTAAGTACGGACTTATATTTCAATAAAGGATCTAGAATACTACAAATATTTAGGGCAGATTTCGCATGGAATGCAGCTCACTCAAATTGGATCTTTTTTTTTTTTCGCAAAAACATCGTACCTAGTGTTCTTGTGGTGATTCGAAAGTGCATTCCACTCTTTATGTGCATGCCCTAAGTATGCAGATGTCAGGAACAGATACATCACGAAAACATGCCTATATAATTTTGACCCCCTTAAACCCCACTTTTATATAGTAAAACTGGGGTTTACAGGTGTATACATTATTTTTCTTATTTCTGCTCAAAAACATAGATTGTGGGTACCCGTTAGAACCGCCTCGGCGAGGCGGTTCTCACGAGTACCCACAATCTATTTTTTGAGTAGAAATATGAAAAATATCGAGATTTTTCATCTGAAAATTTTCATTTGTTTTTGTGGCAAAAGTTTCAATATATTTGAATAGGCTTGTCTTCGTAATGCATAGCTGATCTAATACCAAGGCATAATGTTCACGAGGTATTTGTTTGGAAATAAAAATTCACCAGACAATGTATACGAGGCCCTATTCATAAAAGTACAAGACTTTATTATCAAATCAAAACGGTTCGTGCAATAGCCTATAATACTGCATGCCCCCAATATAAGCCCCAGCTTCTTGCGAAATTATCTATTATTATTGCAACCGCTGTGTAGTATTAACTGGGTTTGGTCAACACCTTTATTTCCTTCCTTTCTTTGTTAATCACAAAGAATATTGAAACAATCTCATTTCAAAATAACAGTTACAACGTCGTCCACGTGACGTACATTTTGTAAGAACTTGCTACTCAAAATAATAGTTACAACGTCGTCCACGTGACGTACATTTTGTGAGAACTTGCTACGGTCGAAGCCCTCACCCTGAGACTCTCCATAATTAGTGATAATAACATTAGACATTTTTGATATTCTGCTATATCAAACACACATTTATAGTGTTTTACCTTGTATTGTTGAGATTGCAAAATGTTCTCTCTCTCTTTTATTATATATACCAATATCTACCATTCACATGTATATTGTTTATTGTAGTACGGTTCAGGCAATGACATGTATAAGCTTTAGCTTATCGTGGGATCCTGACACATTATGATGTTGCGAAATCGATATCGATGCAAGTTAAACTAGAATTCCGAGAATCGGATGTGTCACCTGCTTTGAGCGCCTACCGTTTGATATGAAAAAAAAAAAAAAAAAAAAAAAAAAACAACAAAAAAAAAAACACTGTACTTGTCCTTATAATTGCTCTTATCCCTAAAGGCGACCCCTCACTCCTTTGTCTAAACTTAGTTAATTAAATAAATAAAATGCTATAATTTGACTGAAATTTTTCGGATGATTGCCAAAATGCAACTTGGCCTCTATGCTATAATGATACACCACTTTCCAAACTTTGAATGAAATCAATGCATCCCATCAAAAGTTATTGAGAGAAAACAATATCTTTACCCTATATTTTACCCCAACAACAAAAACTAAGTCGAATAGGGCCATAACTTGGCCAAACCTTTGACAATGATTACCAATATCGAACTTGACCTGTACTTTACAATTATATATCCTTGTGCAAACCCAATGAAATCAACGAATCCCTGCAAAAGTTATAGAGTGGAAACCAATATCAACACAACAACCAGTTGAAAGCTAAATCGAAAAAATGGACATAGCTGCCAAAATTTTGCGGACGGTTACAAATATAAAACTTGACCTGTATTTTACAATGATATATCCTTCTGCAAACTTTCTTTGAAGTCAATGCATCCCTACAACAGTTATTAAGCGGAAACCAATACCAACAAAACAACAAAAAACTAAGTCGAAAAGGGCCACAACTCAAAATTTGGCGGAAGATTACCAATATCAAACTTGACCTGTATTTTATATACCCACCTGCAAACTTCTGATGAAATCGGTACATTCCTTCAAAACTTATTGGACGGAAACCAATAGCTTAACCCAACAACAAAAACTAAGTCAAAAAAGGACCATAACTCAGCCAAAGTTTGGCAGATGATTACCAATATCGAACTTGACCTGTATTTTACAGTGATATTAACTTCTGCAGACTTCGAATGAAATCAATGCATCCCTTTTAAAGGTTATTAAGCGGAAACGGAAAATGTGACGACGACTCCGATGCCGACGACGGCGAAAATACGGACGGACAACATGATCTCTATGTGTCTGCCATGCTACGCAGGCGCCACAACGATAAAAGTTTGTTTAAACCAAAATCGACAGCCGTTGTTGACACTTTTTTTCTTTTTGAAGTCATTGGTAGGCTATATGCTGAGATTTATATTTTTAATGTGGTTAATAACACAGCCTTCTTCACTTCCAAGTAATTGGTTTTAGATTCCAGTAGTTTTCCTACTGACCATTGCAAAGCGGTTTCCTTGTTTTCTTTGTTTGTGCGTCTATAGTTTCAAATGTGGCGTTTATTTGTCCTTATTTATTCCTCATCTCTCCTTCTTTTGGTGCCTCGGAAGGGCTGTGCGTCGTGATTGTCGCATTTTCTGGGCATTTTCAATTATACTTTCCTACCATCGTGTGAAGAAATAAGAAAACAATACCAATATTCTGGTAAATAATGACTTATACAGAAGTAAACATTTTATATAGCTGTGTTAACGCAATGAATCAAACCTACCTTTGAAAGTGTTTGACTTCACGTCGTTGGAACTATAGACAAGATTTGTAAGCGCACATACAATCGACATTATAAACACAACAAGCATGTTTCTTCAATGGCTTATCTAGTTTAGTCAAATTAGCAGCGTAACACATAAAAGGGTTTCAGCGTATCTTAATGCAAAAAGTGAAGACAAGTCAACATGCACAGTCGCACACTCTCATCAGGGCAGTCGCTCTTCTCATGGAAACAGTTTAATATACAGTTATCCACCAGCGGAAAGGAGGACCCTGATTAGAATGTGTGTAGGGTATGCATGCTGATCGTGGACTTCACTTCTTGCTATAGATAAGTTTACTTTTTCATGACGAGTATCTTTCACTTTTACAAAAGCGTAGGCGAAGTGTTTCTAATCGACTCCTGTGAAGAACTAGCTGACAATGAATGAGAAGGACAGGTTTTATATTAAGCAAAGCCCGCTTGGGACACAGTACGGGCTTTGATACAAATGGTATGGTGTGCGCCATGATTACAAAGGGGACATTTTTTGTGACTTCTGGTTTGGATATTCCGCACACGACTCTTTATGAAAAGAGGTTCTACTTTAGAATGAAAGAATTTGCTCCCATGGGGAGCCAATTCATATCTTTCAGAGTAGGTTCTTTTTCTTCAGGGGACAAAACAACCTTGACAGAGATATCGCCCCTTAAAGTGTATCCGCTCCACTTATCCCTTGTCCTGCTGAATAAAATTAGATGCTACGCCCATTTCTAATTTTCAGCCAATCAGATTAGTTGATCTAGATTGTTGATAAAATTCACATACTTAATGGCAAACAGCGCAGATCCAGATCAGTTGGCTTCTTCAGAAGTCAACTGATCTGGATCTACACTGTTTGCAAAGGCAGGACATTTACGGGTTCATCAGGACTAGGGTTAAGAGTGTTTGTTTGTAGTTTTCCTAGAAGGCATAATTACACAGATTTATTCACTGCATGGGGCTACAAATACTTGAAGAACTATCTCCGATAAAACGTGGGAAATGTCAATATGTAAGTTAACCAACATTTTGAACAGTCTCCAATTTCCTACCAAGTTTTCATAATACAAATGAATTGTCACTGACAAGTAGCACTTCAAGTAGGCCACAGGGCTCCTACAGAAATATATATATATATATATAAATCTGAAAGTAATATAAGTAGTGTTTCTTCCGTAATACCAAAGACGTACAAATATACGTGCTTTGTATTATTTACTTCTAAGAAGTTCTTCTTGCTGTAATAGGTGTTTTTTTTTTATTTTATACAAAGTAATGAAGTATTGAGAATTATTAATGAAATAAAATGCATATTTCGAAAAAGTTATATTTTCACTAGTGAAAGTATAAAACTTATATTTTCACTCCTCTGAGCAGTGAAAAATATAAGATCCGGAACTACTTTTTTTCTTATTTTACATTAATGGTCAAAGGGAAGCAACTCAAATTTTGCAAGATTTGCAAGATTTGCATCTCTTCTATCGAAAGTGATGTATATAATAACTCATGAAATATACATTTTTTCACTTCACTTGATGAAATAAAAGTCATATTCACTCCAAACATTTGAATATCCTCTATATATCGGTTACATTGTAATTACTAAACTGATATTACATGCTGGTAAGGACAGACACAACCGTATGACTGTGATTATATGTGAATGGCGTTTACTCGATGTTTATAAGGTGCTGTCCCATCATGTTATATATCAAAATAAAGCTAATGAACTGAAATGTATGGTCCACAGTGTACGAAAATATACCTTCTGACATACGAGCCCAACGAGGACACAAATAAGCCTGCGCACCTGCGTAGGTATTTTATTATCCAAGAAAGGTTTAATAAATTGATATATGGTATTAATACAATCATAAAATGTGGCACTTGACAGCCTGTAAAAAAATTCAGTTAGTCTCTCGTTCTTGAAATAAAATAATTTTTTATCGTATCTCTGAATTTATGCTGCCAACATTAATTCAGAGATATGATAAAAAAATCATTTCAGTTTTGATCAATTTCAAAAACGACAGACTAACTGAAATTTTATAGGCTACCAGATGCCACGTTTTACGGTCGTTTTCATACTATATATCAATTTATTAAACCTTTCTTCGATAAAAATATCCATTTTTGAGGAATATGGAGCCTTTAAGAAACTTTGCATCCTTGGATATCCAAAATGCACCCAGCGAAGATTCTGATCAGACTGCGCAAATGCGCAGGCTGATATGAAAATTCGCTGGGCTTAAAACGTTATCTGACGTTAAAGCTTGGCTCATAGAATGGCTAATTTTATTATCATAATACGCATTTGTATTTTTTTATTACTTTTGCAAACGTTTGTATTCAGATTTTTCATCGTGCGTTTCAAAACGGTCCTTTTCCTGCGATAGGCGTCAACAGTAAAAACACTAAAATAGCAGATCACAGGACTTTGATTTAAGTTTCTCAAAGGAAAGATATAACCATTTTACTTTTTAGTATAGAAATTGAATTAGTACGCTGAACAAAAGTTTCAACTGCGTCATATCGACAAGCCATTAAAATGTTTTGATAAAAGGGTAAAGAAAAAAATTCAAGGAACTCCTATGCAGAACAGTATTACGCAATCTGGGCTTGAATTGATTTGAAGACCATCACATACACAAAAGTATAGTCATCGTTACCTGCCAAAAAAAGTTTTTTGATTCAAGAATGACGTATGATCCAACATTTCCATTCTCACGGCCAAATGAGTCGCTCCAAGCTGAAATTGTGCCTTCTGGGCAAGCGCGGACAGCGAAGGCCCTGATCAGACTGCGCATGTGCGCAGTCTGATCAGGGCCTTCGCTGTCTGTTAACAGAATCATTGGATATTACAGAGTATATCAATGGAGAGCAAAAGCCCGGATGAGGCATTGCGCATGCACAGGATGATGTGAATCCGCACATTTTGCGTGGAGATTGATCATAAAATATTTTCTACGATCATTCTCTCCCTTCCGCTGATTCAAGAAGGGCAGTTGTCAGTTTCTGGCGAAAGAATGTGCACAATACTGGTTAACCGCTTAGAGGACTAAGCCTGCCCAGAAAACGTGTGGTTAGGTAAACTGACCGCGCTCGACATGACCCAATTGGGTTGACTGGGCCGTAAAACCTCAACACAAACAAATCGACAGCTTTGTTCCCAAAGACGTTGCTATTATAATGAATTTGCTGTTGAAGAGATACTAAATGAGAAGATCGATATGTGAGAAGGGTCTTGTTTAATTTCCCCATAGAGCATACGTTTTGGATATTAGTTAGAATCGCCTCACCGAGGCGATTCTAACAAATGTCCAGAACATATGTTTCATACAATATTCTTGCATAATTTGTGACTAATTGTTACCTATACAGCAAAATTTTCGCGACAGTCAAATTGTCATTATTACGAATTTTGTCGTTATATCGAGTGTCGGTTTTTCATTGATTGTGTTGGAGTTTAACGAAACCCTTGTGGGTCATTTTGTGTCGTCTCCCAGAGAAAGGGAGAAAAGAGATAGAAAAGAAAGTAGAAGAGATGAAAGAAAGGGACAGGGAAGAAAGAGGAACAGGAGTGAAAGTGAAAAAACAGATGAAATAAAAACACCCCCCCCCCCCTCTACACTTACTTGCTGCAAGGATAGCAGGCCTTGCCCAACTGTACGCCAATATCAGTTGGACGCCCCGGTGACGTGAGATACACAACACCTTCGCACCACCCGACCACCCCCATCGAGTGTCGGTACAAACAGGGTTGTATGTAGTTGAATATCTGGCAGGAAATTATTTACCATGGTTACCTGAAGCATGCAGCCCAATGGATACCTAATTGCTTCAAAAATAGTTACAGACCTGTATAAGCGTTTACGTCAAAAAACGTTCCTTCTGACATGTGTGACCAACGGAGACTCAAATCAGCCTGCGCATCCGCGAAGTCTGATCAGAATCTTCGTTGTCCGCATGACGAAACTTTGCATCCCTGGCTTTCCTAAATGTGTCCAGCGAAGATTCTGATCAGCCTGCGCAAAAGCGCAGGCTGATCTGAATCTTCGCTGGGCGCACATGTCCGAAGTACCTTTTCTGATGTTGCGGTTAACATAATCTTTCATGATAAAAAAAATGGAAGTTTTAGGCAATGACTTCTTACTGGGAGTCCGACAGTCGCTGATGTGCCAACCTGTAACCACTGACTGCGCCATGATGACAGTGGAAAACAAAACAGATATTGTCATTTACTGTTATCTCTTTTATTAGCTCATTAAGTAAGATACAAAATATATGTGAACATATCCAGGAAATGCCACAATCACGTGATGCCTTCCCGAGGCACCAAAAGAAGGAATGACAATGACAAAATGACTTAATGAAATAAAATGACATAATGAAATAAAATGACATAATGAAATAATGACAAAATGATAATGGCAAAGCCATAGTTTTAAGAAAATATATAAACAAGCTAAACTGCCAAAAAAAAGTATTTTTAAAAACCGTGTAAAATAAAAGATTATATTTTGGTTCAGTCTATTTTTTTCTTTAGATATTTGTTTCCATCGTATGGATGTCATATTTTATACACTGTATAGAGATGTACCACTATGGGATACGTCAAAACCTGTCCCGTATCATGTGACAAGTGTATACCCAAACCTTTCTAGTCTCTGTAGTCTGATTAGGCTCCATTATATACGAAGGATACCTCGACAGTGACGACAAATGCTGTTTATATTCTTTGAAGTTTTCAGCACGAAACGTCCAACTGATACGTGATAAAAACAAAAGGTACCTGCCTTGGACTATGCACGATTAAATCTTTCACTGCCACAGGCAATAATAATAGGCTTTTGCAAACAGCATAGATCCAGATGAGACGGCTCATAGAGCCGTTTCATCTGGATCTACGCTGTTTGACATTCAGTCTTTCAACTTTACATATAAACGTCTTTCCAAACGATAGTTTATTAAGATAAAAAAGCAGACGACAAAACTCGTCTGAAATTTGGCACCGAAAGAGTTAACCCAGTTAGAGTGGCATGCTCTATGACATTACTATCAAAATACATCTTTCACCGATACCATATTAGCCTAATACAGAACATGTGGATCTCTGACAGTTTATGAGAAAACAGCTAAACCCTGACCAGACCAGAATGTGTGTCTAGGCAGAATTATCTTGATCACAGCTGATCACATATACCATAGAATAATTTCTATTATACCCAGTAAACAAACTAGGTCGAAACGTTGTGGACAAACAAGAAAAAATATCAACATTTTAGATGGACATTTTGCCTTTAATGGCTAAGGTGTGTTAAAATAATGTGTGGCGACTTTTCATAAATAGTTGAATTACGTGTACAAGTCTATCAGATATAACATACTGTACAGTGAAAAATGGAGCATTCCATCACGAAAACACGCCTATATAATTTTGACCCCCATAAACCCCACTTTTATAAAGTAAAACTGGGGTTTACAGGGTATACATTAATTTTCTTTTTTTTCTCAAAAACAAAGATGGTGGTTATTCGTTAGAACCGCCTTGGCGAGGCGGTTCTAACGAGTACCCACAATCTATGCTTTGAGCAGAAATAAGAAAAATATCAGAGTTTTTTATCTAAACATTTTTAGTTTTTGGAGGTGTAATTTTCTACATATTTAAATAGGCATGTTTTCGTAATGCAAGCATATTGCTGCTTTAAACCCGATTTCATTTCTTCGCCATTTCTATTACTTTCTGTACTGCATGAATATGTCTTAATGTACATAATTAAATTGCATGTAAACGTGAGCGTTACAGTCAAAACTGTTGGCGGGATTTCTTTATTCGATGGCGGAAAGTTTCCATCTTTTCACCACCTTAAACAGTGGGAATGTCTGTCTTTGATTATATAGATCTAAGACAAGAGGGATGTCCAGATTATGTGGTTTTCTTATTTCTCCACAAAAATATCAGTGAAGATACCCAGAATATGCTACAATCGCATTACGAAAACATGCCTATTCAAATATATTGAGAATTTTACCACAAAAAAAATAACTTTCAGAAGAAACATTCTGGTAGTTTTCATATGTCTGCTCAAAACATAGATTATGGGTACTTGTTAGAACCACCACAGCCTATAGCAGAAATAAGAAACTTAATGTATACCCCCGTAAACCCCAGTTTTACTGTATAAAAGTGGGGTTTAAGGGAGTCAAAACTATATACAGTCGAACCTCAATAGCTCGAACACTGATGGCTTATTTACCATGGCGGATTCGAACACGTTTTCGAGTCCCTACGAAATTCTCCCGACATCTCAAGAAAACAAATATTTAGGGGTGTTTTCTTATTTTATCATAAATTGTACGTTGTGTGTACTCATTAGAATCGCCCCATGGAGGCGATTCTAATGAGTACACTAAACATACCATTATTGCTTAGATGATCGAAAAGATTTCCCAAAATAATCGCCATTTGCTTCCTGACCAAGCGCCGTGATTAAAACTCAGTGGCTCGAACTACCTATATCTCGAACAAATTTCCATGATCCAAAAGATGTTCGAGCCACTGAAGTTCGACTGTAGGCGTGGTTTCGTGATGACGAAGCACAGCCTTCCTGAGGCACCAAAAGCAGGAGAGATTAGGAATAATTAATAATAAAACAAACGCCACATATGTTTATTTGTGCTGCGGTTTTTACGGCCCAGTCAACCAATTAGGGTCATGTCGAGCGCGGTCAGTTTACCTAACCTGGGAAAGCTTAGTCCTCTTACCGGTTAACCAGTATTTGTGCGCATTCTTTCGCCAGAAAAAAAAACTCGACATATAAAACCACCGACCCACAAACAAAAAAGAACTGCAACAGAGGAACCCCCTTGGAATGGTCATTAGGAAAACTAGTCTGGGAAGGGTGGGTGTCTCCTTAAAATACAAGCAAGATTCGATATTTCATTCAAATTCATTCAAACCGTCTCTAAAGGAAACAATTTGAATGAACTTATATTCTTGAACATGTGAGCCTTATTGTCTTGAATGAAAAAGTCTAACACTCCTTGCCTATATAGCCAATGGTTAAACTCGGTGATTTATTCTGCAACAAATCACTGAGCGAAGCGCGCGACGCTATCTGGCGCCGTTCCGACGTCATTTTGACACTTTGCTGACCTTTCTTTTTTTTTTTTTTTTTGATTTGGGTTTACGGCCCTTTCAAGAATATTTCACTTATATCGAGCCCATCGTTCATCGAAGGTGGGCGAAAACCGGAGAACCCGGAGAAAAACCACCTGACCATCCGTAAGCAGAATTTGGCTTTCCCACATATGACCCGAGCGAGGCTCGAACCACAGCGGTGAGAAACCTAATGGATTAAGAGTCAACATCTCTTATCCACTAGGCTACGGGGGTCCGCTCACACTTTGCTGACCTCATTTTTCGTTTCCACGACGTTAGACGGTGTAACGTCGTTTTTCTCACGAAAACAACGTAAGAAATGCATGTAAACGTGAGCGTTACAGTCAAAACTGTTGGCGGGATTCGATGGCGGAAAGTTGGAAGAATCGTGATTTGATCTTTACAACTGACCTCCAAACAGTGATTTATTACTCAACAAATCACTGCTAGAGCTGATCTATTTCTCAAGCAAGTCTTAGTTCTGTGAATTATCAAGCTTTATTGTCCCTTTTGAATACTATTTGAATTATACCTCAGGTCTTATTTTCTATGGAAAATAAGATAAATATCTTAAGATAACTTCTGCAGTTAATAGATAGGACGGACAGTAAACACAACGCTAAAATAAGTTGCTAATAATATATACTTTCCTGGCTAACATCGAGTTAAACCCCGCTCCTTTTCTCGGGGGCAGACTTACAAACTAAACTGTTAACTTAAGATTTCTGGTGCTTTAAATACAAATTTAAAGTCCAACACTTCATTTACCGCAAAATCGCATGTACACCCAGCGAACACTCTGGTCAGCCTACCCGTCCACGCAGGTTAATCAGTCATCACTGTCCGCCTGAATACGCTTTGGATCCTTGACTGCCCACAAAGGGCCTTGAGAAGACTGACCAGACTGCGTGTACGCGCAGGCTGATCTGAGTCTTCGCTGGGCGCACATACGGTGTCGTAAGAAAGGCAGTGGCCCGGCTCATATAGCAAAAAGTGGGGGCTCTGGGGACTCAGAAATTATGAAGTTTACACGAGGACAACTGTTTTAGAGTTTACATGTGTAGATGGCATCGTTAACAAAGGAGTTGTTAAGGGGGAGTTTTTGATGACAACTATGGGATTTTTTTCTTATTTCTCCATAAAAACATATGATGTGGGTATTCATTAGAAGCGCCTCGTTAAGGCGCTTCTAATGAGTACCCATAACATATGTTTTTTGGAGATCTGGAGAAAATTATCCCAGAATCATCCTCAAATAATCCTCCTTGTCGTCATCTGTAACTCATTCATGTCCTTTGATCAAATCCGCGATTTCATGGTAATGTAGGTCATTAAGATCTTTTGCTTCGCTGCCCGGATTTCTTGGATCAACAAATTGCACTTGATGTTTGAACTTGTCTGTGAAATCAATGAAATCTTTCTCAGGTATGGAATCCACACAGATTTTCGATATGGCAAATTGCTTAGCTAGCTTGTCAATGTACCAGAAACCACTCTTCATGACGTCATAACATTTAACATGTACGGGTTTGATGTCGTAATTCACTACATTGTGTTTGTCTGTAAGCTGAGATTCTTGTTCGCTGACGTCAACTTGAGTAGAACGGTAAAGGTCAAGGTCGTGTGACAAAGTGCTGCTATGACTACATATTCCACCGCTGTTTACTAAGGTAGCATCTTTATCTGTAAAGAAAGTAATAATCGACTACCTTAGATAAATTTTAGCGTTGTATACTACGGCTTAATTGTAAAAAATCGACCCAATAAGGCTCTGACAAAACCCCAAGTTCATTTCTTTAACATGCCTATGTGAAATGTATACTTTCTTTGTATACTTTCTTAGCTCCAGATAAGCCATTTTTAATCAAAATTATTGATAATTTTGGGTCGATCGTTTACAATCGAGCCATAGTATACAACTGCCAAAATTTCATTATTGTACTTGTCCACATGATTATCACTGACCAAATGCAATCAAACCGCGTGTTAGAGGAAATCCAGGTAAAGGTTATTTATAGCCGCGCTATTCTTGTCGCTGTGACGTCTGAGTGCAATTGATGGAGGGTTATCTGTAAAACCTGGACTGGCAAATTTTGGACAATGCCAAACAGTGCAGACCCAGATCAGACGCCGCAGAACGCGGCGTCTGATCAATTTCTGCACTGTTTGCTTACAGGACGTTAATGGTTAAATGAAACTGTCTGAAGTCTCCCTTCAGGACAATTTTCTCAGCCTACGCTCAGAGACAATCGACCCACCAGTGCTGTCAGTGATTTGGATTAATAAAAAAATATTGATATTGTTCTCTTTTGTCTACAAAATCATATATTGTGGCACTCATCAGATGACGAGGCGCTTCCAATGAGTACCTTACAACATATGTTTTCATGGAGAAATTAGTAAAATACATGTACCAGTGCTTTTTAGATGAAAAACATGCCCTGTCTGGAGCTATGTATAGAGTATCAAAATATTGTTTCAGATTTTATTTATTTATTTTTTGCATATTTAACTAACTTGTTACGGCGTCACTAACGCACAAAAAATGCTGCTTTCATGCAAGCATTTTCCAGATCTTTGACCTAAACCGATTTTCACCAAACTGCTTAGTTTAATAGGTTCTCAATGTGTTTCCCTATAATTCATTATAAGCATTCAGGGGATACAAACCTTTAAACACTTAAACGCATGTATGTGGGTCGAAAGAAGGCGTCTTCAAATTAAGTGCAACCAAACATAAAGCTATTGTCTCTCCGATACCAGTTTTATAAAATTCCAATGTCTGAATTCAAGATTTCTTTGATTAATTGTGTTGGGATTTAAAGGGGAACACAACCTTAAAAGGTATTGTGCTTTAAAGTAAAGAACTTTACAAACAATGGATTTTGACATAAATTTGATCAAAATCGGTGGAAAATTAAGTAAGTTATAGACAATTGAATATTTTCACATTGGTGGTATGGGCTCCGCCATTTTGAATATTTAATGAGGTTTCATAAAATTTAAAATTCGTTTCATAAAGGTAGTTATTCTCATAAAGTTGGTTTATTTTGAGGGGAATGATTGCTTGTCACTAGAATTAAAAGATTATAAAAAAATCTGTAGCATAATTATTCTTAAAAACTTTATAATTTGGTATTGTATATTTAATTTGGGCTCTGTGACGTCACAAAGCCTAGAATATGGCGGCATCCATGAAAGCCATTTCAAATATATTCAAACCACCATAACTTCCTCATTTTTAGTCCGATTTTGAAAAGCCTTGCATCAAAATAAATGGCGTGTTAAGCACTTTACTCCAAGATATACTTACAACTTATGTTGCGTTCCCCTTTAACGACACGTCAGCCTTTGTGGATCATTTTGTGTGGTCTCCCAGAGAAAGGGAGAAAAGAGATAGAAGAGATAGTAGAAGAGATGAAAGAGAGGAACAGGGAGGAAATAGGAACAGGAATGAAATCGAAGAAACAGAAGAAATAAAAACATTCCCCCTCTATCCTTACCTGCTACAAGGACAGCAGGCCTTGCCCAACTGTAAGCCAGTATCAGCTGGACGTCCCGGTGACGTAAAATACACGACACATTCGCACTACCCGACCATCCCCAAGATTTCTTTGGGAAAAAAAAAAAGAGATAATATGATGTACCTAGATAGGGACTTACTGATGGAACCGCAACGTCAGAAAACGTACCTTCGGACATGTGCGCCCAGCGAAGACTGAGATCAGCCTGCGCACTAGCTCAGTCTGATCAGAATCTTCACTAGGGACATTTTGGGTAGCTAAGAGGGCAAAGTTCTTTCACGCTTACAACAAAGACTCACATCAGACTGCGAGGATGCGCAGGCTGATTTGAGTCTTCGTTGGGCGCACGTGTATCAGAAGGTATGTTTTCTCACGTTTCTCAGTTTTGCGCTGCGCATGGTTTACGTTACCTGACCCTTGAGACGAAGGCGATTTATCTGGATGTTTGACCACTACAATATCCAATTCTAATATCGGATGTTTCCGGTAGTGATGACGTAACACTGTGGCGGAAAACGTTGCTTTAAACTTGCACCATCCACACTGGTAGTTCTTTCTCTGTGCTTCTGGAATAAAACCATACTATACGGACAATGTCGAATTATACCGAGTTTTTCGAACGTAAAAAAAAAAAAAAAACAAAGACAAAAACAATAACCAAAAACCAAACCAAAAAAAAAAAAAATAATAAAAAAAAAAATAAATAAATAAAAAAAAAAAAAATAATAAAATAAAAAAAAAAAAAAAAAAAATAATAATAGTAAATAATAACAAAACAATAACAACAAAACATTGTAGTAACAAGCATAAAGAAAACATGCCTTATAATTTTGACCCCTTTAAACCCCACTTTTATATAGTAAAACTGGAGTTTACAGGGGTATACATTATTTTTCTTATTTCTGCTTAAAAACACAGATTGTGGGTACTCGTTAGAACGGTTCTAATGAGCACCCACAATCTATGTTTTGAGCAGAAACATGAAAAATATCAGGGATTTTTATCTGAAAATCTTAAGTTTTTGGAGGTGAAATTTTCTATATTTTTGCATAGGCGTGTTTTCATAATGTACTCCAAGTCCTCCTTAATTTGTAGTGAGAACATGCGTATGCAGGGGTCTACATAATTAATCGAATTTTCAGAATTTCGCAGAATTTAAACCAGCTTTTCAATGCGATTATTATTTATTTCTTGCAATCCTTTTTGAATGCATTATTCTTAATTTGCTTGATAACCAAAATTCTCCTGATTTCATATTATATGGTGAAAATGACACGGTTTACATAGCTCTAATTATAAAAGGTATAGAAATAAATATTTTTCTAATTTTTCAACAAAAAAAAAAAAAAAAAAATAAAAATAAAATAAATAAATAAATAAATAAATAAAATAAAATATACATCTAAATAAGAGGGCCTGGGGCATCAAGATAAATAGTTTTCTGTTGTTTTTTTTTTTTTTTTTCATATTTCTCCACATAATCAAATATGCTGACGGTACTCATTGTTTTAAAACATGTCTTACCTAGAGTAATTGCCAAAAAATGTACATTTTACAAAGTGTGTACACATAATACAAACAGGAAAGGTTCAGAACAGGTTTCAGAGGCGTAGCCAGAACGGAACAATTTTTATGCATACTCGTGAAAAATCTTGAAAACTATGTCTAGAATCGCTTCTCAAATAGGGAGTACTCTTAAAGAAAATAATTTGTTCTCAGGGGGGTGGAAATTCTTCCTTTGAGAGCAGCCCCTATAGTCAAAAGGCAAAGTATTTCATGTTCATTGTACTTTATTATTAATATTTTTCATACGCACATTACGCGCATGCGTAATGTGCGTAATGAGCGCTACGCCTATGGGTTTCGTTTCTACAGTATCCAATGATTCTGTAAAAGTACTGACCTGCTCTGATTACTAGATTTCAGACTTAGAAATTAACAGTAGCAAGTAGCAAATTTGCTACCTGAAAATTCAGTTTGCTACCTGGTAAAACTGTTGGTAGCAAAAAGTTGCTACCTGGTATAGTGCCCTGAACACTATCAACTTTGTGTTGTGAATGTCCTCAGTGCAAATTAGGCTTGTTGTTTCATGTGAACTGTCTGCTAAGCAGACAGTTCACATGTATGTCAATCCTGATTTTTGCTGAAGTAGAAAAATACTTTGAAAATGTTGTCTGCTAAATATGCTTAGCTTGTGAAGGTTTAACCCATGACACAGGGGCCGCATCTTTTGCTGCCATGTAGATGCATTTTGCTACCTACTTTCAGACCAGGTAGCAACTACTTGCTACTTATAAAAAAAAGTTAATTTCTAACACTGGATTTTAATATAATTTATGAATGAATTTTATTTTAGTGGATTTTATCGATATGTAAATGCCTTTAAAGCTCGCACAAACTAAACGAAATCCAAAGGGCTTATTTTAATTGTGCAAGTGATTTGCCGGCGTTTTCACATCCATAAAATAATAAAAATAAAACTCATTTCTCATAATACCACCGCGGCCATGCAAGTTACGTATTTTAGAAATTTACACAAATAAATTCATAATGGCCCATGATTCCTACTTGGTGGAAATCACAGATCCAGATAAGGTATTTTTACAACCAACAAGTATTGATATTTTCTCATTTCTCCACGAAAACAAACATGTATGTTGTTGGTACTCATTAAAAGCGCCTTGGTGAGGCGCTTCTCATAAGTACACAACACGTATGTTTTCTTGGAGAAATAAGAAAAATATTTAACTGATACTTTTCTTATCTGGAGCTAAGAAAATGTCATTTTGAGATCAAACTGGTGTGAGTTTGTGTAAGCTTGCACAGTTGGAATTATTTTCCATATTTGAATTGCAAGACAAATATACCTTCGATTCATATGCGAACGGGACAGACACAGATCAGACAGTGCCGAAGAGGGACTTCGCTGCTTGTTTACAGAATCCATAGCAACAGATAAGGCGTTTTTTTTTTCATCCGAAAAATGCTGATATCTTTCTTATTTCTCTACGAAAAATATGTTGTGGGTACTCATTAGACGCGCCTCAGCGAGGCGCTTCTAATGAGTACCCACAACATATGTTTTCGTGGAAAAATAAGAAAAATATTATGTTGATACCCCCTCTTATCTGTAGCTATAAGAATCGCCAGGTACTGATGAGTGCATTAAGTTACTACATCTATGAAAAGTATACCCTTTGTTCAGCGTATAATATATAGTGGACATTTAGGTATGTTTGAGGTCTACATTATTAGCAGTAATTCATTTACTGCAATGGTCGAAGCGAGTCCTGCAATTATTTCCTTTTAATTGTTTCGACGGGACTCAAAATTTTCATCTGCTAATAATTTTACACCAGGACTCACTAGTCTAGGACCCACGAGTCCTAAGGACACATAGCGGGCAAAACAATGCTGGAATCTCAGCACACGACATATATATATACCGGAAAATAGGGTTTGAAATTTCGTGCAAATTGCTTCCTTAAAAGACAATTGTGAATGAAATGTCATACCTTATTTTCTGGAGAATAAAAATAATGAAAACAAAAGCATCAGTCTCTAAGCATCAGTTTGTCGTCTGCTGAATATTTGCCGGGTCAGTGATCAAGGTTATCAAAAACATTTTTTTTTTTCATTTTCCCATATATCGTGCGGTTAATGCCACGGCTCTAGAAAAGAGGGCATCAATATGAAATGTTTTCCTTATTCCGCATGCAGAAAACTTTGCACCCTTGACACTGCGCCCAGTGCAGACTCTGATGAGACTGCGCGCGTGAGAGAGAGAGTGTGTGTGTGTGTGTGTGTGTGTGTGTGTGTGTGTGTGTGTGTGTGCGTGTGAGAGAGAGAGAGAGAGAGAGAGAGAGAGAGAGAGAGAGAGAGAGACAGACGTAAGTGGCGCAGACTGCTGACAATTTGGTCCGACTAGAATCAGCAAGTTTCAATTTTTTCTTCAAAGGCCCCGCTACAAAGACCCTCTATCGACACACACATAGAGTACGACGTGTACTAACTCATAGCGAGTGCACTTCACATACTCCTCCCCACACACATCCCTTAGGGCTATAATCTTGCACTAGTCTACCACCATACCCTTGGAAGCTTAACAGTTCTATAGGACAACAAGTAAAAATTCACTAAGGCCGAATAATGCTGTTCGTGAATCGTCTACTGAACGATTCTTTGAAGAACATAATAAGGCGCTCATCTGACTGCTGTATCATTACCTGAAATTCTGTAAAGCAATACCTTCCTATACAAAACAAATATATAAAATTTCCACTTACTTTTTGGTGGTTTTAAAGTATTTTCCCCATCAGCGACTGGCTTCTTGACTTCGGCCATTCTTTTGCGCCACAGAATTAAATTTCGTCCTCTTAGCATTTCGCCGCATTAGTGGAACCGCTTGCACGTTGTGTCTGTATGGTTTCTACTTAGGTCGAGTCTGCATGTTGGTTTAAACTTTATTTTGATTGCTTCTAATACGACATAATTTACAACAATACAATATTTTCCAGGATCTGACTGTAAGCCTTAGCTTGTCTGAAAGTCATCTCCTGGTGCATGTTGTAAGCTGCAAATGCGATGATTTCCGAAATTTCATCGGCCATGGAGACTACACAGTTAACTTTATACCAATGTGTACATGTTCAGTTTACCTTTACCACTCTCTAGGCGAATTCAGCAGACGACAAATTGATGATATTTTCCCATGATAACAGGTTTTGACATTTCATGCAAAGTGTCTCGACACAATTTGCATGAAATTTCTAAACTTGTTTTCTTGGAATAATAATAATAATAAAACTATTTCAAAATGGCGTCTGCTTTATTTTTTCCCCAGAGGGATTGTATAAACTTGAAAAAGGGAAACGTGCGCTTGTGTATTGACATTCATGCAGCTGCCCGCAAGTTACTATAGTAGTAGACAGGGAACCCAGTCAAATCACGGAAAATGGATGACGTTATCCTAAATGACTGAAACCCTTAAACATAATTTATATTGAATTTCATTCATGACTCTATACTATACTAATTATATATTTAGGGAACTTACACATTTTTTTTTTTTTTTTTGCTAATTTATTTGTTCATTTTTTTACATTAAATCAAAGAAAACATGTTTGCTGATTGGATCTTTAATTCTAATTGCTGCAGTAATACTTCTTTTCTTCTGGAAGGGCCAAATGGGCGCCTTTTGGTCTACATTTTCCGATCTCTGTTTACACATTCTCACATAGACAAAAAAGTCATTAATCTGTCAGCAGACTGCAAGTAAAGTGATAACAGGGTTCTACTGAAGTCAAATTTGTAATAAACTTGCCAAGGAAAAAGAACAGTGCTATAACTTCCAAATCTAGGTACAGCAATAAACCCAAACCCTTTTACACCCTCAGTTTATAAAATGGACTTTTCAATCATCTAATTTGGACATGTCCATTGTTGCAAATAGGAATGTCAGTCAAAACTCAAAGCAGAATGGCAACCAGTGTAGATCCTGATGAGACGACTTATTATGCGCCGTCTCATCGATATCTACACTGTTTGCACAGGTATCTAGTTTGGTCTGCAAGGCTGATAAGGTAGTTGTGTTTTTACCTGTCACTAAAGTCCCTGACCAATCCTTTTGATGTCATGAGCCACCCAGATCATTAAATGGTTTGATTAAGCTAAGTTAAATCAGCCATTTTCTCTAGAAATAGGTCATCGTTTAATTGCATCATAAAATATTTTTTTTTGGATTCAGCAATCTGGATTAAAAAAAAAAAAAAAAATCAGCAGACGACATATTGAAATATTTTTTTCTTATTTTTCTTATTTTTTCCCAGAAACAGGATTGACATTTCATGGAGACAAGTTGCATAAAATGTCAAATCCTGTTTTCTAGGAAAAAATAAGAAAAAAAACAAAAACACCGGTTTGTCGTGTGCTGAATTAACCAAGAGACTGAAGAGAGTGTTAAAGGTTATTTATAAAGGAATGATCTGTCTGCAGAAATGAAATATATCTTAAGTCTTCTTGCTGCTGCTGGCTGTAATTAACGATAAGTCATGTTATAAGCCCTTGGAAAATCCTAGCCACCATTTTGTCTGTACAATCATTACGCATAGCTCTAAATAAGGTTCCGAAATCGAGCAGGTCTTATTTGGTGTGTTCGTTTTTTTTACTAAGGCTGGCTATTCAGCGCTGAAAAGGTAATCGATTATCAGTACTACCATTGCAATCGATAAGCGATCAGAAATCACTAAATATTTGGTCATAATTTTACCTGTCTGTCTGAGCATGACTCTTACCATATGTTGTACTTTACTGTATGTATTTGGTCAGACAATCCTGAACAAACACTGTAGACCCAGATGAGACGCCGCAAAACGCGGCGTCTCATCAGGGTCTACACTGTTTGCCACTCATCCAGCAAGGTGTCTGCATACTAAGTGTGAATACGGTGAAGTAACAGACACAGAAAACAAATGATCGATTTTTAGCAAATCTGTAACGATAATTATTTATGTGGAATCGATTATTCGATTAATTGTGCCAGCCTAAGTTTTCATTAGGAAGGGTCTCAGTGAGGGATGTCCAGTGAGTACCCACCGCATATACATGTATATGTCTTCAGGGAGAAATGTGAAAACTCTGGAATCTACCCTTATATACTAACTATGATTACAGAATGGAAATCAGCAGAGTAAACAAATTTTTTACTCCACATTTTTTTCATAGAATTTAATGTGAATCGTCTGAAAAAAGAATAAGAATGTCGTCTGCTAAAATTTTGCTTGAAACTTCAAGTTAAAATGAGAATACGTTTTTTTTTTTGTTTTTTTTTTTTTAACTTGTCAGTTAGAAATCAAGCTATTTTTCCGATCTCTCGGACATCAACGTTATCCTTTATCACTCTATGGACTAATTCAGCAGACGGCCAACTGGTGACATACTTTTTTTATACATCACGAAAACAGACCTATATAATTTTGACCCCGCTTAAACCCCACTTTTATATTGTAAAACTGGGGTTTACAGGGGTATACATTATTTTTCTTATTTCTGCTCGAAAACATAGATTGTGGGTACTCGTTAGAACCGCCTCACCTCGCCGAGGCGGTTCTAACGAGTACCCTCAATCTATGTTTTGAACAGAAATATGAAAAATATCAGTTTTTTTATCTGAAAATTTTCAGATTTTGGAGGTAAAATTTTCTATATATATTTGAATAGGCGTGTTTTCGTAATATATATTTTTCTCAGAAAACAGGCTTTGTCATTTCATGGAGATTGCTTCCTAGAGACATTGGCTTGAAATGCCATAAAACAGGCTTTTACATTTTATGCAAACTATATATATCTCCTACATTACGAAAACACGCCTATTCAAATATATAGAGAATTTCACCTCCAAAAACCGAAAAATTTCAGATAAAAATCTCTGATATTTTTTCATATTTTTGCTCAAAAATATATCTTGTGGGTACCGTTAGAACCGCCTCGGCGACGCGGTTCTAACGAGTACCCCGCCTCGGTGAGGCGGTTCTAACGAGTACCCACAATCTATGTTTTTGAGCAAAAATAAGAAAAATAATGTATACCCCTGTAAACCCCAGTTTTACTATATAAAAGTGGGGTTTAAGGAGGTCAATATTATATAGGCATGTTTTCGTGATGAACAGTTTGCATGAAAAATCAAAGCACAGTTTCTGAGGAAAATAAGAAAAATATTTACATCTATGGTCTACTGACTTTTTTACCCAGCATGCTAAACGTTCATAATAATTTGCCTTTGTCTTGTTTATATACTAGTTAAAAGGGCTATGTCTACTGTGGTTTGTGACTGGCGCTTTAAGGGTTAAACCCAGAACCGATAATTGCAGGTCACCTTGGCGAGCCGCATATACTTGCAGGAGTTAAACTCACATCAAATAGGGGAATTATACCGTGGGCAAAGGGAACCATTTGTGACAGGAGTGCTGATTGGTGCAACAAAGTGTCGGGAAGCCCGGGGTAGTTATTTTGTGTAAGGCGACCTGTGATTGGTTTATAATAAATATGAATTAAAACTCATCATTCTAATTTGAAGAAAAAAACTGTTTGTGTGTAATTTCTTGATTGTTTCAAAGAAATAAATGTTTCTGTGTGTGTTTGTTGGAGCCAAAAGAAGAAGTGGTGAAATTGCACAGTTTCATTTTTTGATAACTGCTAATTGAGGGGTAGCTCCATTCAGCCTTCAAAAAGTCCCAAAACGTGCTGGTGACAGTGGTGGTTTTCCTTATTTATTTTGTTGTGCTAAGCCTGGTCTTTGAATTAAAACAAAATTTGGAAGCCCAGCCGTATCCTGAAATGAAGTTTTAACCACCAAAAAGGATGGAATTACTATGGAGCTCTGTGGAAATATTAATTAGTTCACTGTACCCTAGACTAGCAGTAGACTGGCAGAAGCAAATAAATGAATTTGCTAATTATTAAATTATTGCTGATCTTTTACTGTTTTTTTAAATCTCCTGAAGGGAAACAAGGAAGTACGAGTCTATATACAAGGATTCTGGGGTCAGTTTATAAATTTACTTTAAAATAGAGGTCAGCTCGAGAAAGTATTTATGTGGGTGGTCTGTACAGTAGTATTCACAATAAGCACATTTTATTTCACAACTTCACCTTCTGACTGTCCTGTGTTGTTGATAGATGTCAACAAATGTGTAGATGATTATGTTTTCAAACAAAAAAGTAAATATGAATAAAAAGTAATAGGGAAAATTCTCAAATTTTTTACGCGCCTCACGTGCAGTTATATTCGAGCGGAAAAGTTACCATTCTGAACCCGCGCAGGTTTGTTGAGTTTTACCAGCGTCTTATTAGAACTTGCGACATTGCGCAGTGAAACCGAACAAGGTATATCAAAGTGCTTATTTCAGTGACCTTGATGACCTTGACCTCTCAATTTTTGACCGCTGATTTCCATGAATTGGAAGCCTACACAGGAAATAGAGAAAGTAAAGTAATGCTTTTGTACGGAAAATGAACTGATTCTGTGACCTTGACCTTATAACATAACTGTTTTATGCCTTGAATTAAACATCAGATTAAATTATTTTCTTTTATATATTTTTTAAATGAAACATATGTAGTAATATTTAGGTAAATATAAAATGATGGTGCCATGTATCACTTTTAAAGTGACATATTGCATAGAATCCCTTAATGGCATGAACTATAAGTGCCCTTGTTTTAGAATGCACACCACCAGGTGAAACTGGATCAGTAAAACAAAATTGCTTCTATTTTAACATTCATGTGACCTTGACCTTGACCTTAATGACTATTCTTCTTGTGTGACCTGACCTTTGTACTTATTCATTTATTTTTATTTTTTTATCTCTTCTTATTTGCCATTCATCAGAAAGCATAAATATAAGTTTACTGTCAGTCACTTTAAGCTGACATTTGAAACACACCGTGCCATTGACATGTAAACCGGGCCAATTTCACCTTCTAGTTTATATTTTCTGCATATAATTTGACATTTTTAAAATGTTTCTGTAATATATTATTCATACAAAATGCACTTCAGGCACAAACAACTGAGATTTTGGTGTTATATTAAAGACAAGCTATTTAGCCCTTTGTAGAGTAGGGTGGTGGGGTAAAATCAAGATAAGACAATAATTGTAATACAGATACTGTATCTAAGTACTTGATTTGTATTGTAAGATAAATATAGTTATATGGTTTGATTTATGTATCATTCTGACAGTTAATTTGAAAGAAAAAAGATAATAAAAGTGTTTGGTCACTTTTTAATATCTCTGTTATTTATATTGGAGACTTTTGATATATTTTAAATGGGGATAGGCACACAAAAAGTTTTCCTATCAGCAAAATTAAGTAAATAGTTAAAAACAAAGGACACGATTTGGTTTTATTCAGTTTATTTTATTGATATTTAGTGATTTTTGTGCTTTATTGGGGGAAAATGTTGCTCTGTAGGGCACAGTGAACCAATTGTGACAGGGCTGCTGATTGGTGCAAAAAAAAAGTGTAGGGAAGCACCGGGTAGTTATTTTGTGTAAGACGACCTGTGATTGTGTAAAGATGAATTTAAACTCTTCATTCTAATTTGAAGAAAAAATGTTTGGTGTTATTTCCTGATTGTTTCAAAAAAATAATAAATGTTTCTGTGTGTGTTTGCTGGAGCCAAAAGAAGAAGTGATGCAAAGTTTCAATTTTTGATACCTGTCAACTGAGGGGTTGCTCCATTCAGCCTCCAAAAAGTTCCGGGAAGTGCCGGTGATAGTGGTGTTTTTTTTTTTCTTATTTATTTTGCTGTGCTAAGCCTGGTCTTTGAATTAAAACGAAGTTTGGAAGCCCAGCCATACCCTGAAATGGTCTCTTAACCACCCAAAAGGGTGGAATTACTATGGAGCTCTATGGAAATATTAATTAGTTCACTGTACCCTAGAACCCAGCTGAAGTGGAAATAACTACCAAGACTGTTGACATAGGTCGTGCATCGGATAACGAATAGAATAGAACAGAATGCTTTATTATCCAATTATGGCTCTTGTGGTACACAATTAACGAGATAGTTCGCCTCCATACCGATTTCGCCCTGAAATGAAATTATCCTTAAGCAAGTACGAGAATACATCAAGAATTAACAGATTAAAGGAACAGCTTATAAGGGATTCGTGCGCCCAGTTCTGGAGTAAGACAGTTAGGTATGGGATCCCAAGATGTAGTCAGGAACAACTGGAAAGATATTTAGACCAAAACTCGGAGTCATTTAGGTTAGTTCAATGAGTTTTGATACATATGCCATCATGTGCGGCTTAAGCGTACATGCACTTGTTAAGCTAGGCGACACACTAACTTTTTGAAAAAAAAAAAAAAAAAGATAATACTTGTTAACATCAGGTGTCTGTAACAAAACGATACACAGAGTCTTGAATTAACAACTACTACCAAAATAAAAAAAAAAAAACAAAAAAAAAACAAAAAAAAAAAAACAAAACAATCAGACGACGTATAACCATATCCCCAAAGCCCGAGGCATATCCCAGTATGCTTTTACATAGGGAGTTGCTCCTCCCCAGCTTCCACCCGGATGTAATGTATACCGTAAAATATATTAAAAACCAGGGGCGGATTCAGAGGGGTTTCGGGGAGCTCAATCGAACCCCCATTTCTCCTTTCCCTCCCCCTCTCCATTGAACTCAAAATTTCATTTTCATGGAATTTTTTTATGAATTTGATAAATTTGGGATACCGTATTTACCATAAATATTCACACCCCTTACTCTTTACCCTATTTTTATCTTCAACAAGTCCATTTTATTGCCTATGAATGTGTATACAACTGCTGGATGAGTGGCAAACAGTGTAGACCCTGATCAGACGCCGCGATCTGCGGCGTCTGATCTGGGTCTGCACTGTTAGCACAGTCCTGTCAGTTCCAATACGTAGGGTAATACGTTAATTTGATCAAATCGACACCCCTCAGAAGTCATCCTGTATCCGCCCCTGAAAACGTTGGTATGTTGGGTGTAAAGTAAGAGTTAGCACAGTTCAGGAAATGTCTTGCGCAAATAAGCATCCGCGCTTTGTTGCGCAGTTCCGGAATTGTTACGGTACAATTCTAGAATTGTCAAGGGATTTTGCTAGGTTGTCATACAGGTAAAAGGCTCTACGGAAAGTAGGAATCTTTGGGAAAATGTGAGAATATAGTTATATTGCAGTACAATTCCAACTCGAATTAATGTCTTGGCGTCTCTCTCTCTCTCTCTCTACCCCCCCCCCCCCCCCCACACACACACACACTCTCTCTTTCTTCTTCTTCTTCTTCTTCTTCTCTCTCTCTCTCTCTCTCTCTCTCTCTCTCTCTCTCTCTCTCTCTCTCTTTCTCTCTCTCTCTCTCACATACACACACAAAACCGGGACCGATGCGATTTGGTCATAGTGAATGCTCAGATCAACCTGCAGATCTGCACGATCTGAGCAAGGCCTTCCCTGTTTGCTTCAAGAAATACGGAATACTATAGAATATATCAACGGACAGCAAATTAAGGCCCATGGTAGCCTAGCCACTACGCGTTAAAATGAATAATATGGAAACAAAGCCATATATTTTCATTAAAAAGCAACATGCAATATGATATGTTAGCTAGACTAGTCTCCTTTCTCAATTTTAATTATATGATAATACTTCGCCAGTATGTGTTTTGGAGATTTTATCAAATAGACTTGCCATTATTAAGAAGTTGACTATACCTTATTAAATAAAATGATCACATAGCTCTTGAAAAGGTGTTGTTTTTTTTTTTTTCAACCAAAGAGTAGTTATATTTTTCTTATTTCTAGACGAAAACATATGTTGTGGGTACTCATTAGAAGCACCTCAGCGAGGTGCTTCTAATGAGTACCCACAGCATGTTTTCATCCAGAAATAAGAAAAGAATTTACCTGATACCCACTCTTATCTAGACCTATGGATCAGACTCTTATCATCAGACTAGTAGCTAGTCAAACTGCATGGCTATGCAGGCTGAGAGATGGATACACAGGCTTAGAGGCAGATACGCAGTCTGATCCTGGTCTTTCTGTTCGCATATGCTCCAAGAAACATATCGAATGACGTGCACATACCATACATAGCATTACTTTTCCGCAAGATGCCTTCTAAATAAAGTTGTTTTTGTTCTTTTATTCTTAATATATGCGTATATTACTTTTTAAAGATTCCTTCCCCCTCCCTATTAAACTTTGTACTTAAAGAAACAATGTCATTGTACTTTGAATTTCAATACTAAATGCTACCCATCTTCTTTGGCCTATTTCTTGTAACGATCTGTTTTCATCCAATCATATACTTATTATCATAATCGTGTAATTACTGACCGCAATGTGAATCGTTCGAACCGAAAAGTCCAAAAACGTTCCTTCGGACATGCGGGCTGCTCGAATTCAGATCAGCCTGCGCATTCGCGCGGTCTAATCAGAATTTTCATTGGGCGCATTTTGGAGTGCCAATGATACAAAGTCCCTAAAGCGGACAACGAGCTCTCATCAGTCTGCGCGGACGCACAGGCTAATTTGAATCTTAGTTGGGCGCTCGTCAGAAAATACGTTTTCTCTCGGATTACCATTTATTCCTTTCTCTTGTCGATAAGACTTATAGATGCGTAAAAATCTCATCAAAATAAAAGGCTCTATCTTTCTTTCATGTCCGTTCATGTGTTTTCTAGTAGTAGATGAGTTAGAATTTCGTTTATTCCACATAAACACACACAACGTCGTAATAACGTCGGTTCGACGTCGCTGCGACGTCATGACGTCGCAGCGACGTCGGAACGACGTTATTTCAACGTTCGCTGTGTGTTTGCTGGGTTCCAAACACTACCTATTACATGTATATGCAATTTGCCGTACAAAGCAGTATCCAATACAATTTAGCTCGCAGACTGAACGGCATACTATAATACAAAACAACACTACTAATAGGGTTAGTACAGGCCGCTTGCTAGCTTTAAAACCTGGCATTTATCTAAAGTTTTGCAAAACAATGCCCCCAGTAATAAATATATTTCTTTTCCATCACGAAAACATACCTATATAATTTTGACCCCCTTAAACCCCACTTTTATATAGAAAAAACTGGGGTTTACAGGGGTATACATTATTTTTCTTATTTCTGCTCAAAGACATAGATTGTGGGTACTCATTAGAACCGCCTCATCGAAGCGGTTCTAACGACTACCCACAATCTATGTTTTTGAGCAGAAATATGAAAAATATAAAAGTTTTTTATCTGAAAATTTTCAGTTTTTGATGGTGAAATTTTCAACATATTTTAATAGGTGTGTTTTTGTAATGTCGAAAGCACACTTTTAAGGCACATGTTTATTATCTCTATAAATTGTGTTTTTGTGATGTTTATTATCTCTATAAATTGTGTTTTTGTGATGTGTGTGTGTGTGTGGGGGGGGGGGGGGGGGGGTGGGGAGGAGGGGGTGTGGTATACTGTTTTCATGTTGTGCATCCGTATGTCGGTTCGTCCGTTACATTTGGTTTCTGCGGGGGTGAGGGATGGGGGTATCTAATAAGCACTGCTTATTGACATTTTTGTTAAATGGCGGAGAGCATTTCATTAACTGATGAAAAAGCCAGAAAAATGACATTGCTGAAATGTCGCTAAGCATTTCCTAGTAAGCATTCTTTATAAATCTATAGCGGGCCGTAATCGGCCCGTCAGGGTAGCTGATGGGCCGATAACGGCCCGCTATAGATTTATAAAGAATGCCAAGTAGGTTGATCCTTATTTTATATACGTTTAATTGTACATATGTAACTCTAAAAACGTACATCAATAGACAAGTTTTCATTGATTGATGTGAAGAAAAGGTGGGCAGGGCTTATGTTTAGTTCCATTAATGTAAATACTCCACACTTTATGGTCTTATTTTATATGATGTTTTAATACACAAGATCTTGGTAAAGACTTCAAAAGAATTCTGAAACTCTGGATTCAGTTATATATCAAAGCACTGACAGCACTGGTGGGTCGATTGTCTCTGAGTGTAGGCTGGGAAATGGTCCTAAACGGGAACTTAAGACTATTTCATTTAACCCTTAACTTCTTGTAATTAAAGCAAACAGTGCAGACCCAGATCAGACGCCGCGTTCTGCGGCATCTGATCTGGGTCTGCAATGTTCGGCAATGTACCAAATTTCAAAGTCAAGGTTTTACAGATAACCCTCTTTATCCAGCAGAAATAAACACAATAAGAGGGCCAAGATAGCCCTGTATCGCTCACCTGATTACCAGACAAGTTTGAGTCAGTTGGCCTTTCCGTTCACGAGAAAAAGTTCAATATTGATTTTCAAGATGGTGGCTATCTTGGATTTCCAATCAGAACGATTTTAGCTATTTTTGCTCTACAAGTCACCCCAATGCTTCCTACCAAATTTCAAGTCAATTGGCCTTTTGGTTCAGGAGAAGAAGCGAAAAAAGATGTTCAAGATGGCGGCCATCTTGGATTTCCAATCGGAACGATTTTAGCTATTTTGACCTACAAGTCACTCCAGTGCTTCCTACCATGTTTCGAGTCAATTGGCCCAGGGGTGTAGGAGGAGTAGGCTTTTAAAGCAATTGTTGTCGCCGCATGACGCTCGACGCACGACGGACATTGACTGATTACAATAGCTCACGCTCAGGTGAACTTATAATGTATACCCCTGTAAATCATACTTTATCAAGCTGTTGATAACAAGCATTGGTTCAGAGGTTAAAGAACTTTTTTCGTGCTCAATTCAGATGATTATGACATTTTCCCAGCTAATAAATGTGAAAATGCCAACAATAGTTGGCATTTTGATATTTATTAGCAGAGAACTTTCCATGCTCAGCTATGTTTGGTAAGAAAAGAATTTGCAATTGTTAGTAATTTGAGATTCATTAGCAGGATTAAATTCATGCTCAGCTGAGCACGAAAAAAAGTTTTATAACCTCGGGACATGGTGACGTCGTCATCTGTGTTTATGTTCTGAGATTAGCGGCAGCTTTAAATGTTTTTACATAAAAGGATACCAACTGTGTCCTACAAACTACATTAGTTAAGATACTGAAAGAAATTGAAAAAAAAAACAAAAAGAGAAGAATTCAAATTAATACCAACAACATATGATTTTATAAAGAAAAACAGACAAAATATAATACATCATTAAATACGCCACCCATTAAGTCCTCTCCTGATATTTCTTTAATGTGTGTTCTTATTAGATGGATATTTTACCGCAAGTTTTTTTTTTCAGTTATTTTGAAATAAAACAATACTAAGCGCACATTGTGGTAATAAGGTAGAAAACGGTACTTTGATCTTCGCGGAGGTACAGTAATGGTCGTTTATTCTAGAAATGGAATAATCGTTTTAATCCTATCCTAAATCTAGGGTCCATTACTCCATATAATATCGGATTTATCACACTGTTTATAAAGTAAAGTCGCCAAAAGAAGAAAAACACCACTTTCTCATGTTTACCAGCCTTTCTTAAAATGTTATCTTTCTCTGCTACTATAGATAGCAGGGCAATATACAGGGTCACAGTAACTATGAAAACCGACGTCAAACTCAACATAATTAATGTTTTCTGTTTCCGACGAAATGATCTCCTCTCTTTCCTTGCTCTAGGCTCATTTGTAAAGCCTTGAACACTGCTGCTAGGATTGGCTTCTTGATTCCATGACGTATCGACATTGCTGCAAGAGAGAGAAATGTTTTGGTGGTTCTCCTGACAATTTACAAAATTTGAAGACGAGGATTTTCTGCTTATATCTTGAAGACAAATTGTACTTAGAGAAGCGCTACTTCGTATTTCAGAACGATCCTGAATTTCATCGTCTCTGGTACATGTATGTCTTTCCGAAGCTATGACAGAAACGCTGGTATCTGACATAGTCCGTCTTTGTCTCTCTCTACAGGAGGTTTTCTTAGTACTATTTGAGAAGCCTGGTTTTGTCATCTTGCAGAATATTTTTCGTGCTATCAGTATATTACAAACTCCAGATCCTACCATCATTACTCCGATTGGCAATATGTAAACACAGGAAACATACACGAAAGGGTATATATCATTTGCATATATCCCTGACTTTTCGCAAACAGTCACGTTCAAGTGTATGTCTTCTACTGCATAGGTATAAGTTTGTTTTCCCCACAATATTGTGATCGGGATGGACACAAGCGAGGACAGACAAAATCCCACTGCACACAATTTTAAAGCCTTCGAATGGGGTATCTGCCATTGATGAGGTCTACATATCTTCCTGAAACGGTCACTTGCAAGCAAGAGTAGAGTGTAAGCTGAACCCCATGCAGTAAACACATTGAAGTAAGACTTTATTTTACAAATAGAATCATATTTATAATCATACCAATACATCTGGCTTGTGAGGTCATATATAGCTAAGAATAGTACAAAATATCGAAAGTTGCAATGTACATAATATTTAGAATATACAAAAAGAATTAATATATTTCCAAAGAAGCCAACAACTGCTTCTATTCCGATAAAAATAGTCACAGGAAGTACGGTAATGTAAAGCTCTTCATTTAATATTTTAACTGTTACTTCCGCCTTTACGCTGTCAGTGGTGGAGTTATACGTTGCATTAATCATTATTTCGTGACTGTTAATTTGCATGTTTTCTAGTATACATGTAAGTAGATAAATCTGTTGAACACATTTTATATCTATAGTAGTCAAATATTAACACTAACCATGCTATGGGCAGATTCAGTAGACGACAACTGGTGATATTTTCTTATTTTTTCTAGAAAATTGGATCTGACACTTCATGCACATTGTCTCTTAAGGAGACAATTTGCATGAACTGTCAGATCATATTTTCTAGGAAAAATAAGAAGAATATTTCAAAATTATGTCTGCTGAAAATTTTACCCAGCATGCAAAGTGTTAATAGTTATCCATTTCCTATGGAGGATAATGTCAAAAGTGCAGAATGTAACATCTTTACTATGATACTCGGACACAGAAAACATTTTGAACACATTACGAAAACACGCCTTTTCAAAAATATTGAAAATTTGACCACGAAAAACTGAAAGTTTTCAGATAAAAATTCTGACATTTTCATATTTCTGCTCCAAACATAGATTGTAGGTACTCGTTAGAACCACCTCGCCGAGGTGATTCTAACGAGTACCCACAATATATGTTTTTGAGCAGAAGTAAGAAAAATAATGTATACCCCTGTAAACCCCAGTTTTACTATATAAAAGTGGAGAAAGGGGTCAAAATTATATAGGCATGCTTTCGTGATGATCCATTCGATTAACCTAGCAGTATGACCAAAACTGTTCCCTGAAAATAACAAAAATGTAGACCCTGGTAGAACGGCCCAGTTGGCAATCTGATCTGATTCTATACTGTTTTTTCAAGCATGTGTATCCGAAAATGAAGTGTAAAAATACAGTAGTGAATGAAATCCTTTATGACAGCTATTACGGAATAAACTCAGCTAAAAACCGTTTGAAGGATTTATGGATATACACTATCAGGGCTGTGGAAACACCATGCCCGACTTGTCACGTCCCATTTCACTGAGAACAAGTAAGAATATATATATTGTTTTTTTACGAAAAAAAAACGAGGCGCTTCTGACAAGTGCCCACAACACATGTTTTCTTCGAGACATGAAAACACTGTCAGTTTTTCGGGCAAGTAAGTCTTGGTTGGACAAGTGGAGTTTGACCATTCACTAAATTAAATAAATCTGATAATTCCACAACCCTTTTCACTATAATAATGTCATTGTAGAAATACATTTTAGCATCTAAATGTCAAATAATCCATGTGTTATTACTCCCAAGGAAACCAACACCCTGTTGTCATTACTAACTGTCAGCGAAAGTCACGTGTATAATTAGGCTAGTTCTTGTCTCCAGCTTTCCTGCAGCATATCATATTGTGATTTGCAAGTAGCGCACTTATTTGAGTCAGATCTGGAAAACATGGCGTATGCGAACAGCTAAACACAAATTAGTTTGTGAATCCTAGCACAGTGAGTCGGTCTGCTTTGTTCTTACATATACTATATACTACTGAACACATTTTCTGCATCCACCACGGTTTGTAAGCTTATACATTATCCATTTCTATGAAATGAGCCTCAACATCAGAAAATGTACCTTCCATTACGAAAACATGCCTATTTAAATATGCTGAAAATTTTACCCCAAAAAATGAAAATTTTCACAAAAAAACTTCTAATATTTTTCATATTTCTGTTCAAACCATAGATGGCGGGTACTCGTTAGGACCGCCTCGACGAAGCGGTTCTAACGAGTACCCACAATCTATGTTTTGAGCAGAAATAAGATAAATAATGTATACCCCTGTAAACCCCAGTTTTACTATATGCAAGTGGGGTTTAAGGGGGTCAAAATTATATAGGTATGTTTTCGTGATGTTACATGGGCGCCCAGTTAAGATTCAGATCTGCCTGCATAATTACGTAGTCTGATCAGAGGCTTGTGCATTTTGGATAGCCAAGAATGAGCAGGCTAGTTTGTGTCTTCGTTGGGCGCATACCTCAGAAAGTACGTTTTCGTCACGTCGCAGACTGAAATGTTTCTTTTATCACACAGAGTGCGGCATGAATTGAGTCAGTCTGATTAACAAATTTCATACCGCGTTAGCGTACATTTTTCATTTATTAACCGACTAAAAAATACTTAATTCCAAGGACACCAGCACAGCTGATTAGTTTCTGCCTCAACTGATTCTTTCGTACTAAACAAACACTGACAAGGAACAAGAGACTTACGTCGTATGTAAGACGCGCAGACACAAGTCATCGTACTCATCTTTGTGACGTTAATAAGGTATACCGGCAATACATCCGCACATTATTTTAACAGTCATATAATTACCAGTTTCATACCAAGCAAGAGGATGATTGCTATAGATAAGCATATCATTTTTGATGGAAAGTTTTAAGTATTGCATAACTATAAAACGACAATATTTGAGCTTGTACCTGGGAATTCATATTATTATAGCTTGTTACAGGCAATTGCTTTGCGAAGCGTATTTTGTTAGCAGGCATTTTCTCTGATTTCTTTAAAAAGTTAATGTCATATATCAGCCAAATAAGCAGCAACTGCTTTACTATATACATACATGTACATAGCTCTTGAAACATTATTGCGAAAGATACTGATGTAGCCGGTCTCTAC